>CM067847.1:26332490-27677907 GCA_034509565.1 Triticum monococcum
ATTGTGTGTCCGCATATGCTCCACAAGATCATTGAGTAGCTGCGCGTGCACCTGACGATCTCAAAGATTTGGATGCATCTGCAGAAAGTTCATGACTTGCTTTGCATCTTGATATTTCGGGATTTGGACTTGTTCTCCAGACTTGTCAAAATCATGGGTTTGGGCTATACCATCACCCTCGTCCTCGACGATCATGTTTTGTATAATGACACAATATGCCATCAGCTGCCACAAAGTCTCTGATTCCCACATCATTGCAGCTCCATGAATAATTTCACAACGAGCTTGAAGCACTCCGAATGTCCTCTCCACATCATTCGTAGTTGTTTCTTGCATTGATGTAAAATGGCTTTGTTTGCTACCTTGAGGTTCGTATATGACCATCACAAACGCCGCCCACTGAGGATAGATGCCATCGATAAGATAGTATCCCATGTTGTGGTTGTGGCCGTTCACAATGTAGTTCTACGGCGGTGATTCCCCATTACAAAGTCTCCTGAACATGAGAGATCGTTGAAGCACATTGATGTTGTTGTGAGAACCTGGCATTGCAAAGAAAGCATGCCAAATCCATAAATCATGTGATGCCACTGCTTCCAGTATGATGGTGGCCTCTTTGGTGTGACCTTGATACATTGCATCAAACCTTTGAGGCAGTTTTTACTTTGCCAATGCATGCAGTCAATTGATCTGAACATATCTAGAAGACCTCTTACTTCTTGAATGGCCAATAACTTTCTCGTGTCCTGCATATTTGGTTCTCTTAAATACTCTGCTCCAAACCAGTGGCGGATCTAGGATTTTGAAACAGGGTGTCCACCTAAAAAAGACAGCACATATGGCATGCTACTGTTCTTAATTATAATTTATTTACCAATAGGCAATAGCACAAAAGAAATGTATCGATGTGGTCTTCATGGCATGTTTCTCGAAAGGAGAAGCAATGTGTCCCATCCTTCGTTCTTCAACAATTCTATTTTGCTTTTACATTCTATCGATCGTAGTTGAACAGAACATATTATGCCCTTGTGTTCATGTACGTGGCAGATAGCACTATCAGTATAAACACAGCAGACTGTACAATTCTACTGCATTGCTTTCAAACAAAGACCCGGTATTCCTAAATCTTACTAGTGAATAATGAATCAATCAGGCATTGAGGAATGAGGGCCGAGGCAAACTAATGGACAACATACATACTTCAAATAGGGTTGGCTCCTGTTGTGTTGTAGCTGCACCCCTGCACACCACCGGACCCCAGGCACGGGCAGGACCAGTACTGCTACGGTGCTACTGCTACCGTGTGAGCAGGGGAGTGGGGAGTGGGCGGCTGGGCACTGCGGTTGCACCGGCCGGCCAGGGCGTACCGTGGGCGGACCCTGGCCTATTGGGCGTCCAGCGACGGCGATTTGCCGGCGAGGAAGCAGTGCTGCGCAGAGGGGAAAGGGTAGGACGAGAGACAGCGCGATTGCACGTTCTGGACGGGACGAGTGGACAAGTAGGCATCGTTTGATGGGCCTTTTCTATTTATTATTTTCAAGCCCATCACTCCTATGCTACAGGCTAACTAAAAATTCCAGAGTGGTCTGTGGCCCACCCTGTCCAATCCATCCTGTAGATTCGCCTCTGCTCCAAACACGTGTACCATGCAGAGGCCGAGGGGGGAGGGGGGGGGGGGGGGGGGGGGGGGGGGGCGAGGGCCAGACCCCTATGGTTCAGCCCCCCTCAACGAGTTGCAGCGGGGACTAGCCTTTTTTTTAGCATCAGTACAAACACAAGCGCTCATATACACGCGCGTACACTCATCTCTATGAATGTACACACGCACACCCTATCCCTATGAGCATCTCCGAGAGACTGAGTCGGCATATCATCTTGAGATTTACGAAGTCATCGTAGGTGCCTCGTCGTCGACGGGAACGTCTCCTCCCACTGAAAGCGCATCGCCGGAAATTCTGAAATAAATCCAGGATTAATGCGAGCACCAGGATTTGAACCCTGGTGGGTTGGGGATACCACTGTCCACCTAACCAACTCAACCACAGGTTGATTCGCTGCAGCGGGGACTAGCCTGTTCACTGGTACTAGTATTAGACTTAATAATTATCCGGCCATTAGCAAGGATATAGGCTAAGGTCCTACTGTCAAGCCCAAAACGATTTTGCAAGAAAGCAACATGGGCCAAGGCTGCACGTACGCATCCACCGTCGTCTGGACATCACGTACTCTTTAATCGATCGACGCACACGCACGCACTCACGCGTTGAGGCGACTTCCTTCCTAGACTCTATCGTCCGCGCCGACGCTGCGCGCATCGTGCTAGGACTTCGTTGTCGCCGGGCCGCCGGGCGTCGCGGCGTCGCCGATTGGTAATTAGCGAAGCTGCCGTTTGCCGGGCATCAAATCTGAGTAAGATTCTACTACAAGTCTACGGACTATGATCTGTCGGCCGGCCGCGAAACAGACTACCAGCTGCGGAGCTATTGTCAGATTGACTACACACCTTGACACCAATTAATCAACTGTTTTGTAGTTAGTAGTAGTATATTTTGTAACCTGCCAGATCAACTACATGTTACATATTGCCTTTTTTTGCGGGGTAGGTTACATATTTGCTTTGTTCTAATATGGGAATTGCATAGGTCCTGAAGACGAAGAAACCATGGATAACAGGATAAGTAATTTGTTCAAGCCAATCGCTACAAACTCTAACTCCACAGTTGAAGATGCAAATCCAACCGGGGAGATAGATCTCACAGAGCAACCTACTGCACATAATGTCCACAATCTTAGTTCAGTTGATATGTGAACATCTCAGCATAATGTCCCGGCCCAATCCCAGATCTCAAGGTATCACTACCGACAACTAGACTAGTAGCTACAGATTTTATTAAAATGCTTGCAAATTGTTGACTAGAGAAAAATAAATTAACTGATCAATGGGAAATACTCCCTCCGTAAACTAATATAAGAGTATTTAGATCACTATTTTAATTATCTAAACACTTTTATATTAGTTTACAGAGGGAGTATAATTTATTTATTTGTCATCAGGACTGCTTCATCATATTTGTTTTATCTTTCAACTTATTGTATGTTGCTTAATAAAACAATAAAACCAAGTTGGTTTACTGAAAATGAAACCATATATCAATTTTATCATCTTTGAATAATGAAGATGAAGACTAGATAATTAAGTAGTTTGATTGGTCTGCTAGCAATTCATAATTCTACACATAAATTTAGAAAAGTAGTTTTGTATTGTTGCTATATGTAAGACTTAATTATATATCTTGATAAAAATCATATATGATGAACTACATCATTATGTTCTTCGCCCCCCCACCCCCCCCCCCCCCCCCTATGCTCAAATCCTGGCTCCGCCCCTGGTACCATGGGACGAGCAAACCTCACAATAGTCTCCAGGCATGTGCTATCCCCCATCCGGACCATCTCACCAATGACATCGGTGACAATACCATGTGCAATCATCACCATAGCAGTTGTGCATCTTAGAAGAAAATGAAATTTGGCGGCAACAATCCCTAGTGAGCTTGAAGTAGTCATCGTGTTCCTTCACTGCTTCCACCACGCGCAAGAACAACGGTTTGCGCATACAGAAACGGCGAGGAAACCATGGATCATCGGGAAAAGTTGGGTCCAGATCAAAGTAGTCCTTGTATAGTAGCCGTGCTCCGGAGACCATATCCCAATCAATAACTCCTCTTCCTTTGATTGAGCCCTTAACATTGAGAATATGCTCCACCTGCCGATCCATATTCTCTTGCATGCTCATGAGCATGATCATATCGACTGCTTCGTCTGAATCCAATGAGTCGTAGAACTCATTTTCGATCATGTTACCAAGCTCCTGGGTCCATACATCTCGTTTGATGAAGCATTGGAATCGAAAGTTTTTCCATTGAATAAATAAAAAAATTGGCCGAACAATGTGTCAAACACATAGAGGGCATGGTGCAACCAAAGAGTTGCTGGACGTACTGCGGGGGCGTCCGGGCCGGCGATGATGACCGCGGAGGCCAGTACGGATGGGATGATTGCAATGCTAGTGCTGGCGTAGCTGCGGTTTGGAACGACGTCAGAGCAAGGGTGATGACGGAGCTATGAGAAAGCCTGCACGGAGGAAGAAGAGAGGAGAGGAGTAAATGGGATCGATAGGTCCGAAGTGGATTTGTTTTTTTGGCAAAGGTAACCTTCATATCATAGTGGATTTGGTGCAATTTGTGGTGTGGTCGGGCTGTCAAATCCTATGTGACGGACGTGCCCGGGTCACCCTATATTCGCCCCGGATTTGGGCTGGATATAAGGGATGCCGATCAGCCCGGGCGTTTGAGACTTGTTGAGGCACCCATCTAAGTCGGTTTTTTGACCGGTCATAGTCAGAGACTGGGCCATCTGCCCGACCGTTTGAAAAGTAGATGCTCTCAGAGCATCTACATCCGGGCGCCTCAAACCCGACTCAAACGTTCGGGCTGACCGACACTCCTCATATCCATCCCAAATATGGAGCGGATGTCGGGGCATCTGTCTCGCAGCTCCACCACCGCACGCGCTCCACAGCCGTTTCTAGCCTCTGCGCCACCAGCTCCGGTAGAGCAGTCCTCTCTCCCATTCTCGCTGCGGGGCACGTCATCGCCGGCCCGGATGCCACCGCGGTGCGTCCGACAACTCTCTGGCTCCGCCTTGCGCTTGATGTTTTCGACACATTGTTTGACCGAATGTTTTGTGATTTTATTAGGGAAAATAATGGATTCTGATGTTTCATCGAACGAGGAGTATGGACTGATGGAGCTTGATCAAATGATTCAAGATGAGTTCTTCAATTCCTCGGATTCGAACAAAGAAGTGGGCATGATCATGCTCGTGAGCATGCAAGAGGAAATGGACCGGAAAGTGGAGCATATTCTCAACTTCAAGGATTCGATCGAAGGGAGAAGAGTTATGAATCGGGATAGGCTGTCCGGAGCACGACTGCTACACAAGGACTACTTTGCTCCCAAGCCTACTTTCCCAGATGATCCATGGTTTCATCACCGTGGAAACCATTGTTTTTGCACATTATGGAGGGAGTGGAGGCACACAACGACTACTTCAAGCTCACAGGGATTGTTGCGAACAACTTTCTTTCTCTGCCAAGCAAAAGTGCACAGCTGCTCTGAGGATGCTTGCATTTGGTACTGTTACAGATGCCATTGGTGAGATGGTCAAGATAGGGGATATCACATGCTTGAAGACTACTGTCAAGTTTACCCGCGCCGTGGTAGAGGTCTTTGGACATGAGTATCTCAGAGAACCAAATGCGCAGGACATGGAGAAGTTATTGGCTATTGGAGAGGCAAGGGGGTTACTAGGAATGCTTGGATCAATTGATTGCGTGCATTGGCAATGGAAGAACTGTTCCAAAGGTTTGCGGAGAATGTATCAAGGTCACACCAGAGAGGTCAACATCATAGAAGCAGCGGTGGCATCACATGACTTATGGATTTGGCATGCTTTCTTCGGAATGTCGGGTTCTCATAACGACATCAACGTGCTTCAACGATCTCCGGTGTTTAAGAGGCTTTGCAATGGGGAACCACTGCCATGCAACTACACCGTCAACGGCCGAGACTACAACATGGGATACTATCTTGCAGATGGTATCTATCATCAATGGGTGGCGTTTGTGAAGACCATATCCGAATCGCATGGCAATAAAGAGCCACTTTGCAACAATACAGGAAGCAGCTATGAAGGATATGTAGAGGTCATTTGGTGTGTTTCAAGCTCGTTGGGGAATTGTGGGTAGCATTGCAATGATGTGGGAATCCAAAATTTTGTGGCCGCTGATGACATGTTGTGTTATTTTGCATAATATGATTGTCGAGGATGAGAGTGATGATGTAGACCAAACCAATGATTTTGAAGCACCCGAGAACAAGTAGAAACCCTGAAAGATCAAGATGCAGCTCAGCTTATAAACTTTCTATAGATGCATCAGAATCTTCAAGAACATCAGGTGCACACGCAGCTACTCAATGGTCTTGTGGAGCACATACAGTGAAAACCAAAGAGCTGATGTTTGATTTGTGCATTTAAAATAAATTTTAAGTAAACACTATTTATGCTCGGTACCAACATCTATTATTTACTGTGATATTGGCTTGTATGATCGACGTGCATGGATTTACATAGATTTGAGAGTCTGAATTTCAGATATGTGGATGATGGGAGCGAAATATGAGGGCCCGTCCGGATGCATCCGCGGACGTGCATGTGCGTGTCTGAGGACTTTTAGGGAGGCAGATTTTGCCAAGTCCGGTTGTAGGAGCTCTTAGGTACCTATATTTGTTTACTACCAGTAATACAAAAATACAAGAAGTTGCCTGTTCGTAAAGTTATTTTTACCGGTTCCGGTAGCTACCGGTGGTCTTTCTATCAATGAAGTGTTGCCATATGTAAAGTTGTGGGACCATATGCATGTGCAAATTAAAGTATTAGTTGAAATCATCTCTTATATTTCTGTTTTTAGGCAAATCAATGTCAGTCAATGGGGGTGCGTGTGTCAGGTGAGAAATGGAATTTCATGAGAAAGAGCCTCCTCTTCCGTTGGGACGATGCTTCGGTGTCTTAAGGCATCTACCTTTGTGTCTATGACATGTGGGCTCAACAGGTGGCTGGTCCACGTGTCAATGACCCAAAGGCAAGTGCCTTTAAGGCACTGAAGCTGCGTCCCTTCCTTTGCATGTGCTGGAGTGGTATAAATCCTTTCCTTTTATTTTCTGTTTAGCAATTTCAACCATTCGTATCTTTAAAACTACATTATTATTTTTTAAACATTTTATATATTTGAATTCATGACACCAAGAGCTTTAGAATAAGAACAAACTTGGATGCATTTCAAACATGTTTTAGTTTCAACATTTTAAATGAGTGAAATCAGGTTTTTGAAATAAGTGAAATACATTTTCTTAATTAAGTGAAACCAATGTTTTGAAATAAGTGAAATTGTATTTCTATAAATGAGCGAAATCTGTTTTTTATGAGTGGAGTGAGATTGTTTTTTCAATTGATAACTTAATTGAATTGTGTCAAATAGTTTTTTTTGAAATAATTGAAATCAATTCTTTGCATCGAGTGAAATCAGTTTTGAAATATGTTTTCTCAACTGAGAGAAATATGTTTTCACAACTGAGTCAAATCATTTTCTTCATATGAGTGAAATACTACTTCCATTCCACAATGTGCCCGTGCATCCCAAGATTCAAGTTTGACCGTAATTTAACCACCAAGGCCGACTGCGGCGGGGGCAAAAATTATACCGCTGAATTCGTATTTTTGTCCCCGCCGCAGTCTGTCCTATTGATTAAATATAAGGTTAAACTTGAATCTCGAAAAGCACGGACGTACTGCATTGTGAAATGGAGGGAGTATGTTTCTTAAGATGAGTGAAATTGGTTTTTTTTTTGAACATAAAGAAATGAGTTTTTTTAATGATTGAAATCAACTTTCTGAAATGAGTGAAACTAGTATTTTGAAATGACTAAAATCTGTTTTTCTAATGTGTGAAAAATATATTCTCTCAACTGAGCGAGGTATGTTTTCTGAACTGAGTGAAATTATTTTTCTTAAATGAGTGACATCACTTTCTTCCTATGAGTGAAAGCAGCTATATTTGAAATAGTAAAAGCAATTAATGGACTAAAATAAGTTTTTGCAATTGAAATCTGAATATTCTGAAGCTCCTTATTTTTGTGAAACTCCTTATTTTCATTTCGGTTATTTTTCACATTTTGAATGGGCCTAAATCCATCTTTTCAAAATGAGTGAAATATGTTTTCTCAAACGAGTAAAATATGTGTTTTAAAATAAGTGAAACCAATGTTTACAGAAGTGAAATTATTATTTTCAAATTTGCAAAACGTGAGGAAACACTTTTTATGAAATAGCAAAACAATCTTACGTTTTATGAAAGTGGTGCCAAAGATAATTAAAATATATAAATTAAAAGTAGTTCAAATATATCCAAGATTGATCTTGTTCTAGAGGTCTTGTCAACATGATTTAAAATATATAAAAAGTTTCAAAAATAGACATTTCTTTTAAAATATATCAATCGTTTAAAATATATGAATGAAATAAAATGCATGACATTTATGTGGGGAGAGAGAATCGTGCATATGCCCGGTCGGCCTCTCCATTCTAACTCTCTCTCTCTCTCTCCTCACAAAGCTGCATGGCATGCATGTATTTGGTCAGATGTGTCAGTGTGTGCCAATCGACGATTTTAAAAAATATCAATCGTTTAAAATATATGAATGAAATAAAATGCATGTCATTTATGTGGGGAGAGAGAATCGTGCATATGCCCGGTCGGCCTCTCCATTCTAACTCTCTCTCTCGTGACAAAGCTGCATGGCATGCATGTATTTGGTCAGATGTGTGCCAATCGTATTCAGCTAATATAAGAGGTGTGATTTATACTCTGACAGAGCACATGAATCTTGACGAAACTAGACCGACGGCGAGATGGTGCGCCGGTATCTAACGCCACCGGTAAAATTACTGATTAGACCGTACTCTGTACTCTCTCCCCTCCCATCACGACAAGAGAAGACAAGGGAGGGAGATTGTAAGAATTGTATCGAATATTATTGTACAAGGTAGGTTACAGTTGGACTTGGTTTTGAACTGTGTGTAGATAGAATATGAGTTGTGTCCTAATAGAACACTTGTATCCTAGCCCTCTCATATATATCGAGGGTAGACACACGATGTAACCTATGCCAACATAATATCACGGGCACGCGGGGGAGCCGACGGCGTGTGCCGGCACCCGGGAGGCCGGGGTGCGGTATTGTAACGGTGTTATGGGGAGGAGCGCCCGTAGTCATGCCCTGGGGATGTAGCCATATCGGTGAACCTCGTTAACAAATCTCGGTGTCGTGCCTCGTGTGATTGCTTGGTCCTCGGTAGATCGATAGAGTGCCTCGGATTATTCTAACAAGTAGTATCAGAGCAAGGTTACGAAGAGGTCGTAATTTGTTGATCTAGAGGATGGAATGGAAGAATTCGTTGGATCAAGTTAGTCGCGTGCTGCGATGGAAACAATTCGACGGTGGGGCAAAGATATCTGCTCGAGATAGCGATCGGAAGCAGCAACCAGAAGGCAGCAGGCAGCAGTAGTCGCGCGGCCAACGGCAGCGGCGCGTGCACGTGCAGCAGGCAACCTAGCGTACAGCGGCGGCGGGATCCATATCGGATCGTGGTGTGTTTCGCCGAGATCGAATTCCATCCGATGCAGCAGCAGCTTGGTGCAGCGTGGCAGGCTGTTTGGAAGCTAGGGAGGGCGCTGGCCCAGGTCAGGTGAGGCCCGTGTTGGGCTGGCCAGCGTGCACAACGCGGAGGAGCCGTGCAGCAGTATGATTGCGCAAGGCTGGATTGATTTGGTGTGTACTAAGTCTTGGCTGCTACAGGAGGTTGCAGTGTGAAGGCATGAGATTTGTTGTTAAAAAGAAGAGTCAGATAACGCAGGCCATCATATCAATCGGGTGTGTCGGAAGAAAACAAAGAAAAAAGGACGGGAGATGAGTTCGTACATGTCTCTTGGTACGTGTACGCATGTTGGATATCTATCTTTTGGCTCTTTGTTTTGGGCATGGATTGTGTGCAGGATGGCAGCAAGATTATGACGCGACCCCGCAAATTCACGTGATCAATGGAGTTGGCAGGTTATGCTATATATTCAAGTGTTGCACCAGAGATATGCAGGAATAATCTGTTGGAGAACTAGGTATACTTGAAGGGTAGCAGGGAGCCAAGTTGATCAAGATGAAGTGCATGCGGCCGAACAAGGCGATGTGCGTAAAAGGCTTGAGGAGTCTGGAGCGCGTCGTGACAGGATCATGCAAACACAGCGCGTCAAGCAATGCATTGAGATGTGCGGGGCTGGTCATGACGCAAGGTGAAGCATGGTTGCAGTCGGATATTTTTTCAGCTGGGTCAGACTGGACAGTCTGATGGATCGACGGGGATGTTGGTCAAAGCAAAAGACGGTGGTGATTTCAGCGACGACGACATAGGAGCGTGATGCTGATGGTGGCCGACTTCTGGGGCGTGGAAACACGTGGTGCAGGCTTGAGGGCTTGTGCGGCTTCGACAGACTATTGCGTAGGGTTGATTCAAGACGGTGCACATGAGAGTTGGAGTTGACAAGGCGCGGGAGGGTGGCACGTACAACCACCATGGAGTCATGTTAAAGGTGGAGCTGGAGTCTGACGGATGGCTACACTCTGTGCTGATGGAGGGGCTATGGCGTAAGTTAATGGAGAGTCGAAGCCTATTTCAGCGGGTAAAGCGAGAGACACGTGGATCGGACTGGGCGCCAGTGGTCTGATGGAGGCGTGATACTCGGCATCGGTCGGTGATGATCGATGGTTCTCTGCAGTGGGGTTGAGGCAGTGGGGGCTAGCTACCCGGGAGACTCAACCGGGACATCGGAGGCTCGACGCGGTGATAGGGGCGAGGGGTGCGGTAAGCACGAGACATAGCGACAGACCAAGGCACTGGTGGTCAGACATGTGGTCAGACAAAGTGTGCAAGGGGTGCTGAAGCAGTGTTGACGAGTACCAGATTCAAGTTGGTGACTAGGTCTATCGGTGCTAGTTAATGGACAGGAGTTGACCATGGAGAATCTGAGAAAGTGGCGGAAAGTCTGAAATTGTCAAAAGCTGAGAGAGTACATGG
The DNA here is from genome assembly GCA_034509565.1 of Triticum monococcum. Taxonomy (NCBI): domain Eukaryota; kingdom Viridiplantae; phylum Streptophyta; class Magnoliopsida; order Poales; family Poaceae; genus Triticum; species Triticum monococcum. The sequence continues at coordinate 26,343,237 of CM067847.1, forward strand.
CCGTATATTCTGTGGTGTTCAGTGCACATAGCAAAGTGCCGATGACAAATACAGAAGGAGGCAGAGTGCTATAGCGGTGGGACATCACTGGTAGAAAAAGGGCCTTCAGTCCCGGTTTTGAAACCGGGACTAAAATGTCGGTACTAATGTCTCTCCCTTTAGTCCCGGTTCAATCCAGAACCGGGACTAAAGGGCGCGGCCACATGGAGCTCCACCTTTAGTTCCGGTTGGAACTAAAGGAAATTTTATGATTTTTTTTGAATTTTTTATTTCTTTTCAAATTTCTGAATTATTTTAACCTCTTGTCTGTAATCACCACCCATCATCACTTCTCAATTTATCCTCTAATCACCCCTCATCATTCCAAATCATCTAACTTTCCAAACGGTCACCCATCCTCCCACTCCCCCAGCCTGAGCACGCTTAACTTCCGGGTTCTATTCTCCCTCGCTCCAAGTCTGCACTTGTTGTTTTCCTGACAATACTAAGATGTCAATCCTATTAACCTTCAGGAATTTTGCTTGAGCATGAAGTGACACATTTCATAGTTTTATTTTGAAACTATTGTTTTAAAAAACAATAATTATTTAGTAACACTAATATTTCTTGAATAATTAGTTTGACCATTGTTTGATCATAGTTTGACCAAAATTGAAATAATTGAAATAATTATTTAGTAACACTAATATTCTAGAATAATTAGTTTGACCATTGTTTGACCACAGTTTGCCCACTGTTTGAATTTTTTTCGAATTTTTTCACTCTAGATCTTAAAAGCCCCGTAACTTTTTTCTATTAGGTTTTTGAGGATTTTAAAAATATTTAACGGGGTTCCCCTTGTTAAATTCGGAAGTAACTTTTCGAGTAGATGATTTTTCATATAAAAAACTTTTTCATCCGAGTTAGTATGCAAAAGTTATGCCCGTTTTTACAAATTTCAGAGAGATTTTGCAAATAAAGTCAAAATTCACATTTGCAAATTTTCCCAACAACTAGACCACATATCACATGGGAAACTTATTTTCTTTTATTTTTTTGACATTTCCATCATTTTCTTTTATTTTTTTAAAATTGAAAAGGCAATCCACCGGGGGGGGGGGGTAGAGTTTGAAAATGGTACCTTTAGTACCGATTCGTGGCACGAACCGGGACTAAAGGTCTCATCCCCATTAGTCCCGGTTCGTGCCTCTCTTTAGTCCCGATTTGAGGCACGAACCGGGACCAATGGTTGTGGGCCAGGAGCGAGGCCCATTGGTCCCGGTTCATTCCACCAACCGGGACCAAAAGGTCCAGATGAACCGGGACCAATGGCCCACGTGGCCCTGCCGGCCCTCTGGGCTCACGAACCGGGACCAATGCCCCCATTGGTCCCAGTTCTGGACTGAACCGGGACTAATGGGGTTACCCAGCCTGGACCAAAGCCCCCTTTTCTACTAGTGCATGTCAGAGACTATCCGGAAGAAGGGTGAGACAACTGCGAATTTGACTCAGGGTGACACAGGGCGACGGTGCAATTCCTTCAAGTTTCAGACAAGAAAAGCGGTGATGTTGAGTTCAGGTAACTCTTATGTGTGGCGTCCAATATGTGAGTTGTTCACTTTCACGCAGGTTAATGATCGGTGTGTGATGGTGTTGGACGAATTCTCCGAAAGTTGGAAGCACAAAGTAGAGTAATGAGGAAATTAATTTTGCTCGAGGGTTGACTGTGAAAAAGATGAGAAGGGACTACAGTTGCAGGTGGAGTTACATGGAGTCTGGAAGTAGCAGCGGTGCTCATGGCGTATCTCAAGTCCAATGTACATGGAGGTTCGACGCATGAATGAATTCAAAGTGGTGGAGAATATTCGCCAAGGTGGAGTTTGTTAGAATTGTGTCGAATATTATTGTACAAGGTAGGTTACAGTTGGACTTGGTTTTGAACTGTGTGTAAATAGAATAGGAGTTGTGTCCTAATAGGACACTTGTATCCTAGGCCTCTCATATATATCGATAGTAGACACACGATGTAACCTATGCCAACATAATAGCACGGGCACGCGGGAGAGCCGGCGGCGTGTGCCGGTGCCCGGATGGCCGGGATGCGGTATTGTAACGATGTCATGGAGAGGAGCACCCATAGTCATATCCCGGGAATGTAGCCATATCGGTGAATCTCGTTAACAAATCTCGGTGTCGTGCCTCGTGTAATTGCTTGGTCTTCGGTAGATCGATAGAGTGCCTCAAATTATTCTAACAGAGATCGAGCACGCGAGGCGACGACCGGCCTCCGTCTCCTTCTGCTCGACCGTGGATCCATCCGCCAGCGTCGTCGTCGCCTCTATCTCTCTCAGGATGCCCTCTGCTCCCAGCGGGGAGGGGAGGAGCTGGGCCACGGCTTCGATCCGGTGGTCTCGCGGCTGACAGAGGCCGACGCCCAGGACCAAGCAAGCCTTAGTCCTTCTACACGTGTGTGCGCCTGCTTGATGTACGTTCACTACAGTACCTGAGAGGTGAGCATCAATAAGTTCCCATCAAATTCAGATTCAGATGAAATGCTCGTTTATTTGATAAATCCTAACCACACCATCAGATTCAGACTAGTTTGTTTCATTGTGCCAGCAGACTAGCACATGTTCAGGTGGATTCATTTTTTGTTTGTTTCAAGGATTCAGACTTGATCCTGATCCACACGCACATGTAGGATTCAGACTTGCTCAAGATGCACACACACATGTAGGATTCAGACTTGCTCCTGTGTTTCAAACTAAACTAATATCCAGAAAGAAACATGTGGTACAAATGCACAACTTTTATTAAGTAGTATTAGACTTGTATGAGTTCGAATTGCAAGCACCATTTGTTTCAGTGCAAACTTTACTGCAATTTCTGTATGAGTTTGGTCTTTCTCTCTGTGCTCGTCGCTGCGTCACTTTGTTGGTAATTCCCCCTCTGCTATTGCTGCTGCTGCTGCTGCAGGACTGTTCGTCAAGATCCAGGAAGGTGTCCCTCTCTCTGTGTGTGTTTGGATTAGGTGAAGAAAGCTGCATCAGGACAAGGTTACCACCTGGCTGTGGAATTCAATTGCTTCTACAAAGGAAATAGTTTAAGACACAATTTTTTTTGATGAGATTATTCGTTTGGCTGAATCTTGTGGTACTGATGCCTTTTCTGTTGGCTTTTCAGGATGGGATACAATAACAAATCTTAGAAGGTTTGGCAGTTTTCATTGATGAACAAGACAAATGAAATTTGACGATGAATTAGATGTGATTGCTAGCTGTGTGTGTTGGCTGTTGTGTCATGTGGAATAGTGCAATTGAACTTTGTATGTTGTATGACAAAGCTTGAAACATGTCATTTTAGCTATGTGTTGGGAATGATCATATGGTGGATTTTAAATGCGCATTATGTTTGGTGTTATGATTGTCTGAAAAAGTGATTATAGTAAATTGATTATTGTAGAACTGACTTTAGGCCTAATCAAACATGTTGTTTACATATAACATTGCACATGGTTCATGTATAAATATTGTGTGCAATAATTTCCACATAGCCTACAGTATTTGGGTTCCAGTTGTGTGTATGACCCTCACAACACACACACTTTTTTTATTTTCATCATGCGCAATAGCTCCCATGTTGCACACAATTTTCACAAACTAACAGTGTGTGATGCCCTTCCATGTTGCACACAGTTTTTGTGTTCAATTGTGTGCGATGAAACCATTGCCCACATTGCCCACACAGACAAGGTGACGGTTTGAAACTGTGTCACTGAAAGGGGGTAAAAACCGTCTGGATAGGACGTCGCTACACCAGTGCATAATAAAAACGGTTAGGTCGGCCCTTAAAAATAACCAGAGATATATTACACTGTATTATGCGTGACAAGACCAAAACAAAACTTGGGGCGGGTCACGACTGGAGGACAGTAACTGCCTAGAGAGAATGACAGAGACATCGGTGAAGGAATCACTGGATACACTGTACTGAACGTTCAACACGTTGTCTGAGTCAAGTGTGTGATGCATGGAGGGGGAGGGAGAGGAAGAGGAAAACAAGAATGTGGTGAGGATCGACATGGTGATGTGTGTGGCACATCGGTGGTGATGATGATGCACTGAATGGACACATGGGTCAACACAAGGCTATTTATGCAATCTCGATTCTCTACTTGTTCAAGAATGCCATCCTCAATGACAGCTACGCGGACGGCATTGAAGACAGAGACGAATTAAGCCTCTCAGTTCCCTCCAATATCTCAACTTGCGTCGACACATTACACAACAAAAATTATATTCTGGATATGATACCCAGATCATCAGCATGATCTTTGTTACATAAAAGATAAATCTCAATTCATGTCTAAATAAGCAGAGGGTCGGATGGCACAAGCATGAATGGATACAGTGAAATACGAGAGGGTCTATATTGAGCTCAATACCACCGAAGAAACTTCGGAAGCATGTGAAAAGTATGTCTATGGAGTTTTGCAAAACAAACACCTCAGAGATATATATAGAGGTAGGAAATTGTCGAACGAACCACACTCCTTCATAGACGTCAGGAGTCCATTGATGAATAGGGGCTGGAGAAAGCTTAAACGCAAGTCCTACAGGGATGGATATAAGCGCAGTTAAATTTCCTGGGGAGTTATACATTTGTGTATTGATAAGACCGTTCACAATTTCTTAAAGCTCGATTTCCCCCAGATGAACCAACACCAAGTAACATGTACGTCTCATGAGCTCTATTGCTAATTAGACTATTACATCTCAGTCGACCTAGACTTCGTTATGTCTCAGTCAATGTTATATTACATTGATCTTGCATTGAGATTCGTACAAAACATTATTTTTAGCTTTCCCTTGAGGTGTGCTTCGGTACAACCCCCTTAAAAAGTATAAAAGGATATTTTCGTCCTTATACTGATTAAAATTAGTTGCCTAAGAGGGTGTTTGTTTCCAAGGACTTATTGGTCTAGGGACTTAAATAAATCTCTATAAGTCACATTTAAACCAAACATGAGGGACTTATAGGAACTTAAAGTGGGCACTTGGGACTTATGAAATAAGACTCTCAAGGAGGGACTTATAGTTGTAATAAAGCCTTATAGAGACTTATAAGTCTCGGGAACCAAACATGTGGGGACTTTTTAGCGACTTGGGACTTATAAGTTGGGATTAAAAAAAGTCTTAGGACTTATGAACCAAAGGCCTAATACCCGTGTTACGTCCCTATTATCTCGGCAATCCAACCATGTAACGGCCGGCCGGCGCCATCTTCGCACCAACGGCAATCATCCCGTCCAAGAAGCCCATGGCCGAAGCTCACCACACGGGGCTCCAACCTCCAAGTCCCTGATGTGCTTGCTCTTCAGGTCATTTGCGCAGCACCACATCAGGAGTGCATGGCGCGCCGGCGGCGAGTGCTCGCCGGACGGGTCTGGCCGCGCATAGGCTCGCTGATCTTCTTGTACTTCATGGCCATCTCTTTCCTGGGTCCGACCTCCTCGTCGCACAGCTCACCTTAGACGTTCTCGGCGGCAAGGGACGAGGCGCCGGGCAGAATCAATCTGATCTTCACCGGTCACCGTTGTCGAGCATGTCCACCGTACAGGCGGTTCAAGCTGAAACTGTGAATAAATCCCAGCATGTCAAGATATACGAATTGACCAAGCTTGAGATGCCGCCGGTCATGGCCGCCGCCACACCACAACCCAATGTCCATCGCCAATACTTAGATGGCACGAAGCTGCAGCGCGATGCACTATTCTTCGTCGTCCTTGCCATCTTCCTAGCGGCGGCGTACACACCGTCGCCGGCGGCAAGATGGATGTTACGGGCCAAAGGCCATGAACTCATGGATCGTGGTTGTGTTCACGGCGTTGTCCACATTCTTGAGCTGTGGGTACATATGAACGCCACTAGACATCCCGTTGCAGCTGCTGCTCGTGCTGCCCAGGATCTGGATGCGGGGCATTGTGCCCCAATTGCTGGCCGCGTGTGGGAGAAGTAATACGTCTGAGAGGGATAGGGAGTATAGGGGTCGTCTCAAATGTTTGACTTCCTCCCAATTATTTGTTGATCTTATTGGTTATTACTCCTAGATTACAGCTTTACAATTTTCTCTACTTCTAATCGTCGTTGCCGATCTAATGAGGAGGAAGAGAGGAACCGGACTTGCGCAAGAGAGAGATTTTCTGCCGCTCAAACTTCGCAGCTTTTTTGTTATTGCTTTTCCTCCCTATTTACTAGATACAACAGCCTAGCTCAGGGTGGACACGGGCCGGGCCGGTCCGGTCCGGTCCCGTTCCGAGCCGCCGTTTGGACCGGACGCCGGCGGTCCGGGCTGGACCGGACCGAGCTGTGCAGCGGTCCTTATTTCAGGGACCGGACCGGCCGGCGTGAAGCTCGATGCGGACCGGCGGTCCTCACGGTCCTGGCGACGTCCAGTCACTGCCATGTGGGCCCAGGACATCGGAGAGGTGGTCGGAGTAGCAACACGGTGGCCGGAGTCGGAGACGAAGCACCTGATGCGTGGCGGCGCGAGAGAAAGGCACGGGAGAGAGAGGGAGCAGCATGGCGTGAGGCAGAGGCGTGGTGGCACGAGGGAGAGAGCGGGAGCAGCCGCGCGAGGGGATGACGGCGAGAGGCAGAGGCGCGGCGGCGCGAGGTTGTGCCGGGGAGAGGGAGGCAAGGAAGAGGGGCGGCGCAGGGGAGGAAGAGGGGCAGCGCATGCGAGGAAGAGGATGGCAGCGCTAGGTCAGGCACGCACGATGTGTGTTTGGGCTCTTCTAATTAGCTTTAATTGTGCTGGGTCTTCGGTCCTCCGAGCCGGACCGAGCTTTAACCGGACCGGACCGACCGAATTTCGGTCTCGTTTTTACGGACCGGACCGGCCATATTATCTAGCGAGCTAGGATCGTACGGTCCGGTCCGTAACGGGCCGCGGTCTGGGCCAGAAGAGCCCGCTCATCCCGTCCACCCTGAAGCCTAGCGAACTAACTCCAAGTGGGCACGCCATGATCCGAGCCGGCCGTGCCATCCCAAGACCACGAATCAAAGCACCAAGTCCACCGGGAGAGAAAGTAGGGAGGAGCTGGGGGAGTGGGTGAGCATGCCGCACTCCACCTTCTACGTGCATGCGTATGTCACATCCATGCGCACACATTATTACAACAAAACAGAAAAACAAAATGAACTAGTCTACACAGCCCAACAGTGGATGAGCTTAACCTAACATTTCTCCCCCTTAAGCTCAGGCCTTGCCGCCGATTTCCCTGACTCCAAGCTTCTGCCACATTTCCACAAAACGAACGCGCCCAAGAGCCTTTGTCAGTGCATCTGCTAGCTGGTAGTTCGTCCGAACATGATCGACTTCTACATGACCTTCTTCAATGCATTCTCTCATGAAGTGGTACTTAACATCAATATGCTTGTTGCGGTCATGATGAACTGGGTTCTTTGTCAAAGCAATTGCTGACTTGTTGTCGATCAAAAGTTTGAACTTTGTTGGCTCTTGGCCCCTCATCTCACTGATTAGCCTGTTCAACCAGAGACCCTGACAGGTTGCTGCCGTGGCTTCCACATATTCAGCCTCACAAGAGCTGATCGCCGCTACTTTCTGCTTTTGGGAGGTCCAAGAGATGGGGTTTTCTCCAAGGAAGAACACATTCCCAGAGGTGCTCTTACGATCTCCAGTATCACCAGCATGGTCGCTATCGTTGTAGCCCAACAGACTCCCTTCACCACCACGCACATAACAACATCCATAGTTCAGTGTTCCTTGAATGTACCCGAGTGTCTGCTTGACTGCTGCCTAGTGTGTCGTGGTCGGCTTCTTCACGAATCTATTGACGATGCCCACAGCATGTGTGATGTCTGGTCTTGTATGAACCAAGTACCTCAGGCTTCCAATCACGCTGCGGTAGAGTGAAGGATCAACTGCTTTCCCTTCATCTTCTTTCTTCAACTTCAGTCTGCATTCCATGGGAGTGTGAGACAAGTTACATTCACTCATTCCGGCCATCTCCAGTATCTTTTTAGCATACCCGTGCTGGCTCAAAGTGATTGCCTCCTTGAATTGGGTCACTTCTATGCCAAGATAATAACTCAGCAAGCCGAGGTTTGTCATCTTGAAGAGTTTCTACATCTGGGTCTTGAATTCCAATATCTGAGTGTGCCAGTGCCCGTGATAATCAAAATGTTAACATAGACACCCACAAGCAGGTAGGAGACTGCATCGCCTCGCTTGTACACCGCATGCTCCAGCGGGCTTCTTCTGAAACCAAGTGAGCAGAGAGATTCATCTAATATGGCATGCCAGGCTCTTGGTGCCTGACGGAGACCGTAGAGTGCCTTCTTCAGCTTCAACACCTGCTCCTGCTTCCCGGTCACGACGTAACCAGGTGGTTGCGCCACATAAACCTCCTCAGCGAGCTCTCCATTCAGAAAGGTTGTCTTCACATCCATATGATGTACTTCCCAGTCAGAGTGCACCGCGAGAACAAGGACCAGACACACTGTCTCCATTCGTGCAACTGGTGCTAAAACCTCTTTAAAGTCTACCCCTTCTCACTATGCATAGCCTTTTGCAACCAACCGGGCCTTGTACTTGAGGATCTTGCCGTCGAGATCGCGCTTAACTTTGTACACCCACTTGAGTCCAATGTCCTTGTGCCCTCGAGGAAGAGAGGACAGCTCCTAGGTACAGTTTTCTGTGATTGAATCCATTTCAGTGTCCATGGCATTCTTCCACGCGGCATCCTCAAGAGCTTCTCCGGCATTGGCTAGCTCCTCGGCGCTTAGCAGGCATTGCTCCATTGCCTCGCGCATGGCCTCCCCCTCAGTCTCATCCATGATGCAGGAGACGCGGCGATATCGATGCCGCCGGTGTCCACATCTCGACGGTTCTCATCATGGCTCAGCGGCATGGCCCAGCGGATGTCTCTGCCGAGCGTGTTGGGAGCCCAAGCCGCGGGCGAGCTCGCCGTGGACGTGCTTGCCGCGGACATGCCACCCGCTGTAGAGGGCGGCGTCCCTGGCGACGATGAGGCAAGTGTCGCCGGACTCCGTGGTGTTGGGGGCGACGCGTCCAGCCTAGTGTCTCGCTCCTGGATGCCGTGTTGCGTGGTGTAGGCCACGGTGAACGTCGATGGTGCTGGAGCGTTAGTGGCCACGCCCGGAGTTCGCCACGCCCAAGGCCTATTTTCTTCAAAGATCACATCACGCGTCACCTGTACCTTTTTGCTTGCAGGATCGCAGACGCGGTAGGCCTTGGAGCCTTCTTCATACCCGAAGAACACCATTGGCGTTGAGCGATCGCTCAGCTTGGTGATGTCGGGTCTGACACTCTTCACGTGAACCGTGCACCCGAACATGCGCAGGTGATGCACCGCGGGTTTACGGCCATGCCACGCCTCGTAAGGGGTGACACCATCCAGGCTCCTTGTCGGCACGCGGTTCAGCAGGTAGACTGCTGTTCGCACGGCCTTGGCCTAGAACTGCGCTGGCATGGACATGCTCTTCATCATGCAGCGTGCCATCTCCACAATCATTTGATTTCATCTCTCGACCACCCCATTCTGCTGTGGGGAGTACGTCACGGTGGTGAAGTGTTGGATGTCGCGCTGCTCGCAGTAGCCTCTGAACTCAGCGGAGTTGAACTCGCTGCCGCAGTCTGACCTGGAAGCAAGCAAGTTGCACTGGTCGTTGGCCTCCGCCATGGCCTGAATCTTCTTGAAGCGCGCGTATGCCTCGTCCTTGGATTTCAGAAGCTCGAGCCACATATATCGACTAAAATCATCAACCACCGACAGAAAGTATCTGTTACCTCCCAGCGTTGTGGACTCGATGGGGCCGCAAAATCGGTGTGAACGAGCTCTAGCCCGTGTTCTGCACGGTGTGCGCTGGCCTAAGGGAACGGCGTGCGGTGCTGCTTCCCAGGGCATAGCTGTCACAGTACTCTTCTACGCGATCGATCACGAGCATGCCCCGCACCATCTCCTTGGTCGCCATGGCCCGGAGCGCGCGAAAGTGGAGATGCCTGATGCGTGTGTGCCACCCCCATGCCTCGTCGTCCCCGATCGCCATCAGACACGTCGGCGCGTCCACTGCGAAGGCGCCGGTGTACAGACGATTGGTGGAACGCTTGATCCGCGCGAGTGCCGTGACGGGTCATGGATCGCCATCACGCCGTCCCTGATGTCAATGATACAGCCAGCCTCGCGGAGTTGCCCGACGGAGACGATGTTGGTGCCCAGACTTGGGATGAAGAAGACGTCGGTGAGCGCGCGCTGGCCCCCGCTCTGGCAACGAAAAACCACAGAGCCGCGCCCGCGTATCACCACCACGGATCCGTCGCCCGAACCTCACCGTGCCGTGCACAGTCTCGTCCAGCGCCGAGAACACACGCCTGTCGCCCGTCATATCACTACTGGCCCCAGTGTCGAAGAATCACAGGTTGTCTAGGGATGGCACGAGCAGGACCTTCTCTTCATTGAGATATACCTCTTGGGGTGCAACGAGCTGTGATGTGTCAACGGTGGTGACCACGGCCATATAGAGGTCGTGATCGTGCTCGGCGTCGGCTTGTGCCAGGTTTGCCTGCTTCGGCTTTCCCTTCTGCTCCTGCTCGCGGAGCCACGTCCGACACTCTTTCTTCTAGTGCCCTGGGATGCCATAATGATGACACTTGCCCTTCTTTTTCTTGCCACCGGATCCGCCAGAACCGCCTGCCCTGGCGTTCCTCGGTGCGCCCATGCCACCGCCCTCAGGTTTAGGCTTCGCATGTGATTTTTTCTTGCCGCCGCTGCCGCCACTGCCGGACGACGATCTGCCACCTCCGCCTAGCTTTTCACGGGCTAGCCACTCCTCGTGAGTCAATAGCAGGCGCCCGGTGGACTGTGAGCCGTCATCAAGATCGTAGTGATCCTCGTAGGCGGAGAGACGTCCGACCAGCTCTTCAATGGACATGGTTTTCAGATAGATCAGAGATTCAATTGCCGTGGCCATCGGCGGTACTGACGCGGCACCACGCAGAGAAACTTCTGCACCGCCTTGTGCTCGGTGACGGGATCGCCGTACAGCTCCAGGTCGGCGACAAGGGCGGAGAGCCGCAGCCCGAAGTCCTCGATGGACTCCCCGTCCTTGAAACAGAGATCCTCGAACTCCTGCCGGTGCACCTGTGCCTTGGCCTCGCGGGCGCCCTCGCTGCCCATCCGCATGGTCTTGATTGTCTCCCACGCCGTCTTCATCGTGTCCTTCGCAGCCAGCACACGCAGCATCTCGGGCGGGACGCCGGTGAGGATAATCTGCAGCGCGCGCCGGTTGTCGTTCTGGTCGGCAGCGTCGTCGGTCACCGCAGACCAGACGCGGGCGACTTGCAACTTGACTTGCATTACTTGCGCCCACTCCTGGTAGTTTGTGCGCGTGAGCATCATGGATGCCCCCGGCTCCTCTCGCACGACTCGCTCCACCACGCGGTACTCGCCGCTGCCGCTGCCGGTGAGGCGCGCGAGCGGCGCCTTGGATGAAGGCGTCTTCGGCGGTGACTTCGTGCCGCTTTTGTTCTTCCCATCCGACTCGTCACCAGACATGACCACATCGGATCAAACACCGTCGCCGCGCCAAGGATCAAACATCCAGGCTCTGATGCTAATTGTCGTTGCCGATCTAGTGAGGAGGAAGAGAGAAACCGGACTCGCGCGAGAGAGAGATTTTCTGCCGCTCAAACTTCATAGCTTTTCTATTATTGCTTTTACTCCCTATATGCTAGATACAACAGCCTAGCTAACTAACTCCTGATGGGCATGCCATGATCCGAGCCGGCCACGCCATCCCACGACCACGAATCAAAGCACCAAGTCCATTGAAAGAGAAAGTAGGAAGGAGCTGGGGGAGTGGGTGAGCATGCCGCACTCCACCTTCTACGTGCATGTGTATGTCACATTCATGCGCACACATTATTATAACTAAACAAAAAAACAAAATGAACTAGCCTACACACCCCAGCAGTGGATGAGCTTAACCTAACACTAATTATAATCCTAATTTTAATGGAGCAGTCGGTAGCCTGGTACTCCGGTTTTAATTTCATCTGGGTTTTTAGTCCGACCTTCCACCACCCCCATTGGTTTTATCTCTCTATTATTTTTAAAATGCCGCGACTCCTCCCTCTACCGCCTCGATATTTTGTCTAAGGTTATACATCGCCGCCACCAACGCCACGGAGGCTCCGCAGGATGCCGCCGCCACCGCGGGTCCCCAGGGACGTCGCCACCGCCGTCGCGGATCCCCATGGACGACATAGACGCTGCCGCTGCCACAGATCCCCATGAACGACGTTGATGCCGTCACTGCCACCTATCCCCACGGACGACGCAGACGCCGCTGACCAGTGAAGAGCGTGGTCGCGTTCTCCGCACGGCCATACAGACCGTCGCTTCGCCTGATGTGGCCTGTCATGGCTGCCACCGGCGTCGGCGGGACCGACTCTCCGATGGCACCTGAGGTCTCCATAGGTGATTTGCTATACTGCTTCGTGAGTCGTGATTTTGTATATGCTGCTTCGTGCGTGTGGTTTGTACCTCTGTTATGATCGACGAACTCACCTCTGTTCAGCTTCTCTTTTTTTAGAAAAGAAGGATGCACCTTCGGCCTTTGCATCTGAACAATGCATACGGCCACTTTATTAATTATTAAGCATAAAAAACCTTACAAAGTAGTACATCAGTAAGCCTGAAGCCACCATCTAGGCAACATCTATCGCTACTTCTACCCCCTTGATGTAGTGGTGCCGAATGTCCGAGCCTAATACCAAACAGACATCGCACCAAATCATAACATCTAATGCAGGATGCCCCATCCTAGCCACATACCGGGACTGGGTCACACGCCGGTCCGGCGCACTCACCGAGGCTGCCGCCGCCTTCTTCCACAGATCCATCTCCAGAGCAGGTACTGACGCACAGACCTTGCCAGGCCTGCCGTCGACGCCACCATGGTACCAGACAGCTCGACCACCGTGCGCTCGTCTGATACGTCTCCAACGTATCTATAATTTATGAAGTATTCATGCTATTATATTATCAACCTTGGATGTTTTATATGCTATTTTATATGATTTTTGGGACTAACCTATTAACCTATTGCCGAGTGCCAATTTCTGTTTTTTTCCTTGTTTTTGAGTTTTACAGAAAAGGAATATCAAACGGAGTCCAATTGACGTGCCAATTTTTGATGATTTTTTATGGACCAAAAGAAGACCCCGGAGTAAAAGAGTTAGGCCAGGAGAGTCCCGGGGCATCCACGAGGGTGGGGGCGCGCCCACCCCCCCCCCCCCCCCCAGGCGTGTGGTCCTGCCTCGTGGACGCCTCGGGCACCTCCTTGACGTGAGACCGACGCCAAAAATTCCTATAAATACATAAACCTCGGAAAATTAACCTAGATCGGGAGTTCCGCCGCCAGAAGCCTCCGTAGCCACCGAAAACCAATCTAGGCCCTCTCTGGCACCCTGCCGGAGGGGGCCGTCATCACCGGAGGGCATGGAGGAGGATCCTGGAGGGGTCATCGTCACCATGAAGGCCAAGGATCAGAGGGAGAACCTCTCCCCATCTAGGGGGGAGGCCATGGAGGAGGAAGCACAAGGTGGAGAACCTCTCCTCGTCTCTCTCGGTGGCACCGGAGTGTGATCGGGAGGGGAATCATCGCCGCGATGATCGTCTTCATCAACATCACCATCATCATCATCACCTTCATCTCTTTTACGCGGTCCACTCTCCCGCACCCCGCTGTAATCCCTACTTGAACATGGTGCTTTATGCCACATATTTATGATCCAATGATGTGTTGCCATCATACAATGTTTTGAGTAGATATCTTTTGTCTTTGGGTTGATTGATGATCTAGATTGGTATGAGTTGTATGTTTTACTTTGGTGATGTCCTATGGTGCCCTTTGTGTCATGCAAGCGTGAGGGATTTCCGCTGTAGAGTGTTGCAATACGTTTATGATTCGCTTATAGTGGGTTGCATGAGTGACTGAAACACAAACCCGAGTAAGGGGGTTATTGCGTATGGGATAAAGAGGACTTGATGCTTTAATGCTATGGTTGGGTTTTACCTTAATGATCTTTAGTAGTTGCGGATGCTTGCTAGCATTCCAATCATAAGTGCATATGATCCAAGTAGAGAAAGTATGTTAGCTTATGCCTCTCCTTCATATGAAACTGCAATGGTGATTACCGGTCTTGTTAACAATTGCCTAGGACAATTCCGCACACCGATCCACCATTATTACACACTCGCTATTTATAATATTTAGTAATATATTCTAACTTTATGATAACAGCACCTACTTTTATATTTTACCCCTCCGATATCATGCAAAGTTACCCACTTCATACCCACAACGTAGTTTTATTTCTCGTTGCTAGTTGGAAGCAAACGTTCGGTGTACGTAGAGTCGTATCAGTGGCAGATAGGGCTTGAGAGAATATTGATCTTACCTTTAGCTCCTTGTGGGTTCGACACTCCATACTTATCACTTCCACCTTTGGAAATTGCTACGATGATTCCCTGCACTTGGGGATTATCAAGCTCTTTTCTGGCACCGTTGCCGGGGAGCAATAGCGTGGGGTTGATATTCTCGTGTGAGCTTGTTTGCTTTCTTCACTAAGTAAATTTTGTTTTTCCTTTTTGTTTCTATTTATTTGTGGGTGAAACATATAAAAAAAATTAAAGAATGAAAATACAAAAAAATACTTGCTTCTCATGCCTAAAAAGTTTTTCAAAAACAGAACTGTTTGGAAAGTTATGCATTGAAGAAGTGAGGGTAGACCTTGAGAACTTGTGTTTGATAACCCACAAGTATAGGGGATCGCAACAGCTTTCGAGGGTAGAGTATTCAATCCAAATTTATTAATTCGACACAAGGGGAGCCAAAGAATATTCTCAAGTATTAGCAGCTGAGTTGTCAATTCAACCACACCTGGAAACTTAGTATCTGCGGCAAAGTCTTTACTAGCGAAGTAATATGATAGTGGTGGTTGCGGCAACAAAAGTAAAGACATCAAAAATAATGTTTTTGGTATTTTGTAGTGATTGTAACAGTAGCAGCGGGAAAGTAAATAAGCGTAAACCAGTATATGGAACACTCGTAGGCACCGGATCAGTGATGGATAATTATGCCGGATGCGGTTCATCATGTAACAGTCATAACATAGTGTGACACAGAACTAGCTCCAATTCATCAATGTAATGCAGGCATGTATTCCGTATATAGTCATACGTGCTTATGGAAAAGAACTTGCATGACATCTTTTGTCCTACCCTCTCGTGGCAGCGGGGTCCTATTAGAAACTAAGGGATATTAAGGCCTCCTTTTAATAGAGAATCGGAACAAAGCATTAGCACATAGTGAATAAATGAACTCCTCAAACTATGGTCATCACCGGGAGTGGTCCCGATTATTGTCACTTCGGGGTTGCCGGATCATAACACATAGTAGGTGACTATAGACTTGCAAGATAGGATCAACAACTCACATATATTCATGAAAATATAATAGGTTCAGATCTGAAATCATGGACTCGGGCCCTAGTGACAAGCATTAAGCATAGCAAAGTCATAGCAACATCAATCTCAGAACATAATGGATACTAGGGATCAAACCCTAACAAAACTAACTCGATTACATGATAAATCTCATCCAACCCATCACCGTCCAGCAAGCCTACGATGGAATTACTCACGCACGGCGGTGAGCATCATGAAATTGGTGATGCAGGATGGTTGATGATGACGACGGCGACGAATCCCCCTCTCTGGAGCCCCGAACGGACTCCAGATCAGCCCTCTCGGGAGGTTTTAGGGCTTGGAGGCGGCTCCGTATCGTAAAACGCGATGATTTCTTCTCTCTGATTTTTTTCTCTCCGAAAGCAAATATATAGAGTTGTAGTTGGTGTCGGAGGGCATCCAGGGGGCCCACGAGGTAGGGAGGCGCGCCCTAGAGGGGGGCACCCTCGTGGACAGGGTGTGGTGCCCCTGGTCTTCATCTTTGGCGATGATTTTTTATTATTTTTTCTAAGATGTTCCGTGGAGTTTCACGTCATTCCGAGAATATTTGTTTTCTGCACATAAAACAACACCATGGCAATTCTGCTGAAAACAGCGTCAGTCCGGGTTAGTTCCATTCAAATCATACAAGTTAGAGTCCAA
Source organism: Triticum monococcum (assembly GCA_034509565.1). Classification (NCBI taxonomy): domain Eukaryota; kingdom Viridiplantae; phylum Streptophyta; class Magnoliopsida; order Poales; family Poaceae; genus Triticum; species Triticum monococcum. The sequence goes on from CM067847.1 coordinate 26,359,435, forward strand.
AACAAAGGCAAAAGTGTTTGTAAAAATAGATACGATGGAGATGTATCAACTCCCCCGAGTTTAAACCCTTGCTTGTCCTCTAGCATTTTAGTTGACAAACTGAAAGAAAGAAAGAAAAACTTTTACAAACTCTGTTTGCTCTTGTTTTTGTAACTATGTCAAGCCAGCATTCAAGTTTTCAGCATAGATCATAACTAACCACATTTGCAATAATTCTCAGGTCTCATAATTACTCATATCAATAGTATAATCAACTAGCAAGTCATAATAATAAATCTTGGATGACAACACTTTCTCAAAGCTCGGTTGTGCAATAGAGATAAATTGTATTTTGAGCGCTATACTTTCATTGTCAACGTAGCAACTAAGAGATGGCGATATCTTCCATGCTAAACGCATTATAGGCGGTTCCCAAACAAAATGGTAAAGTTTATACTCCCCCTCCACCAACAAGCATCAATCCATGACTTGCTCGAAACAACGAGTGTCTCCAACATACATCAGGTCCCAGGGGGAGTTTTGTTTGCAATTAATTTTGATTTAGTTTGCATAAAGCATGGGACTGGGTATCCCGGTGACCAGCCATTTTCTCGTGAGTGAGGAGCGGAGTCCACTCCTCTTGAGAATAACCCGCCTAACACGGAAGATAAGGACAGTCTTGGTTGATACATGAGCTATTCGAGCATACAAAACAGAATGTTTATTTGAAGGTTTAGAGTTTGGCACATACAAATTTACTTGGAACGGCAGGTAGATACCGCATATAGGAAGGTACGATGGACTCGTCTGGAATAATTTTGGGGTTTAAGGGATTGGATGCACAAGCAGTATTCCCGCTTAGTACAAGTGAAGGCTAGCAAAAGACTGGGAAGCGACTAACTAGAGAGCGACAACAGCCATGTACATGCATTAAAATTAATAAACATTGGATGCAAGCATGAGTAAGATATAATCCACCATGAACATAAATATCGTGAAGGCTATGTTGATTTGTTTCAACTACATGCGTGAACATGTGCCAAGTCAAGTCACTTAAATCATTCAAAGGAGGATACCACCCCATCATACCACATCATAATCATCTCAATAGCATGCTGGCACACAAGGTAAACCATTATAACTCATAGCTAATCAAGCATGACACAAGCAACTACGATCTCTAATTGTCATTGCAAACATGTTTATTCATAATAAGCCGAATCAAGAACGAGGGGCTCATCATATTTACAAAAACAAAAGAGATCGAGTTCATACTAGCTTTTCTTATCTCAGTCAGTCCATCACATATCATCATAATTGCCTTTCACTTGCACGACCGAACGGTGTGAATAATAATAAGAGTGTACGTGCATTGGACTAAGCCGGAATCTGCGAGCATTCCATAAATAGGAGAAGACAAGGCAATATGGGCTCTTGGTTAAATCAACAATAATGCATATAAGAGCCACTTCAACAATTTAATTATGGTCTTCTCCTACTGACCCCCCCAAAGAAAAGAAAAGAAATAAAACTATTTACACGGGAAAGCTCCCAACAAGCAAAAGAAGAACGGGAAATATTTTTGGGTTTTCTTTTTTTATTACTACTACTACTACAGCAGAAAAGTAAACTACAAGCAAAAGAGGTGATTCAGGCCTCTCGACAAACTGGTGCGAAGCCATAGAGTTATAATCTAAATATGCAGGAGGCAACTCCGTATCACCCTCACGAATGTCTATCTCGAGAAAATGAGCTAAGCGGGTTGCATAAATTCCTCCAAAGAAATCTCCATTATGTCTATTATGATGCAACCTACGAGCTACAATGGCTCCCATATGATAAGATTGGTCTCCTAACACAGCACTCCTAAGAATGCTAAGATCAGGTACACACATGTGACATGCTTCATCCTTAGCATTTATGCATCTACCGATGAAGAGAGCAAAATAATGTATAGCAGGAAAGTGAATCCTCCCTATGGTAGCCTGCGTTATATCCCTAGATTCCCTCACAATTATACTAGCAAGAAAGTTTCTAAATTCAGATTTAGGGGGATCCCTAACACTATCCCATGATGGAAGTTTGCAAGCAGAAGTGAAATCCTCTAAGTCCATGGTATAAGATTTGTCATAAAGATCAAACATGACTGAAGGAGAATTACACGAAGATGAATACTCAAACCTCCTCACAAATGAACTTGTGAGATCATGATACTGGGGGCATTTGTTAGCCTCAAAATCCTCAAGATCGGCATTGCACAAATATGCTTTGAATTCTTCTTTAATTCCCGCACAACCCATAAAATTTTCCGATGGCCATTCGCAAGGCCGTACTAGAGCGTCTCTTGGTGGATCCTTGTCAGCATCACGCATAGCAATCCCGGGTCCTTACTTCTTAGAAGAACCACCTTGGAACATCTTCCTAAGCATATTGTTTTTCTCTGAAAAATTCTGAAATTTTTAGTAACTTCAAACAAAAGTTCACCAACTTCAGTAAAACTGATAGCAACTACTCCTACAAGTGCCTAGAGCCTATATCAAGCATTAGAACTACTTGGAACCATATAAATTTGACATGCAAGCTCAAGAACATGGTCACCTATGCAGCACAAATTTGCAAAGAATAAAGCACTAGAACAAAAACTAATTGGACCAATGGAGGAGTCACATACCAAGGAACAATCTCCCCAAGCAGTTTTGCGAGAGGTGCTTTGAGCAAGGAGATCGAAAATCACAGCAAAAGTGGCTGGAACTCGTGCTTGAGTTGGTTTTTTGGGTTTGTGTGAGACAGAGGAAGAAGATGGGTGCTGGGATAAGTGGAGGAGGGCCACCGTGGGCCCACGAGGCAGGGGGCACGCCCTAGGGGGGGCGCCCACCACCCTCGGGGCCAGGTGGCAGCTCCTCCCGCGGTAATTTTTGCACAGTAAATCCTCAAATATTTCCGAAAAAATCATATTAAATTGGCATGTCATTCTGAGGACTTTTATATTCGGGATATTTTTATATTGCACGGATAAACCAGGAAACAGACAGAAAAATACTATTTTTACTTTATTTCTACTAATTAACAGAAAGTATAGAGAGGGTATAGAAGGTTGTGCTTCTAGTTTCATCCATCTCATGCTCATCAAAAAGAATCCACTAACAAGGTTGATCAAGTCTTGTTAACAAACTCATTTCGATAATCATGAAACGGAGAAATTTTGAATAACACGAAGTTACCTCAATGGGGATATGCACATCCCCTATAATAAGTATATCATATTTCTTTTTGACAGTAGGAAGGGGAAATTCAAAACCTCCAACTATAATCGATGGAATTTTTTCCAATGGAGTTGATACTATGAACTTGAGGTTGTTTTCTCGGAAAGTGTACCGTATGCTCATTACCATTAACATGAAAAGTGACATTGCCTTTGTTGCAATCAATAACAGCCCCTGCAGTATTAAGAAAAGGTCTTCCAAGAATAATAGACATACTATCATCCTCGGGAATATCAAGAATAACAAAGTCCGTTAAAATAGTAACGTTTGCAACCACAAGAGACACATCCTCACAAATACCGACAGGTATAGCAGTTGATTTATCAGCCATTTGCAAAGATATTTCAGTAGGTGTCAGCTTATTCAAGTCAAGTCTACGATATAAAGAGAGAGGCATAACACTAACACCGGCTCCAAGATCACATAAAGCAGTTTTAATATAATTTCTTTTAATGGAGCAAGGTATAGTAGGTACTCCGGGGTCTCCAAGTTTCTTTGGTATTCCACCCTTAAAAGTATAATTAGCAAGCATGGTGGAAATTTTAGCTCCCGGAATCTTTCTTTTATTAGTAATGATATCCTTCATATATTTAGCATAAGGATTTGTTTTGAGCACATCAGTTAATCGCATACGCAAAAAGATAGGCCTTATCATTTCAGCAAAGCGCTCAAAATCCTCATCATCCTTTTTCTTGGATGTTTTGGAGGAAAAGGCATGGGTTTCTGAACCCAAGGTTCCCTTTCTTTTCCATGTTTCCTAGCAACAAAGTCTCTTTTATCATAACGTTGATTCTTTGATTGTGGGTTATCAAGATCAACAACAGGTTCAATTTCTACATCATTGTCATTACTAGGTTGAGCATCATCATGAACATCATCATTAATATTTTCATTAGTTTCATGTTCATTAGCAGATTGTGTTTCAGCATCAGACATAGATATATCATTTGGATTATCAGGTGGTTCAGCAATAGGTTCACTAGAAGTTTGCACAGTTCTATCGTTTTTCTTTTTCTTCTTTTTAGAAGAACTAGAAACATCAATATTATTTCTCTGAGAATCTTGCTCGATTCTCTTAGGGTGGCCTTCAGGATACAAAGGTTCCTGAGTTATTCTACCGGTTCTAATAGCCACTCTAACAGCATAATCATTTTTCTTACTATTCATTTCATCAAGCACTTCTTTTTGAGCTTTAAGCACTTGTTCTACTTGCGTGGTAACCATAGAAGCATGTTTGCTAACAAGTTTAAGTTCACATTTAATATTATCCATATAATCACAAAGCGTCTAATCATATAAGCATTTTCTTTTAATTGTCTACCAAAATAAGCATTGAAGTCGTCTTGCTTAAACATAAAGTTATCAAACTCATCCAAGGACTGACTAGCAATTTTAGTAGGAGGAACTTTAGATTTATCATATCTATAGAGAGAATTTACCTTTACTACTTGTGTCGGGATATCGGGGTCAGGAGGTTCTTCAATAAATAAAGAATTGAGATCATAAGTTTCTTCAACAGGCGGTGAATTAAGACCATGTATTTCTTCAATAGGAGGTAAATTCTTAACGTCTTAAGCTTTAATACATTTTTCTTTCATAGATTTCTTTGCCTCTTGCATATCTTCGGGACTGAGGAATAGAACACCTCTCTTCTTCGGAGTTGGTTTAAGAATAGGCTCAGTAATTGGAGCAGGAGCTGGCTCAGAAGGTGCCCAATTATTTTCATTTGTCAACATATTATTCAATAGAATTTCAGCTTCATCCGATGTTCTTTCCCTGAAAAGAGAACCAGCACAACTATCCAGGTAATCTCTGGAAGCATCGGTTAGTCCATTATAAAAGATATCAAGTATTTCGGGTTTCTTAAGAGGATGATCAGGCAAAGCATTAAGTAACTTGAGAAGCCTCCCCCAAGCTTGTGGGAGACTCTCTTCTTTAATTTGCACAAAGTTGTATATTTCTCTCAAAGCAGCTTGTTTCTTATGAGCAGGGAAATATTTAGCAGAGAAGTAATAAATCATATCCTGGCGACTACGCACACAACCAGGATCAAGAGAGTTAAACCATATCTTAACATCACCCTTTAACGAGAACGGAAATATTTTGAGTATATAGAAGTAACGCTATCTCTCATCATTAGTGAATAGGGCAGCTATATCATTTAACTTAGTAAGATGTGCCACAACAGTTTCAGATTCATAGCCATAAAACGGATCAGATTCAACCAAAGTAATTATATCAGGATCAACAGAGAATTCATAATCCTTATCAGGAACACAAATACGTGAAGTAGCAAAAGCAGGGTCGGGTTTCATTTTATCTCTAAGTGATTATTTGTTCCATTTAACTAATAACCTCTTAAGCTCATATCTATCTTTGCAAGCTAAAATAGCGGTAGAAGATTCCATATCAAAAAGATAGCCCTCAGGAATAACATGCATATTTTCATCATCACTTTCATCATCGTATTCAGGTTCAATAGTTTCTTTTTCTCTAGCCCTAGCAATTTGTTCATCAAGAAATTCACAAAGGGGCACAGTAGTATCAGGCATAGAAGCAGTTTCATCATAAGTATCATGCATAGCATAAGTGGCATCATCAATAACATGCGACATATCGGAACGAATAGCAGAAGCAGGTTTAGGTGTCGCTAGCTTACTCATAACAGAAGGTGAATCAAGTGCAGAGCCAGATGGCAGTTCCTTACCTCCCCTCGTAGTTGAGGGATAAATTGTTGTCTTAGCGTCTTTCAAGTTCTTCATAGTGTCCAGCAGATATAAATCCCAAGTGACTCAAAGAATAGAGCTATGCTCTCCGGCAACGGCGCCAGAAATTAGTCTTGATAACCCACAACTATAGGGGGTCGCAACAGCTTTCGAGGGTAGAGTATTCAACCCAAATTTATTGATTCGACACAAGGGGAGCCAAAGAATATTCTCAAGTATTAGCAGCTGAGTTGTCAATTCAACCACACCTGGAAACTTAGTATCTGCAGTAAAGTGCTTAGTAGCAAAGTAATACGATAGTGGTGGTAGCGGCAACAAAAGTAAAGACAACAAAAGTAATGTTTTTGGTATTTTGTAGTGATTGTAACAGTAGCAGCGGGAAAGTAAATAAGCGTAAACCAGTATATGGAAAACTCGTAGGCACCGGATCAGTGATGGATAATTATGCCGGATGCGGTTCATCATGTAACAGTCATAACATAGGGTGACACAGAACTAGCTCCAATTCATCAAATGTAATGTAGGCATGTATTCCATATATAGTCATACGTGCTTATGGAAAAGAATTTGCATGACATATTTTGTCCTACCCTCCCGTGGCAGCGGGGTCCTATTGGAAACTAAGGGATATTAAGGCCTCCTTTTAATAGAGAACTGGAACAAAGCATTAGCGCATAGTGAATACATGAACTCCTCAAACTATGGTCATCACCGGGAGTGGTCCCGATTATTGTTACTTCGGGGTTGCCGGATCATAACACATAGTAGGTGACTATAGACTTGCAAGATAGGATCAAGAACTCACATATATTCATGAAAACATAATAGGTTCAGATCTGAAATCATGGCACTCGGGCCCTAGTGACAAGCATTAAGCATAGCAAAGTCATAGGAACATCAATCTCAGAACATAATGGATACTAGGGATCAAACCTTAACAAAACTAACTCGATTACATGATAAATCTCATCCAACCCATCACCGTCCAGCAAGCCTACGATGGAATTACTCACGCACAGCGGTGAGCATCATGAAATTGGTGATGGAGGATGGTTCATGATGACGACGGCGACGAATCCCCCTCTTCGGAGCCCCGAACGGACTCCAGATCAGCCCTCCCGAGAGGTTTTAGGGCTTGGCGGCGGCTTCGTATCGTAAAACGCTATGATTTCTTCTCTCTGATTTTTTTCTCTCCGAAAGCAAATATATAGAGTTGGAGTTGGCGTCGGAGGGCATCCAGGGGGCCCACGATGTCGGGGATATACCCCGCGGTGTAAACCGGGCGGAAGTGTAACCCGGCCGGACTAGGCGTTTCATTGGTAAACCGACTAGAGGATTGACGGTTTACGTGATTGGCGGTTTACGTGTCTGGCGGTTCACTGATATGACGATTCACGAGCCTGAAGACTCATTGGTAACCCGGCACGTGTTCCAGATGGATGACAAGGCCCAAGGCCCAGCATGCCGGTTTATGATAATGGTGGGCCGGTTTAAGAGGAAAGGCATGAGGAATATTTACCTTACAAGGAGTTAAGACCAGGACTTGTATCCAGTTTGTATTAAAGATAGACTAGTCCTAATCCTAATAGGACTCTACATGTATCCCGCCCCTCCAACATATATAAGGAGGGGCAGGGCTCCCCAAAAGGGACAAGATTGACAAGTTCCACAAGTTGGACAAGTTAGGTTTAGACAATAGCTCTCGAGATATAGCACTCTTGTAACCGTGATCATCATTATCAATATCAATGAAGCAGGATGTAGGCTTTTACCTCCGCCGTGAGGGGCCGAACCTGGGTAAAACATCGCGTCTCTCATCCTGCTCAACCCCTCTCAAGCTACCACATAAATGCGTTGGCCTCGCGACTAAGTCCTAACACTAAGGATATCTGCCGTGACAATTTCACGACAGTTGGCGCCCATCGTGAGGCCTGTGCACGGTGGTGTTGAGTTCTTGAAGGGATCTCTCCTAGGATCGAAGAGCTCACGATTAACCTGATGAAAGAAAAAAAGAATGGCTCAAGAAGATGCGGAAAGATCGCACGGGGAGAAACGGCAACAGGACAGAGCCGGCAAATTCATTATTTCTGATCAGAGTTATGATTAAAGTCTTGAGCTGGCGGTGTGAGGTTAAAAGCGATGAGACTAGGGTTACATCGCGTGCAGCCGCCGCGTCAAAAAGACCGACAGAAGTACGATCTGTCCAATCCGCCTAGCTGCAGTTTTCGCCGAGACCGACAGACATAAGTTCAACCGAGACCGGCAAGATTTTTTGCTGCCGTTAATTGAAGGAGTCGGACCGGCCCGAGATGTATTTTTTGTACCACGGTCAGATTCGATTACGGGCAGTGCCTACGCTGGTTACAAGCCCCGAGGGCATCAACTAATAGCACATGACGATCGGAGGCTGCAAATCAATTGGCAAGCACGTCTGTACGTATGAGCAAGCACGTATCAATCAAACAAGTACTACTTGTCATATCAGGTAAAAATACTAGAGTCACGTTTCTCAATGGCCAGAGTCACGTTTGATCTGCTGACAAGATTTAGATGGAAGAAAAGTCAAAGAAAATAAAAGGCCACTACCTAGAAGGGAATGCGGACGTGGATTCATTGAACCAGTCACTGACTCGGAAGCAGATGTCTCCGGCTCTCCGCAGGCTCACACTCCACCATTGACCCGCCTCGGCCGGCGTCTGACATCGCCTCAGAGCCAGGCGCCACCGCTGCAATACGCATCCACAAGCCGCCACGGCTCATGTTGAGTCGCCGGGCCGGCCATCCACTCCTCCGCTACCGTCCCACGCTGAGTCGCCGGACCGGCCCTCCGTTCCTCTGCTACAGTCGAGGGTGTGGACTCGTTCCACCGCCGTCGCGGCAATCGCTGCACCACCAGCCCGCTTCCGAGCCGCCCGCTGTCGGCACTGTGGCCATGGCCGCACCCCGGACCGGATGCGCCTGGCCGGCCGGCTTCTACGGCAAACCGCCACCAGTGATCCGGCACCTCTGCCGTGGTTCTCAGTCTCAACCCGCCTAAGGCCTCGTACCAGAACCTGCCGCCGTCAGGCCGCCGCCTTGTCTTCGCCTCCATCAGCGGCGTGAGCTACCCGATGTGCCAGGCCCATGTCCGCTGCTCCCATGGCTCACGTGGCTGTCAAAATCACAAATCACAAAACACGTTTTTTCCTTTGACCGGAAATTATCGCTGATGGGTACAAGTTTCAGACTTGAGGCGTTTGAAACTCTGCACTGGATTCATAGCACTCAACACCCGGGCGAAGTTCTGATGATTTGGACCTTCATAATCATATGTTCAATGGCAAAACCCCTCGGAGGAAAGCCCAGGAGTAGTCCAAGATAAAAAGGATATCTGCCGTGACAATTCCATGACAGGGTGTGGGCCCCTGGTCTTCATCTTTGCCGAAGATTTTTTATTATTTTTTCTAAGATGTTCCGTGGGGTTTCAGGTCATTCCGAAAATATTTGATTTCTTCACATAAAACAACACCATGGCAATTCTGCTGAAAACGGCGTGAGTCCGGGTTAGTTCCATTCAAATCATACAAATTAGAGTCCAAAAAAAGGGCAAAAGTGTTTGAAAAAGTAGATACGACGGAGACGTATTAGTGTTCATGCTCATGGAAACAATGTAGAATTTTTCATGGAAGTTTCTTTATAAATAATTATCCCCTTGTATATATCCATTGTATTATAAAAATAATGTGCCAAGCTTTGGTTTTAGGATGATTAGATTGATTGTTTACTATGTGCAGAACAAAAACAGAAACTTTGGCTGTAGCGCGTGATTTTACATTTTTTTACTAGAAAGTCAAATGGGTCTGAAACTTTTTGCACATTACTTCTGTATAAATTTTTTAAATTGTTGGATATACAGAAGTTTACTAAACCTTCATATTACTACAGACTGTCCTGTTTTAGACAGATTCTGTTTTACGTGTGTTGTTTGCTTATTTTGATGAATATATGGGTAGTATCGGGGGGTATGAACCATGGTGAAGTTGGAATACAGTAGAGATAGTTCTAATATGAAATTGGAATGATTTTGCAACAGTACCTAAATGTAGTGATTTGCTTTACTATACTAACGGATCTCACAAAGTTTTGTTAAGTTTTTTGTGGATGAAGTGTTCGAAGAACGAGGAGTTACCGATGTGAGAAGAATAAAGAGAGGCAAGAACTCAAGCTTGGGGATGCCCAAGGCACCCCAAGTAAATATTTTAAGGATACTCAAGCATCTAAGCTTGGGGATCCCCCGGTTGGCATCCCATCTTTCTTCTTCAACAATTATCGGTATACCTCGGTTATTGTTTCGTTCACATGATTTGTGTCCTTTGTTTTTTTTTGTTCTTCCTTTATGAACCATGCTAGTATGAGATAGCCCTTCATTGATTTATAGAATGCTTCATGTACATCACTTATATCTTTTAAGTATGATCTTATAGAATTGCTCTTTGTGCTTCACTTAAATCTTTTTGAGTATGGTTTTATAGAATGCTTCGTGTGCTTCACTTATACATTTTCAGCTTGGACATTGGTTAGTTTATATTAATTGTAGAAAGATCCATGAACTTCATTTATATCTTTCGGAGTATGAATAATACTATCATCTAAAGCGGGTTTGGAAGAGTGTCAACTCTAGGAACTAGTGATCCCGCTATTCCGAATGAGAAGAATTTTTCTTATGTGGAGAGTAGAAAAATTTTTATGCTTGTAGATCATCAAAAGAATGCTTCATGTGATGGTTATATTGTTGAAATCATTCATGATGCTACTGAAAATTATTATGAGGGAGGAATACATGCTTGTAGGAGTGCAATAATATCAAGTTTTCTCTCTATGTGCTTAAAGTTTTGAAGTTATACTTGTTTTTCCTTCCTCTGCTAGTTGATTCTTGTTCTCATAAATTGTGTGCTCACAAAATCCCTAGGCATAGGAAGTGGTTTAGGTTTAAATGTGCTAGTCATATTCTTCATGATGCTCCCTTTATGTTCAAGTCTTATCTTTCATGTGAGCATCATTGAAATCATCATGCCTACCTAAAAGGCATTAAAGAAAAGCGCTTGTTGGGAGACAACCCAATATTTACCCTTACTGTTTCTGTGTGTTTACATGATTAAGCTACTGTAGTAATCATGTTTTATAGCTTTTGTTTCAATAAAGTGCCAAGTAAGACCTTCGGGAAGACTTGGGTGAAAGTTAATGTGATCTTGCAGTAAAAAACATAAACTTTGCGCTCACGAGATTAGCTGTCATTTTTCTACAGAAGAGTGCTTTGGTGCTGATTCTTTTTGCAGAAGATTAATAGACAAATTCCTCACGTCCACAAATTTATTTAATAATTTTTTGAGTAGCAGAAGTATGGTTAGTGTTCACATCATTACAGACTGTTCTGTTTCTGACAGATTCTGTTTTCATTGCATAATTTGCTTGTTTTCTAGTTTCTATGACTTATATTCCTCAATATAAATTATAGAAATGATATGGTACATTAGGCATTGTGTGAGAACAATTACAATCTTTGTCTTTTACATTTCCAAGGTGAATGGTTACTCTTTATCATACTAACCTATCTCACGAAGTTCCGTTAAGTTTTGTGTGATTGAAGTTTTCAAGCTTTGGGTGAGATATCGATATGAGGAGAATAAGGAGTGGAAAGACCCTAGGATTGGGGATGCCCAAGGCACCCCAAGGTAATATTCAAGGAAGACTGAAGCGCCTAAGCTTGGGGATGCCCCGGAAGGCATCCCCTCTTTCGTCTTCAAAACTATCAGTATACCTTACTCGTAGCTATATTTTTATTCGTCACATGATATGTGCTTTGCTTGGAGCGTATTTTCAATTTTACTTGCTGTTTGAATAAAATCATTGGATCTAAAATCTTAAATGAAAATGAATCCTCCCATGGCTAGTTAATTAATTGACTACTCAGTGTCCTTCACTCATATCTTTTTGGAGTAGTTTGTCATTACTCACGTACTTCACATATATCCTATGAGTAAATGGTTGAATGAATGGAATATCATAAATCTCAATTTATATATGTTTCATATGCTTATACCATGGGGAGTAATGACTTCACATAGAATAAGTATAGTTAGTAAACTTATTGAAAGTTAGCAAACGTAGAATTGGTCACTTGAACAATTCATGAAAGAATATTGAAGGAAGAGAGATTTCACATAAAAATATACTATTTTGGACATCTTTTGTAATTATGAGCACTCATTAAAATATGACATGCTAAAAGGTTGATGTCGCACAAGGAAGACAACGTAATGGGTTATGTTTTCTTATATCTGAAATAAAGTATATTGTCTTGGTTCATCCAACATGTTGAGCTTGCTTTCCCCCCTCATGCTAGCCAAATTCTTTGCACCAAGTAGATATACTACCTGTGCTTCCAAACATTCCTTAAACTAGTTTTGCCATGAGAGTCCACCATACCTACATATGGATTGAGTAAGATCCTTCAAGTAAGTTGTCATCGGTGCATGCAATAAAAATTGTCCTCTAAATATGTATGATCTATTAATGTGGAGAAAATAAGCTTTATATGATCTTGTGATGTGGAAGAAATAAAAGCGACAGACTGCATAATAAAGGTCCATATCACAAGTGGCAATATAAAGTGACGTTCTTTTGCATTAAGATTTTATGCATCCAACCATAAAAGCACATGACAACCTCTACTTCCCTCTGCGAAGGGCATATCTTTTACTTTTATCTTCTACCTTATGCAAGAGTCATGGTGATCTTCGCCTTTCCTTTTTACATTTTATCCTTTGGCAAGCACATTGTGTTGGAAAGATCCTGATATATATATCCAATTGGATGTAAGTTATCATGAATTATTATTGTTGACATTACCCTTGAGGTAAAAGGTTGGGAGGCGAATCTATAAGCCCCTATATTTCTCTATGTCCGATTAAAACTTTGAACCCATAAATATCACGTGAGTGTTAGCAATTGTGAAAGATTAAATGATAGTTGAGTATGTGGAGTTTGCTAAACCAAAGCTCTGACATAGACCCTTCCTGAAAATAAGATGAATTGCAATTGTTTGATGACTGAGAATATAGATTGTTAGTTTCAAGAAATTTTATGATCTATACTTTAACATGTGAATAGCTTGTTACTTGATCATGAAAAGTTTTATGAAGATGAGCTGCTGTTATGATATATAATGATGTTATAAAAAGTGATTGAAACTATCATTGATGAAACTTATGCACTTGCTAGCATTCACACTTCATAAATTATTTCTTTTATCATATACCTACTCGAAGACGAGCAGGAATTAAGCTTGGGGATGGTGATACGTCTCCAACGTATCTATAATTTATAAAGTATTCATGCTATTATATTATCAACCTTGGATGTTTTATATGCATTTATATGCTATTTTATATGATTTTTGTGACTAACCTATTAACCTAGTGCCCAGTGCCTGTTTCTGTTTTTTCCTTGTTTTGAGTTTTACAGAAAAGGAATATCAAACAGAGTCCAATTGATGTGCCAATTTTTGACGATTTTTTATGGACCAAAAGAAGACCGCGGAGTAAAGAGTTAGGCCAGGATAGTCCCGGGGCGTCCACGAGGGTGGGGGGCGCCCCCCCCCCCCCCGCCCCAGGCGTGTGGTCCTGCCTCGTGGACGCCTCGGGCACCTCCTTGACGTGAGACCACCGCAAAATATTCCTATAAATACAGAAACCTCGGAAAATTAACCTAGATCGGGAGTTCCGCCGCCAGAAGCCTCCGTAGCCACCGAAAACCAATCTAGGCCCTCTCTGGCACCCTGCCGGAGGGGGCCGTCATCACCGGAGGGCATGGAGGAAGATCCCGGAGGGGCCATCATCACCATGAAGGCCAAGGACCAGAGGAAGAACCTCTCCCCATCTAGGGGGGCATGGAGGAGGAAGCACAAGGGGGAGAACCTCCCCTCCTCTCTCTCGGTGGCACCGGAGTGCCATCGGGAGGGGAATCATCGCCGCGGTGATCGTCTTCATTAACATCACCATCATCATCATCACCCTCATCTCTTTTACGCGGTCCACTCTCCCGCACCCCGCTGTAATCCCTACTTGAACATGGTGCTTTATGCCACATATTATGATCCAATGATGTGTTTCCATCCTATGATGTTTTGAGTAGATATCTTTTTTCTTTGGGTTGATTGATGATCTAGATTGGTATGAGTTGTATGTTTTACTTTGGTGCTGTCCTATGGTGCCCTCTGTGTCGTGCAAGCGTGAGGGATTCCCGCTGTAGGGTGTTGCAATACGTTTATGATTCGCTTATAGTGGGTTGCGTGAGTGACTGAAACACAAACCCGAGTAAGGGGGTTATTGCGTATGGGATAAAGAGGACTTGATGCTTTAATGCTATGGCCGGGTTTTACCTTAATGATCTTTCATAGTTACGGATGCTTGCTAGAGTTCCAATCATAAGTGCATATGATCCAAGTAGAGAAAGTATGTTAGCTTATGCCTCTCCTTCATATGAAACTGCAATAGTGGTTACCGGTCTTGTTAACAATTGGCTAGGACAATTCCGCACACCGATCCACCATTATTCCACACTCGCTATTTATAATATTTAGTAATATATTCTAACTTTATGATAACAGCACCTATTTTTATATTTTACCTCTCCGATATCTTGCAAAGTTATTCACTTCATACCCACAACGTACTTTTATTTCTCGTTGCTAGTTGGAAGCAAACGTTCGGTGTACGTAGAGTCGGATCAATGGCAGATAGGGCTTCAGAGAATACTGATCTTACCTTTAGCTCCTTGTGGGTTCGACACTCCATACTTATCACTTCCACCTTTGGAAATTGCTACGATGATTCCCTGCATTTGGGGATTATCAAGCTCTTTTCTGGCGCCGTTGCCGAGGAGCAATAGCGTGGGGTTGATATTCTCGTGTGTGCTTGTTTGCTTTCTTCACTAAGTAGATTTTGTTTTTCCTTTTTTGTTTCTGTTTATTTGTGGGTGAAACATACCAAAAAATAATTAAATAATGAAAAAAATACTTGCTTCTCATGCCTAAAAGGTTTTTCAAAAAGAGAAGTGATTGGAAAGTTATGCATTGAAGAAGTGAGGGTCGACCTTGAGCACTTGTGTTCATGCTCACGGAAACAATGTAGAACTTTTCATGGAAGTTTCTCTGTAAATAATTATCCCCTTTATATATCCTTTGTATTATAAAAATAATGTGCCAAGCTTTGGTTTTAGGATGATTAGATTGCCTGTTTACTATGTGCAGATCAAAAACAGAAACTTTGGCTGTAGCGCGTGATTTTACATTTTTTACTAGAAAGTCAAATGGGTCTGAAACTTTTTGCACATTACTTCTGTATAATTTTTTCAAATTTTCAATTTTATTTCATAATTGTTGGATATACAGAAGTTTACTAACCCTTTAGATTACTACAGACTATCCTGTTTTAGACAGATTCTGTTTTTCGAGTGTTGTTTGCTTATTTTGATGAATCTATGGGTAGTATCGGGGTTATGAACCATGGTGAAGTTGGAATACAGTATATATAGTTATAATATGAAATTGGAATGAGTTTGCAACAGTACTTAAAGGTAGTGATTTGTTTTATTATACTAACGGATCTCACAAAGTTTTTGTTAAGTTTTTTGAGGATGAAGTGTTCGAAGAACGAGGAGTTACCAGCGTGAGAAGAATAAAGAGAGGCAAGATCTCAAGATTGGGGATGCCCAAGGCACCCCAAGTAAATATTCTAAGGATACTCAAGCATCTAAGCTTGGGGATGCCCCGGTTGGCATCCCATCTTTCTTCTTCAACAATTATCGGTATACCTCGGTTATTGTTTCGTTCACATGATTTGTGTCCTTTGTTTTTTTTGTTCTTACTTTATGAACCATGCTAGTATGAGATATCCCTTCATTGATTTATAGAATGCGTCATGTGCTTCACTTATATCTTTTAAGTATGATCTTATAAAATTGCTCTTTGTGCTTCACTTAAATCTTTTGAGTATGATTTTATAGAATGCTTCGTGTGCTTCACATATACATTTTGAGCTTGGACATTGGTTAGTTTATATTAATTGTAGAAAGCTCCATGAACATCACTTAGTTCTTTTGGAGTATGAGTAATAATATCATCTAAAGCGGGTTTGGAAGAGTGTCAACTCTAGGAACTAGTGATCCCGCTATTCCGAATGAGAAGAGTTTTGCTTATGTGGAGAGTAGAAAAAATTTCTATGCTTGTAGATCATGAAAAGAATGCTTTATGTGATGGTTATATTGTTGAAATCATTCATGATGCTACTGAAAATTATTATGAGGGAGGAATACATGCTTGTAGGAGTGCAATAATATCAAGTTTTCTCTCTATGTGCTTAAAGTTTTGAAGTTATACTTGTTTTTCCTTCCTATGCTAGTTGATTCTTGTTCCCATAAATTGTGTGTTCAAAAAATCCCTAGGCATAGGAAGTGGGTTAGGTTTAAATGTGCTAGTCATATTCTCCATGATGCTATCTTTATGTTCATGTCTTATCTTTCATGTGAGCATCATTGAAATCATCGTGCCTACCTAAAAGGCATTAAAGAAAAGCGCTTGTTGGTAGACAACCCAATATTTACCCTTACTGTTTGTGTGTGTTTACATGATTAAGCTACTGTAGTAATCATGTTTTATAGCTTTTATTTCAATAAAGTGCCGAGTAAGACCTTTGGGAAGACTTGGGTGAAAGTTAATGTGATCTTGCAGTAAAAAAACAGAAACTTTGCGCTCATAAGATTAGCTGCCATTTTTTTACAGAAGAGTGCTTTGGTGCTGATTCTTTTTGCAGAAGATTAATAGAAAAATGCCTCACGTCCACCAATTTATTTAATAATGTTTTGAGTAGCAGAAGTATGGTTAGTGTTCAGATCATTACAGAATGTTCTGTTTCTGACAGATTCTGTTTTCATTGCATAGTTTGCTTATTTTCTAGTTTCTATGACTTATATTACTCAATATAAATTATAGAAATGATATGGTACATTAGGCATTATGTGAGAACAATTACGATCTTTGTCTTTTACAGTACCAAGGTGAATGGTTTACTCTTTATCATACTAACCTATCTCACGAAGTTCCGTTAAGTTTTGTGTGATTGAAGTTTTCAAGCTTTGGGTGAGATATCGATATGAGGAGAATAAGGAGTGGAAAGACCCTAGGATTGGGGATGCCCAAGGCACCCCAAGGTAATATTCAAGGAAGACTCAAGCGCCTAAGCTTGGGGATGCCCCGGAAGGTATCCCCTCTTTCGTCTTCAAAACTATCGGTATACCTTACTCGGAGCTATATTTTTATTCGTCACATGATATGTGTTTTTCTTGGAGCGTATTTTCAATTTTACTTGCTGTTTGAATAAAATCATTGGATCTGAAATCTTAAATGAAAAATAATCCTCTCATGGCTAGTTAATTATTTGACTACTCAGTGTCCTTCACTCATTTCTTTTTGGAGTAGTTTGTCATTACTCACGTGCTTCACATATATCCTATGAGTAAATGGTTGAATGAATGAAATATCATAAATCTCAATTTATATATGTTTCACATACTTATACCATGGGGAGTAATGACTTCACATAGAATAAGTATAGTTAGTAAACTTATTGAAAGTTAGCAAATGTAGAATTTGTCACTTGAGCAATTCATGAAAGAATATTAAAGGAAGAGAGATTTCATATATAAATATACTATCTTGGACATCTTTTGTAATTGTGAGCACTCATTAAAATATGACATGCTAAAAGGTTGATGTCAGACAAGGAAGAAAACGTAATGGGTTATGTTTTCTTATGTCTGAAATAAAGTATATTGTTTTGGATCATCCAACATGTTGAGCTTGCTTTTCCCCCTCATGCTAGCCAAATTCTTTGCACCAAGTAGAGATACTAGTTGTGCTTCCAAACATTCCTTAAACCAGTTTTGTCATGAGAGTCCACCATACCTACCTATGGATTGAGTAAGATCCTTCAAGTAAGTTGTCATCGGTGCATGCAATAAAAATTGCCCTCTAAATATGTATGATCTATTAATGTGGAAAAAATAAGCTTTATACAATCTTGTGATGTGGAAGAGATAAAAGCGACGGACTGCGTAATAAAGGTCTATATCACAAGTGGCAATATAAAATGACGTTCTTTTGCATATCCAGTGATGATCCTCACCACCCCACGGCGGCCGACGGAGTCCGAAGAAAGAATCCAGATGGATCCGATCTGGATCCGGCGGCACCCGCGACCACCGGTCAGACCAACGCAGCCACCACCTCACGACACGCAGGTCGCCACCGCCGCGCCGCGCACGACGCCGATGGGAGACCCGCCTGCCGCGCCGCCGGACCCCACGTTCGCCCGGCGTTCCTCTGGATCCCGCTGTCCCGCGCCAGCCAAGACGGAGAGGATGGGGAGAAGCCCCGCCGCCGCCCCGCTGGCCAGGCTTCGCCCGGCGGCGCTATCGGCGTCGGCGAGGAGGGGGAGAGGAGGAGGAGACTCGAGGGGCGGTGGCTAGGGTTTTCCCCCGGGTTCAGCTTCTCTACTAGCTATCTCTTATTGTTCAATGTTTTCAGTATCATCTAGGATGAGAGAGGTGAAGAGGGTAAGCAAGGAGACAAATGTACATGTCAAGATCAACCTGGACGGCACTTGTGTAGTGGTGTTGCAAACTGCAGCATAGGGATACCGATCTTGGATTACATGCTTGATGTGAGTATGGTTTACTCCTCATGCCAGTAGTTGTTGATTCAGGATTTTTTGTAGACAATATATCTTCCATTTTTCCATAAAATGTGTAGCTATTTTTTTCCACCTAGGGTTTTTTTGAAAGCAAGAATGTGATTTCTATGGCATCTGCGTGAAGAAGACAAAACAAAACAAATTGTTAACTCGAACCCACGAAATGGTAGGTAGTGTTCTGAATTTGTGTTGGTCAAAACCTTTATATGGAGGGCATTCTAACTTTAGGTGCTTATAAGAGCATGATTAGTACAATTGGGATGCATATTGCATACACGACTAATCCTGAAGGGGCCTGTTGTAGAAAAGTCTGCTGCCTTTCAAGTTGCATGTGTTACAGGTGATGTTGAGCAATTAGGATGGGAATTCCTATTTGATTTTTCTTTTCGAAAGGTGATGTGATCCATGCAAAATTCTTACTACTCTTCTTCTTCTTAACTAATGTTTGTATGTGTGAAATGTGCATTTGGTTATTCCCCAACAGTGACAAACTGACAGCACTGGCCACCGTGGGTGTCAAGCCCTTACGTCTGAAATTAATAAGTGAAATGAAACTACCGTAAAGTGCTTACGAGTAGCAGAAACCATTGCAAGTATCTAGGAACATAATATTGGGAAGTATTTTTGTTTGACGGCGACGGTGGCATACGTGACGCAGGGCGACGACGAGCTCCGCAGGTCAGCGCACCCTTCCCTTCTCGTATCTCTCTGTCTGCGAGCGGTGGCGCCGAGAGGAACGAGGGCGGCTGGCGTGGTCGCGCCTTCTCACCACCGACTGCGTTGCATTGCTATCGGAGGGGAACTCCACCCCCATCGGTGGCGTCGAGGTCTCAAAGAATCACCGGTGACCTCCCTGTCTACTTCGCGAAGCGCAACGTCTCCCGGCAAGGCACCTCTCGTGTTGTTGCTGCCCTGGCCGACGCCCTTGGTACGGCGCGTGGCAACGACGGGCCCTTAGGCTTGGGGCGCCTCTGGCACGACCTGGCCTTCCCCGCCGACCAGCAGCACTCACCAGAGAGCCTCGCTGTCGTCCCCACTCTGGCAAATCCTCCGCCATGGATGGAGGGAACCCGAGACACTACGTCGCCTACTCCCTTCTCCATATTCCTTGATCCTTACTAGCACAAATGCCCATGCGTTGCAGCGGGAGAGAAAATTGACGCATCACTTTTGCTCATGCGTTGTAACGGGAGAGAAAACCTAACTATACTCAAATTTCGTGAGAATTGTATATGCAGACATAACACCCTATGTTTCATATGATGATAAAGGTGGTTCATGAATTTTTTCGTGAACCTGCGCAATGCGCAACACAATAGGACCCTAAGCCCAAGGTGTAGCCAACTCCAGCAGTTTCGCGTCGTCCGAGCATCGATAGCTAGGCGGTGGTCGCCGGTCGGTTGGATGTGCCCGAACAGTAATCAACATCTGCAGTCGACAATGGTGCGACGGTGACCATTTTCGAACGGTGAAGGGTAGGAGAATGGTCAAAATTACCAGAACCGATGATGGCGGGCGTCTCAGCCTGCGGGAATGGGCGAAATGGGGGCAGCCATGGATGACGCTGGGTGGGTTGGCGACAGTGAAGTTTTAGTTTTGTCGGTTGAAGCTGGTGTCGCGGTGTTTTTGGTTTTAGAGCTGCTAGTGGTGCCGCAATTAGCATCACTTCTAGCATTTTTTGCATCCAGACAATCTTTTTTTCACCACCGTATATGATCTGTCGGAGCCTTGGAGGTGTATTTTAGCCTCGAGTGAGGAAAGAAAGCAACACTTCCTTTAATTATGATGAATCCGCTTAGTATTAGTTTGGCCATGCCGTGCGCTCTTCTTCCTAACCCTCCTTTAATATCCTTTAATAATTATAGATGAATCCATTTAATTTACCCGCCCCGTATGCCAGCCTTTCTATAATTCCTTTAAATATGGAATATTCTTTTTGAGTCGAATCTGCTTAATTTGCAGACGCCACCGGAGCCTTCCTTCCTTTTCTTCATAATTTCTGTAGGCCGGCCCATCTAACCCCTACCCCTATGGCCCAGCAGCTCCCACTACAATAACCCTAGCCCAATCGCCTCAGCCTCCCAATCCAAATCCTCCCAGCGCTGTCACTCGCACAGAGGGGCAGTGCCCAGCGCCCCTCGATCCCGCTCGCCGCCACACTCTCGCGTTCGTCACTCCAGCGAGGCCGCCGCCCCTCCGATCTCCACTCTCATCCGTCTGCTCCTCCTTCCTTCCTTCCATCCATTATCCTCCTCCTCTCTCTTCTAGAGATAACTGTACTTTAGATGAGCACGAACACATCTCTGTTTCTAGAATGTTGCCATCTTGCTGTATGCAAAATGAACTATTGTACTTTGTTAAATCGAATTTTGTGCAATGGTTGTTGACTACCAAATTTTGATTAAAAGGCTTTCTATTTTCTTTCTCTCCTTTGCAAAATAATGAAGATGATTCTGTGCAATTATTTGAGTTGATTCATCATGGCTTATTTTTTATTGTCATATGCAGTACAGAATATCAAGGTTCTACATTTACTGCCTACGATACATAAATAGATCTTGGAAGTGCATTAACACATCTTATATCTGAGTGTGTATCCTACATTCTATAGAAAAAAAACAGTTGCATAAATGCAATGAGTAAAAGCCTAGAAAACTTTCATTCTACCCTGCTAACTTTTTAGCACTTATGAGGAATTCACAATCTAGACATTGTTTTCTTGCAGTATAACCAAAGTTTATGGACCTGTCAAAGGGTCTTGCTGCATATGGTCATGGTTGCATTGCGTGGAAGGAGCGAACCGAGAGCTGAAAGCAGAATCATAGGAGATGTTGCACAATATGAGGAATGATGGTAAAAGGCTTGAACTATGATGAAGGTGATGCCCGATCTGACCATTAGTATATTCTCGTCAAGGCAACATGTAATTTGTGCTATGACATGGATTTTCTATTTCTACTGTAAGGACGAGCAAGTGAATTGAACGTGTTTATTATTTCTATTCCTTGTTCAAAAGGCTTAGCTGTAAAATACAATATGTTCAAGGTGGGGCACAATAAATTGGATGGTATTGCATTGAATTTAATTCAGTTTAGAGAACAATGTTTAGTGTCATACTTCTATTATATTTTTATTTGCTTTGCACAAGATTACTAATTAAAGAACTCATTTCATTCAGAACTATAAGATGTACTAACGTTTTTCTGATTCGGATGTATATAGACGCATTTTAATGTGCTTGCTCACTCATTTGGTATGTATGTAGTCCATATTGAAATATCTTATAATGGTGATGGAGTGTTTACTATACTGGCATATGTGCCAGATAGAGTCGCCTCCACCGAGTCCGATGTGCCTGCCGAGAAGATGGGTTCCAGCATGGCCGGTGTATTGCGAGCAAAATCCTGGGCATGCCGGCTATCCTCCTTCAGGGTGCCTTGATTTTTGGCTAGTTTGGTCAGTCTACTCCTCTAATCTTTTGCTTGGACCTCCTTTTTTTATCAGTTTGGTTGACTCATCTACTCTTTGTACTGTTTTTTAATGTTAGTTCTTACCGACATAATTTTTGACGTGTTGCGAACAAAGGATCAACCGAATGGAGCACTCGTCAGAAGAAAGAGACCAATTTTTCAGTTGCAGGCCTTGCCCATTGTAAGAAATATCAAATTGGAATCAAGTAACAATACTCTATTGTCCATATCAAAGACCAATGAATTGCATTTTGTTTTTTTATCATTGTACAAGAGTATTTGCTTCTCTTAAAAATAATGTAAGTTGCTCGCTTCATGTTTGACTCATCGATTCTTTTAATTGTGTAGTATGTTGTCAAATTTTTGTTGTTTAATTTATGTTTTTGTCGTAATGTCAACCTTCCATACGTCTAATTGGTGTTTGGACTGAAATACAAAACAGAGGGCATGCACTCAGATAGATTTGGTATCAAAATATTCAGAAGACATGGATCCTTCACCTGCTGCTTGTTCATTCACTTGCTCATGAACTCGCTGCTTCGCTAGAAGCAACTAGAAGACATGGATCCATTAGGGAAGAGTGGAGGAAGACCATCGAAAGGAGGATGCATAAGGTAGTGGCAGCACCACGTAGCCTTCTAATCGAGCATTGTGCATAAGAAGATTGTTGTTGCAAGAGCATAAAAAGCTGGTGCTAGAAGTTCCAGCGAGTGACTTTTCCAGCATGAATCTAACAAGTGAACTAGCTTGTATGAACACATACATGCAATGATAAGTCATGTGTATTGTTCCTCCATTGGTTATTTCAAAAGTTTATTTTGCAGTTGTAAACTTGGCATGATCTTTTCTTGCCTCTTCTCCATAGGATTTGCTACAAAGTAAATTGATTTCACTGGCAATATTTATGTCCCCATTGCATATTGGCCCTGCGTTCTTGGCTCAGGAGATCTGTGGCTCAAGAGACATTAGATCTACCTTCAAGGATCACGGGGCGTCACGGTCGGTGTACGCCTCCTCCCCCTTTTGGCGGTGGTGGATCAGCACGAACATGGGGGAGGGGATTGGGGCGAAGAACATAGGGTGCCATGGTGAAGGTGAGGTGGACGTCATCTGGTTTTAAAGGGTAAAGAACATAGGTTACCATGTCGAAGGTGAGGTGGGCGTCATCTGGTTTTAAAGGGTGAAGAACATAGGGTGCCCATGAAGAAGGTGAGGTGGGCGTCATCTGGTTTATAGAACGGTGCTCCAACTAGAAATGTTCGGCTATGATGAAAATCAAGTGGGAAGGGGAGGTTGTGGCAGGAAAAAGGAAGGGTGTGTCCTCGGGTGGGGTTTTTGTGTTAGGCCCGCGTGTTTAATATGACATGGTGAATAGTCTGGACAACAACATTTCTCCTCCACATACGGTCTCGATGTGGGGAGCTTGAACTTTCAGACGGTTGAATTTTGGGGAGCCTGTTGATCGCTCGTTTGATGTCCGAACACGCCCAGACGTAGACATATGAGGGAGAAATGAGCTTCGACCTTGGAGACAAAGTTGATCATTTGTTTGATTTATTTATATGTATTGTAGCCCAAGCAACGCACGGGCATTCTACTAGTATAATATTGGACACGAGTATTACCAATTTAGATCATCATCTTCGTTGTAATTAATTTATGGACCTGGTCCCAAAAGTATTTCTAGTTTCTACCACCTTATTTTCCTATAACACAAATTACGTATATCCCCCTCTGCATCATAAATCCTACATGTTTTCCGTGTTGAGGAACGTAGCATGCAATTTCAAAAAAAAATTCCTACAATCACGCAAGATCTATCTAGGAGATGCATAGCAACGAGAGGGGGAGAGTGTGTCCACGTACCCTCGTAGACCGAAAGTGGAAGCGTTAGGTTAACGCGGTTGATGTAGTCGAACTTCTTCACGATCCAACCGATCTAATACCGAACATACGGCACCTCCGAGTTCAGCACACGTTCAGCTCGATGACGTCCCTCGAACTCTTGATCCAGCAAAGAGTTCGTCATCATGACGGCGTGGTGACAGTGATGGTGATGTGATCCGCGCAGGGCTTCGCCTAAGCATTACGTGAATATGACTGGAGGAGCAAACCGTGGAGAGAGACGTCGCACATGGCTTGGAAGAATTGTTTTGTCTCCAAGCGGTGCCCTGCCCACGTATATAAAGGAGGGAGAGGGAGGAGGCCGACCCTAGGGGGCGCGCCATAAGGGGGGGGGGGGGTCCTACTAGGACTCCTAGTCCCAGTAGGATTCGGCCCCCATTCTTTTCCTTCTCATCACTACTAGGAAAAGGGCTATAGATGATATGGCCACTAATGACGCCTCAGACATGTGGTGCGCCATTAGTATATATTAATGGCGCACCATGTGTTGGTGCGTTATTAGTGTCCAAATACTAATGGCGCACCACATCCACAGTGCGTCATTAGTAACAAATTTTTTTTTATTTTTTTTTCAGAACTAGTAATGGCGCACTGTCCGCTGGTGCGCTATTACTAAGTTTTTTTCAAAAAAAATTCAGAATTTGTTTTTTTTCTCAAAACTAGTAATGGCGCACCGTGGGTGTGGTGCGCCATTACCCACACACTAGTAATGGCGCACCACACCCACGGTGCGCCATTACTAGCTTTGACCAAAAATAAAAGAAAATGATGAAAATGTCAAAAAATAAAAGAAAATAAGTTTCTCATCTGATATGTGGTTTACTTGTTGGTAAAATTAACAAATATGAATTTCGAGCAAACTTAAAATGCACTAATATACACAGAGCACTTTGCGGAGAAGTAGTTGCTGGCGAGGGAGACAGCGATGAGGTTCCGGAGCAGGGTGAGGTTCCCCGGTATGGTGCCGGAGAGCGCGTTGCCGGCGAGATTGAGGGCGCAGAGGCTGCGCAGCAGGCCAACGTGCTCCGGCAGCGCCCCCATGATGTCGTTGCTGGCGAGCGAGAGGATGTGGAACTCCAGGACGCGGAACAGGTCGACGGGGAGGGTGCCGTTGAGCGCGTTGCCAGAGAGATCGAGGTGGCGGCGGTGCTCGCTCCGGCCCAGCTCCAGCGAGATGGGGCCGACGAGCTGCTCGTTGAGCAGGACACGCTGACGACCCTCATCTGGTCCGAGGACGACGTGGCGGGGAAGGCCATGCAAACGACGCTGTTCCAGGCGCAGGGCGTGGCGTCGGCGTAGCCCCAGCCGGAGATGGAGCCGAGGTGGTCGGCAAGGAGGAAGGACTTGAAGGAGAGGAGCAGCACGCCGTCCTGGTTAAGCGCCAGGGCGAGCTGCGTCGCGTGGCCGCGCGACGCCCAGCAGCAGGACTAGCAGCAACGTCAAGCTGTGTAGGGCATTTTTGCAAAAACACCCCTAACTACGTGGCAGTCAAAGCACGCGTGGCGAGCGTTGACGCCGCCAGATTAGCGTATATGTACATAAAATCGTATATATGGACCGAAGTGAACCCCTAGAGCAAGTATATGGATGGTATTTAGGGTTTTTTGAAGTACAGTGACTAAAGTGTCAGCCGGCTCAAGTTTTGAAACTTATAGTGAATTTTTCTCTGGGGCGATTTCAGAACTGATCGAATGAGCAGTTCTTTCCCATAATTTTCTGCACAAGCGGCAATGTATTGGGTCCAGAAGTTCAAAACTGATTGGAAGAAGGCCTCGACTTCAACAAAGGTCAATACATTCATTGGGTTGACACCACACAATATACCCAAGCCCTGGAGGAGGTATAGAGGGATGGGCTTCAAGGTGGCGTCGTCAAAGCTATCTGCGTGGACAGCAGCACAAATATCGGGTGAGCCATTGAAGATGCACAACGGGAGAGGGTTGGCGGAGAAAGCCTTTGAGAGTATGTTGACGAAGCATGCATCGAAATTCGATCAGAAGCGAGCGCCACCCTGTATCTTGAAGGTGGAGTTTAAGCGGAATACATGAACCATTTAGTTTTTTCTAATATCTCAACTTTTGACTGCCTCATCCAAACATTTGGTGCAGACACGATACCTAGCTCAATCAAGCTGGTTTGTGCTAGACAGAAATCACATCTCGATTCCTGGCTAAATAAGCTCATGGTAGCCTCGCAGAAAAAGAAACGGAAGCAGGATATCTCAAATATCAATAAATATAGTGAAATATGCAGGCTATATATATTGAGCCCAACACCACCGAAGAACTTGGCAATCATATAGCAAGTATGACATCAAGTAACATGTACAACTAATGAGTTGTATTATTTATTGGACTTTTTTTTCTTTCAAATCTATCTATCCATCCGGGTAGCATGTGCCATCATTTTTTCATGTGGTCGACACACTATCTGCATGATCTTTTTTTTTTCAAATTCACTATCGAAAGCATTATAGCATAATACCATCCGTGTACTGTTGAACTCATTTTTTATTTTTATTCGGATTTGACTAGTATGAAAAAATCTGTTCTATATGGTGTATAGGTTTGTAGGAAAGCCATGGCACAAATGCTGGCTTTGCACATAGAAAATGTCTAAGTATCACGCTCCTAAGGACATGTACAATGGTTAATAAGGCGGTCTTCTGTTATGTATTTAATTCTTCTAGAGAAGTGAAAATAACATGTTACATGATGTATTATCTCTAGCAATTAATAATTGCATGATCTTAAAATATGGATGATTAAAATTAAACTAGAAAAAATAATAATAACAGAAGACACTGTTACAAGACATAGGCTTCTATTTCTTATTAAGAGATCATCAATTAGCTTAATCATGCCCCTCTTTCTTTCGCACTCTTCCACTTCATCAGTTATCATATGTAGCATTGTTAAGATAATGCCACTGTACACACCCTTGCTCAATGTCACTCTCACTCACCCCCATGCGCCCTAGCCCCAACTACTCGTCTCGCCCTTTCAACTGGCGGCCGGAACCACTACGCACCCTCCGCCCTCACCCTCCACCCCCGCACCTTCTGCTCCCCCACTCGCCCATAGACCGGCATGCCGCCTCACTCCGGCGAGTCTTCACCACCATCCTGCACGTTCATCATTCTACTATTTTGCGTCGTTCTGGCAAACATTAGTTAGCCAATGTTCTGTTCGGTTTTGCATTGATCTATAAAATGTTGGACATGAGTATTGCCAACTCAAATCATAATGTTTGTTTGTCATCTTTACTTCCTTCTTCCAATAAAGTATCTGGTGCTACATACTACATATGTACTTCTTTGCATCATAAATCCGACATGTTTCCCATGCTACAAAATTTCATATCAGTACAGTTTCACGTCACCATAAAAAAATCTCAAGTGCGACAATTCACGGACATTCGGCAATACTTGGCCCGGTTTTTCCTTCACTACCATAGCAAGTGGGTGAATACAACTTGTACTTCCCTCGAAAAAAGATGAATCTATCTCTTTAAATAAATATAATAATTAATGTGATTCTCTGAATTTAATGGTCATATAAATATGCAAAGTACTATAATGTCAATGTGTATTGTTGTCGTGTCTCTCTCCTTTTTTAGTGATGGTGTGGTGCTCAGTAAGGTGATCCATGTGAGGCGAGAAGTATGACTCTAAGGTGCAGAAGGTATGAGTAGTAGCATTAGTTAATTAGGTTTGTTATGGGGAGTGGGATATATAGAAATATACAGTACATGTTCTAACTTTTTTTTGGACAGTTGATAGAGCGTGTGAGGATGATAACGCCATAACGGTTGCCCAACTGTGAACAGAACCGAACTTGCCTCACTATTTGGGACTGCTTAACCTTTACGTGGTTAAGACTCACAAACGCTGGGCACTCGATCTGTTTTCTGAACTACGGGGGCAGCCAAGTGGGGGCCAACTCCTTACCGGCCAAAGTTTTGTTTCTCAGCGACTTGGATGTCACAGAAATTATTAAATAATTCTAAAAAAAGGCTTCAAATTCAGTTTATACACACACTGGATTTTCGATTAAAAAGCATACTAGGATCACACATAATGAGTGCAATGTAAAGATTTTTTTTCATGGATGTGTGTGTTTAACACGGTCTGTCCATAACTCCATATCATGGAGCATGTGGATTGTGTTGAATAATGAGGCATTTTTCCATTATGCTTAATCCAGAAAAACAATAGGTAAAACATGATTAACATGATAGAGAGAACAATTGAGACATGCAACTGATTTGTGAAACTAGTCATGCAGTTGAGATAATAAGCAACGAGCAACATATCCATGTTGGTCACTAGTAGCAGTAAACCAAATGTTGAGGATAAGATGATGTACGAAACAGCAGCAGAAGATGCGAGTGTGTCGTTCGTCATGTCGCCGAAGAGGTCGTCGACGTCGGGGAAGAAGCCGTCGTTGGGGAACTCGTCATCAAGGATGTCGTCGTTCGCAGCCACGATGAACAAAAATCCAGCAGTCTTGCGGAGGCGCTACCCAAAAACCTAATCGCCCCTCTCCCATACTGGATCACATGAGGTGGGGTTTCGGAGGCCTGCTCTCACTCCCTGGTGCACGTCAGGAAGCGAGATGGGAAAGAGATAAGCGGCACAATGCTTTGGAATGTGACGAAGAGTCATTGTACTTTTTGAACAACAGAGGAGCGATCTCTTATATACGTGAGAAAAGTTGAAACTGGGCCTTTATTAGTAGAAGAGAAACCGATGCAATAAACACCATTAAATAGACGCACTAAAAACCATTAAAGAGAGAAGAAATGAGGGCACTAAAACTCACACGAAGTGTTCAGTTTCTTCTCCCATTTATGCGTCAATTGTTTCAACTTTCTTCTCGCGTGATAAAACAGCGCATACACGTGGCATGGGTGAATTTTCCACACAACCTTATCATGTATGGATGGCCACATGAGCATCTGGGATTTACTTTGAATTATTGTCAGAAAATATGAATTATTATATGGGCTATGCCCAATAATTCCAACAATCCCCCACCAGATCCCAGAGGCGTATATTTGCCTACGATTCCAAAACATTGTTTATATACTGGTGTTTCGGTGGAGACTCTTAAGTTGAACTTCCACCTAAAACTTCACGCTACACTCTGTTCACAACTTGAACAGTGGACTACGCCTTGAACTGCAAGTTTTGTGCAAACATGTTTCATGTAAAAGCCTTGACCGCTGAAAACTTTCCCGCGGGTAGGAGCATATATGTCATACTCTGGGGCCTCTTCATGTGTTTATTAGAGAACACCCAACTGTCATAGACCGCGACGTTTAACAGTCTAACTCATATAGGTGTGTTCTTTCTAGATGTTCTGTAGGACAACATCTTTGCCTACCCAAGTCATTCAGAACACATTAAGATAAATATCAGCCTACCATACAGATTAGAAGTGAATTGCATCATAACGGAGTGGATTTTTACAAAATAAATATTCTCCTCTCAATTATTCAATAGCTTGTCTCGCCAATTCTAATTCACAGGATCTCCGATCACAATGAATGGGTTACCACCACGAACAACTTATGTAGTGGGTCTCAATCCCATCTTCTTCGATGCATTGTCTATCACATTTCGTGATAAACCCTTTGTGAAGGGATCTGCCAGATTCTTCGATGTGTTTATATAGTCCAACGCTATAAGTCCGTAGTTTCTCATGAACCTGACAGATTTCAGTCTCCTTCTCACATGTCTTGATGACTTCTTATTATCCTTATAACTGTTTACCTTGTTGATCACAGTTTGATTATCACAGTTCATTAGAATAGCTGGTATTGGTCTTTCAACCACCGGCAAGTCCATCAAAAGTTCTCGAAGCCATTCTGCTTCAACTATTGTCGTGTCTAACGCTGTGAGTTCTGCTTCCATTGTTGACCTTATTAAGATGGTCTGCTTGCAAGACTTCCAGGAAACAACAGCACCAGCAAGTGTAAACACATAACCACTTGTGGCTTTAAGCTCATCAGCATCAGGTATCCAATTCGCATCACTATAACCTTCAAGTACTCTTGGATACCCAGTATAGTGAAGTCCATAACTCGCAGTACCTTTTAGATAGCGCATTATCCTCTCATGTGCATGCCAATGAACATCTCCCGGGTTTGAAACAAACCGGCTTAGTTTACTCACAGCAAACAAGATATCAGGCCTCATAGCACTAGCTAAATACATAAGCGAGCCAATGATTTGAGACTATCTCAATTGATCCTTTGTTTCTCCTTCGTTCTTCTGAATCAAAACACTCGGGTCATAAGGTGTTGAAGAAGGTTTGCAATCTGAATATCCAAAGCGACCCAGAACATTCTCCACATAGTGAGGCTGCAACAGAGTGATCCCACCATCACCACCTCTTAAAAGCTTGATGTTCAAGATAACATCAGCTACTCCAAGTTCTTTCATCTCAAAGTTTTGATTTAGAAAATCTTTCACTTCCTCAATGACTTTGAGATTTGTTCCAAATATAAGTATGTCGTCAACATACAAACACAATATAACTCCCTCGCCCCCACCATGGCGATAGTACACACACTTGTTGGCTTCGTTTGCAACAAAGCCCGTAGACATCAAAGTTCTTTCGAACTTGTCGTGCCATTGCTTAGGTGCTTGTCTCAAACCAAACAAAGATTTCAACAATTTACACACCTTTCCTGAAGGAAATATGCCCTAGAGGCCATAATAAAGTTATTATTTATTTCCTTATTTCATGATAAATGTTTATTATTAATGCTAGAATTGTATTAACCGGAAACATAATACATGTGTGAATACATAGACAAACAGAGTGTCTCTAGTATGCCTCTACTTGACTAGCTCGTTAATCGAAGATGGTTATGTTTCCTAACCATGGACAAAGAGTTGTTATTTGATTAACGGGATCACATCATTAGGTGATTGATCTGATTGACATGACCCATTCCATTAGCTTAGCACCCGATCGTTCAGTATGTTGCTATTGCTTTCTTCATGACTTATACATGTTCCTATGACTATGAGATTATACAACTCCCATTTGCCGGAGGAACACTTTGTGTTCTATCAAACGTCACAACGTAACTGGGTGATTATAAAGGTGCTCTACAGGTGTCTCCAAAGGTACATGTTGGGTTGGCGTATTTCGAGATTAGGATTTGTCACTCCGATTGTCGGAGAGGTATCTCTGGGCCCTCTCGGTAATGCACATCACATAAGCCTTGCAAGCATTGCAAGTAATGAGTTAGTTGCGAGATGATGTATTACGGAACGAGTAAAGAGACTTGCCGGTAACGAGATTGAACTAGGTATTGAGATACCGATGATCGAATCTCGGGAAAGTAACATACCGATGACAAAGGGAACAACGTATGTTGTTATGCGGTCTGACCGATAAAGATCTTCGTAGAATATGTGGGAGCCAATATGAGCATCCAGGTTTCGCTATCGGTTATTGACCGGAGACGTGTCTCGGTCCTGCCTACATTGTTCTCGAACCCGTAGGGTCCGCACGCTTAATGTTTCGATGACAGTTATATTATGAGTTTATGAGTTTTGATGTACCAAAGGAGTTCGGAGTCCCGGATGAGATCGGCGACGTGACGAGGAGTCTCGAAATGGTCGAGACGTAAAGATCGATATATTGGACGACTATATTCGGACATCGGAAAGGTTCCGAGTGATTCGGGTATTTTCGGAGGTACCGGGGAGTTACGGGAATACGAGGAAGAAGCAATGGGCCTTAATGGGCCTTAGTGGGAAGGACCAGGAGGTGGCGCACGCCCCTCCCAAGCCCAGTCCGAATTGGACAAGGGGTTTGGGGCGCGGCCCCTCTCTCCCTTCCTTCCCCTCTCCCCCCTTTCCCCCCTTCTCCTAGTTGGACTAGGAAAGGTGGAAACCTACTCCAAATAGGAGTAGGAATCCTACTCCTCCTTGGCACACCCACAAGGGCCGGCCGGCCTCCCCCTTGCTCCTTTATATACGGGGGCAGGGGCACCCCATAGACACACAAGTTGATCCACGTGATCATATTCTTAGCCGTGTGCGGTGCCCCCTTCCACCATAATCCTCGATAATATTGTAGCGGTGCTTAGGCGAAGCCCTGCGACGGTAGTACATCAAGATCGTCACCATGCCGTCGTGCTGACGGAACTCTTCCCCGACACTTTGCTGGATCGGAGTCCGGGGATCATCATCGAGCTGAACGTGTGCTAGAACTCGGAGGTGCCGTAGTTTCGGTGCTTGAATGGTCGGATCGTGAAGACGTACGACTACATCAACCGCGTTGATATAACGCTTCCGCTTTCGGTCTACGAGGGTACGTGGACAACACTCTCCCCTCTCGTTGCTATGCATCACCATGATCTTGCGTGTGCGTAGGATTTTTTTTTTGAAATTACTACGTTCCCCAACAGTGGTATTAGAGCCTAGGTTTTATGGTTTGATGTTATGTGCACGAGTAGAACACAAGTGAGTTGTGGGTGATATAAGTCATACTGCCTACCAGCATGTCATACTTTGGTTCGGCGGTATTGTTGGATGAAGCGGCCCGGACCGACATTACGCGTACGCTTACGCGAGACCGGTTCTCCCGACGTGCTTTGCACATAGGTGGCTTGCGGGTGACTGTTTCTCCAACTTTAGTTGAACCGAGTGTGGCTACGCCCGGTCCTTGCGAAGGTTAAAACGGCATCAACTTGACAAACTATCGTTATGGTTTTGATGCGTAGGTAAGCTTGGTTCTTGCTTAAGCCCGTAGCAGCCACGTAAAACTTGCAACAAACAAAGTAGAGGACGTCTAACTTGTTTTTGCAGGGCATGTTGTGATGTGATATGGTCAAGACATGATGCTAAATTTTATTGTATGAGATGATCATGTTTTGTAACCAAGTTATCGGCAACTGGCAGGAGCTGTATAGTTGTCGCTTTATTGTATGCAATGCAATCGCGCTGTAATGCTTTACTTTATCACTAAGCGGTAGCGATAGTCGTGGAAGCATAAAATTGGCGAGACGACAACGATGCTGCGATGGAGATCAAGGTGTCGCGCCGGTGACGATGGTGATCATGATGGTGCTTCGGAGATGGAGATCACATGCACAAGATGATGATGGCCATATCATATCACTTATATTGATTGCATGTGATGTTTATCTTTTATGCATCTTATCTTGCTTTGATTGACGGTAGCATTATAAGATGATCTCTCACTAAATTATCAAGAAGTGTTCTCCCTGAGTATGCACCGTTGCGAAAGTTCTTTGTGCTGAGACATCACGTGATGATCGGGTGTGATAGGCTCTACGTTCAAATACAACGGGTGCAAAACAGTTGCACACGCGGAATACTCAGGTTATACTTGACGAGCCAAGCATATACAGATATGGCCTCGGAACACGGAGACCGAAAGGTCGAGCGTGAATCATATAGTAGATATGATCAACATAGTGATGTTCACCAATGAAACTACTCCATCTCACGTGATGATCGGATATGGTTTAGTTGATTTGGATCACGTGATCACTTAGAGGATTAGAGGTATGTCTATCTAAGTGGGAGTTCTTTAAGTAATTTGACTAATTGAACTTAAATTTATCATGAACTTAGTACCTGATAGTATCTTGCTCATGTATGTTTGATTGTAGATAGATGGCCCGTGCTGTTGTTCCATTGAATTTTAATGCGTTCCTTGAGAAAGCAAAGTTGAAAGATGATAGTAGCAATTACACGGACTGGGTCCGTAACTTGAGGATTATCCTCATTGCTGCACAGAAGAATTACGTCCTGGAAGCACCGCTGGGTGCCAGGCCTGCTGCAGGAGCAACACCAGATGTTATGAACGTCTGGCAGAGCAAAGCTGATGACTACTCGATAGTTCAGTGTGCCATGCTTTACGACTTAGAATCGGGACTTCAACGATGTTTTGAACGTCATGGAGCATATGAGATGTTCCAGGAGTTGAAGTTAATATTTCAAGCAAATGCCCAGATTGAGAGATATGAAGTCTCCAATAAGTTCTATAGCTGCAAGATGGAGGAGAACAGTTCTGTCAGTGAGCATATACTCAAAATGTCTGGGTATAATAATCACTTGATTCAGATGGCAGATAATCTTCTAGATGATTGCGTCATTGACAGAATTCTCCAATCACTGCCACCAAGCTACAAGAGCATCGTGATAAACTATAATATGCAAGGGATGAATAAGACTATTCCCGAGCTCTTCGCAATGCTGAAAGCTGCGGAGGTAGAAATCAAAAAGGAGCATCAAGTGTTGATGGTCAACAAGACCACTAGTTTCAAGAAAAAGGGCAAAGGGAAGAAGAAGGGGAACTTCAAGAAGAACATCAAGCAAGTTGCTGCTCAAGAGAAGAAACCCAAGTCTGGACCTAAGCCTGAAACTGAGTGCTTCTACTGCAAGCAGACTGGTCACTGGAAGCGGAACTGCCCCAAGTATTTGGCGGATAAGAAGGATGGCAAGGTGAACAAAGGTATATGTGATATACATGTTATTGATGTTTACCTTACTAATGCTCGCAGTAGCACCTGGGTATTTGATACTGGTTCTGTTGCTAATATTTGCAACTCGAAACAGGGACTACGGATTAAGCGAAGATTGGCTAAGGATGAGGTGACGATGCGCGTGGGAAACGGTTCCAAAGTCGATGTGATCGCGGTCGGCACGCTACCTCTACATCTACCTTTGGGATTAGTATTAGACCTAAATAATTGTTATTTGGTGCCAGCGTTGAGCATGAACATTATATCTGGATCTTGTTTGATGCGAGACGGTTATTCATTTAAATCAGAGAATAATGGTTGTTCTATTTATATGAGTAATATCTTTTATGGTCATGCACCCTTGAAGAGTGGTCTATTTTTATTATATCTCGATAGTAGTGACACACATATTCATAATGTTGAAGTCAAAAGATGCAGAGTTGATAATGATGGTGCAACTTATTTGTGGCACTGCCGTTTAGGTCATATCGGTGTAAAGCGCATGAAGAAACTCCATACTGATGGACTTTTGGAACCACTTGATTATGAATCACTTGGTACTTGCGAACCGTGCCTCATGGGCAAGATGACTAAAACACCGTTCTCCGGTACTATGGAGAGAGCAACAGATTTGTTGGAAATCATACATACAGATGTATGTGGTCCATTGAATATTGAGGCTCGTGGCGGATATCGTTATTTTCTCACCTTCACAGATGACTTAAGCAGATATGGGTATATCTACTTAATGAAACATAAGTCTGAAACATTTGAAAAGTTCAAAGAATTTCAGAGTGAAGTTGAAAATTATCGTAACAAGAAAATAAAGTTTCTATGATCTGATAGTGGAGGAGAATATTTGAGTTACGAGTTTGGTGTACATTTGAAACAATGCGGAATAGTTTCGCAACTCACGCCACCCGGAACACCACAGCGTAATGGTGTGTCCGAACGTCGTAATCGTACTTTACTAGATATTGTGCGATCTATGATGTGTCTTACTGATTTACCGCTATCATTTTTGGGTTATGCTTTAGAGACGGCCGCATTCACGTTAAATAGGGCACCATCAAAATCCGTTGAGACGACGCCTTATGAACTATGGTTTGGCAAGAAACCAAAGTTGTCATTTCTGAAAGTTTGGGGCTGCGATGATTATGTGAAAAAGCTTCAACCTGATAAGCTCGAACCCAAAACGGAGAAATGTGTCTTCATAGGATATCCAAAGGAAACTATTGGATACACCTTCTATCACAGATCCGAAGGCAAGACTTTTGTTGCTAAATTCGGAAACTTTTTGGAGAAGGAGTTTCTCTCGAAAGATGTGAGTGGGAGGAAAGTAGAACTTGATGAGGTAACTGTACCTACTCCCTTATTGGAAAGTAGTACATCACAGAAAACTTTTACTGCGACACCTACCCCAATTAGTGAGGAAGCTAATGATACTGATCATGAAACTTCAGGACAAGATACTACTGAACCTCGTAGATCAACCAGAGTGAGATCCGCGCCAGAGTGGTACGGTAATCCTGTTCTGGAAATCATGCTGCTAGATCATGATGAACCTACGAACTATGAAGAAGTGATGGTGAGCCCAGATTCCACAAAATGGCTTGAAGCCATGAAATCTAAGATGGGATCCATGTATGAGAACAAAGTGTAGACTTTGGTTGACTTGCCCGATGATCAGCAAGCCATAGAAAATAAATGGATCTTCAAGAGGAAGACAGACGCTGATAGTAGTATTACTATCTACAAAGCTAGAATTGTCGCAAAAAAAATTCGACAAGTTTAAAGGTGTTGACTACGATGAGAGTTTCTCACTCGTATCTATGCTTAAGTCTGTCCGAATCATGTTAGCAATTGCCGCATTTTATGAAATCTGACAAATGGATAAACAAAACTGCATTCCTTAATGGATTTATTAAAAAAGAGTTGTATATGATGCAACCAGAAGGTTTTGTCAATCCTAAAGGTGCTAACAAAATATGCAAGCTCCAGTGATTCATCTATGGACTGGTGCAAGCATCTCGGAGTTGGAATACACGCTTTGATAAGTTGATCAAAGCATATAGTTTTATACAGACTTGCGGAGAAGCCTGTATTTACAAGAAAGTGAGTGGGAGCACTACAGCATTTCTGATAAGTATATGTGAATGACATATTGTTGATCGAAAATAATGTAGAATTATTCTGCAAAGCATAAAGGAGTATTTGAAAGGAGTTTTTCAAAGAAAGACCTCGGTGAAGCTACTTACATATTGAGCATCAAGATCTATAGAGATAGATCAAAACGCTTGATAAGTTTTTTCAATGAGTACATACCTTGATAAGATTTTGAAGTAGTTCAAAATGGAACAATCAAAGAAAGAGTTCTTGCCTGTGTTACAACGTGTGAAATTGAGTAAGACTCAAAACACGACCACGACAGAAGATAGGAAGAGAATGAAAGTCATTCCCTATGCCTTGGCCATAGGTTCTATAAAGTATGCCATGCTGTGTACCAGATCTATTGTATACCCTACACTGATTTTGGCAAGGGAGTACAATAGTGATCTAGGAGTAGATCACTGGATAGCGGTCAAAATTATCCTTATTGGAATAAGGATATGTTTCTTAATTATGGATGTGACAAAAAGGGTTCATCGTAAAGGGTTACGTCGATGCAAATTTTGACACTGATCTAGATGACTCTAAGTCTCAATCTGGATACATATTAAAAGTGGGAGCAATTAGCTAAGAGTAGCTCCGTGCAAAGCATTGTTGGCATAGAAATTTGCAAAATACATACGGATCTGAATATGGCAGACCCGTTGACTAAACTTCTCTCACAAGCAAAACATGATCACACCTTAGTACTCTTTGGGTGTTAATCACATAAGCGATGTGAACTAGATTACCGAATCTAGTAAACCCTTTGGGTGTTGGTCACATGGCGATGTGAACTATGGGTGTTAATCACATGATGATGTGAACTATCGATGTTAATCACATGGTGATGTGATCTAGATTATTGACTCTAGTGCAAGTGGGAGACTGAAGGAAATATGCCCTAGAGGCAATAATAAAGTTATTATTTATTTCCTTATTTCATGATAAATGTTTATTATTCATGCTAGAATTGTATTACCGGAAACATAATACATGTGTGAATACATAGACAAACAGAGTGTCACTAGTATGCCTCTACTTGACTAGCTCGTTAATCAAAGATGGTTATGTTTCCTAACCATGGACAAAGAGTTGTTATTTGATTAACGGGATCACATCATTAGGTGAATGATCTGATTGACATGACCCATTCCATTAGCTTAGCACCCGATCGTTTAGTATGTTGCTATTGCTTTCTTCATGACTTATACATGTTCGTATGACTATGAGATTATGCAACTCCCATTTGCCGGAGGAACACTTTGTGTGCTACCAAATGTCACAACGTAACTGGGTGATTATAAAGGTGCTCTACAGGTGTCTCCAAAGGTACATGTTGGGTTGGCGTATTTCGAGATTAGGATTTGTCACTCCGATTGTCGGAGAGGTATCTCTGGGCCCTCTCGGTAATGCACATCACATAAGCCTTGCAAGCATTGCAACTAATGAGTTAGTTGCGAGATGATGTATTACGGAACGAGTAAAGAGACTTGCCGGTAACGAGATTGAACTAGGTATTGAGATACCGACGATCGAATCTCGGGCAAGTAACATACCGATAACAAAGTGAACAACGTATGTTGTTATGCGGTCTGACCGATAAAGATCTTCGTAGAATATGTGGGAGCCAATATGAGCATCCAGGTTCCGCTATTGGTTATTGACCGGAGACGTGTCTCGGTCATGTCTACATTGTTCTCGAACCCGTAGGGTCTGCACGCTTAAGGTTTCGATGACAGTTATATTATGAGTTTACGAGTTTTGATGTACCGAAGGAGTTCAGAGTCCCGGATGAGATCGGGGACATGACGAGGAGTCTCGAAATGGTTGAGACGTAAAGATCGATATATTGGATGACTATATTCGGACATCGGAAAGGTTCCGAGTGATTCGGGTATTTTCGGAGGTACCGGGGAGTTATGGGAATACGAGGAAGAAGCAATGGGCCTGAATGGGCCTTAGTGGGAAGGACCAGGAGGTGGCGCGCGCCCCTCTCAAGCCTAGTCCGAATTGGACAAGGGGTTTGGGGCGCGGCCCCTCTCTCCCTTCCTTGCCCTCTTCCCCCCTTTCCCCCCTTCTCCTAGTTGGACTAGGAAAGGTGGAAACCTACTCCAACTAGGAGTAGGAATCCTACTCCTCCTTGGCACGCCCACAAGGGCCGGCCGGCCTCCCCCTTGCTCCATTATATACGGGGGCAGGGGCACCCCATAGACACACAAGTTGATCCACGTGATCATATTCTTAGCCGTGTGCGGTGCCCCCTTCCACCATAATCCTCGATAATGTTGTAGCGGTGCTTAGGCGAAGCCCTGCGACGGTAGTACATCAATATCGCCACCACGCTGTCGTGCTGACGGAACTCTTCCCCGACACTTTGCTGGATCGGAGTCCGGGGATCGTCATCGAGCTGAACGTGTGCTAGAACTCGGAGGTGCCGTAGTTTCGGTGCTTGGATCGGTCGGATCGTGAAGACGTACGACTACATCAACCGCGTTGATATAACGCTTCCGCTTTCGGTCTACGAGGGTACATGGACAACACTCTCCCCTCTCGTTTCTATGCATCACCATGATCTTGCGTGTGCGTAGGAATTTTTTTTTGAAATTACTACGTTCCCCAACATTTCCTTCATGACCATCTACTACAAAACCATCGGGTTGTTCCATGTAAATTTCCTGCTCCAACTCCCATTTAGGAAAGTTGTCTTAACGTCCATTTGATGAACGAGGAGATTATGTGAGGCAGCCAATGAGAGTAGTACTTGAATAGTGGTCAATCTAGCCACGGGTGCATAAGTATCAAAGAAATCTTCACCTTCTTTTTGGGTATATCCCTTGGCTACAAGCCGCGCCTTATACTTTTCAATTGTACCATCGGGCTTAAGCTTTTTCTTAAACACCCACATACACCCTACAGTTTGACACCCATAAGGACGATTTGTGATCTCCCATGTCCCGTTAGCCATGATGGAATCCATCTCACTATGCACAAATTCTTTCCAGTAGTCAGCATCAGGAGATGAATAAGCTTCTGAAATAGAAGTGGGAGTATCATTCACGAGATACATAATGAAATCCTCACCAAATGACTTTGTGGTCCTTTGTCTCTTGCCCCTTCTAGGAGCTTCATTGTCATCATCCTCAGGAATATATGTGTGTTTCTTCCCGGGCCGCTTCATCCAACAATACCGCCGAACCGAAGTATGACATGTTGGTAAGCAGTATGACTTGTATCGCTCACAACTCACTTGTGTTATACTCATGCATATAACATCTACGCATAAACCTGGCTCGGATACCACTGTTGGGGAACGTAGCAATTTCAAAAAAATTCCTACACACACGCAAGATCATGGTGATGCATAGCAACGAGAGGGAAGAGTATCATCCACGTACCCTCGTAGACCGTAAGAGGAAGCGTTATGAGAACGCGGTTGATGTAGTCGAACATCTTCACGATTCCGACCGATCCAAGTACTGAACGCACGGCACCTCCGAGTTCAGCACACGTTCAGCTCGATGACATCCCACGAACTAAGATCCAGCGGAGCTTCACGGGAGAGTTCCGTCAGCATGATGGCGTGTTGACGGTGATGACGTTGCTACCGACGCAGGGCTTCGCCTAAGCACCGCTACGATATAATCGAGGTGGATTATGGTGGAGGGGGCACCGCACACAGCTAAGGGATCAATGATCAACTTGTGTGTCTAGAGGTGCCCCCTGCCCCCTTATATAAAAGAGCAAGGGGGAGTCCGGTCGGCCCTCTGTGGCGCGCCAGGAGGAGGAGTCCTCCTCCTAGTAGGAGTAGGACTCCCCTCTTTCCTACTCCTACTAGGAGGGGGAAAGGAAGGGGGATAGTGAGAAGGAAAGGGGGCGCCCCCCCCCCCCTCTCCTAGTCCAATTAGGACCAGAGGGGGAGGGGCGTGCAGCCAGCCCTCTCTCTCTTCACTAAGGCCCATAAGGCCCATTATTTCTCCCGGGGGGAAGGTTCCGGTAACCCTCCGACACTCCGGTTTTCTCCGAAATCACCTGGAACACTTCCGGTGTCCGAATATAGTCGTCCAATATATCAATCTTTACATCTCAACCATTTCGAGACTCCTCGTCATGTCCGTGATCATATCCGGGACTCCGAACTACCTTCAGTACATCAAAACACAAATACTCATAATACCGATCATCACTGAACTTTAAACGTGTGGACGCTACAAGTTCGAGAACTATGTAGACATGACCGAGACATGTCTCCGATCAATAACTAATAGCGGAACCTGGATGTTCATATTGGCTCCCACATATTCTATGAAGATCTTTATCGGTCAAGCCGCATAACAGCATACGTTGTTCCCTTTGTCATCGATATGTTACTTGCCCGAGATTCGATCGTCGGTATCTCAATACCTAGTTCAATCTCGTTACCGGCAAGTCTCTTTACTCGTTCTGTAATGCATCATCCCGCAACGAACTCATTAGTCACATTGCTTGCAAGGCTTATAGTGATGTGCATTACCGAGAGGGCCCAGAGATACATCTCCGACAATCAGAGTGACAAATCCTAATCTTGATCTATGTCAACTCAACAAGTACCATCGGAGACACCTGTAGAGCACCTTTATAATCACCCAGTTACGTTGTGACGTTTGTTAGCACACAAAGTGTTCCTCCGGTAATCGGGAGTTACATAATCTCATAGTCATAGGAACATGTATAAGTCATGAAGAAAGCAATAGCAGTAAACTAAAATGATCAAGTGCTAAGCTAATGAAATGGGTCAAGTCAATCACATCATTCTCCTAATGATGTGATCCCGTTTATCAAATGACAACTCATGTCTATGGTTAGGAAACATAACCATCTTTGATCAACGAGCTAGTGAAGTAGAGGCATACTAGTGACAATTTGTTTGTCTATGTATTCACACATGTATCATGTTTCCGGTTAATACAATTCTAGCATGAATAATAAACATTTATCATGATATAAGGAAATAAATAATAACTCTATTATTGCCTCTAGAGCATATTTCCTTCAGTCTCCCACTTGCACTAGAGTCAATAATCTAGATTACACAGTAATGATTCTAACACCCATGGAGCCTTGGTGTTGATCATGTTTTGCTCGTGGAAGAGGCTTAGTCAACGGGTCTGCAACATTTAGATTCGTATGTATCTTGCAAATCTCTATGTCTCCCACCTGGAGTTGATCCCGGATGGAGTTGAAGCCTCTCTTGATGTGCTTGGTTCTCTTGTGAAATCTGGATTCCTTTGCCAAGGCAATTGCACCAGTATTGTCACAAAAGATTTTCATTGGACCCGATGCACTAGGTATGGCACCTAGATCGGATATGAACTCGTTCATCCAGACTCCATCATTTCATGCTTCCGAAGCAGCAAGGTACTCCGCTTCACACGTAGATCCCGCCACGACGCTTTGTTTAGAACTGCTCCAACTGACAGCTCCACCATTCAATATAAACACATATCCGGTTTGTGATTTAGAATCGTACGGATCAGTGTCAAAGCTTGCATCAACGTAACCATTTACGATGAGCTGTTTGTCACCTCCATAAACGAGAAACATATCCTTAGTCCTTTTCAGGTATTTCAGGATGTTCTTGACCGCAGTCCAGTGATCCACTCCTGTATTACTTTGGTGCCTCCCTTCTAAGCTAATAGCAAGGCACGCATCAGATCGGATACACAACATTGCATACATGATAGAGCCTATGGCTGAAGCATAGGGAACATCTTTCATTTTCTCTCTATCTTCTTCAGTGGTCGGGCATTGAGTCTTACTCAACTTCACACCTCGTAACACAGGCAAGAATCCTTTCTTTGCCTGATCCATTTTGAAATTCTTCAAAACTTTGTCAAGGTATGTGCTTGAATGTCCAATTAAGCGTCTTGATCTATCTCTATAGATCTTGATGTCCAATATGTAAGCAGCTTCACTGAGGTCTTTCATTGAAAAACTCTTATTCAAATATCCTTTTATGATATCCAGAAATTCTAT
Source organism: Triticum monococcum (assembly GCA_034509565.1). Lineage (NCBI taxonomy): Eukaryota > Viridiplantae > Streptophyta > Magnoliopsida > Poales > Poaceae > Triticum > Triticum monococcum. The sequence continues at coordinate 26,402,247 of CM067847.1, forward strand.
ATCATTTCCAATTAACAATATGTCATCCACATATAATTTTAGAAATGCTATAGAGCTCCCACTCACTTTCTTGTAAATACAGGCTTCTCCAAAAGTCTGTATAAAACCATATGCTTTGATCACACTATCAAAATGTTTATTCCAACTCTGAGAGGCTTGCACCAGTCCATAAATGGATCGCTAGACCTTGCACACTTTGTTAGCACCCTTTGGATCGATAAAACCTTCAGGTTGTATCATATACAACTCTTCTTCCAGAAATCCATTCAGGAATGTAGTCTTTACATCCATTTGCCAAATTTCATAATCATAAACTGCGGCAATAGCTAACATGATTCGGACGAACTTAAGCATCGCTACGGGTGAGAAGGTCTCATCGTAGTCAACTCCTTGAACTTGTCGAAAACATTTCGCAACAAGTCGAGCTTTGTAGACAGTAACATTACCATTGTTGGGGAACGTAGTAATTTCAAAATTTTCCTATGCACACGCAAGATCATGGTGATGCATAGCAACGAGAGGGGAGAGTGTGTCCATGTATCCTCGTAGACCGAAAGCGGAAGCGTTAGCACAACGCGGTTGATGTAGTCGTACGTCTTCACGATTCGACCGATCAAGTACCGAACGCACGGCACCACTACAAGAAATACGACCAATTATGACTCCCCATTTTGGTCGCTAATTTGTCATTGTTTTCGTTTGTTGACCTTTTTTGACCAAATTTGGAAGGTCAACAGTTGGCCGTCAAGAACAAACAGACGTGACCTTCTTTGGAATTTTGGTCATGGCCGTCCTTGACCAAAATTTTGGTCATTAAATCTTTGACGAAAATTATGGTCACTACTAATGAGCCTAGACCACATAGGATCTGATGTGGTCGAGCCAACGTGGCACATGCGATGACATGGATGCCATGTAGGATTGGTCCAAATCAGTTGTTTTAATGGGCTGAGCCCAATAATTCAGCCCACTTTTAAATTTACTTTTGGGCCACAAGCATGGGCCAAGCCCAACAAATCAGTTCTTGGGCTGTGGTGTGCAACCCATTTATTTAATCCATCATTAACTGGGCCAGCACTTTTATCTACCCAGCAAAAACATTTTGATTTTTTCCATAAAAAACTATATTTGGCCTTGAAACGGTCCAGCCCACTCACACAATTTAGTTTTTTCAATCCAGCCCTTATTGAAGGGTGATCAATAACAACCAACAGTATCTCATAAACAAAAATACATTGGGCAATTTGGCAGTCAGCCAACACATGAGAATATAATGATGATAATAATAATATAATTCTCCAGGATTTCAATAAGTTAGGCCCAGCAGTATCATTACACCACAGGTTCATAAGATGCACCAACCAATATAACACAACCAGTAGCTTAGTATTATTACCCCATGTTCATAAGATGGCACATGTCCATATTGTGCACTAGTAACTAGTAACATAAGATGGCACCAACCAAAACAACACAGCCAGTGAGGGAATCTGCTGGAGGGCCATTCTTTAGTGAGAAATGGTCAGAAACAACAGCAACATCACTCTTTGGTTCTTCACCTTCTGGTACCTCTTGTTCCATAGCACTTGCCATGTTAGCCTGACATTTAAAGAAAGATGTACACATGAGCAGAGTACTATGTCGATCAATATATTGCAGTTGGTTCTGAATGACTAGGAAACTTTATAAGCAAACTATTCAAGAATAAATGTCCTAGTAGCATAATTTAAGAAGCTAACATCATGATACTAATACAACAAGTGACATTTTGAAAGAAAGTCTGGAAAATCTAAACTGCACACGACGCACGCCCGCCTCCCGGGAGGCAGCTGCTGCACAAGGATAGCTACAGTGTGGTGCACTGTTTGCTCAATACAGACTAGCAATGATTGCTACATGGGATGGCCAGCACATGCTTTTGTATATATCTCTAGAATAGAATGTTGAAAAAATAATAATCTAGTCTACATGGTACTAATTAAGCAGTAGTTATTTGAAAAGTTTGTAGCAGGCAAGCGCAGAACAAATCAATCTTGGCAATTACAATTTTTTTGCAGGTTTCTATTAGCTAAATGAAATAAGCATGGCACCAAGTTTACTAAACAGGTAAGCATGCAAAACAAACCATTGTTGAAATTTAAATCGGGCACATAGCTTAAATGGGAACATGTAGCAGACAAGAACGTAGTATGTTTCAGGAGCACATATGTTGTTTCTTTAGTACAATATACAGTATCAAATAAAACCACTGCAAAAAGTCCTAATCATTTCATTCAGATCATATATGAAATGACACAAGTTTCTCCATTCTAAAAGCTAGTAAGATAGATGCTTCAGGCAATCACTAGACAAATAATCAGAGAGTATACAATGCTCTCTCTTAATTAACAATGTCCAACGACAAAGCAATGCCTATTGGACTGCGACAGAGATTGAAATTGAGTGATTACTGTCACATTTTGAGTACCAAAAATATGTGCAATGCAATTAGGAAAGGAAACATAGGAGCCATGAAACAGAGGACTGGGACAAACAAACAAACTATAACAAAACATGAATCATATACTCCACTACTTTGAACGAACCATCTCTGTCAGATCCTCGAGCAGAAATCATATAATGCGATCAAGTGTAGCAAGGACGAGGTAAACAAGCCACATCAAGACGGTAGAGAATACTAGAAACTTACTATCGCTTGAGCTAACCCCTCCGCTTGGAGAGGACGACGATCTGTTTATTGAGCATCTTTCTGGCTGTGTCCTTAAAGAGAGGGCAGTGGCAGGAGATGCACCCACCTTGTTGGTGTAGATGGCCCAGTTGATGAAGATCTCTGACAGCATGGCTCCGAGGAGCCCGAAGAGCGCACTGGAGGCACAACTCCACCAAGAATAGCACTTGACTGAAACAGCAAGAAATCGTCAGCCTCTACCCTCTAGTCTGGTACCACATCCCCACAAAATCATGCAGGCCAAAGTCACAAGCACGGAAGCAGGTTACAGCCAGGATCTATGATAATTTTCTACTATGCACTAGTGTTGATGGATAACTCGTCGAGCAAGACAAAATATAGACACAATATCTGATGATGATACAACACGGGCGACCACAATGATGAAAGGACAACCATTCCTTAGCAGCAAGCATAACTGGAAAAGATATTGAGGATTTTCCAGTAGCAAACATTGACAGGTTGCTGCTAGTGCATACTAGTATGATTGACACCAGAGCAACCATCCAATTCGATGAGCACATAAAAGTAATTTAAGTTGGCAAAGATCCCCCTGCCCAACCCCAAATCTACACGAACAGAAGAGCTACACTGCGTCAACGGACACAACCGAGATCACATGCAGTAAGACCAAAGCAGAGGCATACATGCAGTTAGTTGTCGGCAAGAGGATTGTTCCTGCTAGCTGCTGCTGCTGCTGCCATAGAACGCATGACACATTAGTTGCAATACAAGCTACGGATCTGGATTCTGGACTGAGATCCAACACGACATACGTACAATGAAGTGCAGATATGCAACTAGCAGGAAATCCATGAACCTAGATGGTACTCAAGAGCAACTAGAGGGATATCAGCATCAACGAACAATTGAAGAAAGAAAGCAAAAGGTAAAATTGCGCCACTTGAAGAATAACTCACCGAAATGATCGGATGACCAACAAAATCCCATGTACATGCTTCGAATAATTGCAAAATGGTACAAATTGCAATAATGATGCTCAAAAGGTTTTACATGACTAAATAAATTCCACCCCAAAAGGCAGTGGTACATTGCACTATGGTTAGCAAGAGCATATATATATATTTAAGTAGGGGCAGAGAAAGTGTCATCTGCTTTCAGGCCACTGAGCACCGAGAGCAGAGCACAAAAAAGCCTTTGAAGAGAGTTTTAGGGAGGGGATAAAATTCCTAGGGCCACCAAAGTGCGGAAAGCAAAGGCGGACTCCATCTTTTCTGGTTAAAAAATCAGCTGGGAGACCCTCGCAAGTTTGGCACTAGCAGCAACAGCAACATGGTCATGGCCCATGGCAGCCCCCCTCCTCGGAGCTGCTAGTTCCAGTTCACACCAAGCAAGACTCGTTCATTCATTCAACCAGTCAGTCAGTACTAGGAGTAGTAAATCCTAGAGTAGATAGTCATCAGTCATCACTGAAAGCAATAGGAGCGAGCAAGAGCTTCACAGTCAGCAAGACTCATTCATCAATTCATTCAAGTACTACTAGCAGTAAATCCTATGGCAAGAAATCATCAAGTGCGGATCGCGCCTGGAACCCTAGCCCAAGACGCGCGGGACAGACTAGACGAGACGGAGTCGCACCGCATCGCATCCATAAGGAGCCGTCTCGTGCCGGGGCGGGAGGAGGGAGGGAGGGGGATGGGGCGGGGGCATTATACCTTGATGTAGACGTTCTCGGCGGCCTTCTCCTCCTCGCCGAGCACCTTGCCGGAGGAGCGGTGCCTAGTATGCACGAACCGCGCCACCGCCCTGCCCCGGACCCTTGTTGCCGCCCTCGCCGCCGCCGGCCAGCTCGACGGGGCGTCGCGCGTCGAAGTACGCACGCACGCGCCGGCGAGCAAGCCAGCTGCGACGCTGTTGTCGCTGGGGTAGGATTAGGGTTCCATCGGTGGAGGCTTGGGGTGGCGATGCGGTGAGGAAGGGAGGGGGTCCAGGCGGCGATGCGGTTAGGAAGGGCATGAGGGAGGCCATGGATGCGAGGGCTCGCTGGTGGAGCTCATGGGGATGCGGCGGCGGCGGTGATCTGGAAGGGGAAGGGAGGAGGGGTAGAGACAGAGAGGGGTTTGCGGTGGGGTGGAGCTGATGAATGAATTTTTTTTAGGGGTGGATGGGTGGATGGATGTGGCATGAGGAGATAGATGGATGGATGGATGGATCTGTGCCATGTCATCGATCCATGGCACAAACGTCTCCACCAATGAGAATTAAGCGCAGGTAATTGTGTTTCTTCTTTTGTTTCTCTTATATTTTTTCATCAATGTAAATAACCTATCAAATATTTACTGCAAAAAGGCACCATTTTTTCAAAAATATTAGACCATATTTATGTCCAATTAACCAGATGATTATGTGTAAAAAACTTTTTATCAGCCTCCCATCAAATTGACAAATTTCTACCGATTTAGCAGAAAACGGGTCAAATTTGAACTACAGCCATCATATAGTTTGCTCTTTATTTTTTCCAACAAATTTTTTTAGGTACAAAAGTATCTACTTTATCAGAGATACACCAAAAGTTTTCCAAGATTCAACCCCTAGCTACGAGCGGTAATGCCCGCCGTTTTGACCACATTTTCAAACCGACATGAAAAATTCAGAAAAAAATCAAAAAACTGGAGAACCTTCGCATTGTGTAATTATATGTGACCAAGTTACCAGGAAAAATAATAAACTTGCAATACGATAATTATTTTAAAAAAGTGTTCTAAAAAACGAGCTATCATGTGTGGAGATCAATGGCTTTCAAGTCAAATGATCAATCTTATGACCACATTCATGGCATAGTTTGTTCAAATGATCTCATACTGTGCACAAGAGTGCATATTGGAATGGCAAACGGTGTTTCCTAAGAAAGTTTTCATTTTCTTTGGGCGAAAAGACCATTTTCCATTTTCCGAGTGCCCAAAATGAGTTATTTTTTTGTGAAGGACCTACCATATATTTGTTGCAAATTTGGACCAAATCAATTTTCTAAAATACTAGGCCATATTTAATGCAGAATTGACCAAATGGTTGTGGGACGGGTCCCACATGTCATTTGTACTGTGTTAGTTGGCCCCATGTGTAAATGTAGACCCAGTTTAGTCAACAAGTCAATCTATGGGCGGACTGACGCTACAACCGACACATAAGCCAAAATGACACGACACATAGGTAAAATTGATGATGTGGACGTCTAGTCATCCATGTTACAACACCATGACCATCTGGATTGGTCGTAATCAGCTAGAAATAAGGCTGTCGACCACTGTTGTCTGCTTATGACCATTTTGTGTAAGGCAATTATGAGTTTTTGACCAAAATAGTCACTATGGTTTATGGTTTCGACTCTCCTAAACAGGCCACGACCAATTGGATCGAAATGGTCATAGATTTATGACGATTTCTTCCACGGTCACTGCCAGAAGGTCACAATTGAGCATATTTCTTGTAGTGCACCTCTGAGTTCTGCACACGTTCAACTCGATGACGTCCCTCGAACTCCGAGTTCTGCACCTCCGAGTGTTGAGGGAGAGTTTTGTCAGCACAACGGCGTGGTGACGATGATGATGTTCTACCAACACAGGGCTTTACCTAAGCACCGCTACGATATGATCGAGGTGGATTATGGTGGAGGGGGGCACCGCACACGGCTAAGAGATCAAGAGATCAATTGTTGTGTCTTTGGGGTGCCCCCTGCCACCGTATATAAAGGAGTGGAGGAGGGGGAGGGCCGGCCCTCTCTATGGCACGCCCTAGGGGAGTCCTACTCCCACCGGGAGTAGGATTCCCCCTTTCCTAGTAGAACTAGGAGCCCTTCCATGTAGTAGGAGTTGGAGGGAAGGAAAGGGAAGGGAAAAGGAGAAGCAAGGAAGGGGGCGCCCCCATCCCTAGTCCAATTCGGACCAGCCCATGGGGAGGGGTGCGGCCACCCTTTGAGGCCTTTATCTCCTTTCCCGTATGGCCCATTAAGGCCCAATACGAATTCCCGTAACTCCCCGGTACTCCCGAAAATACCCGAATCACTCGGAACCTTTCCGATGTCCGAATATAGTCGTCCAATATATCGATATTTTGCGTCTCGACCATTTCGAGACTCCTCGTCATGTCCCTGATCTCATCCGGGACTCCAAACTCCTTCGGTACATCAAAACACATAAACTCATAATATAACTGTCATCGAACTTTAAGCGTGCGGACCCTACGGGTTCGAGAACTATGTAGACATGACCGAGACACTCTCCTGTCAATAACCAATACCGGAACCTGGATGCTCATATTGGCTCCTACATATTCTACGAAGATCTTTATCGGTCAAACCGCATAACAACATACGTTGTTCCCTTTGTCATCGGTATGTTACTTGCCCGAAATTTGATCATCGGTATCTCAATACCTAGTTCAATCTCGTTACCGGCAAGTCTCTTTACTCATTTCGTAATACATCATCCCGCAACTAACTCATTAGTTGCAATGCTTGCAAGGCTTAAGTGATGTGCATTACCGAGAGGGCCCAGAGATACCTCTCCGACAGTCGGAGTGACAATCCTAATCTCGAAATACGCCAACCCAACAAGTACCTTCGGAGACACCTGTAGAGCACCTTTATAATCACCCAGTTACGTTGTGACGTTTGGTAGCACACAAAGTGTTCCTCCGGTAAACGGGAGTTGCATAATCTCATAGTCATAGGAACATGTATAAGTCATGAAGAAAGCAATAGCAATAAACTAAACGATCAAGTGCTATGCTAACGGAATGGGTCAAGTCAATCACATCATTCTCCTAATGATGTGATCCCGTTAATCAAATGACAACTCTTTGTCTATGGCTAGAAACATAACCATCTTTGATCAACGAGCTAGTCAAGTAGAGGCATACTAGTGACACTCTGTTTGTCTATGTATTCACACATGTATCATGTTTCCGGATAATACAATTCTAGCGTGAATAATAAACATTTATCATGATATAAGGAAATAAATAATAACTTTATTATTGCCTCTAGGGCATATTTCCTGCAGTCTCCCACTTGCACTAGAGTCAATAATCTAGTTCACATCGCCATGTGATTTAACACCAATAGTTCACATCATCATGTGATTAACACCCATAGTTCACATCGTCATGTGACCAACACCCAAAAGGTTTTACTAGAGTCAATAATCTAGTTCACATCGCTATGTGATTAACACCCAAAGAGTACTAAGGTGTGATCATGTTTTGCTTGCGAGAGAAGTTTAGTCAACGGGTCTGCCACATTCAGATTTGTAAGTATTTTGCAAATTTCTACGTCAACAATGCTCTGCACGGAGATATTCTAGCTAATTTCTCCCACTTTCAATATGTATCCAGATTGAGATTTAGTGTCATCTGGACCAGTGTCAAAATTTGCATCGACGTAACCCTTTACGACGAACCTTTTTGTCACCTCCATAATCGAGAAACATATCCTTATTCCACTAACGACAATTTGACTGTTGTCCAGTGATCTACTCCAAGATCACTATTGTACTCCCTTGCCATAAACAGTGTAGGGTATACAATAGATCTGGTACACGGCATGGCATATTTTATAGAACCTATGGCTAAGGCATAGGGAATGACTTTCATTCTCTCTCTATCTTCTGTCGTGGTCGGGTTTTGAGTCTTAGTCAACTTCACACCTTGTAACACAGGCAAGAACTCTTTCTTTGACTGTTCCATTTTGAACTACTTCAAAATCTTGTCAAGGAATGTACTCATTGAAAAACTTATCAAGCGTCTTGATGTATCTCTATATATCTTGATGCTCAATATGTAAGCAGCTTCACCGAGGTCTTTCTTTGAAAAACTCCTTTCAAACATTCCTTTATACTTTGCAGAATAATTCTAGATTATCTCCGATCAACAATATGTCATTCACATATATTTATCAGAAATGCTGTAGTGCTTCCACTCACTTTTTTGTAAATACAGGCTTCACCGCAAGTCTGTATAAAACTATATGCTTTGATCAACTTATCAAAGCGTATATTCCAACTCCGAGATGCTTGCACCAGTCCATAGATGGATCGCTAGAGCTTGCATATTTTATTAGTACCTTTAGGATTGACAAAACCTTCTTGTTGCATCATATACAACTCTTTTTTAATAAATCCATTAAGGAATGCAGTTTTGTTTATCCATTTGCCAGATTTCATAAAATGCGGCAATTGCTAACATGATTCGGACAGACTTAAGCATAGATACGAGTGAGAAACTCTCATCTTAGTCAACACCTTGAACTTGTCGAAAACCTTTTTGCGACAATTCTAGCTTTGTAGATAGTAACACTACTATCAGCGTCCGTCTTCCTCTTGAAGAACCATTTAATCTCAATGGCTCGCCGATCAATGGGCAAGTCAATCAAAGTCCATACTTTGTTCTCATACATGGATCTCGTCTCAGATTTCATGGCCTCAAGCCATTTCGCGGAATCTGGGCTCATCATCACTTCCTCATAGTTCGTAGGCTCGTCATGGTCAAGTAACATGACCTCCAGAACAGGATTACCATACCACTCTGGTGCGAAGCTTACTCTGGTTTACCTACGAGGTTCGGTAGCAACTTGATCTGAAGTTACATGATCATCATCATTAGTTTCCTCACTAATTGGTGTAGTAGTCACATGAACATATTTCTGTGATGAACTACTTTCCAATAAGGGAGCAGGTACAGTTACCTCATCAAGTTCTACTTTCCTCCCAATCACTTCTTTCCAGAGAAACTCCTTCTCTAGAAAGGATCCATTCTCAGCAACGAATATCTTGCCTTCGGATCTGTGATAGAAGGTGTACCCAACATTTTCTTTTGGGTATCCTATGAAGATGTACTTCTCCGACTTGGGTTTGAGCTTATCAAGATGAAACTTTTTCACATAAGCATTGCAACCCCAAATTTTAAGAAACAACAGCTTAGGTTTGTTACTAAACCACAGTTCATACGGTGTCGTCTCAACGGATTTAGATGGTGCCCTTTTTAATGTGAATGCAGCTGTCTCTAATGCATAACCCCAAAATGATAGTGGTAAATTGGTAAGAGACATCATAGATTTCACTATATCAAATAAAGTACGGTTATGACGTTCGGACACTATAACATCCCAAATTTCCTATTTGGAATGTTATACATTAGGTCATCAATGCATATCATATTTTATTTTGCATTTTGGTTGAACCTAGAAATTCTACGCAACTCAATGACCCATGGAGAGAGTTGGGGATTTCGTTATTTTCATATTTGAGTTCTCTCAAATTTTGAGAATAGTATCATTTGATTTTATTTATTTTATCAACAATTATTTCTATTACAAAAATATAGGAGAGGGAATAAAATGACTTTCCCAAAATAAACAAATACTGACGATTTAATAATAAAATCAAATAAGATTTTTTTCCAGAGTTTTTCGGTGTTTTATTTGAATTTAGGAAAAAAGTGTGTTTTTCAAAATTGCATCTAATGCCCAAATAAATGTTCACCTTGTACGGCTTGATTTTAGAAGCCTGTGAAAATATATTTCGAAATTTTTGGAGTCCGTTTAGTATTTTTTTATTTTTCTTCCAAGCGGAATAATTAAAAAAATGAACCGACTTCGGGTCGTACCCGAGCGGGACACCGCCCGGGGGCAGCCTTTAAATAGCGCCGCCCCGAGCCGCCCCAGCCCATCAACCCCGCCTCGATCCACGCGCGCCACCGGAGCCGCCGCCGCCGACGACGACGATCCCGCCGCCCGAGGTTCGTCACGCCTCGTTTTCCATGCCGAAGAAAAGAGAGAGAAAAATTTCGGCGTTCGTCGTTTTTCTTTTTCTCGAATTAAATCCGCGATTTTTCTGATCGCGATTCCTGATCCGATTTTCGTTTTAGTTTAACTTTTCGCTCGTTTATCGGAATCAGGCGATTCAAGCGTCTAGGGATTCGTCTCGAAGCCCTCTATCCGTTTAACCAACTTAAACAAGATTTTGCTACTGTAAAATTTTCCCTAGATCCAGATTACTAGAACAAAGTTGTTTTCTTTTGCCGTTTGTTTTTCGTTGCTTCGTTCGATTTGATTCTTTTTGCCAACCGGAGTTCTTAAGTTGAACCTTCTGGTTAGATCTCTTATTTGAGTTTTACCTGTGCATTAGATGAGTACTTATTGTATACTTGTTGTTTGTCTGCGATAGAATACCCGGAGTGCGCCGCCTGTTACTTCGAATCGTTAGGTTTCGCGGATCATCAGCAAGGCAAGTAACACTTTGATCATACCTTTTCTACTACCCGGTTTTATTGCATTAGATCAATCCTCACACATTGCATGATTAGGATCTAATTAAATTGTGGGATGGGAAGTAGATGAGGTAGTACCTATTACCTGTTTATTTTCAAACCTTTGGGAGTTACTTCTACGTTTGCTTATTATGCCATGCTATGCTAGTACACGTGGATTGGGTGAGTGAAATCCATGACAGATGTGAGATTGTTAATTAATGGTTTATCTAAGGTGGCAACTTAAACACACATATGGGTGGATTGAGGCACCTGGGTATTCCAGGCTTGCCTATTTTCTTTTGGACCGCCACCCAGGCTCAAAGGGATCATGAGACTATTCATACTAGAAACTTCCGTGTGCAGCCACAAGCTATTATGGGCTCTAGCATAGTTGACTAAGTCGTGCGAACTCTTACAGTGGTAGACTAGCAGATGTAGGGGATGTAGGTGGTACGGTCTACCCGATCGTAAGGTGCTAGCGCTTCTGAAAGACTATGTCTCGGTCATCCGTCTTCTCAAACACCATGTAGTGCGAGAAACCAAACGGAGGCGATCGAGTCTTGTGGATAAAAGTGCGCAAACCTCTGCATAGTGTAATAAACTAATCATGATTAGCCGTGTCCCCAGTTATGGACATCTTGAGTATCTAGTACTTGGATTATCATGTGAATCTCAACATGTTACTCTAAATTAATTTTGTTGGGTTTTGTTTAATGATGATGCTTAATTGGGATTGAGGATGATGTCAAATATTCTCAATGTTTAACAACCACCATGATAGTTAAATAAAATTATTCCTTTGAAGTAGGGAAAAATTGACTTTATGCAAAACTGTAACCATAGAGATTTCCACCAGCCAAATATGCATATAGTATAGCTATTTCATTCCATTACTCTCTATGTGTTATCTTGCCAGCATATTCCATGTGCTGACCCATTTTCGGGCTGCAACGTTAATGTTGCATACTTTTCAGACGACGATTAAGGAGTTTTTAGGTCGTCGTTCTATACTCAGTGATGCCGTTGGAGTTGATAGACTCACTTATCTTCCAAGCCTTCCGCTATTATTGTTATTAGATGGTCTTAAGCCATATTTATGGTAATAAGTTCTCTCTTGAGACACTCGATGTAATAAGTGTGTGATTGCTACTCTACTATAAATCCTCCGAGTACTGTGTGGTGTCAGCATTACTGATCCAGGGATGACACCGGAGCACAGAGATCAGACTATTTGAGGTTTGGTCGCTACAGACACACCATTACGCTGTGGTGTTCCAGGTGGCATGAGTTTGTGAAACTATTCCATATTGTTTTAATTGAAGGACAAACTTGTAAATCAAATATTCGCCTCTGCGATCAGATCATAGAAACTTTTATTTTCTTGTTACGATGATTCTCCACTTCACTCTGAAATTCTTTGAACTTTTCAAATGTTTCAGACTTGTGTTTCATTAAGTAGATATACCCATATCTGCTCAAATCATCTGTGAAGGTCAGAAAGTAACGATACTTTCCATGAGCTATAACACTCATTGGACCGCATACATCAGTATGTATTATTTCCAATAAGTCAGTTGCTCGCTCCATTGTTCCGGAGAACGGAGTCTTAGTCATCTTGCCCATGAGGCATGGTTCGCAAGCATCAAGTGATTCCAAAAGTCCATCAGCATGGAGTTTTTTCATGCGCTTTACACCAATACTACCTAAACGGCAGTGCCACAAATAAGTTGCACTATCATTATTAATTTTGCATCTTTTGGTTTCAATATTATGAATATGTGTATCACTACGATCGAGATCCAGTGAACCATTTTCATTGGGTGTGTAACCATATAAGGTTTTATTCATGTAAACAGAACAACAATTTATTCTCTTACTTAAACGAATAACCGTATTGCAATAAACATGATCAAATCATATTCATGCTCAATGCAAACACCAAATAACACTTATTTAGGTTCAACACTAATCCCGAAAGTATAGGGAGTGTGCGATGATGATCATATCAATCTTGGAACCACTTCCAGCACACATCGTCACTTCACCCTTAACTAGTCTATGTTCATTCTGCAACTCCCGTTTCGAGTTATTACTCTTAGCAACTGAACCAGTATCAAATACCGAGGGGTTGCTACGAACACTAGTAAAATACACATCAATAATCTGTATATCAAATATACCTTTGTTCACTTTGCCATCCTTCTTATCCTCTAAATACTTGGGGCAGTTCCGCTTCCAGTGACCAGTCCCTTTGCAGTAGAAGCACTTAGTCTTAGGCTTAGGACCAGACTTGGTCTTCTTCACTTGAGCAGCAACTTGCTTGTCGTTCTTCTTGAAGTTCCCCTTCTTCCCTTTGCCCTTTTCTTGAAACTAGTGGTCTTGTCTACCATCAACACTTGATATTTTTCTTGATTTCTACCTTCATTGATTTCAGCATTACGAAGAGCATGGGAATCGTTTCCGTTATCCCTTGCATATCATAGTTCATCACGAAGTTCTACTAACTTGGTGATGGTGACTAGAGAATTCTATCAATCACTATCTTATCTGGAAGATTAACTCCCACTTGATTCAAGCGATTGTAATACCCAAACAATCTGAGTACATGCTCACTGCTTGAGCTATTCTCCTCCATCTTTTAGCTATAGAACTTGTTGGAGACTTCATATCTCTCAACTGGGGTATTTTCTTGAAATATTTAACTTCAACTCCTATAACATCTCATATGGTCCATGACATTCAAAACATCTTTGAAGTCCCGATTCTAAGCCGTTAAGCATGGTGCACTAAACTATCAAGTAGTCATCATATTGAGCTAGCCAAACGTTCATAATGTCTGCATCTGCTCCTGCAATAGGTCTGTCACCTAGCGGTGCATCAAGGACATAATTCTTCTGTGCAGCAATGAGGTTAATCCTCAGATCACGGATCCAATCCACAACATTGCTACTAACATTTTTCAACATAGTTTTCTCTAGGAATATATAAAAAAATTAAACAGGGAGCAATATCACGAGCAATTGATCTACAACATAGATATGCTAATACTACCAGGACTAAGTTGATGATAAATTAAAGTTCAATTAATCATATTACTTAAGAACTCCCACTTAGAAAAACATCCATCTAATCTTCTAAGTGATCACGTGATCAAATCAACTAAACCATAACCGACCATCACGTGAAATGGAGTAGCTTTCAATGGTGAACATCAATATGTTGATCATATCTACTATATGATTCACGCTCGACCTTTCGGTCTCAGTGTTCCGAGGCCATATCTGCATATGCTAGGCTCGTCAAGATTAACCTGAGTATTCTGCATGTGCAAAACTGGCTTGCACCCGTTGTAGATGGACGTAGAGCTTATCACACCCGATCATCACGTGGTGTCTGGGCACGACGAACTTTGGCAACGGTGCATACTCAGGGAGAACACTTTTATCTTGAAATTTAGTGAGATATCATCTTATAATGCTACCGTCAATCAAAGCAAGATAAGATGCATAAAAGATAAATATCACATGCAATCAATATAAGTGATATGATATGGCCATCATCATCTTATGCTTGTGATCTCCATCTCCGAAGAACTGTCATGATCACCATCGTCACCAGCGCGACACCTTGATCACCATCGTAGCATCGTTGTTGTCTCGCCAATCTTATGCTTCCACGACTATCGCTACCGCTTAGTGATAAAGTAAAGCATTACATCACAATTGCATTGCATATACAATAAAGCGACAACCATATGGCTCCTGCCAGTTGCCGATAACTTGGTTACAAAACATGATCATCTCATACAATAAAATTTAGCATCATGTCTTGACCATATCACATCACAACATGCCCTGCAAAAACAAGTTAGACGTCCTCTACTTTGTTATTGCAAGTTTTACGTGGCTGCTACGGGCTTAGCAAGAACCGTCCTTACCTACGCATCAAAACCACAACGATAGTTTGTCAAGTTAGTATTGTTTTAACCTTCGCAAGGACCGGGCATAGCCACACTTGGTTCAACTAAAGTTGGAGAAACTGACACCCGCCAGCCACCTGTGTGCAAAGCACGTCGGTAAAACCAGTCTCGCGTAAGCGTACGCATAATGTCGGTCCGGGCCGCTTCATCCAACAATACCGCCGAACCAAAGTATGACATGCTGGTAAGTAGTATCACTTATATCGCCCACAACTCACTTGTGTTCTACTCGTGCATATTACATCAACGCATAAAACCTGGCTCGGATGCCACTGTTGGGGAACGTAGTAATTTCATAATTTTCCTATGCACACGCAAGATCATGGTGATGCATAGCAACGAGAGGGGAGAGTGTGTTCACGTACCCTCGTAGACCGAAAGAGGAAGCGTTAGCACAACGCGGTTGACGTAGTCGTACGTCTTCACGATCCGACCGATCAAGTACCGAACGCACGGCACCTCCGAGTTCTGCACACGTTCAACTCGATGACGTCCCTCGAACTCCGATCCAGCCGAGTGTTGAGGGAGAGTTTCGTCAGCACGACGGCGCGGTGACGACGATGATGTTCTACCGACGCAGGGCTTCGCCTAAGCACCGCTACGATATGATCGAGGTGGATTATGGTGGAGGGGGCATCGCACACGGCTAAGAGATCAAGAGATCAATTGTTGTGTCTTTGGGGTGCCCCCTGCCCCCGTATATAAAGGAGTGGAGGAGGGGGAGGGCCGTCCCTCTCTATGGCGCGCCCTAGGGGAGTCCTACTCCCACCGGGAGTAGGATTCCCCCTTTCCTAGTAGAACTAGGAGCCCTTCCATGTAGTAGGAGTTGGAGGGAAGGAAAGGGAAGGGAAAAAGAGAAGGAAGGAAGGAAGGGGCGCCCCCCTCCCTAGTCCAATTCGGACCAGCCCATGGGGAGGGGTGCGGCCACCCTTTGAGGCCTTTCTCTCCTTTCCCGTATGGCCCATTAAGGCACAATACGAATTCCCGTAACTCTCCGGTACTCCCGAAAATACCCGAATCACTCGGAACCTTTCCGATGTCCGAATATAGTCGTCCAATATATCGATCTTTACGTCTCGACCATTTCGAGACTCCTCGTCATGTCCCCGATCTCATCCGGGACTCCGAACTCCTTTGGTACATCAAAACACATAAACTCATAATATAACCGTCATCAAACTTTAAGCGTGCGGACCCTACGGGTTCGAGAACTATGTAGACATGACCAAGACACTCTCCTGTCAATAACCAATAGCGAAATCTGTATGCTCATATTGGCTCCTACATATTCTACGAAGATCTTTATCGGTCAGGCCGCATAACAACATACGGTGTTCCCTTTGTCATCGGTATGTTACTTGCCCGAGATTTGATCGTCGGTATCTCAATACCTAGTTCAATCTCGTTACCGGCAAGTCTCTTTACTCGTTCCGTAATACATCATCCCGCAACTAACTCATTGGTTGCAATACTTGCAAGGCTTAAGTGATGTGCATTACCGAGAGGGCCCAGAGATACCTCTCCGACAGTCAGAGTGACAAATCCTAATCTCGAAATACGCCAACCCAACAAGTACCTTCGGAGACACCTATAGAGCACCTTTATAATCACTAAGGATGGCAATGGGTTGGGTTTGGATCGGGTTGAACAATCTCAAATCCATATCCATGTCCATGAAGATAGTCTTTGCCCGCCCATGAAAAAATCCATGGGTGAAAAATTGTGTCCATGTCCAAAAACGATGGATATCCATACCCATTGGATATCTATTGGGTCCTCTCGAGACATATAAATAAGACATAACACAATATTAACATAAACTCTTCCATTCTTCACCTCGTGCTAGGCTAGGCTTCACTTATGGTAAATCAGCATCCACTAACAACCTAAGATCATTTAGTATTTTTCTAACAGATTAGAATGACGAGTCATTTAAGGAGGTAAAAATAAGGGAAGGGGTGTTGGAGTGTGTTACAGAGGGGATTGAATGTCAACTAAAAAAAGTTACGATGGGGATTGTGTAATTTCTTATGCATGTTTTAGATTAAAAAAGTGTAAAATTGTTGTGGGACATACGACCGTGGGGCAGGGATAGCAGATTTTCCCCCATTAAGTCATACTATCGGGTCGGGTTTGGGTATATCCATGGGTACAAGATTATATCCATGCCCTATCCATGAACAATCGAGTCGGGTTTGGGCGCCGCCCATGGACACAGAAGCATATCCAAACTCTATCCATTCGGGTCGGATATCCATGTCCAAGGATAAAATTTCCATCCTTAATAATCACCCAGTTACGTTGTGACGTTTGGTAGCATACAAAGTGTTCCTCTGGTAAACGGGAGTTGCATAATCTCATAGTCATAGGAACATGTATAAGTTATGAAGAAAGCAATAGCAATAAACTAAACGATCAAGTGCTATGCTAACGGAATGGGTCAAGTCAATCACATCATTCTCCTAATGATGTGATCCCGTTAATCAAATGACAACTCTTTGTCTATGGCTAGGAAACATAACCATCTTTGATCAACGAGCTAGTCAAGTAGAGGCATACTAGTGACACTCTGTCTGTCTATGTATTCACACATGTATCATGTTTCCGGATAATACAATTCTAGCATGAATAATAAACATTTATCATAATATAAGGAAATAAATAATAACTTTATTATTGCCTCTAGGGCATATTTCCTTCAACCATCAGCGTCTGTCTACTTCTTGAAGATCCATTTATTCTCGATGGCTTGTCGATCATCGGGCAAGTCAACCAAAGTCCACACTTTGTTCTCATACATGGATCTCATCTCAGATTTCATGGCCTCAAGCCATTTTGTGGAATCTGGGCTCATCATCGCTTCCTCATAGTTCGTAGGTTCATCATGGTCTAGTAACATGACTTCTAGAATAGGATTATCGAACCACTCTGGTTGACCTACGAGGTTCGGTAGTAACTTGATCTGAAGTTTCATGATCATCATCATTAGCTTCCTCACTAATTAGTGTAGGTGTCACAGAAACCTGTTTCTGTGATGAACTACTTTCTAATAAGGGAGCATGTACAGTTACCTCATCAAGTTCTACTTTCCTCCCACTCACTTCTTTCAAGAGAAACTCCTTCTCTAGAAAGGATCCATTCTTAGCAACAAAAGTCTAGCCTTCGGATCTGTGATAGAAGGTGTACCCAACTGTCTCTTTTGGGTATCCTATGAAGACACATTTTTCTGATTTGGGTTCGAGCTTATAAGGTTGAAGCTTTTTCACATAAGCATCGCAGCCCCAAACTTTAAGAAACGACAACTTTGATTTCTTGCCAAATCACAGTTCATAAGGAGTCGTCTCAACGGATTTAGATGGTGCCCTATTTAACATGAATGCAGCCGTCTCTAAAGCATAACCCAAAACGATAGCGGCAAATCAGTAAGAGACATCATAGATCACACCATATCTAGTAAATTATGATTACGACGTTTGGACACACCATTACGCTGTGGTGTTCCGGGTGGCGTGAGTTGTGAAACTATTCCGCATTGTTTCAAATGAAGACCAAACTCGTAACTCAAATATTATCCTCCATGGTCAGATCGTAGAAACTTTATTTTCTTGTTACGATGATTTTCCACTTCCGTCTGAAATTCTTTGAACTTTTCAAATGTTTCAAACTTATGTTTCATCAAGTAGATATACCCATATCTACTCAAATCATCTATGAAGGTGAGAAAATAACGATACCCGCCGCGAGCCTCAATATTCATCGGACCACATACTTTAGTATGTATGATTTCCAACAAATCTGTTGCTCGCTCCATAGTTCCGGAGAACGGCGTTTTAGTCATCTTGCCCATGAGGCACGGTTCGCAAGTACCAAGTGATTCATAATCAAGTGATTCCAAAAGTCCATCAAAATGGAGTTTCTTCATGCGCTTTATACCACTATGACCTAAATGACAGTGCCACAAATAAGTTGCACTATCATTATCAACTCTGCATCTTTTAGCTTCAATACTACCTATGAATGTGTGTATCTCCACTATCGAGATTCGAAAAGAATAGACCACTCTTTAAGGGTGCATGACCATAAAATATATTACTCATATAAATAGAACAACCATTATTCTCTAATTTAAATGAATAACCGTCTCGCGTCAAACAAGATCCAGATATAATGTTCATGCTTAACGCTGGCACCAAATAATAATTATTCAGGTATAATACTAATCCTGAAGGTAGATGTAGAGGTAGCGTGCCGACTGCGATCACATCGACTTTGGAACCATTTCCCATGCGCATCGTCACCTCATCCTTTTCCAATCTTCGCTTAATCCGTAGTCCCTATTTCGAGTTGCAAATATTAGCAACAGAACCAGTATCAAATACCCAGGCACTACTGCGAGAATTAGTAAGGTACTCATCTATAACATGTATATCACATATACCTTTGTTCACCTTGCCATCCTTCTTATCCGCCAAATACTTGGGGCAGTTCTGCTTCCAGTGACTAGTCTATTTTGCAGTAGAAACACTCAGTCTCAGGCTTAGGTCTAGACTTGGGTTTCTTCTCTTGAGCAGCAACTTGTTTGTCGTTCTTCTTGAAGTTCCCTTTCTTCTTCCCTTTACCCTTTTTCTTGAAACTGGTGGTCTTGTTAACCATCAACGCTTGATGCTCCTTCTAGATTTCGACCTCCGCAGCCTTTAGCATTGCGAAGAGCTCGGGAATTGTTTTATTCATCCCTTGCATGTTATAGTTCATTACGAAGCTCTTGTAGCTTGGTGGTAGTGATTGAAGAACTCTGTTAATGACACTATCAACAGGAAGATTAACTCCCAGTTGAGTCAAGTGATTATGGTACCCAGACATTCTGAGTATATGTTCACTTACAAAACTATTCTCCTCCATCTTGCAGTTGTAGAACTTACTGGAGACTTCATATCTCTCAATCCGGGCATTTGCTTGAAATATTAACTTCAACTCCTGGACCATCTCATATGCTCCATGACGTTCAAAATGTCGTTGAAGTCTCGGTTCTAAGTCGTAAAGAATGGCGCACTAAACTATCGAGTAGTCGTCAGCTTTGCTCTGCCAGACGTTCATAACATCTAGTGTTGCTCCTGCAGCAAGTTTGACAATTAGCGGTGCTTCCAGGACGTAATTCTTCTGTGCAGCAATGAGGATAATCCTCAAGTTACGGACCCAGTCCGTGTAATTGCTACCATCATCTTTCAACTTTGCTTTCTC
Organism: Triticum monococcum; assembly: GCA_034509565.1. Lineage (NCBI taxonomy): Eukaryota > Viridiplantae > Streptophyta > Magnoliopsida > Poales > Poaceae > Triticum > Triticum monococcum. The sequence goes on from CM067847.1 coordinate 26,422,457, forward strand.
AATGAACGCATTAAAATTCAACGAAATAATAGCACGAACCATCTATATATAACAACATAGACATGTAAAAATACTATCAGGTACTAAGTTCATGATAAATTAAGGTTCAGTTAATCAAATTATTAAAGAACTCCCACTTAGATAGACATCCCTCTAATCATCTAAGTGATCACATGATCCATATCAACTAAACCATGTCTGATCATCACGTGAGATGGAGTAGTTTTCAATGGTGAACATCAATATGTTGATCATATCTTATATATGATTCACGCTCGAACTTTCGGTCTCCAGTGTTCCAAGGCCATATCTGCATATGCTAGGCTCGTCGAGTTTAACCCGAGTATTCTGCATGTGCAAAACTGGCTTGCACCCGTTGTATGTGAACGTAGAGCTTATCACACCCGATCATCACGTGGTGTCTCGGCACGACGAACTTTCACAGCGGTGCATACTCAGGGAGAACACTTGTACCTTGATATTTAGTGAGAGATCATTTTATAATGCTACCATCGATCTAAATAAAATAGGATGCATAAAAGATAAACATCACATGCAATCAATATAAGTGATATGATATGGCCATCATCATCGTGTGCTTGTGATCTCCATCTCCGAAGCACCGTCATGATCACCATTGTCACCGGCGCGACACCTTGATCTCCATCGTAGCATCGTTGTCGTCTCGCCAACTATTGCTTCTACGACTATTGCTACCGCTTAGTAATAAAGTAAAGCAATTATAGGGCGATTGCATTGCATACAATAAAGAGACAACCATATGGCTCCTGTCAGTTGCCGATAACTCGGTTACAAAACATGATCATCTCATACAACAAAATATAGCATCATGTCTTGACCGTATCATATCACAACATGCCCTGTAAAAACAAGTTAGACGTCCTCTACTTTGTTGTAGCAAGTTTTACGTGGCTACTATGGGCTGAGCGCGAACCGTTCTTACCTACACATCAAAACCACAACGATAGTTTGTCAAGTTAGTGTTGTTTTAACCTTCTCAAGGATCGGGCATAGCCACACTCGGTTCAACTAAAGTTGGGGAAACTGACGCCCGCCAGCCACCTGTGTGCAAAGCACGTTGGTAGAACTAGTCTCGCGTAAGCATACGAGTAATGTCGGTCTGGGCCGCTTCATCCAACAATACCGCCGAACCAAAGTATGACATGCTGGTAAGCAGTATGACTTGTATCGCCCACAACTCACTTGTGTTCTACTCATGCATATAACATCTACGCATAAACCTGGCTCGGATACCACTGTTGGGGAACGTAGTAATTTAAAAAAAATCCTACGCACATGCAATATCATGGTGATGCATAGCAACGAGAGGGAAGAGTATCATCCACGTACCCTCGTAGACCGTAAGCGGAAGCATTATGAGAACGTGGTTGATGTAGTCGAACGTCTTCACGATCCAACAGATCCAAGTACTGAACGCACGGCACCTCTGAGTTCAGCACACGTTCAGCTCGATGACGTCCCACGAACTCCGATCCAGCAGAGCTTCACGGGAGAGTTCCGTCAGCACGATGGCGTGTTCACAGTGATGATGTTGCTACCGACGCAGGGCTTCGCCTAAGCACCGCTACGATATAATCGAGGTGGATTATGGTGGAGGGGGGCACCGCACACGGCTAAGGGATCAATGATAAACTTGTGTGTCTAGAGGTCCCCCCCTGCCCCCGCATATAAAGGAGCAAGGGGGGAGTCCGGTCGGCCCTCTATGGCACGCCAGGAGTAGTCCTCCTCCTAGTAGGAGTAGGACTCCCCACTTTCCTACTCCTACTTGGAGGGGGAAAGGAAGGGGGATAGGGAGAAGGAAAGGGGCACCCCCCCCCTCTCCTAGTCCAATTTGGACCAGAGGGGAAGGGGCGCGCGGCCTGCCCTAGGCCAGCCCTCTCTCCACTAAGGCCCATAAGGCCCATTATTTCTCCCGGGGGGTTCCGGTAACCCTTCGGCACTCCAGTTTTCTCCAAAATCACCCGGAACACTTCCGGTGTCCGAATATAGTCGTCCAATATATCGATCTTTACGTCTCAACCATTTCGAGACTCCTCATCATGTCCGTGATCATATTCAGGACTTCGAACTACCTTCGGTACATCAAAACACAAAAAATCATAATACCGATCGTCACCGAACTTTAAGCGTGCGGACCCTACGAGTTCGAGAACTATGTAGACATGACCGAGAAACGTCTCCGATCAATAACCAATAGCGGAACTTGGATGTTCATATTGGCTCCCACTTATTCTACGAAGATCTTTATCGGTCAAACTGCATAACAGCATACGTTGTTTCCTTTGTCAATACCTAGTTCAATCTCGTTACCGGCAAGTCTCTTTACTCGTACTGTAATGCATCATCCCGCAAATAACTCATTAGTCACATTGCTTGCAAGGCTTATAGTGATGTGCATTACCGAGAGGGCCCAGAGATACCTCTCCGACAATCGGAGTGACAAATCCTAATCTTGATCTATGTCAACTCAACAAGTACCAACGGAGACACCTATAGAGCACCTTTATAATCACCTAGTTACGTTGTGACGTTTGGTAGCACACAAAGTGTTCCTCCGGTAATCGGGAGTTACATAATCTCATAGTCATAGGAACATGTATAAGTCATGAAGAAGGCAATAGCAGTAAACTAGAATGATCAAGTGTTAAGCTGACGAAATGGGTCAAGTCAATCACATCATTCTCCTAATGATGTGATCCCGTTTATCAAATGACAACTCATGTCTATGGTTAGGAAACATAACCATCTTTGATCAACGAGCTAGTCAAGTAGAGGCATACTAGTGACAATTTGTTTGCCTATGTATTCACACATGTATCATGTTTCCAGTTAATACAATTCTAGCATGAATAATAAACATTTATCATGATATAAGGAAATAAATAATAACTTTATTATTTCCTCGAGGGCATATTTCCTTCAAGCATAACTCTGGAAAACACAATCAACTGTTTTTGGTCCAAGCTTACGCTTCTTGGTAATTGGCACGTTGACTTTAGCCAAACAACCCCAAGTTCGTAAGTAGGAGAGTTTAAGCCTTTTCCTTTCCCATTCCTCAAACAAGGTAATCTCTTTATCCTTCGTGGGAACTCTATTTAGGAGATTACTTGCAGTCATCAAAGCCTCCCCCCCACACCATTCCTTGGAAAGTCCCGCTGTGTCTAACATGGTGTTAACCAAATCAGTTAGAGTGCGGTTCTTTCGTTCGGCAACCCCATTTGAATGGGGAGAATAGGGAGGCGTCCTCTCATGGACTATACCATATTCCTCACTGAATAAATTGAACTCATTTGAAAAATAATCTCCACCGCGGTCTGACCTAAACCTTTTGATCTTTCGATCGAGTTGATTCTCTGCTTTGGCTTTATAGATTTTAAAATAGTGCAAAGCCTCATCTTTTGTTTTCAATAGATATATAATGCAATATCTAGTAGAGTCATCAGTTAGAGTCATGAAATATATTTTTCCACCTTTTGTCAACACACCATTCATCTCGCAAAGATCTGAATGTATGAGTTCAAGTGGTGCCAAATTCCTCGCTTCAGCAGTCGTATGAGACTTGCGAGGTTGCTTTGCTTGCACACATACTTGGCACTTAGAACCTTTGACAATTGTAAATTTCGGGATTAAACTCAAATTTTCTAGCCGCGTCATGCAACCAAAGTTAATATGACAAAGTCGTGAATGCCAAACATTTGATTCGGTTTCACTGCAAACATGATTAATAACTTTAGTGCAAAAGTCTAACAAAGAAAAGCAGAACAAGCCTCCGCTCTCATAGCCCTTTCCAAAAAATTGTCCACAACCGGACACTACAACCTTATTGGACTCAAACACCAACTTATAGCCATCTCGACACAAACGAGAGCCACTAACAAGATTTTTATTTATAGCAGGGACATGCTGCACTTTCTTTAGCCGCACGATCGTTCCTGAAGTAAACTTTAGATCGACCATACCAACACCATGAACAGAAGCATTTGTCCCGTTTCCCATCAGCACGGGTGTAGTTCTTGCGACCTGATAAGAAGAAAAGATGTTTATGTCAGAACACACATGTACATTGGCACCAATGTCAATCCACCAATCAGGAGAATGACATACTGAAAGAATGGTAGGAAATTTACCATACCCGATATCTTTCATCTCAACATCGCCAATAACAACATTAGCGGTCTTGCCATTGTTCTCATTCTGATGCATGTCCCAGCAGTCCTTGCAGGATGAAGCCCAATGTTCTTCACTGCCACATACATGGCACTTTCCTTTCTTCTTATAAGTCTCCTTCTTCTTCTTGAAGTTGACAGGTTGTTGTGGAGCTTTGTACTTGACGTCAAACTTTCCTTTGCCTGTTGGGGAACGTAGTAATTTCAAAAAAAATCCTACGCACACGCAAGATCATGGTGATGCATAGCAACGAGAGGGGAGAGTGTTGTCTACGTACCCTCGTAGACCGATAGCGGAAGCGTTATGACAACGCGGTTGATGTAGTTGTACGTCTTCACGGCCCGACCGATAGAGCACCGAAACTACGGCACCTCCGAGTTCTAGCACACGTTCAGCTCGATGACGATCCCCCGACTTCGATCCAGCAAAGTGTCGGGGAAGAGTTCCGTCAGCAAGACGGCGTGGTGATGATCTTGATGTTCTACTATCGCAGGGCTTCGTCTAAGCACTACTACAATATTATCGAGGACTATGGTGGAAGGGGGCACCGCACACGGCTAAGAGAACGATCTTGAAGATCAACTTGTGTGTCTAGAGGTGCCCCCTGCCCCCGTATATAAAGGAGTGGAGGAGGGGAGGGCAGGCCCTCTCTATGGCGCGCCCTAGGGGAGTCCTACTCCCACCGGGAGTAGGATTCCCCCTTTCCTAGTCCAACTAGGAGTCCTTCCAAGTAGTAGGAGTAGGAGACAAGGAAGGGGAAGAGGGAAGAGAAGGAAGGAGGGGGCGCCGCCCCTCCCCCTAGTCCAATTCGGACTAGTCAATGGGGGGCGCACGGCCTGCCTCTTCCTCTCCCCTAAAGCCCAATAAGGCCCATATACTTCTTCCCCCGTATTCCCGTAACTCCCCGGTACTCCGAAAAATACTCGAACCACTCGGAACCTTTCCGATGTCCAAATATAGTCGTCCAATATATCGATCTTTACGTCTCGACCATTTCGAGACTCCTCGTCATGTCCCCGATCTCATCCAGGACTCCGAACTCCTTCGGTACATCAAAACTCATAAACTCATAATATAAATGTCATCGAAACCTTAAGCGTGCGGACCCTACGGGTTCGAGAACAATGTAGACATGACCGAGACACGTATCCGGTCAATAACCAACAGCGGAACCTGGATGCTCACATTGGCTCCTACATATTCTACGAAGATCTTTATCGGTCAGACCACATAACAACATACGTTGTTCCCTTTGTCATCGGTATGTTACTTGCCCGAGATTCGATCGTCGGTATCTCAATACCTAGTTCAGTCTCGTTACTGGCAAGTCTCTTTACTCGTTCCGTAATACATCTTCTCGCAACTAACTCATTAGTTGCAATGCTTGCAAGGCTTATGTGATGTGCATTACCGAGAGGGCCCAGAGATACCTCTCCGACAATCGGAGTGACAAATCCTAATCTCGAAATACGCCAACCCAACATGTACCTTTGGAGACACCTGTAGAGCTCCTTTATAATCACCCAGTTACGTTGTAACGTTTGGTAGCACACAAAGTGTTCCTCCGGTAAACGGGAGTTGCATAATCTCATAGTCATAGGAACATGTATAAGTCATGAAGAAAGCAATAGCAACATACTAAACGATCAATTGCTAAGCTAACGGAATGGGTCAAGTCAATCACATCATTGTCCTAATGATGTGATCCCGTTAATCAAATAACAACTCTTTGTCTATGGTTAGGAAACATAACCATCTTTAATCAACGAGCTAGTCAAGTAGAGGCATACTAGTGACACTCTGTTTGTCTATGTATTCACACATGTATTATGTTTCCGATTAATACAATTCTAGCATGAATAATAAACATTTATCATGAAATAAGGAAATAAATAATAACTTTATTATTGCCTCTAGGGCATATTTCCTTCATTGCCCGCATAGTTGTTTTTGTTCTTGGGTTTGTGAGATTGGAAATTTTTCTTATGTACCAAATTGGCACTAGAATTCCCCTCATGAATTTGAGCGCGTGTGTCTTTTGCCCTCGCCTTTTCTTCCACATCAAGAGTACTAATAAGATTGACAACCATAAACTCTTGCCTCTTGTGCTTCAGAGAGGTAGCAAAATTCCTCCACGAAGGTGGAAGCTTGGCAATGAAGCCCCCGGCAATGAATTTGTCTGGTAACACACAATTGAGATGCTCAAGTTCTTTAGTAAGCGACTGAATCTCATGAGCCTGCTCAACAACGGAGCGGTCATCAGTCATCTTGTAGTCATGACACTGTTCCATGATATACAACTCACTTTTTGCGTCCGCGACCCCAAACTTGGCCTCGAGCGCATCCCACATATCCTTACCGACCATGATGGTCATGAATGGATCAACAATCTTGTCACCAAGAACACTCAGAACAGCACCTCTGAAGAGGGTGTCTGTTGCCTAGAAAGCTTGCTCCTGCTCGGCAGTCAGCTCTCCCTCTGGCTTGTCTTTAGAGGCATGAAAACAGTTCATGGTAGTAAGCCAAAGAACAGCCCTTGCACACCACCTCTTATAGTTGACACCCTCAAACAGTGTGGGCTTGAGAGTTGCAGCAAAAGCAATAGGAGAAAATTGCCTACACATTTTAGGTTTTGGGATTGTTGAATAATTAGGCATTTTTCCATTATGTTTAAACCAGAAAAACAATAGGTAAAACATGATTAACATGATAGAGGGAACAATTGAGACATGCAACTGATTTGTGAAACTGGTCATGCAGTTGAGATAATAAGCAACGAGCAACATATCCATGTCGGTCACTAGTTGCAGTAAACCAAATGCTAGCTCTGACAGAGAGATAAGATGACGTATGAAACAGCAACAGAAGATGCGAGCGTGTCGTTCGTCATGTCATCGAAGAGGTCGTAGACGTCGGGGAAGAAGTCATCGTTGGGGAACTCGTCGTCGAGGATGTCGTCGTTCGCAACCATGATGAACAAAAATACAGCAATCGTGTGGAGGCACTCCCCAAAAACCTAATCGCCCCTCTCCCATACCAGATCACAAGAGGTGGGGTTTCGGAGGCCTGCTGTCTCACTCCCTGGTGCACGCCGGGAAGCGAGATGGGAAAGAGATAAGCGGCGCAATGCTTTGGAATGACACGAAGAGTCGTTGTACTTTTTGAACAACAGAGGAGCGACCTCTTATATACGTGAGAAAAGTTGAAACTAGGCCTTCATTAGTAGAAGAGAAACCGATGCAATAAACACCATTAAACAGACGCACTAAAACCATTAAGGACAGACGAAACGAGCGCACTAAAACTCACACGAAGTGTTCAGTTTCTTCTCCCATTTATGCGTCAATTGTTTCAACTTTCTTCTCGCGTGATAAAACAGCGCATACACGTGGCATGGGTGAATTTTCCACACAACCTTATCACGCATGGATGGGCCACATGAGCATCTAGGATTTACTTTGAATTATTGGCAGGAAATATGAATTATTATATATGGGCTATGCCCAATAATTCCAACAGATTGCTCCTGGTCTATCCCACTGATTCTTGAGTATTGTATTGAGCTTATCAAAGCACTTCCCTTCGCAGAACATGACTATTAAGGTGACAGCACGGATCTAAGGTCCGCGACTCGCGTGGTGTGATGTACGCCAAAGTCCTAAATGCGTGTCTGACGGCAACTTTACCCAAGGGAACTAGGTTGTACAGCTCTTCGTGTGATCTTGTGGTGCCCTTTGTGTACGGAGGTAGTAGCTCCGGGTAATAGTGGCCAATGGGCAATTGGTGGACCCTGGCATAATAGGATTGAACTTTTTGAAGTGGTTCCGCCGCCTATAAGTGTTTTTGAAACCCTTGAGCGTATAAGTGATGATCGCAAAGAGCAATGGTGGTTGTCCATCCAGGTACATTGTCCAGCATGTTAAACATAATAAAACGGTTGGGTTGGCCCTCGAAAACATCCAGCCTGGTGGCAAGAAACCTACGCAACAAAACTTTTGGTGGGACGCGACTGTAGGACAATGGGTTGGCCCTCGAAAACATCCAGCCTGGGGGCAAGAAACCTACGCAACAAAACTTTTGGTGGGTCGCGATTGTAGGACAATAACTGCCTAGATATCTCAGTTCCCTCCAATATCTCAACTTGTAGTCACATCACACAACAAAAATTATATTATAGATATGATACCCAGATCATCAATATGATGGTTGGTACGTAAACTTGAATTTAAATTCCTGGCTAAATAAGCAGAGGGCCAGATAGTGCAAACATGAGTGAATGTGATTAAATACTTCTAAAAAAGGCTTCAAATTTAGTTTATACACACACTGGATTTTCGATTAAAAAGATACTAGGATCACACATAATGCAGTGTAATGTAAAGTTTTTTTATGGATGTGTGTGTTTAACACAGTCTTTCCATATCATGGAGCATGTAGATTGCTCCAGGTCTGTCCCACTGATTCTTAGTCTTGTGTTGAGCTTATCAAAGCACTGCCCTTCGCAGAACATGACTATTAAGGTGACAACACAGATCTAAGGTCTGCCACCAAAGTCCTAAATGCGCGTCTGATGGCAACTTTACCCAAGGGAACTAGGTTGTACAGCTCTTCATATGATCTTGCGGTGCCCTTTGCGTACCGAGGTAGTAGCTCCGGGTAATAGTGGCCAATGGGCAATTTGGTGGACCTTGGCACAATAGGATTGAACATTTTGAAGTGGTTCCACCGCCTATAAAGTGTTATTGAAACCCTTGGGCGTATAAGTCATCATTGCACAGAGCAATGGTGGCTGTCCACCCAGGTACACTGTCCAGCATGTTAAACATAATAAAACGGTTGGGTTAGCCCTCGAAAACATCCAGCCTGGGGGCAAGAAACCTAGGCAACAGAACTTTTGGTGGGTCGCGACTGCCTAGATATCTCAGTTCCATCTAATATCTCAACTTGAAGTCACATCACATAACAAAAATTATATTCTAGATATGATACCCAGATCATCAATGTGATGGTTGGTACGGGAACTTGAATTTTAAATTCCTGGCTAAATAAGCAGAGGGTTGGATAGTGCAAACATGAGTGAATATGGTGAAATATGAGAGGGTATATATTGAGCTCAATACCGCTGAAGAAACTTGGGAAGCATGCCACAAGTATGACACCAAATAACATGTACAACTCATGAGCTATATTGCTAATTGGATTATTACTTATGATGCAAAATCTATCATCCGTGTAGCATGTGCCAGGATTTGTCCGTGGTCTATCACAATATCTGGATTATCATTCTTAGACTTGATTTTATATATACTTCCTCCGCCCTGAATTTCATGCCACAAAAAAGGATAGAGATGAGTGTATCTAGAACTAAAAATACGGCTATATACATCCATTTCTGCAACAAGTAATTCGAGACGGAGTGAGTAGTAAGTCTACATAGTGCAAAACTATCATACTTGTCAAATTAATAATTTGCGGTGTGGGCCATATGGCTCGCACATTTGTGCGGCTAGTTTTATCTTGTATTACCATATACTCCCTCTGTTCATAAATATATGACGTTTTGGCAATTCAAATTATTTTTCATACACTACTAGGAGAAACCTTATAGGTAAAACCTTAATAGTAGCGCGGGGTAACTAATGGTGCAACGCTACTGTACAAGTGCTACAGGTAAGTGCGTAGCAGTAGCGTCGGCTCGCAACCCCCGGAGGTGCTAAGTAGTCCCCTCCTCACTCAATGGGGCTACCCGTAGTAGCAGGGTTGGTCATGAGCCCGTGCTACTGCTAAGGCAATTAGCAGTAGCGCGGGCTCCATTACATGCGCTGCTATTGCAGCCAGCCCGGGCCCAGCTCACCGGCCCAACTTAGCAGCGGCGCGGGCTACAGACCCGCGCTACAGCTAAATGGCCTAGCAGCAGCGTGAGCTGGTGCCCCGCGCTACTGTTGATCCCACCTTATCTTCTCTGCGCGCATGGCCACACTCTCCCTCTCCACTCTCCCCATCCTCTCCATCTCCCCCCGCGCCTCCCCCGCATTGCCTTGCTCCGCCGCCGTCGCCCGCTGCCGCCGTCGCCCCCGGTATGTCTTCTTCCACCCTCTCCCTCCATCCCTCCCTCCTCCCTCCCTCCCTCCCACCTTCTCCCTCCATCCCTCCCTCCCTCCCACCCTTTCCCTCCGACCCTCTCCCTCCATCCCTCCCTCCCTCCCTCCTGCATTGCATAAATTGATGGGTACATAGATAGATAGATAGACAGACGGATAGATAGATGGATGGAACTAGGTTTTTTTAGTAATGCTTGGGTAGAGAGATGGATGGATGGATATATGTTAGGGTTAGAACTATGGTATTTTGGGTAATATAATTTTTTTAGTAAAAAAATTTTGTAATATATTTTTTAGTAAATGTAGGTCTCTCTGAATAGAATACAATAGTAAGTGTAGAATAGAGTAGCAAAATTAGAAAATATTCAGTAAATTTAGGTCTTTCAAACCAAATACCTTTAAGTAAAAATATAGTAATAGAATAGATTTTTTAATAAATGTAGGTCTTTTGAATAGTGTTGCTAATACAATTTTTATGAATGGTAATAGAATAGAAAATTTTAAGTAAAAAATAGAAAATTTTAAGTAAAAAGATAGTAATAGAATATAAAAATGTTGTTGGCAATTATATTGATGATATAATTTTTAAATCGGTGGACTATGCAGGATTTCTCGTGTGGCGTCTACCTCTCCCGCTCGGTCCCATCCCGCCACCGTGAGCATGTCCCTCTCCTCTCTGTTTAGTTTTATTTTAATACTATATGTAGATGTATGTATGTTTGCTAGAATGGATGGTTAGATGGATAGATGCATGGATGCATTATTGATTGTTGCACTTTTGTTTCATTATTGATTTTGAAAAAATCCGACAAAATGGATGCATGGATGCATTTTGCAGGGAACACCTCCGAGTGGCCTATGTTTTGCCGGAATGTTAATTAATTTCTGTTTCGGCAAATTTTTGCCGCTCGATATGTCCTCTTTGAGCTAAGGTTGTGCCGAAATGTTCCGTGGATTTCAGCATGACTTGTGCTATAAATTAGGGAATATCAAGTTCCCGTAATTTGCCAGAACAGGAATTAAATGACACTCCGGCAACCCATAGGTCATTTTTATGTCATTGCTCGATATATGTAACGGGTTGACTGGCATTCTGTCGGGGCTCCTTGTGTAACTTTCAGTCTGCTTTTAAAGGAAGGATGTCGACTGTTGTCATGGGGGTCCCTTTGTTTCCTTCTTCTTGTGATATAGCTTGGTAATGCACGAGAGAAGGAGGGGAAGTGACCATAACCGACGGTCGAAATATCTGTGAGGGAGAGTCCACCATATACTGTCGAAATATGAGAGAGGAAGAATGCTGACTGTTGTCGTGGGGGTCGCTTCCTTTCCTTCTTCTCTTGATATACCTTGGTAATGCACGAGAGGAGGAGGGGAAGCGACCATCACCAACGGTCCAAATATCTGTGAGGGAGAGTCCACCATATACTGTCGAAATATGAGAGAGGGAGAATCCCGAATATTGTCGTGAGGTCGCTTCTTCTTCATTCGATGGTGCTAGACATTTTGATGTTATGCACTTTTGATTGAACGGAGGAGCGACCATTACCGAAGGTTGCAAATGTCAGGGAGGAAGAATCCCGACTGTTATTGTGGGGGTCGCATCTCCTTTGCTCCCCTGTGCACATTTTGGTGTAATACACTCGGGAACAAAGGGAGGAGCGGCCATCACCGACGGTCGAATATATTATAGAGGGAATGCCCACCATATACACCACGTGAGATGAGAGTTTTCAAGAAAAGACTCGACTGACCGACAGTCAACCCGTGATGAATAATAATGATCAATGTGTTGAGTTCCTTTTATTTGCCATCGATTTTTAATCTCTGACTTATGAACACAGGAAATATCTGACGGCGATAGGATCCCTGAGTGCGAGTACTGTGAAGAAGATCGGGGCATGTGCGACAGGACGCCTCATCTGCAAAATGGTAGGTGCTTCACCATCGTGCTGAATGAGACTTTCGACGTTTTTATTGTACGTAATGACAACAAGTAGTTTTCCCTAATTAAGCATGACTTGTGATTTTTGGCTTCAATGTGTAATTTCCATCTTTTACAATTCGAATAGTTCATCCCATGTCATGAAAGGCTTGGTTTCGAAGGTAGGGAGAGAACGGAGACGAAGAGAGCTCACCTTAGGACCAAGCATGGTTTCACTTTTTGGGTTAAGCTATTTAATGAACCAAATAGCTCACATTTTGATTGCTCAACTTGGAGAGGACTTTGCAAGGCCTATGAATTTAAGGAGGATATGAAAATAACATTCGATATTCGGCCCGAAGATGAAATTGAAGATAATATCGACATTTAGGTGGATGTGGGCACGCTTCCAATTCTACCTCTTTGTGATTTTATTAAATAAATTTGTTGAGTAATTTATGTTGTTTATTTAAAAATCATTGACGGCTTATTTCCATTGACAACTTATTTCCATTCTTCAAAAAATGTACAGAAGGTGGTAGACAAAACCTACTACACTGATGGCTCTGAACTAACTTACAAGAAGAAAAATCACATTATCTCATTTATTATTGATGTTGAGACTTTCAATAACAATTATGAAACTCCTCCACATCATGGTGAATACGTGTCACTAGTCCGCGTTTTGAACTACGATAACATCCATGGAAATGGCATGGTAAGATTTTTTTACTATATTGTGACACTAGGCATCTTTTGCATACATTCTTCTAAAGCTAATTACATTTCTAACTACGTTATTATTGTGTTCTTCAATAGAAAATCCCGAATGATTGTCTGCCTCATCTAATGCATATGAAAGGTTACCTTGATATTATTAGCTTACGGCCAAGTCTGCCTACGGTTCACCCTATGCATACACAATTTCTCGAAGAGATGAAGACCTCGCAATCAAAGGATGGAAAAAAGTTACGGATGATCGCAGGGAGCTATTTGGAGGCAACATGGTGCGAAGCCCATGAATTGGAGACAGAATGATCTCCATTCTTCATAATGGAGAGTCAGGGGCTATCTTGTTTTACGCTATTTTACCTTAGAGAGGGTGGCAGGTCCTAGCTAGTACTCATGATCATGTGCTACAAACAATTAACTAGTGTTGATTATGACTATGGTGACGAGGAGTTGTTATTATGATGATGAGTGATGTGCTAGAATGATGAGTTGTTAGATGACTATGATGATGATGAGTATGACTTGTTATTATGATAATAATGATGTTTAGTTGTTATATCATTATGAGCATGATGAGTTATTATATTAGTGGGTGCCTCCATTTGAATCTAATCCACATTTCTTTCACCCACTGATATAATAACTCCTCATGATCGGATATGGAGTTTCTACACCCAGGAGAAAATGCTCCTGGTGCGAACAGTAACATCAAATAAATTCAACAAAATTCAAAAAAAAGAAATTTTTTTGTGGCACACTTTTACAAATGTTTATTGTGCATGCAAAATTTCTTCGTGAAATCACATTGGTGGAAGGTGTGGTAAAAAAACAAAATCGATGCTCTGAAAATGTTACTTACAAAAGCATTTTGGAGCTCTGATTTTGTTTTTTGGCACGCCTTACACAAATGTGATTTCGCAATGAAATTTTGCATGCGCAACATATATTTGTGGAAGTATGTCACAAAAAAATTTCAGAACTTTTTGAATATTTTTTCTATTTTTTTATATTACTGTTCACACTAGGAGCATTTGCTCCTGGGTGCAGAAATGTACTTTCGCTCATGATCATAATGATATAACAATCTATAAATTACTATTGTATCAAAACTTGTATAACAATGTATAAATACATTATAGAACAATAGAGAAATAGAATACAGACAAACGGGTCCTGGGTGCACTACTAGTAACTATCAGTAGCGCTGGATAGGGCAAGTGCTACTACTATCTGAGTTAGGAGTAGCGCGTGAGTGAACCACGCTACTACTAGAGTTAGATGTAGCGTCAATACTAGTAGAGCGCCGCTACTATAAAAAAAACCGCGCTACTCCTAGGGTTTTTCCTAATAGTGATAACTAGCGTGTAGTGCGCGGCGGCACGCTGCGCCCCATGAACTAATTAGATATTTAGTTTTTTTGTAATATTTGGTAAGTTGACCCAAGACTTCTTTTGTGGCAAGGTAGTTCATACAAGAAAATGGTGCATCTAGTTGGTACATAGGTAGGAGATTGTGACAAAATAGTTCATACAACGAAACAGTTCATCTAGTTGGTACATAAATTCAAGATTTACGACACCTAGTAATATACTCCCTCCGTCCCATAATTTAAGACATTTTTTGACAGTAGTGTAGTGAGTAGTGTAGTGTCAAAAAACGTCTTACATTATGGGATGAAGGGAGTAGTAAATATTGGGCGCAAAATTGGGAAGCCCTTGCTCTCTTCTTAAAACTGAGATGTTGATCGTCCGGCTGGGTTTAGATGATGGGGCTCAGAGGCCGGGAGTGCGAGATTCAGGGGACTCACAATAGGGAGGCCTTTTATGAGTGATACTGGCCGCAGAATTGGGAAGCTCTTGTTCTCTTCTTAGAACTGAGATGTTGATCATCCGGCTGGGTTTGGGTGATGGGGCTGGGAGGCCAGGAGTGTGAGATTTGGGGGACTAACGATAGGGAAGCCTTTTATGATTTATTTAGCGGCAAAGCGGTGCATGATCTGATACAATCTGACAGGATCCTTCGAGAGAGACAAATCTAGAAACACCATGCAAAATATCTGAAAATCATCATCATCCAGAAGGCCCGGCTAAAGCTACAACTGACATGAAAGTATAATCGTTTTTGGACGAAAGGTAACTGTAAGCAATACATTTGGCCACAGCTTACATTTTTGGAGAAAAGGTGATGGACCTTGCTTTATATTATAACCATTTCACCAAATTCTTGTGTCTCAGCAATAGCTAAGTACACAAGTCTGAAACAATGGATAGTGGAAAACCAGATTGCCTGATGAGTCCTCTGAAAATCATGTAGCAAGTCCTTCCTTCTCACAATATAGCACTAATAATCATGCTCAGATATTGTGCAGTATTTATCTGTAGATGTATCATTTTTCCTATAAGCTCCCAATTTAGTTAACTTGAAAAGAGTAAGAGGAGCACAAAGGAGGATTGGTTTTTCATTCTTTTTTCTTAGATAATTTTACAAGAAAAAATGAGAACACAAGGGAGAAGGAATTGACTTTTCACACATTGTGTGCGCTACCCCGTGTCGCGCCTTGTTGTATACTTATGCGTGCTTACTTGTTTGATTCATAAATTTGATATTGTTTCACACATTTAGTGGTAGGATTGAAGAAATTTGATAGATAACACATTTTTGGGGTAATAAAGCGCATGCCCATTTGATATAGACAATTACATGAGAAAAAAGAGACACACTACTAATAAACCAAACATAACATATCACATAGATATACAAAGTTAGTGTGGCTTAGACTTGATGATTCTACAGTTCTCTGGTGGTATTGAGTTGTTGTTCATTCCTGCACATTGCGGGACATGTGAAGCGGCAGAATTTATGAGAAGTTGTCACAAATTTTGGTTAAAATTCTTGTCTATCTTGTAAACTCTTTCTGCAGGGAAAGAGCATGCTGATGCGCCATTGCTTGATATAACTTTACTCCTAGGCTGACTGAATTGTGGCAACTTGGGCAGCTCATGCTTGGGCTTTTTCTTTCTGAGTAGAATGTTATTTTTCTTGTTAGATTCTTCTTGTTTCAGATATCAAATTATTGTTTTCTATTTCATTCAGAGGTAGAGAATGATATATCTACATATCCACTAATTCATATTTGCTTTTTTTCAATCTCAGTTTGCTGGGATTTAATCTATCTGACAGTAAAACGGTTGCCGATAAGCCATTGTTGTCATACTTTGGTTCCTAAGTAGGGTCTTTAAAAATAACAGAATTTCATACTCATGCATAAATCTATGTGTTATGTTTAATTGATGATTATGAATTAGGGCTTAAATTTCAACACCTTGAACAAAGCGTACAGATTATCAATGTGTACAAAGCAACAAAAGGTGTTGGATATGTATCAAGGTAAGAATCCTCGTCTAAAGATCCCAGCCGAACAATAATTTAACAACCCAATATTTATATTCTTGGCACCATGCCAACATCATTCAGAAGTTCAGCATCTCCATTTTCCTCTATGAAGCAGCGATACGGCAATATGGAAGCCGCGATAAGGGTACGACGACACGGGATACGACAATTCACCAATACAGCGATACGTCAAGTATAGATGAATAATTAATAAAATACCATGTTATAAAGACAAAGAATAAATACATGCATCAGATGAGATCAAAATACTGCCCCATATGCTGCATCCAATGCATCTTTTCATCAAGTTGTCGTCTCCTTGATGACTGAATGATCATCAATTTACTCAATCCTCATGCGACTTGCAAAACACATCTGCTAGTATTAGAATTTGAAATATACAGAATATTAGGCATGAAAAGTTTGAAACAAGAAATAAGTTAGCTTGTACCTTACTTACCAAATGATATATGCTTGGTGTTTCCCAGCCTCTCAACTGAAGATTGACCCGCAGATGCCATGTCTATTTCTCCCTGGCAGCAACATCAACATGTCAGTAGCAAGCAAACTGCATTCTTTAGCAAATCATAGTTGCGTACAGCAGAGGCCATGGCCCTGTGCCCAGCAGCAGCTAGCAACCACGCACACAAGCACAGAACAAGTACGTACACAGGCACAGCAAACAGGCACGCACGCCACACGCGGCAGCAAGCGCGGGAGGACCGGACGGGAGGAGAGCAGGGAATGGGAAGGTGGAGGGGATACCATGCTGCCGGCGCGGAGACTCCAAGCACCGGCGAGACGAATCCATGGGGCGGTTCCAGATGCCGGCGAGCGAATCCAGGCAGTGGCGGCAGTGACAAACAACGCCACGGCGCACTCGTACGGTCGCCGCCGAATCCTACATCCAATCTGCTGCACAACAAATTGTGTGAGAGAGTACTGGCTGACCAATCCGCCGAGCAGCCGAAAAAGAACCACGACGCACACGCGCGGAGCAGCACCATGAAACACCAGATGAAGAACGAACGAAATCACGGCCAGCCGAACAGCCAAGACCAGCCACACGTAGAGAGAGTCGGGCTGTAGGCGGGTGACCCGAACGACGACGGACGGCCACGCATGCTACCAGACTCCCGCCGGGGCCGTGTGCGCTGCCGGCGCCATCGGCCACCTGCACCACCTGGCCGGCGCCCTCTCGCACCGCAAGAGACCAAACGACCAGAAATGACACAACAAGAGGGACATGAGCGAACACCAGACAAAGGAAGTACTTATAGGCAACCAAAAGAAGAAAAGAAAACAAAACAAAACCCACGAGAAGAGACCAGAAAGCAACGTGTCAATTGATGGCATAGGCAGTCAACGATACATGAAGCCAACGTGGCCACATGCATGAGCCATGCAAAGGTGCGTGGAACAACACCAGGCCACATACCTCTAAAACGGCCACGTGAATTCAACCAACCCAGCACACAGTCAAACAAACTTTTTTAAAGGACAAGAGGAACCTTCTAGGAGACCACACATCACACGTGTCAGTAAGCAAGAGCACACAGTGTGACAATGTCAACAGTAAACAGAACATGACTGCAGGAAAAATAAACTCGATGACACCCTAGGAGACCATCACGCACACGTGTCAATCAAAGAAACATGGTAAAAAAAATCTGAAAAAACCAGAAAAATCGTAAGACCTAGTCTTCTTAGTATATTGTTAGAGTTAAATACATTGGAGGTGTCTAAACTTGTTCTGTGCGGTCGGTTTGGTTCCTAAAGTTGTAAAATACATGAAACTGGTGCTCAAACTTGTTTGACCATGCAAATACGGTGCCTTCATCCATATTCCAACTTACGGATTGTCTGCATGACGTGCTAGTGCGGCAGTGGCTCATGTACCCGCTCGTGCGGAATTATTTTACAGAAACCAACCTTGAGTTTTATTTAATTATGTAGGAAAGTCCTGAAGTATAGGGTATACTAGATAGAAATAAAATGAAAAAAAAACGCAGAGAAGTTTCGAACGAGACACCTTCTGATCAACTACCGGCACGATCCAGCCATGCAGCTGAACATTGCTTTACATAAGAATGTTAGCAAGAAAGCTATTGTAGACTAATTGACGCGTTTATCCATCATTTATTTTATTTTTATTTTTTGAGAGCCAGAGTACAAACTCAGGACAGGGTCACACTCGGTTTGGACCAGATGTCTTAGAGCATGCTTGGATCCAATGGACTATTTTTAGTCTGACTAAAAATAGTCTCTTTTAGAGGCTAAAGTTCCAAGCACCCCTGACTAAAGAGAGGCTAGGACTAGTCTTGAGGCTAAAAACTTTTAGTCATAGGAAACCTATTAAAATATGTATTAGCCCTCTCTCTCCTTATTTAATTCCTCTACTTTAACACATGCGAGTTCTGGATTGGATGGTTTGAAGGATAATAAATGCTCAATAATTTGATTTTAGTCTCTTTAATATTTGGATCCAAGCATAAGTAAGGCTAGCAAGTTTTAGTCCTACTACTTTTAGTTATGGAACTAAAACGTATCCAAGCACCCTCTTAATCTGACTGGAACATCTGCAATGATCAACTGATCTCCGTTTTGTCTAGCTTCAGCTGCCAGTTCATGGGCTAGATGATTGCAATCTCGGGGGGGAAAACTCCTGGAAGCCAGTGAGCGCCGCTTTTAAGTCCTGTAGAATACCATAGTATGGCTTCTGGTTAGTCACATCAGCCGTGAGTGTGTCTACTATTGATTTACACTCTGATTCCAGCTCCACTGGGCCGCGGTGCACATCTGCCAGAGCTTGTAGATCGAACAGAGCAGCCCGTGCTTCGGCCTCTTCCGCGCTGCGTGCATAGGGCATTGCTTTGCAGGCAGACAGGACCACGCGCCCCTGGTGATCCCTTGTCATTGCGCATGCCCAACAGCGTCCACTATCCGGGAGGTACGAGGCGTCCGAGTTAACTTCTACCAATCGTCGTTCCGGGGCAGTCCATTGCGTGCGCCGGGCGAGAGGGGGGCGAGGGTTCAGGTCAGATAGAGTTTCGCCTGTCTTTCCCGATTTCGACATCTCATTCAGACATGCATTTTTCCACTCCTCCTCGTATCTCTGCAGGAAAAGTATCGAACCTGATATCGATTCCTTGCCTGAACCATGGATGCAGTCATCTCTCAAGTGCCAGCATCTCCATAGCAAGAGCAGAATCTTTGCACGTAAATCCTTTGGGACTTGGTCCAGTAGAACCTACAGCCAATCATGCTCAGTAAACTTGAACTCCCTTTCATGAGGCAACCCCCATATGTCTCTCAGTGCATGTCTCAGCGCTCTGCTCTTTGAACAAGCAACCACTGCATGAAATTCATCCTCCTCACCATTACCACAGATCACACAAGTGCCATCCGTAATGATGGTGCGACTGCATTTGTTCCGCTGTGTGGCCAGGGTGTTGGTCGTAACTCTCCATCCAAATATCCTGACTTTCGGGGGCACGTCGGCTTTCCATATTAGATCCCATATACTGCGATTGTTTGCAGTCCCAGAGGAGCTTGAAGTACCTATGGCAGCCTGGTTCTGGATAGAAGTGGCCAGCTTGTATGCGCTCCGAACAAAGAAAATACCATTTTTCTCGTAGTGCCATGCAATACAATCCTCTGCCGCCAACCTCGGAATGGGAATTTTGCATATCTCCTCCGCATCAAAGGAGTGGAAAATTTGTTTCACTAGCTCCTCGTTCCACTCCTTTCTATCTGTATGCATAAGTTGGTTTACCCAACGGAGTCTAGATCTTCTAACAAAGGCTGCAGTTCTTAGCCCTTCCTGTCTTGGGATCCATTGGTCTTGCTGGATTTGGATGCTTTTGCCGTCCCTGACTCGCCATATAAGCCTTTTTTCAAGAGCTCCAAACCAGCTTCAATTCCCCTCCAAACCGGTGATGCATCAGAAGCAAAAATGGTGTCTAACAAGTTTCCATGGGGGTAATATTTAGACTTTAGGACCCTAGCGCATCGACTGTTTGGGTACTGAATGAGCCTGCAAACCTGCTTTGCAAGTAACGCGATATTGAAAAGGTGCATGTCTCTAAAGCCAATACCTCCCGATCTCTTCGGTTTGGTCATTCTTTCCCACGACATCCAGTGCACCTTTCACTGTCCATTCTCATCTCCTCACCAAAAGTCACGAATCATCTTCTCATACTTCTCGCAGAAGCCCTTGGACAAGAGGAACACACCCATAGTGTAGCACGGGAGGGCCTGTATTACCGACTTTACATGAACTTCTTTTGCGGCATAAGACATGAATTTCTCAGAGTAGTCATTGCACCTTTTCCGGAGCCTATCCATGATGGGCTGAAAATTTTGATCTTTCATTCTCCCTTCCGGGGTTGGGAACCCCAGATACTTACTCTCAAAAGAGGAGGCCACAACACCGAGTGTATTCTTAATCTCCTCTCTTGTTTCTTCCGGACATAGCTCACTAAAAAAGAATGGAGCATTTGCTTTCACTCAGCAACTGACCAGTGCCCTTCTGGAAGTCCGTCAATACCTTCTTAATAGTACCAGCTTGCTCCGTTGTGGCCTTGAAAAAAATCAAACTATCATCGGCAAATAAGAGGTTTGAGATGCCCGGGCTATTTCGGGCAATTTTGAGTGGAGTCAGGTTATCATTGGTTATCTCTTTGTTCATGAGGTTAACCAAACTATCCGCCACAAACAAAAACAAATAGGGACTGAGTGGGTGGCCTTGGCGCAAACCTCTAGATGGGGAGAATGGTTCCAGCAGAACGCCGTTGCATCTAACAGTATATCGAACTGAGCAAACACACTTCATAATCCAGCCCATCCACTTACGGTCAAAACCTGTTTTAAGTAGCACCTTCTCCAAAAAATTCCAGTCCACCCTATCATAGGCTTTGGCCAAATCTAGTTTATACGCGCAGTGCGTATTGTACGAGCTTCTGCTATGTTGGATTTTGTGAAAGCATTCAAAGGCAATGGTGGCATTGTCGGAGATCAATCTACCCGGGATGAAAGCACTTTGAGTATCGGAAATGATCTCATCCAACATTGGGCGAAGACGGTTGACTAGGCACTTCAAAATCACCTTGTACAGGACATTACAGAGGCTGATTGGGCGGTAATCCTTCAAAGACTATGGATCATTACCTTTTGGAATAAGCACTATCACTGTGTCATTTATGCCCTCCGGTAGGATGCCGCTATCAAAGAAACTGAGGACTCCCTTTGTAACACCCTCGATGCGGCTATATCTCCCACGTGTCGAAGCACGACTTAGAGGCATAACCGCATTGAAAGCAATGTCGCAAGTGAGTTAATTTTCACACAACCCATGTAATACATAAGGGAAAGAGATAAATAGTTGGCTTACAATCGCCACTTCACACAATTACATGAATAAAGCATTACAATATCCAAATACAATCAAGGTCCGACTACAGAACAAAAATAAAAGAAGAACCCCAAATGCGACAAGGTCCCCGATCGACCCCAACTGGGCTCCACTACTGATCGACTGAAACGAAACAACACAAAGGACAAGGTCTTCATCGAGCTCCTCCTGAGCTCAGTTGCGTCACCGGCTCGGTTCAACGGCACCTGCAAGCTGGTTTTGGAAGTATCTATGAGTCACGGGGACTCAGCAATCTCACACCCTCGCGATCAAGACTATTTAAGCTTATAGGTAGGGTAAAAGGTATGAGGTGGAGCTGCAGCAAGCGACTAGCATAAATGGTGGCTAACATACGCAAATGAGAGCGAGAAGAGAAGGCAAAAGCACAGTCGAATAACTATGATCAAGAAGTGATCCTAGAACAACCTACGTCAAGCATAACTCCAACACCATGTTCACTTCCCGGACTCCGCCGGAAAGAGACCATCACGGTAACACACATGGTTGATGTATTTTAACTAAGGTCAACTTCAGGTTTTCTACAACCGAACATTAACAAATTCCCATCTGCCCATAACCGCAAGCACGGCTTTCGAAAGTTCAAATCCCTGCAGGGGTGTCCCAACTTAGCCCATCACAAGCTCTCACGGTCAACAAAGGATATACCTTCTCCCGAGACATTCCGATCAGACTCGGTATCTCGGTTCTACAAGACAACTTCGACAATGATAAAACAAGTCCAGCAACACCGCCCGAATGTGCCGACAAATTCCAATAGGAGCTGCACATATCTCGTTCTCAGGGCACACTCAGATGAGCGCTCCATACAACTAAAACCAAACCTCTAGTTTCCCCGAGGGGGCGCTGCACAGGGCTCTAGTTTGGACCAACACTCAGAGGAGCACTGGTCGGGGGGGGGGGTTAAAATAAAGATGACCCTTGAGTCTGCGGAACCCAAGGGAAAAAGGCTAGGTGGCGAATGGTAAAACCAATGTTGGGCATTGTTGGAGGAGTTTTATTCAAGGCGATTTGTCAAGGGGTTCCCATTATTACCCAACCGCGTAAGGAACGCAAAATCCGGGAACATAACACCGATATGACGGAAACTAGGGCGGCAAGAGTGGAACAAAACACTAGGCAAAAGGCCGGGCCTTCCACCCTTTACCAAGTATATAGATGCATTAATTAAATAAGAGATATTGTGATATCCCAACAAGTAAACATGTTCCAACAAGGAACAACATCTCCATGTTCCAACAAGGAACAAACTTCAATCTTCACCTGCAACTAACAACGCTATAAGAGGGGCTGAGCAAAGCGGTACCATAGCCAAACAACGGTTTGCTAGGACAAGGTGGGTTAGAGGCTTGGTTCAACAATATAGGAGGCATGATAAGCAAGTGGTAGGTATCGTAGCATAGGCATAGCAAAAGAGCGAGCATCTAGCAAAGCAAAGATAGAAGTGATTTCGAGAGTATGGTCATCTTGACTGAAATCCCGCAAGGAAGAAGAACGAGTCCATGAAGAAGATAAACGGACGTAGTCGAACGAATCCTCACAACACGACGTTATCGGAACCAACCCGAAGAAGCAACACCGGAAAGAAGCAAACAACATAGTAAACAACCAACACATCAACATGCAATGATGCACAATCGAGTATGATGCATGTCCGGTTTAAAGAAGCAAGGCATGGCAAAGTGCACAAGCAATCCTACAAATTAAGTGGAGCTCAATATGCAACGAGTTGCATATTGACGAAACACCACATTCAAGTTATTTAGTTCGATCTCGTTTATGTACCCAACAAGATTAAATGTTGTTAGCATGGCAAGAGGGTGAAGCAAAGTAAAACTACCTATCTAGTCAAGTTTAAATGAGGCCGGAAGTAACGAACAAAAATTCCGGTAAAACCCCATCAACATATTATAGATTTGGTATTGTTCTGCCCTAAGCCATATTTTAGAGTTGTTAAACATGCAAGATTATGCCACCATGTTAAACTAGGCAAAATTCTACCCCATTTACATATAAAGTTCATTAAATTTGGAGCTACAATTATTTAGTTATGAATTAAAGCATTTTAGCATGTTATTTAAGAAAATTAAACCAAACAACATTTTAAACATTTTAAACATGGATGGAAATGACATATTATGAAACTACACAAAATTCTAAGCAACTTTCATATATAAATCATTTTATTCCGGTGCATAGATGATGAGTTATTATATGCATGAAACAGGAGGGTTTTCTGTAAAAATTACTGACTCTAGAAAATAGAAAAAACGTTCTATGTAAAAAAAGCAGGATACGGGCCGGATCTGGTTGGCAGCCCAGCAGAGAGGAGGGGCTGGCGCTCACCTAGCTGGGCCAAGCCGAGTTCGGTGGGAGGAGGCCGGGCAGGCTGATTGCGGGGCCTTGGACCATCTGGGCCGGACCAAGGGTGCCAGCGATGCAGGGCGGTTGAGGCGCTCGTCCTCCTCGTGCCTGGTGCAGGCGCAGGAGCAAAGACGGGGACGGCGGCGCCCGAAGTCAACGACAGGGCAGCTGCGACTCCGGCACGTGAGGGCGGCGGGAAGGACCGAAGAGGAACGGATCTGGGTTGATCTGGCCTTGAGGAATCCGTTCCAGGCGACGACGAGGTTCGCCGGCGACAGACACGGATGGAGGCGGAGCAGGAACTTGCGGCTGGGGTCAAGCTCGTACGTTCGACAAGGGAAGCAACGGCAGCAGTAGGTGCGGTTGACGTCGATGGGAGGTTCAGGACGCAGCAGGCGGCGGGATCCGGCCAGGAAGGGCCGTGCCTGGAGGAAGAGGTGGATCCAGCCGGACCTGGGGCGGGGAAGGACGCTGACGGCGTCTTGGTCCACGGCGGCGGCGTCCTGGTACTGCTCACCGGAGCAGCGTCGACAAGGAGGAAAGGCCTCGGGTGGACTTGAGGCAGCGACGGGACTTGATTCCTGCAGAGACTTGGGAGAGAGAGGGAGCACGTTGTGAGAGAGAGGCAAGGGAGAAAGAAGAACGAGGGAAGGAGGCAGCTCTCTCGATCCCTTCGGGGATCAAAGCAGGAGGAGGGGCGCTCACTGGTTGGGCCGGGATGGATCGCAGCGGAACTAGGTTGGCTCGGCGCTAAAAACCAGGAAGGTGGTCGGCTGCGGGTTTGGATCTAGGAAGATCCCGAGGTGGGGGGCGAGTGAGTGGTTGGCTGGCGGCGGCGTGGTGGGAAAGGGTGGATTGGATAGGGTAGGCTAGGGTTAGACTGATATATATAGTAGGTGGGTTGACTTAGGGGTATATCGTCCCTCCGATCGCAATCGAATGATCGCGAATAAAATAGCTAGGAAGCCCAAATAAGAAAACGGTGACGTTTTGTAGACGTTTGGGGATGATCCGGACACGACGGTGACGACTGATCGGGTCGGGTCCGGGACAATTTTTGGACGCGCGCGAGGAGGGCCGCGGACATAACCGAGAGGGGGTAGGTATGGGCCTAGGAGGACTGTGGAGAGCGGTTCGGACTGAGAGAAGAGGGGAGAGAGAGACCCGGCGACTGTTTCCGGAGACCGAAAACGTCCGACGTTTTGACCGGCTACTATTGCTGCCATATTAATCCGTTGGAGCGTCAAACGGACTCCGCATGCAATGAAACTTGGCAGGCGGCCTATCTACACTATAATAAGACCACATGTCAACTCTCATCCCATTCCGAGAACATTTTCCCGCCACTTAAAAATATTATTTCGGACATGCCGCGGGCGCATGCGAGTGTGTGTGGGCTCAGAACGGATAACGGACGGAACTGGGAGAACCCAGGCGAATGCAAGTTTCAAAAACGTGATGATGCAATGCACATGATGACATGACAAGATGCAACACGCAAGCAAATGACATGGCAACGACGGTGAATAACTGGAAGACACCTGGCGCATCGGTCTCGGGGTGTTACAACACTCCACCACTACGAGAGGATCTCGTCCCGAGATCTATAATGGCACCGGAGGCACAACGGAAGAGAAAGAGAAGAGGTAAAACTAAGTTGCTTCTTTGACAAACGAGTGAAACCAAAGAACCTTGAAAAGGTTAAGCCATTTCGAGCAAAGAATACAATGGGGATGAACGAAGTTGAAAACTCTCCGTTAGGAAAAAGGAACAAGAAAGAACAACTTCGGGCAGCACTCCGATTGAAAAGTTATGCAGGACTTGATACGATGAAAAGAACTTGAGCAGAGGACACGACACTCCGGTTAAACAATATAGAGAAGGAATAAGACTGATATAATTTGGACAGCACTTCGACTGTAAATGTAAGAAATTGAACATGATCTTGACAAACCGATATGAGGAGTGAAAAGAGCAACATCACTAGACCTCCGGGAGAAAGAATAGAATAAAGATAATAGAGACAAAAGAATGTAGAAGAAAAATGCCAACTTCTGCTACAAAAGAGGTTGAAAAGGTATCCTTAGGAGAAGGGTCGAACGGAGTTGTTGCAAAACCAACAACGAAAAGAATAAGCTTGATATGGTCTTATGGAATACATCTCAAATTATGAGGTGTCAACCTACCACTCACGGGAAGCAGAATTGGATTGATATCAACAAGGAGACGAGAAACTACATCGCACCGGAAAGGATAAATGAAGAATTTGGATCATTTATAAGCACCATAGATAGCAACAATCCTTAGGGAAGGCTTTAGGTGAAATATAACCCAAGATAACTCCAAAGAAGAGATTGATGGATTTAAAATACCTCATTCTTAATAACATGTGAATCATGAACTCAAATTATCAAGAATGATGTAAAACCACCTCCAATGATACGGTAGAAAGAAATGCACTCCGGATTGCAAGATGAAGATACTTAACCTCCTTAGAAAAGAATCTTGATGAACGCTTCGAGAAGGAAATAAATCCTTGATGAACCATCATGTAGAACCTCCGTGAATAACTCCGGTAACAAAAGGATAACGAGAAGAAAAGGAAAGTAGAAAACACAAGGTGAAAGTGCGTCGCCCCGCGGGCAGGGAGCGCATCAACGTCGAGTGGTGCCTCTTGAAGCCAAGCGGAGTCGTCGGCGACAAGCACGGGCGCGCCGAGATGGATCTCGCGGCCCTCAGCCAAACCTCCACCTGGAACCATGATGATGGGGATCGGAAAAATTGCAACTTCTCCAATAAGTCGCTAAGACACCTGCCCCACAGTGGGCACCAACTGTCGTGGATCTAAGACTGACAGTAGAATGGGGGTAGGTATGAGGAGGCAAGATCCTAGCTATGGAGTAGTTGTACACACGAGTTTTACGAGTTCAAGCCCTTCTCGGAGGAAGTAACAGCCCTACGTCTCGGTGCCCTGAGGCGGTCGATTGGATTATATGTGTGTGTGTGTGTGTGTGTGTGTTTACAAAAGTGTGAACCCTTGTCCCAGAGGAGGGGGTGGCTTATATAGAGTGCGCCAGGACCCCAGCTCCCCTCCGTTACACAGGGTTCAATGTTCATAAAGGTGGGGCGTTACTGGTAACGTCTACAATAAAGTGTTATAAATGCCCATAATGCTATAGTTTAAGTCACGACCACTGCAGAGTGGAGGGCTTCTCGTCTTCTGGTGGTCGAGTGTCTTCAAGGTGGTCGAGTGTCTTCAAGGAAGTCGAGTGAGCACATCTTCATGGTCGAGTGGATGATGTTTTCTCTTCGACTGTTTCTGATTCTTTGTAAAGATGTCCTTGGGAAGGGTATGCTGGACAGGTCCATGACCCTACCCTAGGTACATAGCTTCATCACCAAGATATCATACAATGCACTTTAGTGCATTCAGGATTTCTAATAGTGAGGAATGCTTAATAGTAAAAGACTGCAGCAAAATTGTGAACGATCGCATAGAAGTACTAGGGGGCAGCAATCAGAAGCGCAACCCACGATTAGGAGACAGGTTCATCTGCATGCTCCAATATGATGAATCAGGAAAGCTATACATGTTCTATGCTATTTTACCTAAGAGAGAGCAGCAGGAGTGATTAGCTAGTCCATGCTCTTAGTACTTATCCTCTCATGTTCGTGTTCTTCGTCCTGAACTTAATCTCAAAGAGTGATTTGCTTTTATGGTGTTATGATGCTTATAATATCATTACCATGTTGAACTTGATGATTTTTTTGCCTCTGGTACAAGTGAATGTTTCTTATTTAAGCTAGTGTTGGTGATGATTAGATAGCGGTAATGACTATATGATGATTAAATAGTGGTAATGATGACTATGGTGATTTTTAGCTAGTTAGTATATACTGTTGTTGGTGATGATATATATGATGCAAGAGTTTTTATATTAATATGATGATGATGATGATGATGAGTTATTATATCATTTGTGAAAGAAACCACAGATTAGTTTCAACTGGATGGATCCTAGCTAGGTGGTCAATTGTATATGCCATATCCATATTACCTTGATCACCTAAGTGATCAAGGTAATATGGATATGGCATATACAATTGACCACTTAGCTAGGATCGAAAGTGATCAAGTAATATGGATATGGCATATACAATTGACCACTTAGCTGCCAGGATCCACATGCATCCAGTCGAAACTAATCTGCGGTACTTTCACCTAATGATTAACAACTCATTATAATGTAAAACAATCACTAAATTAAATTGAAAACACAAAATTAAAAGAAAAATAAAAAATAAAACAAAAACACCCCAAACATTTAGTACCGGTTGGTGTTACCAACCGGTACTAATGATCTACCCGCACCTGGGGCCAGGCTCATGCCACGTGGTGGCACTTTAGCGCCGGTTTGTGCCGAACCGGTACTAAAGGGGGGGCTTTAGTCCCCACTCTTTAGTGCCGGTTGTAGAACCGGCACTAAAGGCCCTTACAAACCAGCGCTAAAACGCGGTTCTGCACTAGTGAAAGGATGTATTTCTGAACAAAGGTATACAGAGAAAAACAATAGGATATATATACTTATAGATTCTGGAATACTTAGTTACTTACCATTAATAGATCAAGCGGTAGCATAATTGGGACAGTTCCATCGACAGCTGCTCAGGATTAATAGACCAAGTGGCTGTCGATGGAACTGTCCCAATTATGTTCATGATTAATAGACCAAGCGGTAAACATGTTTACCGTTAATAGATCAAATGAAAAATGAAATGGCCTTGTATATAAAAAAGAAGTCCCCTATACATGAAGAAGATTCACTTAGAACAAACCTAGAACTAGATACATTTTGGAACAGATGGAGTATTAGTTAATTGTGATTCAACTGGGATCATGCTACAAAGATACGATAAAATTTGATATTGCAGCGACAGATATATAACCTAAGAAACCACTGAATTGGCGAAAAATTCTTGCATACCATGTAAGGGAACTGTTTCTTCCTTCCCGTTTCTAAAACCGTTGGACGAAATGATGGCCCTTTTTTCGGACAGTGCTAAGATAAAACATCAATGTCCAAGACGGATACCATCTCTCTCACCTGAAAATTTTACATGCAACCGTAAACACGAAGATTATCCATACATGAAAAAAAAGCAGATGTAGTAAACAGAAAAGATATTCACCTTTCAACAGACTGGACAGCTGAAAGTTTTTTAGCCAATCCCAACCAGGGAGCTATGGTGGTGCATGCAAAGAGGGGCGTTGGCAACAAGCAGAAACGAGGGAAGATTCAGCAGAGTGGCAAAGACAAGAACCAAGATGGGGAGAAGATGGACTCGGACAACATGGATGGAGTGGAGGCAACCGGCCTTGGGGCCGCCGATAAACTGACGGGGTCGGATGCGCCGCCCCGTCAGGAGCAATGAATTGGCTAAGTTGGAACTGTCGGGGGGCGGGGAATCCCTCGACAGTTCGTGATCTCGCGTCCCTTGTTATGACGCATTCCCCAAGTCTTGTTTTCTTGTGTGAGACTAGGCAGAATAAAAATAAGATGTATCGTTTGCGTAATAGGTTAAGGCTTTCTGGTTTTGAAGGAGTCAGTAGTAATGGTCGTAGTGGCGGCCTAGCACTATTCTGGCATGAGTCCATGTATGTCGATGTGCAAGAAGCAAATGAAAGATTGATTGACGTGTATTTGCGTGTGTCCCCGGACAAGCCATTATGGAAAGCTACATTTGTTTATGGCGAACCGAGAGTAGAAAATAGACACATGATGTGGGATAAGCTCAAAGGTCTGCATGCTCAGAGCGCTCTGCCATGGGTGATTATCGGTGACTTCAATGAGGCTATGTGGGATTTTGAGCATCAATCGGAAACTCCGAGACCCGCTGGTCAAATGATTAATTTTCGGGATGCACTTGAAGCTTGCGGCCTCACTGATCTTGGTTTTTCAGGGCACCCCTTCACATATGATAATAGGCGGAGTGGCCGGGCGAACGTCCAAGTTCAGCTGGATAGAGTGGTGGCGTCCAATGACTGGAGGGACATGTTTATGCAAGCTTCGGTGGCACACCTTGTGTCGCCGGCGTCGGACCATAGTCCGTTGCTCCTCAAGTTCTCGCTGGAACAGGACAGGCGGCCTCGCAGTAGCCGCCGGTACGAGTTGATGTGGGAGAGATCGCCGGTGTTAGAGGCCATTATCGCAAACTCTTGGTCAAGCAAAGGTACGAAGAGGAACCTGGGAGATGTAAGGGAGGCCCTTGCTACTGTTATGGCTGATCTACACACTTGGAGTAATAAAACTTTTGGCAATGTTACACGGGAGCTAGAAAAGTCACGTACTAGGCTTGAGGAACTAACCAATATGAATGCAGACCGAGCTGAAATAAGACTGGAGATGGACAAGATGAATGAGCTGTTATACAGGGAGGAAATGTTGTGGCTCCAGAGATCTCGGATTGATTGGCTAAAGGAAGGGGATCGTAACACCAAGATGTTCCACAGGAAGGCAGTTTGGCGAGCGAGAAAGAATAAAATCCGTGGGCTGGCGGATGAGGCGGGTGTTATGCACACCGATCAGGCCACCATGCTACAGATGCTTATACAGCCCAAGGTGTCCGTGGAGATGAACAATAATCTATGCAAGGAATTTACCGATGAGGAGATTTCTAATGCAATGTTCCAGATAGGGCCCCTAAAGGCGCCGGGGCCGGATGGGTTCCCCGCGAGATTCTTCCAGCGGCATTGGGCGGTGATGAAGGATGACATAATTAATGCGGTTAAATTATTTTTTGCCTCTGGAGTCATGCCGGACGGGATAAACAGTACGGTCATTGTTTTGATCCCCAAGATTGACTCGCCGTCCCGACTCACTGATTTTCGGCCTATCAGTCTCTGTAATGTCATATATAAGGTGATAGCCAAATGCCTGGTCAATAGGTTGAGGCCTATTTTGGATGAGTTGGTGTCCCCAGAGCAGTGCGCCTTTGTACCGGGCAGATTAATTACAGATAATGCCTTAATCGCTTTTGAGTGTTTTCATGCGATCAAACAGGAGAAGGACCCGGAGCAGAACTTTTGTGCCTATAAACTGGACCTGTCCAAGGCTTACGATCGGGTAGATTGGGTTTTCTTGGAGCGAGTGATGCAACAGATGGGTTTCTCTCACCGATGGGTGGATTGGATAATGAGGTGTGTCACCTCGATGAGGTATTGTGTGAAAGTCAATGGAGCCCTCTCGGATTCATTCGCACCGTCTCGTGGACTACGGCAGGGAGACCCCCTCTCACCTTTCCTATTCCTTTTTGTTGCTGACGGTCTTGATGCTATTCTAAAACAGGAGATTGCAGCCAACCGCCTCACTCCAATCCGGGTGTGCGCCCAAGCTCCAGGCATCTCACACCTCCTGTTCGCGGATGACACCTTATTGTTCTTTCGTGCTAATGGAGAGGAGGCTGGCCAAGTCAAAGAAGCACTCAGTACATATGCTAGAGCTACGGGCCAGCTCATAAATCCTGCCAAGTGCTCTATAATGTTCAGCCCCAAATGTTCACAAGCTAACAAACAGGAGGTCATGCACAACTTGGACGTGGTGAATATGAGCTTTGAGGAAAAATATCTTGGCTTTCCAACGCCAAGTGGCCGCTTTTCAAAAGGGAAACTACACAATCTTCAGCAGCAACTGACAAAGAGAATTATACAGTGGGGGGAATTGATGTCCCAAGCAGGACGTGAGGTTCTTATCAAGGCAGTGGCGCAGGCCCTACCCACCTTCCTAATGAGTTTGTTTAAATTTCCTAGAAGCACCTGCGATGATTTGGGGCGGATGATTCGTAGCTACTGGTGGGGCGCGTACAGAGGCAAGAGGAAAACCCACTGGAATTCTTGGGACTCGCTGCTGAGGCCCAAATCGGCTGGGGGTATGGGATTCAAGGACTTCAGACTCTTCAACCAAGCTATGTTAGCTCGGCAAGCATGGCGTATTTTGGTCAACCCGGAATGTCTTTGTACGTGCGTCTTGAAGGCAAGGTATTTCCCTAATGGACGATTAGAAGATACTGTTTTCACTAGCAACGCGTCACAAACTTGGCAGGCCATTGTGCATGGGTTGGAATTGCTGAAGAAAGGCTTAGTCTGGCGCATCGGTAACGGGCAGTCGGTCCGGATTTGGCGGGACCCCTGGATACCACACCCTGTTGGTCGGCCACCAATTACCCAACAGGGAAGGTGCCGTCTCCGCCGAGTCTCAGAGCTCCTAGACGAGCATGGTGCATGGCGCGGAACCCTACTTCAACAGTACTTTTTGCCCGTTGATGTTCAGGAGATACTAAAGATTAAAGCGTCCCCTCGGCTGGGGGAAGATTTCCTTGCATGGGGTGCAGAACGTACCGGTATCTTCACCGTACGTAGCGCGTACCGGCTGGCGCTTGAGGACAAGCTTCGTCCCTCTTCAGTCGCAGCGAGCGGGGCACCGGACGGGCGACGTGTCGTCTGGGCATTATTGTGGAGGTGCCCTGCTCCTCCTAAGGTGCGTGTGTTTGCATGGCGTTTGGCTACTAATTCCCTTGCCACATGGTCTAATAAATTCAGTCGACACATGGAGGTTACTGATATATGCCCATTATGTGGTCTCGAGCGCGAGGACACTTTTCATGTGTTTTGCAGGTGCCCTCGGGCGGTGCATTTGTGGCGGACTATGGCGGAGGTGTGGAGTATACCGGACATCGAGTCAGTCCGGAACACCGGCCCGGAGTGGCTCCTGAACCTAATTGCAGAAAGCAATGAAGGGGACCGGCTGCGCCTGATTATGCTGCTGTGGAGATGTTGGCATGTGCGCAACGAGATCACTCATGACAAACCGGCGCCGCCTGTGGAGGTATCTCGCCGCTTTTTGCAGAGCTACGTAATCTCACTGCTAGGGATCCAGCAGTATCCGCAGGGAGATTGGGACAAAGGGAAGATGACCATCCAACAAGAAGGTGCAGAGCAACCTATATCACAAGTGGGAGGTGTGCCACGAAGAGCACACAAATGGAGTCCCCCACCCGCCAACTGGACGAAGCTGAATGTTGACGGCTCCTTTTCCCATGATGACGGGAGGGCCGGGACGGGAATGGTGCTCCGTGACCAGGAAGGGGCCATTATTTTCTCCGCGTGTCGCTCTCTATGGTCGTGCCCGGACCCTCTACATGTCGAGCTGGCTGGGTGCATGGAGGGCATAGCTTTGGCCCTCCAATGGACGGAGCTGCCGTTTATCGTCGAGTGCGATAGTCTACAGGCAGTGCAACTGATCAATGCCTCAGGACAAGACCGCTCACAGTACGCCATGGTGGTCTCGGAAGTGAAGCATCTTATGAGTGAAAGGGAGTGTCATGTTATTCATATTTCTCGAGAGCAGAATAATGTAAGCCATGCGTTGGCGAACTTTGGAAGGACGGAAGACCGTACTGTGGTCTGGCTCCGCTCCGGTCCGGACAATATCCCTAGCTTGTGTAGGGAGGACCTTCTTGGCTCTTGAGTAATACAATCCCTTTTACCCCGCAAAAAAAAAGTTTTTTAGCCAGGATACACCAACAATTGAAGCAAAGAATAAATCAGCGGCAGCGAAAATTATTAGCCCTTGTGGTGCTCAGTTTTGGTAATAGATTAGAACCAAAGAATTCCATTGTGGTGCTTAATTTGGTGGCTGAAACTAAATAGATTGACATGATAAAAGCCCAGCTGGAACAGGACTGAAGTAGGTGAACTCTAGGGCGAAGAGGGGACCTCCTATAGGACGACCAGCGTGTCCGAAACCTGGGAAGCGCGCACCGCCCGCTACCCCGCGCTCCCTTATGGGCCGGCCAATGTGCGGGGTGGGAAGCGCCTTTGTTTTTTCGTTTTTTGTTTTCTTTTTTCTGTTTTTAGTTTTTTAAATTTTTAGAAATAATTTGAGATTTCAAAAAAGTTGCAAATTGGGAGAAAATTTTCATAAATTAAAAAGGTACATGATTTAAAGAAATGTTCGGGAAATGATAAATGCTAATGGTTTCCAAAAATGATCGTGATTTCAGACAATGTTCTTGTATTCGAAAAATATTCATGACTTCTATTTAATGTTCAGAAATTTTAGTAAAATATTTAGAAAAAAATATGCAATTCCCAAAAAAATGATCATGAAATTCGAAAAATAATTCAAGATTTGAAAAAGATTCATGAATTTACAAAAAATGTTCGCAAATTTGAAATATGTTCATGATTTTGTAAACATCTTCACGAATTTGAAAAATATTCATAATTATGGTAACTGTTTACGTTTTCAAAAACAGTTCACTAATTTTAAAAAACATCCATGATTTTAAAAAAGTTCATCAATTTGAAAAAATGTAGATGATTTAGAAAAATGTTCAGGAACTTGTAAAATATGTTCACAAATTGTAAAAGTTTAGCAATTTCGGAATAAAAATGAAAATTATTAAATAAGTGTTAACCTTGATTTGAATTCAATGTTTGAATTTCAAAAATTGTTCACTGATTTGAGAAAATGTTCACAGATTTCAGAAGATTTTCATGAAATTTGGAAATAAAAGGAAAGGAAATTTGAAAAATAAAAAAGGAAAATTAGAAGATAAGAAAGAAAGAAAGTAGAGGAGAAAAAGACCGAAAGAAATAACCGGAAATAATAGTTTGGGAAGGTTCTAGAACCTTCCCAGAACTGGACATGAGCTAGTTGGATCGGCCCACATATACGCTCGCGGGCGACCTAGGCACGAGATAGAAAAATCCGACGAAGAGGCCAATGCGACGAAAAGGCAGGGCGAAGGTGTCACAGGAATATCTAGCCGCCACCAGAAGAAGCCCACGGCCTGCCCACGAGGACCAATCAGGAGTAACCATATATACATATACGCTGCTCTTAGGGCATTTCAAACACTGACCTACAAATTTCCTCCCGAATTCATCCGCGAACAAGGGGAATTAGTCCGTGGACACCAATACGGGAGGCTGTCATCCAACGCTGCCCGCATATGTTTAACAACTTTTTAAACCAATCGGACGAAATTCATGCAAACATAACAGATTTCATACAAATCAGACGAAAACATTTACATTTTGAAAATATTTTAACTAAAAAGGTAAAACTATGTGCACGTACAGCCGCGCGGAGGTTCATTCCCACAACATGGATACACTACACTAATCTAAAACAGGCCGCGGCGGATCCTTTTATCTTCCCCATGCTCGGCAGCCCGCTCATGGGACTGCCGGGAGCCGGGGAGGTATATTCTTCCCCTATCTTTTCCCTAAACCCGATTGTGCCGCTCATCGGAGTGGTCAAAGGGGATGCTTAAGCCGGAAGGGAAGAGTGCCTACTCGGCTTCCGTGAAGTCAAGGTGAGGATCGATGATGATCTGCGATGTGCACACCGGCGACGAGCCGGCGGTGGTCTTCCTGAGACCCAAGCGGCGACGGTCTCCCGTGTTCTACTTTTTCTCGATATTGGTGTGGATGGCCTTGTCCATGGTAGCCACGATGCCCGTTCCGTCGTGCTCACCCGCGCCTACCTGGAAACCCTCGCCACTCCTCCGCGAGATGGCTAGGAGAGGCTCGTTGCTAAACCACGTGTCGGCTTGGAGCAACAACTTGCTCCGTCGGGTTAGGCGAGGGAGGTGGAGTAGCGAACTACCTGGCTCGTATCCGGCGGGCTCGGCGGGCCACCTAGCCAGCTTTTATGCCAAAGAACTTCTCTTAGTATTAGTTAGATGGCATCGAATGGGTGGAGAAAGAAGTGGAAGGAGGAGATGGGAAGCGGTGGAGAGGTGTGATTCTTGCCCAGCGTCTGGCCTCCTTTAAATAGCCAGCTGACGGGAGGAGCTTGCCCGACATTATGATTAATCTCGATCCATTTATGAACGGACGTGTGGCTGAAGTAAGTTTCTTAGCACACGCGGGGGTTTAATGGAGACATTTGAATGCAGCGAGGAGGCATGTTCAGCCAGGCGTTCCACGAGCGGTGACCTCGGCAGGCGTGCGCTTCAATGGCGGAGCTAGTGAGAGGTTGCGTCTGCTCTAGGCCGGCTTCAATGTGGAGCGGCCGCTCTACATCAGCATGAACGCAGGAAGCTAACGCCGGGAGGGGGGAACTCGCGCGGGCGAGGTAGGGGGGTTTCGGGTGGGTCAGGGTGGTCAAAAGCGGACGTGCGTGCCGTTCGAACGCCCGCAAAGCCTCCACATTTATCTCCAGTTTGCAGGAGAAATTGCGTCCTCACCGTCCTCCGGACCGATGCAGGACCGTTTTGGCTGGCACAACATGTCTAGATCGTCTGGTCCGAACGGTTGTGGGTGATTTAAGGGTCCGTGTTGAAAATGCCCTTATCCCTCAAAAAAAATGTTGCTCTTCATTCGACGAATAGATACCTGAACCGGTCCGCTCCCTAGCCCCTCGCGTCTCCTCCTCGCCCCTCGCGTCGCCCCCGCGGGCGACCCGGGGGGGAAACCCTAGCCGCCACCCCTCGAGTCTCCTCCTCCTCTCCCTCTCCTCGCCGCCGTCCATAGCACCGTCGGGCGAAGACTGGCCGGCTGGGCGGCGGCGGGGCTTCTCCCCATCCTCTCCGTCTTGGCTGACGCGGGACAACGGGATCCAGAGGAACGCCGGGCGAACATGGGGTCCGGCGGCGCGGCGGGCGGGTCTCCCATCGGCGTCGTGCGCGGCGCGGCGGTGGCGACCTACATGTCGTGAGGCGGTGGCTGCATTGGCCTGACCGGTGGTCGCGGGTGCCGCCGGATCCAGATCGGATCCATCGGGATCTTTTCTTCGGACTCTGTCAGACGCTGCGGGGTGGTGATGATCGTCGCTGGCCACGTCGGATCGTTGGATTCGGCGCCTGGAGATATTCAAGGAGTTCTTTTCGATCCTCCTTTCTGGTGGGTTGAGCCCCATGGCTCTTTCATCTTCGCGGGTTTCGGATCATGGCTTGCCGGATCCGGAGTACACGGAGGTTTGGTGGCATAGGATGGGGACCGGAGGAAACTTTGGTCGGTGTGTTCGGCCCGGAATCGGTGACGTCACTTGACGCCATTACGCTTCCTGGAGGCGAAGCCGAGGTCCCCCCCCCCCCCTATCCACCCCTGAACCCCTCCCAGACGAAAGTCCAAAATTCAGTCTGGATTGGGCAGCGGCGGCGTCCTGCGCGTCGTATCCTCCATGGAGGCGCCGTCTTGGGAGGAACTGCTGTTCGGGGGAGAGATGTTGTGGATGGTGGGTTCCGAGTAGCTCCAGCAGTGGCGATGGTGTGGAGGTTGTCAGGTGGTGCGGCATTGTATGTACCGCGTCATTGACGACAAGTGGTGGCGGCATGGTGCAACTGCATATCGACGACGGATGCGGCTGGATGGACGAGCGCAGGGTGGTCGAGCTGTCTGGCGCCATGGTGGCGTCGACGGCAGGCCTGGCAAGGTCTGTGCGTCAGTACCTGCTCTGGAGATGGATCGGTGGAAGAAGGCGGGGGCAGCCTCGGTGAGTGCGCCGGACCGGCGTGTGACCCAGTCCCGGTATGTGGCTAGGATGGGGCATCCGGCATTAGATGTTAGGATTTGATGTGATGTCTGTTTGGTATTAGGCTCGGACATTCGGTACCACTGCATCAAAGGGTAGAAGTAGCGACAGATGTTGCCTAGATGGTGGCTTCAGGCTTACTGATGTACTATTTTGTAAGGTTTTTTGTGCTTAATAATTAATAAAGTGACCATATGCATTATCCAAATGCAAAAGCCGGGAGTGCACCCTTCTTTTCTAAAATAAAAAAAAACCTAAACCGGCCGCCGTCGGGTGTGAACCTCCTTCCGACCTCCCTAGATCTCCTTCTTGTTGCTCAATACTTGCATCTGAAACTTGTATTCTAAATTCGTGAGATACAATGGACAGTCCTCTAGTAAGTATTTCCTTCGTTCCTAAATATTTGTTTTTTTAAGATTTCAAAAAGCTAGTGACTACATATGAAATAAAATGAATAAATCTACACTTTAAAATATACCTTTGTACATCCGTATATGATAGTCTATTTGAAAAATCTTTAAAAAGATAAATATTTAAAAAGATAGTCGGTATCAGAGGGACGTGCCGGCGACACTGCCAAGCTGGCCATCCTTGACCTCGAAGCGCCTGACCACTGGGGCCGCGAACCCGGTTGGCAGCCAGAACTCCAGCGGCCCGTCAGAAGTAGGGGGTGTAGTAGGCGGAATCAGGCTGCACGGCGACCCTCGGGTGCCGCTGGTGGCAGTGATGGTGGGCGCGTTGCGCGGGAGGGGAGCAAAGGCCGGAAGCGGATGCCATCGTGGCATCCCTGCATGGTGCGTGGTGCGGACAGAGCGAGCGGTAGAAGGAAGCTGCCGCTGGTGTGATTGGCAGGGGTGGAGCGGAGCTGGTCGGGCGGGAAAAAGATAGTATCTCCACGAAGTCAGTTTTTCTTCATCTTCGCTCTTCATATGTCTGGGTGCCTCAAAAGTACCCGTACAATAGTAATGTAGAATGGTACTAGATCACAAAGCTTTGTAGATCGCAGTCACCCCCACTGCCACCACCTGCAAAAATAATTCATCAAATACTTATGATCAAGGAGCAGTGGGTCAACAAGCTTGTGCGACTTGTTTCGATGCTTGCGTGTGTGAAAACTTCCAAACCATTTCAAGTGATGCAACAAATTTGAAATTTCACTAGGCCTCAACAGCTGTTTTAGCTCGCGCTCTATTGGCATATACAGCTTGCCATCAAAACAATATGATTGTTGTTCAGTTCCACGTTGTTCGATTTCAGAACTGATCAGAAGAGCAGTTCTTTCCCATAATTTTCTGTACAAGCGGCAATGTTTTGGATCCCGAATTTCAGAGCTGATCGGAAGACAGCCTCGACACCAATGAGGGTCAAAAGATTCATTGGGTTGACACCACACAATACACCCAAGCCCTGGAGGAGATGCAGAGGGATGGGCTTCAGGGTGGCGTCGTCAATGCCATCTGCGTGGACAGCAGCACGAATGTCGGGTGAGCCATTGAAGATGCACAACAGGAGAGGGTTGGCGGCCAAAGCCTTTGAGAGCATGTTGACGAAGCATGCATCGACATTCGATCTGAAGCGAGCGCCGCCCTGTACCTTGAAGGTGGAGTTGAAGCGGAATACATGAGCTATTCAGTTTTTCCTAATATCTCACCTTTTGTCTGCCTCATCACACGACAAAACATTTGGTGCAGACACGATACCTAGCTCAAATCACATCTTGATTCCTGGCTAAATAAGCTCATGGTAGCCTCTCAGAAAAAGAAACAGGGGACAGGATAGCTCAAATATGAAAAAATATAGTGAAATATGCAGGCTATATATATTGAGCCCAGCACCACCGAAGAACTTGCAATCATGTAGCAAGTATGACACCAAGTAACATGTACAACTAATGAGTTGTATTATTTATTGGACTTTTTTCTTTCAAATCTATCTATCCATCCGGGTAGCATGTGCCATGATTTTTTTCATGTGATCGACACACTATCTGCATGATCTTCTTTTTTCAAATTCAATATCGAAAGCATTATAGCATAATATCATCCGTGAACTGTTGAACTCATTTTTTTATATTTTATTCCAATTTGACTAGTATGAAAAACATCGGTTCTATATGGTCTATAGGTAATGCGTTTGTAGGAAAGCCATGGCACAGATGCTTACTTTCCACGTAGAAAATGTCTAAGTATCGTGCTCCTAAGGACATGTACAATGGTTGATAAGGCGGTCTTCTATTATGTATTTAAGTCTTCTAAAGAAGCGAAAATAACATGCTACACAATGTATTGTCTCTAGCAATTAATAATTGCATGATCTTAAATGGGTGATTAAAATTAATCTAGAAAACAATTAATGACAGAAGACATCTGGTACATGACATAGGCTTCTATTTCTTATTAAGAGATCATCAATTAGCTTAATCATGCCCCCTCTTTCTTTCGCACTCTTTCACTTCATCAGTTATCGTATGTAGAATTGTTAATATAATGCCACTGTACACACCCTTGCGCAATGTCACTCTCACTCACCCCCATGCGCCCTAGCCCCAACTACTCGTCTCGCGCTTTCAACTGGCGGCCGGAACCACTACGCAGCTTCCGCCCCCACCCTCCACCCCCGCACCTTCTGCTCCCAACTCGCCCATAGACCGGCATGCCGCCTCACCCTGGCGAGTCTTCACCACCATCTTGCACGTTCATCATTCTACTATTTTTCTTCGTCCCGGCAATCATTAGTTAGCCAATGTTCTGTTCGGTTTTGCATTGATCTATAAAATGTTGGACATGAGTATTGGCAATTCAAAAGTTGCATAGACTCGGGGGGCGATCCCATCTATCGCCGCCCGCCTCCCCTCATCCCCCTTCCGTCCCTCGCCGCCGCCGGAGACGGCCGCCGGCACAACCCGCGCGGACGCCGGGGAAGGTGGCGGCGGGGATCTCGGCGCCCGGATCGATCTCGTTGGCCTGCGGGCTGGAGTATCACGTCGGTGGCCTTCGGATCCTTGGGTGGCGGCTCTATCGGCGAGGCGGCGTCGTCCGGCGGCTGGAGACGTCTGCAGGCGACGCTGGCCAGCGTACTCGGCCGCGCGGGTGGCGGGTCGCTTGGAGTCCGACCATGGCGCGGTTCTCCGTTGCGTCAGATCTGGAGGTTCCCCTTTCTCCTGCTGCCTCTGTCATCGTCCCGGTGGTTTGCGGCTGCAGGCTCCGGTGGTGGTGAGCCCTGGTGGTGTACTTTGGGTCCGGGGGAAACCTTGGCCAGTCTAGCCGCCCCGGCGGCGGCGACGCTCATGGGCGCCGCTTTCCTTCATGAAGGCACAGCTGAGGGCCCAATCTACCCACCCCGATCCCCGGCCGGGTGAAAACCTTCAATCCTTTTCGGATCTGGCGGCAGCGGCGCTTTTTGCGTCGTGACCTTCCTGGAGGTGTCGTCAGGGGCACTGAGGCTCGGTTCGGAGTGAAGAGGATCTACAGGTGGAGGGGATAGGACCAGTGGTAGAAGGTGGTGTTCACGAAGGAGGAACGGCGTTGCATCTGATACGTCGACAATGGCGGGTCTCAGCGGCATGGAGCAGCGGGGTCTCGTTGCTGGGCGTGTGTTGATGGACAAGCACAGGATGGTGGCGTTGTCTGGCGTCGTGGTGGCGTCGACGACAGCTAAACCGGACAAGGTAGATGCAGCAGTACATCTCTGAATATGGATTGGTGGCAGGTGGCTGCGGCGGCCTCATACCCGGCAGGCGTCCTGGTTGAGCAGTGCGCCGGACCGATGGGTGACCCATACCCGGCAGGTGTCCTGGATGGGAACTCAGGTCTTAGATGTTAGGTTTGGCTGCGAGGTCTGTTTGGTATTAGGCCCAGACTATCAGCATCCTTTTATCAAATGAATAGGAGTAGCAACATATGTTGCCTAGATGGTGGCTTCAGACTTCCTGCTGTATTTTTTTTGTAAGGTCGTTTAAGAATAATTAATAAAGTGGCTGTATGCATCGTCTAGATGCAGAGGCTGAGGGTCTTCCTCCTTTTCTGAAAAAATGAGTATTGCGAACTCAAATCATCATGTTCGTTTATTGTCTTTACTTCCTTCTTTCAATAAAGTATCCGGTGCTACATATTACATATGTACTTCTTTGCATCATAAATCCGACATGTTTCCCATGCTACAAAGTTCCATATCCATACAGTTCCACGTCACCATAAAAAAATTTCTCAAGTGCGACAATTCACGGGCACCATAGCAAGTGGGTGAATACAACTTGTACTTCCCTCGAAAAAAGATGAACCTATGTCTTTAAATAAAAAATATAACTAATGTGATTCTCTCAATTTAATGGTCATATAAATATGCAAAGTACTATAATGGCAATGTGTATTGTTCTCGTGTCTCTCTCCTTTTTTAGTGATGGTGGTGCTCAGTAAGCCGATCCATGTGAGGCGAGAAGTATGACATTAAGGTGCACAAGGTATGAGTAGTAGCATTAGTTAGGTTTGTTTTGGGGAGCGGGATATATAGATATATACAGTACATGTTCTAACTTTTTTTGAACAGTTGATAGAGCGTGTGAGGATGATAACGCCATAACGGTTGCCCAACCGTGAACAGAACCGAACTTGCCTCACTATTTGGGACTGCTTGACCTTTACGTGGTTAGAGCATTTCTAGCCGCGTTCCTAGCAGGCCCCCAGGTCGACTTTTTCATGCCGGCGTCGAAAAAAACCCGCAGTCACGCCCCCAAGACGCCGAAATCCGCCGGCTCGGCCCGTTTTTGGGCCCGGCGATCCCAGGCCGAACCAAGCGCACTTGGGCTCCGACAGAAGGGAAAAGAGCGTCTGGGCCACCACTGTCAGGCGTAAACGCATCTTTGCACGCCCAGATTCACCCCCCCCCCACCCCCCAGCGCGCATGCCCTCCTGCCGCCTTGCCGATCCCGGCGCCGACCACCCCCCACATCCGCTAGATAGGCCATTCACCCGCTGGAAAAGAGAGGGTTCCGCCGCAGCATCCTCAACCCCGTTTGTGGGCGAGCTTTCCGGCGCTCCGGCCGTGCAGGGCGGGATACCGGCGGCTGCGCGCCTACCACGCCCGCCGAGTGTTCGGCGATTTGTCCGCTCGGCGATGGACTCGGACGACGAGGAAGCACTCGCGGCGCTGCTGGAGGAGGAAGCCGATGCTGACGTCCAGGACGAAGAGCATCTCATGGTCCTTGCCGCCCTGGCCGGCCTGCTCGCGAGCAATGCAAAGCCACGGTGAGGTGGCTCGGCCCCGGGCCGGCTGAAGGCAAAGAACTGGCATCGACTGGAAGGCTATTGCTTGCTCTACTCCGACTACTTCGCCGACGCTCCACTACACGGCGACAAAGTATTTCGGCGCCGTTATCGGATGAGCCGAAAGATCTTCCTCGGGATTGTGAATTCAATCCGGGAGTTTGACAGCTACTTCAAGTGCAAGAAGGATTGCACTGGCACATTGGGATTCACCTCACTCCAGAAAATGCACGACAGCTATAAGGATGCTTGCATACGGAGCTCCCGGTGATTCACTCAAAGACTATGGGCGCATGACCGAGTCCACGACCATTGAATGTTTCTTCAAGTTATGCAGGGCAGTGGTGGCAGTGTTTGGACCGCAATACTTGCGATCACCCAATGCTGAAGACACTGCTCGGATCCTAGCACAGAATGCAGCAAGAGAATTTGTTGGGATGCTTGGAAGCATCGATTGCATGCATTGGAAATGGAAAAACTGTCAATTTGCTTGGCAGGGGATGTACAAAGGCGCCAAAGGCAGTTGCAGTGTGGTACTTGAGGCAGTGGCCACACACGACCTATGGATTTGTCACTCCTTTTTTGGTATACCAGGAACTCACAACGACATCAACGTACCGAAGTGCTCCCCTGTCTTTGCTAAGCTTGTTGAATGTCATTCTCCTCCGGTGAACTTTGAGGTAAATGGGCGACACTACAGCTGTGACGCCCCTGATTCAATCGTACACTAATCATACACGCAAACGTGTACGATCAAGATCAGGGACTCACGGGAAGATATCACAACACAACTCTACAAATAAAATAAGTCATACGAGCATCATATTACAAGCCAGGGGCCTCGAGGGCTCGAATACAAGAGCTCGATCATAGACGAGTCAGCGGAAGCAACAATATCTGAGTACAGACATAAGGTAAACAAGTTTGCCTTAAGAAGGCTAGCACAAACTGGGATACAGATCAAAAGAGGCGCAGGCCTCCTACCTGGGATCCTCCTAACTACTCCTGGTCGTCGTCAGCGGGCAGCACGTAGTAGTAGGCACCTCCGGTGTAGTAGGAGTCGTCGTCGACGGTGGCGTCTGGATCCTGGGCTCCAACATCTGGTTGCGACAACCAGGTAGAAGGGATAGGAGGAAAAGAGGGAGAAAGCAACCGTGAGTACTCATCCAAAGTACTCGCAAGCAAGGAGCTACACTACATATGCATGGGTAAATGTGTAAAGGGCCATATCGGTGGACTGAACTGCAGAAAGCCAGAATAAGAGGGGGATAGCTAATCCTTTTGAAGACTACGCTTCTGGCAGCCTCCGTCTTGCAGCATGTAGAAGAGAGTAGACTGAAGACCTCCAAGTAGCATCGTATAGCATAATCCTAACCGATGATCCTCCCC
The DNA here is from genome assembly GCA_034509565.1 of Triticum monococcum. Lineage (NCBI taxonomy): Eukaryota > Viridiplantae > Streptophyta > Magnoliopsida > Poales > Poaceae > Triticum > Triticum monococcum. Next base: position 26,466,799 of record CM067847.1, read on the forward strand.
TCGTCGCCCTGTAAGAGAGCGATCACCGGTTGTATCTGGCACTTGGAAGGGTGCGTTTTATTAAGTATCCGGTTCTAGTTGTCATAAAGTCAAGGTACAACTCCAAGTCGTCCTGTTACCGAAGATCACGGCTATTCGAATAGATTAATTTCCCTGCAGGGGTGCACCACATAACCCAACATGCTCGATCCCATTTGGTCGGACATACTTTCCTGGGTCATGTCCGGCCTCGGAAGATCAACACGTCGCAGCCCTACCTAGGCACAACAGAGAGGTCAGCACGCCGGTCTAAATCCTATGGCGCAGGGGTCTGGGCCCATCGCCCTTTACACACCTGCACGTTGCGAACGCGGCCGGTGAGCAGACCTAGCAACCTCCATTACAAAGGAAGTTGCGTTACGCGGTCCAACCCGGCGCGCGCCGCTCAGTCGCTGACGTCATGAAGGCTTCGGCTGATACCACGACGTCGAGTGCCCATAACTGTCCCCGCATAGATGGTTAGTGCGTATAGGCCAGTAGCCAGACTCAGATCAAATACCAAGATCTCGTTAAACGTGTTATCTTGAAATAACCGCGAACGCCGACCAGGGCCAGGCCCACCTCTCTCCTAGGTGGTCTCAACTTGCCCTTGTCGCTTCGCCACAAAGATCCACACAGAGGGCCGTTGGGACAAAGGTCCTTTCAGCCCCCAATCCGTGAATCACTCGCGGGTGCTCCACAAGCCGACCCGTCTTTAGTCACCACATGTATCATGTATAAAGTATAAAGTACATACCCGTGATCACCTCCCAAGTGATCACGGCCCGATAGTATAGCATGGCAGACGGACACGAATGTATGGCCACTGATGATAAACTAGCATCCTATACTAAGCATTTAGGATTGCAGTTAAGGTATCAATAGTTGTAGCAACAATGACAGGCTATGCATCAGGATAGGATTAACGGAAAGCAGTAACATGCTACAGTACTCTAATGCAAGCAGTAGAGAGAAGAATAGGCGATATCTGGTGATCAAAGGGGGGGGCTTGCCTGGTTGCTCTGGCAAGAGAGAGTGGTCGTCAACACCGTAGTCGTACTGGATAGCAGCGGCGTCGGTCTCGGTGTCTAGCGAGAGAAGAGGGGGAAGAAACAATAAATATAATGCAAACGAATGCATGACGATGCATGACATGATAAAGCGTGATGCTATGTGTGCCCTAACGCGGTACGAGGTGGTACCGGTGAAAGGGGGAAACATCCGGGAAAGTATCCCCGGTGTTTCGCGTTTTCGGGCAGAGGAGCCTGAGGGGGAAAGTTGCGTGTTCGCTATGCTAGGGATGCGTGGCGGACGAACGGGCTGCGTATACGAATTCGTCTCGTCGTTCTGAGCAACTTTCATGTTGAAAATAATTTAATCCGACTTATGGATTAAAAGATACAATTTTCTAAAGATTTTATTAATTTCTAGAATTTAAATAATTATTTAATTTAACCCGAAAATGGATTTATGACATCAGCATGATGTCATGCTGACGTCAGCAGTCAACAGAGGTGTTGACTAGTCAACCTGACCAGAGGGTCCCACTGGTCAGTGACACATTTTAATTAAACCTATTAATTAACCTAATCAGGATTAATTAGGGGGGTGGGCCCCATTGTCATTGACTGATTAACTAATCACCTAACAGTTTAATTAGTTTAGTTAGTTGACTAGTTTAATTAATCAAAATTAATTATGTTAATTACTTATATAATTAATTAATTAATTTACTAATTATTTTTATTATATGTATATATTTTTAATTCCCCTTTTTTTTAAACATTCTGGGATGGGCCCCGGCTGTCATTGGGCCAGGGGCCCTAACGGATCAGGTGCGGGCGAAACGAGGCGAAGCCCCGGGTGGGCGGGCGCCTGCCTGCCCGAGCGGGGGCGGGGGAAGCCGGGCACGGGCGTCGGTAGCCAGGGGCCGCGCGAGCGCCGGCCGGATCATGGTGGCGGGCCGGAGGGGAGGTGGCTAGGGGAAGAGGGCGCTGGGGGAGGTCGACGCGGCCGCGGGTCGAGCTCGCGTCCATGGTGGATGGCGGGGGAAGGCAGAGAGGCTCCGGCCGGGAGCGGCGATGCGTGCAGTGGCGCACAGGAGCATCAGCGGGCGTGGCTGCGGGACGACGACAGCGGCGAGGCCGCGAGTGGCAAACGGGGGCGCGGCGACGTGGTCGCACGGGCGAACCCCAGCGTAGCGGGCGGCACGGGGTGGCATGGGCGAGCCGCTAGTCACCGGCGACAGATGGGGAGAAGGGGAGAGGGAGGCCGTGGCCTCACCGGCGATGTAGGGCACGGGGCAGCGGGGGGGGGGGGGGGTCGTGGAGGGGGTCGGGGATGACGACGCCGGAGAGGAAGCAGTCCGACGAGGTGGCGGAGGCAGGCCGACGAGGGAGCTCCGGCTACGACGGGGTCCAACAGCGTCGGAGGTGGTGACGGAGAGCGCCGGCGACGGGGGTTTGGGTCGCCGTGCCCGAACCAGTTCGGGCCGAGGGGAGGTGCGAGGAGCAAGGGGAGCGTGGGTTTCTCCTCGATCCAGATTGGATCGGGAGGGGGGAGTGGCGACGTGAGGGGGAAAGTGGGGGAGTGGGGCGTTAGGGTTTCGGGTGGAGTAGGGGTTAAGGCGGCGGGGTGGGCCGGCCTGGTAGGCCGCTGGCTAGGCCGGGTGGTCCAGCGGGGGGTGTTTCTTCTTTTTTTTACCTTTCTGTTTTTTTATTCCTCAATTATTTTCTTTTCTATTTTAATTCAATTTAAAATATTTATGCATTCTGTAAAAGTGTGTTTCCTTCACCTTAAATTCCCAAACATTAATCGACACACTCCGAACATTTTAGTTTAATATTCTGAAAACTTTTATCGTTTATCTTGAATTTGAATTTTGAATTCGAACGGGGTTGAATCATCGCGAGATTAACAACGGTAATCGTGGTGATGTGGCATTGTTATCAAAGATTACTGTAGCTTAAATATCCGGGCGTCACAACAGCAAGGGATACTACCTAGCAGATGGCATCTATCAGAGATGGTCCACATTTGTGAAGACTATCTCAAACCCTGTGCCAGGAGGCAAGTACTCTCACTTTGCGAAGGTTCAGGAGGCTTGCAGGAAGGATGCCAAGGATGTCAAGCGGGCATTTGGTGTGCTACAATCTCGATTTGCTGTTGTCCGATACCCCGCTCAGAACTGTTCAAAAGATCAAATGTGAGAGATCATGACTTGTTGTGTAATCTTGCACAACATGATCATCGAGAGCAAGCAGGAAGAGCCAGTGTTTGACACTGAACCATATTACAGGCAGGGTCCTCTTGCCCAAGTTGATCACCACCTACCGGCAACCTGGACGGCCTTCCTCAATATGCGTCAGGAGATCCGAGACCCACTGGTCCATCAACAACTGCGGCAGGATCCGGTGGAGCAACTATGGAGGCTCAAGGGCAACGCCTAGCTCGACGTGTGATGAAATATGAGTTTTTATTTGTTGAACTATATAATTTGTACTGAACTATTTGTTGTTGAACCATTTGATTTCTATTGATTTTCTATGATGAACTATGTGATAAAAAATAGCTTCTCTTGAATTTGCGCCCAAGCATGACGAATATGGGCCGATTTACGCCGATAGCGGACCAATTTTGCGCCGAAAGTGGGCTGAAAAGTGGGCAAATTTGCGCCGAAATTGGCCGATATTGGTGCGTGGGGGCGGCGGTGGGAACCCAATCCTCCCCAAGCCGATTTTAGCGCCGGTTCGCCCCCAGACGGCATTTTTTCAAGCCACCTGGGGGGGGCGAACGGCTGAAGATGCTCTTAAGAGTCACAAACGATGGGCACCCGATCTGTTTTTTGAACTACGGGGGGCAGCCAAGTAGTGACCAACTCCTTACTAGCCAAATTTTTATTTCTCCGCGACTTGGATGTCATGGAAATGATTAAATACTTCTAAAAAAGGCTTCAAATTTAGTTTATACACACACTGGATTTTCGATTAAAAAGATACTAGGATCACACATAATGCAGTGTAATGTAAAGTTTTTTTATGGATGTGTGTGTTTAACACAGTCTTTCCATATCAGGGAGCATGTAGATTGCTCCAGGTCTATCCCACTGATTCTTAGTCTTGTGTTGAGCTTATCAAAGCACTGCCCTTCGCAGAACATGACTATTAAGGTGACAACACAGATCTAAGGTCTGCCACCAAAGTCCTAAATGCGCGTCTGATGGCAACTTTACCCAAGGGAACTAGGTTGTACAGCTCTTCATATGATCTTGCGGTGCCCTTTGCGTACCGAGGTAGTAGCTCCGGGTAATAGTGGCCAATGGGCAATTTGGTGGACCTTGGCACAATAGGATTGAACATTTTGAAGTGGTTCCATCGCCTATAAAGTGTTATTGAAACCCTTGGGCGTATAAGTCATCATTGCACAGAGCAATGGTGGCTGTCCACCCAGGTACACTCTCCAGCATGTTAAACATAATAAAACGTTTGGGTTGGCCCTCGAAAACATCCAGCCTGGGGACAAGAAACCTAGACAACAGGACTTTTGGTGGGTTGCGACTGCCTAGATATCTCAGTTCCATCTAATATCTCAACTTGAAGTCACATCACATAACAAAAATTATATTCTAGATATGATACCCAGATCATCAATGTGATGGTTGGTACGGGAACTTGAATTTTAAATTCCTGGCTAAATAAGCAGAGGGTTGGATAGTGCAAACATGAGTGAATATGGTGAAATATGAGAGGGTATATATTGAGCTCAATACCGCTGAAGAAACTTGGGAAGCATGCCACAAGTATGACACCAAATAACATGTACAACTCATGAGCTATATTGCTAATTGGATTATTACTTATGACGCAAAATCTATCATCCGTGTAGCATGTGCCAGGATTTGTCCGTGCTCTGTCACAATATCTGGATGATCATTCTTAGACTTGATTTTATATATACTCCCTTCGTCCTGAATTTCTTGTCACAGAAAAGGGTAGAAATTGGTGTATTTAGAGCTAAAAATACATCTAGATACATCCATTTCTGCAACAAGTAATTCGAGATGGAGCGAGTAGTAAGTTGTACGACAACAACAACAACAACAACAACAACAACAACAACAACAACAACAACAACAACAACAACAAAGCCTTTAGTCCCAAACAAGTTGGGGTAGGCTAGAGGTGAAACCCATAAGATCTCGCAACCAACTCATGGCTCTGGCACATGGATAGCAAGCTTCCACGCACCCCTGTCCACAACTAGCTATTTGGTGATACTCCAATCATTCAGGTCTCTCTTAACGGACTCCTCCCATGTCAAATTTGGTCTACCCCGCCCTCTCCTGACCTTCTCTGCACGCTTTAGCCACCCGCTATGCACTGGAGCTTCTGGAGGCCTACGCTGAATATGCCCAAACCATCTCAGACGATGTTGGACAACCTTCTCTTCAATTGGTGCTACCCCAACTCTATCTCGTATATCATCATTCCGGACTCGTTCCTTCCTCGTGTGGCCACACATTCATCTCAACATACACATCTCCGCCACACCTAACTGCTGAACATGTCGCATTTTAGTCGGCCAACACTCAGCGCCATACAACATTGCAGGTCGAACCACCGTCCTGTGGAACTTGCCTTTTAGCTTTTGTGGCACTCTCTTGTCACAAAGAATGCCAGAAGCCTGGCGCCACTTCATCCATCCGGCTTTGATTCGGTGGTTCACATCTTGATCAATACCCCCATCCTCTTGCAGCATTGACCCAAGTACCAAAAGGTGTTCTTCTAAGGTACCACCTGGCCATCAAGGCTAACCTCCTCCTCCTCACACCTAGTAGTACTGAAACCGCACATCATGTACTCGGTTTTAGTTCTACTAAGCCTAAACCCTTTCAATTGCAAGGTTTGTCTCCATAACTCTAACTTCCTATTTACCCCCGTCCGACTATCGTCCACTAGCACCACATCATCCGCAAAGAGCATACACCATGGGATATCTCCCTGTATATCCCTTGTGACCTCATCCATCACCAATGCAAAAAGATAAGGGCTCAAAGCTGGCCCCTGATGCAATCCTACCTTAACCGGAAGTCATCAGTGTCGACATCACTTGTTCGAACACTTGTCACAACATTATCGTACATGTCCTTAATGAGGGTAATGTACTTTGCTGGGACTTTGTGTTTCTCCAAGGGCCACCACATGACATTCCACGGTATCTTATCACAGGCCTTCTCCAAGTCAATGAACACCATATGCAAGTCCTTCTTTTGCTCCCTATATCTCTCCATAAGTTGTCGTACCAAGAAAATGGCTTCCTTGATCAACCTCCCAGGCATGAAGCCAAACTGAGTTTTGGTCACGCTGGTCATTCTTCTTAAGCGGTGCTCAATGACTCTCTCACATAGCTTCATTGTATGTCTCATCAGCTTAATTTCACGGTTATTAGTACAACTCTGAACATCCCCCTTGTTCTTGAAGATTGGTACTAATATACTCCGTCTCCATTATTCTGGCATCTTGTTTGCCCGAAAAATGAGGTTGAAAAGCTTGGTTAGCCATACTATCGCTATGTCCCTGAGACCTTTTCACACCTCAATGGGATACAATCAGGGCCCATCGCCTTGCCTCCTTTCATCCTTTTTAAAGCCTCCTTGACCTCAGACTCCTAGATTCATCGCACAAAACGCATGTTGGTCTCATCAAAGGAGTCATCCAGTTCAATGGTAGAACTCTCATTCTCCCCATTGAACAGTTTGTCGAAGTACTCCCACCATTTATGCTTAATCTCCTCGTCCTTCACCAAGAGTTGGCCTGCTACGTCCTTAATGCATTTGACTTCGCCAATATCCCTCGTCTTCCTCTCTCGGATCTTGGCCATCTTATAGATGTCCCTTTCGCCTTCCTTCGTGCCTAACCATTGGTAGAGGTCCTCATAAGCCCGACCCCTTGCTTCACCAACAGCTCGCTTTGCGGCCTTCTTCGCCATCTTGTACTTCTCTATGTTGTCTGCACTCTTATCCATGTATAGGCGTCTGAAGCAATCTTTTTTATCTTTAATCGCCTTCTGGACATCATCATTCCACCACCAGGTATCCTTATCTTCGCTTCTCCTTTCCCTAGACACTCCAAACTCCTCCAAGGCCACCTTACGAATGCAAGTCGCCATCTTCATCCACACATTGTCCGCATCCCCTCCTTCCTCCCAAGGGCCCTCCTTAATGACCCTCTCCTTGAACGCCTGAGCTACCTCCCTCTTGAGCTTCCACCGCTTCGTTCTAGCGACTTTGGCACGCTTATCCCGCTGGACACGAATCCAAAAGCGGAAGTCAGCAACCACCAGCTTATGCTGGGGTACAACACTCTTTTCAGGTATCACCTTACAGTCTAGGCACGCACGCCTATCTTCTCTTCTCGAGAGAATGAAATCAATCTGGCTAGAGTGTTGGCCACTACTAAAATTCACCAGATGTGATTCTCTCTTTCTAAAGAGGGTGTTAGCTACAATCATGTTGTAGGCTAGAGCAAAGCTTAAGACATCTTCTCCTTCTTGATTCCTGTTGTCATAGCCAAAGCCCCCATGTGCCCCTTCAAAACCTGTGTTAGATATACCCACGTGGCCATTGAGGTCTCCTCCTATGAAGAGCTTCTCACCAATCGGTACGCTCCTAACCATGTCTTCCATGCCTTCCCAGAACTCCCTCTTGGTGTTCTCATTGTGGCCTACTTGCGGGGCATACGCGCTGATAACATTGAGAACCAAGTCCTCAACTACCAGACCAGGTTAATCCGGTCCCCACGTCTCTTGACGTCTACCACTCCATACTTGAGGCTCTTGTTGATCAAGATGCCTACGCCATTTCTGTTTGCACCCGTCCCCGTGTACCACAACTTGAAGCCGGTATCCTCCACCTCCTTCGCCTTCTGTCCTCTCCATTTGGTTTCTTGGACGTAAAGGATATCAACACCTCTCCTCAGTGCTGCATCAACTAGCTCCCGAAGCTTCCCTGTCAGAGACCCTATGTTCTAGCTACCTAAGTGAATCCTCCTAGGCTCGGCTAGCTTCCTTACCCTTCGCACTTGTCGAGTCAAATGTGAAGACCCTTGTTCATTTTCCACTACATCCGGGCGCCGATGTAGCACGCCCCTAAGGATGCGACGACCCGATCCTCGCTCACTTGCCACCGTATCTGGATCAAGATACAGCGCACCCCCTTGGGGGTGACGGCCCGACCCTTGCCCATTTTCCATCACACCCGGGTTCCGATGTAGCGCGTCACTGAGAGGGTTACGCCCCAACGAAAATCTTTTGGGTTTCATCTCCATAAGAGTGGCTGAGTTTTAACGTTGGCTCGCCAAGCCTATCACAACCCTCCTCCTTTACCCCGGCTTGGGACTTGCTATGTTGAGACAACATAGGCAGAGTTAGCGAGTAGTAAGTTGTACATAGTGCAAAACTATCATACTTGTCAAATTAATAATTTGCAGTGTGGCCATATGGCTCGTGCATTTGTGCGGCTAGTTTTATCTTGTGTTACCATATACTCCCGATGTTCCTAAATATATGACGTTTTGGCAGTTCAAATTATTTGTTGATAATTTTGTCATGTCACCCCCCAATTATTTGTTGATCTTACTTGTTATTAGATTACAACTTCACAGTATAATGTTGGACTCAAGTATTGCCTAACCTCTATTTCCCTTTTCCAATAAAACATTCAGCATTTTTCACTGTAATTTATGGAGCTCATCTCTTCAAAGTATTTCTAGTTTCTCTACAAAAGAAGTATTTCTAGTTTATCTACAAAAGAAGTATTTCTAGTTTCTCTCTGCAAAGAAATAAGTATTTCTAATTTCTACTCACTTCGTTCCTAAATATAAGACCTTTTAGAGATTCCAATACAGACTACATACGAAGCAAAATGTGTGAATCTACACTATAAAATGCATCTATATACATCTATATGTAGTTTGTATTGAAATCTCTGAAAGGTCTTATATTTAAAAACGATATTTAAAAACGGAGGGAATACTACCTTATTTGCATATGTATGATTTTACACATTACATATGTCTTCCTTTGCATCATAAATCCAACATGTTCCCCATGCTACAAAATTTCATCTCCACATGGTTTCGCACCACCATAAAAAATCTCAAGGGTGACAATTGACGGTACTCGAGAATACTTGGCCTGTTTCTTCCTTCTCTACCATATAACCCCAAGTCGCCATCTATAGCAAGTGGATGAATACAACTGTTACATTGCATTTGCGACTCAGCGGTTTATTGTAAAGAATTTATTCTAAATTCATACTATATATCGACACTTCAGAGATTTTGGTACTGAGGATACAGGGAATATGTTGCCCTTAGGTATTCTATGATCTCAGCGCTTTCGAACATCTTCACCCCCGTGTTAGGATCCTCAATATAAGGCGCCTGCAATGACAATACGATAAATGTCACACACTACTAGGCCATGCGAATGCAAAGGTTTAGCTTCAGCATGAATCACAAGGTTCCAGACCTGGAAAATGCCATGTTTCTTGAAAATTTCCTGTCGCTTGGGGCTGCCACGAGCACAGCTGCATCAAAAAATAGTAAAGTTAATTCCAGTATTGTTTGATGCTACAAAGATGTATTGTGTAAACAAGAGACTGCACTTATGCCATACATAAGTAGTAGATGTTATGATGGCAGAGCATTTAGCTATCTATTTACAGATGCGTTGTGAAGTTTCCAGTGTCGAGTACCTGTGTAGCAAGTGTGGCAACTCCAATTCAACAAGGGCCTCTCGTGCTAATTTACAGAAAGGAGATCCCTGATGACAAAACATGTACTGGTCAGGTTCTGGAACTGGTAGCACATGAGAACAGCAAGAAAATAATGACCCCAGATGCTACGGATAGGCAGAAGAGAAGAATTAGACCTCGTATGCCCAGATCTCTATCGGCTGGGGTGGAAGCTTTGAAACAGTGTAGGAAGATCCCTGCAAACAAAATGGGTCAGCCTGATTTGAGCAAACACTTTCAGAGGTCACACACTGTATACATGCTTATATGGTTTACTGGCAATCTACCTTCCATACACGCCAAATCATAGCCAGCCCTGCAGTTATTGTCTACAAAATAAGCCACAAAGCATCAACTTTTGCACAACTGATTACTAACTAATAATGAACCGTCATACTCAAGTCAAACAGTAACAAAATCATGAACATATGACAAATAAAGATCGCGTATAAATCAAAGGTAATGTGCTTCTGAACATAGCCTATACTTTTGGATTATGGAATACTTAGTTACTTACCGTAAATAGACCAAGTGATAGCATAATCGGGACAGTTCCATCACCTGAAAGACAAACACAGGGAAGGAGCCAACAGGAAGGACCCTGTCAGGAACAGGGGAAGCAAGGTCTGGTAAAATAAATGATGAGATACAAACCGTATGTGTCCGCAAGGTATTTTATAATGGCATCTGATTCATACATGGCAACTCCTGTGTTTGGATCCACCTGCAACATATGATTATCTTAAATGAAGATATAATCTTGCTTTTACATAGCATTCTTTTAGGCAACATAGAAGAACTAACGATTTTGACTAATAACTGCAAAACACATTACAAGCAGAAGACTGCAACAACATGACAAAACAGACGATATCTGCTTACTAATTAATGGCAAAACACATTGCAGCAGAGAACTGCAACAGTATGGCAAATCATAAGATGTTTGCTTACTAATGAATGACAAAACACATTGCATTGCAGCATAAGACTGCAACAATATGACAAAAAACCCACCTTGCCAGGAAACAACAAGTTCAGAAATATTAATACCCCCTCTGTTACAAAATCTAAGAAGTTCTATCTTTCTCCTAAGTCAATCTGTATCAAGTTTAACCAAATTTATAGAAAAATACATCAACATTCACAACAGTACAACACCAAGTGAGTATATTATAAAAACATATTTCATAATGGATTTAGTGATACTAATTTGATGTTGTAGAATGTAGATGTTAGTACAATTCTCTATAAACTTGGTCAAACATGAAGAACATTGACTTAGAATAAACCAAGAACTTCTTACATTTTGGAACATAGTGAGTATTAGTTAATGGTGATTCTGCTGGGATCATGCTTGTTTGTCAAACATAATTCAGAAACTACATTACAAAGATATGTAAAATTGGAAATGCTAGCGATCACATATAACCTAACAAAACATAGAACTGGTGAGGAATTCTTGCATACCATGTAAGGGAACTGTTTCTTCCCACCCATCTCTAAAACCTTTGGACGAAATGTTGGCCCCTTTTGAGGACAGGGGTAAAATAAAACATCAAGGTCCAAGACAGATACCATCTCTCTCACCTGAAAATTTTACATGGCAACCATAAACGCCAAGATTTTCCAAACATAAAAAATGACAAGTAGAAAATGCAGATGCAGTAAACTAAAAGGACATTCACCTTTCGACAAAATGGACAGCTGAAAGTTTTAGCCAGAATACGCCAACAATTGAAGCAAAGAAAATCAGAAGCATGGGAAAATATTAGCCCTTGGTATATATAAAAAAGTAGGCCCAATTATAAATACGCAGGGAGTGTTATTTTTTCATAGGAAAGATATGAATCCCAACTGAAAGAAAGCTCGTACCCTTCAAACTCGTATATCTCAATAGGTTTTTCTGGTCGACGGCACTGATCTATCTTTGAGGTCTCCTTAACCTTTAGACCTTATAAATAAGAAACAAATGTATTTGTGCATTACTCCTTTAAATTGAAAAACAATAGGCACCGAACAATTAAAATAAAATGATCTTAGCTAGCAAAAATGGGGAATTAGAGAAATTCACCTAGAAATTCCAGAGAGTATTGGTCTGAGGGTATTTTATCCGCGGAGACTAGTGATACCGAGTATCTGCACATCACAGGATCGCACAAATGAGAAACCAACCACAAGACATGAATACAGCTCAATGTGAGACGTAATCTTCAAAATGTACCAATTCACACTTCTTTGCGCGACGGCGCTGAGCTAATGTTCTCGAATCATTGACACCAAAGTAACCAAGCATTGCTAATTAATTGACATCAAAGTAAACTACACAGTGCTAATTACTGAAGCAGCAGCTCATTTGGATAACATCGAAGCAGAGACAGATGAATACACCGAGATTCTACTGTGGTGCTCAATTTGGCGGGTGAAACGAAACAGATTTGCATCTTTATTAGCCCAACTGGGGGAGGATTGGTTGGAGGAGACGAACCCACCCTAGGACGAAGAGGCCGGTGCCGAGGCGGAAAGGCAGGGCGAGGGCCGCGCCGGCGACGCTGGCGAGCTGGCCATCCTTGACCGCGAAGCGCTTGGGCACCGGAGGCGCGAACCCTGCCGGCGGCGAGAACTCCGGCCGTTCTTCGGAGGTGGGGGCGGGGGCGGATTCGGGCTGCGCGGCGACCCTGAGGGTGGCTGACGCCGTCTTCCGCGTGCAGGTGGCGGCGGTGGTGGTAGGCACCGCGCGCGAGGAGAGGAACGGCGGGAAGCGGAGCGCCGCCGTGGCCATTTACCCGCGCGCGCGGGGCGATGCGAGCGGAGCGGGAGACGGAGGCTGCCGCTGGCGCGCGCGAGTGGACAGGGAGGGGCGTGGAGTGTAGCTGAGGGAGCTGCTCGAACGGGAGAAAGATATCCCTCCACGAACTTCCGCTGGCTCACCGGGTAGCTCGCCTCCTTGTATTGTACTCCTATACGTCGAAAGACAATTTTATATTGTGCGACGTAGTGTTATTTTCCTTTATTTAAATGCATTTTTTTAAAATAATATGAAATTAGGATTTTTTTTCAGAAACAAAATATCTCGACAAACTCATCTTGAAACGATCCAATTCAACATTATGCGCATTTTGTTGACACTACACCTTGATTGCTATGATATGGATCAACCGGTTGATATTTTTCCCCGGCCGGCTACTATTTCTTTTTGGACTTTGATATTTGGCACACGTGTGCCATATAGCTAAAAGTACCACACACCTTTCTTCCATCTAAATACATGCATAATTGTATTATTAGGATGAATCACTCTTATTTCACGTGTATTCTTTTCTCTAATTACATGCATCACTAGAAGACAAAAAAGTTGATCTTATCCTAGATTTTCCTTGTTCCAAAATTTTAAAATGTTTTGTAGCATGCAAAAATCGTATTCATATAAAAGATTTATCGCGATGAAATCTTAGAAACTAGATCCCATGTTGGTATGTTCCAACGACTTTTTTTTAATCAGAAGTTATCACACCTCGGCTACATAAGTTAGCATGCCTGGAATATGCAACCTACCGTGGTATTTCCACAGAAGTTATCAGAGTTATATTTTCTAGCAACTTTTGCCCCCTTGTCAAAAGTTACCGCGTTGTTTGTACTTAAGTTATCAGGTAAGTGATTCGTATACTATCGTGCTATTTTCACATAATTTATCGCAGGATGTTTTTCAACAACTTTTTCCCCTTGGTCAAAAGTTATCGTGGTATTTGTACGTAAATTATCGGATATGTGATACGTATATTACCATGCTATTTTCACATAAGTTATCGGGGTATGTTTTGAACAACCTTTTCTCTCAAAAAATACCATAGTGTTTCTCGTAAGTTGTCGGGTATATGGTTCACATATCACCGTGCTATTTTCATATAAGTTACCACAAGGAAGAGGGTATGTTTTTCAAGAACTATTTTCCCTTTGGTCAAAATTACCGCGTTGTTATACGTAAGTTATCGAGCATGCAATTCGTATATTATCATGTTATTTTCACATAAGTTATCTGGGGTATATGTTTTCAACAATTTTTTTCTCCCGGTCTAAAAAGTTACCACAGTGTGTGTACTAAGTTATCATGTACGTTACTGAGGTTATATTATTCAACAAGTTTTTCTCCCTGTCAAAAAAAGTTACTGCGGTGTTTGTATGTAAGTTATCGAGTATGTGTTTCATATATTACCGTGCTATTTTCACATAAGTTATGAGGTATTTTTTCAACTACTTTTTCTCGGTCAAAAACATTACCATTGTGTTTGTCCGTGAGTTATCGAGTCTGTGATGCGTATATTAGCATACAATTTACACCGAAATTATCGGGGTATGTTTTCAAACAATTTTCCCTCTAGGGTTAAAAATTCATCGGGTGTTCATGTGCAAGTTATCATATATGTGGTGTGCATATTATCAACGTATTTACACATAAGTTACCATGATATGTTTTTAAACAACTTTTTTCCCTGGCCCAAAGTTTACACACGTAACACGGAATTTACTAGGATGGGGGTTCTTAAACAATTTTTTTCCATAGCAAAAGTTATACGTAGGCTAAGTAAGTTACTACGCATACAATGTGTATATAATCATGCTATTTACACAGAAGTTATCGGGAGTATATTTTTTATATCTTTTTTCCTTCGGGGCCAAAATGTTACCAAGGTGTTCGTGTGCAAATTATCATATCGGTACTGTGTATATTATCAAGGTATTTACATAGAAGTTACCGGGGTAAATTTTTAAAAAAAAATTTCCTGGGCAAAAAATTACCAGATGTTTGTATCTGATTTATGAGCTTTGTGGCCTATACAGTACCGTCATATTTACATAGGAGTTACACGGTGGTATATTTTCATGAAGTAGGTACGGTACTGGAGCTGCAAGGCATGTCATGCATGAACCAAAAACAGCAGCGATTCATCATCATGGATCCAAAAAAAGATGCATGTTACACATCCAAATGAGCGTTATGATTTTGTCTTTACTACTACTGTAATAACCAGAGGAGCACATTGCAAAGTGCTGATATTTACATTGTTGATCTGCTCCCTACTGATCTTCTTTAGCATTGACAAGATTAGGTACATGTAAGGGACACTCATCATCTGCATATTAGCATATGCCATCTCACCATTAGGCACAAACAGACAAATAGTTCAGACTTCAGTAGATTCAGAAATCGCATTATCTTGAGTCGCCTTGGAGGAAACAAAATCATGCAGAATTAGAGGTCCAAATCCATAGCCCAACTTCTTTTATTAATCTTGATGGTACCATCAACCACCATCAACCGGGAAGACAAGACTCTCGGTTGAACAGATAGTAATGCTCTGAAAACAAACACCTATTTGAAAGACGGAGAAACCTAAACTTCAGAGAAATCTATCACAGGGACCTGAGTAGAGCAGAGCAACCTCAAACAAGAGCAGTATATGCATTTGCAGAAGAATGGAATCAGCTTGTGGAACGGCGAAGTAAGAGAGGTCAAAGAGACCAAGTCGCCAAAGATTGGAACGTCCCCTAGTCATGGCCGCCTGGTCATCGGTGTCGCTGCCGCCACTCCCACCCTTCCTCTCCATGACAACCCACACCATCATCTCCCTCTGCAGTGTCGCAGCAGCTCGCCTGGCCCCGGCATTGTCCTCGCCTCTGTTTGGTTTCAGGGCGAGGTCCATACATGTCTCTCGCCTACATGCATGAGCCATGCTCCCGACAAAAATCCCCGACCCTTCACCTCATCAGGGGACTCCGGCCGGTGAAGCCACCCGCGTTGGGCGCCGGCTGGTGGAGCGGGCCGCGTCGGTGGGATTGAGAAAAGGTGTGGGAGTGCGGCGGTAGGAGTCACGCGGGGGGCAGGATGAAGAGGCGCTCGCCGGGGCGGGCGCCAGGGAATGGATATGGCTGGGGCATGATGAGGCGTTGGGTCCAGACACGGCCGCGGGCTCAGGTTTGAAGCCCGGGAGGAGTGAGGGAGTCCTGGATTAGGGGGTGTTTGGATAGCCGGACTATACCTTCAGCCGGACTCCTGGACTATGAAGATACAAGATTGAAGACTCCGTCCCGTGTCCGGAAGGGGCTTTTCTTGGCGTGGAAGGCAAGCTTGGCGATACGGATATGAAGATCTCCTATCATTGTAACCGCCTTTGTGTAACCCTAACCCTCTCCAGTGTCTATATAAACCGGAGGGTTTTAGTCCGTAGGACAACGTACACATCAACAATCATACCATAGGCTAGCTTCTAGGGTTTAGCCTCCTCGATCTCGTGGTAGATCTACTCTTGTACTACCCATATCATCAATATTAATCAAGCAGGACGTAGGGTTTTACCTCCATCGAGAGGCCCCGAACCTGGGTAAAACTTCGTATCCCTTGTCTCATGTTACCATCCGGGCTAGACGCACAGTTCGGGACCCCCTACCCGAGATCCGCCGGTTTTGACACCGACATTGGTGCTTTCATTGAGAGTTCCTCTGTGTCGTCGCCATCAGGCTCGATGACTTCTACGATCATCAATAGCGATGTAGTCCAGGGTGAGACCTTCCTCCCCGGACAGATCTTCGTCTTCGGCGGCTTCGCACTGCGGGCCAATTCGCTTGGCCGTTTGGAGCAGATCAAAAGCTACGCCCCCGGCCGTCAGGTCAGATTTGGAAGTTTAAACTACACGGCTGACATCCGCGGGGACTTGATCTTCGACGGATTCGAGCCACTGCCGAGCGCACCGCACTGTCACGACGAGCATGATTTATCTCTACCGTCGAACAGTGCCCTGGAGGCCGCACCCGCGTTAGCTCCGACCCTTGATTCGGAGCCAACTACGCCGATTGAGTATGGGCGGTTGGACGCCACCTCGGGGGCTGCAACCCCAACGGCGATTGAGCCGAACACCAGCCTCGTACTCTGCGAAACTCGTGACTCCAAGGAGTCGGACTCCTCTCCGGACTCCGAACCCTCCGCGCCCCTGCCGATCGAATCCAATTGGGTGACGATCATGGAGTTCACTGCCACGGACATCTTTCAGCACTCGCCTCTCGGCGATATCCTGAAGTCACTGAAGTCTCTCTCTTTATCAGGAGAGCCCTGGCCGGACTACGGTCAGCAAGGTTGGGGTACGTACGATGAAGAAATTCAAAGCCCACCCACCACCCACTTTGTAGCCACCGTCGACGATTTAACCGACATGCTCGACCTCGACTCCGAAGACATCGACGGTATGGACGTCGATGAAGGAGACGATGAAGAACCAGCGCCTATTGGGCCCTGGAACGCCACCTCGTCATATGACGTATACATGGTGGACGCACCAAAAGATGACGGCGAGGAGCGGAAGGACGCACCGAAGGCTTGTTCCCTCGAAAAGCAGTCAAAGCGGCGACGCAAGCGCCGCCCCAAATCCCGCCCCGACAGAAATAGCGATCACACAGACCCAGCGCTGGAGCAGGACGAACCGCTGCCGGACAATGGCAATCCGGATAATTAAACCGAACAAACAAATCCTATCAAGGATCATGGTCCGGACGACATAACGCCGGATAGGCACCCGGAGCAGCAGACTGCCCGTAAAAGGCTTGTTGCCACCGCGAGGAGTCTGAGAAAGCAGAAGCAAAGGCTCAAGGCCGCGCAAGACACATTCCAAATCAGATGGAGTAAAATACTCAACATAGCAGCAAGGTACGGTGACAATCGCCCCTACAAGAGCTACCCAAAGCGGAAGCTGCTACCCGAATTCGATGAGGAGGCCTCAGACCCCCCACAACCAAATATCAAAGCAGCCACCTGGTCGGATGGACGACCCCTCTACAAACACAGAGCGGCATACAATGCCGCTCACCATACAACACGCAACCAATGCGAAGGCTCGCACCCAAAGAACGGTGCAACAAGATCCATCTATGGACCACGGAAGCGCGCCCCAGCATACAATGCAACACAACAAACATCCGAACAACGCGGTACACCCAGCTACAGGGGTGCCGCACACCCCCTATGTTTCACCGATGAGGTGCTGGACCACGAATTTCCAGAGGGATTCAAGCCTGTAAACATAGAGGCATACGACGGAACAACAGACCCTGGGGTCTGGGTTGAGGACTACATCCTTCATATCCATATGGCTCGAGGAGATGATCTCCACGCCATCAAGTACCTACCCCTCAAGCTCAAAGGGCCAGCTCGTCACTGGCTCAAAGGCCTCCCCGAAAGCTCCATTGGAAGTTGGGAAGAGCTCGAAGACGCCTTTCGGGCAAATTTTCAAGGGACTTATGTCCGACCTCCGGATGCGGACGATCTGAGTCATATAACTCAACAGCCCGGAGAGTCAGCCCGAAAGCTTTGGAACAGGTTTTTTACTAAAAAGAACCAGATTGTCGACTATCCGGACGCCGAAGCCTTAGCGGCTTTCAAGCATAGCGTCCGTGACGAATGGCTCGCCAGACACCTCGGCCAAAATAAGCCGAGAACGATGGCCGCATTAACAAACCTCATGACCCGCTTTTGCGCGGGAGAGGACAGCTGGCTAGCCAAATGCAGCACCAGCAACCCCAGTACATCTGAAGTTAGAGATGGAAACGGGAAATCACAACGCAACAGCAATAACAAACGCCGGAATAAAGAAGACAACATGAAGGGCACGGCAGTAAATGCCGGATTAAAAAGCTCTCGGCCAGGACAAAAGCCTCCCCCTAAAAGCACCAGGGATGAATTGTCCAGCCTCAACAAAATTCTGGACCAAGTATGTCAGATTCATAGTACCCCTGGTAAACCTGCTAATCATACCCACAGAGAATGTTGGGTCTTCAAGCAGTCCGGCAAGCTCAACGCCGTACACAAGGGGGAGGATACACCAAGTGAAGACGAGGACGAGCCCCCCAAGCAAGACACGGGGGAGCAAAAGCAATTTCCATCAGAAGTCAAAATAGTAAACGTGTTACACGTAATCAAGGGAAAAAATAAGGCGGCACTCCCAGGAAAGTATACCCAAGTCCCTGTCACCACGAAGTCCTGCCACTGGTCATCTCAACCGATCACTTTCGACCATCGCGATTACTCAGCAAGTATCCGACACGCGGGATGGGCTGCCCTGGTATTAGACCCAGTAATTGGCGGATATCACTTCACAAGGGTCTTGATGGACGGCGGCAGTAGCCTAAACCTAATATATCAGGATACAATCCGCGGGATGCGGTTGGACCCAACACAAATTCGCCATAGCAATACTGCCTTTAAAGGACAAACGTCAGGCCCAGGGGCTCGTTGTACGGTCTCCCTCCTACTACAAGTTACATTCGGCTCCCCCGATAACTTTCGTCGCGAGCATTTAACTTTCCACATCGCTGCGTTTCAAAGTGGCTATCAAGCACTGCTCGGACGCGAAGCTTTCGCTCGCTTTAACGCAATACCACACTACGCCTCCCTCACACTCAAGATGCCCGGTCCACGTGGCATCATTACAGTGCACGGAAATATCAAGCGATCTCTACGCGCCGAAGAGAGTGAGGCTGTCTTGGCCGCCGCACACTAAAGGCGCCCGGACAAGCGAAAGCATCCAATAGGTCGTCAAGACCTCAGATACAACTAATCAAGTCCGGCGCCGCTATTTATACGGAAATAAGTGGTCACACCCCTATTTGTCAATACAAGGGGCTCAACACGCACAGACAAGTGGCAATTTCTTATCATCTTGAATTATACATGGTTTCTTTGAAAACTATCCTTTTGCACGACAATTTTTTCACTTAACTTTCTCTTTTTTTACAGACAATCAGCGTGCTACACCCGTCCAGGATACGGCACAACGGAGACATAGGCGCAGACGTGCAGCAGGGACCCGCTCCAAGGATTCTCTTTAGATTAAGACCCTGCGTAAACCTTTTTTACTGTCTCTTGTTGATACATATCCACCGTTGAGAAGGATGTTGACGTCTTGGCATGTGGCCACGCCAGAACAATGCACATACCTGGACACACGGGGCTTGTTACAAAGGCCACTATTAAGGCCCGGTTTATACCACAAAGACCGATTAGGGGGTGTTCGGATAGCCGGACTATACCTTCAGCCGGACTCCTGGACTATGAAGATACAAGATTGAAGACTCCGTCCCGTGTCCAGAAGAGGCTTTCCTTGGCGTGGAAGGAAAGCTTGGCGATACGGATATGAAGATCTCCTACCATTGTAACCGCCTTTGTGTTACCCTAACCCTCTCTGGTGTCTATATAAACCGGAGGGTTTTAATCCGTAGGACAACGTACACATCAATAATCATACCATAGGCTAGCTTCTAGGGTTTAGCCTCCTCGATCTTGTGGTAGATCTACTCTTGTACTACCCATATCATCAATATTAATCAAGCAGGACGTAGGGTTTTACCTCCATCGAGAGGGCCCGAACCTGGGTAAAACTTCGTCTCCCTTGTCTCCTGTTACCATCCGGCCTAGACGCACAGTTCGGGACCCCCTACCCGAGATCCGCTGGTTTTGACACCGACAAGGAGGAAGCGGAGTAAGGCGCCGTCGGCTAGGCGTGGGGGAGGAAGACGGGAGGAACATGACCGGGATATGCAAATCAGAAAACGGGAAAAGAGGATCGTGCCTGGGATGCCGATCGAAGGGCTTGGGAACCATGTGGTAGTTTTGCAATCTGTCACACGGTTGCCACATACATATTTCGTTTCTTTTTTTCTTCTTTGCAAGAAGGCTAAGGCTAAGTATTAAACTTGTCTATCTCTTAGTTCTTGGTACATCGGCACGTCGTCTTTGGCATTGGCGCACGTTGAGCAAGCTCGATGCCATCTCTTCATCCCGGCTAGCCCCCTTTGGTTGTGCAGAAAAGCCAGTTAATTAACTTAATTTCACGTATTGATTACAAGACTTCGCATGTGTGAGAATCAATCCTATGAAAATAAAATATATGTATGGCCCTCCTGCTTCAAGGTATTGAAAACCCATTGAAGATATCAGTCATGGGACTGAAGGTAGTGTGTGAGCAGGTCAGTTTCCTCTAATATCTACATCGATGCCATGACGAAACAACAATTTCACCCTAGCTTAATAGATGATATGTGGTAGATAAAAGTTGCATTCCAATTTCCGAGTAAGCAATCAGAGATTTAAGTGGATCTTGCAAACATCAACTACCAAATATGAGAGGTTATATATAGAGCCTAGCACACACCAAGAAACATGACAAGGAAATGAAAGCATGTACCAAGTATGATACCAAAGGTACAAAACTTATGAGCACTATAGTTAGTTAGGTTTGTATTTTGAGGTGTGGAAGATGCAACTCATTCCTCTCAAACTTTAAACTAATTATTAAGGGTGATTTGTGAGTCTCCAAGCATGTGTGTCCACTGCTCTATAGCTATCATGATCCTTGGAGGCATGAAGAACTATTAGGCCATTTGTTAAAAAATAACTTACTCTATGCAACCATTATACTGCTACAGAACACTGGATTTTAAAAAATACACTAGATTATGTTAACAACACTTTCTTGGATGGTAATTAACTAAGCTTGACTTACCTACCTAAATAGTTTTTTATTGCGGGAATAGCATATTATAATTAACTTCATGCATTCCTTGTATTTATTTTGTTAGCGACTCTCCAATCAGTATTGATGGTAAACAAGCATAGTAATGTAGCATAATGTGTTGGGTACAATCGCCATTTTGTAAGGAATACTTGGGGCGTGAACCTTTTTTTAAACATGGGGCGTGGACCCTCTAAATAGCACATGTGGATCAAATGCTGTGATGCATTGGTTCTTATAGTTTCAGAACAGAAACCAAACTCCACTTCCTCACATGTTAGGGCATCACAAATAAAACTCCCAAAATTGAACTCTTCAATTTTCAGGAGTTATTTTTTTTTTGTGGAGCTAAGCAAACCATCAAACTTAACTACTCAAAAACGAAATTGCGCACAAACACCTCACACGAAACTCAAATTAAACTAGTTTAAAGAACACATAGTGCTTAATTATACATAATACTTCATAAATATACATCGTAATCCAAAATTAAACTTGATAAAGCTTACTTAGAGCTAAACCAAACTAAATTTAAAACTAAAACACACTAATCCTCTTCGGATTCGAGATTGATCACCGACGGCTTGCCGGAGTGCGAGCCTCGCTATTGTGGGTGTCACGCCATGGCACCGGTGCATCAACATAGTCATTGGTGCCGATCTCGACGAAGAGAGCGTCCTGCTCTCGATCCGTCATGGCTAAGAAATGTTGAGTCACGGATAAGCACCTCCCGCTCATTGGTGATGGAGCGCTCACAGGCGAGCTGAACCTCCACCACCTACGTGTCGGCGGAGAGCCGGGCAGCCTCCTTCCACCGCCCGATGCTTCTCCTTCTCCACGATGGCCTTCTCGTACTCACGCTCTACCTTCTCCCACAAGAGGATGTGGATGTGGTCGCGGTGACATACTCTTCCTCCGCGTCCGGCTCATCCTCGGCCTTGGCATCAGCCCCTTATGCCTCGCTCTTCGCCACCTTTTCCTATACCTCCTCCTCATCGTCCAAGCTCGACAAATCGACCGGCACGGCGATGGCTGGGAGGTGCTGGAATGAGTATGTGTACTAGTGCATAGGTAACCTCCTCTCTATGGCGATTTGGGACGGCAACGATGGTGAATCGGGCAACAGCGATGACTCGGACGACGATAATGGCCAATTGAGCGGTAGCAGCTATTTAGGGTCTAATTCTGACCGATTTAGTGAAATGTGTGGCGGCAGGGATGACTTAGAGTTTGGGGGAGGGGCGGGGATTTATAGCGTCAGGGTGAGGGCGATCAATTGGGTGGCTCACTAGCGTTTGGGCCATTTTTTCTAATGAGAGGAGAACACGGGAGATTGGAAGAGAATTGTGTCTTTTACTCATATTGAGCAGAAAAGGAATCTTTTGAGGTTTAACTCCGGAAATTTGTCAAGAGTTATAACTATATCGCTTCTGTTAGCTAGGGTATAACTTCCCCAAAAGAAGTTTTCTTTAGGAGTTACGGGTTATTTTAGGGTTCTATTAGAGATGACTTAGTGCGCTATAACCTCATTCATGATCCCAGCTCTGGATCAGATTAATTTGAGTTATAAACTTTCATGACTCATGGTCCAGCTTATATACTAATTTTATATATGTTGATGCTATGGAGTCTGGAGTCCGCAGCATGAATCGAGGGGCCCACGACAACCTGACAAAGGACAAAAGTGCTCAGAAAGTTTCCGGAAATGATATAAGATACATATACAACCATCTAATTAACTTGATTTTAGGTATTGATTCGAAGTACTCACATGCAATGTTTAAGAAATCGTTAACTGGTAGCTGTTCAATTGGTTTAGAAGTATCGATTAATCGGTGAATTGGCCTATTAACTGGATTAATCGATCGACCATTAATTGGTAGATTGAATAGGAACTTGCCAACATATATCTAGATTTTCTTTTATGTATTATACTATACTCTCATGCTCCCAGCTATGTAGTATACCAAAACATGTTGTCATACACATATGAAAAGCATAGAGGGGAGGTAAAAATATTAATCCTATCTATTAAGGAGCGGGATGGGGCTGTAAGGGGCTACAAGCCAAAATTTTGGGCTTTGTTTGCCCACCCGTTAATGGGCTAACAGGGATTAATCGGCATGGCAACTGATTAATAGTCTAACTAGCTAATTAATCGGCCTAATAAGTTAATCGATGAATAAGTCCTATTTGATTCGGCCATGCTATGAGTAGCGATTAACTGACCCGTTAACTGATTAATTGGGTGAATTCTTGAACAGTGCTCACATGTTTGAGAACCGTTCCAAAATAAGATAAAAATATCCCTCTTGCTTGAAGGTTTTGAAATGATGAACCCGAAGATGGTACATGAGATGTTCAGTTTCCTCTAATATCGGCACTTAGCTATTTTTTTTTGAAACGGAGGCAAAGATTGCCTCATCTATTAATTAAGCAGAAGAGAATTGTCCAGTTAATTACGAAAAACTGGGCAAAAACCGAAACATCAAGGGCCAAGCCCACTCCCAAAAACTGACACACATAGGGCAAAGCCCACCCTTATCGACAACATGTCGACCTGTAGCCAGACAACGCAACTCCGACTCTGACGGATAACTCAGAAGAACAAAACCAGGCGAAAGCTAGCGCCACGGAAGATCGCCGAACGGACCACTTGCAGCCAGTCATCGTATACCACAGGGCCCCGCCGCCGCAGCTTCGACTCCACAGCAACAAACAAACCGAGGCAATACCGCAGACACGTCGGAAAAGAGCCGACTATCGCAACCATTGCCGCGTCGCCGACATCGCTCCCACCATCATCGTTGCCACACAAGCCTAGTCACCACAACCGCCGCAAACCACCAAGTAGCACGCCGCGCCCTGCGCAGCCCACCAGCACCACCTTCCGGGGCAGCCGCCCCGACATGCCACCGCCCGCACTCGAGCTGCAACGCCGCAGGACCCGGGTGCCCGCAGCCCACGCTGCTCAGGGCAGCCGCACGCAGACCACGAACGCTACACCACATCCGGGGCCACTGCCCCCCGACATGCCACCGCCCGCACTCGAGCTGCAACGCCGCAGAACCCGGGTGCCCGCAGCCCACACTGCTCAGGGCAGCCGCACGCAGACCACGAACGCCACACCACATCCGGGGCCGCTGCCCCGACGTACCGTCCAACCGCCCCCACTGGGACGCGTTGACCGAGCCGACAAACCTGCCACCCAAGTGGCGCAAGATTCCCACACAAGTGGCACTTAGCTATGACAACAGAACAATTGTAGACATGATGCCTAGCTTAATAGGTGGTGTTTGATAAATAAAAGTTACATTATGTTTTTCAAGTAAGCAATCAGAGATCTAAGCAGACCATGTAAACAACGACCACTAAATATGGGAGGCTATATTTAGAGCCCAACATCAAAGAAACCTGAAAAAAAATGAAAGCATGTGGTAAGTATGACCCAAATACAAAACTCATGAGGACCACTGTTCGCCAGGTTTATTTTTGGAGGTGTGGAAGGTACTACTCATTGCTCTATCATTTTAAATTAATTATTAAGGGTAATTTGTGAATCTCGAAGCATGTGCATCCACCGTTGCACAGCTACACCATTGGAGGCACGAAGAACCTACATGAACCGTTCGTTAAAAAAAAAACTCATGCTATGCAGCGGTTGTACCACTACAGAACACGATTAAGTGTTTTTATGGGTACACTAGGTTAAGTTAACAACACTATTCAATAGTTTTTTTGTGGGTATTCTTCAATAGTAATTAAGTCTAGCAATCTCCCTAAATTGCACTAGATTATTTTCTGAAAAAAGGCTAGTGATTCAAATCGGGAGACCGGCCAGGCCTCCCGCAATCGCCCGCGAGTCATTCGACCGTGTCCCATCTGTGGGTTCTTGTTAACACATGCAGCCACATGATTATATCCCTTCCTTCGTCCTGATCTCTTTGTGAAAGCCGTGAGACACTCGTTTCTCTCCTGTTTTTTTCGTCTCTCTCGCCCATTTCTTCCCTCTCGCGTGCAACACCCTTTCCTTGTTCCATCCGACGTCGCTGCTGGCCGTAGCTGCGAGCATGAAGGCGGGGCGCACATCAAACCGGCTGCAAATGCGAGCGGGGCGTTGCGGTGACGGGCTGCAAAGGATGAACCCACGAGCTGCGATGGCGCCCATGACATGATACAACCGGCGGTGACGAGAGCTATACAATTGTCGATAACCACTGTTGGAACCTATGGGCCGTGTGCTTCGACCGGTGACGTAATAGTTGCGGCCAACATTGGTCGCGCTGCCTGCCGGTGCTGGAAAAGATGTGCAGCCAATGCCGATTGCTACAACAAGCACTCGCCCATGCTGGAACCAGCGCATGGTGATGTTGGAGTCGGCGCGCGGCCGTGTTGGGCGACCCGGTGGGGACTGTGACCGGCAAGGCATAATACTAGGACCGGCGGCGTTGATTGCTAAGACCAGCAAGGTCAATTGCTGTTACCGGCGAGGCCATTTGCTTGAACTGGTGACGTCATTTGCTGGAACCGGCAAGGTCATTGGTACAACCGGAGATGCAAAATGTTGCAACTGGCACGACATCTTGCAACCCTCCACGATGAGTTATGCTGCAACTGTCATCGTTGTTTGCTACAACTGTCAATGTAAATCATTGCGACTAGCACGGCGGCATGCTGCGAAGACAACCGGTGATGTCACTTGCTAGAATCGTAAGGTCGGTTGCTACACCTAGAGAAACAAAATGTTGTGACCGGCACGACGGCATGCTAGGACGGTGATAGGCGGATGCTGCGATAGCGAGCATGGATGTTGTGATGGCGAGCCGTGGTTGCTCGAATCGGGAGATGCTATGATGGTAGCCACCGGATGTAGTCTCCTCACCATCCGATTCACGCCAACCGAACCCGTGTGTATTCATATATTGGTAGAGGAGGGAAACATAATCGCAGACTACTTCATTTTCAGGGTGTTTCCTCTGGCGCACAAGTTAGTAAACGTTTAGCTGGCGCAAGTCACGTCCTTGTATTTTTTGTGCCTCAAAAGTAGCAAAAAATAAAAACCTTTTTTTTGCAGGTAACACAAAGTTTTTTAATCAAAAGTATTTGGCACTTGACATTTCACGTCCTTGTATTTTTTGTGCCTCAAAAGTAGAAAAAAAAACACAAACCTTTTTTTTTTGCGGGTAACACAAAGTTTTTTAATCAAAAGTATTTGGCACTTGACATTTTTGTTTGCCAAATACTCCCTCCGTCCCATATGTAAGACATTATGGGACGGAGAGAGTACTTATGATCAGAATGTGAAGTCATGCCCGTTTTGTGCATTGATCTATATAATATTGGACATAAATATTACCAACTCAGATCATCATGTACGTTTATCTTTTCATTTCCCCCATTCCAATAGACATTTGACATTGTTCTTTGTAATTTATGAACCGCATCTCTTCCAAGTATTTCTGCTTTCACACACTACCTTATTTGCATATATGATTACACACAATTTTTTTCCCAGGCTATCCAACAAAGACACATGATAACAGACAGTATATATGTACATCTTTGCTTCATAAACCCGACATGTTTCCCGTGCTACAAAGTTTCAGCTCCACACAGTTTCACAATACTTGAAGGGCGATAATCGACGGAACTTCGACAATACACTTTGCCCGGTTCTTCCTTATCTACCATACAAGCCCCAAGCAGAGCAATATATAGCAACTGGATGAACACAACTTGTACACTGCATTTGGACTCAGTGTTTTATTGTAAAGAATAAATTATAAATCCTTACTATATATGGACAATTTAGAGATCTCGGGCGACATGTTTACTGAGGATAGAGTGAATATGTTGCCTTTAGGTACTCTACGATCTCAGAGCTTTCGAACATTTTGACCCCCGTGTTAGGATCCTCGATATAAGGCACCTGCAAAGACAATGACACATGTCAAACGCTACTAGGCCATGCGAATGCACAGTTTTAGCAGCAACAACATAAATCACAATGCTGCAGACCTGGAAAAGGCCAAGTTTCTTGAAAATTTCCTGTCGCTTGGGGCTGCCACGTGCACAGCTGCAGCAAAAAAAAAAAGGAGAAGTTAATTCCAATGTTGTTTGATGCTACAAAGATGTATTATGTCAACAAGATACTACGCTTATGGCATATATAAATAGTAGATGTTATGATGGCAGAGCATTTAGCTACCTATTTACAGATGCGTTGTGAAGTTTTCATTATCGAATACCTGTGTAGCAAGTGTGGCAACTCCAATTCAACAAGGGCCTCTCGTGCTATTTTACAGAAAGGAGAGCCCTGATGACAAAACATGTGCTGGTCAGGTTCTGGAACCATACGAGAACAAAAGGCAAATAATGACCTTAGATGCTATGAATAGCAGGAGAGAAGAATTAGACCTCGTATGCCCAGATCTCTATCGGCTGGGGTGGAAGCTTTGAAACACTGTATGAAGATCCCTGCAAACAATACGGGTCAGCCCTGGTTTGAGCAAAAACTTTCAGAGCTTATATACAGTAAACATGCTTATATGATTTATTGACAATCTACCTTCCATATACGCCAAATCATAGCAAGCCCTGCTGTTATTGTCTGCAAAATAAGCCGCGGAGTTTCAGAAATTATACAACTGATTATTAACTAATAATGAACCATCATACTTAATTTAACAGTAACATAATCATGAACATATGGCAAATAAAGATCACCTGTAAATCAAAGGTAATGTGCTTTTGAACATAGCCTATACTTTTAGATTATGAAATACTTAGTTACTTACCGTAAATAGACCAAGTGATAGCATAATTGGAACAGTTCCGTCACCTGAAAAACAAACACAGGGAAGCAGCTAACAGTAAGGACCCTGTCAGGAACAGGGGAAGCAAGGTCTGATAACATAAATGATGGGATACAAACCGTATGTGTCCGCAAGGTATTTTATGATGTCATCTGATTCATACATGGCAACTCCTGTGTTTGGATCCACCTGCAACATATGATTATCTTAAATGAAGATAAGTATTGAACTAATTTTGCTTTCTTTACATAGCATTTTTTGGGCAAGATAGAAGAACATCCTATGTCTTACCAATGAATGCAAACGTTGCAGCAGAAGAATACAACAAGAGGACAAAACACCCCATGTCTGCTTACTAAAGAATGGCAAAACACATGCAGCAGAAAACTGTAACAGAGGACATAACATACGATGTATGTTTACCAATGAATGACAAAACACATTGCATCGCAGCATAAGACTGCAACAATATAACAAAAGCCCATCTTGCCAGGAAACAAGAAGTCCAGAAATATTAATATCCCCTTTGCTCCAAAATCTAAGACGTTCTAGCTTCGTCCTAAGTCGATCTTCATTAAGTTTGACCAAAATAATAGAAAAAACATTAACATTCACAACAGTACATCACCAAGTATATTATAAAAACATACTTCATCATGGATTCAATTACACTAATTTGGTGTTGTGGATGTTAGTACACTTGTCTATAAACTTGGTCAAACATGAAGAAGATCGACTTAGCACAAACCAAGAACTTCTTACATTTTGGAATTTTGGAAGGGATCAAGTATTATATAATGGTGATTCTGCTGCAATCATGCTTGTTTGTTCATAAATTACGTTACGAAGATACGTAAAATTGGAAGTTGTAGCAATCTCATATAACATAAGAAACAACAGATTTGGTGAAGAATTCTTGCATACCATGTAAGGGAACTGTTTCTTTCCTCCCATTTCAAAAACCTTTGGACGAAATGTTGGCCCCTTTTGAGGACAGGGGTAAAATAAAACATCAAGGTCCAAGACGGCTACCATCTCTCTCACCTGAAATTTTACATGGCAAAAACACCAAGGTTGTCCATACATGAAAAATGTCAAGTACAAGATGCAGACGTAGTAAGCTAAAATGATATTCACCTTTCGACAAAATGGACAGCTGAAAGTTTTAGCCAGAATACACCAACAATTGATGGAAAGAATAAATCAGAAGCCGAGAAAATATTAGGCCATGATATATAGAAAAGCAGGTCCAATTATAAATATGCAGGACCGTTATTTTTCTCATAGGAAAGTTACGAATCTCAATTGAAAGAAAACCCATACCCTTCAAACTCGTATATCTCAATAGGTTTTTCAGGTCGACGGCACTGATCTATCTTTGAGGTCTCCTTCACCTTTAGACCTTAAATAAGAAACAAATGTATTTGTGTAATACTCCTTCAAATTGAAAAATAATAGACACTGAACAAGTAAAATAAAATGATCTCAGCTAGCAAAAATGGGGAATTAGAGAAATTCACCTAGAAATTCCAGCGAATATTGGTCTGCGGGTATTTTGTCAGCGGAGACTAGTGATACCGAGTATCTGCACATTGCAGGCACGTAGAAATGAGAAACCGACCACAAGATATGAATACAGCTCAACGTGAGGCTTTTATCTTCAAAATGTACATGAATTTCCAATTCGCACTTCTTCGCGCGATGGTGCTGAGCTATTTTTCACGAACTACTGACACTAAATTAACTAAGCGTTGCTAATTACGGAGACCAAAGTAACTCTCTTTTTTAAGCAATCTCAAATAGACAAAAAAAAAACTACACATTGTGCTAATAACTGAAGCGGGTCATTTGGACAGCATCAAAATCAAAGTAGAAAGAGATGAATACACCCAGATTCCACTCTGGTGCCCAATTCGGTTGGCGAAATGAAACAGATTTGAATCTTGTGAGCAGTCCCAACAGGAGAAGGATTGGAGGAGACGAACCCTTGGACGAAGAGGCCGGTGCCGAGGCGGAAAGGCATGGCAAGGGCCGCGCCGGCGACGCTTCCGAGCTGGCCGTCCTTGATTGCCAAGCGCCTGGGAACCGGAGGCGCGAACCCGGCAGGCGGCGAGAACTCCGGCGGCCCGTCGGAGGTGAAGGTGGAGGTGGAGGCAGAGGCGGGGGCGGATCCGGGCTGCGCGGCGACCCTGAGGGTGGCTGACGCCGTCCTCCGGGTGCAGGTGGCGGCAGTGGTGGTAGGCGTGGCGCGCGAGGAGAGGAACGGCGGGAAGCGGAGCGCCGCCGCGGCCATGGCTCCGCCGCGCGGCGCGGGCGGAGCAGAGCTGGACGGTACTAGGTAGGTATAGCTGAGTTGGTAGCTGGCGCGAGGGGAGTGAAGCTCAGTGCGTAGCTAGCTTCTTGTACTTTTTTTTTCTTTCTTTCTGTATGTATGTATGTGTACACTTTTCACAAAAATTATACAGTATAGATTCCGAATATTTTTCGTCAAAACAAATATGTCAAAAACCAACCAGCCGCCTTCTCTCTCTCATCAACTGCCTCTCCCGACTGACACATGCCCACGTGGGCCATGGCGCCCGCCCACGCCCTCCCCTCAAAGCCTTATCTCTTGTGATCTTCTCCATTCATCCTCTTCCCAATTCTTTTCTCGTTTTGCCTCTCTCTCACTCGACACGTTTCCGTCGATAGAGAAGAGAAAGTCCTCCCACGACCAAACCACCACTGTTGCACGGGTCGGCGACGACCACCGTTGCGCATCCCCGCACAACAATCGTCGGTGATGCAAGCTAAAGGGCGATGTGCAGGGCGCCGCTACTGCATTCGTTGCCATGGCAACAGCCGCGGCGCTACGAGCCAGGGTTGGTGCCAAGGCTCTCCCATGTTGCGACTTGTGACGAGGAGGCATCTTCGTGTTCATTTCCCCATGGTGCAGTAGCAACAGCGACACTTTTGCAAACTGGAGGTGGCGACATTAAGCACTGATGGTACCAGGAGTGGTAACCGCATCGCCGTTGTTGCAACCGAAGGAGACGACATCGACCATCTCTACTACAAGGATGATTATTGTAGTGTCATTGTTGCAACTAGAGGCGAGCTCAACACGTGGAATGTCGGCTGCATAGCTGTGCTGATGATGTTTGTGTGGAGACGACTACAATGTCGGTGATGTTATGATGGGAAGAAGGGGTGTCGTCAGTGTTGCTATGGGGATGTTGCAACATCACCTGTTGTTGTGTGCTCAGGGTACGCGACATTACCTGAAGCTATAAGGGACGTTGTCGCATGTGCTACGGCCTACGGCAAAGGCATCGTCGGTTCTAGGCTCCGGGTTCCTATGAGGCCGCCGGCTCATATGGTGAAATAATGTCGGTGATGGTGGTGAGGGGCAGCATCACGAGGTCTCGTATGCCGAGAACGAAGCAACACAAGGACCCCCATCGAGCGTGTGGACCCATCGGACGACTACACGAGGAGGACCAAGTGACTGATGAGCTGACAGATTTCTCCATGCTAAAAAATATCTTCCGAACTCATGTTGAAATGATCCAGTTCAACCCATTGTTGTTAAAAGAACAGCGGTTGTTGAATTGATGATGAACTACGCTCAATTGCTCTAATCCGGATCAGGCAATCGTATTACACTTTGCCTTTCCTGGCTTCCTTTTTCTTTCCAGGCTAAAGTTGTAAATAAAAATATCTAATTCTTTCATGAGAGTATCACTGGCAAGGTTTACCCCCAAACTTGCCACGAGGGAGTTTTTCTCCCCCACGTGCAGGAGGGAGGGAAGGGTTGGCCCGGATCTGTTTTTCTCAAAATGAAATATCCATTAAATGTGTCTAGATCTTTGACATTTGATCTCATGTTACAGGTTTCGATGAACTTTTTTTGGGGCACAACGTGTATTCCAATTGGAACTAACTTGTGCTTCCCACTAGCACCAACGTGTGCTTTCGATGTGAACTAACATGTGCCCCGCGAGGG
Organism: Triticum monococcum; assembly: GCA_034509565.1. Taxonomy (NCBI): domain Eukaryota; kingdom Viridiplantae; phylum Streptophyta; class Magnoliopsida; order Poales; family Poaceae; genus Triticum; species Triticum monococcum. The sequence goes on from CM067847.1 coordinate 26,498,962, forward strand.
AGCACACATGTGCTCCAACCTAGAGAACACTATCCTGCATACCACATGTCACTATCCCGTGCGTCTCGCGCTCTACCAAAAGTGGCATCCATTGATTTTTCCTTAGGGGCTCCCTTTAACTAGTTGCTCTAAAAGAAGGAAATCCTAAGGTTCAATGGAGATATGAGCTGTTCAGTTTCCTCTAATATCTGCATTGGTGCCATGACAATAGATAGATATGATATCTAGCTTAGTAGTTGATGTCCGTAGATAGAAGTTACATTCCGAATTTCAGAGTAAGCAATCAGAAATCTAAGTGGATCATGTAAACATCCATGGAATATGAGAGGTTATATATAGAGCCCAACACCAAAGAAACATGGCAAATAATTGAAAGCATGTGTCAAATATGACAGCAAGGTACACAACTCATGAGCACTACCGATAGTTAGGTCTTTTTGAGGTGTGGAAGATATGATTCGTTCCTCTTGCACTTTAAATTAGTAAACGGCAATGTGTGAGTCTCAAAGCATGTGCATCCACCGTTGCATGGCTATCATGACCCTTAGGTAGAAAAAACTACATATGTCGTGTTGGTCGCAAAATAATTCATGCATATAACGGTCGTACTGCTATCGAACAATAGATTAGATGTGTGACTTAGTTAATTCTCATCTAAATGAGAGCTAGCCATGCTCTATTTTTTATTGTTACACTAAATTAAGTTAACAACACTTTCTTCAATATAAAGTAATTAAGCTTAACAAACTCCCTAAATACTATACTGTACTTTACTTCATGCATTCTTTTGATTTGTTTATTTTATTGACTTCCCAGTTAGTGTTGATAGTAAACTAGCATAGTACTGGAACACAGAAAAATAGCTCTGTGTTTTGTGATGGACGACAAATCTGAGTGCCAACAAGTTACGGGTGTACGATGGTGTCAGAGTCGGGTCATTTCGTACACTAGTGATAATTTGAACACTTGAGAATTTTTTTCTACACGTATTATATACCTTAAGAAAGAACTTTGGGGTTTTCCCAAAGTGCTTAAAGCATCTCCAACACAAATTCTTAAAACGGACAGGATAGGGGAGGGAGTCATCCGGTATTTATCCGTTTTCATCCATCTACGCATGTGCATGCCATGGTTGATGAGAGAGAGGGGATGTCCCGATGTCTGACTTGGTGGCTTTTGGTTGCTAGGCGGGTGTCCAGACACCCCGAAACCCCCCTCTAAGTTTGCTAGGCGGATTGTCACCAGCTTACCCCCGTCATGGTGCCCTTTTTTTCAAAAAATATCAAATTATATTTAAAAGTTTCAGAAAGTATCATTTTTCTTCTTCTACAAATGCATATACATGTTCTTCAAGTATGTGTAAGGTTTCATTAACTAATGCGATTGGTTGCATGCTAGACAAAATTGAAAATTATCTGGTCCAAATACAACAAAGACAAAGCCCATTTTAATCTATGTACTGATTTGTCTTTTTGTGTGTGCATCACATATGAACATATATGCTCATGCCTCTCAAAAAGAAAAAGATCATATAAGTTCATGAAATTTTGTACATGTACACTACAAATATATGCTTATATGTATACCTTTTTCAGATTTTTTTTAGGTGTGGAAATAGTAATTTTCCTGAAAAAAAAGGGCTCCTGGAGCTCGGCCTCCATATGCACATTTCGAAGGAAACCCTACTTCCTTTCTGGCGTGTTTGCCCAGGCGCACAAGCAAGTAAACATTTGTTGGCTAGCCACGTCTTTCTATTTTCTAGTTCCTCAAAAGTACTCCCTTCGTCCCATAATATAAGTGTAGCGTCAAAAACGCTCTTATATTATTGTCCGGAGGAAGTAGAAAATAATCAAGAAAGACAACCACAAGGCTTATAAATCAAAAGTATTTGGCACTCGCAATTTTTTTACTAAATAAGTATTTGTGATCATGAAGCAGCATGACATTTTTCTGATAAGTATTCCAAACGCGCAAATTGGCTCCCAAGCCTGGAGCACGCGCCCGGTTCAGGGTATGTATTCACCTTCAACTGAACTTGGGCGACCAAGAGCCAGACCAGAATGCAGAATCCCACTTCTTTTGTCAATGCCATGCCCATTGTAAAACATGTATGTGAATGTGACGGTCATAATCTTTGGTCGTCCTCGGTCAACTACAACCCCTGATGATTACTCAGTGACAGCAGTAAGCTGGTGACGATCTCCCACTCCCGACGCTGCAGAGCATCGCCACAACTTCCGACATGCCGGGCCTACATTCAGGACGACAGTGGACGCACAGCAGAGCCACCTTAACGCATTCCGCAATCTGGGCTCTCTCGCTCTTGCTAGCGCGTAGCAGTGGGTCAACAAGCTTGCGGGGCCTCTTCCGATACTTGCGTGCCTGAAAGTATTCTAAGCCATTTCAAGTGATGTATTGAATTTTCACTGGTGATTTTGTACATAAAAGGCACCCATATTTATGAAAGATCCTGAAGTTCAAGGCATCTTAAAGATTGTGTAGCCACACACTGCTCTGCTTCGAGGTAAAGTGCAGTGGCAGATTATTGAGAAAGGGTGAGTATTCACCCGATAGGAGCTATGCACTACTGCGAATCGAATTATGTCATGATAATACAAAATTACTTACATGATCAGGAAGTGATCCTGGAGATGAGCCCTTCTTCGCCTTCACCATATAAAACCAAGGGTTGTTTCCACATATTATCTCAAGAACTACGATGCCAAAGCTGTATACATCTGCCTTCTGCGATAACATTCCGGTAGTAGCATATTCAGGATCTGCATAGCCACTAGTAGATGAAAAATGGGATCGTCATTCATGGCGGTGCACTTGCAAACACTTCCAGATGAAATAAGACAGTTGCATCTCATAACTAGATTGTTGAATCAGATGAGCTCTTACTATGTGCCGCATACAATATCTTCCGCAATTGCATCTGGAGCTAGCTTTTTAGCCAGACCAAAATCAGAAATTTTAACATTCAATTCAGGATCCAACAGGACATTACTTGGTTTCAAATCCCTGTGGACAATGCCCATCTGAGAATGCAGATGCAGATAAACAAGGCCATCTGCTATCCCTTTGATTATTTGAAGACGCTTTGACCAATTAAGCAATTTCCTTTTTGACTCATCTACAAAAATGTAAATGCATTATTAGGGAGATGCATTTTCTGACAAATAATAAATACAAGCCCAGATAATTAGTAGAAACATGCCAGAAATGACGGCTGCCAAGCTATTGTTCGACATATATTCATAGACAAGTATCTTTTCTTTTCCTTGAACACAAAACCCAAGTAGCGAAATTATATTTTTATGTCGAAGATTCGGAATGACTTCAATCTCAGCTCGGAACTCTGATAGGCCTTGATGTGAAGATGTGCTGAGTCTTTTGACAGCAATATCAAGACCATCAGGTAGTTTGCCCTGAAAAAATTAAATGGCAACATTGAAGAACCCATCTCAACATGGATTGAGGAGGTTCAGAGAAAAAGATTTGGGGTATGGTTAAATGTACTGTGGATAAGCCTGACTATTGCTAGTGTATGAGAGCAAATTACCACTCATCAGTAGCATTACTGGCATATGCAAACAATGGATGGTAGCTCAAGTAGAGATGTACAGTTTCCCTTTTCGAAGAAAAGAAAATTCAAGTAGATATGAGATAATCTACATAGCACTATTCCTCTCCTCTTTAATAATCCTGAATTCTCTCCATATATGACAATTGCAATTGGTATAGGATGTCACTAAATTGAAGCTACGTTGAACTAAATCCAATCCAGTTTAAGTTCATAAGCAATTGGGATATATGCAAATGTAGTACTGTCCCATTATTTCAGTCATGCAGAAACTATCAGAGGTGGAGGCATAATCAAAGACCCCACACTTCTTACCAAAAGTCAAAGAAGTCAATTGACCATACTATTGCAGCTTCCACCCACTTTATGCATGCTTTGACTGACAAACAATAGCGGAAACTAAATTTCTGACCCCATTCAACATACTTATGTAATACATGTCCCACAGATATTTAATCTGATTTTGCCACTGGATACCATTCCTATTAGACAGGAAACTACATTTCAAAAGCTGGATTCATCTATGCCTCTATGAGTTGGAGCTGATAAAAATGTAAACACCATACTGTCAAAAGATGCACTTCAGTTCCAAAAAGAATATTACAGCAAATTAAATATGGGGGAGAAAATATTCAGGATAGAGAATCAATCTACTTGTCTTTTTAGAGAAAATCCACGTACTTCTTTTTTTTATATAAATGATTGTATTTTACCCTAGGGTGGCAAACTGAGATTTCATATTTTAATTCTATAGTATTGCAAATGCATGATCTTAAGCAGTCCAAGGCTGTCACATACTAAAGCTTGTTTCAAGAAAGTATTACCTTGTAGGTACAGCCGAATACACCATTTCCAAGCAAGTTCCGCAATGATAAATTGTCTGTAGCAGCCAATATCTGAGAGAAACTAAAATAGGGTAGCTCTGCACCTTTTCCAACACCTATGAGATTGACTATTTCCTCCATATTCTTGGCTTGGCCTGATCCATAGAGAAATGCACCTTGTCATTGATTATAAGGCAGGGCATGCTTGTTTCAAAGAGTAAATACACAATTTTCAAACTGCTTCTATGGGATAGCTAGCACCGACAAAAGTAAGTAGAACAATAAACAAAAGCTGACCCGTCCAAAAGCATATGTGCATATGCAGTGGAGTTAAACTGTGAAATTTGTAGCACCTAGTTATAAACTAGAAGAAGTCGTCAAGTATTTGAGTGCACATACTTGTTTTTTGTTCTTCGTCAGATTTTGCACAGGGAGGAGTTCCCGGATCTTCTAAATGAATTGCCTTGAAGGCCTCTGTTCTGAGTTTTTTACAATAAAAAAGATATCAAAAAGAGATAAGTAAAGGAAATCAAGATTTAGGTGTTAAAATTTAATGATTTTTCATTTGTATTTATGGGTGGGACACACGAGGTTAAAGTCTTGCTTAATGCCTACTGAAGTAGCACACAACTAGGTGGGAGCCGGTGATAAAGTTGTAAAGCAGAGTCTCAATAATCTGCAAAGTTAGTGCACTAAATTGATATAGACCAATTACAAGTCCGGCCATGGTTATAATTTGAAAAGGTGTGATGCTCAACAAGTTCAATTTCATTGTGCTACAAGAAATTGTTTGTGCATCCTTCATTCTATACCTTGACTAAAAGAGCTGGAAACTGAAGCAGGTCCACAATGGTTTGAATGCACAGCAAAGGGGAATCCATGAATGTGACTGAATTCAGCATAAAACAAGGTACTGTTGATATACCATACCTATTGTTATGATGTTCTGAAGGATGGACTGCATGTAACTCATCCATAGTACCCTTTGAGATGCAAAAAAAGAGAGAGATGGAAATAAGATCCTTTCAACATAGTTTTCTCTTGAATAAACATTATGGAAATAACGAGCAATATTCCAGCAACAAATCAATATTAACTATGAAACATAATAGGAGAAAATTTCTGTCGACAACATGGGGGGGGGGGGGGGGGGGGGCTGCAACCCTGACAAACCATATTGGCCTGGCATGATCTTGAGAACCGGATTCTTCAATACTCCCTCCATTGCGAATTACTTGTCGCAGGTATGGATGTATCTAGATGTATTTTAGTTCTACATACATCCATTTCTCCGACGAATAATTTGGAACGGAGGGAGTATTAGATTTGATATGAAAGTGTTCATAATAGTGCAGTCTTTTGTTATTAACACAATCAGATAAAGTGACAATTGAAGTTGACTACTGTACTGCTCACACAAGAGATTTAAAAAAGCAGCATCTGTAACTGAATTTGTGCTGGCAAACTCATGCACATGATATCTGTACCATTCACATCTATCTAGAAAAGTGAGATGAATATATCTACCTCTGTACCAAGAGGATGAGCTCTGTGTAGAAGCCGTGACCAGGTCCGACTGGTATCGACGAAGCCAACGAGAGGGAAGAGCTGGAGGTAGAAGGCGATCTCATTCTGCACCTGATGGAGCTGGTCAGCTTGCTTCCCTCCAATAAAGCAGCTGCGTAGGTAGCTGCTGCCTTGACAGGATGTGATGACCACGTACGTACGTTGGAGCGTCTCCTCCAGCTGCTCGACGGGGTTCCTCGTCTCCGTGTGCTGCATCAGCTGCGTGCTCTCGAGCTGCTGGAGAAGGTCTCCAATCATCTTCACACGCCGCGCCAGCAGCTGGCAGGTTTCCCGGTTCCTTCTAACTGTCCTTGCAGCCTCAACGATCATCGTGATGAGCCCATACGCGTCCACCCCAGCAAGCTGCGCTATGCTGGCCACCTGACTGACACCATTGCAGAGCATCATCTTCTCTCAGTTTGCTGGTGAAGAAGACTGGAGAGCGCTGAGAACAAGCACTCAGTAGCCAGCTCCTATACCATAGGACTTCTCTGAGCAGCGAGTGCGTCGCAGCCTTCAGACTTCATGATTGACTATGTGGTTGGGAAGTTGTATAAGGAACCTCCCCTGATAGGATGGCCACATCCAAACTGTTGAGGTGGTGACTGGACTCAGACTTTTCTGAAAGTACGTCCTGTACCAGAAGAAAATGACTTTTCAGAAACTAAAACAATTTGGCATGGCATTTCAACACCACCAACACCAAGAGTCCAAGACTACTTCCTACACCTTAAGAATATCTAACAGAAACGTAGATATTATCCTGGCACCATCAGGGCACAGATTCTCATCCTGCGGAATTTCCACAAACACCTGGCCTGCGGCCGGTGGAGAGCAGTCCACCCAGAGAGATAATCCTGAACATCTGCAACTTGTCTAAGACCACACGAACGAACCTATGACTGAGCAATAGATCAAAGGGCAGGACAACCAGTAAATGGCAAGGAGGAGGCACTGCCACCGGTGCCATCTGGACGGCTCCCGGTGCACGCGGACGCGGCAATAGCATAACGACAAACATCTTGTGCTCTCCTCCAAGTGGCACGCGGGCATCCGTCGCCGTCCAGAACCAAACGCCGTCGCTGGATCCCCGCGGACTGACCGCGTGAGGCACTTCCACGAGCTCCCGACCATGGTTCTGCTACGAACACCACGCCGTCTCACTCACACCACCTCCCACTAGCCAGCTAGGCGATAGTGCGCGCGTAGGGAGAACCGAGAACGCGCCGCGGCTGCTGTGCTGCGTGCGGAGAGAGGAGAGAGGTGGACGGACGGAGATGGGCAGGCTGAAGGTGGCGTAGCTCCGGCGAGCGGCGTTGTAGGGAAGGGAGGAGTCGACCGTGGCCGTGGGGAGGAGGACGCCGACTGGTTGATTCGTCGACGCTGGGAAGACGGTCCGGGATATCTGGGCCGGCCCAGTAGCACGCCTGCACGGCACGACACGCGCTACACGGGCCAGCCCGGCACACGGCATGCCAGGGGCGGTGCCTGGGCCTGAAGGCTGAGCACGCGGGCCAGGACGACACGATCCGTTTATTTATTTTTATTTTTATTTAGGATTTTTTAAATATATCTGGCCGAAAAAATAGGTCCATAGGCCAAATTTGGCCCAAAAACAGCCTAGCAGGGCGGCAGCCTAACAGGGCAGGCGTGCTTGGCATGCCACTGGACCGGCCCGTATAGCTTCTGGGCCGTGCCTGGGTTGGAGGGGGCAGCACGTGGGCCGACCCGGCACGACCCGGCTAATAATCGTGCCATGGCGGGGCGGGCTGTGCCAGGCACGATTACGATGGGCCGAGCTGTGCCGTGTCGGGCCGGCCCATTTGGCCAGGTCTGCTAGTGGGGTGATGTTTGCACATAAGGCCCTCGAGCTATTCTGAATTTCAATCCGTTTGATATTTCTTCTTTGTTTAGCCATTTTTTTCTCGCTTCAACTCCACTAGCGGTCTACTCCCTCCGCCCCTACACTAGTTCAAAAACACTCTTATATTATGAAACGAGAGGCGCACGTGATTTCATTCGATGAACCGATTTGCTTGTTTAACACGTTTTCTTCTTCTTTTCTCGTTGGAATTGTTGCCATTTTATTGAACTATCTCGGACATATCCGAGTTCAAAGCATCCAGAAAAACAACCCAGAGGTTCGTTAAACTAAGTTTTGCACAAATGCTGACGACAACCTTCCCTGGCTAGGTGGTGCTTAGTTGATCCTGATCATGATCTCTTCCGCTGAATGGAGCAGCAAACTTGATCTACCCAACTATAGGGCCATGGAGGGACATGTTCGTCTCCACAGAAGAGATCGTGTTAGCTGCCTCCTTACTATCAGATTCCAGAGCAAACTTTAACACCAGCTTGATCACTCTACGACATGCCAGGAGCTCCGCCATCTGCAAGTCAATTACCAAGGGGGGGGGGGGGGGGGGTGGCATGCACTTGGCACGAACGTACCATGGTGGGCAGAACCGCCCCTACACCACCTTTGCCCAGAGTTACAACATTGCCCCTCGAGTGTTTGCTTCAAACCAACCCTCATTCGCCCACCTTGAGGCTGTCCTCTGGATTGAAGGGACTAAAAGCAAAAGCGGAAGAACATAATTCATTACATTCCAGTTGATCTATCAATAACATTGTTAAGCTACAGACTAAATCAAAAAACATAAAATTCAGTTACACGCCACAAGGCCGAAAGAAATTGTCATGTGAAACATCCTTGACATATGTAAAAAAGAGACATCTTCTATCAAGTAAATAGATGCAAACACTTTGATGTATCGAGAACATAGGTATCCCGCGTGCCATGTGTCGCTCTCCCGTGCATCTCGCGCTCTACCAGAAGTGACATCCATCAATGTTTCCTAGGGGGCTCTCTGTAACTAGTTTCTTTAGAAGACAAACGTCGTGGGCCTCAATGGAGATATGTGCTGGTTAGTTTCCTCTAATATCTGCATTGGTGCCGTGACAATAGCACAATTGTAGACATGATATCTAGCTTAGCAGTTGATGTCTGTAGATAGAAGTTACATTCTGATTTCGGTGTAATCAACCAGAGATCCAAGTGGATTGTGTAAACATTGATTGAATATGAGATGTTATATATAGAGCCCAACACCAAAGAAACAAGATAAATAAATGAAAGCATGTGTCAAATATGACATCAAGGTACACAACTCATGAGGAGTAATGCTAGTTAGGTTTTCTTTTGGGTGTGGAAGATATGACTCATTTCTCTTGCATTTTAAATTAATTAAGGTTGATGTGTGAGTCTCAAAGCGTCTGCATCCACCATTGCATGAACTACATATGCTGGTCATCACAAATAACTCATGCATATAACGGTTGTACCGCTACTGCACACTAGATTAGATGTGAGTTAGTTAATTCTCATCTATATGAGAGCTAGCAAACCCTAGTTTTTTATTGTTACACTCAATTAAGTTAACATTACTTTCCTCAATATATAGGCCGCCTCCATCCGTTCATAAATATTAGTTTTTGGATATTTTAATATGAACTACGTACCGACTGAAATAAGTGAACCAGCACTCTAAAACATGTCTATATACATTTAATTCAAAAAAGTTAAAACATCTTATATTTTTGAATGGAGGAAGTAATTAAGCTTAACAACGTCCCTAAATAGTAGACTATAATATACTTCGTGCACTCTCTCTTGATTTGTTTATTTTATTGACTTTCCAGTTAGTGTTGATAGCAAATAAGCATAGCACTGCAAAGCATAGCTTTGTGGTTTGTGACGGACGGCAAATCTGAGTGCCAACAAAGTTACGGGTGTGCCATGGTGTCAAAGTCAGGTAATTTCATATCCTCATGATAATTTGAACACCTGAGGATTTTTTTTCCTACACGTATTATGTATCGTAAGAAAGAGCCATGGGGTTTCTCCAAAGTGCTTGAAGGTGCAACTCTCTATTTTTTCTAAAATATACTGTGCACTTTTCTTTTCTGGATGAAACGAGCGTGTATAGTTTCCACACCTTTGAACCCGTGCGAATCCTAGCGTGCAGGTGTATTCGCCTATTCAGAGGAGAAGGGAAAAAAAATCCCGAGAGTGGCGTATATAGAGGACGGGCTTCAGGGAGCCCGTTAAAAAAAATCATATTTAAGAGTTTCAAAAATATAAAAAAAGTTACAAATGCATATACCTGTTGCTCAAGTATGTGTAAGGTTTCATTAACTAATGCGATTACTTGCATGCTAAACTAAAATGACAAATATTTGGTCTAAATACAATAAAGAGAAAGCCCATTTTAATCTATGTATTTGTCTTTTTTGTGTGCATCACATATGATCCTAAAGAAACATATGAACATATATGTTTATTCCTCTGGAAAAGAAAATGAACATATGAACATATATGTTTATTCCTCTGAAAAAGAAAATGAACATACGAACATATATGTTCATGAAATTTTGTACATGTATACTACAAATATATGCTTATGAGTATACCTTTTTCAGATTTTTTTGAGGCGGGGAAATAGTAATTTTCCTGAAAAAAAGGTCCTTGAACTCGGCCTCCATATGCACTTTTCGAAGGAAACCCTACTTCCTTTCTGGCGTGTTTGAACGGGCGCACAAGCCAGTGAACATTTGTTGGCTAGCCATGTTTTTTTATTTTTAAATGCCTCAAAAGTAGAAAAATAACAAGAAGAAAACCATAAGGCTTCATAATCAAAAGTATTTGGCACTTGCCAGTTTTTTTACCAAATAGTACGTACCTCCCTACCATAATACTATAAGACATTTTTTTACTGAAAAACGTCTTATATTATGGTACAGAGGTAGTGTAGTATTTGTGATCATGGAGCACTGTGATATACTATCTAAACTATTCCAAAGGCGCAGATTGGCTCCCAAGCCACGTGCTCGATTCAGGGTATTTATTCACCTTCAACAGAACTTGGGCGACCAAGAGCAGATCAGAATGCATAATCTCACTTCTTTTGTGATGTACATGCCCATTGTAAACATACATGCGAATGTGACGGCCAATAATCTTTGGCCGTCCTCGTTCAACTACTAACCCTGATTATTACTCAGTGATAGCAGTATGCTGGTGACGATCTCCCATTCCCGACGCAGCAGAGCATCGCCACAACTTCCAACATGCTGGGCCTACAGTCAGCACGACAGTGGACGTAGAGCAGAGCCACCTTAGAGCAAGTATAATAGTGGGCTTATAACATGTTTACATAACATTTTTGTCTATGTGGAGGAGGGATGAAAAAATAAAGGGAGCGGTCTCTTGTGCAAGAGCCTAACTATATGCGGATTTTTAAACAAATACAATAAATATGAAGAAAAAGAAAGAGAGAAGGTTGAAAAAAATAGTAATGTTATAGCCAACCTTGTAGCCCACGTTATTATTTAAGTGATTATAGATGATGGTTATACATGACATTACAGTTTCTTATAGCTAGCCACCAGCTGACTATAGTATTAACCATGCTCTTAACGCACTACGCAATCTGGGCTCTCTCGCTCTTGCTAGCGCGCAGCAGTGGGTCAACGAGCGTGCGGGGCCTCTTCGATACTTGCGTGCCTGAAAGGATTCCAAACTATTTCAATTGATCTATCAAATTTTGGCCAGTCATTTTGGACATAAAAGGCACCAATCGGAACCCATATTTATGAAAGATCTTCAAGTTAAAGGCATCTTAGAGATTATGTAGCTGCGCGCTGTTCTTTATCGAGGTAAAGTGCAGTGGCAGATAATTTAAAATTGCATTACTGCAACTCTGATTATGTCATGATAATTTAAAATTACTTAAATGATCCTGAAGATGAGCTATTGTCGGGCTTCACCATACAAGACCGGTACATCTTTCCACATATTATCTCAAGAGCTACAATGCCAAAGCTGTATACATCTGCCTTCTGTGATATCCCCAGTAGCAACGTGTTCAGGATCTGCATAACCACTAGCAAATGAAAAATGGGATCATCATTCATGGCTGTGCACTTGCAAACACGTGAAAAAGAAATAAGGCGGTTGGATCTTTAACTAGATTGCTGAAACAGATGATATATCTTACTATGTGTCGTATTGAAGACCTTCCACAATCGCATCTGGATCGAGCTATCTTTCGAAATCAGAAATTTTAACATTCATTTCAGGATCCAACAGGACACTACTTGCTTTCGAATCCCTTTGGACAATGTAAGTCTGAGAAGGCAGATGCAGATAAACAAGGCCATCTGCTATCTCTTTGATTATTTAAAGACGCTTTGACCAGTTAAGCAATTTTCTTTTTGACTCGTCTGCAAAAACGTAAATGCACTATTTGAGAGATGTGTTCATTTCTGGCATGTTACCCAAATTGCAAATTCAGACAACGTATGTTCAGCTATTGTGACATACAGTATTATTATACTGACTTTCTTAAAGTGCTCTGCCCTGTGGGGCCCACTACCAGCCTCACGTAGACCTCTTGGTCAACTATATAAAGATAAAGATAAGACGCGAGCATCTCCAGTTCGCGGGACGGCAGGTCGGCACGCAGCGCAGCCCACCACCACCACCCAGCACGTCTGTCTCGTCGCTAGCTACTCATGCCGACGGTGAATGTCGTAGAGGTCGGCCACGTGGTCGTGCCACCGCCGGAGGACTTGGTACTCAGGCTATCCGCGCTGGACGCGCCGTGGGTCGCGATCCCGCTAATCCAGCGCGTGCTCCTCTTCGTCGATGACGCCGGCGGCCAGCAGCACCCGCCATTCGAGTCGCTCGTGGGATCGCTCCGTGCGTCCCTCGCGGCCACGCTCGCGCGGCTCCCCCCGCTCGCCGGGAGGGTCGTCTTCCTGCCGTCCACCGGCGACGCGGCCATCGACTGCTCCTCCGGCCCCGAGGGAGGCGGCGTGCGGTTCGTCGTCGCAGAGAGCGACGACGCGGACGCGCGGCGGCTCGCGGGGGATGCGGACCACGACGTGGACACGTTGGAGGCGCTCGTCCCGGAGCTCAAGGTGGAGGCGCTCCCCGCGGAGGTGCTGGCCGTGCAGGTCACGCGGCTCAAGGGCGGGGTGGCGGTCGGCGTGGCACTGCACCATGCCGTGGTCGACGGCCGGTCAGTGTGGATGTTCCTGCAGGCGTGGGCCGCGGCCTGCCGCGGCGACGCTACTGCCGTGGCTGACATGACGTTCGACCGCGCGGTGGTGGCCCTCCCCGGCGTCGGCGAGGAGCTCGCGAGGAGCACGCTGCGCAAGTACGCGCCCAATCTGCCGCTGGTATGTACCTCGATCACCCCTCACTTCTCTTCCCAGTCCGTTCGTCTCGGCCGCGCTCCGCTTCATCGGGAAAAAAGGTGCTAGTATGAGATCTGCATTAGATTTCGCCCCCCCCCCCCCCCCCCCCTTTTTTTCTGCGGTGTATTTTCTGCCAAAATGTAATGGCACTGGCCCTCCACAACCACTTCCCTGTCAAGACACTTTACTATATCCAATTATTCATCAATCACTGCCTTTCCATGCGCGGGTGATTCTCCTCCACATGTTTTCCCTCTCTCGTTTTGGATGGGTCAGGATGGTCATACAAGGGCGTGGCAGCAGTGCGGACGCCCGTAAAGCCCTCCGTCCCACACTTCATCTTTGGTTTACAAAAGAAAGTATATTCGGATTGTTCGATAAACAGATGTATATCTGTATTGAATGACACAACATGTCCAAACAACGTATCCGGACGATTTAAGGATTGGCATTGGAAATGCCCTTACTTCCCTTCTCTGCCCGTTAGTCTCTTCAACCGGCAAGGAAGCTATCATCGGTAAAACTAAGCAGCCGACTCTATTTTTTTTGAAAAATAATATTCTCTAGATGTATTTAGTTTTAGATATATTTATTTTATTCATTTCTACAACAAAGTAATTCCAGACAAAGAAAGTACTACTCTACTAGATACATGGAGTGACAACTAATATGGATCTAAAGGAGTACTCTACAATAAATTATAGTAAAGTACAATTTTTTAAGGGTCTGTTTAGGACATATCTAAATATGCCCTAATTATTGCACATTTAAGTGACTCAATGAAAAAAAAGAAAAAAAAGACAAAAAAGATGCTTGCACGAATCCTAGCATAAAATCAATGACATGGAACTTAAATGTGCAATACTTAGAGTACATCAAAACGTGCTTTAGCAAAACTGCTTAAATAAAATGTTTGAATCCATCCAATTAAGCGTATGAGTATTGAGTTGACACAACCAGACAAAAGAAAATAAATGAAAATATTACGAAGTTCTCACTATGACGCATCTGAGTTTGAGTATGGCCTCGGCAAGCTCTCGAAAAAATTTCATACTTGTTTGGGAAACTGTGAACACGACGATTGTGCTAATTAGACACCTATACACATTTTAATAATTCTATTTTGCTACAGCACATCTAGATGTGCTTTAAGTATTGCACATCTAAGTTTTATGTTATCGATTTTACGCTAGGATTCATGCAAGCATCTTCTTTTGTAACTTTTTTCTTTTTTCCTAATTTGATAGACATTTAGATGCAATAATTAAGGCACATCGAATTATGTCCTAGAAGATATTATTGCAATACAAAGTTTTCTTTCTGTATGGGACGTTCCCTCTCCACCGCCAACGACCGCCAGACGGTGGTCTACTCAAAGACTTCGGCGAGACGAAAGGCCGAGCATGAGCGGCGTAGCGGGAATCCCATGCTTGCCTAACAGTGAAACGGTGGGAAACCAGGCATGACGAGCCATCGATGTTGCTATGGGCGGACTTCGAAACAGTGTCAGCCAATCTTCGTCTTGGCAACGGGTGGCCTGCAACAGCCTCCAGGCGATCCCATTTCTTCTCGGCGATGAGGGTGAGCTCCTCGTGCACGGCCTCCTCGTGCAATATCCGTCCCTCCTCCGTGAACAGCAGTGAGTCTAGCCATAGGGGAAGCAGCATGGCGAGGACGAGGATGGAAGTGGAGTTTTTATTTTATTTTTGAACAGGGGAAGGGTCCAGAAGGACCGAGTATTGGATTAGTGAAAGCGGTGTGCAATACACAGACTCCACTTGGTCCGGCAACACCTTACGGTTGCACCATAGACTCCACTTCGAGCAGAACTGTCTCCCTTGTTGGTATCATGGCCGGGAGGAATAAGACTGGCCACCATTCGTCCTGAAGATTCAGCAGCTCGTCGCAGAAGGCCAGCCAGCCGTCGAGGACGTCGTAGCTTCTCTGAGTCCACCGCTGACTGTGATCAAGATCCCCATTGATTGCATCTATATGCACGCCGGAGGCCCTTTTCTCGATCAAGAAACGACACTACCCTCGTAGGAAGCTATGATCCGACGAGGAAAGGCACCGGTGGAGAAAACCACCCCGGGATCCTCTTCATTAATTTGTCCCTTCCGCGGCAGCCAGGATAGAAGCGAGGGAATCGCCATAGGGACTCGTCCCAGTGCCCCAATGAGCATATTATTAAGGGGTCCAGATCCGCCTCCTTCCTACTATGGAGGTCGTGCAGAAGTCAACGGCGGCGACCACCGGATGCTCCTCGCGAGCTCCGGTGAGCAGTTCCCCGATGGCATGACGCCAATCCACGGCACAAGGCCGAACTCCGGCAATTGGCTAAACACTACTAAAACAACAACCCTACACGTACTACTACAATAGACAGGAGCAACCCAAGCTACCCTCTCATCCCCACTCCGCTCGGTGGCGCCGTCGGAGGAGAAAGAGAGGGGAACCGGGGAAACTATGGGGAGTCTCAACGGAGAGGAGGAGAAAGCGAGAGAAAGAGGATAATAGAAATTAGAGAGCCCCCGAAGTGGAGATGTGGGCGGCTGGGAGATGAGATGGGACGCGGAGAGCGTTGATTTTTTATAGCCGCGGGGTAATGGAAAATAGCATGTGCAGCAGGAAATGGTAATGTTATGTTGTGATTGCATCAAGGGCTCTTCGCAGATGACTCAATGGCGTGCATGGCCGGCTATTCGGGCAAGATTTTTTCTTAAAAAGTGAAGTCCACAACAACAATGATACTCGGATTCCATGAGTTAGGCCTATAACAAGGGGAAATTTGGCCCAAAAAGGCTGAAATAGCCTGTGTTGTTCCGGCCTCCACTCAGCTGGGCTGAAGTCATGAAGTTCACCCGACTACTTTGCACTACAACGTCCACCCAGCTAGACCGTTAATACACCTCAAAAAAAAAAAGCTAGACCGTTAATGGTCTCACTGATAATGCTCCTTAGAGGCCATCGCATGCAGGGAGGCTTTGTCGCTCATAGAGGATCTAGGACTACACCGTTTCACACAAAAAAAGGGCTACACTGCCCGTATATTGCCTCATTGCAGAAGCGTTGTGAATGATACAACAGAGAGTTCTGGGGGCAAGTACGGGGGCATTATCACATAAATCAAAGCTTGGGCGACTTCTTTTACTTGTAATTTTGTTCATAAACTTCGTTTCTCGAATTTTGAGGCAGATAGAATGGCTAGGTATGGTGTTTTGTTAGATCAGTGTGGCATCTTTGGTTGGGATCTCCCCATGATCCTATGATCATACCTGTAACACTACATGTAAATATTATGACTGATCAATAAAACTAGCCAATTGTTCTAAAAAATGCTAGACAGTTAATTTTGCTCAAAAAAACTAGATCATTAATGGGCAATCAAAGCTAGCATTACGACTAGCCACAATGGGAGTAACTTAACTAGTAACATCACACATTTCAATACAAGATTGCTTAATTATGTAGCATCTAATTAATGAGGTGAGAGGGGTTTGTGGTAACTTAGATAGTTACTATAACATCACACATTTCAAGGCATCATGAGTCTATAGCCTAATAAATAAATTTTTTCATGATACCACTCGTATGTTATTATCCACTATGGAGGTAGTAACATAGACTAGTAACATCGACAAGTTACTACTCTATGTTACTCCCCATTGTGAGCAGTCTACAAGCAGCGCCATCAACCTGTTGTTATTGTCATCCCAAAAAAAACCCTGATGTTATTGTACTCACTGCAATATTACTATTGCATGGCCGGCTGGCCGTTGTGCTCCCGGCCTCGTCAGCCATATAAATTGCGAGGCTAGGCGAGAATCTTGACATCAGTGGACTACACTAGAACACCATTTTAATTTTTTTGTGGGTGAACACTAGAACAACATTGTATTCAAACTCCTCATATAAAACTTCTAGCAGGAATAGGGTATTATACCTCTAAAATAAAGGACCCGAACCCGGGTAAAACCCGTCATGTGAATCCCGTACCTACATCATCCCCCAAATCATGTATATTGTCCAATAGTGATATTGTCACAAAATCTGTGTGACACATATCGTTTGAGCTATTATACACATAAATCATATAAAATTGGCATTTAAACAACATCTTCAACGCACATGGGCATTTGAGACTTTCATCACCACCTACGGGCGCACCAGCCACACAAAAAAGCAGTTTTCCATACATAGTTTTTTTTTTGCCTTCTCAACTTCTACTAGCTCCAGGGCCTCCAGCCTGGTTGTCATTTCAGTCTCAGCCCAAACAAAAAGGGCCTAAGATAAACATTGGAATATGCAGCCTTGGATCAGAATTCTATAATCCTTTTATTGGCATGCAAGCAAATTAACATTCTCGGGCACAATCTTTGCATTTCAGGATGCCAACATGTTTCCTAGCACCCAAATTAAACTCCCTCGTCGGACATTCACCGTCACCGCAAAGCAAATCCACCACCTGAAGCAATGCATGTCTGGCCAGACGACCTCCAGGAAGGCCGCCGCCACGCCCATGTCGTCCAGCTTCGTGGCCATCGCGGCGGTCGCCTGGGCATCCTTCGTCCGGTCCAAGCACCCGTCCGCCATCTCCACCAACCATGACGTCTATCTCTTCTTCTTCATCGACTGTCGCGGGCGGCCTGGCATTGACCCGCCCGTGAGTGAGAACTACTTCGGGACATGCATCACCGGGTGCCTCGTAAGGGCCATGGCACAGGACCTCCTCGCTGCTGACGGTGTCGCAGCCGCCTCGGCGGCGATTCAGCGGGAGGTCCGGCGAGCAGCGGAGGACCTGCTCGCCCTTTGGGACTGGTTGGACATTGTATCGTGGGTGCCACTCGACAAGATGGTGAGCATCAACGGGTCCACGCGGTTCAAGGCGTACGAGGTGGCCGACTTCGGGTGGGGCGCGCCGAGCAGGACGGAGTTGGTCACCATGAGTGACGGGCGGGTGGTGCTTGTCGCCGCCAAGAACGGCGGAGTGCAGGCATCCGTGTGCATGCACCTGGATCATGCCAGCGAGTTCAACTCGCACTTCCTTAATTCTCTTGGTTGATTCATGTGTATGCAATATGATTTTCGATGCAAATGGACGGTGGAAATTAAAAGTTACCTTGTTGCCATCACTCCGCTGGAATTGGTGAACTAGCCAAGCCAATTTCCTATGAGACCTTCCCTAGTGCGGCTATCGTAGTGAGTATCCTGCAACTACATGTACTGCCAACTATTGCTGAGTTGTTGTAGTATTTAATTTGGAAAGAGAGAATATTAGTATCATAGCATGATGTCCTATCATATCAAATGAAGTATGAATATGAGTCCTGTAAAATAAGAATAATTGGAGTACTAACTTATGATAGTATGCACTATGAAAACAGTATCATACCCTGGATCATATGCATGATATTAACTTATGATAACACCTACCACAAAAGATCGGAAGAAGACCAAGGTGACGTGTACATGTTTTGAAAGAAGTACCGCATGTAACTCATCCATAGAATCCTTCCAGACCCAAAAATAATAACAGAAATAAGATTCTTTCAATGAAATTTTCTATTGAATACGTACTAGGGAAACAATTACTCCCTCCGATCCATAATAATTGCCGTGCTTTTAGTTCAAATCAAAATTTAAACTAAAACCACAACAATTATTATGGATCAGAGGGAGCAATGTTCTAGCAACATATCAGTATCAGAAAGGTGTACAAAGGAGTTTCAGATTTTAGTGCTAAAAAAATACTCGAAACTTCAAGCACTGAAATCTTTTTCGTGTGCAGAGCTCATCGAATGATTTTTTGGCATGAAAACTTGCAAGAACCTACAAGGTTTGATCATCTTTGATTTTGCAAAGTTTCAGGTTTTTTTGAATTTTTTTATTTTTACTGTTCCTAGAGGGTGCCTAGGCACCCGGGAGCTGAAAAACTACTCTCTATCAATATTTACTATGAAGTATAACATGGGGAAATTTCTCTCGACAAGATGCAGGTGGACTACAGCTCAGCCAAACGACATTGGCATAGTTTGAGCATCTACAACCGGGTTTTTTTGACTGAATATTGTGAGGTAACAGCCCCACAACCCATTATTTAAAAAACAATAGAGGTCCAGAAATACAAAAGAAAAAAATATAAATACAACAGGATCTCACCTATTTACAACACTCATCTACAACCAAAATTGCCTAATCTGGGCCCTATATGTCCACGGACGCGTCCTCAGACGTTGACCGGGCGGCCCTCAAATAACTCAATTTGCAACCACAATCCCTACCTTCAAAACGTCAATTACATCCAAACACATGCACGTCGATCATCTTGGCCAAACATAAATAGTGCTCACAAATACAAATTTTGCGCACTTAAGCATATGTAGGCCAAACACAGTTCAAACATAAATATTGTGCATACTGCATACTTGATAAACTAAAAGCAAAGTTCACAGATTTCCAGTGTGGGTCCACATATGCACGACAAGGTCATCCAGAAGTTGCATATTCACCTGTTGATCATGTAGTTGTCGATGCTTCTCCAAACAGTTGGCAATGTGCTCTGCCTGTTGTTCTAGGAGGCGGACCTGAACAGTGGGCTTCACAACATCATGCGTGTGGACTGCCCCTTCACCCTCATCCTCGACAATCAAGTTGTGTAAGATTACTCAACATGTCATGAGCTGTCAAAGTTTCTTCGCTTCCCACACCATTGCAGCTCCACGAACAATACCCCGACGAGTTTAGAGGACTCCAAATGCCTCTTGCATTGCTGCAAAGTGGCTTTGTTTGTTTCCTTGGGGATTAGATATGGTCTTCACGAACTCTGCCCACTGAGGATAGATACTATACGCAAGGTAGTAACTTATGTTGTAGTTGTGCCCGTTGATGGTGTAGTTGCATGGTGGAGCTTCCCTGTGACAAAGTGTTTTGAATAAAGGAGATCGTTGCAGCACATCGATGTAATTGCACGGACATGGCATACCAAAGAAAGCATGCCAAATCCAGACATCCTTCGATGACACTGCTTCAATTATGATGGTAACTTCTTTGACGTGACCTTGGAATTGCCCATGCAAACTTTTTGGGCAGTTATTCCATTGCTAGTGCATGCAATCAACTAAACCCTATATAGTTGGGAATCCTCTTGATGCTCCAATTGCCAACAACTTTTTCTGTGTCCTCCATAATTAGCTCTCTCAGGTACTCTGGTTCAAACACCTTCACCGCAGTGCGTGTAAATTGTACCTTGGTCACCAGGACGGTGCTCTCTCCCATCCAGATTTCAGTATTCACCAGAGTGCATGCAAATTACACCGTGACTGCCAGCACCGTGCTCTCTCCCATCCAGATTTCAGTATCAATTACATCCACGGCTTTGTCGTAAGCAAGAATCCTGTGAGAAGCTGTCATATCTGTAGAGGAGAGAAGGAAAGTTGTCCGCAATAATCCTTCCTTGGCTTGAAATTGTCACCAGCCTCCTCCACGACATTCACTACAGGAAAGAACAAACTTCTTCTCATCCAAAAGAGACGTTGAAATAAACTTTCAGGGTATGTTGGCTCTGACGTGAAGTAATCTGTGTATAGAAGCCGTGGACCGGAAATGTTATGTTGGGGAATAACTCTCTGTCCCTTTATAGAACCCTTGAAGTTCATGACGCGCTCCTCTGACTTCTCCATCTCCTCTTGGATGCTTACCATCATCATCATTTCAGCATCTTCATCGTCCCAATCCAACGACGGGATGAACTCGTTGATATGATTTCGTCAAGGCCAGGGTTCCATAGCCATCATTTGAGGACGAATACATTGGTGACCTAGAAGTAACGACCAAAAGAATAAAAAAACTATCGGAAATTTCGTCGAACACATAGAGCATGAGGTGTATATAAGGGTGGGTTGGACGTACCAGGGCGGCGATCCTGATTGATTGCGGCATGGTCGATGGCGGTGTGGTTTCAGGCCTCCGGTGAAGAAGCCCTAGGTTGTGGATGATAGTGGAGCAACGATGGTGCCGGAACTCTAATTGTGGTTGTGGGGACAAGGCCAAAAGACAAGAGAAGAATGATGGTCGGCGGGGATATGGGAGAATGGATGCGGGCCCTGGCGGTCAGTCCTACGTGGCGGGCGTGCCCGGGCATCCCCATATCCGCCCCATATATGGGCCCGGTATGGGGGTTGCCGGTTAGTCCGGGCGTTTGGGCTAGATTTGTGAGCCGTGATTGGGTGGCAATTTCACGTTCGGTCAGTGAACGGACAGGCCGCCTGAACGTTTGGGGTGGATATGGGGGCCCTGGTTGTAGATGTTGTTAAACATAAGCACACAACAATGGACAAAAACTAAAAGAACATGTCCCTAATAGAAGATAATAGTGGGACAGAACCAGGTATGGCCTGATGATGCACCGATTGTATTCCTTGTTGATTGGAAGGACTAGCTGCCGATTCCATGCTTTTGTAGCCACTCCTTGACTTTAAGTTCCTTTGGATTAGAATTTCATTAGCATCTCCCCAGATTTCAGATGCAGCCTGATCTTGAGAACTGAGTTCTTTAGATTAAGCAATAATATTTAATTATAGCTCCTTTTTTATAAATACCCCTGTTTCTTTTTAATCTGCATACAAAGTTTGGTCAAAGTCAACCTCTGTAAAGTTCGACGAACTTTTTATTAAAAAATGTCAACATTCGTAATATGAAATCAATATTATTAAATGGACTGTGAAATGTTTTTTCATACTATATAGTTTTAGTGTTGTAGATATTCATATTTTCTGATATAAATTTGGTCAAACTTGTATAGTTTGACTTTTACCAAATTTTGTACACGGAGTAAAAAGAAATTGAGGGAGTATTTTTCTGTTGGTCTATGTGTGAAGGGATGCACATGCCTATTGTATAGAAAATGAGATTACAATCTGTAACGCCCTCGATGCGACTATGTCTCCCACGTGTCGGGGCACGACTTAGAGGCATAGGCGCATTGAAAGCAATGTCGCAAGTCGGGAATCATTACACAACCCATGTACATATATAATATAAAGGGGAATAGTAGCATAGTTGGCTTACACTCGCCACGTCACATCAAAGTACATAAATAACATCCATCATACAATCACTCATGGCCCGACTACGGCGCCAAAATAGAAAAGACCCCCAACAAGCGACTAGGCCCTGAATCTAACCCCGAATAGGCATCCCTACTGATCATCAGGAAAAGACACATAGTAACGCTGAGAGTCCTCGTCGTACTCCCACTTCAGCTCGAGCGCGCCATCCGGAGAGGTATCATCGGTCCCTGCATCTGGTGTAATAGTAATGTGTGAGCCACAGAGGACTCAGCAATCTCGCACCCTCGCGATCAAGACTATTTAAGCTTAATAGGTAGGAAAGGGGTAATGTATAAGTGGAGCTGCAGCAAGCGACTAGCATATATGGTGGCTACCTTATTCGCAAAGGAGAGCGAGAAGAGGAGGCAAAGCACGAGCGGAAACTATAGAGCCGCCTACGCAAACATAACTCCAACGCCGTGTCCACTTCCCGGACTCCGCCGAGAAGAGGCCATCACGGCAACACACTCAGTTGATTCATTTTAATTATTTAAGGTTCAAGTTATCTACAACCGGACATTAACAAATTCCCATCTGCCCATAACCGCGGGCACGGCTTTCGAAAGATCAATCCCTGTAGGGGGGTCCCAACTTAGCCCATAACAAGCTCTCATGGTCAACGAAGGAATAGACCTCCACCCAGGACCCACCGATCAGACTCGGTATCCCGATACAACAAGATGATTCGACAGGTCAAAACTAGTCCAGCAACACCACCCGCTGTGCCGACAAATCCCGATAGGAGCTGCACATATCTCGTTCTCAGGGCACACCGGATAAGCTAAGCGTACGGGAGCCAACGTAACCCAAGTTGCCAAGGGACGGCCCCGCACGGTGCTCTAGGGTGGACCAACACTCAGAGGAGCACTGGCCCGGGGGGAGGGGGGGACTAAAATAAGATGACCCTCGGGCTCCGGAAACCCAAGGGAAAAAGAGGCTAGGTGGCAAATGGTAAAACCAATGTTGGGCATTGCTGGAAAAGCTTTAATCAAGGCGAACTATCAAGGGGTTCCCATTATAGCCCAACCGCGTAAGGGACGCAACAATCCGGGAACATAACACCGATATGACGGAAACTAGGGCGGCAAGAGTGGAACAAAACACTAGGCGAGAGGCCGAGCCTTCCACCCTTTACCAAGTATATAGATGAGTAAAGATAACATAGCAATATAATGATATCCCAACAAGTAAAATAAGTGTTCCAACAAGGAACGGCTCCAATCTTCACCTGCAACTAGCAACGCTATAAGAAGGGGCTGAGCAAAGCGGTAACATAGCCAATCAATGGTTTGCTAGGACAAAGGTGGGTTAGAGGATCAATCATGGCAATTGGGAGGCTGAAAAGCAAGTGGTAGGCATCGTAGCATTGGCAAAGCAATAGAGCAAGAAAACTAGCATAGCAAAGATAGTAGTGATTTCGAGGGTATGATCATCTTGCCTGCACAGTTGTCAGAGTTGACTGGATCCTTAAAAGCAAACTCAACGGGCTCCTCGTTAGAGAACTCGTCTCCCGGTTCTACCCAACAACACAAACAAGCAACGAGGATACAATCAACCACGTGCAAGGGCAACCAATAATATGCAAAGATGATATGCTATGCGGGATGCAAAATGCAAGACGTAACAGAAAATGCATGAATCTGGCCTCAACTTGGAAAACCAAGTGTGCCACTGGATAGAGGGGAAGAAATCCCCTGAAAACGATATAAAGATCATGGCAATCGGAGCTACGGTTTGGAAATGGCAAGCGTTTTACGAAACGAACCGATCTGCGATTTACAGCAAGTAGGCTCCTAAATGCAACGAAATGAACATGCTACAGCCACCAAACATGAAAACAAGTGCATGGCAGTGATGTACTCAAGAAGCTTAACAAATCACCAGGACTGAGGCATAGGCAAATTCATCCATTAAGTGCTTCAAACAAGCATGGCAAAACTGAATAAGCAAAACAGATTTCAGACTTAGCGAAATTAACGCTAGTCTGGAATTTCAGACCACGATGCTCTCTTCGGAGCAGCAAAACAACATGAAGCATAACCTGAACATGGCAAGTAAGAGCATGGCATGGAGCTACTCAACAAGCTTAACAAAACACCCAAAATGACCTGGGGCCAAAAGGGTTCACAAAATACTCTACCGAGCACACGAACATCGATGAAACACAATCAGTTTTCAGACTTAGTGAAAACTGGGACATGCTAAAATTATAACTCACGGAGGCATGTAAACGAGCTCGATGCTCTCACTACGGTGCAAGTCATGGCAAGGCAAGCATATATCCATTAAGAAGTCACAAAATGCTAGCTAGACGTGGCAAGATCAATGGCATAGCATGCATGGATCACTAGCAATAGCTCCGGCAAAATCGCAAAAGAGTTCACGATCTGCCCAAAACAACAACTATGCAAAAGTTGAGCTCAATTGAGTCAACCTAGGGTGCTCCAACATAACAAGTAAAGACATGGATGGATTAAGCACAACAAGCATAACAAAGCACTCTTACTGATCATCCTCAAAAGAGGCACGGATCACTAGGAAACAAGCTGGACATATAGCATCGCGAACTAAAACATCCCAGACTTAGTGATTTTCACCAAGTCCTTGAAATCAGTAAACTCAGATACCCCTCTTTGCAAGCTTGCACAAGACAACACACACATCCTAAAAATGCAAGGGAGGCACCTCTGGAAAGAAGACAACATGCTTAACAATTCATCCCAAAGGGGCACAAGCATATCATGCATACAATAATCATGGCAAAAATGACAAAAGTCAATGTAGGGCTAACGGATCTGCAATTTAACTCATGATGCCTCCTTCTAACAGCATTTAGGGCACCAAGATGACCTCAAATGCAAATGATGCAATGGAATGAAATGATGTACTCGTCGAGACGAAGATTTTGGTATATCATATGCCCAAATCGAAGCTACGGATGCAAAGATATGGCAGGTCAAATTAGGCATAAAAATCTGGAAAAAGGGGAGGGAAAGTCAACCGGATTAGGGTTTACTGTAGCACCGGATCTAGATCCGAGCTCGGGCACTGTAGAAGGGCGATCCGGCGAGGCGGCCGGCTGACTCCGGCGACGGCGAGCCTGGCCGGCGACGAGGGGAGGCGAGGCCGGCGAGGAGGGGCGCGGTGGACGGCGGGGCGGCGCTCGGCGAGGCCGGCGAAGGAGGCGGCTTGCCGCGGTGGCGCAGCGCACCGGAGGAGGGAGGCGGCCGAGCCCCGGCGCGGTGGTGCGGAGAGCTCCGGCGAGCGCCGCGGTGCCGCGGTCTACTCCGGCCACCGGAGTGAGAGGAGACGGCGGCGGGGCTGCGGAAGGCCGGGCGGCGTGGAACGGGCCCGCGGGGGCCGGGCGCGGGCTCCCCGGGCCGGCGGCGGGGTGAGGAGGCGCGGCCACGTGGCGCGACCGGAGTGGACGGGGCGATGTGTCCGGCGGCCGGCGGACAATGTCCGGCGCGCGGAGCTGCGATCTGGGATTTTTTTTAGGGTTTCGAGGTAGAGGACGATCCAAAAACGAGGGGGGCCTTTATATAGGCATAGAGGGAGCTAGGAGAGTCCAAATGAGGTACGGTTTTCGCCCACACGATCGTGATCGAACGACCGAGACGATGGAGCAGAGTTTGGTGGGTTTTGGGCCAAAATGGAGGGGTGTTGGGCTGCACTCACACGAGGCCTTCTCGGTCCCTCGGTTAACCGTTGGAGTATCAAACGAAGTCCAAATGACCCGAAACTTGACAGGCGGTCTACCGGTAGTAAACCAAGGCCGCATGGCAAGTCTCGGTCCAATCCGGAAATGTTTAATCCCCACACACGAAAGAAAGCTAGAAATGGCCACCGGAGGAGAACGAAGCGCCGGAATGCAAAACGGACAACTGGGAAAATGCTCGAATGCATGAGATGAACATGTATGCAAATGCAATGCACGTGATGACATGATATGAGATGCACGAAAACGAAAATAACACACGGAGACAAAGACCCGAACCCGAGAATTAAATATAACTTAATGTCGGAAACGGCAAGAGTTGGAGTACAAATTGGGAAGGTTACATATGGGGCGTTACACCACTCCACCACTACGAAAAGATCTCGTCCCGAGATCTAGGACTGAAAGAACTCCGGGTACTCAGAGCGGAGGTGATCCTCGCGTTTCCAGGTAGCTTCACGGTCGGAATGGTGTGACCACTTGATTTTGAGAAATTTGATTGACTTGTTGCGAGTTCTGCGTTCAGTCTCTTCAAGGATTGCAACTGGGTGCTCACGGTAGGAGAGATCTTGTTGGAGCTCAATGTCCTCGAAGTTGACGGTGCGTTCAGGCGTCTTGAAGCACTTACGGAGTTGGAAGACATGGAACACATCATGAACATTGGCAAAGTTTGTAGGAAGCTCGAGTTGATAGGCGAGGTCGCCTCTCTTGCTGACAATCTTGAAAGGCCCGATGTATCTGGGGGCAAGCTTCCCTTTGATACCGAAGCGACGAGTCCCTTTCATAGGAGAGATGCGGAGGTAGACATGATCTCCGATCTCGAAAGCCAAATCACGGTGCTTACTATCATAGTAGCTCTTCTGGCGGGATTGGGCTGCTTTGAGGTTATCACGAATGACCTTGCACATTTCTTCTGCCTCTGTGATCAGGTCATTACCCAGCAGCTGACGTTCACCGGTTTCAAACCAGTTGAGAGGTGTACGGCACTTCCTACCATACAGAATTTCAAATGGGGCCTTGCCCGAACTTGCTTGGAAACTGTTGTTGTATGAGAATTTGGCATAAGGAAGACAATCCTCCCACTTCATGCCGAAGGAGATAACACAAGCCCTGAGCATATCTTCAAGAATCTGGTTGACACGCTCGACTTGACCGCTTGTTTGAGGATGGAAAGCAGTGCTGAAGCGAATGTTGGTGCCCATGGCCTTCTGAAAAGAATCCCAAAACTTTGAGGTAAAGATGCTGCCACGGTCTGAAGATATCACTTGAGGAATACCGTGCAGAGAGACAATTCGAGAGGTGTAGAGCTCCGCCAATTGAACTGCAGTGATTGACTCTTTGATAGGCAGGAAATGAGCCACTTTGGTGAGCTTGTCGATGACAACGAATATAGCATCATTGCCACGCTTGGACTTTGGAAACCCAGTCACGAAGTCCATTTCAATGTGGTCAAACTTCCATTCTGGAATGGCAAGAGGTTGGAGGAGACCTGCTGGCCTCTGGTGTTCTGCTTTCACTCTTCTGCAGACATCACATTCATTCACGAATTAAGCGATCTCGCGCTTCATTCGAGTCCACCAATAAGTTTGCTTCAGATCTTGATACATCTTCGTGCTACCAGGATGGATGGAGAGGAGAGAGTTGTGAGCCTCATTCAAGATCACTTTACGAAGTTCACCTTTGGGCACAACAATTCGATCCTCGAAGAAGAGAGTGTCCTTGTCATCAAGTCGGTAGCACTTGTACTTGGACTGACTCTTTGCAATATCAATCTTCACCTTTTTCACCATAGCATCAAGAAGCTGGGCTTGGCGAATCTGGTCTTCCAAGGTAGGAGAAACTTGAAGGTTGGCGAGGAAACCTTGAGGAACAACTTGCAGATTAAGTTTGCGGAAAGCTTCACAAAGCTCGGGTTGATAAGGCTTGAGAATCAGACTGTTGCAATATGCTTTTCTGCTCAAAGCGTCAGCAATCACATTAGCCTTGCCTGGAGTATACTCGATACTCGGATTGTACTCTTGAATCATTTCGACCCATCGAGTTTGCCTGAGGTTGAGATTAGGCTGAGTGAAGATGTACTTGAGACTCTTGTGATCAGTGAAAATGTCCACTTTCCTTCCCAATAGAAGATGTCTCCAAGTCAACAACGCGTGCACAACTGCCGCCAACTCGAGATCATGAGTGGGGTAGTTCTTCTCATTAGGCTTCAACTGGCGAGAGGTATAAGCAACAACTTTCTTCTCTTGCATCAGTACAGCACCGAGACCTTGGAGAGAGGCATCACAAAAGACCTCGTACGGCTTGGTTTCATCAGGCGGAGTTAGAACTGGAGCAGTGATCAATTTATCTTTCAAAGCGTTGAAAGCGATATCACACTCCGGAGACCAAACGTACTTGACGTGCTTCTGAAGAAGATTTGAGAGAGGCTTCGCGATCTTGGAAAAGTTCTCAACGAATCTTCGGCAATAACTTGCAAGACCGAGGAAGCTACGGAGTTGCTTCACATTCTGAGGAGGTTCCCAATTAACAATTGCAGACACCTTCTCAGGATCCACGGAAATGCCCTTGGCAGAGATGATATGACCAAGATAAAGAACCTCATCGAGCCAAAATTCACACTTGGAGAACTTGGCGTAGAACTGATGTTCCCTTAGCTTGTCAAGAACCAAACGCAAGTGTTTGGCATGATCTTCCTTGTTCTTCGAGAAAACCAGAATGTCGTCGAGATAGACCAAAACAAAATCGTTGGTGTAGGGGTTGAAGATGAAGTTCATCATGCGAGAGAACGTCGAAGGAGCGTTGGCGAGGCCAAAAGACATGACAGTGTATTCATATGACCCACAGCTTGTTCTGAACGCCGTCTTGGGAATATCTTGCTCACGAATGCGAATTTGGTGATAACCCATACGGAGGTCAAGCTTGGAGAATAATTGGGCACCCTTGAGTTGTTCGAACAGCTCATTAATGTTGGGAAGTGGATATTTGTTCTTGATGGTCTTCTTGTTCAATGGACGATAATCAACACAAAGTCGGTCCGTTCCATCCTTCTTCTTCACAAAAAGAACACCACAACCCCACGGAGAAGTACTAGGCCGAATGAGACCCATTCTTTCTTGAACATCGAGTTGTTTCTTCAACTCCTTCAACTCTTCGGGGCCGAGCTTGTAGGGACGTTTGCACACAGGTTCCGTACCGGGCTCAAGTTCAATAACAAATTCAACCGGCCGGTTTGGAGGCATGCCTGGGAGTTCTTCTGGGAAGACGTCTTGATACTCACAAACAACCGGAATCTGCGAAATAGCATCCAATTCACCCTTCTCATTGAGAGAGAACAACCAGATGGTATTATTCCGAGCAGCAAAGACAATGACATCTTCAGACGAATGGGTCAGTTGAATCTGCCTGGCCGCACAATCAAGGTGAGCCTTGTGTTTAGAGAGCCAGTCCATCCCAAGAATAAGATCGATATCAGAATTGCCAAGAACCATTGGAGAAGCGAGGAACTTGAAATCACCCAACATGATAGAAATATCCGGGACTATTGAAGTAGCCCTCATAGACTTAGCCGGAGAAACCACTCCCATAGGTTTACCCAACATCTTTGAAACAAAGTCATGCTTGGAAACGAAAGATCTTGACATGAAAAAATGCGATGCACCCTTGTCAAAAAGAACTCTTGCAGGAATAGAATTAATTGGAAAGTTACCCATGATCACATCTGACGAATCCTCTGCCTGAGCTGCATTCACCATATTGACCTTGGCGTGCTTGGGATTATGCTTGACCACAGCTGTACTTGCCGATCTGACAGGAGGAGGAGGAGGAAGACGCCTCTGGTTGAAACACTTGTTGGCGTAGTGACCCTTCTGTTGGCACTTGTTGCACGTGACATCTGAGAGCGGACGGTGATACGGAGCACTCGATCTTGAAGCTTGAGACGAAGTCTTGTTCTGAAAGCCTGGGATGGGTGGGTGGGATGAACCCATGCCACCTTTGCTCTTCTGCTGATACGGCTGACGGAACGGAGGAGGAGGAAGCCAATACTTCTGCTGCTTGGCCACTTGAGTAGAGGAAGAAGGTGTAGTGTCTCTGACTCGCTTCCTGGAAGCATCACACCTTAACTGAGCAGCCTCTTGCTTCAGTGCCATGTTGTAGAACTCATCGTATCTCAGCGGCTCGAAGAGGACAAGAGCGAGCTGAATTTCTTCACGAAGACCACCCCTGAACTGATAGATCATGCTCTTCTCATCAGGAACATCCTGCTTGGCAAAACGGGCGAGCTTCTGGAACAACTTGTTGTAGTCATAGACAGACAAAGAGCCTTGCTTCAGATTGCGGAATTGTTCACGTTTGCTTTCAGTCACACTTTGAGGAATGTGATGAGCTCAGAAATCACGACGGAAATCATCCCAAGTGATCAAGCGTCCACCTCTGGAATCCCGGTACTGCTGAAACCACTCTGCGGCCTGATCCTTGAGCTGGAAAGACGCGAACTTGACGAAATCTTCAGGTCTGACATTGCTACATTCAAAATACTTGCCCAGATCGACTAACCAATCATCAGCATCGATAGCCTCAACGCAGTTGCTGAACGTCTTTGGACCATTTGCGAGGAACTGATTCAGAGTTGCAAAATGGTTCTGGTTGTTGCCTTGATTTGCTTGACTGCTTTGATTCCGCTCTTGGATGATTTGCATGATCAGCTGTGTATTTGCATTAGTAGCAGCCATCACAGCTTGCCATGCTTCCGGAGGAGGCGGAGGTGGCGGCGGATCTTGATTCTGGTTCTGCCTGGTGCTCTTAGCGGGAGCCATCCTGAAGAGGTTGACCACCGTTAGCACACAACTAGAGAAATATTGAAGGTGAATCCAACGGAATGAAAAATAGCAACATAAAGTCTTCACATCCGAACAAAATGAACGAATGCACTTCTCTTGAAGTGGTCACATATTCCTAAATTGCGAAGCCACGAAGAATCAGGTAGAAGAGGTACATCAACGAGGGATGGAATCAACATATGACGTCGAAGCAGAACGAATATCACAACTGAAAAATAAACCCATGGGTTGGCTTGCGGAATAAGCCGGAACAAACACATGATAGAAATTTCGTCCGAAGTTTTCGTGGTAGGACCTACACGGGCTCGACCGTACAGCACCATCATGTACAAGGCAGTGCACATGACATACGAAGCGTCCCCGAGTCAGCATAGCCAAGGACTCTTTAAGACACAACGAGGCCACTGTAAAATCGACCGTGAATAGGCGAACCACTAGACGTCGAATCCCAATTTCATATCACACATCTGTTGGAAAGATATCCTAAGAGCTACTTGAATTCCCACCTATGAAACTCCCGAAACTTTCCGGTTATGCAATCAGGTGTTGGGGATACAGGGGAAGCATAATATCTCACCCAAGCTAGCAAATCCTACATCCAGCTGCATCCATCCTTCAACACATAACCAAGAAACCTTCGGAAACCATCTATCTCAACCTTCGAAAAGCATCCGTTATACAAGTTATGGCAATACTCCCGAACTCCCGCCCCAGTACTAGGTGGCGTCGAGGTTATCTCACCAACGAACTGCATAAAGGAGATTTTCGATGTCGCGCACATATCTCAAGTATACCAGAATTGCAACGATAGAATTATGATGACAATACCTCAGAGCTCAACTCCCCGGGACACTTCCACTAAACCCCTGACAGGAGGCACCAAGACAGTATTCTCATCATAAGCCATCGGAACAAAACCAAGATACTCGCGTGATCCTATATTTTTTTAGTGAAATTTGAGAAGAGAAGAGTCAAAACTCTACGTCAGGATGCCTTACCAGAGCGATGAGGAGACTGGGAAGTAAAAAGAATTCCTAAGCTCTCCGATATATAATTCCTAAGGACTCAAAACATTTTTCTAGACACAACTCGGCTGCTAAAAACGATCAAGCAATGGGGCTCCTAAGGTCGGGGAAGGCTCTGATTACCAACTTGTAACGCCATCGATGCGACTATGTCTCCCACGTGTCGGGGCATGACTTAGAGGCATAGGCGCATTGAAAGCAATGTCGCAAGTCGGGAATCATTACACAACCAATGTACATATATAATATAAAGGGGAATAATACCATAGTTGGCTTACACTCGCCACGTCACATCAAAGTACATAAATAACATCCATCATACAATCACTCATGGCCCGACTACGGCGCCAAAATAGAAAAGACCTCCAACAAGCGACTAGGCCCTGAATCTAACCCCGAATAGGCATCCCTACTGATCATCAAGAAAAGACACATAGTAACGCTGAGAGTCCTCGTCGTACTCCCACTTCAGCTCGAGCGCGCCATCTCGAGAGGTATCATCGGTCCCTGCATCTGGTGTAATAGTAATCTGTGAGCCACAGAGGACTCAGCAATCTCGCACCCTCGCGATCAAGACTATTTAAGCTTAATAGGTAGGAAAGGGGTAATGTAAGTGGAGCTGCAGCAAGCGACTAGCATATATGGTGGCTAACTTATTCGCAAAAAAGAGAGCGAGAAGAGGAGGCAAAGCACGAGCGAGAAACTAGAGAGCAACCTGCGCAAACATAACTCCAACACCGTGTCCGCTTCCCGGACTCCGCCGAGAAGAGGCCATCACGGCAACACACTCAGTTGATTCATTTTAATTAATTAATTTTCAAGTTATCTACAACCGGACATTAACAAATTCCCATCTGCCCATAACCGCGGGCACGGCTTTCGAAAGATCAATCCCTGCAGGGGGGTCCCAACTTAGCCCATTACAAGCTCTCACGGTCAACGAAGGAATAGACCTCCACCCAAGACACACCGATCAGACTCGGTATCTCGGTACGACAAGATGATTCCACAGGTTAAAACAAGTCCAGCAACACCACCCAGATGTGCCGACAAATCCCGATAGGAGCTGCACATATCTCGTTCTCAGGGCACACCGGACAAGCTAAGCGTACGGGAGCCAACGTAACCCAAGTTGCCAAGGGACGGCCCCGCACGGTGCTCTAGGGTGGACCAACACTCAGAGGAGCACTGGCCCGGGGGGGGGGGGGGCTAAAATAAGATGACCCTCGGGCTCCGGAAACCCAAGGGAAAAAGAGGCTAGGTGGTAAATGGTAAAACCAATGTTGGGCATTGCTGGAAAAGCTTTAATCAAGGCGAACTATCAAGGGGTTCCCATTATAGCCCAACCGCGTAAGGGACGCAACAATCCGGGAACATAACACCGATATGACGGAAACTAGGGCGGCAAGAGTGGAACAAAACACTAGGCGAGAGGCCGAGCCTTCCACCCTTTACCAAGTATATAGATGAGTAAAGATAACATAGCAATATAATGATATCCCAACAAGTAAAATAAGTGTTCCAATAAGGAACGGCTCCAATCTTCACCTGCAACTAGCAACGCTATAAGAAGGGGCTGAGCAAAGCGGTAACATAGCTAATCAATGGTTTGCTAGGACAAAGGTGGGTTAGAGGCTCAATCATGGCAATTGGGAGGCTGACAAGCAAGTGGTAGGCATCGTAGCATTGGCAAAGCAATAGAGCAAGAAAACTAGCATAGTAAAGATAGTAGTGATTTCGAGGGTATGATCATCTTGCCTGCACAGTTGTCAGAGTTGACTGGATCCTCAAAAGCAAACTCAACGGGCTCCTCGTTAGCGAACTCGTCTCCCGGCTCTACCCAACAACACAAACAAGCAACGAGGATACAATCAACCACGTGCAAGGGCAACCAATAATATGCAAAGATGATATGCTATGCGGGATGCAAAATGCAAGACGTAACAGGAAATGCATGAACCTGGCCTCAACTTGGAAAACCAAGTGTACCACTGGATAGAGGGGAAGAAATCCCCTGAAAACGATATAAAGATCATGGCAATCGGAGCTACGGTTTGGAAATGGCAAGCGTTTTACGAAACGAACCGATCTGCGATTTACAGCAAGTAGGCTCCTAAATGCAACGAAATGAACATGCTACAGCCACCAAACATGAAAACAAATTGCATGGCAGTGATGTACTCAAGAAGCTTAACAAATCACCAGGACTGAGGCATAGGCAAATTCATCCATTAAGGGCTTCAAACAAGCATGGCAAAACTGAATAAGCAAAACAGATTTCAGACTTTGCGAAATTAACGCTAGTCTGGAATTTCAGACCACGATGCTCTCTTCGGAGCAGCAAAACAACATGAAGCATAACCTGAACATGGCAAGTAAGAGCATGGAATGGAGCTACTCAACAAGCTTAACAAAACACCCAAAATGTCCTGGGGCCAAAAGGATTCACAAAATACTCTACCGAGCACACGAACATCGATGAAACACAATCAGTTTTCAGACTTAGTGAAAACTGGGACATGCTGAAATTATAACTCACGGAGGCATGTAAACGAGCTCGATGCTCTCACTACGGTGCAAGTCATGGCAAGGCAAGCATATATCCATTAAGAAGGCACAAAATGCTAGCTAGACGTGGCAAGATCAATGGCATAGCATGCATGGATCACTAGCAATAGCTCCGGCAAAATCGCAAAAGAGTTCACGATCTGCCCAAAACAACAACTATGCAAAAGTTGAGCTCGATTGAGTCAACCTAGGGTGCTCCAACATAACAAGTAAAGACATGGATGGATTAAGCACAACAAGCATAACAAAACACTCTTACTGATCATCTTCAAAAGAGGCACGGATCACTAGGAAACAAGCTGGACATATAGCATCGCGAACTAAAACATCCCAGACTTAGTGATTTTCACCAAGTCCATGAAATCAGTAAACTCAGATACCCCTCTTTGCAAGATTGCACAAGACAACACACACATCCTAAAAATGCAAGAGAGGCACCTCTGGAAAGAAGACAACATGCTTAACAATTCATCCCAAAGGGGCACATGCATATCATGCATACAATAATCATGGCAAAAATGACAAAAGTCAATGTAGGGCTAACGGATCTGCAATTTAACTCATGATGCCTCCTTCTAACAGTATTTAGGGCACCAAGATGACCTCAAATGCAAATGATGCAATGGAATGAAATGATGTACTCGTCGAGACGAAGATTTTGATATATCATATGCCCAAATCGGAGCTACGGATGCAAAGATATGGCAGGTCAAAGTAGCCATAAAAATCTGGAAAAAGGGGAGGGAAAGTCAACCGGATTAGGGTTTACTGTAGCACCGAATCTAGATCCGAGCTCGGGCACTGTAGCAGGGCGATCCGGCGAGGCGGCCGGCTGACTCACTACAGGAATCAGCTAATTTGCCGTCTGTGGGGGTCTTTGCCGTCAGCTTTTCGTCGGGACAGACGGCAAACACATACTTTGCCGTCTGTTTATGACGGCAAAGAACGACTAACGGCAAAGTCATACTTTGCCGTCTCTATTTTTTCAGATGACGGCAAAGACATACTTTGCCGTCTGGTTTTTTACGAATGACGGCAAAGACATACTTTGCTGTCTGGTTTTTTTCTGGTGACGGCAAAGACATACTTTGCCGTCTGGTTTTTTACGAATGACGGCAAAGACATACTTTGCCGTCTGGGTTTTTTCAGATGACGGCAAAGACTACTCTTTGCCATCTGCTTTTGTTTCGCTGACGGCAAAGTCAGTTTTGGAACAACTGTAGGTAAACGGACTGTATGTAGCAAAATAAAATTTTGAAAATGCAAAGAAGGTCTAAAATATACGAAATTTTGCATGGTATTGGTGTATGATTCTTATAAGGCGTGGAAAAAGTTTGAATTTTTCTACGGAATTTTAACGTAGTTATTTTATCAAAATAACTAAGGTTAAGAAGCACAAAAGTTTACTAACTTCCTATTGGCCCAGCCCTCCCTCCCATGGATCAATGACGTGGCAGGGGTAGCCAACCCAACCACTCTCTCTCCCTTATCCCCAGCGCACGCACCGTCCCACCCCCACACGATCTCTCTCGGTCTCTCCTATCTCTTTCTCTCCCTCACTCCTACCGCTCATCCTCCTCGATCGGGAGTGGAGCTCCAGATCCAGAGCACACCGGCGCCGGTGCCTCGACTTCGACCGTCGGCCGCTGCCCCATCCCCTTCGCCCCCGGCCCCGGCCTTGCTCCCGCACCCTGGCGCCCCCGCAGGCCTCCGCCGGCCACGGTCCCGGCGCCCCCGCAGCCCTTCACCGGCCTCGGCGCCAGTCGCTCGTCGTCCCCGCAGTCCTCCGCCGGTCCCGGACTCGTCCCCCTCGCCGGCCCCGTCACCCGTCGCCATGGGCTCCAGTTCCATCACCTCGTCCCCCTCCGCCCGCGCCACCGGGCGCCTTCCGCCTCCGTCCACACGCGCCCGCCACCGCGTGCCTCCCGCCTCTGTGTGCCACCGCGCGCCTCTGGTCTCCGCCCGCGTGTGCCCGCCTCTGCCCTCCCGTCCGACGGCCGAAGCCCGCCTCCGCCCGCGCCACCGTCCGCCACCGCAACGGCTGTCACAGGGAGCAGCGCCAGATGCGGAGGGCCGCTGCTGCTCACCCATCGGGTGCAGGACGCCAAGCGGCTACATGGCCAACACGGCTGCCGTGCGGTCTTTGTCTGTAGGACGATTCCGGAGCCCGTTTCTCTGTAGCATCAACATGTAAATCGATTATAAATTGTTGATGTTGAGTTCTGTAAATTGATCTATAGAAAATATTGTAGCTACCAAATTTTGATGGCCGAGCGTCCTGCAAACTGATTATAGTTGATTTGCTGTGTAAATTGAGCTGTAAAGAATGCCATGGAAAATGTTTTACTGTTTAGGTGTCTTGTGAATTTTTTAGAATAAAAAAAATCTTTGCCGTCTGTAAAGTAGTTTGGTGACAGCAAAGATTGTGCTTCAGCTGACGGCAAAGAAACATCTTTGCCGTCTGTTACTAGGATTAGCTGACAGCAAAGTCTTTGCCATCTGCCCGATGAAAGCTGACGGCAAAATACCCTTTGCCGACTTTGTCTTTGCCGTCACAATTTGCCGTCAGCTGGTTGACGGCAAACTATTTGCCGTCTGTATACCAGCCTTTGCCGTCTGTTATTGCCTGACGGCAAACTGCCTGTTTCCTGTAGTGACTCCGGCGACGGCGAGCCTGGCCGGCGACGAGGGGAGGCGAGGCCGGCGAGGAGGGGCGCGGTGGACGGCGGGGCGGCGCTCGGCGAGGCCGGCGAGGGAGGCGGCTTGCCGCGATGGCGCGGCGCACCGGAGCAGGGAGGCGGCCGAGCCCCGGCACGGTGGTGTGGCGAGCTCCGGCGGGCGCCGCGGTGGCGCGGTCTACTTCGGCCACCGGAGCGAGAGGAGACGGCGGCGGGGCTGCGGAAGGCCGGGCGGCGTGGAACGGGCCCGCGGGGGCCGGGCGCGGGGTCCCCGGGCCGGCGGCGGGGTGAGGAGGCGCGGCCACATGGCGCGACCGGAGTGGACGGGGCGATGTGTCCGGCGGCCGGCGCACAATGTCCGGCGCGCGGAGCTGCGATCTGGGATTTTTTTAGGGTTTCGAGGTAGAGGACGATCCAAAAACGAGGGGGGCCTTTATATAGGCATAGAGGGAGCTAGGAGAGTCCAAATGAGGTGCGGTTTTTGCCCACACGATCGTGATCGAACGACCGAGACGATGGAGCAGAGTTTGGTGGGGTTTGGGCCAAAATGGAGGGGTGTTGGGCTGCACTCACACGAGGCCTTCTCGGTCCCTCGGTTAACCGTTGGAGTATCAAACGAAGTTCAAATGACCCGAAACTTGACAGGCGGTCTACCGGTAGTAAACCAAGGCCGCATGGCAAGTCTCGGTCCAATCCGGAAATGTTTAATCCCCACACAAGAAAGAAAGTTAGAAATGGCCACCGGAGGAGAACGAAGCGCCGGAATGCAAAACGGACAACGGGGAAAATGCTCGAATGCATGAGATGAACATGTATGCAAATGCAATGCATGTGATGACATGATATGAGATGCACGAAAACGAAAATAACACACGGAGACAAAGACCCGAACCCGAGAATTAAATATAACTTAATGCCGGAAACGGCAAGAGTTGGAGTACAAATTGGGAAGGTTACATATGGGGCGTTACACAATCCAAATCCAGCGCATGGAGGTCAGTTGTTCCATGCTTTTATGATACAAGTGTAGCACTTCATACATTGCATGGCTGGGAATTATGTCTGGTAGACAGAGAGGGGAAGTGAGAGTATCGCAGTGATGCGGAGGAATGTCGTCGTGAGGCATTGGGTTAGATGAAAGGGGTTTATGGAAAAAACTAATCAAGGGCATTAGTAGCTTGACTGCTTTCCAATCTGATTGATCCTTCTCAATTAGTCATGT
The DNA here is from genome assembly GCA_034509565.1 of Triticum monococcum. Taxonomy (NCBI): domain Eukaryota; kingdom Viridiplantae; phylum Streptophyta; class Magnoliopsida; order Poales; family Poaceae; genus Triticum; species Triticum monococcum. Next base: position 26,537,357 of record CM067847.1, read on the forward strand.
ACAAAGCTAGCTAGCTTTCTTTGGCGGCTGATGGGATCTTATCTGATTAATCCTTTTGCTAACGGCCGGATGGTTCGTATTAATGTGGGATTTTCTAGTTAATTCCTCTATTTTTGCACAATAACTCTGCAATTACTTTTACGGGAACACCTTCCTAACCAAGGTTGGAAACCAATCTCTGATAAATCAATCTCAATGGTTGCTGCCAGCTAAATGTGTTCCTTATGTGGCCTTGTGCTGGTTATAATTTAACTTTGGCTGATTCGGCATCTACATGTTGTTGCTCATGGTCTCTTGCTCCTTTTAATGTTGGTTCTCATTATGTTTGTACAGGACTTTGTAGCGGAACAACTGAGCATCCGAACGAGGGTATCACTTGTCCACATGCACTTCAACTAATGATCGACCATCTTATTGTATTTTGGAAGAAATTGTATGTATGTTGGTGATGCCGCTGATCATGAACATAGGTGACTTAGAAATGTGTGTATTTTGTTGTCATTGCTCTAAGTAATGTGATGAATGAGAATCAGAGTGGTGTCATGTATGTGTAGAACTCTTGTTGCTTTTTAGCAAATCCATGTACAGCTTCTCATGTCAATTACTGGATGTCCAACCATTGTTTAATGGATTGATATGCATGTAAACATTGTTCTTGGATGCCTTTCCTAATACATGGGACATTGAATGTATGCCATGTATCAACTGAATTTGTATATATCAAAAGGTTCTAGAACCATCGATTACATGGTGAACACTGCCAAGAGAGCATGTAATTTCTGAAAGTATATACCCTGTCGGCTTTTCCCTAACGGCCATCTGCCTCAATAAGGTCTACCATAAACCTGGCGAGACTAACGATTTTTAACTTTATGTACAATTCAAGTTGTTCTTACTTTCCGGTAATGAACCAGACAATCTCCTATTAATCTTGAAGGAATGCACGAGGTTGATATGGATGCCAAATTTTGAGAGATAGCCAAAGGTTTTGAATACAAGGTGAAGTCATGTAAGGCTTATGGCATGAATGTGTATCACTTCCACACTGATAAAAATATGCATGAGAGGCCCAATCGAAGGTCAATAAATAGTAGGGTCTATTGTCTAGGGACACGCACACACACACACACACACACACACACACACACACACACACACACACACACACACACACACACACCAGAAATTTGCATAAGGTACTACAAATTTAATGATTGGTTTGTGAAATAAAAGGTTGATTCCCAATTTGATGGACCATTCCGCTCGTCGATCTAAATGTTAAAATATCAAACCAAAATACAACCAACTGCCATGATAGCTTGCTAACTACACATTTATTCGATGCATCAGTGTAATATATTCTGATAGATTATTATTTTCCTTTATTTAATATCATATAAAATTATAATAGGCTGCCACCCTGCAAAAATAGAACACCTAGCCATATATCTGGCAGCCCCCTTTTTAATCGACAAAGCAAGACCAAACATATTTGAACCATCGATCTACAAAATCTGTATTAGTTGAGAACAAAAAGGCAGATCCATACATCTGATAGACCGTCTTTTAGTTAACGATGTACCAATAGGTCTAAATTTATCGTTGTAACCAGACATAATAGAGACCTTAGATATTCATAATTATTTCAGAACGTCTTTCAATCATTAACCTATATAATGTATATCTAATGATCACAATGATAGAGCCTCTCTATGTAAGAGAACTCGAGACTGTGATTATGTATATAACTCCATGTTTAATACTGTCGTCATGTCATCAAAATGTTGCCACTAATCTGCCACATCCTACAATTTCATATACTATAGTTGTGGCTGACAGATATATGGCCCCAAAACATGCTTCCGTTATAGCACGCACATGAAAAAAACAGCAGCAAAACAAGCGTGGAAACTAGGCAAGGTGCAAGATAGTAGGTAAGTTAGCACACTAACGCAAATCATGTGCTCGACATTTTCCATAGCATGAAGGTTCAACAGGGGGATGTACAAAGGGGAGAATCCATTTTGGTGTAAGATAAAAGTCAAGGTTTTCAGAACATATGGTACAGGAGACTTTTGCAAACTAGAAACAAGGGATCATGAATTGTTATTTTTTGCCTCAGAGAAGGAGGCCCTTACCTGTGTGTTTTGGGGGAGAATTTGTGCACAGTTCCCGGCAGTTTCTTGCAGAAGTTTCTTCCACGGTGTTACCTCATCCACAACACAGAGTTGCAAGGCAAAAGCGTATGCGTTATCCAGATTTCGTTTGTTTTGTTGCCTAATTTTTTTCTCTTAAGCTCTTTGCTGATAGGAACACCCCCTCCCCCCCGCCCCCCGGCGAGGCCATGGAGTGCGGTGCTGAAAGGATCGATATGGTTGACTAGAGGGGGGGGGGGGTGAATAGGCAACTACCAATTTTTAGCTTTTCTTTACCAAATTAAACTTTGCATCAAAGTAGGTTGTCTAGATGTGCAACTAGGTGAGCAACCTATATGATGCAATAACAACAAGCATACAAGCAAGCAAGGGTAGAAACACTAAAGAGCTTGCACAAGTAAAGGTAAGAGATAATCAAGAGTGGATCCGGTGGAGACGAGGATGTGTTACCGAAGTTCCTTCCTTTTGAGGGGAAGTACGTCTCTGTTGGAGCGGTGTGGAGGCACAATGCTCCCCAAGAAGCCACTAGGGCCACCGTATTCTCCTCACGCCCTCACACAATGCGAGATGCCGTGATTCCACTATTGGTGCCCTTGAAGGCGGCGACCGAACCTTTACAAACAAGGTTGGGGCAATCTCCACAACTTAATCGGAGGCTCCCAACAAGACCACGAAGCTTCACCACAATGGAATATGGCTCCGAGGTGACCTCAACCGTCTAGGGTGCTCAAACACCCAAGAGTAACAAGATCTGCTAGGGATCAGTGGGGGAAACGAAAATCCCTTGGTGGAAGTGTAGATCCCAGCCTTCTCAACCACTCCCGAGCAAATCAACAAGTTTGATTGGCTAGGGAGATAGATCGGGCAAAATGAAGCTTGGAGTATTTAATGGAGCTTGAGCAATAAATGGAGCTTGGGGGAGGAAGAGGTAAGTGAGAAGGAAGAAGGGGACTCCCTTTTATAGTGGGGGCAACAATCCCGTTGCCCCCCACCAACCAGCCCCGCACAGGGCGGTACTACTGCTGAGAGGGGGCGGTACTACCGCCAGGACAGCGGTACTGCCACGCTAGCCAGCGGTACTGCCGCGCTGAGGAGACTTAGTAGGGAACGGACTCCACGTTACACGTCTCCTCAATAAGTCCCGTGGATTTATTGAGGACACGGTAAGCATGAGAGTTTGTAGCATAACCAACAAATATGCCCTCATAAGCTCTAGCCTCAAATTTAGACAACCGAACACCTTTCTTGAGAATGAAACACTTACACCCGAATACTTGGAAGTACTTGAGGTTGGGCTTGTTACCGGTGAGTATCTCATATGGGGTCTTGTTCAAGCCCTTGCGGAGGTAGAGCCGATTGGATGCATGACACGCGGTGTTGATGGCTTCGGCCCAAAAGTTGTATGGAGACTTGAACTTCGCCATCATGGTCCTTGCCGCATCCATCAACGTCCGGTTCTTCCTCTCCGCAACACCGTTTTGTTGAGGGGTGTATGGTGCGGAATATTGATTCTTGATTCCCTCATCACTAAGAAATTCATCCAAGGTGTAGTTCTTGAACTCGGTGCCGTTGTCACTTCTTATTGTCAAGATCTTTGCATTGTGTTGACGTTGTGCTTCATTTGCAAAGTCAATGATAGTTTGTTGGGTCTCGCTCTTCCTCTTGAAGAAATACACCCACGTGTACCTTGAGTAGTCATCCACAATCACCAAGCAATACTTTCTACCTCCAAGACTATCAAAGGATGGGGGCCCAAAAAGATCCATGTGAAGGAGCTCCAAGGGCCTCTTTGAATAAATGATAGTCATGGGAGGGTGAGCCTTCTCATGTAGCTTCCCTTTGATACAGGCACTGCAAGCATGATCTTTAACAAAACTAACATTCGTTAGTCCACGGACATGGTCCTCCTTGAGAAGACTTTGCAAAGATCTCATATTGACATGGGCTAAACGGCGATGCCAAAGCCATCCCACATCAACTTTAGCCATTAGGCATGTCGCGGTCTTAGTGGGTCGCTCCGAAAAGTTAATCACATATAGACCATTCTCGACATGCCCAACAAAAGCTACTTTAAGAGCCTTGCTCCACAAGAGGGCCACGGTATCGATATCAAAGAAAGTGGCAAAGCCCATGATTGCAAGTTGACGAACGGAAAGTAAATTGTATGCAAGGGACTCAACAAGCATGACCTTCTCGATCGTGAGATCATGAGAGATGACCACCTTGCCAAGTCCCAATACCTTAGAGGATGAGGCGTCACCCCACTCGACATTGGTGGGCATAGATGGAACTTTGTGCACGTCCACCACCAAGTCCTTGCTTCCGGTCATATGATTTGTAGCTCCGCTATCGAGCAACCATGATCCACCACCGGAAGCAAACACCTACAAGAGATCAATGCTTGGTTTTAGGTACCCATTTTGTAATGGGTCCTTTGATGTTGGTAACAAGGGTCTTAGGAACCCAAATAGACCATTCAATGTACTCATGAAGAGAACCAACAAATTTGGCATAAACATGCCCATCACTAGCACGGCATAACACATAAAAAGGATTAAAATCGCCGGCTTTGTTGGGAGAGGTGACATTGCCCTTCTTGACTTTGTTCTTCTTCTTCTCCTCGGGGACACTCTCTCCCTCCCTTACAAAGGTTTGCATGAGGGGAGGAGGTCGTTTGGTCTTGTCATTCTTCTTCTTGTTCTTGAAGTCGGGGACGTACCTAACCCCTTCCTTGGCCACACCTCCCTCTTGGTTGATCAAGAGATCGTTGAGGTTCTTCTTGCCTTGTATGCAAGTCGCAAGACCTCTCTCAAGTTGCTCCTTCAACTTAGCATTTTCCTCAACAAGATGTATATGCTCACAACACGGGTTAGTAGCATTTGCATTATCAATTAAAACCATATGAGGAAAAGTTGCTTTCTCCTTAGTTAGCTTCACTTGGAGTTGATCATGAGACTCCTTGAGACTAGCATGAATACCCTTCAAGGCCTTGTGGGCCTTGTCAAGTATATCAAACTCCTCTTTGAGTCTAGCAAGATCAACCCCGAGTTTGGCCTTCTCGGAATTTAGCACACGAGAAACAACGAGGCCATGATCATAATGTTTCTCTAACTTAGCATGATCAACGTTGTGTGACTCCTCAAGAGCCAAACGAAGACCACGCTCTTCCTCAAGAGTATTTGAAAGATCCAAAATCTCATCGGCATAGTCACGACTATGCCCTTCCACTTAGAGATGGTGTCTTCGTGAGCCTCGATCATGTCATTGGCCTTACCAAGTTGTTCCAAGAGAGCAACAAAGTGCTTCTTGGATTTTCCCTTGAGTTTGCCCATAAAGGCCTCAAACTCGTTAGCCTCCACATTAGCTCCCTCAAATTCATTAATGCTATCCGTTGGGGAAGGATGATTAATGATGGTAGTTTTGATGTTGGAGGTTACCTTGTTGGTGGCTTTAGCCATGAGGCACTTGGCGGTGATGCTCTCGTTGGGTGAGTCGAAGAGAGACACCCGTGACATTGTTGCAATGGCAACGGAGGCCATGGCAACCGACTCATCATCTTCATCATCGTCATCATCCTCATTGTACTCTTCTTGCACAACCAAGGCCTTGGGAGGAGTCTTCTTGGTGAAGTTGTTCTTGTTGGGGAACGACTTGGCCTTGTACTTTCGGATGAGTTTGCTACCATTGTCTTCCCTCTTCTCATACGGGCATTCCGCAACGAAATGACTCACGTTGCTTGCCCCTTGTGCCACTCGAGTTGTTTTTGCTAAAGTTGGGCCTTGAGTTTTTCTTGCTCCAAAATTGCCTTGAAGCAAGTGCCGTGTGTTCATGATATGCATACTTCGTATCTTCGGGGTTGCTCTCCTCTTCTTCCTCTTCTTCTTCTTCCACGGTGAGCTTGGCCTTCAACGCAAGGTTAGGCTTCTTTGCCCATTGAGAACGGAGCACCGCATTGTCGGCGGTCTTGTCCAAAATGTTCATGGCCACAAACTCATCCAACACTTCGCTTGAGGTCAACGTGTGGAAGTCCGGTCTTTGACGAATGACGAAGGACATGGCCTTGTGGTAGGGCATCATTGCCTTGAGGAATTTGCGCTTGATCCAATTGTCATCCGTGTCCTTGCTCCCGTGATCTCGTAGTGAGACCACGAGTTTGGTTACTCTCCGATAAAGCTCACGAGGTTCTTCATCTTCCTTCATTGCAAACCCATCGGCCTCATCTTCTACCACTTCATAGTTGGAGCGTTGAATGCTTGCGCTTCCCCGGTAGAGAGACACGACACAATGCCATGCATCTTTGGCCAAGGCGAAGGGACGAAGATGAGGTTGGTCTTCGGGTGGAATTGCATCTTGAATGATGAAGAGAGCATTCTCATTGAATTGATTGTTCGCGGCTTCTCGAGGAGTGAAGTTGCTTGGATCATGTGGATAGAAACCTTCTTCAATGATTCTCCAAAGGTTAGTGTTCACATGATTTAAATGACGTTTAAAGCCGTAAACCCAAGAATCAAAATCCTCATTTTTCACAATCTTAGGGGGAGGACCGGCATGATTCAAATGAGTGGAAGGAACCGGTCCACCATAAACAAGTGGTGGTTCCACATGGGCAAAGATGCTGGTGCCATTCTTGCCACTAGAAGAAGGAGCCTTTTCACTACTAGCTTCCCCCTTGTCGGGGATAGCATCCAACACCTTGTTGGCGGGATCACCCACTTTCAACGGTGCGGTGGATAGTTTAAGCCCCTCAAGAAATTTAGTAAACATTCTTTCAACTTCGGTCATCATGGAGGTTTTCAATGTCTCCAAGGCCACATTGAACTCCTCATGAGAGACCGAAGTTCCCCCATCTCCCGTAGACGAGATCGGATTCACACCGGAGTGTTCCTCCACACCGTCTACGGTATCAACCATACTCTTTGGACGGTAAAGTCCTTAATAAAGAGACGAAGCTCTGATACCAATTGAAAGGATCGATATGGTTGACTAGAGGGGGGTTGAATAGGCAACTACCAATTTTTAGCTTTTCTTTACCAAATTAAACTTTGCATCAAAGTAGGTTGTCTAGATGTGCAACTAGGTGAGAAACCTATATGATGCAATAACAACAAGCATACAAGCAAGCAAGGGTAGAAACACTAAAGAGCTTGCACAAGTAAAGGTAAGAGATAACCAAGAGTGGATCCGGTGGAGACGAGGATGTGTTACCAAAGTTTCTTCCTTTTGAGGGGAAGTACGTCTCCGTTGGAGCGGTGTGGAGGCACAATGCTCCCCAAGAAGCCACTAGGGCCACCGTATTCTCCTCACGCCCTCACACAATGCGAGATGCCGTGATTCCACTATTGGTGCCCTTGAAGGTGGCGACCGAACCTTTACAAACAAGGTTGGGGCAATCTCCACAACTTAATCGGAGGCTCCCAACAAGACCACGAAGCTTCACCACAATGGAATATGGCTCCGAGGTGACCTCAACCGTCTAGGGTGCTCAAACACCCAAGAGTAACAAGATCCGCTAGGGATCAGTGGGGGAAACGAAAATCCCTTGGTGAAAGTGTAGATTCGAGCCTTCTCAACCACTCCCGAGCAAATCAACAAGTTTGATTGGCTAGGGAGATAGATCGGGCAAAATGAAGCTTGGAGTATTTAATGGAGCTTGAGCAATAAATGGAGCTTGGGGGAGGAAGAGGTAAGTGAGAAGGAAGAAGGGGACTCCCTTTTATAGTGGGGGCAACAATCCCGTTGCCCCCCACCAACCAGCCCCGCACAGGGCGGTACTACCGCTGAGGGGGGGGGGGGGGGTACTACCGCCAGGACAGCGGTACTGCTGCGCCAGCCAGCGGTACTGCCGCGCTGAGGAGACTTAGTAGGGAAACGGACCCAAATACGGTACTACCGCGGTGGTAGGGCGGTATTACCGCTCCTAGAACAGTACTACCGCCACTACAACCGCGACTAGTGCCGCAAAACCTGACACGAGAAAAAGACCTCTCGAATCGAGGCGGTAGGAGCCAGACTACCCAGCGGTACTACGGCAGTGGGATCAAGGGCAGTAGTACCGCTGTGGAGCTGTACTGCCGCTTGTGATCCTTCGGCCGTAGTACCGCAGGCAGTGCGGTACTACCGCTGGGGCGCGCGAGAGAGAGAGAAGGGATCTCTCAAAAATGCTGAGGACAAGGCGGAGGTGCCAGGCCCCCAGCGGTACTACTGCTGTGGAGCCAAGGGCGGTACTACCGCTGCGGAGCGGTACTGCCGCTTGGCTCCTCACTGGTACTACCGCTGGGTGCGCGATACTACCGCTTAGACCCAGACAGGATAAGGAAGAGAGAAGAGATCTCTTCACAGGAAAGGAAATGCTCGAAGGGTGAGAAGCTGATGTGTACGTGATGATTCCACCCATGCAAAACCCCAGCGGACCCCCTCTTGATAGTACGGTGCCCTCTACGCAACTAGTCCACCGAGAAAGAAACGAACAAGCTACACCGTCTTGGAATACACTTCGAGGGGAAGAAGGCGTCTCGTGCCAGGGGAGAATCTGTGAATTATTCAAAGCACAAGATTAGTCCGCAAACATGTTGTCATCAATCACCAAAACTATCTTGAGAGAGATATGCCGTAACAGGTGCGTTGCGGCTAGGGTGATGGGGGAGGAAGAAGTTGCTGGGGCATTTGGTGGGGGCGTAGGGTTTTCTTGGTTGGGCTGCTGGGGGATTACGTGCGATGGAGGGGGCCCTTTTCTTGGCGGGACGTGGCGACACGGGGGGTGGAGGGAACTACCTTTTCTAGCAGAGAGGTGGCCCCATACGTGGGAACTTACCTAAAATGATCGGCCGCTAGATACGACCCATAGCGCGCACGCATTGTGCAGCATCGTCCTATTATTAATATCAATCGGTTTTGGTTTAAGGATCTTTTTGATGGAGTGGCTTAAGGATAATAATAATTAAGAGGTGCGGAAGGGAAACGTTATTTCCACTACAATGGCAGTAGTGGGTATTTTTTTTACATGAATCCAGTCTAACGGCTATAGGTTTATAGTTTATTGAGTGAAGTGCATCCTCTAAAAAAAATATCGAGTGAAGTGCATTGTAGGTCTCTGAACTATTTCAGAGTTGTCAGGTAGGTCTTCAAACTATGAAAAATGGTATATATGTCCTCAAAGTGCTGTTAGTGTGTCATCTAGATCCAAAATGTACCGACCCCGCCTGACCGGGCAGCCGGCGCCGTTGACCCGTGACACATTGGACAGGGGGTCCCACAAGGTAACAGCCGGTGATCGAAATATGCAAATAAATCCAAATAAATACCAAGGAACGGTAAATGCACTTCACTCCAAATAAATTCAAATTCATGGTTTCAAAAAATGTTCGTGAATTCAAAGAAAAATGTTAGCGAACGTAAATATGTTCATGGACCACAAATATTTGTGGTTCACGAACATATTTTTAAAGTCATGAACATTTTTTCACTATTCGCAAACATTTTTTGAAATCATGAAAATTTAAATTAATGAACGTTTTTTAAGTACATAAGCATATTTTCAAATTCATGAAAAAATTATTTTAAGCGCAATTGTCTTAGCAAATTCATGACATTTTTAAATTTTCAAAAAATAGAAATCACTAAATGTTTAAAACATTGATGAAAATTTATTAAATTTCTGCAAACTTTTTTTTGAATTCATCGTTCGCGAACATTTCTTCCAAATTCACTAATATTTTTTGTGGTTCAGAAACATATTTTCAAATTTATCGCTCACGAACAATATTTTTTGTTTGCGAAGATATTTCCTTTCGTTTTAAAATTTATCGTTCGCAGGCACTTCTTTAAAGTCATGATTTTTTTTTCAAATTCATCATTCACGAACTTTTCTTCAAATTCATTGTCCACGAACATCATTTCCGTATTCGCAAACAATATTTGTGGTTCGCGAAAATATTTTCAAATTTATCGTTTACGAACATATATTCAAATTTGTCATTTTCGAACACATTTTTTCTTTTCTTTTAATATTAGTAGTCGGATAGATTTTGGATCTAAATAACACACTTACTGCACTTGGATGGCCTGGATTTCGATTTCCATAGTTTGAGGACCTACATGACACTCTTGAAATAGTTTAGGAACCTACGATGCACTTCACTCTTTCTGATTAATGTGGGATTTTGTAGCGTATTTTCCTAATTTTTTCCTGTATTTTTCTTTTATGATATAATAGATAGATAGAAGATTTCATTAGCATCTCTTAAGAGTTCAGATGCAGCATGATCTTGATAACTGAGTTCTTTAAGGCTATATTTAATTTGAAAGTGTTCATAACTAACTAAATTTGGGCGGGCAAAGTCATGCGCATAAGAGCCGTACCGTTCACGTCCAGAAAAGTGAGAAGAATCTGTTAGGGTGAGCTCTATGCAGAAGCAATGCCCAGGTCCGATTGGTATCGACAAAGCCGACGCGTGGGAAGAGCTGGAGGTAGAAGGCGATCTCAATGTGCACCTGCTGCATTTGGTCTTGTTGGTTAAATTTATAGCGCGTCCACGTTTTTTGAGGTTCAACTTTGATCATAAATTTAACCAACGAGATCAATTACGGCGGGAGCAAAAATTATATAAGTAAAAACTTCTTTTGAATACGAATTCACCAGTATAATTTATGCTTCTGCCACAGTCAGTCTGGTTGGTTAAATTTAGAGTGAATTTCACTTTTTACCCCATATTTGTACATTTGTGACACTAATTACCCCGTCGAGTGAAAATTCGTCTAGAATACCCCTTTTGAAAGCTTTGGACCCTCGTTTTCTGATGCGTGTCCATCATGTAAGGTGTGAAGTGACGCCTCGGATCCAAAAACATGTGGACGGCCACAAGGAACGGAACAGATAGACAAGAGAAGCTTGGACAAGATCGTCAATGATGCCCTCCGATCCTTACATATATTTTTTATGAATCAATGACGCAACATGCCGATCCTATCGACCATAAACAAAGAAAATATAAAACTGGGTTAAAACCGTGTTAAAAGTCTCCAAAATCCGATATTTCGATAAAAGTTCCGCTAAATGGGGTAATATGTGTCACAAATGTACAACTACAAGGTAAAAAGTGGAATTCACTCTTAAATTTATAGATAAAGTTGAAGCACGGAAACTGAAGACGCATTATATTTTGGAACGGAGGGAGTAGGTAGCTGCTGCCCTGACATGATGTGATGACCATGTATGTATGTCGGAGCGTCTCCTCCAGCTGCTCGATGGGGTTCCTCGTCTCCGTATGCTGCATCAGTTGGGTGCTCTCAAGCTGCTGGAGAAGATCTCCAATCATCTTCACACGTCGCGCCAGCAGCTGGCAGCTGGTTTCCCGGTTCCTTCTAACCGTCCTTGCAGCCTCCATGATCATCGTGATGAGCCCATACGCGTCCACCCCAGCAAGCTGCGCTATGCTGGCCACCTAGCCCACACCATTCGATAGCATCACCTTCTCTCAGTTTGCTGGTGAAGAAGACCGGAGTGTGTTGAAAACAGGCACTCAGTAACCAGCTCCTATACCTTAGGACTTCTCTGAGCTGCGAGTCACAGTCTTAAGTCTTGATTATTGACTATGTGGTTGGGAAGTTGTACAAGGAACCTCCCATGATAGGATGGCCACATCCAAAATGTTGAGGTGGTGACTGGACTCTGATTTTTCTGAAAGTAGGTCCTATACCAAAAGAGAATGATTTTTCAGAAACTAAAACAATTTGGCATGGCATTTCAACACCACCAACACCAAGAGTCCAAGACTACTTTCTACACCCTAAGAATATCTAACAGAAACGTATTCAGTGATCTAAATGCTTTTATATTTCTTTCTTTACAGAAGAAGTACATATTATCCTGGCATAATCAGGAGCACAGATTCTCCTCCTGCGGTATTTCCACAAACACCTGGCCTGCGGCCGGTGGAGACCAGTCCACCGAAAGAGATAAGCCTACCTGAACATGTGCAGCGTGTTTAAGACCACACGAACGAACACATGACTGAACGATCGATCAAAGGGCAGGACAGCCATTAAATGGCAAGGAGGAGGCACTGCCATCTGGACGGCTCCACGCGGGCATCCATAGCCGATCAAAACCAAACGCCGTCGCCAGACCCCCGGCTGGCCGAATCACAATTACATTCATCTAGCCCTAGGGTTAGAACATGGCTTACGATCTTGAGGTAGATCAAGCCTGTATTCGGTACATCTTCATTAATATAAACAAGAGTAGGATTTCGGGTTTTACCTTCATTAAAGAGGGTCCGAACTTGGCTAAATATCGTCTTCCTTGTTCATGTTACCATTTGTTCGGGATCCACAACTCAGGACCCCCTACCCCGAGTTCTGCTGGTTTTGACATCGACACGCGTGCATGTGCATGCTAGATTCACCATGGAGCAGGCGCAGGCGTAGGCGCACACTTTGATGCCGCCATGGCGGAGGAGGAGCAGCCTGCACCGTCTACTATGTCGGTGTTCTTACAGGCATAGGTGGAGCAGTAGTACAATCTCTTCTTCCTCGAGTAGCACCGGTTGGCGGAGGATCAAATAAACTACGAGCGCGCAAGCGAGGAAGCCGTGGCCGCCATGGTCACTGCAAACCCGAACTTCGTTACAGAGCAATGGACCGTCTATGTGGCTACACATGCTCAACGTGCCACTCATAATGAAGCGGCGGTGCAGCCGGACGCAGCCTCAGCAGCACACGCACAGGCGCTGGCGGCTGAGGACGAGAACGCTACCAGCTGCGCGTCCTCCGTGCGGCCGTCCAAATTTTGAGGGCACATGTAGCAGGTGGAAAATGACGGACCCTCCACATCCATCATCAAGCTCACATCCACCGGCAATAACGACGGACAGGTCACAGACTTGTCCGGGGATGAGCAAGGCAGGGTAGGCGGTAGTGCCTGGTGTCTCATGTGGGTTGGTCCGTGTCCTATGTCCTACGCTTCCTGGTGTCTCAAGTGGGCCGGTTCATCTGCCATGTCCTACGCTTTCTCGTCAGAGACGGCACATTCACTTCACCTTCATGGGTCTTGAACCACGTTGGCGCTCATGCAGATTGCAGATGGAGGACGTGGTCATCAATGCGGAATACAAAAGAATTGGAAGTCGCATGCTGCTTTGGTCTGGCCGCTTTTCTTAATGAAAAATGCTCGAAATTTAATGAATTTCGTTTGGTTTATACAAAGATCAGCCGTTTACATGAATTACATCTGGTATATTTAAACCAGTGTTTGAATTGTATGCGGATAGCGTTGAATTGCCTGCTTCCGTATTTGTGTTTCCGAACTGGTCCTTTGTTCATAGACGAATGCGGAAGCAAATTTATGGCCTGATGTGTTAGAATAATTCGAGGCACTCCATCGATCTACCGAGGACCAAACAATTACACAAGCACGACACCGAAATTTATTAATGAGGTTCACCGATATGGCTACATCCCCAGGCCATGACTACGGGCGCTCCTCCCCATGACACCGCTACAATACCGCACCCCGGCCGCCCGGGCGCTGGCACACACCGCCGGCTCCCCCGCGTACCCGTGCTATTATGTTGGCATAGATTACATCGTGTGTCTACCCCCGATATATATGAGAGACCTAGGATACAAGTGTCCTATTAAGACACAACTTCAATCCTGTCTACACACGGTCCAAAACCAAGTCCAACTGTAACCTACCTTGTACAATAATATTCGACACAACTCTAACAAACTCCACCTTGGCGAATATTCTCCACCACCTTGAATTCGTTCGTACGTCGAACCTTCATGTACATTGGACTTGAGATACACCATGAGCACCGCTGCTACTCCCAGACTCCATGTGACTCCACTTGCAATTGTAGTCCCTTCCCGTCTTCTTCACAGTCAACACTCGAGCAAAATTAAGTTCCTCATTAATCTACCTTGTGCTTCCAACTTCCGGAGTATCCGTTCAACGACATCACACACCAACCATTGTCTGCGTGAAAAATGAACAACTCACATATTGGACACCACATATAAGAGTTACGTGAACTCAACGTCACTGCTCTTTATGTACTGCTTGTCTAAAACTTGAAGGAATTTCACCATCGTCCTGTATCACCCTGAGTCAAATTCACAGTGGTCTCACGCTTGTTCCGGATAGTCTCTGACATGTCCCACCGCTATAGCACTCCGCCTCCTTCTGCCTTGTCATCCGCATTTTGCCATGTGCACTGAACACCACAGAATATACGGCCATATACTCTCTCAGCTTTAGACAATTTTGGACTTTTCGCCACTTTCTCAGATTCTCCACGGTCAACTCGTGTCCATCAACTAGCACCGATAGACCCAGTCACCAACTTGAATCTGGTACTCGTCAATACTGCTTCAGCACCCTTGCAAACTTTATGTGACCACATGTCTGACCACCAGTGCCTTGGCCTGTTGCTGTGTCCCGTGCTTACCGCACACCTCGTCGCTATCACCGCGTCGAGCCTCTGCTGTCCTGGTCGAGTCTCCCAAGGCCGCGAACCCACATCACTCAACCCCCACTGTAGAGAACCATCGATCATCACCGACCGATGCCGAGTATCACGTCTCCATCAGACCATTGGTACCCAATCCGATCCACGTGTCTCTCGCTATTCCGCTGAAATAGGGTTCGACTCTCCATGCATTTACGCCATAGCCCCTCCATCAGCACAGAGTGAAGTCCTCCGCCAGACTCCAGCTCCACCTTCAACATGACTCCATGTAGCTGTGTCCCGCTACCGTACGCCTTGTCGACTTCAAGCTCTCTCATGTGTGCACCATCTTGAATCAACCCCGCGTCATAGTCTGTCGAAGCCGCACAAGCCCTCAGGCATGCACCACGTGTTTCCGCGCCCTAGAAGCCGGCCACCATCAGCATCACGGTCCTATGTCGTCGTTGCTGAAATCACCGCCGTCTTCTGCTTTGACCGACATCTCCGTCGATCCGTCAGACAGTCCAGTCCGACCCAACCAAAATTATCCAACTGCAACCATGCTCCACCCTGCGCTGTGTCCGCCCGCACATCTCCATGAATTGTTTGACACCCTGTGTATGCATGATCACGCACGACACGCTCCAGACTCCCAAATTATCTTCTGCGAATTTTCATCCAATACATGATAGTTCTATCTTAGCTGTCCTGGCTTCTGCAACACCTTCAAACATCACTGCTATGCCAACTAAGCTACTCCTCCTACCGTAAAATCCAGCCATGAAAATTTCATTTGGTCCTCACGGGGTGGTGCTTCTCTTGGCACAATCTCAATGCTTGATGTTGCTTTTTTCAGCTAACGTAACTGCCACCAGATGCAAAACTACCCATTGTATACTAGCTTCCTTCGCTGATTAATTTTCTTCTAGCCTTCATGCACGTGCTTTTTTTTTCACAAACAAATCTCGTATAAAGCCACATCTTGCACGCCTCGCCCCAGCAGGCCCAGCCAGCCACGCAGAGCCATTGGGACGCCTGCCTCGTGCTGCTACGACCTCCAGACGCTGTTCCGCGTACGCCGCCGCCGCCGCCTGATTCGAGTCTGCACCGAAGATCCCACGCCGGCTGCTTGCTCGCCCCGATGGACCACGCCCTTGCCGCGTCTGGGTGGCGCACTCGCACTGTCTGCCATCTGAGCCACGCGCCTAGCGTCTGCAAGCGGGCTTCTCCTCTGATTGCATCTTATCGCCAGCACGCTTCCGAGTTCCCGTCGAATCCTGTGCTTCTCGTCAACTTCAATCTTTCCGAGTTTCATTGCTCCCGATCGCCGGACGTAACACAGATCAAACCGAACCGTTCCGTGATTTCTCTAGCCTTTTCCTCTAGATCAATAATCCACGAATGATTGCTTCTAATGCCGCCGATGCGTTTCCCTTGCTTCATTGCATCGATCCGACCAGCTTCTCATTCGATAGCTTCCGATCTCACAATCATGCACCGATTTACATCGCGAACAATCACAACCTTGTCAAACCTTGCTCATAATACCACTTGTTAAAATAATCCGAGGCACTCCATCAATCTACCAAGGACCAAACAATCACACAAGCACGACACCGAGATTTGTTAACGAGATTCACCGATATGGCTATATCCTTAGGGCGTGACTACGGGCGTTCCTTCCCATGACACCGCTACAATACGGCACCCCGGCGACCCGGGCGCCGGCACACGCCGCCGGTTCCCCCGCGTACCCGTGCTATTATGTTGCCATATGTTACATCGTGTGTCTACCTCCAATATATATGAGAGGCCTATGATACAAGTGTTCTATTAGGACACAACTCCTACCCTGTCTACACACAGTCCAAAACCAAGTCCAATTGTAACCTATCTTGTACAATAATATTCGACACAACTCTAACATTATGGGTCAACATTGAAGATGCCCTTAGTTTGGGTAGACAAGACATTAAAGCTGGTTAGTACTACCCCGCAAAAAAAAAGCTGGTTAGTGCTATGATTGAAGCTAGCGCGTGAGTTTAATTGTGAACAAGAGACGTCCTCTTCTTCCAGAGAGAGTGAGAGAGAGAGAGATGATAGGTGAGGACCACACGGTTTCCTCACGCTGCTCTTCCGCGTAGCTGGACGAAAACTCGGTAAACACTCTGTTTAGCTGGCTCTATATTAATTAATTAGCTTGCTTGATTGATCTCGTCCAAACCCAGATCGGAGCTGATCTCACGCTAGGAACGCCACTCATCCGACACGCTCTCCACTAGACAGTGCAGGTCGAGCTCGTCGCTCTGCCGGAGCACCCATCTTTTCATATTGATCCGCCTCTCTCCCCTCTGGTCGTCTCCTCCGTCGGCGCGGCACTGAAGCAAGGCCGAGCGGACGCGTTCTGCTCCGGTGGCGAAGTGAGCTGTGCTTGTGCTTCGCTTCCTTTGGTGATCGCATGCCTTGCTCGTCGATTGCTCTTTTTTTATGCCAAAAATGGAAGAGAGGACCCGGCGGTCTAGATTGTACTAGCAAAGTTCTTAAATAAAGAGTCAATTGCACCGGTGATGTTAGAACTTGTCATGAACGGTCACTTTGGTGCTAGAACTTGCGGCATACATCAAACTAGTGTAAAAACTTGGCTCGGGCGTACAGATACAGTACAAATCGTGTTTGGATACGAAAGCGACATTGACTAAGCTCACTTGCATGGAGCAGGGTCCTGCTGTCAGCCACCAGATGACATGAGGCCTGTTATTTTACCAAAAAGAAACTCAAATTTTTATCCTCATGAAATAGCCCTGACACGTGTCAAAATGTTAGCCATATGGGTTCCATATGTCAGCCACATATAAATTATATTAAAAAAATAGGGCGACTGCGAATTCAAACCATGTAGGTTTGCTAGCTTCCGCCAATGGTTAACCACGACTAGACTTTCTTGTTTAGACAGGATACGTCATGTATATATCCTTCACGTCCTATGTGGGCTGCACTTGGTGGGACCCCCATTTTGCAGTGTTATTTTTTATAAAATCTATTTATATTATAATCAGGTGTTACAAAAAATATACATAGTAGTAAAATAAATTAAATTATAAAAATGAGCACCTTATATGCATAATATTTTATTAAAACTGTGAACATTTTAAACATATATGAACATTTATTGAATATATAAAACATAGAAATTCCATTTCATGTTTTGTGAATTATGCAAATTATAATGTGAATACTTTTGTAATCTATAATTCGAATATATGGGCAAAATTTTAAATAATAAGTGAATAATTTATAATTAAATTGTTTACATATATATATATTATTTATAACATTTGATTATAATTTACATATATTATGTAAACTTAACAAAAGTAATAGTGCAAAATGGGCCGCATGAAGTGCATTCCCTTATAATATTTAAAAGGATATAAAAACAAAAATTCTTAAAACATGAATCAATCAATATTTTGTGAAAACTCTGAACATTTTTAAACTTATATAAGCATTTACTGAAATATACAGAAAAATATAAAAATAAATTTGACATATTTTATTCAATATGCATATCATTACATGAATATTTCTGTAATTTATAATTTAATCATATGGATAAATTTTAATTAATACGTCAACATTTTATAATGTGATTTATTTTATGTATATTACTTATAATATAGTACTAGATTTTACTTATATATATATATATATATATATATATATATATATATATATATATATATATTCTACAGCGTTCTAAAAATAGAGTGCAAAATTGGCTTTATTTGTATTGTTTTACAGTATAAAAACATTTTTATAGTTCATAAATATTATTTTAGATAGATGCATAATTTTAAAATAATACGTGAACTATTTTCTAAAGAATTTCTTCCATTTTATGTATTATTTATACTGCAAGAATAATTAAACTTTATTTTTATTAGTGAGATTAGAATTTAGATACCTTTACATATTTCTAAAAAGACAAACTCCAGGAGCGACTTTGTTCTACTACTCCCTCCGTCCCAAAATTCTTGTCTTAGATTTGTCTAGATACAGATGTATCAAGAACATTCGTATTTAGACAAATTTAAGACAATAATTTTGGGACGGAGGGAGTACATTACAAAGGACTTACGAACTATAGGTGTGGTGACGTTGTTGGTGCAGTGGCTATGACCGGTTGTTTCCCACCTATATGATAGCAAATTCGAGTTTTTCTTTCAAATTTCCATATTATACTAATAGGCGGGACGGGCTTTTGACAGAGACGGAAAACATGTCAACTCTCCAACGTGAGAAGGAGCTCTTATGTGAAAATAAAAAATAAAAATCAAGAGTGTTTTCATAAAAAACAGACACACGCCCTCCTTCCTCCCTTCCTGTCACTGAAAGTGGGACCTGCACCATGCATGCGAGCCTGGTCAGCGCCGCTTTTGTATCCAAACGTGATTTGCACCGTATTTGCACAACCGAGCCAAGGTTTTACACCAGTTCGATGTATGCCGCAAGTTCTAGTACCAAAATGATCGTTCACGACAAGTTCTGGCACCACTGGTGTAATTGACTCTTAAATAAAGGTAATGTTATTGTGGTGCTTAAACTTGTCACTGATGTTTACTTTAGTGTTTAAACTTGAAAAATATGCCGAACTAGTTTTAGAATTTGGCATGAGCGTGCAATTACGGTTATGATCACATCCATAGACGTATAATGCTCTGATGTGGCACAGTGGCTAGGGCAGCCTGTTTTCTACGTCTACGGATGGATTATCACCGTATTTGCACACTCGTTATAGCTTTTGGTTGAGCCGCCGCTAAATCGCATAGCCCGAACGCTATTTAAAACATTGGATTGTAGTAAAACTAATCCGCAATCATTCCCAACGCAGAAACGCAAAGAAGGACTTCAGTTCTGAGCACTTGCTCTCCTGTTCAGCCTTGGCCATGGAAATTGCCTGCACAGACCTCACCCATGTCTTGCGCTCGGAGCGGCGGTTCAAGTACACCGGGTATAGCAAGAGCTTTCACATGCCGGGCAGGGACAAACACATCAAACGCAGATGGAATTTCGGTGGGCATGACTGGGAAATCCGTGTATATCCGCATGGCGGTGAGCCATCGGCTCCCTCCTGGGTGGCAATCAATGTTGTCCTTCTCAGCGAGTGCGCTGTGGCTGTGGTGACGACTATACGTGGTTGCTTGGTTGACCCGGAGGGAGTTCGTGAACCATCCGAGGAAATTTGTCAGTCAGTAGCATTCAGGAAACCCCAAGATAAATCATCTCAAATGCTTCTCATGCCATGGTATACCCTGAATAAATCGCGTTATCTCAAGGATGATTCTTTCATTGTGCAATGCACCCTTGAAGTTCTCAAGGAGCTGCCAGATATACCAGAACCAGAAGTGCATGTGCCAGTGCCAACCTCTAACCTGCACCAGCACTTCGCTGAGCTCCTGCAGAGCCAGATGGGAGCGGACGTCACATTTCTCGTGTCCGGTGAGTCCTTTGCTGCGCACAAGTACATACTCGCGGTCAGGTCCCGTGTCTTTAAGGCCGCGTTCCTTGGTGACATGATTGAGAGGGGCTCGGAATGCGTGGAGATTAAGGACATGGAGGCCGCGGTATTCAAGGCGTTGCTCCACTTCATCTACACCGACACTGTGCTAGAATTCGAACAGCAGGAGGGTGCAGAGGCCATGATTACCGACACCGTGCCAGAATCCGGACAACGGGATGAGGCGCATGAGCAGGCGGCATCTGTGATGGCTCTTGCTCAACATCTACTTGCTGCTGCTGACAGGTATGGGCTGGACAGGCTCAAGCTCATCTGCGCCAGCAAGCTCTATGATGGCATCAAAGTGGACACAGCAGCGACAACTTTGGCTTTAGCCGAGCAGTACAACTGCTGGGAGCTTCAGAAGAGGTGTGCTGATTTCATTACCAAAACTTATGCCCGGAACTCATCTCTTGATGCTGTGGCGGCGACGGAGGGGACCTCTGGTCGTGATTGATCTTCTCAGGTCTACGTGTGGGATAACAACGGGGCATATATTTTATGGTCCATGGTATTATTGTATCTGTTTGAGCTTGCCGGGCATGCTTGTCTACTATGTGCTGATAAAAATGGTTGTATCTAGATTTATTTTAGTTATAGATACATCCATTTTTAACCATTTCTAGGACAAGTATTTCCGGACGGAGGGAGTATCTGTTTGAGCTTGCCGGGCATGCTTTTCTACTACGTACTTTATGCCTGTCTTTCAATAAAATTACAGTTTTTCTAATTTTCATACGTCTGCTTTTAATTTTGCTTTAAGTCGTTTTTGTGGCCGTTGGATGTGCACGAATCTTGGCGCTGCTCGCTCTGTCTGTGTCATCTCATTGGGGCTTCAGTAGTCTGTGTTGGTCTGTACCCGGATCCGTTTGCAATCTGTGTTGGTCAGGAGAAGGGAGGGGGAAGGATAGGTGGAGGCGGTGGAGGGGAGTCACCACAGTCCGCGAGCAGCAGCGAGGAACTGGCGGGAGGTAATGGAGAGCGGGACTCTGCCAGCGAGCAGCCCTGGAGCCTGGAAGAGGGAGCCTAGCTGTCGTGGAGCAGCAGGAGGAAGGAGAGAGAGTGGTACCGAGAGGAGGCCGGCGGAGCTTCTCCGCCAGTCCCGCCACCAGCAGGTGTTAGCTGGTGAGGTCGGAACCGGGCGGGAGGAACATATGTCGTTGCCGCTTCTCATGTCGTCTGTGTGCTTACACCAATTTCATGAGGTATCAACAACAACGTCTCGATTCTTAGTTCAGTGGACCTGTGGCGTCCGATGTTTCGCCCAAGAATTTTGGGGGCTGTGCGTTCAGCTATTTTTTTTCCCTTCAGATTATATTTATGTGGGGGTACTCGATATCAGTATATTGCCTAGTGTATTTTTTCTGTCGATCAGTATTGCAGTTCAGATTAGTTAGTCTTTTAAAAAGATATTCAGATTAGTTAGCCTGTCGTGAATTTTGGTTTAGCGTTTTTCGTGAAGTGTGAAGAGACAGCAAGCTCTGCTGTGCTTTGGTGGCTTATTTTCTGAATTTTAAGCAATGTCATGGTTTAAAAAAAATTGTTGCCTCTTAGGTTCGTAATCATGCTTTGGGTAGTTTTATTCAATATTTTTCTGATCGATCGTCCTTTGGAGTGCATGGATCCTTTAAATATTCAGTTTTGCAGGTACCTTTTTTTGTGTAAGTGATTTGCCGATTGCTTACACTATTTCTACAAGTTTTCCCAGGAATTTCCACAATTTTTTTGTAAATGTACTGTCCCAAGAATTAGGGGCTGTATATACTTGATGAATGGCACTGTTAATCTGACAGTCTATATTTTTTAATGAACCAAGTGCTTAAGCTAGGACGCGGAATGAAAAAAAGACTGCTAACTTTCGACTGATCGGAAGATAAGCAACAAATCCAAACACCTCCTTCTTCCTACCTAATCACGCATGCATGCAATCTTACTAACTAATCCCGTGGATGGTGGCGGAGGAAACGCATCCAACCAGCCTTGATTTGATGATTCCATGCATGCATGCAAAGTAAAAGATAAAACAAATGATGTGAGCAAAAGATTCTCCCAATTTTGAAATTTTAAAATGTTTTGTACCTTAAACCGTCGCTTCATTAAAAATCTGTTTTCACGTAAAATACTTCACCACGATGAGAGGATCGAAACAAGATCCCATGTTAGTATGTTTTGATGACATTTTTTTCTGGCCAAAAGTTACCACGCCCATAGTATGTAATTATCATGGTGTTACACTGAAGTTATCAGGGGTATGTTTCAACTACTTTTTTTGCGCATTGTGCCTAGCTAGACTGGTTTAGTTATGTGCCAGACCATACAATGCTTAGATCTATGATGCGTAGAATACCATGGCATTTACGTTGAGATTATTGAGGGTATGTTTTTTATTTTGTTCTCTCCGGATTAAAGTTACTGCGGTCTGTGGTCGAATATTACCATATTATTTACACAGAAAGGTATCGAGGTTATGTCTTTTTCAAAGAAAAAATGAGTGAAAGTTACTGTGGTGTTCGTACATGAGTTATCAGCTCTGCTGTGCGTATATTATCATGTTATTCACACAGAAATTATCGGAGGTATCTTTTTTCAACAACTTTTATTCCCGGGTCAAAAGTTACCGTGGTATTTGTACATGAGTTATCAGCTCTGTTGTCAATGTATTATCATGTTATTTGCACAGAGGTTATCAAGACACCTAGTCAAAAGTTACTGTGGTGTTTGTACGTGAGTTATCAACTTGGATGTCAATATATTACCATGTTATTTACATAGAAATTATCGGAGGTGTGTTTTCAACCCCCCCCCCCCCCCCCCTCCCTCCAATGTTTTCAACAACAGTTTCCCCCTGGGTCAAAGTTATCATGATGTTCGTACGTAAGCTATGAAATCCACTGTGAGTAAAGTATCATGCTATCTACACAAAATTTATTAGGGGTATGTTTCCAACAACTTTCCCCCAGGTCAAACTTACCACGGTGTTGTATATAAGTTATCATGGTTGCGGTGTGTAAATTAACATGCTATTTACACAAAAATTACCAGGGTATCTTTTCAATACTTTTTTCCCGAATCAAAGCTATCATTGTGTTTGAACGCAAGTTATCGGAACTGCGGTGACTAAATTATCATGCAATTAACACAAAATTTTAACCGGGAGGCAGGGGGGTTACTTTCGACAAATTTTTTCTCGGGGTCAAAGTTATGATATTTGTATGTTAGTTATCATGTTTACGGTGCGTAAATTATCATGTAATTTACATATAAAGTTACTTGGGAAACTTTTTAACCCCCCTGTGGGTTAAAGTAATTACCTTGGTTATAACAACTTTTTCCTTGGGTTAAAGTTATCGTGATGTTTATACCTAAGTTATGAGATTTGCGATGTGTCTCTTATCATACTACTTATCACATAAGTTGTCGGGCGATGCACGAGCGGTGATGCATGCATAGTTGGATAGCAGGTTTTTTCCCTCGGGCAGGGGGGGGGGGGGGGGGGGGTTGGGAGCTCCATCGCAATCTCGAGCATCTCACCTGACAGATGTCGAGTTGATCGGGACTGTCGGAAAACATAATGTTTGGTACTTAACTGTTTGGAGGCACTGCTGGAAAAAGGGCCTTTGGTCGCGGTTCGCAACTGCCATTAGTCGCGGTTGCGCAACCGCGACCAAATAGGCGCGACTAAAGGACCCCCACTTTAGTCGCGGTTGCTTAAGAACCGCGACTAAAGACCCGTCCACGTGGGTGCCAGGCGGCCGTCGGGGCGGAGGACCTTTAGTCGCGGTTCTTCTGGCCAACCGCGACTAAAGGCCGCCACAGGTTTAGGGTTTTAGCCCCCCCCCCCCCTAAACCTGTTTTCTGTTTAATTTGTATTGTTTTATTTCTTTTGTGCTTTATTTTAATTTTGAAGGGGTTTCACATATTCTACGGTACTACATACATGCATATGAATGTACAATTTCAAACAAATTTGAAATTAGAACCAAAAAGAATTCAAGAGGAATATACAATATATATTCAATATCATCGGATGACCATATACAATTTTGAACAAGTTTCCATACATAATTTAATGCATATAAAGTTCTACGTCCTCGTAATGGTGTTCTCCTTTACGATGGAGGACTTCCCTGCTGAACCATCCAGCTAGTTCCTCTTGAAGTGGTCGGAAGCGAGCTTCTGGACTAAGCATCATCCGGAGGTTATTCCTCTGAGCATTGGTATCACTCGGAACCCGCTCAGAGGTGTATCTCCGGATCATCTCACAGACATAGTATCCACATAGATTGGTCCCCGCTGGCTGAATATCCCCAGCATTCTTAGCCTTTGACCTTTTGAATTCTAGCTCTTTTTTGAATCCACCGACCTTTGTATCTACGAACCGTCTTCAAACCCTACGAGGCAAAGAAAATTAAATGAACAAGAGAGTTATTAGTTACTTGATATTAGGAAATGAACGAAATAGGCCGATCGATATAGAGCGCAAATGAATGAAAATAATTACTTCTGCAGCATTCTTCTCATGCCGCCCCAAAGCTTTGGATCCTTATTCAGAGAGTCGTGGACGAGACATTCTGAGGTGTCAACTTTAATTACTAGCAGAATCCAGTGGAACCTGCGGACACGATACATGCACAGTACGTCATGCATAACTCATCGATTAGCCGGCCACATACCATGCATGGAGTAAACAAAAGAGAATGTGCTCAAGACAGAAACACTCACCCAAAATGGTAAGGAAATAGAATATCACTTTTGAGTTCCTGCTTTGTAAGAAACTGCCACAGGTCTGCCTCCATGTCGGCGGGGTGATGCTCCAACACATATTCATTAACGATGTGTGGGTCAATGAACCCAACATCATGGATGTTCCTTACTCTGCATTCCTTAATCTTCATTCTGCATGTATAATAGCGGACACAACAATATAGTTAGGACATATATATAGTGCAGGCAATATGAACGAGATGGGGTAGAAATAAATCACTTACAGAACGTAGCAACTGATGATAGATTTGTCGAGCTCGCGCAGATTGAAAAGCTGGAACAATTCACTCAGATGAATTTGTACATAGTAATGTTTGAAGTGATGCTCATATCTAACTTCCGCATAAATATATTCTTTGGCGTTCTTATTTTTTATGTAACCCTTGTACCATTTCAGCAGACCTTTCATTTGTGGAGGTAGATCCTTTTCCTGCGCAGGCTCGACGAGAGGCCCATTCTTCACATATGTAATTACTACCTCCTTCACTGGCGCCTCATCAAGGCCTAACAGTTCACGAAGAGTAATACCTAAGTTGGCCGCTTGTTCTCTGGCACTCGTTACAGTCAATCCATGTGCTGCCGCAGCTGCTATGATATCGGGGTCATCCGGACCGGCGGCTTTCACTATAAGCCGGGCAATCGATTGTTTACTTTGTTCCCCGAGCTGGGCAACTCGTTTCCCGCTTTTTTTTACTTTCTAATTCCGTTTTCTCGGCCTCCTCCAAGGCTTTGTTCTCCTGGTTCTCCGCCCGCTCTTTCTTCTCCTTCAACATGAGTGCCTGCCTACGAAGTTCACGTGCATAGTCGTCAGGCAGATTCTTCGCGGCTTGGGACGGTGTGCTCAAAAATGACTTAGCCCACTTCTTTTGCTCATCAGAAAATACTGGCTTGGGCTCGGGCTCTCTTTTCTTCTTGCAGTCCGCCTTCCATTTGTCACGATCAGCAGCCGCGGCCGCGGCAGTTTCCTCGGCACTACGTTCCCAAGGCCTTGTGGGGAGAGGCTTCAGTGATGGCTCCGGTACCTTTGTGGTCTTAGGTACATAAGGGTCCGGGTTAATAATCCAGGACTGCTTCTGCTTCTTTGCCGGAGGTGGATTGGGGGGCGGCGTCTGATCACCCGCCGGACGTTGTGGACTGGGGGGCGTCGGCTGATCACCCGCCGGACGAGGACTGGGGGGCGGCCTCTGATCACCCGCCGGACGAGGACTAGGGGGCGGCGTCTGATCACCCGCCGGACGTTGTGGACTGAGGGGCATCGGCTGACGTGACGGAGGTGTAGGTGAACCGCCACCACCACCACCGCCACCGCCACCACCACCATCGTAGGGGGGTGGACTTGTTGTCCTTGGCGCCTCGCCTGGAAACTTGATAAACTTCTTTTGCCATAGAATGAAATGGCGCTTGACATCTCCAAGTCTTTTCTCCCCTTCAGGTGTAGCAATGTCAATCTCCAGGTCCTCAAACCCTTGGACTACGTCCTCCACCGTGACACGAGCATAGCCATCTTGAATGGGGTTGTTGTGGTGGAGTGCTCCAGGTAAACATGGTAAAGCACTGCCGATGGCTACCTTCATGGACATGTTCCCGATAGGATAATACAGATGACATTCTTTCATCTCCTTTATATCGTCCACGGGGTAGCGAGGAGGCTCCGGTGCAGTAATTTCGACCACCAGAGGCTCCGGTGCAGTAATTTCGATCGTCGGTGCATCTGCACCAGCCGGTGGGGCCTCCGTGGAAGCCACGCTGCTTCTCCGCTGCTGGCTTCCGAGATCCGCTGGATGATCTTCATGCTGCGCCCGAGCTGCATCTCTTTCGGCTACTAGTACACTCACGGTTTTCTTCATCACATCCATTTCCGATGCCAACCGCGCCACAACATCTGCTTCCCGATCCATCTTTCTCTTACGGCTTCTGTAACCGTACGGGTCATCGTTCTGGGGGAACCCTATTTTCCGCGGAATGTGCCCCATGCCTCGTACACGTCCTCCGTGTTCAGGATTCCCGAGGGCTTTTGTCAGCGCGTCATTCTCTCTGTTGAACTTGATCTTCCCCTCTTGAGCATCCCTCATTGCGTCAATAAGGGCTTGGGTGGGTTTAATTATTTTGCCCCGGTAAACACACTCCCCTGTCTCCGGGTTCAGCGTTCCCCCATACCCGTACCACCAGCTTTTGGCCCTTGGGTCCCATCCCTCCGTACCTGGACGGATTCCTCGCGCCCTCAGCTCGTTCTCCATCTTCTCCAACCTAGGCACCCAAAGGCGATACCCTCCTGGCCCCATAATATGATTGTACTCCTTCTTAGCCGCATTTTCCTTATTTTTTTCGATATTTCAATGAACTGCTCCGATTTCTTTTGCTTCACAAATTTTGGCCAATCATGTTTCAGTTTCTCATATTGTCCTTTGAAATCCGGAGTCTTGTTCTGCTTGACAAAGTCACGGGCTAGATTTTGCTTGAATTTCCGGAATGCGTCGGCCATCTTATGAAGAGCGAACTGTTTGACTAGCCTCCTCCTCTCCTTGTTTTCCTCAATCTTGTTACCCTCCTCATCGAATTTGTTGTATCCCGGAGGTAGAACGAAATGTTCCATAAGCTTCTTGAAGCAATCTTTTTTTGTTCTCTTATCGACAAAAGTGAAACCAGCAATTCGTGCCTTCTTTGGCTCATTCCACTCCTGGACGGTGATCGAGACGTTGTCTCTAACAACGGCTCCGCATTGGTTGACAAACTTGGTGGCGTTCTTGCGGGGCTCCAGCGGCCTGCCGGTTGCACTGTCGACAACCTCGATGGTGCATGTTTCTCCTTGTTTCATCGTCTTGGTTGCGCCACGCTTTGACGACGTACTTGATTGTTTCGACGATCCGTCCGAGGGCTAAAATAAGAAAGAGAGTCGCGCGCGTTAGTACACACATATTTATTCAAATCAGTTAGTTTGTATCACCAGAGGCTCAATGTATATATATACCTCGGCGCCGGAGGTGGTTGCTACTTCCATTTGAAGATCGTCGTTTATCGACGTTTGTTCGGCATCATCTTGCTGACGGCGCCCTTCATCTTCACCGTCAAGGTTCAGATAAGAAGAGACATCATCTTCTTCTTGTCCGGTCGGCACATATAGAATATCGCCGTTTATGATGCCGAACATATGTGCTTCACCGTCCGGATCATAGTTGTCCATAATCGGGTCAGCTCTATCATCCGCCATTATGTCAGTCCTGAAAACATGTAGTAAAAACAAATTAATTACGTGAAGAAGGGGGGCGGTGGCGGTGGCGGTGGCGGTGGCGAAAGGGCGGTGGCAAAAGGAGGGGGCGAGGAAGGGGTGGGAGACGGTTTACACATTTTTGTATGAACCATGGCAAATTTTAGTAATTCATCATGGCAAGTTTTTTATTTGCTAGGTGTACCATAACGCGGTACGAGGTGGTACCGATGAAGGGGGGAAACATCCGGGAAAGTATTCCCGGTGTTTCGCGTTTTCAGACAGATGGGTCGGAGGGGGAAAGTTGCGTGTTCGCTATGCTAGGGATGCGTGATGGACGAACGGGCTGCGTATCCGGATTCGTCTCGTCGTTCTGAGCAACTTTCATGTACAGAGTTTTCCCATCCGAGTTACGGTTTATTTTCTATTAATTTTCAAAGTTTTGGTTCATTTTCTAATATTCTGATTTAACTTTTAGTCCCAGTCAACAGTCAACAGTCCCAGTTGACTGGTCAAAGTGGGCCAGGGGGCACTTCACCGGAGGGCGCGAGGGCTCCGGTGAGCCTCTCCCGTGGCGGGCCGGCGGCGTTGGGCGGGCGAGCGAGGCGGCGCAGGCGGTGGGCGAGGGAGGCCAGACCAACCGAAGGGGCGAGCGTGACGTCGGGCGGCGTCGACGGCGAGGGCGGCGTTGAGCGAGGGCGAGGACGCGACGGCGACGGCGACGGCGGGCGGCGTCGAGGGCGGTGTCGAGCGAGGGCGAGGGCGACGGCGACGGCGGGCGGCGTCGAGGGCGGCGTCGAGCGAGGGCGAGGGCGACGGCGACGGCGGGCGGCATCGAGCGAGGGCGAGGGCGAGGGCGAGGGCGACGGCGACGGCGGCAGAGAATCGGAGAAGACGAAATATGGAGGCGTCGGGCCATTGTATTTATAGCCCCCCCTTTAGTCGCGGTTGGGGAGGGAACCGCGACTAAAGGGTAACCTTTAGTCGCGGTTGGCCTCCCCAACCGCGACTAAAGGGTTTTTTTCCCGCGCGCAACGACCTTTAGTCGCGGTTGGGGAGGCGAGCTGCGACTAAAGGGTAACCTTTAGTCGCGGTTGGCCAGACCAACCGCGACTAAAGGTATTTTTCAGAAAAATAAAACTAATTCAATTCAAAATCTTAAAAATACAAATAATATATCAAAAAATTAAGAAAAATAGAACTAATTCAATTCAATATTTTAAAAATACAAATAATATATCAAAAAATTCAGAAAAATAGAACTAATTCAATTCAATATGTTAAAAACACAAATATTATATCAAAAAATTCAGAAAAATAAAACTAATTCAATTCAAAATCTTAAAAATACAAATAATATATCAAAAAATTCAGAAAAATAGAACTAATTCAATTCAATATGTTAAAAACACAAATATTATATCAAAAAATTCAGAAAAACAAAACTAATTCAATTCAAAATTCTAAAAATACAAATAATATATCAAAAAATTAAGAAAAATAAAACTAATTCAATTCAAAATGTTAAAAATACAAATAATATATCAAAAAATTCAGAAAAATAAAACTAATTCAATTCAATATGTTAAAAATATAAATAATATATCAAAAAATTAAGAAAAATAGAACTAATTCATTTCAAAATTCTAAAAATACAAATAATATATCAAAAAATTCAGAGAAGTTCTTCCCGGCCGCCTCTGTCTTCCCACAAGTTCTTCCCGGCCAGTCTTCCCGCCAGTTTTTTCCCGCCTATGTCTTCCCGCCATTTCTTCACGCCTCTATCTTCCCGCGTATCGATGCTCCTTTTATAGGCACGGCGCCGCTTCTGCTTTGTCTTGTTCCTCCGACAGGGTGTCGTGCGCTACCCACGCGTCCTTATCCTGCCGACAGCTTTAGTCACGGTTGCACCCTCCAGCCGGGACTAAAGCTTACCCAAACGTCCTTATCCCACCGACAGTTTTCTCAGATGACACAAAAACCACATTTAGTCCCGGTTGCACCAACCAACCGGGACTAAAGGTTAGATGACCAGCTCTGGATTCCTCTTCTTCCCGCCATTTCTTCCCTGTCTTCCCGCCTCTTTCTTCCCGCCACTTTCTTCCCGCCTCCTGTCTTCCCGCTCCCATTTTTCCCGCCATTTCTCACTACATATATGTAGCCCGGCTTGCCCAGCATTATGACATCTCTACAATCTCTCATCACTCTCTCATGGCTTCCACCGCACCCACTCTAACCTACCAGCAGGTGGAGGAGCTTTGCGCCTCGAACTACCCTTGTCCACCGGGCTACCGCGTCCCCACCGGCTGGAGCCTAAGCGCCGGCGGCGTGCCGGTCCCTCCCGTCCCTCAGGGTACTGCGCGCCGGGCGGCCATCACGAACCACTACTACCTCGACCTCACGCCGGAGCAGCGGATGAATCCCCGCTGGCATCCCGATAACCAGCATACTTGGGACGCCTTCTTCATCAATCGGCGTGAGAGGGCGCTCGCCAGGTATGAGGAGGACGGTCTGCCTCCTGGGAACTTCCACGAGGCCAGCCGTCGGCTATGGTGGTACGGCCGGACTCTGCAGAGCGTCATGCACTACATCACGACCGGCGATATCCCCCGCCTGCGCTACCCTCAGTTCGAGCCACGAGCGCCGCCCGACGACAGCGACGACAGCAGCGACGACGACGGCGGCAACTTAGAAGGCGACGACGACGGCGGCTATGAAGACTACGAGTATGCATATTATACGCCTAGGCAGGAGTATGACTAAATCACTCCAAATTTCATGTATCATCAGTGGTATCTCGAATCATTCGAAAATGGACACCAAACACATCACGGGTAATATAATTCACATGATCCATTCAACAAAGTTTGGTACAATAAATTATTACACATCATTTCTTCCCTTGTGTCCCTGCTTGCTTACGATTGTGCCGTATCCATGGAGCATCCTCATCATTTAACTTAATGCTTGGGTCGGTGTTTACTTTGAAGGGCGGAATTTCAGCAAACATATTATAATCTTCTGACATGTCTGTCTTGTCCTCCACTCCCACGATGTTTCTTTTCCCTGAAAGAACAATGTGGCGCTTTGGATCATCGCCTGATGTACTGATCGTTTTCTTATCTTTCCGTTTCCTCGGTTTGTTACTCATGTCCTTCACATAGAAAACCTGAGCGACATTTTTCGCTAGGACGAATGGTTCGTCAAGGTAACCAAGATTGTTGAAATCCACCATTGTCATTCCGTATTACTGGTCCACCTTTACCCCACCTCCTGTTAGCTTGAACCATTTGCACCGGAGCAAAGGGACCTTAAAGGAGGGTCCATAGTCAAGTTCCCATATCTCCTCTATGTAACCATAATATGTGACCTTTTGCCCATTCTCGGTTGCTGCATCAAAGCGGACACCACTGTTTTGGTTGGTGCTCTTTTTATCTTGGGCGATCGTGTAAAATGTATTCCCATTTATCTCGTACCTTTGGAAAGTCGTTATAGTCGAAGATGGTGTCTTGGCCAACATGTACAGCTGATCTACAACATCATTGTCATTCATTAAATGTTTTCTCAACCAACTGCCGAAAGTCTCCATGTGGGCCTTCCTAATCCAGGATTCGGGCTTCCCCGGGTTGTCCGAGCGTAAAATATTCTTGTGTTTCTCAAAGTACGGAGCCACCAAGCTGGAATTGGTCAGTACAGTGTGGTGTGCTTCAGTCAGAGAATGGCTGTGCATACATATCGTTGATTTCCTTCCGATCGTGCCTTTTCCACTTAGTCTCCCCTCGTGCCGCGATCGAGGAAGACCAATCGGCTTAAGGTCAGGAACAAAGTCAACACAAAACTCAATTACCTCCTCATTTCCATAGCCCTTGGCGATGCTTCCTTCTGGCCTAGCACGGTTACGAACATATTTCTTTAATACTCCCATGAACCTCTCGAAGGGGAACATATTGTGTAGAAATACAAGACCGAGAATGAAAATCTCTTCGACTAGGTGAACCAGGAGGTGCGTCATAATATTGAAGAAGGATGGCGGGAACACCAACTCGAAACTGACAAGACATTGGATCACATCGTTCTGTAACCGTGGTAGAACTTCTGGATTGATTACCTTCTGAGAGATTGCATTGAGGAATGCACATAGCTTCACAATGGCTACTCAAACATTTTCCGGCAGGAGCCCCCTCAAAGCAATCGGAAGCAATTGCGTCATAATCACGTGGCAGTCATGAGACTTCAGGTTTTGGAACTTTTTCTCCGCCATGTTTATTATTCCCTTTATATTGGACGAGAATCCAGACGGGACCTTCATACTGCTCAGGCATTCCGAAAAGATGACCTTCTCTTCTTTGGTCAGAGCGTAGCTGGCACGACCTTGAAACCATTCCGGATGACGGTCATCAGGGTCTTTCAAACGTTGCTGGTCCTGCCGTACTTCCTTTGTATCATTTGTCTTCCCATACACGCCCAAGAAGCTTAGGAGGTTCACGCAAATATTCTTCGTAACGTGCATCACGTCGATTGCAGAGCGGACTTCTAGGACTTTCCAATATTCTAGCTTCCAGAATATAGATTTCTTCTTCCACATGGCTGCGTGCCCGTCAGCTCCCTTTGGAACTGATTGTCCGCCAGGACCCTTTCCAAAGATGGCTTTCAAATCCTTGACCATATCAAATACCTCAGCACCAGTGCGTTCCGCAGACTTCGGCCGGTGATCTGCCTTGCCGTTGTAATGCTTGCCTTTCTTTCTTACTGGATGAATTTTCGGAAGAAATCGACGATGCCCAAGGTACACGTTCTTCTTACAATTTGGCAAATGTACACTTTTAGTCTCATGTAAGCAGTGCATGCATGCATTGTATCCCTTATTTGACAGTCCCGAAAGGTTACTAAGAGCAGGCCAATCGTTGATGGTTACGAAAAGCAACGCTCGTAGGTCAAATTCCTCTTCTTTGTGCTCATCCCACACACGGACACCAGGTCTGCCCCACAGCTGTAAAAGTTCATCAACTAATGGCCTTAGGTACACATCGATGTCGTTGCCGGGTTGCTTCGGACCTTGGATGAGCACTGGCATCATAATGAACTTTCGCTTCATGTACAACCAAGGAGGAAGGTTGTAGATGCATAGAGTCACGGGCCAGGTGCTATGGCTGGAGCTCTGCTCGCCAAAAGGATTCATGCCATCTGTACTTAGACCAAATCTTATGTTCCTTGCGTCAGCTGCAAAATCTTTGAACTCTCTGTCGATCTTTCTCCATTGCGTTCCATCTGCGGTGTGTCTCAACTCCCCGTCCGACTTACGGTCCTCTTTGTGCCATCGCAACAACTTGGCATGCTCTTTGTTCCTGAACAGACGTTTCAACCGTGGTATTATAGGAGCATACCACATCACCTTGGCGGGAACCCTCTTCCTGGGTTTCTCGCCCTCAACATCGTCACCAGGGTCATCGCCTCTGATCTTATAACGCAATGCAGTGCATACCGGGCATTCATTCAAATTCTCGTATTCACCGCGGTAGAGGATGCAGTCGTTGATGCATGCATGTATCTTCAGAACCTCTAAACCTAGAGGGCAGACAACCTTCTTTGCTTCGTACGTACTGGCGGGAAACTCGTTATTCTTTGGAAACATATTCTTCAACATTTTCAGCAAGTTTTCAAATGCCGAGTCAGCTACACCTGCCTGTGCCTTCCATTTCAGCAAATCCAGTGTGCAGCCCAGCTTTTTCAGACCATCATCGCATCCGGGGTACAACGACTTTCTGTGATCCTCTAACATGTGATCCAAATTCTCCCTCTCCTTTTCAGTTTCGCAGCGTCTCCGTGCATCAGCAATGGTCCGACCAAGATCATCAACGGTCTCATCACATGCCTCTTCTTCACCTTCACCTTCCCCTTCACCTTCCCCTTCACCTTCAGCATCCTCCATGAAAGTATCCCCGAAATGAGCAAGATAGCTTTCATCGATGAAATCATCCCCTTCTTCATCTTCTTCCATTATAACCCCTCTTTCTCCATGCTTGGTCCAACAATTATAGCTTGGCATGAAACCGTGCCGAAGCAGGTGCAGGTGAACTTCTCTTGAGGAAGAGTAACCCTTCTGATTCTTACAGTCAACACATGGACAGATAACAAAACCCTTCTGCTTGTTCGCATTAGCCACTACGAGGAAATCTTTCAAACCCGTAGTGAACTCGCGGGAGAGTCGGTTACCGTACATCCATTGCCGATTCATCTGCATTATTATAATATAAAATATATAATTAACCATCATGCATTTGTTAAACTAACTAGCTATAAACAATAGAAATTAAACAATGAACAACACACATGCATATTTTATCAATGACACACATGCATGAAAGGTTCAAGTTGCTAACCGCGATCGAGGAGGAAAAAATAAATGAGGAACCTCAAGTGTGGCTCCAACACTTCATATCATGTTTGTTTCACGCTCTTGGGGCATTTCATCAAACACCTTGTGTGCATAAGAGGAACCAAAAGCAAACCTACACCCTCTTGTGAAGATTGCGAAGAGAAGTGGCACCAAATGGCTAAGTGAGTGTGCTGAACTGGTATATATAGGGGAGGAGCTTT
This sequence comes from Triticum monococcum, assembly GCA_034509565.1. Lineage (NCBI taxonomy): Eukaryota > Viridiplantae > Streptophyta > Magnoliopsida > Poales > Poaceae > Triticum > Triticum monococcum. The sequence goes on from CM067847.1 coordinate 26,572,085, forward strand.
AGTCGCGGTTGGCCTGGCCAACCGCGACTAAAGGCCTTTGGGCACCTTTAGTCGCGGTTGGCCTGGCCAACCGCGACTAAAGCCCCTCACGTGCACCAGCTGGCCACCGAGCGCCCTGGGCCCAGGCATTTGGTCGCGGTTCGTCTGCCGAACCGCGACTAAAGACTTCATTAGTCGCGGTTCCTACAGTTTCGCGACTAATGGGGCTGGACGGAAGCCTCTTTTTCTACCAGTGAGGCTTGCAGGCTGGCATGGCATGCTATGGTATTTACACAAAAATTTACCATGAGTATGTTTTTAATTTTTTTCGGATGGAAGTTATCAAGTGTCACCTCCCACGTCCCACGGAGAGCTAACCTCCCTCAACCCACCTCCACCTTATCTGTACTTCCTCCGTGTAAATATCACGCACCGAAGCAGATTTATAAAGAAAAAAGTTTTTCTCCCTGCCACCACTCTCCACCGATTCCTCTCTCTCTCTCTCTCTCACCGGCGCGGCTCCCCCTAACCTCTCTCCTTCGATCCTCCACCTTGGAGACGTCCTCCACGTGCCTCCATGCGCCTCCGCATCCATGGGTCACCAGCTCAGCTCGATGCCTCAGCTGGTGTGACGGCCCGGCGTCTACGCATGCGCGGGAGCCAACTTGGGCTCGACGGAGCTGCTCGGCCTCGGCCACCTCAACTTGGATGCTGAAAGTTCAGTAAAGCACTCATACCCTCTCCTCTTATCCTTCCTGCCGCTTCCCACCTACATGCCCGCGGCACCTCACGCGCGAGCGCGAGCCCAAGGGCGCAAGGCACACCGCCTCCGTGCCCCTTCCCCGGCGTCTTAGCACTGTTCGACGCCACCGCCCAACCCTCCACTGCAGAAGGTGGCTGATGCCTTCCCCCAAAGCGACGCCTTGGCATCCCTCTCCTGACCACGACAGGATTGATTATTGCGCCTCCATCATCTCTTTTTAATTGTGCGTTCCTCTCCTAGTTAAAATTTGGGTACATCTTCTCTGCTCATTAAGATGCAAGTAGTGTGTGCTCCTCTTCTGGTTGATATGCAAGTAATGTGTGCTATGCCCATTGGAAGTTGATGAGTATGTGTCAGATGTGGAAGACGAAAGCACAACAATGAACTGCAGTTGAGTCTGACAAATAATTGTTCTTATAATAAAGTTTGAGGACTATTCATCGTCAGAGCTTAGTTCGTGAGCTCTGTTTCAAAGTCCACTTTTATAGGAGTAAGTACGGTGCCACAATCCTGACCCCCCTGTTCATGTTAGTTCTTCAAGGACCTGATTGTGCTTGACCGTGTCGTTTTGATGTTGTGAATCACAAGCTAATAATAATTTTCTGTGTGCCTGCACCAAATCCTTAAAAAAAATATGCTTTCAACACTGTTTGTATGTCAACTCCTCTGAAATAGGAATGCAACAAATGACACCATTGGGAGTTTGGGTACTACATTTTGATCAGTTCCTAAATTCAGTAATTTAGCTCTGGGTGAAAAACTAAATGACTTGATTCTTATACGATTAGAAGAATTATCTTTCTTTTTAGTGTGCATTTTGAATTAAATTAACAGTATGCATTTAACTTTTAGCAGTGCATGTGCAAGTCAGCTTTAATGGCAATCACAAACCAAAAGGCTCCTATGAGAAATTACATCGTCTATGCCCTATGGGTTTTTTTTTGAATTTTTGCCCTATGGGCTTTAGCATACTTAGTACGTCAATAGGAGCAGGATCATGCCATACATGTCCGCTTGTGAGTTGTGAATAAAAGGTCAAATAAACATTCCCAATTGTCAGATGCATAAAAAGGTGATAGTAGTTTCCCTGTGTTGTTGTAGTTGGATTGTGTTTATATTATTCTGTCATTGAAGTTAACCATGGGTTCTGTCATATTCAGGGTTCTGTTCAAAGAAGTACGTAGCTTGCCTTAATTCTTCTCATCGGAGTTGTGCAGAACCCAGGACAATTCCTTCTTCCCATAACTACTTTGGTGTCCTGTTATGGAGCCAATTATACATCACTCAGGTACATCCACTGCCCACTTATCTTTCATGCCTGCATATAGTGATAGTGTTCATATATAATTCTTATGTAACTCCCGGCTTGCTTAGTAACTAGAAAACCCCAACAAGACACTCTTTCTGATATCTCTAATTTAGATCCATGCTCAAGCAGGAATACAGGTAGAGCTACTCTTGACTCCCCTTTATATGTATACATGTATTGCAGGAATGTTACTACTGTTCGTATTTAAATTTTGTTATGTTAACAAAAAAAATGTTCAAAAAATGTGTATGAGATGTCCAACACGGCAAACAATGTGTATGACCGATGTATATCTCTAGATACCTCTTTGAGTTTCAGTACAAAACATGCTGATGTACTCAAGTGATATGGGGCTTATTTTGCAAGTGGTTTATGGAAGAAAATAATTTGTATGCGGAGATGCTATGTTCATTATACAGAGATTATGCTTGGATTTTGTCATGCAACTTGTACACGTACATTGTTATAGATAATTCCATTGAGAATGCATAAACGTCAATTTGAGAATGGTGCCAGAACAACCTGTATACTGTATATTGCTATTAGTGGGATATTTTTTTTATCCCTGATTCTTATATTAGGACTCAGGACTCCATGTACATCAAGTCGCGTGTCTACAATAATCAAAGGTAAAGCCATTTGCCATCACCTCTTCATAGACCATGTATCGATTCTATTCTCATCGCATTTTTTATTTTCAGAGATCTAAAAAATGGTGAATACTGGATAGCATCTTCAAATTTTGGGAAACACTCCCTCGGTTCACTATTATAAGAACTTTTTCTGAATCGGATGTATATAGATGTGTTTTAGTGTGTCTGTTGACTCATTTCAATCCGTACGTACACCATATTAAAATATCCAAAACGTCTTATTATAGTGAACGGGGGAAGTATATAAGCAAAAATGCAAAATCCATGTCCCTGTTGGCTGAGAGAAAATCTGATTGTTACACTGGTAGTACTGACCTAGAATATAAAACTGAGGCTATTAACTTCGGAAATGAATTGTAAGCAATCAGCAATGCCTGTTGATGCTACATTAGAAAATATGATCAGTTGATATGACCACTCAAAAATGTCAGAAGTATTTTTCATGCAGATAGATCAGTTATCTCATGGCCTTCAACATTTGTATTTGCTTTTTTTTTTCAAATTTATTGCTCCGTTAACCTTTTTTTATTCTTTGTTTAATAATACATTGTCCTTACTCATGTCAGCTTTTTGTTGTTGTTGTAGATCGCCCAGATAAATGGATGGTGCATGACTAAGTTGATTGCAAGGTGGAGAGTTGGGCCAGTACCAGATAGTTCTACATTATGTTACAGAATGTCACTTTCATGGTCAATGTATGGAAATTATGTATATATTCTTTGGATTGTGTTCTATGTAATGCAACCGACTGGATTTAATAAATGAGATCTTTCTCGTTACTGGATTTGCCACTCATGCGCACTTTCAATGTTGATTTACTAATGTTGTTGGTAATGTATAAAATACTACTTCATATAACGGTTGAACTAATCTGCTATGTCCATTTCAAAATCAGTTTGTGTAGGTTACCCACCAACACCAACACATGCGAAGTGTTGTTAGGCTGCAACTATATACATTGCTACCCTGCAACGCTTTTTCACGTTGATTACCAACGCAATTATATATGTTGTTGTAGACCCTTGCAACACCACCAACAACAACGCATGATAATCCGTTGGTGTAGACCTTAGCAACGGTTATATGGACATACGACAACGCATCGATGCGTTGCTAAAGGGGGGTTTGTGTTGTAGTGCGACAAAAAGAATTCCTCGGTCAAAAGTTACCAGGCCCCGGGTGCGAAAGTTATCGGGTCTACCTTTCATAAATTACCATGTTATTTACAAACAAAAAATTCAGGGTGTGTTGTTAACAACTTTTTCCTCGGTCAAAACTACCACGGTGTTTATATGTAATTTATTAGATCGGCAGTGCTAAATCATCAGAGTTTAATCCCCTTGTCAAACACTTTTCAAAATGTATTTAAAATTGATGTAAACATGATTTATAAACGTGTATGCCTCTCCCACTATAGTCAGTAACATGATGCACTAGTGAAAAAGAAAAAATCAGTAGATATAATGCTTTTTTCCGATGCGTAATAAAGAAGGATAAAATGTTCAGTTGCGTTCAAGTGCACAACAAGTAATGCTAGCCAGTTGGTTAACCTCTTTGAGGTAGCAGTAGGTGACCAGAGTTTAAATCCCTGCTCCAGCAATTTTTTCTTCCACACAGCACAAAATCGCGTGGGGAAAAAGAAAACGGGATCGTGCGCGAGGGAACGGAAAAACGGGATTGTTCGGATCTTTCGCTAACTTCCAGTCGACTGGAAGCTAGCATTAATTTGTAGTTAACTTTATAGTGGTAGTAGGCTAGTAGCAGCAGTTCATCTTTTGTAGGTCCAGACAAGTAAAGGATTTACAGCCTCGAAAACCCAGTAGCAATGTAGCATGACCTTTTGTCAACCACCTGATATGTAGCTCTGCCGAAACTGTTTTATTTTTCTGAAGTAGCTCCATGTTGCTCCAGTTTAGGTTCAGATCTGAAGGTTTTCCAGTGATGTTCATCAGACGTCTCAGTGTGTGTTTATGCTTTTTTTTTCGCAAATACGCAAAGCTTGCGTATCATTTCATTGATAGAAGAAAATGGAGAAAGTACAAGATAGGATACAACACACTACACGAACGCTAAAGCGCGAGTATGGTGCCCAGAGTAGAGGGAAGAGGGATGCTCAGCCTAAACAAGGGACACATACGGCTAAACCCACCTACCCCGGCCTCCGGCCACATAAGGCAAGGAGACACGGGGCACAGGACACCCATACCGCGTCACGACTAACACAAGCACCACCACCGAATGGCCGCGGCTTCAGACTTGACATGATCAACGTACTCCCACCGAGAATGCTTAGAGATCGGCGAGTGGGTTGCAGGACCCGGCCAGGCCGAAGACGAAAACCATGGGAGAAGCATCTGGTAGGATGTACATAGCGCCTAGGATGCCCATGCCATGAGATGCAGCCCGAATCGACGCGATCGCTCTCAACACTCAAGATCCAACACCAGGGACGCCAAGCAACAAGACAATGCCTTTAAGAAGGGGAACGACGTTATAGCGTCGTCGTTCTTTTTGAACTAAACCAAGAATCCCCAGGATTGCATTCGCTTTTTAACATGGGACTACATATAGTCTAGAGGGCAATGATATAGTATGAAGGGAGATTGGTATCAGAATATGTTGAACTCTTAATTTTACATGGATGTTGGATGATTTGGGCAACAAGCAATGCATGAACATATGAAGAGTCCACAAAATCACTAAGGGAAATGATTCGTTAGACTTGAGAGACTACCTATGATTTGCTATAAGATGGAAAAGAAAATAAGCCCAAAGCCACATGTGTCAGAGCTCGTTGAAAGTCAGCTGATGGTGACACTTCCAAAATCAATGTCAACTCATCGTTCATTGATTATGAGTGTCAAGGTGTTACGTGACTAGTAGTGAGAAATAGGCATGGCACCCTCATTTCAGCTCACACTTTTGTGGTACTAGCAATGCGACGTTGCCTATATGTTGTTGGAGGCCCAACCAATTCAGGGTGGAGTCCACATGATGTTGGATAAGGGAAAGGGAGCAAACCAAACACTACCATATAAACTCCGTCCAACTACAGGTGATAAACACCCCAAAGTGATAGAATCTAGTGCCCCTTATAACTGGTTCGACAAATTTCACCTAAATAAAGATTCACAATATTATTGATTTATTGATCCTTTCTTTTCTTCTTGAATATAAAAGGTGGATGTTTTTCTTTTTTCAGTTGATTGCTAGTTCAAGCCAAGATTGATGTATATTAAAGTTCATAGATGTCTCGAGCCATCTAGGGTGTAATCTAAGATTCTATACAATTCTCACGTGAACGAACAAAAATAGTACAATTCATCTTATATACTCCTTCCATTCCATAATGCAGTGCGCCCATGCTTCTTGAGATTTAACTTCGACCATAAATTTAACCAACATGGGCGACTGCGGCGGGAGCATCACAGATACCTTTGAATTCGTATTCGAAAGAAGTTTTCAAAGGTATAATTTTTCAGTAAAATGATTTATGTATTATTGGTCTAATTAATGATCAAAGTTGAATCTCGAAAAACATGGGCACACTACATTATGTTTTCACTACATTATGGAATGTAGTAGTACTTTGTAGTATAGAAACATAAATTACAAAAACACTTGATTCATATCATATGTCCGTGCAACTTACACTATGGAGGAAAAGGAAACACGAGGTATGCACTTTTTAAGAACCGTTCCTAAACAAATAAATGAGTTAATGTCAATGCATTTCGGAGTTTTTAACCATTTAGCAATAGAAATCACGAGCCCGGGTCCTCGAATATCTCAATTGGCACCACAACAAATAAGAAAATTGTAGATATGATAATAGCCAAGTCATGTCTTGCTTGCATAGAGAGAGGGAAGCTACCCCCCCCCCCCCCCCCCCCCGCGCCCAACAGAGACACACACATGCGCGCGCACACACACACACAATCCTTGCTTTCATCAATAATAGAGGAGACATGTTTCTGAAATCAACCTATTTTGGAAGCACTGGGATGGAAACCTGACTTTGGTGAGATGAGAGCCATCCGAAGCTCATCAAGGATGAGTGAAACTCCATAGGTCAGCATGGTACCTCTAGGCTAGGCGGCTCAGGTTCGTGCTACTACCCGCACATTGCCAGATTATGATCATGCAAAAATTTAGTGTCACTTTTTTTTTGAAAGTTCGAACCCTTCAAACACAGACATCACTAGCTCAGACGAAATATAGGAACCGTTCAGTTTTGGCTGATGCGTCAACTGGCACCATGATAACAAAAGGATTGTAGATACCTAGCTAAAGATAATGCTTGCTAGATAAAATTTGCATTCTGATGCTTAGATAAGTAACCAGAGAGGTAAATGGATAGTGCACACATCTTGTGAAATACGTGAGGATATATATTGAGCCCAATGCTAAAGAAGCTTAGCAAGGAAAGAAAGCATGTGGGAATTGTGAAACTAAATTACACAGCTTGATCATAGTGATATATATTGAGCGCAATGTTGAAGAATAAACTTAGCGAGAAAAAGAAACATGTGGGAGATACAAATGAACCACGCCCATAAAACTACTAATGAAATGCCACATCAAAGCATTACAACCACAAGCGTTCACTTTCGACCTCATAATGAAATGCACGCAAAACTTACATTACAAGCACCCAAAACGATCTAAAAAATTAATACGACATAGTTTAATATTACAAAAATGCAAGCGACTATAAATAGTATTTGAATAGGAATTTAAATGACTATAAATAGTAGGTAGATAGATAGATAGAATGCCTAGACTAAACTGGTAAAGCACATGGACATTGACACACAGTAATGTCGCGCCGAGCTGCCGCCGGCGATACAGCATACACATGAATCAACCTAGAGAATCAAGAAAGTGAGAGTTGAATGAGCGTGCATGATCCGGGTGCATGCACACGGACGCCTGCACTCCGCCGTTTTTGGCGGCGACCAACACCACCCGCCCGTCGCTCATGGTGACCACCTCCGTCCTGCTCGGTGCACCCCAACCGAAGTCGGTCACCTCGTATGCCTTGAACCGTGTGGACCCGTTGATGCCCACCAACCGGTCGAGTGGCACCCATGACACAATGTCCATCCAGTCCCAAAGGCCGAGCGGGTCCTCGGCTGTTCGCTGCACCTCCCGCTGAATCACCTCCATGGCAACTGCGACACCGTCAACCACGAGGAGGTCCCGTGCCATGGCCTTGACGAGGCACCCGGTGATGCACGTCCCGAAGTAGTTCTCACTCACAGGCGGGTCAATGCCAGGCCGCCCGCGACAGTCGATGAAGAAGAAGAGGTAGACGTTGTGCCTGGTGGCGATGGCGGTCGGGTGCTTGGAACGGACGAAGGACACCCAGGCGAGCGCTGCGATAGCCACAAAGCTGGATGGCATGGGTGCCGTGGCGGGCTTCCCGGAGGTCGTTTGGCCGGACATGCATTGCTTCAGGTTTTGGATGTGCTTTGCGGTGATGGTGAACGTCCGACGAGGGAGTTTAATTGGGGCGCTAGGGAACATGTTGGCGGCCTGCAATGCAATGAGTGTCCGAAAATGTTAATTTTATAGCATTGGCAATAAAAGGAAATCAGTACTCTAAGGATGCATATTCTAGTGCTTATCTTAGGTCCTGTTTGTTTGGGTTGCGGTTGAAATGACAAGCAAGTGAAGCTAGTAGAAGCTGAGAAACCACTGAAGCTGATATAAGTCGAGAACACCAAAACACCTATGTTTCGAAACAGCTTTTAGAATGCCTTGCGAGCCCGTAGTTGGTGGCGGAAGTCTCAAATGCCCATGTGCGTTGAAAATGTTGTTCAAATAGTGATTTTATATGATTTATTATGTTCTATATTAGCTCAAATCATGTGCAAGGGGATTTCGTGACAATACACATGATTTGGAAGATTTTGAGGAGCGAGGCTTGCGTGGATGGTATATGTAGGGGATTCACATTGATGTATTTTATGTAGGTTCGGGCCCTAGGTAATACCCTACTTCTCCATGTGTTTTATCTGGCCTCGTATGAAGAGTTTGAGTAAAATGGTACTCTAGTGTTGTCCGGTCATGTCTAGATTCTCGCCAAGCCTTGGCTTAGTTGGCTAATATATGGGTGACGAGGTTATGCGCACACGACCAAGCCTCTAGCTTTATTAAGTTACAATAACACCAGCGTTACTAAGTTACACCAATATCAGGTTGTGAGTGACTTCCCTTATCTATCTCTTTGGTTTGAAATTCTCTTTAATGGGTTCAACAACATCAATTTTAGAAGCAACAAGACGCAGCCGTCGCCTCCCTCTTCAAAAGAAAACTTAGGGTTCCTTCGCGTCCTGCCGACACCGTCGGTCCGCCTCGTCTTCGGTGGCCCTAAGGCCATCTAGCATGACTATGAGGTGACATAGGAGGCAGCAGTGGGAGATTGATGCGCAAACAGGACGCTTCATCTGGGATAATCCCCCGGCTGGCCAAGTCGTCTCCAATCTCACGACGGCGCCTGGTAGAATGGGATGCAAGTGTTGTCACCCATTTTCGTGTTGTCAGGGACCATAGCCACGTCTACCATGCGACTCCTGTCCCCTAGGAGCTCCGTTCCATCGAGACCACGCCGGACTGTAACAATGCCACTCTAGTCCTTGAGCTAAGTCGTCTAGTAATATATGCATGCAAATGTCGCTTATCATTTCCGTTAGTTATATTCACTACCTATTTATAAAAAGCGATAAATTTTGAACACCTCGAATACTAATTATGCATGAAAAGGTTGCAAATCAACATTTCTCCCCTATATAAGAATTTTATATTGCAATACTATCTCAATTCAAAGATTTGAGTCCATCCAATTGAGTGTGTGAGTATTGAGTTGATGCGACCAAACAAAATAAAAGCATAGAAAAAAATGAAGATCTCATTATGGTGACTCTAAGTTTGCGGGTGGCCTCGACAACCTCTAAAAGATTATGAAGTTTGCTTCATAGTTGTTTTACAAACTGGGGATATGACGATTATGCTATTTAGAAACCTACGAAGAAACATATTGCTTTATGTTGCACTATAAGAATTTTCTATACTATAATTTTTTAGCCGTGGTTTTTTTATAAATTCGACAACATCTACCATACCGAATATATATTCCATGAAACTACATTTCATTATGAATTTAATAATATTAATTTGTCATTAAAAATCTTGATACTTTTTTCTATAAGTTTGGTCAAAATAGAGATGCTTTGACTTTCGACAAAAACTTAGGCTGGCAATAGTGGGGGTAACATAACTAGTATCATGTACTACCTCCGTCACGGTTTAGAAGGCGCGTTTGGAAATTCTCTGGGACCTAGGTGATTATCTATTGGTTATGAGATTGGCTAAAAAATAGCATTCACACTACGCATGCATATAGAAATAATATATCGGAGTACTAATTAGCTAGTAGAAATAAATGCAATACGCCCTAAACCTTGTCTATTGTGGAAACGCACGCAAATTTAACTGTGCCTTCTAAACCGCGATGGAGGGAGTACTTGGGACTCGCAAACATGCTTACGTGGCAGATAATTAAAGAAGAGAAAGACAGCCATAGTAACATAGGTATATACCGTAACATAATAAATGTTATGCTATGTGTCATGCGGCAATAAATGAGACCACCTATGATACTACTTTATGATATTATGCACTATGGATGTAGTATCATACACTAGTATCATATGCATGATATTAATATATGTTACTCCTCACTATAATTAGCCTTATATGCGGACTAAAAAAGACCGAAGGGAGTACTAATACCTCCGTCCGGATTTAAAAGGTCTTGTGACCATGAAGCCCCGCCCGGAAAAGTTAGGCTGCTCGAGCTGAAAGCCTGCACGGCTGCACCAATGACTTGCATTTTCCTTTTCCTAAGGCTAGTCATAGTGGGAGTAACTTAGCTAGTAACAAAACACATCCCAAGACAAGTTTGCTTATGTGGCACCTAGTTAATGAAGAGAGAGGTGTTTGAAGTAACATATTATGTTACCATCACATAGCGCTTCCTAAGAAATGTTGAGTCTATAAGCTAATAAATACGACCATATATAATACTAGTATTCCTATGACACTTTGCACTATAAAGATAATAACATAGACTAGTGTCATATGTATGACAGACTGGTCATAGTGGGGAGTAACTTATACTAGTGTCATGCATATGACATTAGTCTAAGTTACTATTTTCATAGTGCAAAGTAACATAGTAATAGTGTCATAGAGGTCTTCATTTATTAGCTTGTAGACTCATTCTATCTTGGGAAGCGCTATGTTACAGTAACATATTATGTTACCACTTCTCATTAACTACATGCCACATAAGTTAAAAAAAATTAAAAAACGCTATGTTACTTGCTAAGTTACTCCCACTATGACTAGCCTAAGGCTGCACACCTTACTTCCCATGCGTAGCGATGAGGTTTGCATGCAAGTCGTTGCCTGCAACCGGCCGCGTATGCTGCGCCTCGTTTCCTGTGCGTGCAGTTAATCTTTGCATGCAAGCGTTGGTAGCTAAAACCGCTGGACTGAAGCCGGCTGATTGGCCATTTTGAGCTCTACAAAACTATAGGGTGTTTGTTTTCAGGGATTATAAATCCCATATAAATCAAATAGGAGGGACTTATAGAGACTTAAAGTGGGCATTTGAGACTTATGAAATAAGACTCTCAAGGAGAGACTTATTGAAACTTATAGTTATAATATGGTCTTATAGAGACTTATAAGTCCCAGGAACCAAACAGGTAGAGACTTTTTAGAAACTTGGGACTTCTAAGTTGGGACTAAAAAAAGTCTTAGGACTTATGAACCAAACAGGCCTTAATGTTTCAAGCTTCGAAGATTACTAGTCCCTCTGTCTGAAATTGTTTGTCGTAAATAGATAAAAATGAATTTATCTAGAACTAAAATGCACAACTTGAAGCCACGTAGGTAGTGGCGGATTCAGGATTTCAAAATTGGGTGTTCAAAAAAAATAATTGCACTACAATATCTAAAAGGTTCATGTAGCTAGTAAGAACTTTTTTTCAAAGAATAATGGCAGTATCCTACAGAAAATAGTAAAATTTGAAATTCTTTTCTACACAATCATAAAATATGTCATGGCCAAAAACAAGGCGTCGTGAAAACCATAGTTCATGTAGGGCTGGTAATAGTAATAGGGTGTTAATGCAAGATATGAGACAGTGAAAAAGCATTGATGGTAATTGGTCTTAAGGGAATCAAGATGTTTGTGGTTGTTGGAACGAAGATTTGAGGCCAGTACTTTATATGAAACAACATGATGTTTATTGCACAAACCACACCACTTTTTATACATGCATCTAGTATAAATCATATATAAAAAATTTCTGCCAAAACATTTGGGTGTACAGATGTACACCCTTGACCCCAGGTGGATCTGCCCCTGCACGTAGGGGGCGATGGTGTCGAACCTCCACGAGAAAAAACAATAAAACTTGAAACTTACCCAAAAATTGATGGCCAGTGGTTGACCTGAGTTATTAGGAAATCAAATCTACACGGTGCAGACTGCAGAGGTAGAAAGGTATTTTAATTTTTCCAAGGAAAGGGAATCGGGCTGCTTAGTTTGACCGCGCGGCTAGCTAGACACTAACGGACATGGAAGGGAAGTAAGGGGCGAGCAACATACCAGCGGCAGATTGGGCGCATACTTCCGCAGCGTGCTCCTCGCCAGCTCCTCGCCGCCGGGGATGGCGACCACCGCGCGGTCAAACGTCATGGTAGCCACGGCAGCATCATCATCGCCGCGGCAGGCCGCGGCCCATGCCTGCAGGAACATCCACACCGACCGGCCGTCGACCACGGCGTGGTGCAGAGCCACGCCGACCGCCACCCCGCCCTTGAGCCGCGTGACCTGCACGGCCAGCACCTCCGCGGGGAGCGCCTCCACCTTGAGCTCCGGGACGAGCGCCTCGAACGCGTCCACGTCGTGGTCCGCGTCCCCCGCGAGCCGCCCCGCGTCCGCGTCGTCGCTCTCCGCGACCACGAACCGCACGCCCCCTCCCTCGGGGCCGGAGCCGGAGCAGTCGATGGCGGCGTCGCCGGTGGACGGCAGGAAGACGACCCTCCCGGCCAGCGGGGGCAGCCGCGCGAGCGTGGCCGCGAGGGACGCACGGAGGGAGCCCACCAGCGACTCGAAGGGCGGGTGCTGCTGGCCGCCGGCGTCATCGACGAAGAGGAGCACGCGCTGGATTAGCGGGTTCGCCACCCACGGCGCGTCCAGCGCGGATAGCCTGACTACCAAGTCCTCCGGTTGTGGCACCGCCACGTGGCCGACCTCCACGATATTTACCGTCGGCATGACCAGCGACGGCGACACAGACGAGCGAGCTGGGTGGTGGTGGTGGTGGACTGCGTTGCGTGCCGACCTGCCGGGAGCTGGACCTGCTTAATTATCCGGAGTACACTACAATTCTGACCGAGAGGGCTCACTAGCAAGGCTGACGGTGGGCCCCATGCATAGGGCACTAACACAGATAGAGGAGAAAGCGTAGCGGTAGAATTTATTTTGCATACCGCACAACAAATTGTAGAGTGCAGTAATGCCCGAACATAATTAAAATCGTCAGATTTTTCAGGGACTTTTTAGTATATAATTACATATAATTATGGACAAGTCCTTACATTTTGCAGTCAAGACCCTAAAGTTCCTATTTTCTTACAAACAAGGCCAATTTCCAACAAGTCGTGGGAAATTTTGCTGAAATTTCGGCAGCATAATGGGTTGGGTGGGGAAGAATCGCATGGCTATTTTGGAAAAGGAAAAAAATGCATGGCTTCTATTTTCTGCATAACGGCACTATAATTGCTCCACAACCATGTCTTCTGTTTTGTACTTCACATGGAAGGAAAACCACGCAGCATGTCTTCCTAGTTGTCTGTTTACATAAAGTGTTAGAGAGATGACTTAAAGATGGCACTACATCCATATATGTGGCTAATTAGGAAAAGGAAAAGGCAACTCTTTTATTAAAACAACTAATTCTTTCACTGAAAATTGTTTGAATTTTGCAGCATAACGGGTTGGGTGGAGAATAATCGCATAGCTAATTGGGAAAAGGAAAAACTGCATGTCTTCTATTTTCTGCACAATGGCACTATAATCGCTTCACAACCATGTCTTCTACTCCCTCCATTCTAAATTACTCGTCGCAGAAATGAATGTATCTAAAACTAAAATACATCTAGATGCATCCATACCCGCGACAAGTAATTCGGAACGGAGGGAGTATTTTGTACTTCACATGGAAGGGAAATTACACTACATGTCTTCCGAGTTTAGAATGCGAATGTGAGGAATTGAAAAAAAAAGTTCAGTGAGGAGTCAATTAAATGCAAAGATCTTTACAGCAAGCTTATAGAGGTCAAGTTAGCTGTTTATTCTTATACAATGTTACACGACTAAACGGTGACAATTGCATTTAAAGCAACTTGCGCACATTGCATAGGTGACATATAAGAGTGTTTTGCCACTGTCGGCAACCAAATGTATACAAAAGAAGTAGCAGAAGAGGCTTTGGTGGCAGTTGACTTTGAATCTACACTTGCATCGTTCCTTGTGTTTCTACATATTTATCTTCTTCAATTTTATCCGGATAAATTTCTTGAGAAACTGCCCCATTTGCAACTTCGGTGTTGGATGGATTCAATGTTTGTATCTTTGCTTAGGGGCAAACCAACAATGGTAAAACTTATACAATTCAAGGCACTGAAGGTAATCGAGGGGTTAACTACAGAATTCTAGATTATCTCTTTTGAGTAATCAAGGACAGACATGACCTCTTCATTAGTGGCTTGAAGGATTACAATGAATAAATTCATGAGCCAATAACACTGATCAATAGTACCTTGTTTTTCTTACAGCTGTTCACCAGATTTCCATTCACTTGCATTAAGTTGTAGGTTGTAAAATCATGTCCTTGCTGTTTGTTCATTCAGTATACATTGTGTGATGGTCAAAAGGAGAAAACTTGATGAATGGAGAGGGTGGAAACAGAAAATTATGGCCCATTGACTTCGCTGGAAGCAAGTGTGTGTTAAAGACAGATGCTCAATGTGAAGGACTCAAAGATGGACAGAATATTTTCCCTTTTTTGCAAACTTTTGAAAACCAAAAAGTAGTGAGGATAGTAAAACATCTTTAGCACTGAAACAGAGCATCAATCAAGTGATGGACTGCCGATGCATATGTGTATAGGATTTTTTTTCCACTGACCTTTGCTTGATTTTGCTCACCTGAGTGTTCCGAAACAAACACCCGTCACCTGGCGACTGATCATCGACAAGAGCATAGCCCAACGCTCGGGTTTTTGCTGTCTCAGGCTCTCAGCCTGCATCTCTGCCTCCACATCCAGTAGATTCGTGTGTATCCCTCGCATTCGAAGGTTGCGCAGGGGTTCTCCATGCACGTAGCCTCCATCAGCAGATCCACGGATCCAGCCATGCATCGGCCGAACCTTGAGGCGATGGCTTAATCCACGCATATAGGCTCCGGCGGCAAGATCGCCGACGACGTCCTCCGCGAGGTCTTCGCCCGCCGGCCGGGCGTTCAGGAGCGCCGGCGACAGGGTCCTGGGCGAGACGTGCACAGGTGCTAGATCCGATCTGGGTTCTCGGCAGGCCTGCTTCAGATCTTGCCGCCTAGGAGTGCGCATGTTCTCTGGGTGGCCGCCGTGGAGGATCTGCCTATGGCCTGTGTGGATTGATCTTTCGTGTGGGTCAGCCTCTCCGTTGGTTGTGGACTGCAGCGTCGAGATGGTGACCGTACGCGCGTCCGGTGGTCGGCCGACTGCGCTACGGTGCATGATTTCGTGGTGGTGGTTCAGATCAGATCAGCCTGTTGGTGGTAACTGCAAACATGATGCAGCGACTTCTTATGGCTCCATGACGATGGTTATCACTGAAAGGTCTTCGAGAGTGTTCATCTCTTCAGATCCGGTGGTTAACTTCGGCGGTGAGATACAAATTATGAACGATGACTTGACGCAAAGGAATGGTTGTGCAGTGGCGGCGGGCGCAACGCTTGTAGCTGTCGGGATCGTGGAAAAGTGGTGGCAGCAACACATTAGTGACTTTGATGGTGGTGCAATTAGAGCACCCGGTCTTGAGCCCCGGGGCAAAAGCCTAGGTCAGACCCGAGTGGTTATACCTGGCATTGGCGATGTTTCTTACGTTGTTACCTTGTTGAAGGTATTGCTCGGATATGCTCGGACTGATTCTTCTGGGTGAAAACCTAGATTCTGACCTTGTGGTTGAATCCGGCGATGATGGCGCTTAAGTGTTGCTCCCTTCCTGAAGGCGTTGCTGTTGAAGAACCTCGTCGTCAATGTGGTGTCATGAGATGATTGATGCGGATACGGTCTCTGTTCTAGTTTGTCGATCCTAGATCTGATCGCTTTGAGGCTTTTTTTCTTATTTCCTCGCCTACTCATAGCTTTAGTCTTATATGACTTTGCTTGTCGCCGGTGAGTTTTCGCATATGTGTGAGCTCATGTTGGCTGTGTGCATCCTAGTTATGCAGAGGCCGGGTGTGTGCTCATTATGTTATGTATCTTCTTGATGCTCCGTTTTGAGCCAATAAAATTTACCCTTTGTAAAAAAAAAGCAGCAAGCCATGCCCATAGTGTGTGTCTGGACATAGTCTGCGCATGGTCCGACCTATCACCTATGTATGGGTTATGTGTGCGTGTGTGACTGCGCGTGCGAGCGCGTGGGTCATTTCTAGCTAGCGATGGAGCCGGAGGTGTGACCGAGTCCAGGGCTGTTGGTGGCCGCCTCGTCCGCGTGCGGGCGTGACGGGAGCGCGGGCCAGGTATAGCGAGGGATGCGGGGCGTGGGCGAGTGGGAGCGCCGTGGGCGCGGCGTGCGTGCGTGCGTGCGTGAGTATAAACTCTCGCCGATCCTCTGTGTATCGCTGGCCGGGTGTATTGAGTTCGTGCTCAGGAAAAAGGACGCCGTTTGAGCGGCGGTGGCGTACGTGCGTCAAGAAAATTTTCCTGTGTCCCTGTGTCCATCTCCCTCCTCTAGTCATCTTCTTCCTCGAGAGTGGGAGGTGAGAGCTTAGTGAGACAGAGAGGTAGAGCTCCGGCGAGCAAGGGGGGAGACCGGCGGCAACTGCATTTCCGAGACAAGTTGCTTCGGCTTGACACGCGCACCATGGAGTTCTCTACTGTCAACTTCCTGCCTGATCAACGGCGGACTAACCGGTCTGTCATTTTTGAGGCAGCGGAAGGAGCGCTTGGAATGCTTCTTGATTGGTATTATCACCACACCGAAGATGGCCCGTATTGGCTAACGTATTACATTCTGAGAAATAACCAATGGCACTGGGAGAAGGACATTCGGTTGCCGGTAAAGCGCGCCATTCTGATTGGTGTAGCCGGGGGATACTTGCTTTTAGAAGCGCGATACACCACGTCTTCACAAGAGGAGCTAAAGTTTGGACACTTCTCGGTGGACTTGAAGACGTTGCAGGTCGAGTTGTTTGCTGCGCTCACCGAAGCCATCTTGCCTGTCGACTATATGCTGGTTTCCCACCTTCACTGTGTCCACCAACTATATGAGCTGGTCAAGTTGATCAGCGTGCTTTTTGCATACTCTTATTCAATCTGGTCACAATGTGGCACAGGAAAGCAATATCTTGCTTTGCCGCTAAACTTTTTTGTTGCAAGCTGTGATTGTTATGGATGCAGCCAATTCAAATCCGAGAGTTGGCCTGTGGCATGCATATTGTTACTGGCCCTGGGTTGCTTTATTTCTAGTTAGTTATGCCCCATTTGCTTGAATTAGGTTCTTTTGAATTTCGCCAATGCTGAGAAGTGGTTTTGAACAGCAAGCTCGCATCCTTTTCAATTTATTGTTTACTCTACACATTCCTAATTTCTGCAGTTTTATATATAACATTTCTACGGAGTAGAAATTATAGAATTACAACAGGACCTTATTTTTGCTCTGAATTGCAGCTTGAAAAGCATTAAGAGGAGTTCTGTCAGTTTGTGTTCTGTTACATGGTTACAGTCCTTTAGCTATTTACAAACCCTTAAAATCTCTGAACATTTTTACTGCAGTGTCAATGTCTAAAATAATGGATGTGCCCTGCTTAAATTGTGAGTTTGCTTGATCCGGTGAAAGCCTGCAAAGATGAGCACGAGTATTGTGTACCATTCTAGTCTCAAAAAAGAAACAGAACGGACAAAATTGCAGGAAGATGATGAGATGCACTCAATGTACTTGTGGAACACATTACAATCGAAAAGGACTCTGTGTGGTAAACCGCTAATACATGTCAATAGAGCTTGCCGGACCAGTACTAGTAATGGACGTCCAAAATCAAGGAGTCGCATGGATGCTGCCACGAAAACTCTAGGTCGCCCCATGCAGGGCGGATGAATGCAGATAGGGCTGGAAAAAATGCTCGAAGCTCGTGAGCTAAACGAGTAGCTCGTGACTCGGCTCGAATTGACTCGAACTCAAAGAATAATGAGTCGAGCCAAGCTTTAGTTTAAGATCGTTTATAAACCAAGTTAAACGAGTCAATCTCACGAGTACTTGTGTAACTCGTTAGCCTCGGTACAAAAGATCAGCCACTCCCAATACAAAAAAAGATCAGCCACTCGGCACCCTATGTCCTAGGTGCACAACACAAGGCCTAGCCGTTGAAGGCCCAACCGCCTAGGAGACTCATGCATTACAAAGAAATTATTATTGTTAGTGATATATATATTTAATATATATACATAATCATTTTTATAATATTTGAGGGTTTTATGTTTATATCTTTAACGAGCTTAACAAGCTAAACGAGCCAGCTCGCGAGTTATACGAGTCGAGCTAATCTTGAATTTGAGCTCGTTATGATAACGAGTCGAGTCGAGCTAGCTCGTTAATGAAACGAGCTCTAGCAAGTCGAGCCGAGCTGACTTGACTCGACTCGAATTCCAGCCCTAAATGCAAACAAAGTTTTGGAGACACCGCTCTGTGAGCTGCCGCTATATGACGGATAACACAGCCGGCTTCATTCTGACGGCAGATCAGCACCTGGAGAACTCATGCAGGCACCAATTTAGCTAGAAGGTTTTGAAATCCCTTCAAAGATAGGAAAATCGTGCTCATGAGCGGAGCATATGAGCTGGTCAGTTTCTTCTAATATCTCAACTTGTGCCATGACACAAGAAGGTTGTTGATATGACATCTGGCTTAATACTAGATGGTATATGGTTGATAAAAGTTGCATTTTGGCTTATGAGTAAGCAGCCCCGGAGCTAAACAGCTTGTGCAGACATTAATGGCGAAATATGAGAGGGTATATATTGAGCCCAACATTGAAGAAACTAAACAAGGAAAGGTAGCATGCCGCAAGTATGACACCAGTCACCAAAGTACGTAACTCATGAACACTGAGCGTTAGTTAGGTCTGTTTTGAGGTGCGGGATATATGACTACTTCCTCTTGCACCTCAAATAAATTAAGGGCGATGTGTAAGGTTCCAAGCTACTCACACATCGATCGCTTTTTTGTCCAGCCGATTAAAAATTAACTCATGATATGAAACCGTTATACTTATAACACCTTAGAACACTAGATTAACTCATGAACACGCTTTCTTGTCGCATGTGTTAACATACGTACAAACCAGATCGGTAGCTACATGCGTGGTGAACCATGTTGGCCTATTTAGGACCTTCTTTTCGTTTTCTTTGAAGGAGCGGAATTCACAGGAATGTTTTCTTATGGGAAACACTAATGCTGCGCCGGGTGATCACGCGGAGAGTTCCATCACCCACGTAGCCGTTGGATCACCCTAGATCTATGCGTCCTCACGCATGCTCGCACACGCTCGTATTCCCTTTTCTACCAGATGCCTCTTTATCATATGTTGCAACAACAACGGTGTTGCAAACCATAGCGGGAAAATATGATTGCAACTTAGACAAGTTTTTGCAACATCAGTTCTGTTGCAAAAGCACTCTGAAAAAAAACCTTTGTTGCAAAAGAAAATCCCGCAACACAACCCATGTTGCAAAAAAAATATTTTGCAACATAACTTTTGTTGCAGATGTTTCTGCAGCAAAATCTCTATTGCGAAGTAGAAGGAGACGTTGAGCTGCTAGATTGTGCCGCATCTAACGACTCGCGAGGTGGTGGATCTTTTTAAAAGATCCACATGCCGACACGTAGCAGCCCCTATAGACGTTTTGACAGTGGAATAGAGGCTTTATACTAAAGGAAATGTTTCTCATCAGCCGGCCGATAATCATGCGAGCGCGTCTGCCGCTTTGGTTTTGTGCCACGCGTCCCTTGTGGACCCCACCACCACGTCTTTTACAACATCAGGCCTCCTTCCTCGTACCGTATCCCCATCTCCCTCAATCCTTTCGTCCCGATTCAGCGCCGCAAGGGAGACGCTCGCCGGCGTCATGCGCACGCGCGTGCTCACCGCCGGCCTGCTCCAGTAGTTATCGTTGGCCGGCGAGGCAGGCCTTCGCCACCCCAATTCCATCCCTCCTCTCTTCCCCCGCCGCTAACATATCTTCTACCCCGCATCTAGATCAGAATCGCCGAGCCACCGCCCATAGCCGTCGACAGTGCATGAGATCCACGTAGCCCGGTACTCGTTCCCGCGGCGCGCGGCGCAGCGCATGGCCTCTCTATCGGCAATTTTGGTGTCGGGGGAGCCGTCCCTGCTAGATGCGCCCAGCCCTATGTGGCATGTTTTTTAAACAAAATTGTTGTTGTAATAGTCAACGGGGTTTCCAAAACAAAGCTCTTGTTGCAAAAAGGGATCATACGTAGAGATACTTTTTGGAACTTCACCGATGTTTCTGAAATAAATCCCTTGTTCCAATAGTCACCGCCGTGTTTATGAAACAATGCTCTTGTTGCAATAGTAATCGTTGTTTCTGAAATAATACTCTTGGTGCAAAGAGGGATCGTACGCTGAGCAACCTAGATCGGACAAGCAGCAGACCCTTTCTTATGGCTGTTCTTTGATTTATATAAATTTCTTTTCTCTAAATAATTCATTGTTACCCCATTTCATAGGGAAATTTCCGTACATTCAAATCTCTTGCAAAAAACTCTGCTTTTTACGTGTTGCAATCAAACACGCCTTGTTGCAAATAAAATCATGTAGAATTGGAGTGAACATATATACAACTGCGTTTTTTTAATCTTAAGAAGGAAAGAGGCAGCGGTGGCGAGGGACGACATGCATGCGACGCAGACAAGCGATACCGGGCCGGCGACGTTCAAAATACAGGCACCGAACGAGCACATGAGCATGGACCCGCCAGTCAGTCAGTAAGCGAAGGATAGATTATGGATAGATTTCCAGTGGCCAAGCCAGCCGGGGTAGTGCGTGAGTGCTCTTGTGGAGTAGTGCGGCCGGGGCAAAGTTCACACCGCGAGCGCGCACGCCACTATTGTTTAGCCGGACCGACGTGAAGTACACGCTACAGTTTAGACCAACCACGCCGACTGACAATGATAGGAGTACTTTGTTATTTCGAGAAAGTCAGAGATGCTTAGACACGAGTTGCCTCGTGCGTTTGCCTTCTACTTATAGTAGATACATGATTACAACTTGTCTGCCAAAAAATATAAGTGAGTACTACAGCAAATCAGTATGCACGGTCCTAAGATCCCTACACAATCGGAGATGATCATGGTGCTTGCGTTCAACTAAGAGTAACTCTAACATAGTCGCCATATTGACAACCTTCACATCACATAACATAGATATATAAGCTGTCGAGGCAACGCATAAACATAGGAACCTTGCTATACACATGACACTTTTTAACCGATATTTGCACCATGATTGAGATCCAACCATACATGTGTGGGCAAAACGTATCCTTGGAAGATCGTGCAAGAGTTGTCGGCTGCATAGTAGCTCCGCAAACATAGTTGCCATATATGGCAACTGGGAGCCCAGGCATGGGGGGAGCTCTACAAATTATGGCGATCCCTGACAAGATGACGACTCTGCTAAAGTGCCTTTTTAGATCAAAATCGTCCTAATAGCGGTTGTTACGGCAATTGGGCTGCTATGATGACTCTGCTAATGTTGGTCTTATAATAGATTTTTTTTAAGACACATCGGTCTTATAATAGATACTCCCACCGATTTTCAAAGGACGGCCCTCAAGTTTTCATTTGCTTTCGAGGAAATTAGGGTTCCATGTGGGAGAATAACCCGATGCTAACCAAAGTACCACCCCTTTGGGCCGGGGCGGAGCTTAGTTAGGGCCCGTCCATGTTTTTTGCACCTTTTATTTATTAATTATTTGGTGAGACTAGCCCAGCCCATCACCTGCAATATCACCGGTAAGCCCACTAAAATGAAGGCTCCGTCCTCTCAGGCCTCTTCCTATGCACCGATGCTAAGATGAGGTATTAAGCACACTGAAGAGTTAAGCAACTAAAGCCCCCAATGCAAAGGTGCTTAACTTGTTGTAGCTAAGCAACCTATATTTAATGATTTAATAACTAAAGTTTTTCATGCATTGGTGGACTTCTTTCATTTAAGTGTTTTGCCTAGGTTCACGCATTTGGCATTGTTTCTTGTTGGGGTCATCACACTCATCTCTCTCCTTTTAATTACCTTGCCACATCATATCTTTCACCTACATGACAATCTTAGCACATGTATAAGGTGGAGCATTGCGTGGGGCCTCACTCACAGGCATGTAGCACCGGCAAGCAAGCAGGGCAGCCGCGCAAGCACACATCAGGGCGCAAACCGACAAGCATTGGTCGCTGCTACACAGGCACAGATAATTTTCTTCCACCCCAAAATTTTCATTATTGAGTCAATAGGAATTTTCCTCTAGGTTATTGGCTAATGACTAATGCCTATGGAAACTGGTAGCATGGCTGAGAATTTGAATATTTTGGTTGTCTCGTTAGGATGTCCGCCCAACTTTTTCTTTGAAGCTCCTCCACTGGTTTTGCAGGCACATTAATTGCTCCGCTACATGCATGCACATATCACAACTGTACGATGAGCCAACACAAGACCCATACACTAGTGCAGAATCGGGCTTTAGCGTCGGTTCGTAAGGGCCTTTAGTGCCGGTTCTATAACCGGCACTAAAGGGTGGGGACTAAAGGCCCCCCCTTTAGTACTGGTTCAGCACAAACCGGCGCTAAAGTGCCACCACGTGGCACGAAACAGGCCCGGGTGCGGGTAGACCATTAGTACTGGTTGGTAACACCAACCGGTACTAAATGTTTGGGGGGGGGGGGGGTGGTTTTATTTTTTATTTTCCCTTTAATTTTGTGTTTTCAATTTAATTTTAGTGATTGTTTTACATTATAATGAGCTGTAAATCATTAGGTGAAAGTACTGCAGATTAGTTTTGACTGGATGCATGTGGATCCTATGTAAGTGATCAAGTATATGCCATATCTATATTACTTGATCACTTAATTAAGTGATCAAGTAATATAGATATGGCATATACTTGATCACTTAGCTAGGATCCATCCAGTTGAAACTAATCTGCGGTTTCTTTCATAAATGATATAATAACTCATCATCATCATCATCATATTAATATAAAAACTCTTGCATCATATATATCATCACCAACAACAGTATACTAGCTAGCTAAAAATCATCATAGTCGTCATTACCACTATTTAATCATCAGAGTGATTACCGCTATCTAATCACCACCAACACTAGCTTAAAGAAGAAACATTCACTTGTACCAGAAGCAGAGATATCATCGAGTTCAACATGATCATGATATTATAAGCGTTCATAACACCACAAAAGCAAATGACTCTTTGAGATTAATTAAGTTCAGGACGAAGAACACAGACATGAGAGGACAAGTACTAATTAAGAGCATGAACTAGCTAATAATCACTCCTGCTGCTCTCTCTCAGGTAAAATAGCATAGAACATGTATAGCTCTCCTGATTAATCATATTGGAGCAATGCAGATGAACATGTCTCCTAATCGTGGGCTGTGCTTCTGTTTGCTGCCCCCTAGTACTTCTCTATGGTCGTTAACAATTTTGCTCAAATCTTTCACTATTAAGCATTCCTCGCTATTAGAAATCTTGAATGCACTCATGTGCATTGTAGGATATCTTGGCCGTAAGCTAACCATTGACATGCAACCTTTAGTACCCATCCACTGAGGCACAACTGTCATCGGGAGTCCCTGTTTAAGAATATCATATAATAACATTACGTAGCAATGAAGTTTAGCTTGAAAAATAATGTATGCAAAAGATGCACTAAGGAAAAATAGTAAAAATCTTACCATCTTTCCTAAATAGATGTGACCGTAGTTCAATACGATCACTATTGATCGCACGTTTTGAGTACTAAGATTTTCAAATTCAGGAAAATAATTTCACTTGACAGCATCAAGATCCTCAAGCCATGAAACATAATGACTTACCTCCTCGCAGTTTAGTTTAGCCCCGAGACAGTGGACGGTCCTATCGACCAAGCGCCGAACATGTTTGCTTGAATGGAAATAAGCTGTCAATAGAAGTTAGTTGTCAACTATTTTTGAAAAAACAATATCGAAGACATAAATATGGTTGAAAAACTCACATAATGGTAGAACTGGAGGCGTCTGCACATCGACTCAGATGTCTCTATTACCTTCAATATCATCTTCCGGACGAATATCAAAGGTGATGACAATATCAGGCTCAAATGCATAAGCCTTACATAGTGCTTGCCAAGTTTTGCATTCAAAATAGGTGTATGTGTCTGCATTGTATAATTTGACGTTGAAAGTATAACCATGCTCGGTCTTCAGGTAAACTTTCTTTACCTCCATAGTTTCCATAGCACTGAAACATATCTTCATGCAGCGGCGCGAGACGGCTACGCGACGGGGACGGCGCGACGGGTGGCGGGCCGGGGGCAACGGCGCGAGACGGTGACGACGGGGACGGCGACGACGGGCGGCGGGAGCGATGGCGCGCGACGGGGGCGACGGCACGGCGGCGGCGGCGATGTCGTGCGAAGCAATTGAAGAAGAAGTGGGAGATGAAACTGAATTTTTCGTAAGTGCTATATATATAGGAGGGGCCTTTAGTATCGGTTGGAGCCACGTACCGGTACTAAAGGTCAATTTTGGCCAGGTCAAGCGGTGGGAAGCGGCCCCCTTTAGTACCGGTTTGTGGCTCCAACCGGTACTAAAGGGTTGGAGCCACGAACCGGTACTAAAGGGATGCGCTGCGGTGCGCAAAGTTTAGTCCTTGTCTGGCGAAGGGCAGCCACACTGGTTTATAAATCCAGCTGCGGCTTGCTCCCTCTTGAGCACTGCGTTGGTTTTTCCTTGAAGAGGAAAGGGTGATGCAGCAAGGTAGCGTAAGTATTTCCCTCAGTTTTTTGAGAACCAAGGTATCAATCCAGTAGGAGGCCACGCACGAGTCCCTCGCATCTACACAAACAAATAAACTCCTCGCAACCAACGCAATAAAGGGGTTGTCAATGCCTTCACGGTCACTTACGAGAGTGAGATTTGATAGATATGATAAGATAATATTTTTGGTATTTTTATGATAAAGATGCAAAGTAAAAAAGCAAAATAAACGGAAAAGGAAATAGCTTGTTGACGGAAGATTAATATGATGGAAAATAGACCCGGGGGCCATAGGTTTCACTAGTGGCTTCTCTCGAGAGCATAAGTATTACGGTGGGTAAACAAATTACTGTTGAGCAATTGACATAATTGAGCATAGTTATGAGAATATCTAGGTATGATCATGTATATAGGCATCACGTTCGAGACAAGTAGACCGACTCCTGCCTGCATCTACTACTATTACTCCACACATCGACCGCTATCTAGCATGCATCTAGAGTATTAAGTTCAAAGAACAGAGTAGCGCTTTAAGCAAGATGACATGATGTAGAGGGATAAACTCATGCAATATGAAATAAACCCCTTCTTGTTATCCTCGATGGCAACAATACAATATGTGGATTGCTGCCCCTACTGTCACTGGAAAAGGACACCGCAAGATTGAACCCAAAGCTAAGCACTTCTTCCATTGCAAGAAAGATCAATCTAGTAGGCCAAACCAAACTGATAATTCGAAGAGACTTGCAAAGATACCAATCATAAATAAATGAATTCAGAGAAGATTTAAATATTATTCATAGATAAACTTGATCATAAACCCGCAATTCATCGGTCTCAACAAATACAGCGCAAAAGAAGATTATATCGAATAGATCTCCACAAGAGAGGGGGAGAACTTTGTATTGAGATCCAAAAAGAGAGAAGTAGCCATCTAGCTAATAACTATGGACCCGAAGGTCTGAAGTAAAGTACTCACACTTCATCGGAGAGGCTATGGTGTTGACGTAGAAGCCCTCCGTGATCGATGCCCCCTCCCGTAGAGCTCCGGAAAAGGCCCCAAGATGGAATCTCATGGATATAGAAAGTTACGGTGGTGGAATTAGGGTTTTGGCTCCGTATCTGGTAGTTTGGAGGTACGTAGGTATATATAGGAGGAAGAAGTACGTCGGTGGAGCAACGTGGGCCCCACAAGGGTGGAGGGCGCGCCTGGGGGGTTGACGCACCCCCTACCTCGTGCCCTCCTGGTTGCTTTCTTGACGTAGGGTCCAAGTCCTTTGGACCATGTTCGTTCGGAAAATCACATTCCCGAAGGTTTCATTCTGTTTGGACTTCATTTGATATTCTTTTTTTGCGAAACTCGGAAATAGGCAAAAAAACAACAATTCTAGGCTAGGCCTCCGGTTTATAGGTTAGTCCCAAAAATAATATAAAAGTGTATAATAAAGCCCAATAATGTCCAAAACAGGATATAATATAGCATGGAACAATAAAAAATTATAGATACGTTGGAGACGTATCACGTCTGCTCTATCGAACTCCTATGTAAACCAGGCTTCTGGGACTAATTATGGCGCGCTGTCTTGTGAGCCTGCTGGCCCTTGTGGGCCTGAATTTACATGCCCAAGGCCTAGCAGTCCCACTGGATAGCGCTCTAATAATTGTTCATATAGTTTTTCTTTTCTGCTTCATTTATCTTTGTTCTATTTATTTCTGAGTAGTTTTTATATAGTTTTTTTTCTTTTCTTTCTTCTATTTATTTCTGAGTAGTTTTTTTATATAGTTTTTTTTCTTTTCTACTTTATGTATTTTCTTCTATTTGTTTCTGAGTAGTTTTTTATATAGTTTTTTTCTTTTCTATTTTATTTATTTTCTTCTATTTATTTCTGAGTAGTTTTTTATATAGTTTTCAACATTTTCAGAGTTCATTTTGTAGTGATTTTTAATTTCACGGTCATTAAGCTCTCTAAACAAATCGGTAAATGACTGAAAAATAGTAAATGATGTTAGAACGTGTTGAAAATTGATGACGTTGTTTTGAATGGTGCATACGGAACGCAAAAAAGTCTGGAGTTCAATTTTTTTTAAATGAAGTGCCCATGTAACAGATGAGTTCTCGTCCGAAACCCTGATACTCCGAAAGCGATTGTCCAGTTTGTACACGAAGTGCGTCCAGTTTTTCCCGTAACCCTCTCTACTCTTTTGCACATGTTATGTGGGTGAAATGATGACACCACGCCAAGTTTCAACATTTTCAGAGTTTATTTTGTAGTGATTTTCAATTTCACGATCATTTAACTCTCTAAACAAATCGGTAAATAACTGAAAAATAGCAAATGATGTCAGAACGTGTTGAAAATTGATGACGTCTCTTTGAATGATGCATACGGAACGCAAAAAAATCTGGAGTTTAAATAAGTTTTAAAAAATGAAGTGCTCATGTAACAGATCAGTTCTCGTCCGAAACCCTGATACTCCGAAAGCGATTGTCCAGTTTGTACACGAAGTGCATCCAGTTTTTGCAGTAACCCTCTCTACTCTTTTGCACATGCTATGTGGGTGAAATGATGATACCATGCCAAGTTTCAACATTTTCAGAGTTCATTTTGTAGTGATTTTCAATTTTGACGATCATTTAGCTCTCTAACAATTAGGTAAATGACTAGAAAACAACAAAAGATGTCAGAATGTGTTGAAAATTGATGACTTCACTTTGAATGGTGCACACGGAACGCAAAAAAAAGTCTGGAGTTGAAATAAGTTTAAAAAATGAAGTGCGTGTGTAACAGATGAGTTCTCGTCCGAAACCCTGATACTCCGAAAGAGATTGTCCAGTTTGTACACAAAGTGCGTTCAGTTTTTGTCGTAACCCTCTCTACTCTTTTGCACATACTATGTGGGTGAAATGATGATACCATGCCAAGTTCCAACATTTTCAGAGTTCATTTTGTTGTGATTTTCAAGTTTACGGTCATTTAGCTCTCTAAACAAATCGGTAAATGATTGAAAAATAGCAAATGATGTCAGAACGTGTTGAAAATTGATGACTTTGCTTTGAATGGTGCATACGGAACGCAAAAAAAGGCTGGAGTTCAAATAAATTTTAAAAAATGAAGTGCCCGTGTAATAGATGAGTTATCGTCCCAAACCCTGATACTCCGAAAGAGATTGTCCAGTTTCTACACGAAGTGCATCCAGTTTTTGCTGTAACCCTCTCTACTCTTTTGCACATGCTATGTGGGTGAAATGATGATATCATGCCAAGTTTCAACATTTTCAGAGTTTATTTTGTAGTAATTTTCAATTTCACGGTCATTTAGCTGGGGCGACCGACGGGGGAGGACCGGCGCGGGGGGATTGAGGGGGAGACCGAGTGAGTGTGAGTGTGAGTGGAGAGAGGAGAGAATGAGGGCGTAAATATGTAAAAAAAATATAAATCAAAACTACATTGATTATCAATGATCTTTTTGTGTACAATCTGAATTGTCAATATGAATCCTCAATGGTTTAGAAACCGGTGAAGACTCATACTGCGACCACAAATTCTACACATAGAGTTCAATGAAGACTAAGTTCTTGTGATAGTTTGAGAAGTAACATATTTAAGGTGGTAAAAATCCTACTAGAGGAGCGAGGTGGGACTAAAAACAGCCTGCCACAACCTCTTTATTACCGGTTCATGCCACGAACCGGTACTAAAGGGGCTGGCCGGGCCCTAGCCTGACAACAGCCAGCCACTGCCTCTTTAGTACCGGTTCATGGCATGAACCAGTACTAAAGGTTCGCTACGAACTGGTACTAAAGATCTCCTCCCACCTAGCCGTTGGAACCGGCACTAATAGACACGTTAGTGCCGGCTCAAATTCAAACCGGGACTAATTTGTCTCACATTTGACCCTTTTTCTACTAGTGATAATAAATGAATGCTAGGTACTGAGGTGCGTGGAGCGAGTATTTTGCAGCCCTTTTCAGGAGTAAAACTGGAAAATAAATTTCTTGTGATTATCTCCTCAATCGCCACGATGAGAATTCAACGTCCATTTTTTGCACTAGGACGGAGTAAATGCTTACAACTTTTCCATCAAGATATCAAGATATAATAAAAAAACCAATCTACATTGTCCTAAGATCCCTACAAATACATGTTGTGTGTGAGGGGGGATCCCTACACAATTGGAGATGATCACTAACTGATCATGTACTACATACGAGATATAACCACGCTAACATCCCCCACAATCTAAACCGGTCACAAGGTTGAGACTGTGTCTCATTATTTCTAAATGTTCTTCTCGTAGTAGGTTTAGTGAAAGCATCTGCCATTTGATCAGCCAAAGGCACAAACGGACATCCAATGCAGAAAGCTCCACTTCTCTCAAACGAAGTGGAAATCTAGTTTTATTTGCTTCAGCCTTGCATGAAACACTGGTTTTATGGTCATGTAGGTTGCCCCCAAGTTCTCACACCATAGAATAGTGGTCATGTGGAATTCCCAGTTCTATAAGAACAAACTATACCCTAGGGACCTCAGTTGCGCCATTTCCAAGGGCTTTATATTCCGCCTTGGTCCTAGAACGTGACACTGTTAGCTGTTTCTGGACACTTCATGAAATCAAGTCAGAGACAAGAAAGACAACAAATCCACTTGTGGAACACCTATCGTGGCTACGCCCTACCCAATCAGCCTTTTTTAAAGACTTACCAATTTGGAATCTAATCAACGAGATTGAAGCCCTGTTGCTAAAATACCCTTGACGTATGTGGGTCTGGTCAAATATTTTCACATCTTGTTTACAACAATCAAAATACCAGGGGGAGTGAGCGTGAGATACTGCAATGCTCCAACCATACCGCAGTAGCTAAATGTATCATCATTAATAAAGGGGGTGCTAAGATCCGTTGCTAGCTTGTCAGCAGTAGACATGGGAGTAGAAACCACCTCAATTCTCCATATGTGCATGTTGAAGAAGATCATCGGCATAATTGCCCTTGGATAACACCACTACCCCTAAATTTTAGGTGGCTTTCATCCCAAGGAAGTAACCAAGATGAAGAAGATCCTCATATGGAAAGGACACACAGAGAGTGTGAAGTATAGATCCACTTCTTGAGTGGAGGAACCAACAATGACAATATAGTAAACATATACAAGCATATAAATAGCCATCGATCCTTGTTGAAAATTCAAAAAAGATGCATCCGCCTTGGTGCGGGATATCGCTAAGGCAAGAGTAGCAAACCTATAGGGGTTGCTTGAGTTCATAGATAGACTTACGGAGCTTGCAAACATGTTGAGGAAAGAAAGATCCCTTGAAGTCGGGTGCCAATTGCATATACACATGCTCATCATTGAGTCCATGGAGAAAGGCATTGCTGGCACTGATTTGCCAAGGAACCCAACCCTGAACCATCAGGACATTGCTTGACTTCGACAATCCACTTACAACCAACAAGGTTTGACATATGCGGAACAAGCGACCACATCGCAGTGTGCTGAAAGCAGAGAACTCCTCTTGCCTGGTAATTCTCCAGGAAGGATCGACGAGCGCTAAATGATGCAATGACAGGGCTGCCCATAGGGAAATGTGTTACACAACAGTTTTTTTTTGTTGTGACCGAGCATGCCTAGGAACACTATGATGGTACATTTAACGATATTCTCATGGACAATCAATGGAGTAGAAGAGGTAGAAGATGTGTCGATGAAGATTGTGGATTCCCCCAGATAGGTTATACCTACCAACCGCGAGAATTTTTCTCCTGGACGATCCATCGATCTAGTGACGAAGTAGATGACAACTCTACGGCATCCACGTCTACTAGTCTAGCAGTACTGCAACACTCAGTGCAACCAACATAGAAAAATGCACGGGAAGAACTAGGGAGAGAAACAGCCTTCAGTGTCCCATTTTGATCAAAACTAGACGAAGAGGCGGTGGCGGCCTATGGCCATCCACGCCCCTGGTGAATGTGCCGGTTGGAGGGTGCGGGGCCTAACGTAATAGACCCTGTGAAAGAGCTGGAGCTTGGCGGAAGTCGCCAATAGCTCGGTGGATGAGATTTCTTTTTTCCTGGCCTCGGAAGATTGGTTGTCGACCCTAAATCTAGCTACGCAAACACGTATGTCTCTGGTTATATTTTACACATTTTTTTGGATGTTTCCTTTTGGTTTTTTTGTTCCTTGGTGCACATTTTTTCGCCATTTTTATTTTCTTTGATGGGTTTTCAATATATTCTCTCGACACGCGCATGTGTAACCATTTTTTTTATTTTTTTTCTGTTCCTTGGTACACGTTTTATGTTGTCCTTATTATCTTTCCTTTTAATTTTTGTTTTCACTTTTGTTCTTTTTCCGCGCCAGTTTCATTTTTCTGAATGGAACCTCACATACAGGCATGCAGGGCCGTACCTCGGAAATATGGGGCCCGGTGCGAAGTCAAAATTTACACCCATGTGTACAAAGCCATTAACATTTTTTATTAAGGTATAATCCTAGTACATTCGTGAAATAAAGGTACTCATTAGTATGGTTGTGCAATTTTCTTAGAGAGTTAGGGGGTGTTTGTTTCTAGGGACTTTTTTGTGTAGGGATTAGAAAAAGACCCTCTTATAGACTTTTCTTATCAAGCGGGAGGGACTTTTTAGGAATTAAACTAGGCATTTGGGACTAAATGAAGAAGACTCTCAAAGGAGAGTCTTTTTGGGATTTTTTGGGACTTTTCCAACAATGCCTCTCCATGCACCCATTGGCCCGCCACCCCATGGTGTTGTTTGATTGTTATTTTTCTATATACTAGGGGCAACATGGTCATTTAATAACCTCTAGGAAGGGACTAGGGACTTTTTAGTTTCTAGAAACAAACAGGGAGAGACTTTTTAGGGACTAGGGACTTTTTAGTTGGGATTAGAAAAAGTTCTAGGACTAGAGAACCAAACACCACCTTAGTTTACGCAGACCGTAGAGTGATCCAGGGAACGTTTTTATTTTTGAGAAGGTGCGGGAGAGGGCAGATGGGCCTGGAGTGGTTCCGTGGACCGTGGTTGACTTGGAGTCTAGCAGCCAGCCGGTTAGTCCATCCTTTATTGGTTCATTATTAGTCTTTAATTCCCAAATTAGCTAATAGCTGTATTTGGAAAAAATGGGGGCTTCATGATTTTTGGGGCCCTGTGCAGCTGCACAGGTTGCACATGAGGATGTACGGCCCTGAGGCATGCAAACCTGTGAGCTATAGTTGCTCCCATTTTTTAACTTAATGCAGCGTAGCTTGCTGGAAAGGGA
This sequence comes from Triticum monococcum, assembly GCA_034509565.1. Lineage (NCBI taxonomy): Eukaryota > Viridiplantae > Streptophyta > Magnoliopsida > Poales > Poaceae > Triticum > Triticum monococcum. The sequence continues at coordinate 26,604,465 of CM067847.1, forward strand.
ACATGTCGCGTCCTTAGCGTGTGCGCACAGGCCTCATGTTGCATGCTCCACAATTTGAATAATAATTAAAAATAATTATCTTAAACGAATAAAAAAAGAATCTGTTTCGAAAAGAATGAAAAAAGAGTCTAGAATGTGATGCTTGCAGCGTAATGTGCTTCCAGATCACACAACCTTCTTCAAGTCAAATTATTGTGATCTCGGTCCACATGATTCATGCTCCACAACAAGTATAAACTAGAGTACCGACACAAGAAGCCAATTAATTAATCCTTCCAAGATCAAATTAGCATCTTGAGCTGCTGGTGGGCACGTTGTGACTTGTTTTTGTTTGATTCGTTTTCTATCCCTAAAGCTAACGACCTAAAGCACCACAATTTAATTTCATTTCAAAGCTAGTTGTCACCCATACCGTGTGGTTTTTATACTATATATATACCAACATGTCAGGAGCAGACGGGCACACCCACACCCACAACATTGTTACTTGTGAACGAGAGAGCCAAGTGAAGCTAGCAGCGAGCAGGCGAGGCATTTCGAGAGCAAGGCATAGGGAGGGATGGGGTCGTTGGCGGCAGTTGAGCGGCCGCACGCCGTGATGATCCCGTACCCGGCGCAGGGCCACATCACGCCGATGCTGAAGCTGGCCAAGCTGCTCCACACCAGGGGCTTCCACGTCACCTTCGTCAACAACGAGTTCAACCACCGCCGCCTTCTGCGCTCCCAGTCTGCCGACAAGCTGCGTGGCCTGCCCGCGTTCCGGTTCGATGCCATCGCCGACGGCCTTCCGCCGTCCGACCGTGAGGCCACGCAGGACACCGCTGCGCTGTCCTACTCTACCATGACCACCTGCCTCCCCAGGCTCAAGGAGCTCATCATCAAGCTCAACGAGGAGGCCGGGACCTCCGGCGGCGCGCTGCCGCCTGTGACCTGCGTGGTGGCTGATGGCACCATGTGTTTCGCTCTTGTTGCGGCGCGCGAGCTCGGCCTCCGCTGCGCCACGTTCTGGGCCCCCAGCGCCTGTGGTTTCATGGGCTACTGCTACTACAAGGGTCTCGTCGACCGTGGCCTCTTCCCTCTCAAAGGTATGCATGCATGTCATTCTTCAACTAGCAAGAACATGTTGTGTGGTCTCTCTCCTGGATTGAACATGTTTTTGGTGTAGTATGTTGTTCTGCATTCCTCGGTCTATTGCATCAGAACTTCAGAAGAACTTAAATTAGTTGCAACATACTTACTGTAATTAACTTCTTGTTGGTGCAGAAGAGGCGCAGTTGACCAATGGATACTTGGACACGATCATAAACTGGATACCGTCAATGCCCAAGGACCTGCGGCTACGTGACCTCCCGAGCTTCGTGCGCACCACGGACCCCGATGACATCATGTTCAACTTCTTCATCCATGAGACGACCGCCATGTCGCAGGCGTCGGCGGTGATCATCAACACCTTTGACGAGCTCGACGCGCCCCTGCTCGATGCCATGTCTAAGTTCCTACCGCCCATCTACACGGTGGGACCGCTCCATCTGACAGTTCGCAACAATGTGCCGGAGGACAGCCCTCTCCTTGGCATCGGCTCCAATCTTTGGAAGGAACAGGACGCACCTCTCCGGTGGCTCGACGACCAGCCGCCGCGCTCAGTGGTGTATGTCAACTTTGGGAGCATCACGGTGATGTCAAATGAGCATTTGTTGGAATTCGCCTGGGGGCTGGCCAATAGCGGCTACACTTTCTTGTGGAACGTACGGCCTGACCTTGTCAAGGGCCACGACAACGCCGTACTTCCGCCGGAGTTCTCCGCGGCGACGGAGGGGCGAAGCATGCTCTCGACATGGTGCCCGCAGGAGAAGGTGCTGGAGCACGAGGCCGTAGGGGTGTTTCTCACACACTCCGGGTGGAACTCGTCGTTGGAAGGCATCTGCGGCGGTGTGCCGATGGTTTGCTGGCCCTTCTTCACGGAGCAGCAGACCAATTGCCGGTACAAGTGCACGGAGTGGGGCATCGGGATGGAGATTGGGGAAGAGGTGACGAGGACCGAGGTCGAGGCCATTCTGCGGGAGGTCATGGAGGGGGCGAAGGGGCGAGACATGCGACGACGCGCGCTAAAGCTCCAGGAGAGCGCCGTTGCCTCAGCGCGGCATGACGGAAGGTCCATGCGCAATGTTGATAGGCTCATCCAGGAGGTGCTGCTGGCTTGACACAAGCAAACTGGTAAATAATAAACGGTTGCTGGTTGTGTGCATCGTAACGATGCAGAAGCCAGTGTTGTCATTTTTAAAAAAAATAAATAATAAATGGACGGATTAGAGAATCTGAAGAGTTTATTAAGATGTAACCAATGTTGTTCATTTTTTAATTTCAGTCATAGTTTGAGTCATTAGTTACATTGATTACCCAGGATCTGTTACTGTACCATGACGAAGACGGTGGAAATACAATTTTTTTTAAATGCTAGAAAAAGCTTCATTTTTTGCGGGATGGAGATACCTTCATTATTTGTAACATTATTCACACCCTATGTAACAATTGATTCCAGAATTTGGCGTCTGCACGTGATTTCATTCGTTGATTTATTTTCTCCTTTCAGAGAGCTAGCTTTATGCCGCAATAACCACGTTTCTCAAACAATTGAGCAAATGATTATGTAGGCACTTTGTACATAATTTTTGTGATCATGGGATACACTCAGTTCACCAGGTATCGCTAGATGAGATTTTACTCATGCTCAGTTCAGGCAATAGTCTTACTAATGTTTTAGAGCAAAGGTTCGAGACGTGAGTTCATCTTTGAATTAACAAAACCATCGAACAAACAAGATTACTAAAACACACACACACACGCGCGCACACACACACACACACACACACACACACACACACAAAAAAAATACAAACTCAAAGTTTCTGGGAATACCAGCTACACAAGAGAAGCACATAACAACGGGCAGCAAGGATACCCTTAAAACGAGAGAACTATGATAGAGACCTTTTACTATACATCAAGATAATTTGAACCGTTCATTTTTGTGGTTAGACGGCCCAAATTAGCCAATACTTGAGGGCATTTTCGGTAGTTTATCAATCACATAGGCAGATTCAGGCAAGCAGATTCATGTGTGCATATGTCAGCCGGAATCGATCTAGCAAACGGAAGCGATCAACCTGCGGGCTGCTGTGTACGTGCACGTTCAACCTACATACGTGTAGCTTGGGGCAGGAACAGTCAGCTTACTTCGTCGTCGTCACCGCGCGCCTGAAGTAATCCAAGATGGCCTGGTAATTTGGATTCAGGTTGAGGGCTCGAGGCTAGCTCCACGGGAGGAGATGAAGGTCGGCACTGGCACCGTTGTTGCTGCGTTTCTCATATGGTGTGTGGCGTCGCGACTGTAGTCTGAGGAGAGCCATAGTCGAAAGTCAATGTCGAGCATATCGCCGGACACCTCGGGCTGCTGCTCGAGGCCGCACGCTCCCATTGGCCCAGATCTCCAGCTTGACTTGGCCACCGTCACGTCCATGCCTCCTCGATCGTTGTTGTCGTCCATGCCGGCGGGTCAAGAAGGGCCTCCATGTCGGCGGTGAACTCCATGAGGTCGGCCTCTGTCTGAGTCGGGCCAAAGCATACAAGGTTGTCGCGGAAGAACTCAACCAGCGCCGATGTCGCAGCTGGCTTCATCGGGTTCCGACGATGTCGCCGTTCTCATCACTTCAGCCTCCACAGGAGGTGCTGATGCTCTTGAGCTGCGATCATGAGTCCGCCACTTGCGCTTGAACCACGCCAGTACGAGCTCATCGCTCCGGCAGCCCGAGGGATCAGTGGCGACGTGGGTTGTAGGCGCGGCCGCTCGTGCCTACAAGCTATTTTGTGTTGATTTGTGCATGCACTGACTGCAGCTGCGTCGGGATGGCGGAGGACTTGAGCCGGTGCACTGCATATAGAATTACCAATACGCCCTAAAGCGACAATTTGTTTGATCCACATCAACCGTTGGATCAGCTAAATACTACCCATTATATTGGGTAGTATGATGTACCGTAAAAATTCTCATTGGATAAATGCCACTTCAATTCTGACGATTTCAAAAATGCAGCTGTAATTTACAAACTCAGAAAAATGCTTTTGTCCGAATATTTAGTCTTAATAGACGAGGTAACCCTGCGAGACGATAAGGGCCTATGGTCAAACAACTAACTCTTGATGCATGTTGAGCACCGGTCAAGACGAATGATAGATGATTCTTTTTTCATCTTAGATGGGTGATTCTTTTTTCTTTTGACATGGACACGTTATTTAGCTAGACGTGATGATTCCCTTTTTTGAACTTGGATGGATGATTATTGTTTTCCTTTGACCTGGACACATGATTTTGTTTAGCTAGACGTGTGGAAAAATTTTTGGGGCATCAGCTTTACTTAATGGCAATGGTGAGTAATTTAGAGAAGATGGTATGGTTGGTAATTTCTTCAGCTGTAAAGTTGATCTAACGGTTGTGGTTTTTTAAACTTTAAAACTAAATAATTTTGTTAGCTTTTCTTTTTATTTATCATTTTTCTAGTTTTTTTGAACATCAGTACAGACACAAGCGCTCATATACACGCGCATACACTCATCCCTATGAACGCACACACACACCCACCATAGAAATATGCATCCAACCACAGGATGCGCATCGCCAAAAATCCTGAAATAATCCAGGAATAAATGCGAGCACAAGGATTTGAACTCTGGTGGGCTGGAGATACCACAGTCCCTCTAACCATCCAACCACAGATTGGTTCACTATCATTTTTCTAGTTAACCCGTCAAGTCTTATATGCTTATATGTAAACCTAGCCACGATACTCATTAATTTGCTCCGGGCCTGGCCGGCCGGAAAGACAGTGCAACACATGTACGTATGCAGCAGAATGATGAATGCATGAACCTTGTCAATAGGGCCGGCATAGAAATTGTAATACAATGGCGGCAGCACGACATTTTTCCTCTGATGATGGATGATTCTTTTTTCATCCTTGACAGGTGATTCTTTTGTTTTGACGTGGACACGTTCTTTTTTTTTTTTGAACAAAGCAAGGCACCAACAGGTGCCTAATTTCATTTCAGTTCTTCAAGAAAAAGTACATGAGAGTTCACCAAGGCTTTTAAAATACAAGAATAGCAGGACCGCCATTGAAGAAGAGCTCAAGAGAGTACAACAGATAGGTTGACAAAAGCATCAACCTACTGACCAACAAATAAAGGTAACGAGAAGGAATCATCCAGTAGCTTAGAAAGAAGATACTCTAGATGTGTTGCTACTACTGCAGAAGAATGAAGATCAAGACTGCAACAGAGATTCCTTTAAGCTAGTAGCAATGCACTGTATGCAACATGCCTCCTGTGAGTTGAAAGTCTGAAAGGAGAGACACCACTGGGCATGAAAGATGTGAGTGAGCATGAACAAAGCAAGAAACTTGAGCATTTCCAGCAGACCTAAAGACCTGATGGGCAAGATTCCTTTTTCTTTAACCTGGATAGGTGATTTTTTTTTTACCTGGACACGTGATTTTGTTTAGCTAGGCGTGTGGATAATTATTGAGGGCATAAGTTTTACGTAACGGCAATGGTGGATAATTTACAGAGGGTGGCATTGGTGGTAATTTCTTTAGTTATAAAGTAGATCTAACGGTTGTGGGTTTTTTAAGTATAAAATTAAAGAACTGATGTTTCTATTTTTTATGAGATTTTCTTGTCTATTTATCTATTTTCTAGTTAACCCATCAACTCATATATGCTTATATGTAAACCTAGCCACGATACTCATTGATTCGCTCCAGGCCCGGCCGCCTGGAAAGACAACGCATCACATGTACGTATGCAGCTGACAGATGTATGCATGAACCTTGTCACCAAGACCGGCGTACAAATCATAATACATGATGGTGGCACGGTTTTTTTCCTCTTAGCATTAATAATTGTTTTCATAACTTGGACGGATGATTCTTTTTTCTTTTGACATGGACACGCTAGGTGATGATTCCTTTTTTATAACCTGGACGGGTGATTCTTTTTTTCTTTTGACCTAGACAGGTGATTTTGTTTAGCTAGCTGTGTGGAAAATTATTTAGGGCATAAGTTCTACCTAGTGGCAGTGATGGGTAATTTTGAGAGGATGGTACTGGTGGTAATTTCTTCAGCTGTAAAGTAGATCTAGCGGTTGTGGTATTTTGAAGTATAAAACTAATGGACAGATGTTCCTAATTTTTCTAATATTTTCTTGTCTATTTATCTCTTTTCACAAATCACTTCATGTAAGTTCACCGGAAAATAATTAGCAATTCCGACGAGAGTTAACCAGAGACGGGTGCAATCCGGCAGCAGGGGTGGAGGTGAACTAAACCCTAGCTTCACAAAGCAATAATAAAGGAAAGAGAAGATAAGATAAGGCATGAGGAGAACTGATTTTTTTTTAAAACAGTACAGACACAGCGTCGGAAATTCTGAAATAAATCTAGGATAAATATGAGCATCAGGACTTAACCCTGATGGGCTGGGATACCATAGCCCCTCTAACCGTCAAACTACATATTGGTTCCCATGATAAGTGATTTGTTTGACCGGCACATATGACCATTTGTTCCCAAGTCACGCGAAGTGGGGCCCATCATTTCATATATGTTATAGATTCATAGTTTTCACAGATCCACAGAATCAAGGGCTAGTATTTCCTAATTAATTGGTGAGCCCCACTTTTCCATATACGTTACTCAGATTGAATGGCCACATATTCATAGTTTTAATGGATCCACCAATCGAGGGCTTGTATTTTCTAATTAGTGTAATATATTTTATGCATATTGAATGGCCACAGAATCATAGTTTATATATATATATATATATATATATATATATATATATATATAGATCCACCGAATCGAGGGCAAATATTTTCTTCCAACAAGTGTCATATATTTTACGCATATTGAATGGCCACAAAATCATAGTTTTAATATATATAGATCCACCGAATCAAAGGCAAATATTTTCTAACTAATGTGATATCTTTTAGCCGATTTCACCATATTGCGCATTGAACATATAAATCACGCTAGGCTACCCGCCCACCAGACGCATCTGCGTCGCGAGATAGATCAGGAAGCTTATATAGGTAGGTGAAGGTTGAGAAATCATTGCCTCCAGCACATACGACCCATCAGCTTCAGATGACACGCTATTGATACTAGTGAGGATTGATACTACACCATCATACTGTTCTGTATGTTCAAGACATACATATAAATACTATCACCCGCCTGGTCTCTGTCTGCAGGGTACCTCTCAACGAACTCAGTACTGATGATGTTCTCGCTTCGTCAGCCACCTTGGAGCATATCCTTGGTCCCTCTATTGATGATCTGCTGCCTCAGCCATCTCTAGAGGAGGAAGATCACTCTGATGTCATTCCAGTCAATCATCATGCTGCATCTAGTTGACTTTTCTTTGCCCCGGTGTAGTATACCCCATTATCTTACCATCCAGTTTAATGTAGATTCCATCATTCTGTGACATACTCTATCACCTCACACTCAAAAGAAAAGCAGGGTCTCCTCTCTCTTCAATTTATCCAAGGAAGGTGTTCTCTCTTGTATCACGGGATCTCTCTAGTGCTACACTTTTCTCTCTTGCTGCCAGGATACTGCCACATTCTTTTCCCTCTCTCTTGTCGGACTGAACAGTCAGAGTGGTAGACCAGGAAAAGGAAAAACATCTAGCCCCTGCAATAATAGAGTCCACTGCTCCTTTCCTGTTAATCACCGGTAAAACATGATCCACAAACTCATATTCCAAAAAATAGATCAATGGCTGGACGGTGGGATAATGGGCTACACTAGACCCGGGCATAGAAAAGTCAATCTCTATGATTGGAAGCAACAGATTGAGTGAATGGAATGACAGCAGAGTGATCTTTCTCCTTTGAAGCTAGTAGAGGGCAACAGAGCATAAAAAAAGAGACAAATGACAAGCTGTTGCACGAGCTCCAAGGTGTTTGACGAAGCGAGCACATCATTGGTGTTGAGTTCCTTGGGAGATGCTCTGTAGGTAGAGACCAAACGAGAGATATGAGATATATCATGAACATACAGAATAGTATGATGGAAGCGTATTGATCCTCCCTAATTGACTCACATATCTATTCTAAAACTAAATTGGAAGTGCAATTTGAACATAGAAAATAGATTTTTTGTGTGTAGGAACATCGTAGATCCTTCATAACTCTATCATCACCAAAAGAACCTTTCACTGCAGTAACGAGGATGTGGCCTCTTTTTTTAATTGGGTGTTTGCCTATATCTTAGCACGACGACTTCCTGACCACACCAACGAGGAACAGTGAGTGCACCCACACATTGGCTCTTAGCATGACGACTTCCTGACCACACCAACGAGGAACAGTGAGTGCACCCACACATTGGCTCGTTTTTTAAGGTCTCAAAACTTGGTAGTAATTTCTTTGTTTTTCCCATGTTGTTTCGTATCAATGGAAGTCTTTTATTATGAAATCATAGCTTAAAAAAATGGCAGCAGGTTATTCATAAGCCTGCCAATTACTCTTTTTTTGTGAGAAAGCCAGTTACAAGTTTGACAGATAAGGTAAGGGAAGGCCATAAAAAAATGGAGGAAATGAACATTTAGGAGGCCCATTCCTCAACGAAGCCCATCCGCTAAGCTATGGAAGAAATAGTCGTTCGTCTGTTATCCACCAAATCCCCAATCCCCCGATCCATGGCGCCGCCGCCGCCCTCGCGCCCAGCACCACCGCCGGAGCCGCCGTTCCTTCAAACCCCACAGGACCTCCTCGAAGAAATCTTCCTCCGCCTCCCCACTGCCGCGGACCTAGCCCGCGCCTCCACCGCATGCGCCACCTTTTGCGGCGCCATCGCCGGCCACGCATTCCTCCGTCGCTACCGCACCCTCCACCCGCCGCCTCTCATCGGCTTTCTCCATGACCCGTTCATTCCGGCGCAGCCGTCGCCGCCCGCGCCTTCGCCGACTTCGACTTCTCTTGCTCCTCCTTCCTCCCCTGTACCGCCGGCCGTACCTGGACTAGAATCAACTTTTTCGACGGACGCGCCCTCCTTGCCGGCGCCCCGGTCGAAGAAGAAAGCGGCAGCAACATCCTGGTGGGCTCCGAGGTGTGCGACTACATGTACCGCAAATTTCTGGTCAGAGACCTTGCCGTGTGCGACCCCGTGCATCGCCGCTACGTCCTGCTGCCCGCCGTCCCGGATGACCTGAAGGCGCTGGTCCGCAGACCGGACCTTTTTGGTCTGGAGACTTTCCTTGCTCCCGGCGATGATGACGAGGACCCTCTATCATTCAGAGTGATGTGCTTGGCGCAATGCAGAATGCATCTGCTGCTTATTGTCTTCTCCTCTTTGGACGGACAATGGTGTGTTCTTACAAACGACCAATGGAGTGCTCGGGCTACACTTGCTTCCTTTGAAAACTCTGAGCCTGGGCTTTCGGATCGACAGTTCGTCCACGGATGTTTCTTCTGGCAATTGCATTTCCTGGACAAGTTGCTTCTGCTCAACACGCACACCATGGAGTTCTCTGATGTCGACCTCCCGCCTGACCATCGAGGGATGGGTCGATCTGTCATTGTCGAGGCATCGGAGGGAAAGCTTGGCATGCTCACTAAGGCCTTCTTTGGTTTTGGTTTGAAGGAATTTTATAGGAATTTTAGAGGATAGGATTCTTATAGGATTTTTTCCTTTAGAGCCCTTTGTTTCATAGGAATGGATTCCTATTCCTACGTAGGATTGGTTCCTATCCTCCACATTTCATAGGAAAATAAAAAAGAGCCTAGACTCAATGGAAAAATTCTTTTGATGTCAACCAAATGACATCTCGTTTCCTATTCCTACTCATAGGATTTGAGATACATGTCATTTCATTTCCTACAAAATTGCTATTTCTACGATAATCCTATCCTATGAACTAAAAGAGGCCTAAATGGTATGATCAGGACACTGAAAATGACCCACTCTTGCTCACGTATTCTGTTCTACGAAATAATCAATGGCACTGGGAGAAGGACATCCTGATGCCGGTAAAGCGTGCAATTCTGGTTGGTGTAGCTGGGGGATACTTGCTTTTAGACGTGTTGTACACCACGCCTTCACAGGAGGATCTGAAGTTTGGATACTTCTCGGTGGACTTGAAGACATTGCAAGTCAGAGTTGTTCGCTAGGCTTAGCAAAGCGATCTCAGCTGGTCATCTATATGCTGGTTTCCCACCATCCCTGTCTCCACCAACTATCTGAGTTGCTCAAGTTGCTCAGCCTTCAGCGTACTCTTATTTAATCTGGTTACAGTCTGGCACAGCAAAGCAATATGTTGCAGTGATTTGCTTGATGATAACAAGCTTTGGTAGTATGCTTATTTTCATACAAGCAGTGCTGGTTATGAATACAGCTAATTGATATTGTGCGCATCATTTGCACTATGTTCTGCCCTGCCTGCAGTTTTATAGTTAATAAGTGTTATGTATCGTTGGTACATTTTGGGATAATGTATTGTCTAATTTAAGTGAAACTAGAAGCTTACTGAATTCTGGAAAGCAATTCTCATCTGGTGAACATGCATATGAGCATCTTATGACTGCAGGAGTAATAAAAGGAGACCACTTTAGTGTCATTGTTCCAGTAAATCCAGAGTTGGCCTTGGGCATGTATATTCTACAAGTCCTGGGTTGCTTTGTTTCTTGTTAGAATTAGAACCTTTAGCTAACGCTTATAACTGGAGCACCGGAGCAGGGCTCATTCAGAGTATATACGGTGCTGTTGTAATTTGATAATTTCTACCCCATAAAAATGTTACATAAATACAGAAGTTAGAAATGTAGTATTAACGAAGACAATAACATGAAAAAGATGTGAGCAAGCTGGCTAAACCAGTTATAAGCGTTAGCTAAAGGTTCTAATTCTAACAAGAAACAGAGCCCTGCTCCGGTGCTCCCCCCTAACCTAATTTCGGAGGGGTATTTTTGTCTCCGCGAATTTGTTTTTTTCCTGGCCCGCCGCAGCCCAGATGCAAGCCCTGTCTAGCCCTGTATAACCCAGACCGTATACGTACAGTACCCTGGTCTGAAAAAAAAACATAGATACGACCCCACGTCCACGTAAGACCTGCCGATTCCAATCATTCACGCGAGCAGCTCCATTAATCTCGCGAGCATTGACGCAGCTCCATAAGTAGTAGATCTCCACCGGCGGCTATCTCGTCGCCGGTGATCTCGTCGGACAGCGGGCGCGACAACGTCGTGAATCTCCAACGATCGCGCACAGGTACCGCATCCCACGTCCCCCCTCTAGTCTCGCTTGCGGCAACATCGAACGGACTGCCGCCGCGCCAGTGGCAGTGGTTAACCTAGCTACCCGGCGGCGCATGCGATCGTGGATCTTGTTCCGGTAGTGCTGCTCCTCGTGATCTGGGTTCACGTAGCGTCGGTTGCTGTCGGCTGTGCGCACCACCAGTATCGTTATTTGATGTGGCGGCTAACCTAGGTATCCGGCGGCAGAGGTAATCACAGATCTAGCTAGGATTTGAGATCGCGCAGTTCCTCGCGATTGAAAGTGATCACGACGGGTGCCGTGGCCATCTTCCTTACTAAGTTTGGCAGATCTGAATGGCCTCGGTTGCGGTTGTTTACATAACATCTGTGATCGTGTGCTATGTGTTTTATATTTCATCATTGATAATGTTTGCACATGTGATGATACATATTATTGGTTGTAGGAAATCGCGGAAGAGGAGTTAACTGATATCATGGTAGACATGGAGTTTGGAGAACTGATGAAAGACTGGATAGAAGATTGGTCAGATGATGAAAATTCAGATCGTGAAGATCGGTCAGAGAATGGGAACGAATGGGATGATCTTAATGTGAGTGGCATTGTCATGTTGTAATTTTTTGGTGGCATCTGACAATACTAAATCTTTGTGTTGAAAATTTATAGATCCATGAGCTTGATGATGATCAGGAAAACAACTCGGAGCTCTCGAATGAAGATTACTTTAGTCAGGTAAGTAAGTGAAAAAATTTGTTGGCATGCAAATCGAATTTCTTCAGGAATATTATATGATAAGTAATTATGTATTTGTGTTGTATTTTTCAGTTCATTTCTGAATGTCATAATGCGTACGACTATTACGGTGAATCCGACGCGGAGACATGCCTTAACGACGAATCATTAGATGCACCTGGTTCTGGGGAGTCCGAGTCGTCGGTCATCATGAGTGAGGTATGTTTGTAATCAATGTTCTATGGAAGTAAGTAATGTTAAACCATAGAAATCTGTTTTCATGGCTGTGCTTTGATTGTGTAGGTGACACAAGATGATGGTGCAAAGAATGTCCAAGATACTGCCAGTGCAGATGATAAGAGGGATATGTTCATGCAGATAATGGAAATGACCTTTACGTCTCACGATGCTGCGTATGATTTCTACAACAGCTATGCTAGAGATAATGGTTTCAGCATTAGAAAGAATAAGGTCAAGTATAGCAAAACAGAGTCACGTCATATGCGTTATAGGCGGTTTGTTTGTTCAAGACAAGAGAAACGTGACAGCAAGTTGCTAACCGAGGAAGGACACAGCCATAGGCTCAGAGCCGAGACACGCTGCTTTTGCGAAGCGCACCTGACCGTCAAGCTTGACCAAAAGCGTGGGGTTTGGTATGTTGAAAGTTTTGAGGACAAGCATAGCCATATATTGGCAGGACCGGACGAGGTACCTTTTCTTTGGTCCCACAGAAAAATCAAAGAGTACCAGAAGCATGAGATAATGTCCATGGGAGCTGCAGGGATTAGAATTCACGACATGATGGATTGCTTCATCAACAAGCATGTATGGTACGGCGGTGTTGGTTTTACCAGGCGTGAAATATACAACCTTTGCGCCAAGGAGAAGAGGAAGCTGCTTTCAAAAGGTGATGCTGCCACAGCCATAGGCATCATGGCCAGTAGGAAACAGAGGGATCCTAGCTTCTTTTTCAAGTATAGGCTAGATAAGGAAGGACATTTGAATAGGATGTTCTGGTGTGACTCCCAGTCTCGTCATGACTATGAGGACTTCGGCGACGTGCTTGTATTTGACAGCACGTACAAGATGAACCGTTATGGTATGCCATTCATACCTTTTGTTGGTCTTAACAATCACCGGAAGACCACTGTTTTTGGTTGTGCCATAGTTTCGGACGAGACCGAGGAGACATACGTGTGGCTTTTGCAGACGTTTTTGAGGTCCATGTGTCAAAAGATGCCTAAGAGTGTAATCACAGACGCCGACGCTGCGATGATCAAGGCAATTCGCAAAGTCTTGCCAGACGTGTGGCACCGTATATGTACGTGGCACATAGAGAAAAATATGAAGATTCACCTCAGGCACAAGTCCTTGAAGGAGTTTCGAACTCTTCTGTACTACAGCACGTCCACGGCAACGTTTGAGGAGAGATGGCACGCATTTTCCAAAAAATGGCAGTCGGAAAAAACTATAACATGGTTGAGGCGGATGTATAAGAAGAGAAGACTGTGGGCCGCGGCATATGTAACAGAGGGGTTTTGGCTTGGCATGAAAAGCAACCAGCGGAGTGAAAGCCTGAACTCATGCCTTCACCTCCACCTAGACGGTGAAATGACCCTGGTGGATATGATTTTGCACTATGAGAACGCCGTTGTGCGTATCCGTGAAAACGAGGCGCGAGATGACTGCACGGCCTCACAGAGTTTACCGGTGCCAGTTACTAGCTCGAGGGAACTTGAGATAGCTGCTTCTCACATCTTCACTCCAGCAAACTTCTATATGTTGCAGGATGATCTTAGAAAAATTGACGGCATGGAGATTGTAGAAATTAAGCTGGGAGACGGATCACAGCAGTACATCGTGGCCTGGAAGAATAACCGCAAGCGCCGTTTTTGGGTGGAGTATACACCAGTAAATTCCGCAGAAACTATAAGGTGCAGCTGCAGAAGAATGATTCGAAAGGGTCTACCTTGCAAGCACATATTCCATGTACTGAAGCACTTGAACATATCTGAAATACCAAAGTGTTTAGTTCTTATTCGGTTCACGAAAGAAGCAAGGTTGGGACTGCCCGTGAGGCGCGCAAGCGATCTGTTGGGATTTGGTTGGACTGGGGCCGGGGAAAGAATGAAATATAGCCAGGTCAGTGTGTTAGCGTCTGAAGCTATGCATGCGGCATGCAAACACCCTGCTTTGTGGGATCAGTTACAGGAGAGTTTGAAGGCTGTGATAGCTAAGAGTCATGAGTATGATCTGCTAGACGAAAATTTGTTGAAGCAAACAAATGACATCAGTAAGTGTGCAGTTGAATATGTGGACGATGGTGAAGGCAACATGATTGAGGTTAAAGATCCTATGAAAGTGTCAAGCAAAGGTGCAACAAAGGCAGATGAGAGCCGCCCTGTCTCGAAAAATGGTAGACCACTCTCTTTTGATGAGTTGAAAAGCCGGTGCGGCGCTTGCAAATTGGTAGGACACACTAGATGTAGCAAGAAATGCAAAAAAATGAGAAGTAAGTGTTTGTATGCATTGTGGATTATTAAAGTTTGTATCATTCATTAACTTAGCTTGTTTTCTATCAGGTGCAGAAAAGTGGAGAAGGAACAAGAGTAGAACACTTGCTTCAAATATTTACTGTGTTAATCGGCCGACTCATACTTGGAGGCTTTGGCCCCCTGATTGTATCCTTAGTGTATTAGCAGACGAGATCCCAGTCTTTGTTTAAAAAAGTAAGATGTTTCCCTGTAAACAAAAATCAAAAAATTCTTTACTGTGTAATGACCGGGGCGGGAGGTAGAAAGAATATTATTGTACGTTTCCCCTGCCCACGTCCTAAATGCCATTAAATAAGTAACTTACCACTCTCCTCCCCACCACACACTCACCCACCTCCCACGGGCGCCGGTTCGAACTCCCCTCTTATCCCCACCTACAGTGGATCGAGAATACCCTCGCCGGCGACCGCTGCAACCGCCTCCATGGAGAGAAGCCTCGGCTGGCAGAGAGCGATGGTGGACCTCGCCGGTGATGACGAGTGGTGGCGCGCGCAGTTGACGGAGGTGTGCGGCTGGTTCCCCAGCACGGAGATGTTGGTCAACCACGCGCGTGGCCTCGTCAAAGTCCTCACCGACACTGAGAAGAAGCGCGCCTTCCCCTACGGCTGCGGCGTCCCGCCGGCTGTCCTACTCGTGTGGGCAATGCGAGAGGCCACGCTGAGCGACTCCCCTGTTCAGCACGCAAGGTGGTGGATGTACCGCTCCACCACCATGACGCTACGGCCAGATTCAGCACGCGTCGCGTCGAGGGCGGGTCGCGTCGACGTCGAGCTCGCTGTCCCTGCGCCGTCACCCCGGACTACCAGGTCCGCCATGTGTCGAAGCCAGTGCTGCCGTTCGGCTCTGACGTCGTGGAGGACGACGTGGAGGAGGTACTGGTCATCCCTGATGAGCATGAGGAGGGCGAGGAGGACGCTGTGCAGATGGTAGCGCCGGTCGTCGTCGAGGGTGGCAAGACAATGCCCATCGACGTCGAGCTCCTTCCCCTCCTCCCTAACATAGTGAAGGTGGAAGCAGAGGAGGTGGCTCAGGATCAGGTGGCGCAGCTGTCCAACAGAACGGTGGTCAAGAAGAAGGCTTCTCCGTGTGTGGTGCGCCGCTCATGCCGCCTCAAATTTCTGAAGAAGTGAAGATGGGCACATTTGCTGAAGGAGGAGGAAGCTGCTGGTTATATTAAGTTAGGTATGCTGTTATATGTTTCAGCATATAAGTTAACATTATTTTGGGTTTGATGTTGGTTAGGTATGCTTTTATATGTAAGTATATAAGTTATGCAATCGGTACGGTTTGATCGGGTTCTTTGTGGCCGAAGAACTGAATATCTACTGCTCACCCTAAGTGCCAAGTTCAGTTAAATTTCTGATTATTGAATAGGTATTGTTGCTTTGCTTCAGTGTTGCATGGAAGCTGCTAGATGTTGCTCCTATGTTGCAACAAGACAATGAACTAGTCTGCTACATAAATCGATAGTGTTGCTAGGTGATGTGCCCATGTGCATCACATACCAAATATAGAACATGCCAAAAGTGCATTGTCTGTCAAATACAGGACATGCCAAAAGTGCATTGTCTGCTAAATATAGAACATGCCAAAAGTGCACTGTCTACCAATCATGATGGCCCCATGTTATTTATGCTGCAATCTCTGTTACACTTTGCCCATAAACTGAATAGCAAATAATTCAGTATCATTTCATCATGTCAATTACAATGATGTCAATAACTTTATGAACAATCTACTTGCTAACTATGACAGCAATCATAATGGCAAGCAGGCCAAGATACAGAGGACCTCCAAATCCTAAAATCCTATCCCTATAGAGCAATATCTCCTTGTGCATCCTAACCATTGCCCTCTTTTCTTTCTCATTCCTTTTAATTTCAGCTTCATATTCTGTAATCTTAGTCTCCAGTTTCTTGTTCTTCATGGCAAGATACTTAATGACTGACTTTGCTTTGCTATCCCACTCCCCATCAACCCATTCAACATACTCAGAAGTGATATCATCCTAAATAAATCATCAGCAAGTCAAGTCATTTTATAATTGAACTTGTCGCCGCAAGCGTTAAACACTGAACTTTTTTGCAGCTTGACCGCAATAGCAGTACTAGTTTGAAGATCATGGCCAGTAGACTAACCTGAAACACACATCCCCCGAGTGCGCTGCCAAAATTGTTTGCATCTATGCAGACACGGCCACTAGGAGTTTCCTGATGACCACATAGATGAAGCTTGTCATGGCCACAGGTGATGAATTATGGGCGATAATGCTGGGATGTAAAGAACAACGGTAAAGAACTTACCTTTTTGCCACCAAAGTGTAGCACTGAAGAAACCCTAGCCGTGGGTTCTCCCCGCCCGCCACCGCCCACGAAACCCCCGTCCCCTGTTCCACTATATCCGCCGCCGCTGCCTCCTGTGCCACTGAATCCGGCCCACCTGCTTGCAGGACCCAGGGTTCGACCTAACTTGCGGTCGCCACAGCTCTTCTCGCTGCCGCCGCCGCCCGACGCCCAGCTCGCTGTCATTCTTTCGCCGTCAAGATTTGGATGTAAAGAACAACGGTAAAGAACTTACCAATTTGCCACCAAAGTGTAGCACTGAAGAAACCCTAGCCGTGGGTTCTCCCGGCCCGCCGCCGCCCACGAAACCCCCGTCCCCTGTTCCACTAGATCCGCCGCCGCTGCCTCCTGTGCCACTGAATCCGGCCCACCTGCTTGCAGGACCCAGGGTTCGACCTAACTTGCGGTCGCCACAGCTCTTCTCGCCGCCGCCGCCGCCGCCGCCCGACGCCCAGCTCGTTGTCATGCTTTCGCCGTCGAGATTTGGATGCGCAAATAGAGAGGGAGGGCTAGGGATTTGGAAAGCGAAATGAGAAAAGCGGAAAGATCGATGTGAACTTGGCAAAATGGGCTGGTGTAGTGCTGCCGGGAAGATAGACCGCCTGTGGGGACCCTCACGTAGTTAGATGGGCCGTGCCTGGCATTATGATGAGGACAGAAAAAGTTAATTATACATATAATTAAAAAACGACGGGTTTGTAAAACAAACTAGAAAAACATGATGCCTGATAACACGCGATAGAGCCAACGAGCTGACATGACTTTGATGAGTGTAATATTACATTATGGCTCGATATATTTACTTATCTACCATGACTACTTTTCATAATAATTTGATGAGGGGGAATTACTAGGAGATTATGCAAGATGGTGACATGCACATAGCTAAGGCAGAATGCTAAGCTTGGTAGAGTTTTAAAAAAAGTTAAGATTGTGAAAATTTTAATATGAAACTTACGAGAGTAGTTGAAGAGAAAAATAGACTATTATAAAAAATTGGAGAAGGAGAAAAATATTAATCAAGAACACTTGATAAGTGAAGCCGTGAAAAATACAATTATAAAAAATTGGAGAAGGAGAAAAATATTAAGCAAGAACAATTGATAAGTGAAGCCAAAACTTTATTGGTACGACCAAATTGTCTTCTCCGAACGAATTTTATGACCGAATTGTCTTGTACGAGCGAATTGTCTGACAGACACAATACACATGCATGTGGCCTGTTTATTACATAAAAATGATAGAACCCCTAAGATAATCATGCCGTCGAAACCTTCGACCGGAGTAAATCCAAACCACTAAAACTTCAATCTTTCATGCCGCATGAATTCTTCAGGCGCGTCTTGCTTGCGATTTCGCGAATTTTGTTCTTCACACCGTCCATCGAGTTTGAAGGTGACATAATCAACTCTGCGACGAAACGTCCTCTCCTTGCGTTAACGGTGGCCTGCAAAAAATGACATAAACGTTGCATGAACCGAAGTTACTACACCATCATAGTAGCTAGTCTACAAACGAAAATAACAGCATACCTGTGTAAATTTGCGGGTGATTTTGTCCCCGTCCCAATGTTCTAGACATTCTGTGACAAAAAGGCCACAAGAGTTCCTGGTACATATGCAAACATTAGCGGTGGGCAATACACACATGTGTGTTGTTGTTTGATTGTGCATGGTGTCCTATTAACTCACCCATGATCTTGCTGGGGTATGTCATACTCCTTGATAGGCCACTTACTTACGTCCGGATATTTCCCTGGTGTAATAAGATTTGCCTGACGCACATCGTGTGCTATAGACATTCACTATAAAAGGATAGTGTTAAAGATCAATCATAAACAATATGTAAGAGCAATGGTACAAATGTTGGTTACATTACCAGTGCTTTAACAGTCCTCCCAGTCAGGTCTAGAGGATAGAGTGAATCGAGAACTTGGAATTCTTTCTTGATCATGTGCATGACCACGGTCATCCAGTGGCTATTGTCGATATTCAACGCGATATACGTCTACAGTGCAAAAAACATTACGGATCAAAATAAATACTTGATGAACTATCATGTAGTGAAGAATCACAAACATTACGTACCTTATCACGCACAGTATACTCTTTCGTGACTCTATTAACTGCCCAGCTTTGGTCAGAGCACTATCCATGTTGCAGCTCGATGGCAATGGATCGTCATGTGCGATAGCACGATCTACAAGGAATTTGGACCTCCACGCTGGACAGAGGTAATGATCATGACCAACACGCAGCTCCAAATGTCCCATATAAGCATCAATAACCTGCATAGGATATCAGCGCATTACATGTTGAGAGTTGAGACATAGATTTTTAAGCATCTTATAAAGAGGACATGCAAGTAGTACTTACATCGTCCGATAGCCATCTATGAGATAGTACCGGTAGAATCCTTTCGGAAGTCAGAGTTATGCCACGGCCTTCACTGTAGTAAATTTTTTTGTTCTTGTTCTTCTCAGTGCTAGCAGCTAACTTCACAAATGAAACAGCTGCATCAATTATTTCCGGCGTCAACTCATCTGCCACATCCTCCGGCACATTATTGTTTGAAAATAGAGCTGCATGAAATAATATGAACGTCAACAATGGTGATCATATGCATTGGTAGTAAATAAAAAAATTAAGAATGTTAGTTACGAGACCTCTAGTAGCAGTACTAGTACAAGAGGTTCTCTGACCACGGCTAGTACGCCTGCCGGGCTTGTCAAGTGCGTAGGGGGAATCAAATTTCTTGGGAATGGTCCGCTTCCACTTACCGGACATAACCTCCTCATCCTTATCGATTGTTCCACCTTTTTTTCCATTCGCCTTAGCCATGAACTTGCCGACAGAAGATGGACAAATGTCTATGTCCGATGAAGGTGCTTGAGTAGAAGTACCAACCACCGAAGGGTTTTCCGGTGTACCCCCACATACATCATTACGCTTAATAGGTGAAGCTTCCTTGTGTCCTTTCAGCTTCGATGGGGTTTTCTGTTTCGCAAACTAAATCGTGTGAACATTTTTGGACGAAAAAAATTAAACGAGAAAATTATAGACAGAAAGATAAATACATAGTACCTCAGGTACAGTTTTATGGTCGGGAAGCACTTCAGGCTGCGTCATGTCAATGATCGGCTCTCCATCACTGTCCATGTCTTCCTTGTAAACGAATTCCTTCTTTTCATATGGACCATTCTCGAACGAATCCACTTCGTCCGGATCATTCTCCGCGGATGGCACGGCAGCAGCCGGCTTGTACATGACACCTTCTTTGTTAAACTTCTCCAACAACCTCTGCAATACAAATATAAACTTAGTAATGGTAGGATGGTTTAAAACAGGAAACATACTATAAAGTATAATGTTTGGCTGTGATACCTCAGCTACTTGATCAGGGATTCGCCTCATCTCGGTGTGTATGAAGTCCATGCTGAAGGGGAACGTAGTAATTTCAAAAAATTTCCCACGCACACGCAAGATCATGGTGATGCATAGCAACGAGAGGGGAGAGTGTTGTCTACGTACCAACGCAGACCAACTGCGGAAGCGATCACACAACGTAGAGGAAGTAGTCATACGTCTTCCCGATCCGACCGATCCAAGCACCGTTACTCCGGCACCTCCGAGTTCTTAGCACACGTTCAGCTCGATGACGATCCTCGGGCACCGATCCAGCAAAGCGTCGAGGAAGAGTTCCATCAGCACGACGGCGTGGTGACGATCTTGATGTACTACCGACGCAGGGCTTCGCCTAAGCACTGCAACAATATGATCGAGGTGGAATTTGGTGGCAGGGGGCACCGCACACGGCTAAGGAACGATCATCAAGGATCAACTTGTGTGTCTAGAGGTGCCCCTGCCCCCGTATATAAAGGATCCAAGGGGAAGGGCTGGCCGGCCAAGGAGGAGGGCGCAGGAGGAGTCCTTCTCCTACCGGGAGTAGGACTTCCCCCCTCAATCCTATTCCTAATAGGATTCCGAGAGAGAGAGAGAGAGAGAGAGAGAAGGGGGCCGGCCACCTCTCCTAGTCCTAATAGGACTAGGGGAGGGGGGAGGCGCGCAGCCCACCTTGGGCTGCCCCTTTCACCTTTCCACCAAGGCCCAATAAGGCCCATATGGTTCCCGGGGGGTTCCGGTAACCTCCCGGTACTCCGGTAAAATCCCGATTTCACCCGGAACACTTCCGATATCCAAATATAGGCTTCCAATATATCAATCTTTATGTCTTGACCATTTCGAGACTCCTCGTCATGTCCGTGATCACATACGGGACTCCGAACAATCTTCGGTACATAAAAAATGCATAAACTCATAATAACTGTCATCGTAACGTTAAGCGTGCGGACCCTACGGTTCGAGAACAATGTAGACATGACCGAGACACGTCTCCGGTCAATAACCAATAGCGGGACCTGGATGCCCATATTGGCTCCTACATATTCTACGAAGATCTTTATCGGTCAGACCGCATAACAACATACGTTGTTCCCTTTGTCATCGGTATGTTACTTGCCCGAGATTCGATCGTCGGTATCCAATACCTAGTTCAATCTCGTTACTGGCAAGTCTCTTTACTCGTTCCGTAATACATCATCTCACAACTAACATCTTAGTTATAATGCTTGCAAGGCTTATGTGATGTGTATTACCGAGAGGGCCCAGAGATACCTCTCCGACAATCGGAGTGACAAATCCTATTCTCGAAATACGCCAACCCAACATCTACCATTGGAAACACCTGTAGTACTCCTTTATAATCACCCAGTTACGTTGTGACGTTTGGTAGCACCCAAAGTGTTCCTCCGGCAAACGGGAGTTGCATAATCTCATAGTCATAGGAACATGTACAAGTCATGAAGAAAGCAATAGCAACATACTAAACGGTCGGGTGCTAAGCCAATGGAATGGGTCATGTCAATCAGATCATTCAACTAATGATGTGACCTCGTTAATCAAATAACAACTCTTTGTTCATGGTTAGGAAACATAACCATCTTTGATTAACGAGCTAGTCAAGTAGAGGCATACTAGTGACACTCTGTTTGTCTATGCATTCACACATGTATTATGTTTCCGGTTAATACAATTCTAGCATGAATAATAAACATTTATCATGATATAAGGAAATAAATAATAACTTTATTATTGCCTCTAGGGCATATTTCCTTCACATGCACCGCTTCATTAGAAGCTCCATCAAATCTTCCGACAATGCGGCTGACGTCAACTTCTTTGCGTTTCCAGTTGCAGGCTTGGTTTTTGGCTTCATGGTAGGCGCATTATTTGGGATGTTGGGCTCCTGAGCCCTATACTCCTGGGTGATATTATTTTCGATCTGCATGCGATATTGAAGTACATGTGATGAATAAAAAATAAATAGTATTAAGTTACAAAACATTTAATAAAGATGAAAGATAATTACTTACCCTTACGTTACCACGGTCGCGCCCATTATCATAGTCGAACCTATCTCTCCTAGTGGCTGCGCCTTCTGTCCAGTTCCTCATAAGAGGTTGTATGGACAAGTTGGGATTATAGGCGCATTCGCCTTCGACCGGTTGCACCTTCTCCTAGTACAAGTACTACAAAAAAATATAAGGATTTAGAGTTAGTAAAATACATCACATAAAATTTGCAATGATATGATAATTGACATTATGCAACAGGTCTGATATGTGTACCTACAAGAGAGCCAAATTGCCTTTCGGCCATTGGCGGAGGTGTTTGCCTTTCTTCACTATGCGAAGGCAATCAAGGAGAACATGCATGGTGAAGGCATTCCAGTTAATCTTTGAAATACGTTTCACATCGTAGACCAAAGCGTAGTACTGCTTTGGCACAATCTTGCTCGACATGGGAGCAATAATTGTTCCTAACAGGACCAGCACTACTTTGCGAAGGAAATCGTCGTCGGTGGCTTTACTTTTAATTATGTCCTCAATGAGATTATCTATCACTATGTTTTCTGACGTCTTACTGAGAAATTGTGGCGGCACCCGCTCCTTCATGTCCTCACCTTCTTCAGTTGGAATGTCCGAAGCGGACAGTCCTTGGTTCTCGAGGTTAAAGATGCACTCGACGTCGACCGCACCGAGAGTCACCTCCCCAACCTGCTCTTGTATAATGAATCTGCCCGTGCTGGCCTGAAAATTCTCAATCATATACCTAATCAGCAGGGTACGCATCTTAATAGATGGTATTTGCAGCATGCTGCGCAACGATGTATCAGCCAGTCTAGCGCGTTGACCGCTCGATATATCTGCAACAAGCTTGCACCATTTCTCAACTGCGCATACTATTTCTCCATTCAACTCGTCCATCCTGTTGAAAGAAAATATATAACTTCGTGACATTAGCTAACACTAAAGAAAAATAACAATAGGCATGCAAAAATATAAAACTTTCTGGTAGTAGCTAACACTAATGCAAAAATAACACTAATGGAAATACAATACTATCACCATGTATACTGCAACATGCAGCCCAGTGTGTGCTGACATGAGGCAATAAAAAAATAACTACAATTGGTAATTGAATTTACTTGCATCTGATCAAGTTCTTTGAGTACCATTTAAATTATATAATCAATGTATTGCACCATGCTTCTCGAGAAACAACATCTTATTCTACCATGCTATGAAAGAACCAAAGAATGATTTCATCTACGCCATCTGGTCAGAACGCATCTAGTCCAGTTCATACTAGTTGAAAATATGTGGTAAACCTAAGTCCATCAAAGCAACGAGACGGAGGAAGTAGCTTGCTATGAAAGCGCGAGGGAAGGAGGACAATTTACTTGATCGGTCGACGAAGATGAAAGAAGTTGGCGATGCGTTCTCGGCGTAGTTCGTCGAGGTCGGCCTGCACGTGCGGACGACCTTGATCTTCTCGGGTTTTTTGTGGCGTGTGGGATGCGGCGGACGGAGCTGTCGACGCCTCGCCGGCAGGAGTCGATCTAGTCGACGACATGTGCGAGGAGGAGTAGATTATATACGAGGTCGATGCCTAGGTCATCGTAACTTCCCTGTGGCCAATCTCGCGATCTATATTTTCCTCCGTTGAAGCGAGGCTGAACGTGGTCCTCAATCGTAGGGATTAGGAACATATGGATTAGCACGATTCCAGAATTGTGTAACAGAACGGCAACTACTCCCGTGATCGACGTGCGTGTGATCGACGTGCATGGAAAGCGCAGCATTCTGGGCTCCACAATATGGATCCGACACTTATTTGCGGTCTGGGCCGGCCCACCTACCTGCATTGTTTCTTCCCTCAAAATAAATATCATTGGTTCATCCGTAAAAAAAACTATTTGTGACACGTATTACTTATTGTATACTTGTATATGTTCAACAATATTTATAGTATATCTATCATTTCTACAATATTATACATGCATCGAGTGTTTGGGATCATTTCGTGAGATCCTAGGTTACGCATAAACCACTTTCAGACCTGCCCTCCGGACACAAAACGCACGTTGCGTCATGTGGGGGTAGTGTTGTAGGGTTTTCTCGCAAGAAAACCCTAGAAATTGCATCGAGTGTCGCAAATGAACCATACTTGTCACGCATGCAAGCCATGGTCATCGTAGGGTATGCATGTAGTTTGGGATCATTTGGTGGGACCATCAAGGAAAACCAATTTCAGAGCTGACCTCCGGCAGACCTGAATGGTCCTGCTTGTACATGGTGCATGTGGAAGCATGCATGAGATGACCCCAACTTTTGGGAGCTTGTGGGCTTGGCCAATGTGGTCCCCCAGGCAAGGTGTGCACGAATTCGGACACAAAACGCATGTTGCGTCACGTGGGGGTAGTGTTGTAGGGTTTTGTCGCCGGAAAACCCTAGAAAATGCATCGAGTGTCGCAAATGAACGATACTTGTCACGCATGCATGCCATGGTCATCGTAGGGTATGCATGAAGTTTGGGGCCATTTGGTGGGACCGTCAAGGAAAACCAATTTCAGACCTGATCTCCGGCAGACCCGAATGGTCCTGCTTGTAGATAGTGCATGTGGGGGCATGCATGAGATGACCCCAACTTTTGGGAGCATGTGAGGATGGCCAATGTGGTCCCCCAGGCAAGGTGTGCACGAATTCAGACACAAAACGCACGTTGCGTCACGTGGGGGTAGTGTTGTAGGGTTTTGTCGCCGGAAAACCCTAGAAAATGCATCGAGTGTCGCAAATGAACGATACTTGTCACGCATGCATGCCATGGTCATCGTAGGGTATGCATGTAGTTTGGGATCATTTGGTGGGACCATCAAGGAAAACCAATTTCAGAGCTGACCTCCGGCAGACCTGAATGGTCCTGCTTGTACATGGTGCACGTGGAAGCATGCATGAGATGACCCCAACTTTTGGGAGCTTGTGGGCTTGGCCAATGTGGTCCCCAGGCAAGGTGTGCACGAATTCGGACACAAAACGCACGTTGCGTCACGTGGGGGTAGTGTTGTAGGGTTTTGTCGCCGGAAAACCCTAGAAAATGCATCGAGTGTCGCAAATGAACGATACTTGTCACGCATGCATGCCATGGTCATCGTAGGGTATGCATGAAGTTTGGGGCCATTTGGTGGGACCGTCAAGGAAAACCAATTTCAGACCTGATCTCCGGCAGATCCGAATGGTCCTGCTTGTAGATAGTGCATGTGGGGGCATGCATGAGATGACCCCAACTTTTGGGAGCATGTGAGGATGGCCAATGTGGTCCCCCAGGCAAGGTGTGCACGAATTCAGACACAAAACGCACGTTGCGTCACGTGGGGGTAGTGTTGTAGGGTTTTGTCGCCGGAAAACCCTAGAAAATGCATCGAGTGTCGCAAATGAACGATACTTGTCACGCATGCATGCCATGGTCATCATAGGGTATGCATGTAGTTTGGGATCATTTGGTGGGACCATCAAGGAAAACCAATTTCAGAGCTGACCTCCGGCAGACCTGAATGGTCCTGCTTGTACATGGTGCACGTGGAAGCATGCATGAGATGACCCCAACTTTTGGGAGCTTGTGGGCTTGGCCAATGTGGTCCCCCAGGCAAGGTGTGCACGAATTCGGACACAAAACGCACGTTGCGTCACGTGGGGGTAGTGTTGTAGGGTTTTGTCGCTGGAAAACCCTAGAAAATGCATCGAGTGTCGCAAATGAACGATACTTGTCACGCATGCATGCCATGGTCATCGTAGGGTATGCATGAAGTTTGGGACCATTTGGTGGGACCGTCAAGGAAAACCAATTTCAGACCTGATCTTCGGCAGACCCGAATGGTCCTGCTTGTAGATAGTGCATGTGGGGGCATGCATGAGATGACCCCAACTTTTGGGAGCATGTGAGGATGGCCAATGTGCCCCCTCCCCCCCCCCAGGCAAGGTGTGCACGAGTTCGGACACAAAACACACGTTGTGTCACGTGGGGGCAGTGTTGTAGCGTTTTGTCAACCGAAAAACCCTATAAAATGCATCTAGTTTTGGAAATGAACGATACTCGTCATGCATGCATGCCATGGTCATCCTAGGGTTTGCATACAGTTTGGTCTGAATTCGTGAGACCGAGAAGATAAATCTGCTCCTAGTACATGGTGCATGTGGAGGTATGCATGCGACTGTCCCAACTACATTTGATTTAATAATATTTGAAGTTTCAAACAGAAAATAAAATTTATAATTTGAAATGAAGAATTGAAATAATGAAGAAGTGCAATAGAACTTAACATATTATCAATTACATTTTGGAAATATTTCGAATATAAAGAAGAGAAGAAATATTAGAATGAAGAAGTGAAATAAAACAGAACATTTTATCTTACAAATTAAAATTATTTCAAAAATAATAAAGATAAGAAATATTGGAATGAAGAATTGAATTAAAACACAACATTTTAGTTCATATTTCGTAAATATTATCAATATACAACATAGAACGAACAAATGAAATAAAACACAACAGAATTTGGCATATTTTTTAAATTTTAGTTAACACTGTTAGAAATAATATAGAAAAAAGACTTGATTTTAAATATTACAAATATAAACAAGAAAAGAAACAAAGAAAATTTAAAACGTATCAGCGAGCGGAGTAAGGCTGCCCTGGGCCAGCCCGCCCGAATTGGGCCCAAGGCGGAGCCGCGCAGGGCACATCGCAGCGCACAGCCGTTGGGTGGTGGGAGTTTAGTCCCACCACGCCAAGCGAGGGAGCGCTGCACCGGTTTATATACCCAGCTGCGACTCCCCTCTCAAGCTCCTATCAATTGCAGGCAGTACATTGCCTAACTCTTGTCCCCTCTGCCCCGAGGGCCTACTAGCAGCAGAGACAATATGCACCACGGGCCTGCATCCTGGCCCATGCAACGCAGGGTTCCTAGTCGTATGCAGGCCGTGGAGTTTGAATTCTTCTGCTCTGGTAGGTGGGCACTTTTTTTGGCATATTGCCATGTGTATTGATCTTCAAATCACACACTAAATTATACACATGCTCACTTGCATTCAATACACAATTTTTTGTGCATACATGACAAGTTAATGTTTTGACCTTCAAGTCATCTAATAAATTTTACACATACTCACTTACATGTAATACACATGGATATTAATTGGATTTCAACAAAAATGAGGCCGTGGTGTATGAATTCTACTACCACATGCATGCAAGATGCATAGAGTGTCGGAAATGAACGGTAGTTGCCAGGCATGCTTGCTATGGTCATCGTAGGGTGTGCATAAAAGTTTGGTACCAATTGGTGAGACCGACAAGAAGAACCTGCTTGTAGTACATTGTGCAAGTGGAGGCATACAGGCGATTGTCCCAACTATATTTGATTTAATAATATTTCAACTATGAAACAGAAAATAAAATTTATAATTACGAAAGACAACCATGAAAACTGAAATATGAGAGAACAATATATCATACATTATTTCAATTTATAACTGTCAGAACAAAGAAAAGAGGAGAATATAGAAAACAGAAGAAAAAAGTTGAATGAATAAGTGCAATAAAAGACAACATATTATCTTACATTTTGGAAATATTTCAAATATTAAGAAGAGAACAAATCTTACAATGAATAAGTGAAATAAAACAGAACATTTTATCTTACAAACTAAAAATATTAAAAAAAATAAAGATAAGAAATATTGGAATGAAGAAATGAATTAAAACACAACATTTTAGTTCATATTTCATAAATAGTATCAATATACAAAAGAGTACGAACAAATGAAATAAAACACAACAGAATTTGGCATATGTTTTAAATTTTAGTAAACACTGTTAGAAATAATATAGAAAAAAAGAAGCCTTGATTTTAAATATTACAAATATAAACAAGAAAAGAAACAAAGAAAATTTAAAATGTATCAGCGAGCGGAGTAAGGCTGCCTGGGCCAGCCCGCCCGAATTGGGCCCAAGGCGGAGCCGCGCAGGGCACATCGCAGCGCACAGCCGTTGGGTGGTGGGAGTTTAGTCCCACCTTGCCAAGCGAGGAAGCGCCGCACCGGTTTATATTCCCGGCTGCGACTCCCCTCTCAAGCTCCTATCAATTGCAGGCAGTACATTGCCTAATTCTCGTCCCTTCTGCCCTGTGGGCCCTACTAGCAGCAGAGATGATCTGCACTAGGGGCCTGCATCCTGGCCCATGCACCGCAGGGTTCCTAGTCGTATGCAGGCCGTGGAGTATGAATTCTCCTGCTCTGGTAGGTGGGGAATTTTTTTGCCATATTGCCATTGTGCATTCATTTGATCTTGAAATCACACACTAAATTATACACATGGGCAATTTCTTTTGCCATATTGCCATTGTGTATTGATTTGATCTTGAAATCACACACTAAATTATACACATGCTCACTTGCGTTCCATACACATATTTTTTTGCATATATGACAAGTTAATGTTTTGACCTTCAAGTCATTTTTTCAAAAACTGGCTAAAGTTTAGACCAAATGGCCCCTCCTGAATGCGGTCATTTTTTCGAACACCTCCAAAAGACCTCAACTTTGGCACACATGATCTATTGCACCCACAAAGGTGGGTTCCAAAGGTTTTATATTTTTTTGAATTTTTTATTAATTAATAATGCCCTCTAGACTGACCGGTCAAAACATCGGTCTATACCTCAGGGGGCATTGTAAATAATTCTTTTTCCAAATTTTCTTTCATAGCCATGATTGGCACATGTGGGTCACCATGTTCAAGAAGTTTGTGTGATTTGGAGGTGGTGGGAAAAATCACATTTTTTCAAAAACTGGCTTGAGTTAGACCAAATGGCCCCTCCGGAATGCGGTCGTTTTTCGACCACCTCCAAATGACCTCAACTTTGGCACACATGATCTATTGCACAAACAAAGGTGGCTTCCAAAGGTTTTATATTTTTTTAATTTTTTATTAATTCATAATGCCCTCTAGACTGACCGGTCAAAACATCGGTCTATACCTCAGGGGGGCATTGTAAATAATTCTTTTTCCAAATTTTCTTTCATAGCCATGATTGGCACATGTGGGTCACCATGTTCAAGAAAGTTTGTGTGATTTGGAGGTGGTGGGAAAAATCACATTTTTTCAAAAACTGGCTTAAGTTAGACCAAATGGCCCCTCCGGAATGCGGTCATTTTTTCGACCACCTCCAAATGACCTCAACTTTGGCACACATGATCTATTGCACAAACAAAGGTGGGTTCCAAAGGTTTTATATTTTTTGAATTTTTTATTAATTCATAATGCCCTCTAGACTGACCGGTCAAAACATCGGTCTATACCTCAGGGGGGCATTGTAAATAATTCTTTTTCCATATTTTCTTTCATAGCCATGATTGGAACATGTGGGTCACCATGTTCAAGAAATTTTGTGGGATTTGGAGGTGGTGGGAAAAATCACATTTTTTTCAAAAACTGGCTAAGTTAGACCAAATGGCCCCTCCGAAATGCGGTCATTTTTTCAACCACCTCCAAATGACCTCAACTTTGGCACACATGATCTATTGCACAAACAAAGGTGGGTTCCAAAGGTTTTATATTTTTTCAATTTTTTATTAATTTATAATGCCCTCTAGACTGACCGGTCAAAACATCGGTCTATACCTCAGGGGGGGCATTGTAAATAATTCTTTTTCCAAATTTTCTTTCATAGCCATGATTGGCACATGTGGGTCACCATGTTCAAGAAAGTTTGTGGGATTTGGAGATGGTGGGAAAAATCACATTTTTTTCAAAAACTGGCTTAAGTTAGACCAAATGGCCCCTCCGGAATGCGGTCATTTTTTCGACCACCTCCAAATGACCTCAACTTTGGCACACATGATCTATTGCACAAACAAAGGTGAGTTCCAAAGGTTTAATATTTTTTTGAATTTGTTATTAATTCATAATGCCCTCTAGACTGACCGGTCAAAACATCGGTCTATACCTCAGGGGGGCATTGTAAATAATTCTTTTTCCAAATTTTCTTTCATAGCCATGATTGGCACATGTGGGTCACCATATTCAAGAAAGTTTGTGGGATTTGGAGGTGGTGGGAAAAATCACATTTTTTCAAAAACTGGCTTAAGTTAGACCAAATGGCCCCTCCGGAATGCGGTCATTTTTTCGACCACCTCCAAATGACCTCAACTTTGGCACACATGATCTATTGCACAAACAAAGGTGGGTTCCAAAGGTTTTATATTTTTTTAAATTTTTTATTAATTCATTATGCCCTCTAGACGGACTGGTCAAAACATCGGTCTGTACCTAAGGGGGGCATTGTAAAAAATTCTTTCTATATTTTTGAAATTATTTGAATTTATAATGCCCTCTTAAATTTGTTTACCTTTTTAATGCCCTCTTATTATTTTTGATTTTTTTTATTGAACTAGGTTTACAAGATGGCTAGGATGGCCCATGCTTTTCCTTTTGTTCTAAATTTATATTTTCTTTTCTTCTAAATTTATATTTAATTCCTTCACACTTTGATGATGGAATATTTGCTCTGTAATTGCAACATAGGTTCAAATGATGGAACATTTCATCTTTTTGCTTATTCAAATTATGAGTTGGTGGAATGTGTGAGGATGAACAATTAACAGTAACTTTACTAAACCCCATGTACTATAATTCATGACAACCATTTTGGAACATTGCGACATTCAATATTTGGTATAATTGGCACATGGGCACAGCATGTTGCACTTGCCCACAGCATAGACAAGTGTTGCAGCATGTCTCAAGCAACACTGAAGCGCCATTTGTTTTGTTCGCACCATCGAAACAACAACTAAACATGAAGGAAGCATTCACCACCATTAAAGATAAGGCCACACATATATAGATTGCATTCTAATAGGTAGCAGGCAGTTCACAACAGATCCAGTTCAACCACACATTACATTACATTACATTAATATATCAAGTTTTCTCACAGTTCAGACCCAGATGCAGCTTTCCCAAAAGTAAAACATCATCAAATATACTGATGATGAGTACGGCTTCCAGCTTCCGATGATCAGCATGATGTACGACTACAGGTCAGGGTTTCTCAGGACCTTCAGGAGCGCCTTATGCTGACCAATGATCCTGTAGTCATGACTGGAGATCGATGTAGCCCGGCAATGTTCCATCAGATGCTCCAATAACCCAGACCTGGGCTTGGGCTTGCTGCAGTAGGGGCACCGGTACTTTTCATTCCTCCAGTTGTAGTACTTGGCAGGTCCTTGGGCCCTGATCTTCAACAACTCCTTCTCTTCAAAGGACTCGAAGTTCCCCTCGACCACATCATCTCCAGATTCATACTGCACAAATTAATGACTGACATTAATACATTATGCATTCAAAAACTATAAACACATAATACTAACTCAATGCAGAAATAACATTTGAACTAGGCCTTACCTCGTACGGCTCATCATCATCAGACTCATATGGGTAGAACCCAGTCTTGTCCCACTTCCTCTTGTTGCCCACAAGATCCTCCTCCTGCTGCTATATTGTCAAACAAGCACATCATTTACAATGAATTGAATTGTAGTTCACAGAATGTCATTACAAACAAAATTGTGAATGTGAACCACATTGGTATGTTGCAAGTGACCAAATGCTTTCCTTATAAATACAGAATCTAAGCAATCAATCAACAGACAAATGATGTCCTTCATATATGCTAATGAAAATGCAAGCTGGATTCTAGACATTCCCTGGATAAACACAACACTTTACTTTTGAGGGAATTACCCCCCCCCCACACACACACACACACTACTTAATGGAAACATATAGTATATTTTGTTGCTAGGATCCTGCGTTGGAATGTTTACTTCACACTTTACATATAGTATATACTAATTACAGAAGCCAACTACAAAATTTAATATGCACAAATTACTGTTTTGGGGACAATGCAGCAAAGCTCCTACACATATTAACATAATGCAGTAGTTAATTAGGTACAACTTCAAATATAAATGCATACATCTCCAACAAACATCTAAAATTTCATTACTTACCTAAACAACAACAAATTATACTATAAATGAATCTTGTATCATCTAAATCAATTCATTGGCACATCTTAATTCATGCATTCCAAATCAAATATGTTTCCATCCAGTATCATTGAACCACAGATCAAATCAAATAATCATAAATGTCAGCAGCATTGAACTACAGATCTAATAATCATATGACATCTATCTGACCTTAAATCCCCCCTTAAATAAGGTAGTCATCCTCATACTAATTAAATTCTAACAAGCAAAAATTCAACTACTAATCTAATAAGCATCTAAAAAAAGCCCAAGATGGTTTTATCTCTGAAGCAATGGCATTGCAGAGGATGTTCAATGCTCTCAACATCTCTGAAGCAACAACAAAATTCCTCTACTAACCCAAAGTAAATAAGCAGGCTGCCCCTTCCCCTCGACCACGCTTCCCCTCTCCTTCAGAAGCCCCAATCCAGCACAACAAAATCCAGCCCTTGAGAAGCTCTTTTTGATTAACATGACAACACCCAATACATGAGCACATCCTTCACTATATTTACAACCAAACTAATGCACCATGTAATCACCTCACGTAGACAATTTCCAAAAACACAAGGCCATGCACAACCCATCTCATAGACTCTGCCTGACAGGCATCAATCAAGCAACAAATAACTGCAACTATGACAACATGCATCAATCAAGCATCTAAGAATTGCAACTATGACAGCCATAATCCCTAGAACTAAGCATCCATTTAATTAATCATCAAGCCAAAGAACTAAAGCAGGCACCAACCCAAACCAATACAGAAGTA
This sequence comes from Triticum monococcum, assembly GCA_034509565.1. Taxonomy (NCBI): domain Eukaryota; kingdom Viridiplantae; phylum Streptophyta; class Magnoliopsida; order Poales; family Poaceae; genus Triticum; species Triticum monococcum. Next base: position 26,637,701 of record CM067847.1, read on the forward strand.
TATATTTGACTCCAAACACCTAAAGAATTGCAAAAATTCCACTACTAATCTAATAAGCATCTGAAAAAACCCCATCCCTCAATCTGGCTACTTCTAACCTAATCTAATAATCATATGTGGTCCATCATTCTTGCACGAATCAAATACACGAAAACCCTAATGCAGATAAAACCCTACCTCCAACAAATCTAACCAACCAAAGTTCTGGCCACAAACCCTACAATCTAAAAACTACCAACTAAAAGTTAGCCGCACATACCTTCTGCTCCGCTTCCTCCTCGCCGGAGCCGGCCTCCATCTTCTCCACCTTCTCCACCTCGTGCGCCTTGCCAGAGCCCGCCCCCACCTTCTGCGCCTCGCTAGAGCCCGCCTCCACCTTCTGCGCCTCGCCGGAGTTGGCCGGAGCGGGCGCATCTGGCTGGACCGCGCCGCTGCGGCCCGCCCCCGCCTTCTCCAGATCTCCAGCGGAGGGAGCACCGCGCTGGACGCCGGCACGCCCCCTCACAAAGGTGCCCGCATCGACCTGCCGCGCCTGCTCTACCAGATCTGCGCCCCAATCGGGGCACTCGCCTCCTGCGTCCGCCATGGCGATGGAGAGGATGCGGTGAGGGAGACGAGGAGGTTGGAGAGGAGAGGGAGTGGAGAGTGGAGAGAGGGAGACGATGCGGCGGGGGGAAATGGTGGGCGATGCGGCCGGAGGTGGTTGCCGTCCACATTTATATGATGGGACAGTTTTGGCAACTACCCGTGACACGTGCTGCCCCACGCGCGGGCGGCTTCTTTTTTTGCGGGGGGAGCGCGGGCGCGGGCGGCTTCGCGCGTGCACGAAAGGCCGCCGTATATGGCCGGGCATACGTATACGGCCGGGCATACGATCTAGCCGGGCCCGTACGGGCCTCCCAGGGCTCCTCGACGGCTATACGCGGGGGCAACAAAGACGATCGTGCCCCTCGTTATGAAGCATTTTTGGTTCATCCTGGCCGTCGATGTGTTCTCCCACCCCGCGTTCAGCCCAGGGGGGAGCACCGGAGCAGAAACGACTCTGAATAGCAGTTTTAAAAGAAATGAGGTGGTTCCGTCAATTCAATTTTTCTTACTATTTACAAACCCTTGAATCTCTGAATATTTTTGTTACGGCAATGCCATTGTCTAAAATAATGGATGTGCTGTGTGTAAAGTACGAATTTTATTGATTCAGGCGAAACCTGCAAATGGGAGTACTAGGTAACACGATGATGATGTTGTTGCTACCAAACGAAATAGTCTTGGCAGAAGAACACTAGAAGATGAAGTTGAGTTGTGCGATGTAGTTGAGTTGTGGATGTGTTATGGTCTCTCCGATGCTCTCTGTTTTGTTTGGAAAAGTAGGATATACCCCCAGCCTCTGCATCTGGGTGATGCATGCAGCCATTTTATTAATTAATCACAAAGACCTTGCAAAGTAATACATCAGTAAGCCTGAAGCCACCATCTTGGCAATACATGTCGCTACTCACATCCCCTTGGTGAAGGGGTACCGAATGTCCGAACCGAATACCAAAAATACATCGAACCAAAGCCTAACATCTAAAACCGGATGCCCTACCCAAGCCACAATGCCGACACTGGGTCACACACCGCTCCAGTGCACTCTCAGTGGTCGCCGCTGCCGTCTTCGACCGATCCATCTCCAGAGCGGGTACTGACGCACCAACCTTGCCAAGCCTGTCATCGACACCACCACGGCACCAAACAACGTCACCATCCTTCGTGTATCTATCCACACACGCCCCTTGCCAAAACTCTGCGGCGCCTAACCACCAGGATCTGCCGTCGGCCTTGCGATAGATGTAACACTGCTCCTCCCTTTCTCCCTCCAGCTAGCACTTGCTCCAAAATGATACTCCTAGGAGGGAGAATGGCACGAAGGCGCCATCATCGACTGATCCGGTAGACCCAGATCTAGGGTTTTCCCCGGAACATCCCGATCGAGTTGACGTGACCTGCAATAACGATGCCTAGAGAAGGAAACAACGTCGGAGACACCGCCATCGTCCGTCAAGACCGTAGTGAGGTGCTGTTTTCATCGGAAGCCGTGCCGGCACGATCTCACGGCTGGCTGGAACCGCGCGGAGCTTCGCCATGAAGACGTATACAGCCACCAGTTCTCTGGTGGATATCCTCCATCCCCTCACCGGAGCCCTCATCGCGTCGCCGACCATCCACATGAAGAGTTAGACGACGGATCTGGGTGGGATCCAGATCCACGGCTACCTCCATGCCCACCATCTCCGGAGACCTCGGATCCCGTAGGTCATAGAGGGTAGTGTGGCCGTTGCACAACCAGGGGCGCCGCCTTGGTTGTTCCGCGCAACTCCCTCTCGGCCACGCCCCAACCGCACCAAGATATTGCCGCCGTGTCCAGATCCCGGTTCCTTTGGCGTCGGGCCCACCGCCACCACGGCCTACGCCGACGGCAGCGGCGGATGGGGAAGCAGCAACGCGAGGGTCTCTGGCAGCATGAGCGTTCGCCTGTGGCATCGCCCCTAGGGAGGCGACGCGAGGGTCAGGTCGTTAGCTGCATCTGACGAGTGGTGTTCCGTGGCTTGTCATGTATGGAGACTTGAAATGTTCCAACTGAGCAACATTTCAGTTTGTGTACATGGCAGAGCTTCAAACGAAATAAACTCAGGCATGGCGCAGTTAATGGCAATTGGAACTCGTTGAACTTGTCAACACGTACATGTCTACCTTTTATCCAACAGGCCTACATTTCAGACATCGACTCAATAGACGCCTGCAACGGCATGCATTCAAGAACTGACCAGGAATGCAAATTACATGTTTGAAGCCCTGGACCAGGTCTTCCCCCACACTGGTTCATCGCCTGGAACGACATGCACTCGACAACTGACCAGGAACGCAAATTACATTCGTGCCAATGAAGCAAAGCAAGGCATCCGTGCCTGGAAGAAGTCAAACTCCTTGCTGGACTCTATGATCTGGCCAATAACTTGTCGGCTGCCAACCAATGTATTCATCTGGCCAACCACTGTATTCATTATGCCGGAAGGATTTTGAAGCAAGTCAAAGCCAGAAATCACGATATCGAACGGAGTATACGATCTGGCCAGTTTCCTCTAATATCTCAACAAATTGTACCATGGCAAAAGGTTGTAGATATGATATCTAGCTTCATAGATGGTGATTGGATCGTAAAATTAAGTTGCGATGCAATCCGATTTTGGGTAAGCAGTTGGAGAGCCAAGCGGAGTGTGCATACATCGATGGCGAAATATGAGAGGGTAGCATGCAGCAAAGATCAGAGAAAAAAAGAGCAGCATGCAGCAAGTATGACACCAGGACGACGTTTCCAGAAATGATGTAAGATACATATATCTTTTTTTTTGCGGGGGAAAAGGGGCCCAAAGATACATATATCTAGAGATGATTTGTTCATTTGACATTACCAATTTACCATGCTCCAAGGACATGGGGAGAATTAATCACGGCATACATGTCTCAATGTCTGATCCGTGAATCGAAGATAATACACACAAGTAAGTGAGGAATCAACATTAGGAAATTTATCAAGTCAAAAAATCAAAATAAATTTACCTATGAGTTAACACGGATGGCTAGCGATGACTTTCTTCGTTGTTCTATTGTTGCATGGTTAGTCTTCTGAATCTACAATATACAACTCATAGGTATATGAATTTTAATCCTGCAACTATAACTTATAACTTGCTCAACAAAATCTCACCTGCATAAGGATTCACATGTTCTTGATTTATTGTTCTTCTTTTTCTTCTTGGATACAATCGTGGGATCAATGTTATTAGTACACACCAAGATGGAACATCGCCATGTAAGGCTTAATCTAAAATTCCGTAAAATCTCACATGGAAAGTACAGTCCATCCTAGTAATTTGTAGCATACACACATTGACGAAAGCATAATGTGGCTAATCTTTTATGAATTATTATTTTAATTTTCCACAGTATGACATCGACCTGGATGATCATCATAGTTTTCGTGTCCTCTTCCGTCGCTACTTGACCCGAGGGTGAGTATAGGGTCATATGACTAGTTTTAAGATGAAGCTCCCGACGTCCAACAAGTGCCCCCCTTCTATGGGACGCGAGTCATGGTGGCTTGTACCTCAAGAGAAAGTGAGTGGTAAAGAGGAAAGTGCATGCCTCCACATAATGGTTCCGGACACTGCCAAGACGATTTTAAGAAATTAGAACCTATAGTTTCTTGCTTTCGTCAATAAAGCAAGCACTTGTACCACATGTTTAGGGTATCGAGCACATTTTCAGGAGAGGCGCCCTTGGTGAGAGGAGAAATATTTGGAGCTCATCAAGGGTGAGTGGCGCTCCATACACAAATGTGCCTCTAGGGCAGGCGGCTGCTATTTGTTCCGCTACCTCCGTATTGTCGGATTGCGACATTGCAAGAGGTCTCTGAATAGACAAGCTAAACGAGTTGATGTCATATTTTCTTGAAGGTTTGAACCCATCAAATCTAGACAAACCAAGATTGGATATAAGAGCCAATCAGTTTCCACTAATGTCTCAAGTGGTACAGTTACGACAAACAAATCTATAGAAATGATACCTAGCTAAAGAAGAATGTGAGTGAAGAGCGGGCTAAAGGTATAATGTAAACAAGAAGGCCAAAATGTGAGAAGGTATATATAGTGAGCCCAACACTGTAGGAACTTAAGAAGAAAACAAGAGCATGTGACAAGCATGACACTAGGGTACACAACTCGTTAGGAGTAGCGCATTAGTTAGGTTTGTTTTGAAGAGCGATTGGCATGAGGGAACATGCTGCACTTTTCCTCTTTTTTGACAGTTGATAGAGTGTGTGAGCAACTGGAGCTTTCATGCTGTTGGTGTTGGACCTGCTTAGCCTTCGCGTGGCCGAGGTGAGATATAGGCTAGACACTGTCCACCGAGATGAGCATGCGTACAAGCCCACCAACTGAATGACCATGAGGCGCCCAAGCTGATTAGTGACGCAATGAGTTCATTTCAAATTAAACTTTTTTATTGTGGATTGTCTCTAGTTGATTAACGAGGAACCGGTGATATGGCTCTTATTAGATTTGCTAAAAAAGGACTCTTATTAGAAAATAGGGAGCTACTAGCGCTCATTCTACTGAGAATCTCGGTCGACTTTTCAATTTTTTTCACACACAATATTCGCCATGCTGTTAAAAGATTGTACATCTAGTATAAAATGTTTATAGTGTTTTTCTTTTGTAGCAAAGAAATACGCCCAAAGTTTTATTTAAGAAAAAATGGGGAGCACCATGGAAATAGAAAGATGACGAGGCGCTTAGCATACACCGGCGGCGTCGAGATGGCTGCCACACACAAGTATGTCGTCGGCACCATCCACTGCGCCGGAAAAGAATTTTATGAGACCAGGTCTCACGCGAGACCCATCCTGATAGATGACACGTGGCATTCATAAATCACAAAGCATTTACCCTACCACCACTTGAAATCAAGAGGGGAGAGATTAGATGCTTTGGTATTTGTAAATGTCACGTGTCATCCATCAAGGCGGGTCTCACCTGCTAACCGTGAGACCTGGTCTCATATAATTTTTTTTCCCACCGCGCCGTTCAAGAATCCAAGAAAGGTGGCGAAGAAGCTGTTGTCGGAGGCCCAGTCCGAGGGGCATGGGAGGTAGATAGTACCCACGCTCTCTCCACATTGCACGAGACCAGTGAACTCTGAAATTCTCATGGGACGATGGTGCTGACCTTTGTCCACGACGTATGCACGCATGCTCTGCATCCATCTCCTCCTCTGTTCTGCCTCTATCGTGCATTGTTTGTTGAAGTGGCTGCTTTTCTTTTGGGTTTCTTGATGATAATTATCCCCGCAATGTAATTAACTTGTACTGAGGCTGAGCAACCTCTTCCCATGCTCACTTGCACCCCATGGGACGTCTACTAGCGCAAGTCCACTGGGGCTGCTCTCTGCAACTCTCTCCTCAACTTATCAATGCAAAGGTACGCAACAATGTGTATTCGCGAGAAAATAAAACCTTCCCACGCCAGGACTTCTGGGGACACAAGCGCACCATCAGGACAGGAGATGGTCATGTACGATCTACTTCAATGAATGATCATTCAGTTACTGACGCGATCATTGTGTGCATCGCAATAATACAGACACGTAAGTTTCTATCAATTTCTAATAAAGAAAAGTTATGTCTCACACCACCGTTGCAACGCGATTGCTCTGTTCTTGATTAGTGGGTGAGGGCAAGCCACGGCATCTTTCATTTGGAGATGCTAGCGTCCGGCGGCATGCAGAAGGGCCTCCAACTCTGCATCGATCTCCCCTCTGAAGACTATCGTGTATCATATGAAACCAACTAACAAGCGAGTGAGACGTTTTGGCTCTCAGGATCATCTGCACCTATGCTCAATAAAAAATTCAAAATAAATATTAGAAAAATTAAAAAATTCCAATTCTTTTGGCATGGTAGATAATTTGATGCGTGATGTCCGCTCCAAATTTTAAATCCTTTGGACACCTGAGTAGCTCTCGGCCAAAAAAAAAACAAATTTAGGGTCTGTTAAATAGTGTACTGTTCATATACTGTTCTGATCCAATTTGTTTTTTTTTCTGAGAGCTACTCAAATGTCCAAATGCTCTGAAATTTGAAACGCACCTTATGCACCAAATTACCTACCTTCCACAAAAAATTTGATTTTTATTTATTTTTTATGATTTTCTTCTTGTCTGTTTGGCTCTCAGGATCATATGCACATGTGCTTAATAAAAAAAATCAAAAATAAAAACTAGAAAATTCAAAAAAAAATCCAATTCTTTTGGCATGGTAGTTAATTTGATGCGTGATGTCCGCTCCAAATTTTAAATCATTTGGACACCTGAGTAGCTCTTGGCAAAACAGCCAAATTTAGGGTCTGTTAAATAGTGTACTGTTCATATACTGTTTTGATCAAATTTCTTTTTTTTGCTGAGAGCTACTCAAATCTCCAAATACTCTAGAATTTGAAGCGCACCTTACGCACCAAATTACGTACCTTCCAGAAAAAAATTGATTTTTTTTTTCTTGAGTGGGTACAGATGAGCCCAAGCTTAGAATTGGATATTCGCTAACAAGCTCTTTACACAACAATGGTCAAATGCTCGAACAATGGTAGGATGGAGCCACGGTACCAGGAGCTTCAGAGCAAGGACATCAACCGGGCCAAGAAGGATGGTGTCACGCTGTGTGGATGCCGACCATGTACACAGACTTTACAATGATGCCGAGATCGCAGCTCCACTAGCAGGGCCGGCCCTAAGCTATGGCAAGGAGAGCAGCAGGCCTGGCCCATTTATTTATTAAAAAGGAAATAAGTCACGCACAAACATCAATCCCTTCTCCTTCGCTGGCTCCTTGAATTGCGCTCGGTAGTCTCCCGTTCTTCATCTTCTTTACCAAAAATTGATTGCCCCGACTTCCTAAGAGGCCAGGCCCCAATTCCCAAAGTTAATCAATAAATTTTTTTGGTTCCTTGCATTCTATAAACAGCCCCAAGGGACCCCGACGGACCTGCAACGGCAGGGACGCGAGAGCAGCAACCTGCAGCATGGCTGTCCGAGCCGTGTTCATGGTGAAGGGCAGGCGGTGGAGATGTGAAGTCCAGGCACTGTTCAAGGTAAGCACCGAAGCCATTGCTCATTCATATAATTTTTGGATCCCAATTCTTTGATCCTTGTCTGTTTATTTCTAATATATGATGAGTTGATGTAATAAACAAAATTCATGATAGCCATTGCTGATGTTTGACCTACTTAATTCCTGTTTTTTTGTACGAATTGCAGTCAGGTAATTCTGCAGGTTGTGGCACTGCAAGAATTTTCATTATTGGGTAGGTGGAGCATAGAATTTCTTCTAATTTACTCCAAAACCAAGATTTAAGAAATCAAGTTCTCTCCTTTTTTTTGTAACAATGTTGCCAAAATAGCAATTATATGGTTGTGAGTAAAGAAAAAAGAACTAACATCTAAATCAATTAACTGAATCTCAAAACGGTGCTACATCCTTTACTAGAAGATATTTTTGCGTCTATTATAGGGGCCCATTAGATGAAGCTCGCACAAGGGCCTCTAAGATCTCAGGGCCGGCCCTGTCCACTAGCCAGTCTCACAGAGCTGGAACACATTCTTCTACGTCATCAAGGGGAGGGCGTGTTCAGAATGGAGGGCGTCGTACTACAGAGCGCGCACCACTGCCTTGTGCTTGGCGCTAGGGAAGAGGTCTCATCACGTGGAACTGTTTTGATGCACCGTTGCGATTCACGCTGGGCCATTTTTTTTCAAGAACATGCAGGAGCGATGCATGCCTTTTCGATTAAGAAGAAGAATGAAATTACATTGTGGTTACACCGTGATGCCCGCCTCGCAGGCCCAGCGACGGGCGTGCACTAAGACCTAATGGATTTGGAAGGCATGGCCGTTGTCTACCCTAGCCTGAGTCCACAGGCGGAGCTCGGCTCTGATGAGATCTATAGTTGAGCTCGGAGGAGAGCTCTTGCGCTCGAAAACTTGGTTATTGCGCTCGAGCCATATGAACCGGAGGGTGGCCATGATCGTGGTATTTGTTTGCTTGGAAAGCCTGGCCGTGCGCGCCTTTGCCACCTGCGGCCACCAGTCCGGTAGCCTGCTTGTGCCGTCCGGGGTGAAACGATGAAGACCCATAGGCAGTAGCATGTGGTACCAAACCTCACGCGAGTACGAGCAGCCCAGAAGCATGTGTGATGTGTCCTCGTCATGTTGGCAGCATAATTGGCATATCCGAGTGTGCGGCAGGTTCCGCCGGGCGAGTCTACCGGCCGTCCACAGCCTCTCACGCACCGCCAGCGAGGAGAAGATTTTTATCTCCAGTGGAGCCCCAGAGTCCTAGATCTCCTCGGCGCAGGGCGCGAACTCTCTCCCGAAGAAGAAGTCGGCATAAGTGTCGCGGGAGGAGTACCGCCCAGCCATGCCCAGCCGCCAGGAGAAGGTATCAGGAGAGTCAGAGAGAGTCACCCCCTGCACCTCATCCCAGAGCAGAAGGAATTCAGCGATAGCCGGAACCATTGGCGTACCACGGATCGCGTCCACCCACGCGTGCCCTTGCAGCGTGCTAGCGACCGTCAGGTTACGACCGGCAGGCTTGACGTGTGCAAACAGGTTGGGCGCCCGCTGCACAATAGGGCGTCCATCAAGCCACGGGTCGAACCAGAAACTGATGTTGCGCCCATCCCCAAGGTTGCACCGAAGCGCCGCGTTGCCCAGCCTTGCGGCCGCCACCGAGATGGCGACGCTCAGGCCGCCCCAGGGCTTGTCCAATACCGCCTTCTAAAGCCATAGTCAGCGCAGGCGCAGTGCCTGGTTTAGCAGCTTTAGGTTGAGGACACCCAGGGCACCGTAGGGCGTTGGCGAGCAGACGATATGCCATCACGCTGGGCTATGGAGGACTACGACTGTGGCAATAGCACTGATACTACGGTCGCAACAACTTCGAGAAGGCCAGCCACTAGTTCATTTTGCTATTTTACTAGTAGTACTTTTGTGTAGTCTGTGCCGATCTCTCGTCCGATGATGTTCGCAGTACATTGTCGTGTAACAAATTCGGAAGGAAAGAGAAACTGCATCTTGCAATTTTACAAGTACTTTTGTGTAGACTGTAGCAAAAGTCTTTTCATTTTCACGAGCCTCCCCTCCCCTCCCCTCCTCCCGTGTCGCCCCTGCGTGGCGGCTAGGAGGTAACCCTAGGTCCCACAGGCGGGAACCCCCTCTCCCCTCCTCCCTCTCCGCCACACGAGGGCGCGGCTGGGCGAAGCCTAGCCATCGCCGGCGGCGGCGGGGACTCGGCGTCCTCCCGCTCCGGCAGGGTTGGCGCGGGCCGGCGCCCCTGGGCCGAAGCGTGGCATTAGGCTGGGCGTTACGGTGGGGGTGGTGATGCTCCGGTGCCTCTGCTCCTCCACGGCAGGCGGCTAGGTCACTGGTGTGCCTCGGTTGCCACGGACGGTGGCGGCGGCGCGGCCAGATCTGGGCCCAGGAGACACGGGCCGTGGGCAGCGCGAGCTGCAGGTGTTCGCCCCTACCGTGGCCATGGCTGGTGGTGGTGGAGGCGCATCGGCGGTGGTCGGGGGGCGAGCTGGGCGTCCTTTGGATGTCCCAGTATCTGGATGGCGGCGGCGGCACAATTTGGCTCCCCGATGAGCTCTCTTGGTGGTGGGTGGGGTTCCTTGGGCTTCCTCTTGTTGGTGGACAGGTCTTCATTGGTGGCCACGCGTGGTTCGGAACCGGCAGTCGTGGTGGGGACGGCACAGGGTGTCCGGAGGACAGGTTGGCTGGTCATGGATGCGTCTACTCCCCGACCTCTCCCTTTCCCCGCCAGTGTACGGGCCGGTACCGCTCCGGCGATGTTTCGAGGCGAGACGAATGCTAAGGTTTTCGTCGGTCGAGTGTGTCCCCTTTGACTAAAGTCGACCACTTTGGGATGGTCTTGGGGGTGTCTGGATGTTGGGTGGCGACCCTAGCGGCAGGAGGCGTGACATTTGTGGGCGGAGTGTGTGTCTCAGGTGCGGGCGGGCAGCCATGGCCACGCAGGTGGCTTGGTTGCGGGTGCTTGGTGGATCTAGGGTCCGACGAACACTAGTAGAAAACAGGGCTTTGGTCCAGGCCGGGTCAGCCCATTAGTCCCGGTTCAGTCAAGAACCGGGACTAATGTGAGCATTTATCCCGGTTCGTGCGGCTAAGGCATTAGTCCCGGTTCACCTGGGCCCTTTAGTCCCGGTTCGTGCCACGAACCGGGACTAAAGGTTGCGATGCCCATTAGTCCCGGTTGGTGCCACCAACCGGGACTAAAGGTTAGACCTTTAGTACCGGTTGGTGCCACCAACCGGTACTAATGGGTTTTGAGGCATTAGTACCGGTTCATGGCACGAACCGGTACTAAAGGTCCCATTTTCAACCCCCCCCCCCCCTCGTGGACTGTCTTTTCAGTTTTAGAAAAAACAAAAGAAAATGATGGAAATGTCAGAAAAAATAAAATAAAATAAGTTTCCCATGTGATATGCGGTCTACTTGTTGGGGAAATTTACAAATATGAATTTCGACTTTATTTGCAAAATCTCTGTGGAATTTGTAAAATGGGCATAACTTTTGCATACGAACTCGGATTAAAAAGTTTTTTTATATGAAAAATCATCTACTCGAAAAGTTACATCCGAATTTAATGGGGTAACTTTGTTAAACATTTTCAAAATCCTCAAAAACCTAACAGAAAAAAATTACAGGGCTTTTAAGATCTAGAGTGGAAAAATCATTACTAGTCAAATCTGGTCAAACAGTGGTCAAACTACCGTCAAACAATGTCAAACTAATTATTTTAGAATATTAGTGTTACTAAATAATTATTTCAGTTATTTTGAATTTTGGTCAAATCTGGTCAAACTGTGGTCAAACAATGGTCAAACTAATTATTCAAGAAATATTAGTGTTACTAAATAATTATTGTTTTTTAAAACAATAGTTTCAAACTCAAACAGTGAAATGTGTCACTTCATGCTCAAGCAAAATTCATGAAGGTTAATAGGATTGACATCTTACTATTGTCAGGAAAATAATAAGTGCAGACTTGGAAACGAGAGAGAATAGAATCCGGAAGTTAAGCATGCTCAGGCTGGGGGAGTGGGAGGATGGGTGACCGTTCGGGAAGTTAGATGATTTGGAATTATGAGGGGTGATTAGAGGATAAATTGAGCAGTGATGAGGGGTGGTGATTACACACTAGAGGTTAAAATAATTCAAAATTTTGAAAATCAAAAAAAAATCAAAAAAAATTTCAAAAAATTTCCTTTAGTCCCGTTTGGTGTCGGGACTAAAGGTGGAGCTCAACATGGCCGCGCCCTTTAGTCCCGGTTCTGGATTGAACCGGGACTAAAGGGCCTTACCAACCGGGACAAAAGCCCCTTTTTCTACTAGTGGAAGGAGGATGCACGCTGGGGTATATCACTTGCCCAGTCCGTGTACTAGCCGACCGTGGTGGCATCCGTGGATGTCATATCCTTCCCAAATGCTCCATCACGGCGTCCCCACTCCTTTTTGTAATACTGTAGGTGAAAACTTGATCTGCACGATCGGGCAGTGGCGGCCATATGTGGTCGTACCCTTCTGGGAGGCACTGCTCTGGAGTCCTGGCTTTGCCATTGTCCGTTTCACCTCTCCAAGGTTGATTGTCATGATGGAGGTCTCTGTTGGCTCTAAGCGGTCTTCTTCGCATATCCCTTGTGTGCTTGGTGGTCGGTGGGGTGGTATATCGGTGCCCGGCCCCTGTGTATCTTGCCTTGGGTGTGTGTATTGTGTGTGGTGGTGGTGTGAGCTTGTATCGTCTCTTAGTTGTAATGCGATGATGGCTTTATAATATAAAGCGAGGGAAACCCTTTTTCGTCAAAGTCTTTCATTTTCTTTTATTCATTTTTGCTCGTTTATTTATGGTAAAGAATGTCATAAAGTAAAGGTCTGTAATGAGGAGGAATCCTACGATGATTGTTTCATAATCAAGCATGTAAAAAAAATTCTGCCTCCGTTATGTGCTCAATAACTTTTAAAGTTAAATAAATTATGATCATTGACCACTAATTTCTATGTTGCACTTACTCGGGCGCTATCTTCTCTAAGTCCTTGTAGGTTATTTTCCTTGAAAGAAACAAGATTCTACTGGTCATTGTTTTAGATGTTGCTCGTGTTTTCTCTAGTCTCACCACTTTATGTAGTTTGTTTTATAATTGTTGAAGCTATAGTTGGCATCTAAATATAATCGTTTTCAAGTTTTCACGTAGAAGATTTTTTTTAGGTCTAATGACAATGGCTCTCACTGTCTCTCTTTATTATTTTTATAGCTATGTATGGTAATTGAAATACTACCCGCTTCCAAATAGAACATAATCGTCAGGATCCTGAAGTATTTTAGGTGGTTTTATTGCAAAAACCACCTAAACTACTCAAGCATTCCACAACTTCCTTTGACCACAGTTTTATGCCGCATTTACCTCTATTTTATATGCTGTACTGTCCCATTATCTTCCTGTATTGTACTGGACCATAATTGCATCCTGTCCACAGGCACAAATCCCCACATAGGTTTTTGATGTATAGTTTACAAGAGCAGAGGCAATCGGTTCCAAAACGCCACCCCCACAAGAATCACTATATGCTTAGAACAGATATTAGACAAATTAAACAAAGTGATGTCGGCTTCCATAGAAGGTTTTGAAAACCTTTAAAGACGAACATCATCAAGAAGCTGAGCAGATCTTCTATATCTAAATAGTTAGACCCCACTAGCCTATTTCTCTCAACATGCAAGTATGCCACCTCATCATTCAACATGCATGGAGAAAGATCCACCACAACATGCAATCATGCATAATAAAAAGGCACCTCAACATGCAAACATGCATGAGAATTTACATTTTATTATGGCATTTACATTATACAATAATCAAACACCACGAATCATATTAATTTTCAGCTTTAGTTCTCATATTATAACTCCAAATATTCATATTTCATACAACCAAATCTAACTTAATATATTGCAAAACATTTCCGCAACAACGTGCGGGGTATCATCTAGTTATATATATGAGCTGTCTAGTTTCCTCTAGTATCTCAAGTGGCCTAACAACAACAAAAAGTAAATGTGGTACCTAGCTAAAGATGATGATTGGTATATAAGAAATGCATGATGATTCCCACGTAACTATCAGGAAGGATAAACACATAATGCAAACGACAACAACAAAATATGAGAGGGTATATATATGGTGATTGATCCCAAACTTAAGAAAGTATGTGGATTGCATGACACTAAGCACACAACTCGTGAGTAGTAGCGTTAGTTTGGTGTTTTCTTAAAAGAAGTAGAGACAGTTAGGTTTGTTATGAGGAGCAAGAGACACATGAGCGTAATTAACATGTTGCACTTTCTTCTTTTTCGCAGTTGATGGAGTATGTCAGGACGGCAATATTGCCAACTGACCTGAATCCGTCATGCTGTTGGGAATGTTTAACCTCCATGTGGCCGGCCCAAGGCCAGAGCATTCCTTGTTCCATAAAAAGATCAGGCCCACGGGCTTGTACGACAGAAACAACATCATGGACGCGTGATGATATAGTGAACCTCCTATATGACGCATTTTGCATCATATATCAGTGCAACACACATGAGTAGTCAACTCGGCCAGCCCAAATTATGTAAAAGATCTCAAAACCAGCGCTCTCGACCTCGAGTTCCTGAATGTGGGTTGCTAGCGCTCGAGCCAGCAAGCATTAGTGATTGATTGGAAGCCCGGATCTCTAAAAACTAACTGCAGCAGTAGATCCATATATGTTTTTTCAAAATTATGAATAATTTTGAAAACACGAACAACTTTTGAAATTCTGAACTTTTTGGAACATGTCAACAATTTTTTGACACTATGAAAAAAATTGAAACTATGATTTTATAAAACAATCTGTGATCATTTTTTTTAATTTGTGAATAAAACATTTTAAAAGATTACAACTTTTTAAATCTTGCATTTTTTAAGAACACAAACATTTTTTTGAAATTTACATTTTTTTAAACCCGAACATTCAAAATATATTTAATTTCAAACATTTTTCGAAACTATGAACATTATTTGAATTTATAAAAAAATTGTATAATAAGAACATTTTTAAAAACCTCTTTGAATTATAAAAATAAACTTGAAAACGAGAAAAAGAAATGAAAAGAAAAGAAAAAATAATAGGAAAATCGAAAAAAGAAAAATAGAACCAAAAAACAGAAAAGAAGAAATGGTTTAAGAACCTTCTAGAGGGTTCCTAAAACAGATAAAAAGACCTTCCAGAAGGTTCCCAAACTGAACCAGACGTTATATGAGCTGGATCAACCAACCGCTAGCTGCCTCTGCCTGACGTTTCAACGAAATTCCTGTCATAGTAAGCGTCGTATAAGGAATTCGATAATATAGCACCCAATCCAGGGAAGGCCTGGCCTTAGCAGAGGATCTGAACATTCAAATCTTGCTGCTGACGTCGGACTGCAAGGGTGTCGTAAATGATATTAATTCTGGCACGGGAGGACACCACTCGGCGATTATTCATGAGATACAAGAGTGTAGAGACAATTTCCTTTTATGTAATTTTGTGCACGAGTCTAGGTATCATAACTTTGAGGCTCATAACCTCGTCAAAATGGCTTGTAAGCTAGGTTTAGAACGACATGTTTGGCTGGGCAGTCCCCATGACTCAAGTCGTGTATCTATGAACATC
The DNA here is from genome assembly GCA_034509565.1 of Triticum monococcum. Classification (NCBI taxonomy): domain Eukaryota; kingdom Viridiplantae; phylum Streptophyta; class Magnoliopsida; order Poales; family Poaceae; genus Triticum; species Triticum monococcum. The sequence continues at coordinate 26,653,034 of CM067847.1, forward strand.
AATATTCAATAAAGTGGCGAGGTTCTCTCAAAAAAAAAAACTTTCGGTGCCTGAATTGGAGTCCTCGAAGGACTTTTTTTTTTTACCCTCAAAAGACTTCTTCGATCTTTCCGGGTTCACCTCAAGAAAAATATGTCCGTGTTAAAAGCCGAGCACCCTCGCACGCACTATGGATCTCTCCTGAATTCGTGATCAAAACGAGAAGAAAGCATCTAATTAAGGGAAAAAACAGCAAGCAGCAATGGAGGTGGACGAACTGACGTCGTCTTTCCGGGCGGTAACGATGCACGACTCGGGCGCGGCCGCCAGTCCGCCACAAGCGTCCTGCCCGGTGGTGGTGGACGATCTGACGGCATCCTTCAAGACAGTAACGATTCGCGACGCGGGCGCCGCCGCTGCCATCCCGGTGGCAACGGTGGACCACGACAAGCCGGCGGCAGGGGAGGAGGCGAGCACCCTGCGGGTGCGGTTCCCAGACGGGCGGATCACCTGCAAGAGCTTCGGCGCTGGGCGTCCGGTGACGGCGCTGTTCCGGTACTGCCAGTCTGCGCTTGCCGCCGGCTACGACGGGACAGTCGGGACGCGGCCGTTCCGTCTCGTGACGCTCGCCGGCGGCGCCAGCAAGGAGATACGTCCGGACGAGTCCCCGCTGCGGGAACTCGGGATGCACCACTGCACCGTGCATCTCGTCTACTGGGTTTAGCCCTAGGCATCATCCGCAAGTTTGTAACACGATCGAGCAGGTGATCAAGAGGATGACGTGGGACTCCAGGAAGACCTGACATGGTGATCAACAAGAAGAACAGGTGATCTTCGAGAGGTGAAGGCCACCGCCGGCGATGGACACTAAGGAGTTGAAGTGGAAGCACAACAGCAGAGGCATGATGTCAGGACCCTGCTTCTCTGAACTTATTCAGTTCTGAATAATTCGACACCTTGGAAGAACTAGAAGCGAATCGGTACAAAGAATGGATGGACGCAAATGATTCTTTCGCGCAAGTGCCAATGAACGGCCAACATCGTCTAATCACTCACTGTTTGATTTCACGCCATTGCCACCATTCTTATGACAGAGATCAATGGCACTATGAGAAGGACATCCCAATGTCGGTAAAGCGTGCGATTCTGGTTGGTGTAGCCGGGGGATACTTGCTTTTAGATACGTTGCACACCACGCCTTCACAAGAGAAGCTAAATTTGGATAGTTCTCGGTGGACTTGAAGACGTTGCAGGTCGAACTGTTCGCTGGGCTTAGCGAAGCCATCTTAGCTGGTTATCTATATGATGGTTTCCCACCATCGTTGTGTGCAACAACTATCTAAGTTGCCCTAGTTGTTCACCGTACTCTTATTTAATCTTGTCACAATCTGGCACAGCTAAGCAATATGTTGTAGGGATCTCTGCTCGATGGTAACATGCTTTGGCACTATGCTTATTTTCTTTCAAGAAGTGTTTGTTATGGATGCAGCCAACTGATACCCGGCCCTTGGCATGTCTGCGATTTTATCGTTAATAAGCATTATGTGTCGTTGCTTCAGTTTGTGATAATGTATTGTGTAATTTATATGCAACTAAAAGCTCACTAAACAAAGGAAAGTAATTCTCATCTAGTGAACATGCATATGAGCATCTTATAGCTGCAGGACCAATGAGAGGAAACAACTTTATTGTTATTGTTCTGGTAACCCAGTGTTGGCTTGGCCATGTATATTGTACTGGCCTGGGCTGCCTTATTTCTAGTTATTTCTCTCCTATTTGCTTTAATTAGGTCCTTCCCTAATGTTGATAAGTGGTTTGGTCAGCATGCTCACATCCTTTTCATTTTATTGTCTTGCTCGATAAATTTTTAACTTCTGTATTTATGTAACATTTGTATGAGAAGAAATTGTGAAATTACAGCAGCCCCTTGTATACTCTGAATAACAGTTTTAAAAGCAATTAGATGGTTCTGTCCATTTGCTTCTTACAATTTACAAGCACTTCAAAGCTAGCAATCACAATATCTAATGGAGTATGAGCTGGTCAGTTTCCTCTAATATCTCAACAGCTTGTGCCATGACAAAAAAAAGTTGTAGATATGATATCTAGCTTAATAGATGATGCTTGCACTAGTGCAGAACCGGGCAATAGCACCGGTTCGTAAGGCCCTTTAGTGCCGGTTAGGTAACCGGCACTAAAATTTCGGCACTAAAGCCCCCCCCCCCTTTAGTACCGGTTCAGCACGAACCAGTGCTAAAGGGCAACCACGTGGCACGAGCCAGCGCCGGGGGCCGGGAGCCCTTTAGTACCGGTTGTTAACACCAACCGGTACTAAAATGTTGGGGGGTTTTTCGTTTTATGATTTCTTTTTCATTTAATTTGTGTTTTCCATTTTAATTCTTTTTCATTTGCTGGTATTTTACGATACTACACATTGTACACGTTATGCATATATATATATATATATATATATATATATATATATATATATATATAGAATTTGTAGTAGAACCAATCATATATATATCATCAATCATGTCTCACAAACCACCATATTAATTCACACATACACACATGTATAGCTATATACAATTTCTCCTACATATGCATGTTGCCTTCGGAGCCAGTGGCATTAGCCTGATTGGTGCCTTCGGAGCACGATGACAATTGAAAGCGGTTCATGTCTTTTTCGATGGGGGCGGTAGCGAGTAATAGTATTCTCCCTTCGGATTTATGAACTTGTCGAGCAAAAATCCCGCTATTTCCTCTTGAAGTGCTTCTACGCGCTCCGTTGGTAGGAGCTTGTCCCGCACCTCTTTGAACTGTTAAGAAGGAGATCAATATGCATGTGTATTAGTTGTGTGACTAGATATCGACAATGGTGTAAAAATTGTGAATATTGTTCTGACAAACGTACCCATTCCTGTCTTTGAGATCTGCTCCTTTCGGACGCCATCATGCGAATGTTCTCGCAAACGCAGTATGCACACAGATCAGTCCCCGGCGCCTGCTTCAGAGCCTTTATTACGAGAATGAAATTTAATTTGATCAGATAATAATTAATCAAGCATGATAATTAAAGAGATGGCAGCTAGCTAGCTAGCTAGTACTACTTAATTACTTACCTTGGCTCGAAACCATTTCAGCTTTGGTTTCCATTCGCCTTCCGTGACGCTGATGAACCTTGCCCAAGCCCTGCCCGCCGACGAAGAAAATGAATAAAGGGGTTATTAAATAGTTCATATCATAAAATGACGAACTAAATAGGCCGAGATATATAGTTAATAATAATTGAAATTACATGTTGACTATCCCAAACAAGATGTTATAGTCACTATTTGCTTTGAGTAGCGAGTCCAGTATTTCAACTGTTCCGGCGTCAACTTTAATGATACACAAGATCCAGTGAAATCTGCATGCACACACGTTTGCATGCCTTAATTAAGCGGGCATATGTAAGCAAAAACATGTAGCTAGCTAGTAGGCAAAAACAGAGAATTTGTAGTACAAGAAAGTGTGACTCACTCGAAGTTGTAAGAAAGTAGTATATCTTCATTGTATTTGAGGCGCTTCAAGAACTTTAGCATGCTATCCTTTACCTCTTTTTCATAATATGCATCTAATTTCCATGTGTATTCATTAACGGTGTTTGGGTCAATGAACCCAATGCCATAGCGTCCACCTTTTCTCATTTCATACATCTTCATCCTGCATAATACCACATAAAAGAATATAGTGAGGATAATTACACGTAATGATTGATCAAAAGGATCACTACCGCTAGCTTGAGACTTAAATTACAGAAAGAAATCACTTACAGACAATAGCAACTGACGATAGATTTGTCGAGTGCGTCTTGATTGTATAACTGAAACAGTTCAGAATACTCAACGCCACGAACCGGTGCGTCTCATTAGTACCGGTTCGTGGCACGAACCGGTGCTAAAGGTTCGCCACGAACCGGTACTAATGAAAGCGGCCCGGCTAGCCGTTGGAACCGGCACTAATATATACATTAGTGCCGGCTCAAATACAAACCGGCACTAATGTGCTTCACGTTTGACCCTTTTTCTACTAGTGTTGGTAGATAAAATTAAGTGGCATTCTGATTTTGAGTAAGCAGCTAGAGAGCTAAGTAGAGAGTGCAGACATCGACGGGGAAATATAAGAGGCTATATATTGAGCCCAACATCAAAGAAAAGTAAAGAAAAACCAGAAGCATGGAACAAGTATGACACCAGGGCACACGACTCATGAGTACAACCGCACACAACTCATGACTAGTCCCTCTTGTACACTTAAAATTAATTTAGGACTAGTAGAACTCCCGTGCATTGCAACGGGCTGCATTGACGACTTTTTTTTACCATTAAAGCGCTCTCCTTTTCTTCCTTTCTCTTCTCCAACTAAAAATGTTTCTCGAAGTGATATGTGAATGGATAAATTTACAACCATACTAAAATATCGAGAGCTAGGAGTATTTTTCAAAGAACATTTCTAGAACACGTTCGACATGAAAAATATGGTGTCAAACCAGATTGGGGACAAACATAATGATGACTTACCACTAAATCCCATTTATATTTTAGACTTTGCTTATCCTACCAATGTTTACATGCAAGATCTCTCTCTCCCTTCCCCCTCCTCCCTCCCTCGATCTTTCGCCCCTCTCCCCCTATCTCTCCCTCACTCTCTCTTGATCTCGAGTGTGTTGCCTTCTCAAGAAGGCTCGCCTTCAACCAAGAACCGGAATTAGGTTGACTACCTACAAAAGTCAGAACTATTCTTTACAACTTTCTGAAAAGCTAAATTTAATCCAAAAATAATTACGAAGAGAGGTTTGTAAGTAGAAATACAAGTCATGACTAAAACATTAAAGGGAGAAAATGATTTTTGTTACCTCATAACTGTTATTGTGCATATTATCTTCCAATATTCCTTATTTATTGCCAATTCAAATTCCATACATTGAATCTCTAGGTCCATTATTCAACTATTTGATCAATTATTTGCTAACTCAGTTCTTCACATTATCAGAGCTATCTCTAAAAGGGGAAAGTTAACTTGATTTATAGTAGGGTACTTTTGTCGTAGGATTTGTTGCTTCTGGTGGAAGTACCAACATATGAAGCTGCAAACCAATTTCATCAAACATAACTGGGAGTTCCGTGAGCTTACGTCAAACAAAAGTTTGCGAAGAGCCAAATACATGAAATCAACATGGTTATAGTGTTATATGACAATACACTAAAACATGAGCAGATTTAAACTTCAATACTACAATATCAATTGGTATCTATTTGGATTTGTACTTCAAGATTGCAAAAGTAACCTAACCATAGAACAAGTTGAGGATGCACCACGGCTTGGTGGGATCATGCACGCCTACAACTCGTGAGGTGGTGAAGCGAACCGCTGGTGCGGGGATGGGATGCACACACGCATGTTGCAATCTAATTTAAATCCAGACGGCTATCTACGCACATGAAATAGAAATACTAAATTGAGAAGCATAGTTATCAATACATAAGAAGCACATATATGAGACCTATGAAGCATGGATGCTCTGAAGCAAAATTTTGTTGGTATCAAATTGAAAGCTTGGAACACTGAAAATGCAAACAAGCTAATGTTGCAACCAACATGGGTCTACATGTTTCATGTCACCTATACACACAATTCACCATTTTTATTTTTGCCCAATGGAAGCAAACTTTCTTCTCGATAGAAGCATATGTTACAATTAAGAAGCAAGATTAGTAGGAGTACGAAGCATGAAAATGGTTCTCTGGAAACATGGAAATTAAGAAGCATTTGGAAGCAAAACATATAGAGTCCAGAAGCATCTACAGAACTAAGAAGAACAAACATATTAGTTTGGGAACGGATCTAAACTTGGATGGAAGCATGGAGATTTGAAATCATGTCAAAAACTAATATTGCCGCGAACATTGGGAATCATGTCGTTGTGATTTGCATTGGAAATTAACCAAAATTAGTATATGCCATAGTGATCCCCTACACATTGGATATAACATATATATGCACTCAACTAAAAATAATATAAGTAATCATTGCATCAATAGTATGGCAAATGAAAACAAGAGATTAATAATGAATCAAAGATGAGATAAATCAAACCCTAGTTTGGGTGGGCGCATAACAGGGAGGGTGATGCCTGGGATGCGCGCGCAACTTCCTTGAGAAGCTGAAACGGCAGACCAGCATGGTGGGAGTCGTGGTGACGGGGCAGGGTCTGCCGTGGGACTGGCCGGCGATGGGGGAACGGCGCGGCGATGGGGATTGATGGAGCAGACGGAGGCGGGACGCCGCATAGTCAACGTTGATGACCTATAACCATCACATATTTTTGGTGTAGAGTGGGGAACTGGATGAAGTTGCCGGTGCGGTGAGCGAGCTGGAAGACGAGCTTTCCCGTGAGACGCGAGAGGGCGGGTGGATGAGGTCGGGAGGCGAGATTTACTCGGCCCCGGCCATGGTGTGTTCGTTGGGACCTGGCAGCACGCGAGATCAATTCGCATGAATATAATTGCGCATTTAATTCTCCAGATTGGAGATTCTCTTGTAAACATGAACCGTGGGATTAGAAAAGTATCAATGACGCAGGACCTGTTTGACGGAACTTTCCTGTCAGACTTCTAATACGGAGTGTTGCCCAATGCGAATAAATTGATCAATGTATGGTCTCAAATTAGCAATAGCCGACCTAAGTGATTGGCTTAAATTTTGTTTTGCGTGATCAAATGGTTCATTGGGATGGAGAGAATATCATTATTTATACTAAACATTTATACCTTTAACAATTTTTTTGTAAAATCCTAGCCGTAGCGAATTTCATGTAGGGTGTTAGAAAGTTACATTAGTTTATTTGTGTGTTGTACCTTAAAAATATTTAAATCGAATCCACCTAAATGCAAGAAAAAATGATAAAATTACAGTCTTGCATTAATTTGTGATATTTGAATATGTGTGTGTGTGTGTGTTGTGTGTGTGTGTGTGTGTGTGTGTGTGTGTGACTAACTTGGTAGGGATATATAAGTTTATGGCATCAGATATATCTTGCAAGTTATTGCGAGTTTAGTATTAGATATACACAAATGGAAACATGTAGAGTGCATGGGGTGTATACGAGACGATCATTGGATCATCAGCATAGTGCTTTAACCGTTTTCTTCGTGGTAAACAAGTAGTACATATTACAATGCATTCAATAATATGTTGATTACATGTGTCAACTTTTTTACATGGTTATGAAATATAAAGCAACCTAACAAAACCAGTTGCCTTCAATGGTATCGTCTTATATCTAAATGTGCACACTATTGGTTCATGGCGTTGATATTTATTGTACGAATAGTATTAGTGAGATGAACTGCTCAAGAACAACCACCCTACCGCTCGGTTTGCTACCAAGCTGCATAGGCGTATGGCGAACTGGATTATAATTTACATCCAGGTTGGCTTTCTTCCTAGGGTGCTTTTAGAATTTCATGTACAACTGGTAATTATGGTGCGCAGTTGTAGATTGTATCTTGGATGTACTTGTTGTGTGTTTTTCACTACATTTGCACTTTTCACTCTTCAGAAGAGCGCAAAACCACCATTCTGGTTTGAATTAGTACCATTCTCCAGATTTACTGTTCGGTGTGGTCTATGAACTAGACATAGATTTTCGAGATCCTCGTGGTGTCTATTGCTTCTTTGTGTTGTGGACTATTTACAAGGCTCTACATTTGAAATTCTAATCCCACCAAAATGTTCAAGTGTCTAAAACTAAGCACAATTGTTGTTATGTGATTGGACAACTCTATGAAATGAGTTCTACAAATTTTCCCAAACAATATCTACATAATATATTTAACATAGTACAAAGGACATACACTCACCCCTATGAACGGCGCATGCACACCCTACACCTATGAAGACCTCCGAAAGACTGAGCCGACACATCATCTTGAGATTGACAAAGTCACCAAAGACGCCTTCGTAGTCCATAGGAACATCTCCTCCCACTGGACACACATCGTCGGAAAGACTGAAATGAATCTAGAAAAATGCGAACACTAGTGTCAAGTCTAGGACCTGAACTCCGGCGGGCTGGAGAGGCCAGTGTCCTCCTAGTAATCCAGCCACATATTGGATCACGAAGTTTTGAAAAATTGAAATTCAAAAACCTAGAAATTTTGAAAACATGAAGTTTTATCTATTTGAATTGTTAAAAAATGTTCAAACTTTCGAAAAGTTAAAAGCTTAAAAAAATATATCAATATTCTTGGAAGTTTTGAAATTAGGAATATTTGACATTCCGAAAGCTAGAGCAGATTTTTTTTCCCCACTTACAGCTGTAAGTTATTTCCAAAGTTTTGGAAATGGGCTTGCTAAAAATCAGTCGATTGAGATTTAACCAAGTCTTAGTTGACCATGCAACATTTTGTCCCAATGTTTGCAACTTTTTTCTTAACTGTTGCACCAACGTTCTTGTTGGTTGTAGCATGTTGTCCCTCATCGATTGTAGTACAACGTCCCTCCGGTTGTAAGATCCGTCATGGACTGCTGTAGCATTTTAGTCGCACCGGTTGCAGCATCAATTGTCATTGCTTCCAAAACTATCGCAACATTTATACTCATCGGTTGTAGCATCTAGCCGTGCCGCTTGCAGCAAAACAACTACGATGGCGTCACCCGACTGAGACTTTGTCGAATGAATTCTAGACAAACCCTTTCGGAAAATAGAAAGGTTGACTATGGATGGACTTGGAAAAAAAATAGGAAAGAACACGTGATGGCAGCCAGTGCCTTTCGTGCCGGATAGCCAGGATTGAGATGGCCCCGTGTGCAGGGAGTGGGCTGGCTCGGAGCGATACACTCTGTCGATTTACGCTCAACGTGAAGCCAGGAAGGAGAACAAGTAGCGGAACATGGCGGCGTGCGGCGTGGTGCCCATCCATCCCAACGGCCGAATCCGGCACTGCCACACCGATGCATCGCCGCCGTCACGACCTGCTCGATCAAGCCAGCCAGCCAGGGGCGACCAGCGACGTACGTACGTGACTACCCCTTCAAGCCCCGCACGTGGCGTCCCGCTAGAAGCGACTGGTGTCCTCTGTCTACGGCGTAGCACGCAGTGGATTTGGTTGGTGACACGAGAGCTGATCCGATCGTGACATCGTGTGAGTCGACGATGTAGCCAGCGCGCGTGGTGATCGCGGCGACCGGCGAGCTCGGACAAGGAGTGACGGCCATCGGCCATCGCGGTGCGGGCGCGCATGCAGTTGGTCGAGTCCGACGCACGCAAAGGCTGTGCGTTGACGCGTTTGCGTCTCGTCTTCGTTTGCGCGGGCGGCGCGAGGGCACGAGCCGCCCGTACGGCGCCCTGGCGACCGAATCAGCGGCACGTCGCGGCCGCTTCGTGCAGGATGGGTGGCACCGCCTCCTCACGTGCCCATGCCATCTATCGGTAGCTGGGTACAATAGTCAATACACGCATATTGTACTTCGGGGAGGTCAGCTCAGCTGGTCACTGGTCAGAGCGAGCTCGACCACTGGGGAGTGTGGTGTGAACGGGTGCCACGCGAGCCGCTTGTGTGTGCTGCATGGCGACGCCATCACGTCCTGCATCCGTGCCAAGAGATCCAGTACAATTCAGGCCTAATGCTACACTTACGGAAAGATATTACGGACTCACCTGCTGCTCCGACAAATACGCATTCAGCTGCACTTGCATAGCATCGTGCCATATCAGGCCATATAAGTGCCTGGGTTTCCTCGGACCGATACGGCCAAGCTGATGCAATGAGAGAGTGAGCGACGACGGCAAAAGGAGGAGTACGGGGCGATCGCGAGTGCCCGTCCAACCCCCAATTCGCTGCTGCCACCCGTCGCCGCCGTCACGACCCGTTCAAGGCAGCTAGCCATGGAAGGCCGGCACGTGGAGCCCATCACTAGCAATTCGTGTCTCGGCGAAGTAGCGGGAGCACAATCAACAGGACAGGCGGACACTTAGTGGATTGGGTTGGTGACGAGAGAGGATTCGGTCGTGCCGCTAGGCGGGGCCACGTCGTAGGCGGCGCGCCTACGTGGGGATCGTCGTCGCTGCAGACGAGGCCGTCATAGTTCGTCATCTCGGCGTGGGCAACCACGCGGCCGGGCAGTCGGGGGCGCGAGAGAGTCACCGTCCCACGCAGCTACGGACGAGGCTAGCGGCGGTGGCGTATCCCTAGACGCGTTTGCGCGGACGGCGCGAGGAGTGTGGGGGGCAGGAGCCGGCCATATGGCCTGTCTTCACGCGCTCTGGGGAGCGAATCAATCAGCGGCGGGTCGCCGCCGCCGGCTGTGTGCTTGTTGGGGGCTGGGATGGGGCAGGCACGTGGCAGGTGCATTACGGGGATGTTTGGATTGTGACTATATTTGTCTTGTGTTGACATATTAGTTTTTGCCACACATGCCTAATTTGAATTGTTCAAATTGTTAGCCACACTTTGGCTAGCCTAAGAGAATCTTGATACACTTTTTGTGTCTTTTTTTAGAACCGCCCTCAAGGCACTTTTATTAATTATTAGGTGGAACAAGGTCTGATTGTACAGCCGCAATCAGGTTCTCAGGAATTACACGATAATCAACAGAATGATCGGCTAAAACTAGTGCCCCCTAGCGCAAAGATGAGCATGGGTGTTTGCACTTCTACGTACAAAATTCAGTTTGAATTCCTAGAAGTATATGAGATATGACTTCATCTCATTAATCAACATCGATTCCGCAGATCTGTCCTCCTCCATATTCCACATACTGCAGACTGTTTGGCAATCTGTCTCAATAATGATCCTCTGCATATTTTCTGCCACAGCTATTAACATTCCATCCCGACATGCAGTTAGCTCCGGGATAAGTGGATCAGTCACTTCCTCATACTTTGCTTGTCTTGCCCATATGAACGCCCCTGACTGGTCCCGTGCCACTGCTGCCACTCCTCCAATTCTTTCTTTCTTGTAAACAGCCGCGTCCGTATTTATCTCCGTCCACCCTTCTTCCGGTGGCAGCCACCTCTCCACAATGAACGTTTTCGTCAGTGGAGCAGGTAGTGGTATGTCCAGAGACTTGATGAACTCATCAATAATCTCCATTGAGCGAATTGGTTGGTACTTGATCTCCTCATGTGCATACTTGTTTCTACTCATCCAAATAGCCCACATAACAGAGATAGCTATAGCACTTCTCTCTTTACTCATGAACTGCACATCCAGGAGGTCTCTCGCCCAAGTTACAGCACGTAGCTTGGGTAGTATAAAACCAAAATATTCTTTAGCTGCCTCCCAATATCTGCAGGCATGGTCACATTCAGTTAGAGCATGAAATAAAGACTCCATCTCACATCCACACATCGGGCAATAACTATTTGTTCTTATATGCCTCCTGTTCAGCTCGCCGTGTGAGGGTAAAAAGTTTTTTAAAACTATCCATCAAAATACTCTTATTTTTGGTTGAACACGTAACTTCCACAGCGCCTTCCACATTTCACTGCCATCCGTCGAGCTCGTCGGCGCAGCCACCTCACCTGAATGCCTTTCCATCATCGCGTGGTAAGCTGATCGAACTGAAAACATGCCCGACCTTTCCCACGCCCATGCCCAGAAATCATCCGTCTCCCTTCTCGGTCGTGGTATACTCAGGATAGCTTGGGCATCTGATGATATAAACATCCTCTTGATCAAGTCGATATCCCACTGTTCTGCGTCATCCATAAGGTCAGAGACCAAGTGAACCGGTTCACTTGACAGCCGACACACTGGTTTCATCGAACCAGTCCCTGGCAGCCATTTATCATGCCATATTTCTGTTGTTCTACCGTTTCCAATTCTCCTAATGAGCCCTTCTTTCAGAACATCTCTTCCTTTTATGATCGCTTTCCATGTAGGTGATGCACTCTTCGGGCAGTTTGCTTGTAGAATATCCCCATCACCATAGTATCTAGCTCGCAACACTCTTGCACACAAACTTTGCGGCTTGTCCAACAGTCTCCACACTTGCTTGGCAAGCATGGCATCATTAAAGGTTTGGAGGTCTTGAAACCCCATCCCTCCCTTACTCTTGGGGATCGACATTTTATCCCAAGATTGCCAATGCATGCCTTGTTTGTCCAGGGATCCAGCCCACCAAAACTTTGCCATAATGGCTATTATTTTCTTGCACAACCCCTTAGTGAGTTTGAAACAACTCATAGAGAAGGTAGGTAGAGCTTGGATCACTGACTTTAACAAGACTTCCTTCGCTGCACTTGACATAAATTTTTGACACCACCATTGGACTCTCCCCCTTGAGCTTTCCACTATATGCATAAAGTGTTGCTCGGTAATTCTACCTGCTGCCGTGGGGAGGCCAAGATATTTTTCTGACAGAGCCTCTCGCTGGATCTGCAAGTTATTCCTTACCCCTACTCTCATTGATGCCCCTGTGTTTGCGCTAAAATAAACTGAGCTCTTTGATTTGTTTACCCGCTGACCGGACCCTAACTCATAGGCCTCCAACACTTCATTAAGTCTCATTGCACTTCTTCCATCTGCCTTCATGAAAACCAAACAGTCATCCGCAAACAGCAAATGCGATATCCATGGCGCCGTTAGACTGACACGGACACCCCGATCAATCCACCCACCATCATAGTTCTTAAGCATAGGAGATAAACCTTCTCCACAAAGTAAGAAAAGATATGGGGAGATGGGGTCCCCCTGCCGGAAACCCCTCGAAGGATGAAAAGGTGCAAGCAATGTACCATTGACCTTCACCTAGAAACTCACCGAGTTCACACACCGCATAATAAGAGAAATCCATTGTTCGGCAAAACCAAGTTGCTGCATAATCCCTTGAAGGTATGCCCATTCCACCCTGTCGTAAGCCTTCATCATATCCACTTTCACCGCACACCACCCTTGTTTACCTCTCTTCCTCCTCATGGAATGAACACATTCATACGCCACCAATACGTTGTCTGTAATGAGCCTACCCGGCACAAAAGCACTCTGTTCTTCAGATATAATATCGTCCAGAATGTCCCTCAACCTATTCGCAAGTACTTTAGAGCAGATCTTGTAAATTACATTACAAAGAGAGATAGGCCTGTACTGCGTGATATTCCTTGGGAACTTTATTTTCGGTATCAAACAGATCACTGTTTTATTAATAACCTCTGGCATTACGCCACCATTAAGGAATTCCAAAACTGCACTGGTTACCTCTTCCTTCAGAACTGGCCAATGGCGCTGAAAAAAGCCTGCGTTGAATCCATCCACACCCGGTGCCTTTGAAGGTTTCATGGCAAAAAGCGCGGCCTCTACTTCATCTGCTTTGAACGTCCTTAACAATCGGTCATTCATTTGCTAATTTACTTTCTCTAGAACATTGTGCAGAACCGCATCAATATCAAGCTCTTGCCGAGCAGTATATAGGTCAGTGTAGAAGCTTTGTACTTCAGCATGTATCTCTTCTACCGACTCACACACCCTCCCATCTGCGGTTTCCAGAGTATGAATTATGTTCTGTCTTCTCCTCGCCGACGCTTGGGCCTGGAAATAGCCCGTGTTTCGATCTCCTTCTCGCAGCCAATCCACACGTGATCGCTGTCGCGCCATAATCTCCTCCTTATGGAGGAGATCGTTTAGCTGTCTAGCTAATTCCCGCTCCCTCCTGGAAGTTCCACGGTACAGAGCATTAGACCGCTCGCATTCAAATTCCTTTCGCACTTTACGTATTTTCCTCTTGATATCTCCAAACTTCTTGTTCTTCCAGTCACTAAGATGGTCTTGCATATGCATTAATGTATTATTTAGTCCTGCTAATCCACCCTGGACAACTCTCTGCTCCCAGCCTTCCATGAAAGCCGCATCATATGATTCTTCTTTATGCCATGTGTCTTCGTACCTAAACGGCTTTGGCCCACTGTTGTCACATTGCACCAATCTCCTTATCTTTGCTGCAACCACACAATGGTCTGACCTAGGCGAAGGAATGTGCTTGACCGTCGTCGCCTCGTACAGATGCATGAAAGCTGGAGCAGCCAAAAAGCGATCCAGCCTAACTTTCACGTTGTCCATTCCCTCTTGCATGTTATCCCACGTATACGGGACACCTGAGTACCCCAGGTCCTGGAACTGACAAAAATCAACCACTGACCGGAATCCTTCCATCTGCCATTCTGCTCTATCATTTGCACCAAAACATTCTGAGTTATCGAGGATTTCATTAAAATCACCCGCACAAAGCCACGGTAAGTCACACTGACCCCGTAAGCAACGAAGCAGATCCCAACTCATAGTTCTCTCATCCTTTTAGCTTTGGCATAAAAGCCAGTAAAATGCCATGTCTTCCGATCCCCTCCAATGTTTTTAACTTTCACATCTATATGTTGCGAGGAAACATTGTTTACCATCATATCAACTTCATGGGACCAGAACAACGCCAAACCGCCACTTAAGCCTACACTGCTTACGGGCACACAACCGGCAAAACCCAATCTGGTAGTTAATTCACCCACTCCCTTACCGTCGATCTTCGTTTCACTCACAAAGACCAATGCGGGGGCTTCCAGCCTCACAATATTGCGAAGCTCTCGAACTGTCTCCGGGTTCCCAAGCCCGCGACAGTTCCAAATTAAGCAACTCATTGTTCCCGACGGGGCTGACTTGCAGCCTCCGCCTCCTTGTTCTTTCCAACCTCCATTGCCTTTCTTTTCTTCTCCCTTGAGTCACTAGACAACTCATCCCCATTGTGCCTTTTTTATCCAATGTTTCCTGATCAACAAGCATTAAAATCTTTCCTGTATTACCCTCCGCATGCGTGTTGCGATCATCCATATTTACTCTTCTGTAAACTTGTCCATTACCCCTGCCTCTGTTTTTGAAAACTGCAGTACCACGGCATATGTTTCCACCTCCTCGAGCATTAAACTGGTACACAACATCTTTTACTTTTCCCTTTACAGTTTTGTCCGGAGAAGTGACTTCTTCCCCTGTCTCCACTTCTTCTTCCTCATCTCATTCCTCTCTTACTTTCCCAGCTCCAAAAGACTGACCATAATTCCTCGGCTGTGCACTCCCCCAGCTATGCTTCTGATTAGGCATCCGGAGTGCTTCACTATAGGGAAGACGCCCGAGTTCGTCTCTCACTGCGGGTCTTGGGCAGTACAAGTCTGAGTGGCCCAGCACACCGCACGAGAAGCAAAAGTATGGCAGATTTTCATACTATATCTCATAGAAGATTGTTTCTTTTGTTTTTGCCGATTCTAGCTGCACCCACCTCATGAGGGGTTCATGAACTCTAATCCATATCCTTGCTCTCAGTGCTTCCCCCCATGCAAAACCCCTTGCATCAACATCCACTTTCACCACATCGCCCATCATACTTGCAATCTTACTTGGCCACGGCGTACACCGGAGATTGAATGGCAGCTTAATAACTCTAGCCCAGATTTGCAACTTGTTAAACTTCCAATCATCCGGTCCTGATCTGAAGTCAAAAATCTCTAACACTACAGCATGCTTGCCAATTGCCCATGGTCCTCCTTCCCAGATACGATCTATGTCGCACTTTGTGTCCAGATTGGCAACAAACACGTTTTCTCCTACAGAGCTGAAAGACAAACCTTTCAGGTTTCCCCATGCCAGACGCAGGGCATCCTCGATCATGCTGACATGGAATCCCCTCCTAAACAGAACCTTTCCAATGAGTGCCCACTGCGGCACCTGCGTCTCCTCAGCATCTTCATCAAACACCAATTTCGCACTCTCTCTTTCCATTAGATTCATCTTTTCCATCATCCGCTCTACCGCTTCTCGCTCCTTCCCCATGTTACTTGAACTTGCCATCTCCGCCAAACCCCAAAACCCTAACACCCCTTCCCTCAAGCGTTCCAAGGACGGGCGAGACCGCAAAGGGTCTCCCTTAATCGCCCCGAGAACAGCTACAAAGGGAGAAGAGGATCAAGGCTATCGAAGGAGAGTTTGCGGGTTGAACCTCAGCCTAGACGCCACGGAGATGCAAGATCGCCCGTGCGCCGCCACTGGCCACTCGAAACCCTAGAAAAACGTTTCGGGGCTTTCCATCTTATCTGCATATGCAAAGTTGGAGTGCAGAAAACTACACACTTTTTGTGTCTGACATGTGGGGTTCACTGCTCATAAAAAAATTCTTGCCTTAGATGTGGTTAGAACCAAACATCCACCTAACTTGATCAAACTTGACTAAAATGATGTGTGGCAACGTGTGGCAATATATGGCTGGAAACCAAACGGTCCCTACAATACGAGCTCGGAGGGAAGGAGTGTGCTGTGAAGTGGCGTCACGCTTGCCACTCAAGCGGCTTGTCCATGCACCTCGACACCATCACTTCATGGATCCGTCCAAAGAGATCTACTCCCTCCATAAAGAAATATATTTTACCGATCCAAACGCTTTTAATTTTTTTTACGAATAAAGTAGTATTCTAGTAGTGCACGAAATTTCATTGTTTGGGCAAAAGAAAATAGTTGTTCAGAAAAATCTTCTGGAAAATCATATAGCACTAATAATAAATAGACACAAACGCAGCAAGATAGATAAATTTGGTATAACGTAGAATGGGCATGGTACAGGCAGTTTCCAGCGGCCCACAAGAGCTAGAAAAAAGGCATATTTTTCTAGATTTATCAGGTTTTTCGACGCTACTCATTTAGTAGCATGGTATGCCCGCCAGTTATGATGTGCATGTGACGATTCCATTAGTGTCCAGATCTATCAACTCGGTCTATCAAAGATGCTCATATGGATAGGATGTGCGTGAACGCGTTAATACGGGAAGTGTGTGTGCATATATGTGTGCATCGTGTCTATAGTTTGTTTCTAAAGTAAGGCAGCCTCTATCACCATCTCCTTCGTGAAAATAGGATATCCGTGGGGGGTTGCTTGACTCTCTCCGTCTCTCCATGTGTAGCAAAGGCATGTTGGCGTCAAACATAGGATAGAGCAATCCAATGGTGGACAAGGTCGATCATCCGGTAAACTGGTACAGGGCTGACCGATTGCACTCCCTCGTTGTCTGGCCCTATGCCTAGCGTAGTCCTTTTTTAGGCCTTGTACAATCAGAGATGCTTAGGAAGGTGTTTGGAAAAATAAACCGAGTTTTTCTGAAGCACTAATGCCTATCCTATACAAATAAGCACCAGTGCTTAAGGAAAGCCTGGTTTATTTCTCTAAGCACCTCCTCTAAGCACCTTGCATTGCACAAGGCTTAATAACACCAAATATGACAATGCATGCCACATGCAAGCAAGCAAAGCACTAATCACACTCATAATGATTTCCAAATCGTTTAGCCGAACTAGCATGCGGGTTTCATTGAATTTACATTATATGTTTGTGTTTGTGTATGTGTGTGTGTGTGTGTGTATCAATCGGGTTTGGGCACTTATTGCGATAATAATTAGAACTTGTTGCAATGGTGATAGGACTAGGAGGATGCATAAATGGTGGTCTCATGTGGAGAACTCCACAATCAAATCAAATTTGGTGCTACCATGCATAGATGTCATTACCGGTTAAACCAGTGAAACCTTGGGCGCCGGCTTGGTGCAAATGTCTTCCGGTGTAGAGGAACATCTTGTTCACGGCGGCATCTGCTTTGGGCATGACTCGAAAAACACAGGAGCAGACCCTATGTAGCAACAGACATTTCTCTAAAGAAAAAAAACAATACATAAACATAAATTTATGTGGACGCAACATAAGAAGTTAGTTCTATGCATATCTGCACTCCACTTAACAGAAAACTCTATCTCTTTTCCAATTAAGGGCCAGTTTCTTTTTGCCTCATAATTCTCCAGAATATGATTCTGGGAAACTGCCCACAGAATCGTCTGTCTACTTCTTTTCTATAATTCTAGCCTATGATTGTTGTACGAGTTGTGGGTTAAAATGTCTGTAATGTCCCTGAACTGAAATTGTGTGATGAATTGCATCCATCCATCCATCCAACTGAAGGAAATATGCCCTAGAGGCAATAATAAAGTTATTATTTATTACCTTGTATCATGATAAATGTTTATTATTCATGCTAGAATTGTATTAAACAGAAACATAATACATGTGTGAATACATAAACAAACAGAGTGTCACTAGTATGCCTCTACTTGACTAGCTCGTTGATCAAAGATGGTTATGTTTCCTAACCATAGACATGAGTTGTTATTTGGTTAACGGGATCACATCATTAGGAGAATGATGTGATTGACTTGACCCATTCCATTAGCTTAGCACTTGATCGTTTAGTTTGTTGCTATTGCTTTCTTCATAACTTATATATGTTCCTATGACTATGAGATTATGCAACTCCCGTTTACCGGAGGAACACTTTGTGTGCTACCAAATGTCACAACGTAACTGGGTGATTATAAAGGTGCTCTACAGGTGTCTCCGAAGGTATTTGTTGGGTTGGCGTATTTCGAGATTAGGATTTGTCACTCCGATTGTCGGAGAGGTATCTCTGGGCCCTCTCGGTATTGCACATCACTCAAGCCTTGCAAGCATTGCAACTAATAAGTTAGTTGCGGGATGATGTATTACGGAACGATTAAAGAGACTTGCCTGTAACGAGATTGAACTAGGTATTGAGATACCGATGATCGAATCTCGGGCAAGTAACATACCGATGATAAAGGGAACAATGTATATTGTTTGCGGTCTGACCGATAAAAGATCTTCGTAGAATACGTAGGAGCCAATATGAGCATACATGTTCCGCTATTGGTTATTGACCGGAGACGTGTCTCGGTCATGTCTACATAGTTCTCGAACCCGTAGGGTCCGCACGCTTAAAGTTCAGTGACGATCGTAATTAGGGTTTTGGTGTTTTGATGTACCAAAGGTTGTTCGGTGTCCCGGGTGTGATCACGGACATGACGAGGAGTCTCGAAATGGTCGAGACATAAAGATTGATATATTGGAAGCCTATTGGATATCGGAAACGTTCCGGATGAAATCGGGATTTTACCGGAGTACCGGGGGGTTACCGGAACCCCCCCCTCCCCGGGGGGTTATTGGGCCTACATGGGCCCTAAGGGAGAAGAGGAGGGCCGGCCAGGGCAGGCCGCGCGCCCCCTCCCGCCCCCCCAGTCCGAATAGGACAAGGAAGGGGGCGGCGCCCCCCTTTCCTCTTTCTCCCTTCCCCTTCCTTTTCCAACAAGGCAAGAGGGGGAGTCCTACTCCCGGTGGGAGTAGGACTCCTCCAGGCGCACCCCTTGGGCCGGCCGCACCTCCCCCTCTCCCTCCTTTATATACGGGGGCAAGGGGGCACCCCATGACACACAAGTTGATCTTCATGATCGTTCCTTAGCCGTGTGCGGTGCCCCCTTCCACCATATTCCACCTCGGTCATATTGTAGCGTTGCTTAGGCGAAGCCCTACGTCGGTAGAACGTCATCACCATCAGCACGCCGTCGTGCTGATGAAACTCTCCCTCAACACTTTGCTGGATCGGAGCTCGAGGGACGTCACCGAGTTGAACGTGTGCAGAACTCGGAGGTGCCATACGTTTGGTACTTGGATCGGTCAGATCGGGAAGACGTACGACTACTTCCTCTATGTTGTGTTAACGCTTCCGTTGCCGGTCTACGAGGGTACGTAGACAACACTCTCCTCTCTTGTTGCTATGCATCACCATGATCTTGCGTGTGCATAGGAAATTTTTTGAAATTATTACGTTCCCCATCAGTGGCATCCGAGCCTAGGTTTTATGCGTTGATGTTGTGCACGAGTAGAATACAAGTGACTTGTGGGCGATATAAGTCATACTTCTTACCAGCATGTCATACTTTGGTTCGGCGGTATTGTTGGATGAAGCGGCCCGGACCGACGTTACGCGTACGCTTACGTGAGACTGGTTCTACCGACGTGCTTTGCACACAGGTGGCTGGCGGGTGTCAATTTCTCCAACTTTAGTTCAACCAAGTGTGGCTACGCCCGGTCCTTGCGAAGGTTAAAACAGCACCAACTTGACAAACTATCGTTGTGGTTTTGATGCATAGGTAAGAACGGGTCTTTCTAAGCCCATAGCAGCCACGTAAAACTTGCAACAACAAAGTAGAGGACGTCAAACTTGTTTTTGCAGGGCATGTTGTGACGTGATATGGTCAAGACATGATGCTAAATTTTATTGTATGAGATGATCATGTTTTGTAACCGAGTTATCGGCAACTGGCGGGAGCCATATGGTTGTCGCTTTATTGTATGCAATACAATCGCACTGTAATGCTTTACTAAGCGGTAGCGATAGTCGTGGAAGCATAAGATTGGCGAGACAACAACGATGCTACGATGGAGATCAAGGTTTCGCGCCGGTGACGATGGTGATCATGAAGGTACTTCGGAGATGGAGATCACAAGTACAAGATGATGATGGCCATATCATATCACTTATATTGATTGCATGTGATGTTTATCTTTTATGCATCTTATCTTGCTTTGATTGACGGTAGCATTATAAGATGATCCCTCACTAAATTATCAAAGTATAAGTGTTCTCCCTGAGTATGCACCATTGCGAAAGTTCTTCGTGCTGAGACACCACGTGATGATCGGGTGTGATAGGCTCTACATTCAAATACAATGGGTGCAAAACAGTTGCACACGTGGAATACTCAGGTTAAACTTGACGAGCGTAGCATATAACAGATATGGCCTCGGAACACGGAGACCGAAAGGTCGAGCGTGAATCATATAGTAGATATGATCAACATATTGATGTTCACCATTGATACTGCTCCATCTCACGTGATGATCGGACATGGTTTAGTTGATTTGGGTCACGTGATCACTTAGAGGATTAGAGAGATGTCTATCTAAGTGGGAGTTCTTAAGTAATATGATTAATTGAACTTAAATTTATCATGAACTTAGTACCTGATAGTATCTTGCTTGTCTATGTTTGATTGTAGATAGATGGCTCGTGCTGTTGTTCCATTGAATTTTAATGCGTTCCTTGAGAAAGCAAAGTTGAAAGATGATGGTAGCAATTACACGGACTTGGTCCGTAACTTGAGGATTATCCTCATTCTTGCACAGAAGAATTATGTCCTGGAAGCACCGCTAAGTGCCAAGCCTGTTGCAGGAGCAACACCATATGTTATGAACGTCTGGCAGAGCAAAGCTGATGACTACTCGATAGTTCAGTGTGCCATGCTTTACGGCTTAGAACCGGGTCTTCAACGACATTTTGAACATCATGGATCATATGAGATGTTCCAGGAGTTGAAGTTAATATTTCAAGCAAATGCCCGGATTGAGAGATATGAAGTCTCCAATAAGTTCTATAGCTGCAAGATGGAGAAGAATTGTTCTGTCAGTGAACATATACTCAACATGTCTGGGTATCATAATCACTTGACTCAACTGGCGGTTAATGTTCCTATTGATAGTGTCATTGACAGAGTTCTTCAATCACTGCCACCAAGCTACAAAAGCTTCTTGATGAACTATAATATGCAAGGGATGAATAAGACTATTCCTAAGCTCTTTGCGATGCTAAAAGCCGCGGAGGTAGAAATCAAGAAGGAGCATCAAGTGTTGATGGTCAATAAGACCACCAGTTTCAAGAAAAAGGGCAAAGGGAAGAAGAAAGGAAACTTCAAGAAGAACAGCAAACAAGTTGCTACTCAGGAGAAGAAACCCAAGTCTGGACCTAAGCCTGAGACTGAGTGCTTCTACTGCAAGCAGACTGGTCACTGGAAGCGGAACTGCCCCAAGTATTTGGCGGATAAGAAGGATGGCAAAGTGAACAAAGGTATATGTGATATACATGTTATTGATGCGTACCTTACTAATGCTCACAATAGCACCTGGGTATTTGATACTGGTTCTGATGCTAACATTTGCAACTCGAGACAGGGGCTACGGATTAAGCGAAGATTGGCTAAGGACGAGGTGACGATGCGCATGGGAAATGGTTCCAAAGTTGATGTGATCGCAGTCGGCACACTACCTCTACATCTATCTTTGGGATTAGTATTAGACCTAAATAATTGTTATTTGGTGCCAGCGTTGAGCATGAACATTATATCTGGATCTTGTTTGATGCGAGACGGTTATTCATTTAAATCAGAGAATAATGGTTGTTCTATTTATATGAGTAATATCTTTTATGGTCATGCACCCTTGAAGAGTGGTCTATTTTTAATGAATCTCGATAGTAGTGATACACATATTCATAATGTTGAAATCAAAAGATGCAGAGTTGATAATGATAGTGCAACTTATTTGTGGCACTGCCGTTTAGGTCATATCGGTGTAAAACGCATGAAGAAACTCCATACTGATGGACTTTTGGAACCACTTGATTATGAATCACTTGGTACTTGCGAACCGTGCCTCATGGGTAAGATGACTAAAACGCCGTTCTCCGGTACTATGCAGAGAGCAATGGATTTGTTGGAAATCATACATACAGATGTATGTAGTCCAATGAATGTTGAGGCTCGTGGCGGATATCATTATTTTCTCACCTTCACAGATGATTTAAGCAGATATGGGTATATCTACTTAATGAAATATAAGTCTGAAACATTTGAAAAGTTCAAAGAATTTCAGAGTGAGGTTGAAAATCATCGTAACAAGAAAATAAAGTTTCTATGATCTGATCGTGGAGAAGAATATTTGAGTTACGAGTTTGGTCTACATTTGAAACAATGCGGAATAATTTCGCAACTCACGCCACCCGGAACACCACAGCGTAATGGTGTGTCCGAACGTCGTAATCGTACTTTATTAGATATGGTGCAATCTATGATGTCTCTTACTGATTTACCGCTATCGTTTTGGGGTTATGCTTTAGAGACGGGTGCATTCACGTTAAATAGGACACCATCGAAATCCGTTGAGACGGCGCCTTATGAACTGTGGTTTGGCAAGAAACCAAAGCTGCCGTTTCTGAAAGTTTGGGGCTGCGATGCTTATGTGAAAAAGCTTCAACCTGATAAGCTCGAACCCAAATCAGAGAAATGTGTCTTCATAGGATACCCAAAGAAGGTTGTTGGGTACACCTTCTATCACAGATCCGAAGGCAAGACTTTTGTTGCTAAATTCGGAGTTTTTCTAGAGAAGGAGTTTCTCTGGAAAGAAGTGAGTGGGAGAAAAGTAGAACTTGATGAGGTAACTGTACCTGCTCCCTTATTGGAAAGTAGTACATCACATAAACCGGTTTCTATGACACCTACACCAATTAGTGAGGAAGCTAATGATAATGATGATGAAACTTCAGATCAAGTTACTGCCGAACCTCGTAGATCAACCAGAGTAAGATCCGCACCAGAGTGGTACGGTAATCCTGTTCTGAAAGTCATGCTACTAGATCATGATGAACCTACGAACTATGAAGAAGCGATGGTGAGCCCAGATTCTGCAAAATGGCTAGAAGCCATGAAATCTGAGATGGGATCCATGTATGAGAACAAAGTGTGGACTTTGGTTGACTTGCCTGTTGATCTGTGATACGTCTCCGTCGTATCTACTTTTCCAAACACTTTTGCCCTTGTTTTGGACTCTATCTTGTATGATTTGAACGGAACTAACCCGGACTGACGATGTTTTCAGCAGAATTACCATGATGTTGTTTTATGTGCAGAAAACAAATATTTTCGGAATGACCTGAAACTCCACGGGAGGTCTTAGAAAAAAATAAAAAATCCTGGCCAAATATGAAGACCAGGGGGACCACACCCTTTCCACGAGGGTGGGGGCGCCCCCCTACCTCGTGGGCCCCCTGTTGACCCTCCAACGCCAACTCCAACTCTATATATTTGCTTTCGGGGTGAAAAAATCAGAGAGAAGAAATCATCGCGTTTTACGATACGGAGCCGCCGCCAAGCCCTAAAACTTCTCGGGGGGGGGGGCTGATCTGGAGTCCGTTCGGGGCTCCGGAGAGTGGGATTCATCGCCGTCGTCATCATCAACCATCCTCCATCACCAATTTCATGATGCTCACCGCCGGGCGTGAGTAATTGCATCGTAGGCTTGCTGGACGGTGATGGGTTGGATGAGATTTATCATGTAATCGAGTTAGTTTTGTTAGGGTTTAATCCCTAGTATCCATTATGTTCTGAGATTGATGTTGCTATGACTTTGCTATGCTTAATTCTTGTCACTAGGGCCCGAGTGCCATGATTTCAGATCTGAACCTATTATGTTTTCATCAATATATGAGAGTTCTAGATCCTATCTTGCAAGTCTATAGTCACCTACTATGTGTTATGATCCGGCAACCCCGAAGTGGCAATAATCGGGACCACTCCCGGTGATGACCATAGTTTGAGGAGTTCATGTATTCACTATGTGCTAATGCTTTGTTCCGGTTCTCTATTAAAAGGAGGCCTTAATATCCCTTAGTTTCCAATAGGACCCCGCTGCCACGGGAGGGTAGGACAAAAGATGTCATGCAAGTTCTTTTCCATAAGCACGTATGACTATATACGGAATACATGCCTACATTACATTGACGAACTGGAGCTAGTTCTGTGTCACCCTATGTCATGACTGTTACATGATGAACCGCATCCGGCAAAATTATCCATCACTGATCCGGTGCCTACGAGTTTTCCATATACTGGTTTACGCTTATTTACTTTTCCGTTGCTATTGTTACAATCACTACAAAATACCAAAAACATTACTTTTGTTGTCTTTACTTTTGTTGCCGCTACCACCACTATCATATTATTTTGCTACTAAACACTTTGCTGCAGATACTAAGTTTCTAGGTGTGGTTGAATTGACAACTCAGCTGCTAATACTTGAGAATATTCTTTGGCTCCCCTTGTGTCGAATCAATAAATTTGGGTTGAATACTCTACCCTCAAAAGTTGTTGCGATCCCCTATACTTGTGGGTTATCAAGACTAATTTCTGGCGCCGTTGCCGGGAGCATAGCTCTATTCTTTGAGTCACTTGGGATTTATATCTGCTGGACACTATGAAGAACTTGATATCCAAAAACCAAGATTTATCCCTCAACTGCCATCTAGCTCTGCACTTGATTCACCTTCTGTTATGAGTAAGTTTGCGACACCTACATTTGCTTCTGCTATTCGTTCTGATATGTCGCATGTTATTGATGATGCCACTTCTGCTATGCATGATACTTATGATGAAACTGCTTCTATGCCTGATACTACTATGCCAATTTGTGATTTTCTAGAAGAACAAATTGCTAGGGCTAGAGAAAAAGAAATTATTGAATCTGAATACGATGATGATAATGATGATGAAAATATGCTTGTTATTCCTGAGGGTTATTTATTTGATCAAGATGCTTCTTTAGCTATTTTAGCTTGCAGAGATAGATATGAGCTTAAGAGGTTATTAATTAAATGGAACAAAGAATCACTTAGAGATAAAATGAAACCCGATCCTGCTTTTGCTACTTCACCTATATGTGTTCCTGATAAAGATTATGGATTCTCTGTTGATCCTGATATAATTACTTTGATAGAATCTGATCCATTTTATGGCTATGAATCTGAAACTGTTGTGGCGCATCTTACTAAGTTAAATGATATAGCTGCCCTGTTCACTAATAATGAGAGATCACGTTACCTCTATTTACTCAAAATATTTCTGTTCTCATTAAGGGCGATGCTACGATATGGTTTAATTCTCTTGATCCTGGTTGTGTGCGTAGTCCCCAGGATATGATTTATTACTTCTCTGCTAAATATTTCCCTGCTCATAAGAAACAAGCTGCTTTGAGGGAAATATACAACTTTGTGCAAATTAAAGAAGAGAGTCTCCCGCAAGCTTGGGGGAGGCTTCTCAAGTTACTTAATGCTTTGCCTGATCATCCTCTTAAGAAACCTGAAATACTTGATATCTTTTATAATGGACTAACCGATGCTTCCAGAGATTACATGGATAGTTGTGCTGGTTCTCTTTTCAGGGAAAGAACACCGGATGAAGCTGAAATTCTATTGAATAATATGTTGACAAATGAAAATAATTGGGCACCTCCTGAGCCAACTTCTGCTCCAATTACTGAGCCTATTCCTAAACCAACTCCGAAGAAGAGAGGTGTTCTATTTCTCAGTCCCGAAGATATGCAAGAGGCAAAGAAATCTATGAAATAAAAAGGTATTAAAGCTGAAGACGTTAAGAATTTACCTCCTATTGAAGAAATACATGGTCTTAATTCATCACCTATTGAAGAAACTTATAATCTCAATCATTTATTTACTGAAGAACTTCCTGATCCCGATATCCTGACACAGGTAGTAAAGGTAAATTCTCTCTATAGATATGATAAAGCTGAAGTCCCTCCTACTAAAATTGCTAGTCAGTTCTTGGATGAGTTTGATAACTTTATGTTTAAGCAAGACGACTTCAATGCTTATTTTGGTAGACAATTAAAATAAAATGCTTATATGATTAGACGCTTGGGTGATTATATGGCTGATATTATAGGTGAACTTAAACTTATTAGCAAACATGCTTCTATGGTCACCACCCAAGTAGATCAAGTACTTAAAGCTCAAAAAGAAGTGCTTAATGAAATGAATAGTAAGAAAAATGATTATGCCGTTAGAGTTGCTACTAGAACTGGTAGAATGACTCAGGAACCTTTGTATCCTGAAGGCCACCCTAAGAGAATCGAGCAAGATTCTCAAAGAAATAATATTGATGTTCCTAGTTCTTCTAAAAAGAAGAAGAAGAAAAATGATAGAACTGTGCAAACTTCTAGTGCACCTATTGCTGAACCACCTGATAATCCAAATGATATTTCTATGTCTGATGCTGAAACACAATCTGGTAATGAACATAAACCTAGTAAAAATATTAATGATGATGTTCATGATGGTGCTCAACCTAGTAATGATAATGATGTAGAAATTGAACCTGCTGTTGATCTTGATAACCCACAATCAAAGAATCAACATTATGATAAAAGAGACTTTGTTTCTAGGAAACATGGTAAAGAAAGAGAACCTTGGGTTCAGAAACCCATGCCTTTTCCTCCGAAAACATCCAAGAAAAAGGATGATGAGGATTTTGAGTGGTTTGCTGAAATGATTAGGCCTATCTTTTTGCGTATGAGATTAACTGATGTGGTCAAAACAAGTCCTTACGCTAAATATATGAAAGATATCATTACTAATAAAAGAAAGATACCGGAAGCTGAGATTTCCACCATGCTTGCTAAATATACTTTTAAGGGTGGAATACCAAAGAAACTTGGAGACCCTGGAGTACCTACTATACCTTGCTCCATTAAAAGAAATTTTATTAAAACTGCTTTATGTGATCTTGGAGCCGGTATTAGTGTTATGCCTCTCTCTTTATATCGTAGACTTGACTTGAATAAGTTGACACCTACTGAAATATCTTTGCAAATGGCTGATAAATCAACTGCTATATCTGTCGGTATTTGTGAGGATGTGCCTATTGTGGTTGCAAACGTTACTATTTTAACAGACTTTGTTATACTTGATATTCCCGAGGATGATAGTATGTCTATTATTCTTGGAAGACCTTTTCTTAATACTGCAGGGGCTGTTATTGATTGCAACAAAGGCAATGTCACTTTTCATGTTAATGGTAATGAGCATACGGTACACTTTTCGAGGAAACAACCTCAAGTTCATAATATCAACTCTATTGGAAAAATTCCATCGATTATATTTGGAGGTTTTGAATTTCCTCTTCCTACTGTCAAAAAGAAATATGATATTCTTATTATTGGGGATGTGCATATCCCCGTTGAGGTAACTTAGTGTTATTTGAAATTTCTCCGGTTTCATGATTATCGGAATGAGTTTGTTAACAAGAGTTGATCAACCTTGTTAGCGGATTCTTTTTGATGAGCATGAGATGGATGAAACTAGAAGCACAAACTTCTGTACCCTCTTTATATTTTCTGTTATTTATATTAAATAAAGTAAAAATAGTATTTTTCTGTCTGTTTCCTGACTTATCTGTGCAATATAAAAACATCCCAAAAATAAAAATCCTCAGAATGCCATGCCAATTTAATATGATTTTTTCGGGAATATTTGAGGATTTACTGTGCAAAAATTACCAAGGGAGGAGCTGCCACCTGGTCACGAGGGTGGTGGGCGCGCCCCCTGCCTCGTGGGCCCACGGTGGCCCTCCTCCACTTATCCCAGCATCCATCTTCTTCCTCTATCTCACACAAACCCGAAAAACCAACTCAAGCACGAGTTCCAGCCACTTTTAATGTGATTTTCGATCTTCTTGCTCAAAGCACCTCTCGCAAAACTGCTTGGGGAGATTGTTCCTTGGTATGTGACTCCTCCATTTGCCCAATTAGTTTTTGTTCTAGTGCTTTATTCTTTCCAAATTTGTGCTGCATAGGTGACCATGTTCTTGAGCTTGCATGTCAAATTTGTATGGTTCCAAGTAGTTCTAGTGCTTGATACAAGCTCTAGGCACTTGTAAGAGTACTTGCTATCAATATTATTGAAGTTGGTTCATTTTTGTTTGAAGTTACTAAAAATTTCAGATTGTTTCAGAAAAATGATGAGGAGATTATTGAGGGGCTCATCAAGCCAAAGCTCGAAGGAAAAGGCACCTAAGCCTAAGTATAATTTGTCACGCACCGCGGAGATTCAGGCGTGTGAATGGCCTTCTGAAGATTTCTTGAGAGCAGCCGGTATCTATGAAGATTTTCATGAGTTGGCCCACAATGCAGGCCTCACCGCTTTCCTCCACGACCAATGCGATCAGTATCTCTTACTCACAAATACCTTTGTGCAAAACTTTTATTTTCATCATAGGAACTCACCACCTACGGTGAAGTTTCATTTATATGATGAGCCTAAGGAGATGTCACTTTATGATTTCTGTCGGATTTGTTTAGTCCCTTTTGAGGGCAAGACAGAAGAACCACATCATGATGATGTGGCTGGATTTATTGATAATATCACTGTAGGAGAAACCAGGAAGGTTTCTGATGCACGAATCACTAGCATACATTTTCTTGTTTTGCGGTACTTTGCATTATTTGCTAGTAGTTGTTTAATTGGACGCGGAAATTCTGGAAACCTTAGTATCCCTGATTTAATTATTCTGCTTCAAGGTTTATATAGTGATAACACTTTTAGTTTGGGCGGTATTATTGCTAGACGGTTAAATATGAACCGTACTAAGGGCCCCATCTTTGGAGGCATCTATGTCACACGCCTAGCCGCACATTTTAACACACTTATTAGGCATGCTGAGAAGGAAGAAAAAGTGCTACCCCGTGTTTATATAGATCATAAAAGTATGGTGGCACATGATTTTATTGTTAAGAATAGGGCAGGGGAGCTTAGATATCAATTGTTCTTTAATAAACATCATCCTGAGACTATTACCCTGCCTGCTCCTTCTTTGTTTGATTTGACTGTAGGCACTTACCTTGTTCCGTTGACGGCTATTCATGCCTACCGAAACCCTGCACCAGTCGAGGAGCCAGAACAGGAACCACAAGATGAGCCTCCGCGACAATCTGTTTATTCTTGGGATCCAGAGATGACTGTGAGCCAATGGCAGTCAGAGTCTTCTTCTTCATCACAGTATGATCCCAACTATTCTTCGTCACAGTACGACCCCAACAACTATTATTATGGATATCCGCCAGGCCAGCCGTGGCCATAGACCAACTTAGGACAAAAGCCTAAGCTTGGGGGAGTACCTATTTCTCATCAGCATTACATTTATGTTCACACACACTCATTGCTAGATGTCGGTGCTCATACTTTTTCACTCTAATATCCATGCTAGTTTATTTTCTTTTTCCTGCTTTCTTCTTGTGTGTTTGCTTAACCTGAAGGAAAACCAAAAAATTAGTAGTAGTTTATTTTTCTGCTGTAGTAGTAATAATTAAAAAGAAAATCCAAAAATATTTCCCGTTCTTCTTTCGCTTGTTGGGAGCTTTCCCGTGTAAATAGTTTTATTTCTTTTCCTTTCTTGGGGGTCAGTCGGAAAAGATCATAATTAAATCGTTGAAGTGACTCTTATATGCATTATTGATTGATTTAACCAAGAGCCCATATTGCCTTGTCTTCTCCTGTTTATTGAATGCTCGCTGATTCCAGCTTAGTCCAATGCACGTGCACTCTTATTATTATTCACACCGTTCGGTCGTGCAAGTGAAAGGCAATTATGATGATATATGATGGACTGTCTGAGATGAGAAAAGCTGGTATGAACTCGACCTCTTTTGTTTTTGTAAATATAACGAGTTCGTCATTCTTAATCCAGCTTATTATGAATAAACATGTTTGCAATGACAATTAGAGATCATAGTTGCTTGTGCCATGCTTGATTAGCTATGAGTTATAATGATTTACCTTGTATGCCAACATGTTATTGAGATGATTATGATGTGGTATGATGGGGTGGTATCCTCCTTTGAATGATTTAAGTGAATTGACTTGGCACATGTTCACGCATGTAGTTGAAACAAAATCAACATAGCCTTCACGATATTTATGTTCATGGTGGATTATATTCTACTCATGCTTGCATCCAATGTTTATTAATTTTAATACATGTGCATGGCTGCTGTCGCTCTCTATTGGTCGCTTCCCAGTCTTTTGCTAGCTTTCACCTGTATTAAGCGGGAATACTGCTTGTACATCCAATCC
Organism: Triticum monococcum; assembly: GCA_034509565.1. Lineage (NCBI taxonomy): Eukaryota > Viridiplantae > Streptophyta > Magnoliopsida > Poales > Poaceae > Triticum > Triticum monococcum. Next base: position 26,683,680 of record CM067847.1, read on the forward strand.
CTTATACCCCAAAGTTATTCCAGATGAGTCCACCATACCTTCCTATATGCGTTATCTACCTGCCGTTCCAAGCAAATTTGTATGTGTCAAACTCTAAATCTTCAAATAAACATTCTGTTTTGTATGCTCGAATAGCTCATGTATCAACAAAGGTTGTCCTTATCTTCCGTGTTAGGCGGGTTATTCTCAAGAGGAGTGGACTCCGCTCCTCACTCACGAGAAAATGGCTGGTCACCAGGATGCCCAGTCACATACTTTATGCAAACTAAATCAAAATTAATTGCAAACAAAACTCCCCCTGGGACCTGATATATGTTGGAGGCACTCGTTGTTTCGAGCAAGCCATGGATTGATGCTTGTTGGTGGAGGGGGGTATAAACTTTACCATTCTGTTTGGGAACCGCCTATAATGTGTTTAGCATGGAAGACATCACCATCTCTTAGTTGTTACGTTGACAATGAAAGCATACCGCTCAAAATACAATTTATCTCTATTTCAAAACCGAGCTCTGGCACCTCTACAAATCCCTGCTTCCCTCTGCGAAGGGCCTATCCATTTACTTTTATGTTGAGTCATCACCCTCTTATTAAAAAGCACTAGCTGGAGAGCACAACCGTCATTTGCATTCATCACTATTAATTTATGTTGGGTATGACTATGATTGGATATCTTTTACCGTGAATTACAATGTCTAGTCAGTCCTTGATCTTTAAAGGTGCTCTGCATTTATGTTTTGCGGTCTCAGAAAGGGCTAGCGAGATACCATCTTGTTATATCATATTATGATTGTTTTGAGAAAGTGTTGTCATCCGGGATTTATTATTATTACTTGCTAGTTGATTATGCTATTGATATGAGTAATGATGAGACATGAGAATTATTGCAAATGTGGTTAATTATGATTTTATGCTGAAAACTTGAATGCTGGCTTGACATTGTTACAACAACAAGAGCAAACAGAGTTTGTAAAAGTTTTTCTTTCTTTCTTTCAGTTTGTCAACTGAATTTCTTGAGGACAAGCAATGGTTTAAGCTTGGGGGATTGATACGTCTCCGTCGTATCTACTTTTCCAAACACTTTTGCCCTTGTTTTGGACTCTATCTTGTATGATTTGAATGGAACTAACCCGGACTGACGCTGTTTTCAGCAGAATTACCATGATGTTGTTTTATGTGCAGAAAACAAATATTCTCGAAATGACCTGCAACTCCACGGGAGGTCTTAGAAAAAACAATAAAAAATCCTCGCCAAATATGAAGACCAGGGGGCCCACACCCTTTCCATGATGGTGGGGGGCGCCCCCCCCTAGGGCGCGCCCCCTACCTCGTGGGCCCCCTGTTGACCCTCCGACGCCAACTCCAACTCTATATATTTGCTTTCGGAGAGAAGAAAATCAGAGAGAAGAAATCATCACGTTTTACGATACAGAGCCGCCGCCAGGCCCTAAACTTCTCGAGAGGGCTGATCTGGAGTCCGTTCGGGGCTCCGGAGAGGGGGATTCATCGCCGTCGTCATCATCAACCATCCTCCATCACCAATTTCATGATGCTCACCGCCATGCGTGAGTAATTGTATCGTAGGCTTGCTGGACAGTGATGGGTTGGATGGGATTTATCATGTAACCGAGTTAGTTTTGTTAGGGTTTGATCCCTAGTATCCATTATGTTCTGAGATTGATGTTGCTATGACTTTTCTATGCTTAATGCTTATCACTAGGGCCCGAGTGCCATGATTTTAGATCTGAACCTATTATATTTTCATCAATATATGAGAGTTCCAGATCCTATCTTGCAAGTCTAGAGTCACCTACTATGTGTTATGATCCGGCAACCCCGAAGTGACAATAATCGGGACCACTCCCGGTGATGACCATAGTTTGAGGAGTTCATGTATTCACTATGTGCTAATGCTTTGTTCCAGTTCTCTATTAAAAGGAGGCCTTAATATCCCTTAGTTTCCAATAGGACCCCGCTGCCACGGGAGGGTAGGACAAAAGATGTCATGCAAGTTCTTTTCCATAAGCACTTATGACTATATATGGAATACATGCCTACATTACATTGACGAACTGGAGCTAGTTCTATGTCACACTATGTTATGAATGTTACATGATGAACTGCATCCGGCATAATTATCCATCACTCGGTGCCTACGAGTTTTCCATATACTGGTTTACACTTATTTACTTTTTCGTTGCTACTGTTACAATCACTACAAAATACCAAAAACATTACTTTTGCTGTCTTTACTTTTGTTGCCGCTACCACCACTATCATATTACTTTTCTACTAAACACTTTGCTGCAGATACTAAGTTTCCAGGTGTGGTTGAATTGACAACTCAGCTGCTAATACTTGAGAATATTCTTTGGCTCCCCTTGTGTCGAATCAATAAATTTGGGTTGAATACTCTACCCTCGAAAGATGTTGCGATCCCCTATACTTGTGGGTTATCAATCGGCAAGCAATTGAGAATAAATGGATCTTCAAAAGAAGACTGACGCTGACGGTAATGTTACTGTCTACAAAGCTCGACTTGTTACGAAAGGTTTTCGACAAGTTCAAGGGATTGACTACGATGAGACCTTCTCACCCGTAGCGATGCTTAAGTCTGTCCGAATCATGTTAGCAATTGCCGCATTTTATGATTATGAAATTTGGCAAATGGATGTCAAAACTGCAATCCTGAATGGATTTCTGGAAGAAGAGTTGTATATGATGCAACCAGAAGGTTTTATCGATCCAAAGGGAGCTAACAAAGTGTGCAAGCTCCAGCGATCCATTTATGGACTGGTGCAAGCCTCTCGGAGTTGGAATAAACGCTTTGATAGTGTGATCAAAGCATTTGGTTTTATACAGACTTTTAGAGAAGCCTTTATTTATAAGAAAGTGAGTGGGAGCTCTGTAGCATTTCTGATATTATATGTGGATGACATATTATTGTTTGGAAATAGAATTTCTGGATAGCATAAAGGGATACTTGAATAATAGTTTTTCAATGAAAGACCTCGGTGAAGCTGCTTACATATTGGGCATTAAGATCTATAGAGATAGATCAAGACGCTTAATTGGACTTTCACAAAGCACATACCTTGACAAATTTTTGAAGAAGTTCAAAATGGATCACGCAAAGAAAGGGTTCTTGCCTGTGTTACAAGGTGTGAAGTTGAGTAAGACTCAATGTCCGACCACTGCAGAAGATAGAGAGAAAATGAAAGATGTTCCCTATGCTTCAACCATAGGCTCTATCATGTATGCAATGCTGTGTACCAGACCTGATGTGTGCCTTGCTATAAGTCTAGCAGGGAGGTACCAAAGTAATCCAGGAGTGGATCACTGGACAGCGGTCAAGAACATCCTGAAGTACCTGAAAAGAACTAAGGATATGTTTCTTGTATATGGAGGTGACAAAGAGCTCATCGTAAATGGTTACGTTGATGCAAGATTTGACACTGATCCGGACGATTCTAAATCGCAAACCGGATACGTGTTTACATTAAACGGTGGAGCTGTCAGTTGGTGCAGTTCTAAACAAAGCGTCGTGGCGGGATCTACATGTGAAGCGGAGTACATAGCTGCTTCGGAAGCAGCAAATGAAGGAGTCTGGATGAAGGAGTTCATATCCGATCTAGGTGTCATACCTAGTGCATCGGGTCCAATAAAAATCTTTTGTGAGAATACTGGTGCAATTGCCTTGGCAAAGGAATCCAGATTTCACAAGAGAACCAAGCACATCAAGAGACGCTTCAATTCCATTCGGGATTTAGTCCAAGTGGGAGACATAGAAATTTGCAAGATACATACGGATCTGAATGTTGCAAACCCGCTGACTAAGCCTCTTCCACGAGCAAAACATGATCAGCACCAAGGCTCCATGGGTGTTAGAATCATTACTGTGTAATCTAGATTATTGACTATAGTGGAAGTGGAAGACTGAAGGAAATATGCCCTACAGGCAATAATGAAGTTATTATTTATTTCCTTGTATCATGATAAATGTTTATTATTCATGCTAGAATTTTATTAACCGGAAACATAATACATGTGTGAATACATAGACAAACAGAGTGTCACTAGTATGCCTCTACTTGACTAGCTCGTTGATCAAAGATGGTTATGTTTCCTAACCATAGACATGAGTTGTTATTTGGTTAACGGGATCACATCATTAGGAGAATGATGTGATTGACTTGACCCATTCCATTAGCTTAGCACTTGATCGTTTAGTTTGTTGCTATTGCTTTCTTCATAACTTATATATGTTCCTGTGACTATGAGATTATGCAACTCCCGTTTACCGGAGGATCACTTTGTGTGCTACCAAACGTCACAACGTAACTGGGTGATTATAAAGGTGCTCTACAGGTGTCTCCGAAGGTATTTGTTGGGTTGGCGTATTTCGAGATTAGGATTTGTCACTCCGATTGTCGGAGAGGTATCTCTGGGCCCTCTCGGTAATGCACATCACTCAAGCCTTGCAAGCATTGCAACTAATAAGTTAGTAGCGGGATGATGTATTACGGAACGAGTAAATAGGCTTGCCGGTGACAAGATTGAACTAGGTATTGAGATACCGACGATCGAATCTCGGGCAAGTAACATACCGATGACAAAGGGAACAACGTATATTGTTATGCGGTCTGACCGATAAAAGATCTTCGTAGAATATGTAGGAGCCAATATGAGCATCCAGGTTCCGCTATTGGTTATTGACCGGAGACGTGTCTCGGTCATGTCTACATAGTTCTCGAACCCGTAGGGTCCGCACGCTTAAAGTTCGGTGACGATCGTAATTAGGGTTTTTGTATTTTGATGTACTGAAGGTTGTTCGGTGTCCCGGATGTGATCACGGGCATGACGAGGAGTCTCGAAATGGTCGAGACATAAAGATTGATATATTGGAAGCCTATATTTGGATATCGGAAACGTTCCGGGTGAAATCGGGATTTTACCGGAGTACCGGGGGGTTACCGGAACACCCCTGGGGGTTATTGGGCCTACATGTGCCCTAAGGGAGAAGAGGAGAGCCGGCCAGGGCAGGCCGCGCCACCTCCCCCCTAGTCCGAATAGGACAAGGAAGGGGGGCGGCGCCCCCCTTTCCTCTTTCTCCCTTCCCCCTTCCTTTTCCAACAAGGCAAGAGGGGGGAGTCCTACTCCCGGTGGGAGTAGGACTCCTCCAGGCGCACCCCCTGGACCGGCCGCACCTCCCCCTCTCCCTCCTTTATATACTGGGGCAAGGGGGCACCCCATGACACACAAGTTGATCTTCATGATCGTTCCTTAGCCATGTGCGGTGCCCCCTTCCACCATATTCCACCTCGGTCATATCGTAGAGGTGCTTAGGCGAAGCCCTGCGTCGGTAGAACATCATCACCGTCATCACGCCGTCGTGCTGACGAAACTCTCCCTCAACACTTTGCTGGATCGGAGCTCGAGGGACGTCACCGAGTTGAACGTGTGCAGAACTCGGAGGTGTCGTATGTTCGGTACTTGGATCGGTCGGATCGGGAAGACGTACGACTCCTTCCTCTGTGTTGTGTTAATGCTTCCGTTGCCTGTCTATGAGGGTACGTAGAAAACACTCTCCTCTCTCGTTGCTATGCATCACCATGATCTTGCGTGTGCGTAGGAAATTTTTTGAAATTATTACGTTCCCCATCACCAACAGCACCAATCATCATTGACAATAGCATGTTCATCTAGCAAAATCATCAATCAATCCATCCATCCATCTATCAAACATAAATCCATGCATCTATCCAACATAAATCCATCCAACATCAGCATGCAAAAAGGCCGGATCGGCCCGGCGGCGGTGCGGAGGCAGAGGAGGTGTTGGGAACGTAGTAATTTCAAAAAAAATCCTACGCACATGCAAGATCATGGTGATGCATAGCAACGAGAGGGGAGAGTGTTGTCTACATACCCTCGTAGACCGTAAGCGAAAGCGTTATATCAACGCGGTTGACGTAGTCATATGTATTTGCGATCCGACCGATCCAAGCACCGAAAGCACAGCACCTCCGAGTTATGCACACGTTCGGCTCGGTGACGTCCTCGCCTTCTCGATCCAGCAAGAGGGGCAAAGTAGTAGATGAGTTCCGGCAGCATGACGGCATGGTGACGGTGTTGGTGAAGAACAATCTTCGCAGGGCTTCGCCTAAGCACTACGAAAACTATGACGGAGGAGAAACTGTAGGAGACGGGGTTGCCGGCACACGGCTTGGTGTTTCTTGATGTGTCTTGGGTGCTAGCCCTACCCCTCTATTTATATGTTGAGCCCTGGGGTCGAAACTTGGAGTCAAAGCCTCCACAAAGTCGGTTTCACCCGAAAGGCAAGAGTCCTTCTCGGACTCCAGGGCTAGACGCCAGGGTTCCCGGCGTCTACCCCCTAGACGCCAGGGTTCCTGACGTCTAGCCTCTAGTCTCCTCAAAACTTCCTTTTGCACTTTCCAAAAGCCTCGTGGGATTTCCCCTTTGGCCTAGATAAAGTGTTATCGTGCCCAAACATTTCGGGAAACATCCGGAAACCTTCCGATGGATTCCGGAACCTTTCCGGAGATCAAACACTATTATCCACATATCAATCTTTACTTCCGGACCATTCCGGAGTTCCTCGTCATATCCGTGATCTCATCCAAAACTCCGAACAACATTCGGTCACCAACATACATAACTCATAGTACTATATCGTCAACGAACGTTAAGCGTGCGGACCCTACGGGTTTGAGAACTATGTAGACATAACCGAGAGACCTCTCTTGTCAATAACCAATAGCGGGACCTGGATGCCCATATTGGCTCCTACATATTCTACGAAGATCTTTATCGGTCAGACCGCATAACAACATACGTTGTTCCCTTTGTCATTGGTATGTTACTTGCCCGAGATTCGATCGTCGGTATCTCAATACCTAGTTCAATCTCGTTACCGGCAAGCCTCTTTACTCGTTCCGCAATACATCATCCCGCAACTAACTCATTAGTTGCAATGCTCGCAAGGCTTATAGTGATGTGCATTACCGAGTGGGCCCAGAGATACCTCTCCGACAATCAGAGTGAAAAATCCTAATCTCGAAATACGCCAACCCAACAAGTACCTTTGGAGACACCTGTAGAGCACCTTTATAATCACCCAGTTACGTTGTGACGTTTGGTAGCACACAAAGTGTTCCTCCGGTAAACGGGAGTTGCATAATCTCATAAGCATAGGAACATGTATAAGTCATGAAGAAAGCAATAGCAGAATACCAAACGGTCGAGTGCTAAGCTAACGGAATGGGTCAAGTCAATCACATCATTCTCCTAATGATGTGATCCCGTTAATCAAATGACAACTCATGTCAATGGCGAGGAAACATAACCATCTTTGATCAATGAGCTAGTCAAGTAGAGGCATACTAGTGACACTCTGTTTGTCAATGTATTCACACATGTATTATGTTTCTGGTTAATACAATTCTAGCATGAATAATAAACATTTATCATGATATAAGGAAATAAATAATAACTTTATTATTGCCTCTAGGGCATATTTCCTTTAGGAGGACCACAGGGTCGGCAGGAGGCGTCGGCGTCCAGAGGCAGAGGAGGGCTAGAGGGCGGCTAGAGAGGGAGGGGCAGTGGGCCGCGGCAGGAAGGGCCGAGGCAGACGACGGGAGGCGTCTGCATCCAGGCCACTGGGGGAAAAGCGGCGAGGCGGGGCCGGCGAGGCCGGATCGCCCCGGCGGCGGCGCGGCTGCCCCCTGGAACCCTAGCACTCGAAGGGGGTCGAGCAAGGACCGAGGGGAACGAGTCGTGTGACTCGTTTTTTGCTCTACGAGTTGTGGATGATGTATAGTGGAATTTTGGTTGTAAAATCCCGCTCAGACAAGCGTAGTCTAAAGTCCAACCTTTTTTTTGTGGGATGTCGTAGAATTGCCAGAATCATGGTGGGATGGTGCTTTTCGATTGCACTGGTGATTGTGGCGATTCTGAGATCATTCCTGAGGCAACAACGAGTTCTTTTGCAATTGTGATTCTCCGGGCAGTAACTTTCAGAATTGGATTAGAAGAACTGGCCCTCAGTAGTACTCTCTATCTTGTCTCTTATGCATCGATGTCCTTCTCTATATTCCCTTCGTTGTGCTGGAGCCGCTAAACCGATGCAGGCTTGGTGGCCGTTGGATCCAGCAGTGCACTCTCCCATTCATCGATGTCCTTCTTTATATTCTTGTGTTTCTAACGCAAACTAAATTTGGGTTATACAAATAAATATCATTATTTATACTAACCATTCTACAACTTATTTTTCTAAATCACATCTAGCTCTAATATATTGTGTTAAATACTATAATGAAAAGTAAATTATTTTTAATTTATTGTATCTTAAAATCCATTTACATGGGAGGAAAATCAACACAAAACTGCACACCTTCTCATAGTAATTTATGGCATTTGCATGAATATAATTTATATATATTTGTGTACCTTTAAATATGTTGATAAAGATCTTTTAAATGTATGGTATAATAAATATCTCCATAATCACATTTTAGTTTATGATTAGATGTATGTAAATAGAAAAAAACTAGAGTACATAAGGTGTTTACGAGGAGATTGTCAATGAATCTTGAGCATACAAATTTATCTTATTTCGGGTCCTGCAAGTCTTGCATACTACAATAGATTCAATACTCTATTAGTGATGCATGTCTATTTTTTTACTTGACTAAAATAACAGCATTTAGATTAAATAGCCTTCGGTACAACTTATACGGTATTTACGAAAGATAGAGTAGCTGCTAATAACTACACTAGCCGGTGCCAAATCAGATTTATTTCTAACTACATAGTGTATAATTGGCCCGTGGTGTGGGTTTATTTCTACAAATTTGGTTTTTGAGTTTCAAGCAAACCTTTACTCATTTGTTTGATTCACGCACGTTTTCCTATGAAAATAATACTAATCCCGCACCGCTTCCCTAACGGTCACATGCCGATCCTTATTTCTCCCCTTCCTACCCGTCCGGTGGCCTAGAAAAATTAGTTGCTTACTGGCAGAAAATTTTCTGACTTATTTTGAATTTTATTTTTGCGGATATTTTGATAATTTTATGCTAGGCTGAATCCTAATACTCTGCTTTTGTGGCTCAGTTTTCTATAGTAATATCTAGGCTCCACCAACATTAGTGTAATGGATTAATGGATATACATGAACACACCACTAAAAAATTGCTTTGTGAAATGTCTTTTTTTATAAAGGGTGAATTTATTAATTCAAAATATAGTATCAAGCGGGTACAAATCATGATGGACAACATTCCTCTCCATAACTAAGATGCACATAACCAAACACCAACAGTCTGACGAAAGAAAGTAAAAATAACCAACATATCCCCAGCAATAGAGTTATACGACACTATGCCTATGTCGAATGTGGTGGTGGATCGATCTAGAGATTGTGCTTTGACTCGTATTTGATAAAAACCTACATGACCACCTGCTCCAACCGCGTACACACCGCCTTAAACAATGGTTGATAGTTTTTTTTTCGGTAACATAGACCATTTAGGAAGCAAATGCGTACAACAGAAAATAACCTGCAGATGAGAATAGTTTTTCTGTTAAAACTAAATCATTTCTACATAGGAAAAGAAACCATAATAAGGCATAAGTTTTTGAAAATTAGGAATTTTTAACATTCCAAAAGCTAGAGCAGATTTCGTTTCCCCTTGCAACTATGAGTTATTTTTCAAGTTTTGGGTTTTTTTAAACACAGTACAGAAGCAGATGCACATACATATGAACATACACTCACCCTTATAGAGCACGCACGCACACCCTACACCTGTGAACACATCCAAAAGACAGAGCCAGCACATCATTTTGAGATTGATGAAGTCGTCACAGATGCCTTCGTAGTCGATAGGAACGTCTTCTCCCACTGAATGCACATCATTAGAAGGTCTGAAATAAATTCAGGAAAATGCAAACGCCAGTCTATGGTCTAGGACTTGAACTGATCTGATGGGCCGGTGTCCTCCTAACCATCCAACCATAGATTGGTTCGTGAAGTTTTAAATTTTTAAAATTCAAAAACCTGAAAGTTTTGAAAATGTGAAGTTTTAATTATTTGAATATTAAAAAATGTCCAAAGTTTCAAAAAGTTAAAAGCTTTGAAAAACAAAATATCAATATTTTTGGAAGTTCTTGAAATTAGGAATGTTTGACATTGAAAAGGCTACAGCAGATTTGTTTTTTTTTCACCTTACGGGCACGCAGTGGCGTCCAGATAGAGCGACTCGTGTCCCGCGAAAAAAAGGCGGAAGAAGAGAAGTGGATAACCAACCGAGCACGCAGTGGATTTGGTTGGTGACAGGTGAGGACGAGAAGGTGGTCCGGTCGTGTCGTCGGGCGGGGCCACGCCGTAGACAGTGCACGCGGTGACCTTCGAGCTCGCATAGGGAGTGAGGGTCATCGCGGTGCCAGCACGCAGCTGGTCCAGTCGAGCCACCGACCCACGCACGCCGCGGCGGTGAGTTGACGCGGCCGCGTCTCGTCTGCGTTTGCGCTGCGCGGGCGGCGCGAGGCCACGTGCCGCCCATACGGTGCGCTGGCGACCGAATCAGCGGCGGGGCGGCAACCCATGCCCATCTATCGGTAGTCATCGTCCGGCGCGCCTACGTGTTGTTCGTCGCGGCTGTGGACGAGGCCGTCATCGTCCGTCATCCCGGCGTGGGCAAACGCGCGGCCGGCAAGTCGGGCGATCGAGAGTCACCGCCCCACGGAGCTACGGATGAGCCTAGCGGCGGTGGCGTATCCGTAGACGCGTTTGCGCGGGCGGCGCGGCGAGTGTGAGGGGCACGACCCGGCCATACGGCCTGCCTCCGCGGGCTCTGGCGAGCGAATCAGCGGCGGGTCGCCGCCACCGCCTGTGTGCTTGTCGGGGTGTGGAGTGGGGCGCGTCACGTGCCCAAAGAAGCTATGAATCGGCTGGCAGGTGGATTACAATGTGATACTCTCGTCCGCGCGTACTGCTCCGGCCGCCGCGCGGGGAGAGCGATCGAGCTCGGAGGGAATGAGCGTGCCGTGTACGGGCGTCACGCTTGCCTCCCAAGCGGCTTGTCCGTGCACGACGACACCATCACGTCATGGATCAGCCCCAACAGATCTAGCACACGAAGTTTCATTGTTTGGGCAAATGGAAGTATTTGTTCAGAAAAATCTTCAGGGAAATCATATCCCAGTACTTAATGGTAGCAGAAGAAACGCAGCAAAAGAGACAATTCAGTGTCAATACACACACTAGGGTTGGCTAATTCACAAGCAACATACTAGAACATATTTTTCACATACGTATGCCCGATTCTATAAAATTGCCAATTATCCCTACTGAGAGCTACTCGCACCAAAAAATGGAACAAAATATGTACTGTTATTGAGTTTTGAGCCGGCGGTGAACCGGTGAGGAGTTAATTAGTCGATTAACAACCATAAATCACATCAATTGGTAACCTGACTCGGTTATGGAAAGACTCCATCAATGGGTTGCCCCCATTCATGGACCAATCCCCTCGTCTATTCAATATTTATGTAGAACAGGACTGCACTATAGACAAACTGGAGTATGTGGTCTGTACTGACTTCTTTCGAAGAAGACTTGACAACGAGTTAACAGAACAATGGTTGAAGTTGAGAGACTACATAATATGAATCTGTCAAGCGATAGAGACTCTGTTTACTGGACTCTAAACAAATCAGGTAAGTTTACAACTAAATCTATGTACAAATGGCTAGAAAAACCTCTCAGTGGGTGCAATTACAAATGGATTTGGAAAGCCAAACTACCCCTTAAAATCTAGATCTTTCTTTGGCAACTTTCTCAAGATGCGATGCTCACTAGGCAAGCGATGAGTCAGCGAAAATGGCCAGGGAACCTGTGTGTTCCTTTTGCCAACAAATTGAAACATCCCAACACTTGTTTTTTGACTGCTCTATGGCTAAAGTTGCTACAATATGACCGAGGTGGAATATGGTGGAGGGGGGCGCCGCACACGGCAAAAGAACGATCACAATGATGAACTTATGTGTCCTAGGGTGCCCCCCTGCCCCCATATATAAAGGAGCAAGGGGGAGGCCAGCTGGCCCTTGGGGCGCGCCAAGGAGAGGGGGGAGTCCTCCTCCTAGTGGGAGTAGGACTCCCCTTTCCTAGTCCAACTAGGAATAGAGAGGGGGAAGGCAAGAGAGGGAGAGGGAGAGGGAACCCCCCCCCCTCCTAGTCCAATTCGGACTCCCCAAGAGGGGGGGCGCGCCACCTCCTGGGCTGCTGCCCTCTCTCTCCCCTCAGGCCCACTAAGGCCCATTACATCCCCGGGGGTTCCGGTAACTCCTCCAGCACTCCGGTTTTATCCGAAATCATCCGGAACAATTCCGGTCTCCGAATATAGTCGTCCAATATATCGATCTTTATGTCTCGACCATTTCGAGACTCCTCGTCATGTCCATGATCACATCCGGGACTCCGAACAACCTTCGGTACATCAAAATACATAAACTCATAATGAAACTGTCATCGTAACTTTAAGCGTGCGGACCCTACGGTTTGAGAACAATGTAGACATGACCGAGACACGTCTCCGGTCAATAACCAATAGCGGGACCTGGATGCCCATATTGGCTCCTACATATTCTACGAAGATCTTTATCGGTCAGACCGCATAACAACATACGTCGTTCCCTTTGTCATCGGTATGCTACTTGCCCGAGATTCGATCGTCGGTATCCAATACCGAGTTCAATCTCATTACCGGCAAGTCTCTTTACTCGTTCCGTAATGCATCATCCCGCAACTAACTCATTAGTTGCAATGCTTGCAAGGCTTAAGTGATGTGCATTACCGAGAGGGCCCAGAGATACCTCTCCAACGATCGGAGTGACAAATCCTAATCTCGAAATACGTCAACCCAACATGTACCTTTGGAGACACCTGTAGAGCACCTTTACAATCACCCAGTTACGTTGTGACGTTTGGTAGCACACAAAGTGTTCCTCCGGCACACGGGAGTTACATAATCTCATAGTCATAGGAATATGTATAAGTCATGAAGAAAGCAATAGCAACATACTAAACGATCGGGTGCTAAGCTAGTGGAATGGGTCATGTCAATCAGATCATTCAACTAATGATGTGATCCCGTTAATCAAATGACAACTCTTTGTCCATGGTTAGGAAACACAACCATCTTTGATTAACGAGCTAGTCAAGTAGAGGCATACTAGTGACACTTTGTTTGTTTATGTATTCACACATGTATTATGTTTCCGGTTAATAAAATTCTAGCATGAATAATAAACATTTATCATGATATAAGGAAATAAATAATATCTTTATTATTGCCTCTAGGGCATATTTCCTTCAGTCTCCCACTTGCACTAGAGTCAATAATCTAGATCACATCACCATGTGATTAACATCGATAGTTCACATCATTATGTGATTAACACCCATAGTTCACATCGCCATGTGACCAACACCCAAAGGGTTTACTAGATTCAGTAATCTAGTTCACATCGCTATGTGATTAACACCCAAAGAGTACTAAGGTGTGATCATGTTTTGCTTGTGAGAGAATCTTAGTCAATGGGTCTGCCACATTCAGATACGCATGTATTTTGCAAATTTCTATGTCAACAATGCTCTGCATGGAGCTACTCTAGCTAATTGCTCCCACTTTCAATATGTATCTAGACCGAGACTTAGAGTCATCTAGATTAGTGTCAAAACTTGCATCGACGTAACTCTTTACGACGAACCTTTTTGTCACCTCCATAATCGAGAAACATATCCTTATTCCACTAAGAATAATTTTGACCAATGTCCAGTGATCTACTCCTAGATCACTATTGTACTCCCTTGCCAAAATTAGTGTAGGGTATACAATAGATCTGGTACATAGCATGGCATACTTTATAAAACCTATGGCTGGGGCATAGGGAATGACTTTCATTATCTTTCTATCTTCTGCCGTGGTCGGGCTTTGAGTCTTACTCAATTTCACACCTTGTAACACAGGCAAGAACTCTTTCTTTGACTGTTCCATTTTGAACTACTTCAAAATCTTGTCAAGGTATGTACTCATTAAAAAAATTATCAAGCGTTTTGATCTATCTCTATAGATCTTGATGCTCAATATGTAAGTAGCTTCACCGAGGTCTTTCTTTGAAAAACTCCTTTCAAATACTCATTTATGCTTTGCAGAATAATTCTACATTATTTCTGATCAACAATATGTCATTCACATATACTTATCAGAAATGCTGTAGTGCTCCCACTCACTTTCTTGTAAATACAGGCTTCACCGCAAGTCTGTATAAAACTATATGCTTTGATCAACTCATCAAAGCGTATATTCCAACTCCGAGATGCTTGCACCAGTCCATAGATGGATCGCTGGAGCTTGCATATTTTGTTAGCACCTTTAGGATTGACAAAACCATCTTGTTGCATCACATACAACTCTTCTTTAATAAATCCATTAAGGAATGCAGTTTTGTTTATCCATTTGCCAGATTTCATAAAATGCGGCAATTACTAACATGATTCGGGCATACTTAAGCATAGATACGAGTGAGAAACTCTCGTCGTAGTCAACACCCTGAACTTGTCGAAAACCTTTTGCGACAATTCTAGCTTTGTAGATAGTAACACTACTATCAGCGTCCATCTTCCTCTTGAAGATCCATTTAATCTCAATGGCTCGCCGATCATTGGGCAAGTCAATCAAAGTCCATACTTTGTTCTCATACATGGATCTCATCTCAGATTTCATGGCCTCAAGCCATTTTGCGGAATCTGGGCTCACCATCGCTTCTTCATAGTTCGTAGGATTGCCGTACCACTCTGGTGCGGATCTCACTCTGGTTGATCTACGAGGTTCAGTAGTATCTTGTTCTGAAGTTTCATGATCATTATCATTAGCTTCCTCACTTATTGGTGTAGGTGTCACAGAAACAGGTTTCTGTGATGTATTACTCTTCAACAAGGGAGCAGGTACAATTACCTCGTCAAGTTCTACTTTCCTCCCACTCACTTCTTTCGAGAGAAACTCCTTCTCTAGAAAGTATCCATTATCAGCAACGAATGTCTTGCCTTTGGATCTGTGATAGAAGGTGTACCCAACTGTCTACTTTGGGTATCCTATGAAGACATATTTCTCCAATTTGAGTTTGAGCTTATCGAGATGAAACTTTTTCACATAAGCATTGCAACTCCAAACTTTAAGAAACGACAGCTTAGGTTTCTTGCCAAACCATAGTTCACACGGTGTCATCTCAACGGATTTAGATGGTGCCCTATTTAACGTGAATGCAGCTGTCTCTAATGCATAACCCCAAAATGATAGTGGTAGATCGGTAAGAGACATCATAGATCGCACTATATCTAATAAAGTACGGTTATGACGTTCGGACACACCATTACACTATGGTGTTCCAGGTGGCGTGAGTAGTGAAACTATTTCACATTGTTTTAATTGAAGGCCAAACTCGTAACTCAAACATTTTACCTCTGCGATCATATCGTAGAAACTTTTATTTTCTTGTCACGATGATTTTCCACTTCACTCTGAAATTCTTTGAGCTGTTCAAATGTTTCAGACTTATGTTTCATCAAGTAGATATCCCCATATCTGCTCAAATCATCTGTGAAGGTCAGAAAATAATGATACCTGCCGCAAGCCTTAATATTCATCGGACCACATACATCAGTATGTATGATTTCCAACAAATCTGTTGCTTGCTTCATTGTTCCGGAGAACGGTGTTTTAGTCATCTTGCCCATAAGGCATGGTTTGCAAGCATCAAGTGATTTCAAAAGCCCATCAGCATGGAGTTTCTTCATGCGCTTTACACCAATATGACTTAAACGGCAGTGCCACAAATAAGTTGCACTATCATTATTAACTTTGCATCTTTTGGTTTCAATATTATGAATTTGTGTATCACTACGATCGAGATCCAACGAACTTGTTTCATTGGGTGTATGACCATCGAAGGTTTTATTCATGTAAACAGAACAACAATTATTCTCTCACTTTAATGAATAACCGTATTGCAATAAACATGATCAAATCATATTCATGCTCAACGCAAAAACCAAATAACACTTATGTAGGTTCAACACTAATCCCGAAAGTATAGGGGAGTGTGCGATGATGATCATATCAATCTTGGAACTACTTCCAACACACATCATCACTTCACCCTTAACTAGTCTCTGTTTATTCTGCAACTCCTGTTTCGAGTTACTACTCTTAGCAACTGATCCAGTATCAAATACTGACGGGTTGCTATAAACACTAGTAAAGTACACATCAATAACATGTATATCAAATATACTTTTGTTCACTTTGCCATCCTTCTTATCCGCCAAATACTTGGGGCAGTTCTGCTTCCAGTGACCAGTCCCTTTGCAGTAGAAGCACTTAGTCTCAGGCTTAGGACCAGACTTGGGCTTCTTCACTTGAGCAGCAACTTGCTTCCTGTTCTTCTTGAAGTTCCCCTTCTTCCCTTTGCCCTTTTCTTGAAACTAGTGGTCTTGTTAACCATCAACACTTGATGTTTTTCTTGATTTCCACCTTCGTCGATTTCAGCATCACGAAGAGCTTGGGAATTGTTTCCGTTACCCCTTGCATATTATAGTTCATCACGAAGTTCTACTAACTTGGTGATGGTGACTAGAGAATTCTGTCAATCACTATTTTATCTGTAAGATTACCTCCCACTTGATTCAAGTGATTGTAGTACCCAGACAATCTGAGCACATGCTCACTAGTTGAGCAATTCTCCTCCATCTTTTAGCTATAGAACTTGTTGGAGACTTCATATCTCTCAACTCGGGTATTTGCTTGAAATATTAACTTCAACTCCTGGATCATCTCATATGCTCCATGACGTTCAAAACGTCTTTGAAATCCCGATTCTAAGCCATTAAGCATGGTGCACTAAACTATCAAGTAGTCATCATATTGAGCTAGCCAAACGTTCATAACGTCTGCATCTGCTCCTACAATAGGTCTGTCACCTAGCGATGCATCAAGGACATAATTCTTCTGTGCAGCAATGAGGATAAACCTCAGATCACAGATCCAATCCGCATCATTGCTACTAACATCTTTCAACACAATTTTCTCTAGGAACATATCCAAATAAACACAGGGAAGCAACAACGCGAGCTATTGATCTACAACATGATTTGCAAAATACTACCAGGACTAAGTTCATGATAAATTTAAGTTCAATTAATCATATTACTTAAGAACTCCCACTTAGATAGACATCCCTCTAATCTTCTAAGTGATCACGTGATCCAAATCAACTAAACCATAACCGATCATCACGTGAAATGGAGTAGTTTTCAATGGTGAACATCGCTATGTTGATCATATCTACTATATGATTCACGCTCGATCTTTCGATCTCAGTGTTCCGAGGCCATATCTGCATATGCTAGGCTCATCAAGTTTAACCTGAGTATTCTGCGTGTGCAAAACTGGCTTGCACCAGTTGTAGATGGACGTAGAGCTTATCACACCAGATCATCACGTGGTGTTTGGGCACGACGAACTTTGGCAACGGTGCATACTTAGGGAGAACACTTTTATCTTGAAATTTAGTGAGAGATCATCTTATAATGCTACCGTCAATCAAAGCAAGATAAGATGCATAAAAGATAAACATCACATGCAATCAATATAAGTGATATGATATGGCCATCATCATCTTGTGCTTGTGATCTCCATCTCCGAAGCACCGTCATGATCACCATCGTCACCGGCGCGACACCTTGATCTCCATCGTAGCATCGTTGTCGTCTCGCCAATCTTATGCTTCCACGACTATCGCTACTGCTTAGTGATAAAGTAAAGCATTACATCGCGATTGCATTGCATACAATACAGCGGCAACCATATGGCTCCTACCAGTTGCCGATAACTCAGTTACAAAACATGATCATCTCATACAATAAAATTTAGCATCATGTCTTGACCATATCACATCACAACATGCCCTGCAAAAACAAGTTAGACGTCCTCTACTTTGTTTGTTGCAAGTTTTTGAAGGAAATATGCCCTAGAGGCAATAATAAAGTTATTATTTATTTCCTTATATCATGATAAATGTTTATTATTCATGCTAGAATTGTATTAACCGGAAACATAATACATGTGTGAATACATAGACCAACAGAGTGTCACTAGTATGCCTCTACTTGACTAGCTCGTTAATCAAAGATGGTTATGTTTCCTAACCATGAACAAAGATTTGTTATTTGATTAACGAGGTCACATCATTAGTTGAATGATCTGATTGACATGACCCATTCCATTAGCTTAGCACCCGATCGTTTAGTATGTTGCTATTGCTTTCTTCATGACTTATACATGTTCCTATAACTATGAGATTATGCAACTCCCGTTTATCGGAGGAACACTTTGGGTACTACCAAACATCACAACGTAACTGGGTGATTATAAAGGAGTACTACAGGTGTCTCCAATGGCAGATGTTGGGTTGGCGTATTTCGAGATTAGGGTTTGTCACTCCGATTGTCGGAGAGGTATCTCTGGGCCCTCTCGGTAATGCACATCACATAAGCCTTGCAAGCACTGCAACTAATATGTTAGTTGTGAGATGATGTATTACGGAACGAGTAAAGAGACTTGCCGATGACGAGATTGAACTAGGTATTGGATACCGACGATCGAATCTCGGGCAAGTAACATACCGATGACAAAGGGAACAACGTATGTTGTTATGCGGTCTGACCGATAAAGATCTTCGTAGAATATGTAGGAGCCAATATGGGCATCCAGGTCCCGCTATTGGTTATTGACCGGAGACGTGTCTCGGTCATGTCTACATTGTTCTCGAACCGTAGGGTCCGCACGCTTAACGTTACGATGACAGTTTTTATGAGTTTATGCATTTTAATGTACCGAAGGTTGTTCGGAGTCCCGGATGAGATCGCGGACATGACGAGGAGTCTCGAAATGGTCGAGACGTAAAGATTGATATATTGGAAGACTATGTTTGGACATAGGAAGTGTTCCGGGTGAAATCGGGATTTTACCGGAATAGCGGGAGGGTTACCGGAACCCCCCGGGAGACTAATG
Source organism: Triticum monococcum (assembly GCA_034509565.1). NCBI lineage: Eukaryota > Viridiplantae > Streptophyta > Magnoliopsida > Poales > Poaceae > Triticum > Triticum monococcum. Next base: position 26,702,834 of record CM067847.1, read on the forward strand.
GGCCTATTGGGCCTTAGTGGAAAAGAGAAAAGGGGCAGCCCATAGCTGGCCGGCGCCCCCCCCCCCCCCTTCCCCAAGTCCTAGTAGGACTAGGAGAAGGGGCCGGCCCCCCTCTCTCTCCTTTCCCCCTTGAGAGTCCTAATTGGAATAGGATTGGAGGGGGGAGTCCTACTCCCGGTGGGAGTAGGACTCCCCCTGCGCCTCCCTCTCTCTGGCCGGCCGGCCCCCTCCCTCCAACCTTTATATACGGGGGCAGGGGACACCCCAAGACACACAAGTTGATCCTTGAGATCGTTCCTTAGCCGTGTGCGGTGCCCCCTGCCACCAAATTCCACCTCGATCATATCGTTGTAGAGCTTAGGCGAAGCCCTGCGTCGGTAGTACATCAAGATCGTCACCACGCCGTCGTGCTGACGGAACTCTTCCTCGACGCTTTGCTGGATCGGAGCCCGAGGATCGTCATCGAGCTGAACGTGTGCTAAGAACTCGGAGGTGCCGGAGTAACGGTGCTTGGATCGGTCAGATCGGGAAGAAGATGTACGACTACTTCCTCTATGGTGTGTGATCGCTTCTGCAGTCGGTCTGCGTTGGTACGTAGACAACACTCTCCCCTCTCGTTGCTGTGCATCACCATGATCTTGCGTGTGCGTAGGAAAAAATTTCGAAATTACTGCGTTCCCCAACAGTGGCATCCGAGCCTAGGTTTTATGGTTTGATGTTATTTGCACGAGTAGAAAACAAGTGAGTTGTGGGCGATACAAGTCATACTGCCTACCAGCATGTCATACTTTGGTTCGGCGGTATTGTTGGGTGAGACGATCCGGACCAACCTTACGCGTACTCTTACGCGAGACCGGTTCCCTCGACGTGCTTTGCACATAGATGGCTTGCGGAAGACTGTCTCTCCAACTTTAGTTGAACCAAGTGTGACTACGCCCGGTCCTTGAGAAGGTTAAAACGGAGTCTATTTGACGAACTATCGTTGTGGTTTTGATGCGTAGGTGAGATGAGTTCTTACTTAAGCCCGTAGCAGCCACGTAAAACTTGCAACAACAAAGTAGAGGACGTCTAACTTGTTATTGCAGGGCATATTGTGATGTGATATGGTCAAGGCATGATGCTGATTTTATTGTATGAGATGATCATGTTTTGTAACCGAATTATCGGCAACTGGCAGGAGCCATATGGTTGTCGCTTTATTGTATGCAATGCAATCGCGATGTAATGCTTTACTTTATTACTAAGCGGTAGTGATAGTCGTGGATGCATAAGATTGGCGAGACGACAACGATGCTACGATGGAGATCAAGGTGGCGCGCCGGTGACGATGGTGATCATGACGGTGCTTCGGAGATGGAGATCACAAGCACAAGATGATGATGGCCATATCATATCACTTATATTGATTGCATGTGATGTTTATCCTTTTATGCATCTTATCTTGCTTTGATTGACGGTAGCATTATAAGGTGATCTCTCACTAAATTATCAAGAAGTGTTCTCCCTGAGTATGCACCGTTGCCAAAGTTCGTCGTGCCCAGACACCATGTGATGATCGGGTGTGATAAGCTCTACGTCCATCTACAACGGGTGCAAGCCAGTTTTGCACACGCAGAATACTCAGGTTAAACTTGACGAGCCTAGCATATGCAGATATGGCCTCGGAACACAGAGACCGAAAGGTCGAGCGTGAATCATATAGTAGATATGATCAACATGACGATGTTCACCATTGAAAACTACTCCATCTCACGTGATGATCGGTTATGGTTTAGTTGATTTGGATCACGTGATCCCTTAGAGGATTAGAGGGATGTCTATCTAAGTGGGAGTTCCTAAGTAATTTGATTAACTGAACTTAAACTTATCATGAACTTAGTGAAGGAAATATGCCCTAGAGGCAATAATAAAGTTATTATTTATTTCCTTATATCATGATAAATGTTTATTATTCATGCTAGAATTGTATTAACCGGAAACATAATACATGTGTGAATACATAGACCAACAGAATGTCACTAGTATGCCTCTACTTGACTAGCTCGTTAATCAAAGATGGTTATGTTTCCTAACCATGAACAAAGAGTTGTTATTTGATTAACGAGGTCACATCATTAGTTGAATGATCTGATTGACATGACCCATTCCATTAGCTTAGCACCCGATCGTTTAGTATGTTGCTATTGCTTTCTTCATGACTTATACATGTTCCTATAACTATGAGATTATGCAACTCCCGTTTACCGGAGGAACACTTTGGGTACTACCAAACGTCACAACGTAACTGGGTGATAATAAAGGAGTACTACAGGTGTCTCCAATGGTAGATGTTGGGTTGGCGTATTTCGAGATTAGGGTTTGTCACTCCGATTGTCGGAGAGGTATCTCTGGGCCCTCTCGGTAATGCACATCACATAAGCCTTGCAAGCACTGCAACTAATATGTTAGTTGTGAGATGATGTATTACGGAACGAGTAAAGAGACTTGCCAGTAACGAGATTGAACTAGGTATTGGATACCGACGATCGAATCTCGGGCAAGTAACATACCGATGACAAAGGGAACAACGTATGTTGTTATGCGGTCTGACCGATAAAGATCTTCGTAGAATATGTAGGAGCCAATATGGGCATCCAGGTCCCGCTATTGGTTATTGACCAGAGACGTGTCTCGGTCATGTCTACATTGTTCTCGAACCGTAGGGTCCGCACGCTTAACGTTACGATGACAGTTATTATGAGTTTATGCATTTTGATGTACCGAAGGTTGTTCGGAGTCCCGGATGAGATCACGGACATGACGAGGAGTCTCGAAATGGTCGAGACGTAAAGATTGATATATTGGAAGCCTATGTTTGGACATAGGAAGTGTTCCGGGTGAAATCGGGATTTTACCGGAATACCGGGAGGGTTACCGGAACCCCCCGGGAGACTAATGGGCCTATTGGGCCTTAGTGGAAAAAGAGAAAAGGGGCAGCCCATAGCTGGCCGGCGCCCCCCCTTTCCCCAAGTCCTAGTAGGACTAGGAGAAGGGGCCGGCCCCCCCTCTTTCTCCTTTCCCCCCGAGAGTCCTAATTGGAATAGGATTGGAGGGGGGGAGTCCTACTCCCGGTGGGAGTAGGACTCCCCTGCGCCTCCCTCTCCCTGGCCGGCCGGCCCCCCTTCCTCCAACCTTTATATACGGGGGCAGGGGACACCCCAAGACACACAAGTTGATCCTTGAGATCGTTCCTTAGCCGTGTGCGGTGCCCCCTGCCACCAAATTCCACCTCGATCATACCGTTGTAGTGCTTAGGCGAAGCCCTGCGTCGGTAGTACATCAAGATCGTCATCACGCCGTCGTGCTGACGGAACTCTTCCTCGACGCTTTGCTGGATTGGAGCCCGAGGATCGTCATCGAGCTGAACGTGTGCTAAGAACTCGGAGGTGCCGAAGTAACGGTGCTTGGATCGGTCGGATCGGGAAGAAGACGTACGACTACTTCCTCTACGTTGTGTGATCGCTTCCGCAGTCGGTCTGCGTTGGTACGTAGACAACACTCTCCCCTCTCGTTGCTGTGCATCACCATGATCTTGCGTGTGCGTAGGAAATTTTTCGAAATTACTACGTTCCCCAACAGTGGCATCCGAGCCTAGGTTTTATGGTTTGATGTTATTTGCACGAGTAGAACACAAGTGAGTTGTGGGCGATACAAGTCATACTGCCTACCAGCATGTCATACTTTGGTTCGGCGGTATTGTTGGGTGAGACGATCCGGACCAACCTTACGCGTACTCTTACGTGAGACCGGTTCCCTCGACGTGCTTTGCACATAGATGGCTTGCGGAAGACTGTCTCTCCAACTTTAGTTGAACCAAGTGTGACTACGCCCGGTCCTTGAGAAGGTTAAAACGGAGTCTATTTGACGAACTATCGTTGTGGTTTTGATGCGTAGGTGAGATGAGTTCTTACTTAAGCCCGTAGCAGCCACGTAAAACTTGCAACAACAAAGTAGAGGACGTCTAACTTGTTTTTGCAGGGTATGTTGTGATGTGATATGGTCAAGGCATGATGCTGATTTTATTGTATGAGATGATCATGTTTTGTAACCGAATTATCGGCAACTGGCAGGAGCCATATGGTTGTCGCTTTATTGTATGCAATGCAATCGCGATGTAATGCTTTACTTTATTACTAAACGGTAGTGATAGTCGTGGAAGCATAAGATTGGCGAGACGACAACGATGCTACGATGGAGATCAAGGTGTCGCGCCGGTGACGATGGTGATCATGACGGTGCTTCGGAGATGGAGATCACAAAGCACAAGATGATGATGGCCATATCATATCACTTATATTGATTGCATGTGATGTTTATCCCTTTTATGCATCTTATCTTGCTTTGATTGACGGTAGCATTATAAGATGATCTCTCACTAAATTATCAAGAAGTGTTCTCCCTGAGTATGCACCGTTGCCAAAGTTCGTCGTGCCCAGACACCACGTGATGATCGGGTGTGATAAGCTCTACGTCCAAATAGAACGGGTGCAAAACAGTTGCACACGCAGAATACTCAGGTTATACTTGACGAGCCAAGCATATACAGATATGGCCTCGGAACACGGAGGCCGAAAGGTCGAGCGTGAATCATATAGTAGATATGATCAACATAACGATGTTCACCATTGAAAACTACTCCATCTCACGTGATGATCGGTTATGGTTTAGTTGATTTGGATCACGTGATCACTTAGAAGATTAGAGGGATGTCTATCTAAGTGGGAGTTCCTAAGTAATTTGATTAACTGAACTTAAACTTATCATGAACTTAGTACCTGACAGTATCTTGCTTGTTTATGTTGATCGTAGATAGATGGCTCGTGCTATTGTTCCGTTGAATTTTAATGCGTTCCTTGAGAAAGCAAAGTTGAAAGATGATGGTAGCAATTACACGGACTGGGTCCGTAACCTGAGGATTATCCTCATTGCTGCACAGAAGAATTACGTCCTGGAAGCACCGCTGGGTGACAGGCCTGCTGCTGGAGCAACGCCAGATGTTATGAACGTCTGGCAGAGCAAAACTGATGACTACTCGATAGTTCAGTGTGCCATGCTTTACGGCTTAGAATCGGGACTTCAATGACGTTTTGAACGTCATGGAGCATATGAGATGTTCCAGGAGTTGAAGTTAATATTTCAAGCAAATGCCCGAATTGAGAGATATGAACTCTCCAATAAGTTCTATAGCTGCAAGATGGAGGAGAACAGTTCTGTCAGTGAGCATATACTCAAAATGTCTGGGTATAATAATCACTTGATTCAGATGGGAGTTAATCTTCCAGATGATTGCGTCATTGACAGAATTCTCCAATCACTGCCACCAAGCTACAAGAGCTTCGTGATGAACTATAATATGCAAGGGATGAACAAGACTATTTCCGAGCTCTTCGCAATGCTGAAAGCTGCGGAGGTAGAAATCAAGAAGGAGCATCAAGTGTTGATGGTTAGCAAAACCACTAGTTTCAAGAAAAAGGGCAAAGGGAAGAAGAAGGGAAACTTCAAGAAGAACAGCAAGCAAGTTGCTGCTCAGGAGAAGAAACCCAAGTCTGGACCTAAGCCTGAAACTGAGTGCTTCTACTGCAAGCAGACTGGTCACTGGAAGCGGAACTGCCCCAAGTATTTGGCGGATAAGAAGGATGGCAAAGTGAGCAAAGGTATATGTGATATACATGTTATTGATGTGTACCTTACTAGAGCTCGCAGTAGCACCTGGGTATTTGATACTGGTTCTGTTGCTAATATTTGCAACTCAAAACAGGGACTACGGAATAAGCGGACGCTAGCAAAGGACGAGGTGACGATGCGCGTGGGAAACGGTTCCAAAGTCGATGTGATCGCGGTCGGCACGCTACCTCTACATCTACCTTCGGGATTAATATTAGACCTAAATAATTGTTATTTGGTGCCAGCGTTGAGCATGAACATTATATCTGGATCTTGTTTGATGCGAGACGGTTATTCATTTAAATCAGAGAATAATGGTTGTTCTATTTATATGAGTAATATCTTTTATGGTCATGCACCTTTGAAGAGTGGTCTATTCTTGTTGAATCTCGATGATAGTGATACACATATTCATAATGTAGAAGCCAAAAGATGCAAAGTTAATAATGATAGTGCAACTTATTTGTGGCACTGCCGTTTGGGTCATATCGGTGTAAAGCGCATGAAGAAACTCCATACTGATGGGCTTTTGGAACCACTTGATTATGAATCACTTGGTACTTGCGAACCGTGCCTCATAGGCAAGATGACTAAAACACCGTTCTCCGGTACTATGGAGAGAGCAACAGATTTATTGGAAATCATACATACCGATGTATGTGGTCCGATGAATATTGAGGCTCATGGCGGATATCGTTATTTTCTCACCTTCACAGATGATTTAAGTAGATATGGGTATATCTACTTAATGAAACATAAGTCTGAAACATTTGAAAAGTTCAAAGAATTTCAGAGTGAGGTTGAAAATCATCGTAACAAGAAAATAAAGTTTCTACGATCTGATCGTGGAGGAGAATATTTGAGTTACGAGTTTGGTGTACATTTGAAAAATTGTGGAATAGTTTCGCAACTCACGCCACCCGGAACACCACAGCGTAATGGTGTGTCCAAACGTCGTAATCGTACTTTACTAGATATGATGCGATCTATGATGTCTCTTACTGATTTACCGCTATCGTTTTGGGGTTATGCTTTAGAGACGGCCGCATTCACGTTAAATAGGGCACCATCAAAATCCGTTGAGACGACACCTTATGAACTATGGTTTGGCAAGAAACCAAAGTTGTCATTTCTTAAAGTTTGGGGCTGCGATGCTTATGTGAAAAAGCTTTAACCTGATAAGCTCGAACCCAAATCGGAGAAATGTGTCTTCATAGGATACCAAAGGAAACTATTGGATACACCTTCTATCACAGATCCGAAGGCAAGACTTTTGTTGCTAAATTCGGAAACTTTCTAGAGAAGGAGTTTCTCTCGAAAGAAGTGAGTGGGAGGAAAGTAGAACTTGACGAGGTAACTGTACCTGCTCCCTTATTGGAAAATAGTACATCACAGAAAACTGTTTCTGCGACACCTATACCAATCAGTGAGGAAGCTAATGATGATGATCATGAAACTTCAGGACAAGATACTACTGAACCACGTAGATCAACCAGAGTGAGATCCGCACCAGAGTGCTACGGTAATCCAGTTCTGGAAGTCATGCTACTAGATCATGATGAACCTACGAACTATGAAGAAGCGATGGTGAGCCCAGATTCCGCAAAGTGGCTTGAGGCCATGAAATCTGAGATGGGATCCATGTATGAAAACAAAGTATGGACTTTGGTTGACTTGCCCGATGATCGGCAAGCAATTGAGAATAAATGGATCTTCAAGAAAAAGACTGACGCTGACGGTAATGTTACTGTCCATAAAGCTTGACTTGTCGCGAAAGGTTTTCGACAAGTTCAAAGGGTTGACTACGATGAGACCTTCTCACCCGTAGCGATGCTTAAGTCCGTCAGAATTATGTTAGCAATTGCCGCATTTTATGATTATGAAATATGGCAGATGGATGTCAAAACTGCATTCCTGAATGGATTTCTGGAAGAAGATTTGTATATGATACAACCAGAAGGTTTTGTCGATCCAAAAGGAGCTAACAAAGTATGCAAACTCCAGCGATCCATTTATGGACTGGTGCAAGCATCTCGGAGATGGAATAAACGCTTTGATAGTGTGATCAAAGCATTTGGCTTTATACAGATTTTTGGAGAAGCCTGTATTTACAAGAAAGTGAGTGGGAGCTCTGTAGCATTTCTGATATTATATGTGGATGACATATTGCTGATTGGAAATGATATAGAATTTCTGGATAGCATAAAAGGATACTTGAATGAAAGTTTTTCGATGAAAGACCTCGGGGAAGCTGCTTACATATTAGGCATAAAAATCTATAGAGATAGATCAAAACGCTTAATTGGACTTTCACAGAGCACATACCTTGACAAGATTTTGAAGAAGTTCAAAATGGATCAAGCAAAGAAAGGGTTCTTGCCTGTGTTACAAGGTGTGAAGTTGAGTCAGACTCAATGCCCGACCACCGCAGAAGATAGAGAGAAAATGAAAGATGTTCCCTATGCTTCAGCCATAGGCTCTATCATGTATGCAATGCTGTGTACCAGACCTAATGTGTGCCTTGCTATAAGTTTAGCAGGGAGGTACCAAAGTAATCCAGGAATGGATCACTGGACAGCGGTCAAGAATATCCTGAAATACCTGAAAAGGACTAAGGATATGTTTCTCGTATACGGAGGTGACAAAGAGCTCACCGTAAGAGGTTACGTTGATGCAAGCTTTGACACTGATCCGGACGATTCTAAATCGCAAACCGGATACGTGTTCACTTTAAACGGTGGAGCTGTTAGTTGGTGCAGTTCTAAACAAAGCGTCGTAGCGGGATCTACATGTGAAGTGGAGTACATAGCTGCTTCGGAAGCAGCGAACGAAGGAGTCTGGATGAAGGAGTTCATATCCGATCTAGGTGTCATACCTAGTGCATCGGGTCCAATGAAAATCTTCTGTGACAATACTGGAGCAATTGCCTTGGCAAAGGAATCCAGATTTCACAAAAGAACCAAACACATCAAGAGACGCTTCAACTTCATCCGGGATTTAGTCCAGGTGGGAGACATAGAGATTTGCAAGATACATACGGATCTGAATGTTGCAGACCCGTTGACTAAGCCTCTTCCACGAGCAAAACATGATCAGCACCAAGGCTCCATGGGTGTTAGAATCATTACTGTGTAATCTAGATTATTGACTCTAGTGCAAGTGGGAGACTGAAGGAAATATGCCCTAGAGGCAATAATAAAGTTATTATTTATTTCCTTATATCATGATAAATGTTTATTATTCATGCTAGAATTGTATTAACCGGAAACATAATACATGTGTGAATACATAGACCAACAGAATGTCACTAGTATGCCTCTACTTGACTAGCTCGTTAATCAAAGATGGTTATGTTTCCTAACCATGAACAAAGAGTTGTTATTTGATTAACGAGGTCACATCATTAGTTGAATGATCTGATTGACATGACCCATTCCATTAGCTTAGCACCCGATCGTTTAGTATGTTGCTATTGCTTTCTTCATGACTTATACATGTTCCTATAACTATGAGATTATGCAACTCCCATTTACCGGAGGAACACTTTGGGTACTACCAAACGTCACAATGTAACTAGGTGATAATAAAGGAGTACTACAGGTGTCTCCAATGGTAGATGTTGGGTTGGCGTATTTCGAGATTAGGGTTTGTCACTCCGATTGTCGGAGAGGTATCTCTGGGCCCTCTCGGTAATGCACATCACATAAGCCTTGCAAGCACTGCAACTAATATGTTAGTTGTGAGATGATGTATTATGGAACGAGTAAAGAGACTTGCCAGTAACGAGATTGAACTAGGTATTGGATACCGACGATCGAATCTCGGGCAAGTAACATACCGATGACAAAGGGAACAACGTATGTTGTTATGCGGTCTGACCGATAAAGATCTTCGTAGAATATGTAGGATCCAATATGGGCATCCGGGTCCCGCTATTGGTTATTGACCGGAGACGTGTCTCGGTCATGTCTAAATTGTTCTCGAATCGTAGGGTCCGCACGCTTAACGTTACGATGACAGTTATTATGAGTTTATGCATTTTGATGTACCGAAGGTTGTTCGGAGTCCCGGATGAGATCACGGACATGACGAGGAGTCTCGAAATGGTCGAGACGTAAAGATTGATATATTGGAAGCCTATGTTTGGACATAGGAAGTGTTCCGGGTGAAATCGGGATTTTACCGGAATACCGGGAGGGTTACCGGAACCCCCCGGGAGACTAATGGGCCTATTGGGCCTTAGTGGAAAAAGAGAAAAGGGGCAGCCCATAGCTGGCCGGCGCCCCCCCTTTCCCCAAGTCCTAGTAGGACTAGGAGAAGGCCCCCCCCCCTCTTTCTCCTTTCCCCCCGAGAGTCCTAATTGGAATAGGATTGGAGGGGGGAGTCCTACTCCCGGTGGGAGTAGGACTCCCCTGCGCCTCCCTCTCCCTGGCCGGCCGGCCCCCCTTCCTCCAACCTTTATATACGGGGGCAGGGGACACCCCAAGACACACAAGTTGATCCTTGAGATCGTTCCTTAGCCGTGTGCGGTGCCCCCTGCCACCAAATTCCACCTCGATCATACCGTTGTAGTGCTTAGGCGAAGCCTTGCGTCGATAGTACATCAAGATCGTCATCACGCCGTCGTGCTGACGGAACTCTTCCTTGACGCTTTGCTGGATCGGAGCCTGAGGATCGTCGTCGAGCTGAACGTGTGCTAAGAACTCGGAGGTGCCGGAGTAACGGTGCTTGGATCGGTCGGATCGGGAAGAAGACGTACGACTACTTCCTCTATGTTGTGTGATCGCTTCCGCAGTCGGTCTGCGTTGGTACGTAGACAACACTCTCCCCTCTCGTTGCTGTGAATCACCATGATCTTGCGTGTGCGTAGGAAAATTTTCAAAATTACTACGTTCCCCAACACTTAGTACCTGATAGTATCTTGCTTGTTTATGTTGATTGTAGATAGATGGCTCGTGCTGTTGTTCCGTTGAATTTTAATGCGTTCCTTGAGAAAGCAAAGTTGAAAGATGATGGTAGCAATTACACGGACTAGGTCCGTAACCTGAGGATTATCCTCATTGCTGCACAGAAGAATTACGTCTTGGAAGCACCGCTGGGTGCCAGGCCTGCTGCTGGAGCAACACCAGATGTTATGAACGTCTGGCAGAGCAAAGCTGATGACTACTCGATAGTTCAATGTGCCATGCTTTACGGCTTAGAATCGGGACTTCAACGACGTTTTGAACGTCATGGAGCATATGAGATGTTCCAGGAGTTAAAGTTAATATTTCAAGCAAATGCCCGAATTGAGAGATATGAAGTCTCCAATAAGTTCTATAGCTGCAAGATGGAGGAGAATAGTTCTGTCTGTGAACATATACTCAAAATGTCTGGGTATAATAATCACTTGATTCAGATGGGAGTTAATCTTCCAGATGATTGCCTCATTGACAGAATTCTCCAATCACTGCCACCAAGCTATAAGAGCTTCGTGATGAACTATAATATGCAAGGGATGAACAAGACTATTCCCGAGCTCTTCGCAATGCTGAAAGCTGCGGAGGTAGAAATCAAGAAGGAGCATCAAGTGTTGATGGTTAACAAAACCACTAGTTTCAAGAAAAAGGGCAAAGGGAAGAAGAAGGGGAACTTCAAGAAGAACAGCAAGCAAGTTGCTGCTCAAGAGAAGAAACCCAAGTCTGGACCTAAGCCTGAAACTGAGTGCTTCTACTGCAAGCAGACTGGTCACTGGAAGCGGAACTGCCCCAAGTATTTGGCGGATAAGAAGGATGGCAAGGTGAACAAAGGTATATGTGATATACATGTTATTGATGTGTACCTTACTAGAGCTCGCAGTAGCACCTGGGTATTTGATACTGGTTCTGTTGCTAATATTTGCAACTCAAAGCAGGGACTACGGAATAAGAGGACGCTAGCAAAGGACAAGGTGACGATGCGCATGGGAAACGGTTCCAAAGTCGATGTGATCGCGGTCGGCACGCTACCTCTACATCTACCTTCAGGATTAATATTAGACCTAAATAATTGTTATTTGGTGCCAGCGTTGAGCATGAACATTATATCTGGATCTTGTTTGATGCGAGACGGTTATTCATTTAAATCAGAGAATAATGGTTGTTCTATTTATATGAGTAATATCTTTTATGGTCATGCACCCTTGAAGAGTGGTCTATTCTTATTAAATCTCGATAGTAGTGATACACATATTCATAATGCAGAAGCCAAAAGATGCAGAGTTGATAATGATAGTGCAACTTATTTGTGGCACTGCCGTTTAGGTCATATCGGTGTAAAGCGCATGAAGAAACTCCATACTGATGGGCTTTTGGAACCACTTGATTATGAATCACTTGGTACTTGCGAACCGTGCCTCATAGGCAAGATAACTAAAACACCGTTCTCCGGTACTATGGAGAGAGCAACAGACTTATTGGAAATCATACATACCGATGTATGTGGTCCGATGAATATTGAGGCTCATGGCGGATATCGTTATTTTCTCACCTTCACAAATGATTTAAGCAGATATGGGTATATCTACTTAATGAAACATAAGTCTGAAACATTTGAAAAGTTCAAGGAATTTCAGAGTGAAGTTGAAAATCATCGTAACAAGAAAATAAAGTTTCTACGATCTGATCGTGGAGGAGAATATTTGAGTTACGAGTTTGGTATACATTTGAAAAATTGTGGAATAGTTTCACAACTCACGCCACCCGGAACACCACAGTGTAATTGTGTGTCCGAACGTCGTAATCGTACTTTACTAGATATGGTGCGATCTATGATGTCTCTTACTGATTTACCGCTATCGTTTTGGGGTTATGCTTTAGAGACGGCCGCATTCACGTTAAATAGGGCACCATCAAAATCCGTTGAGACGACGCCTTATGAACTATGGTTTGGCAAGAAACCAAAGTTGTCGTTTCTTAAAGTTTGGGGCTGCGATGCTTATGTGAAAAAGCTTCAACCTGATAAGCTCGAACCCAAAGCGGAGAAATGTGTCTTCATAGGATACCCAAAGGAAACTGTTGGGTATACCTTCTATCACAGATCCGAAGGCAAGACATTCGTTGCTAAGAATGGATCATTTCTAGAGAAGGAGTTTCTCTCGAAAGAAGTGAGTGGGAGGAAAGTAGAACTTGACGAGGTAACTGTACCTACTCCCTTATTGGAAAATAATACATCACAGAAAATTGTTTCTGCGACACCTATGCCAATTAGTGAGGAAGCTAATGATGATGATCATGAAGCTTCAGGACAAGATACTACTGAACCACGTAGATCAACCAGAGTGAGATCCGCACCAGAGTGGTACGGTAATCCAGTTCTGGAAGTCATGCTACTAGATCATGATGAACCTACGAACTATGAAGAAGCGATGGTGAGCCCAGATTCCGCAAAGTGGCTTGAGGCCATGAAATCTGAGATGGGATCCATGTATGAAAACAAAGTATGGACTTTGGTTGACTTGCCCGATGATCGGCAAGCAATTGAGAATAAATGGATCTTCAAGAAAAAGACTGACGCTGACGGTAATATTACTGTCTATAAAGCTCGACTTGTCGCGAAAGGTTTTCGACAAGTTCAAGGGGTTGACTATGATGAGACCTTCTCACCCGTAGCGATGCTTAAGTCCGTCAGAATTATGTTAGCAATTGCCGCATTTTATGATTATGAAATATGGCAGATGGATGTCAAAACTGCATTCCTGAATGGATTTCTGGAAGAAGAGTTGTATATGATGCAACCAGAAGGTTTTGTCGATCCAAAGGAAGCTAACAAAGCATGCAAGCTCCAGCGATCCATTTATGGACTGGTGCAAGCCTCTCGGAGTTGGAATAAACGCTTTGATAGTGTGATCAAAGCATTTGGTTTTATACAGACTTTTAGAGAAGCCTTTATTTATAAGAAAGTGAGTGGGAGCTCTGTAGCATTTCTGATATTATATGTGGATGACATATTATTGTTTGGAAATAGAATTTCTGGATAGCATAAAGGGATACTTGAATAATAGTTTTTCAATGAAAGACCTCGGTGAAGCTGCTTACATATTGGGCATTAAGATCTATAGAGATAGATCAAGACGCTTAATTGGACTTTCACAAAGCACATACCTTGACAAATTTTTGAAGAAGTTCAAAATGGATCACGCAAAGAAAGGGTTCTTGCCTGTGTTACAAGGTGTGAAGTTGAGTAAGACTCAATGTCCGACCACTGCAGAAGATAGAGAGAAAATGAAAGATGTTCCCTATGCTTCAACCATAGGCTCTATCATGTATGCAATGCTGTGTACCAGACCTGATGTGTGCCTTGCTATAAGTCTAGCAGGGAGGTACCAAAGTAATCCAGGAGTGGATCACTGGACAGCGGTCAAGAACATCCTGAAGTACCTGAAAAGAACTAAGGATATGTTTCTTGTATATGGAGGTGACAAAGAGCTCATCGTAAATGGTTACGTTGATGCAAGATTTGACACTGATCCGGACGATTCTAAATCGCAAACCGGATACGTGTTTACATTAAACGGTGGAGCTGTCAGTTGGTGCAGTTCTAAACAAAGCGTCGTGGCGGGATCTACATGTGAAGCGGAGTACATAGCTGCTTCGGAAGCAGCAAATGAAGGAGTCTGGATGAAGGAGTTCATATCCGATCTAGGTGTCATACCTAGTGCATCGGGTCCAATAAAAATCTTTTGTGAGAATACTGGTGCAATTGCCTTGGCAAAGGAATCCAGATTTCACAAAAGAACCAAACACATCAAGAGACGCTTCAACTCCATCCGGGATTTAGTCCAGGTGGGAGACATAGAAATTTGCAGATGGATGTCAAAACTGCATTCCTGAATGGATTTCTGGAAGAAGAGTTGTATATGATGCAACCAGAAGGTTTTGTCGATCCAAAGGAAGCTAACAAAGCATGCAAGCTCCAGCGATCCATTTATGGACTGGTGCAAGCATCTCGGAGTTGGAATAAACGCTTTGATAGTGTGATCAAAGCATTTGGCATTATACAGACTTTTGGAGAAGCCTGTATTTACAAGAAAGTGAGTGGGAGCTCTGTAGCATTTCTGATATTATATGTGGATGACATATTGCTGATTGGAAATGATATAGAATTTCTGGATAGCATAAAGGGAGACTTGAATAAAAGTTTTTCGATGAAAGACCTCGGGGAAGCTGCTTACATATTAGGCATAAAGATCTATAGAGATAGATCAAAACGCTTAATTGGACTTTCACAGAGCACATACCTTGACAAGATTTTGAAGAAGTTCAAAATGGATCAAGCAAAGAAAGGGTTCTTGCCTGTGTTACAAGGTGTGAAGTTGAGTCAGACTCAATGCCCGACCACTGCAGAAGATAGAGAGAAAATGAAAGATGTTCCCTATGCTTCAGCCATAGGCTCTATCATATATGCAATGCTGTGTACCAGACCTGATGTGTGCCTTGCTATAAGTTTAGCAGGGAGGTACCAAAGTAATCCAGGAATGGATCACTGGACAGCGGTCAAGAACATCCTGAAATACCTGAAAAGGACTAAGGATATGTTTCTCGTATATGGAGGTGACAAAGAGCCCACCGTAAGAGGTTACGTTGATGCAAGCTTTGACACTGATCCGGACGATTCTAAATCGCAAACCGGATACGTGTTTACTTTAAACGGTGGAGCTGTCAGTTGGTGCAGTTCTAAACAAAGCGTCGTAGCGGGATCTACATGTGAAGCGGAGTACATAGCTGCTTCGGAAGCAGCAAACGAAGGAGTCTGGATGAAGGAGTTCATATCCGATCTAGGTGTCATACCTAGTGCATCGGGTCCAATAAAAATCTTCTGTGACAATACTGGTGCAATTGCCTTGGCAAAGGAATCCAGATTTCACAAAAGAACCAAACACATCAAGAGACGCTTCAACTCCATCCGGGATTTAGTCCAGGTGGGAGACATAGAAATTTGCAAGATACATACGGATCTGAATGTTGCAGACCAGTTGACTAAGCCTCTTCCACGAGCAAAACATGATCAGCACCAAGGCTCCATGGGTGTTAGAATCATTACTGTGTAATCTAGATTATTGACTCTAGTGCAAGTGGGAGACTGAAGGAAATATGCCCTAGAGGCAATAATAAAGTTATTATTTATTTCCTTATATCATGATAAATGTTTATTATTCATGCTAGAATTGTATTAACCGGAAACATAATACATGTGTGAATACATAGACCAACAGAGTGTCACTAGTATGCCTCTACTTGACTAGCTCGTTAATCAAAGATGGTTATGTTTCCTAACCATGAACAAAGAGTTGTTATTTGATTAACGAGGTCACATCATTAGTTGAATGATCTGATTGACATGACCCATTCCATTAGCTTAGCACCCGATCGTTTAGTATGTTGCTATTGCTTTCTTCATGACTTATACATGTTCCTATAACTATGAGATTATGCAACTCCCGTTTACCGAAGGAACACTTTGGGTACTACCAAACGTCACAACGTAACTGGGTGATTATAAAGGAGTACTACAGGTGTCTCCAATGGCAGATGTTGGGTTGGCGTATTTCGAGATTAGGGTTTGTCACTTCGATTGTCGGAGAGGTATCTCTGGGCCCTCTCGGTAATGCACATCACATAAGCCTTGCAAGCACTGCAACTAATATGTTAGTTGTGAGATGATGTATTACGGAACGAGTAAAGAGACTTGCCGATGACGAGATTGAACTAGGTATTGGATACCGACGATCGAATCTCGGGCAAGTAACATACCGATGACAAAGGGAACAACGTATGTTGTTATGCGGTCTGACCGATAAAGATCTTCGTAGAATATGTAGGAGCCAATATGGGCATCCAGGTCCCGCTATTGGTTATTGACCGGAGACGTGTCTCGGTCATGTCTACATTGTTCTCGAACCGTAGGGTCCGCACGCTTAACGTTACGATGACAGTTATTATGAGTTTATGCATTTTGATGTACCGAAGGTTGTTCGGAGTCCCGGATGAGATCGCGGACATGACGAGGAGTCTCGAAATGGTCGAGACGTAAAGATTGATATATTGGAAGACTATGTTTGGACATAGGAAGTGTTCCGGGTGAAATCGGGATTTTACCGGAATACCGGGAGGGTTACCGGAACCCCCCGGGAGACTAATGGGCCTATTGGGCCTTAGTGGAAAAGAGAAAAGGGGCAGCCCATAGCTGGCCGGCGCCCCCCCCCTTCCCCAAGTCCTAGTAGGACTAGGAGAAGGGGCCGGCCCCCCTCTCTCTCCTTTCCCCCTTGAGAGTCCTAATTGGAATAGGATTGGAGGGGGGAGTCCTACTCCCGGTGGGAGTAGGACTCCCCCTGCGCCTCCCTCTCTCTGGCCGGCCGGCCCCCTCCCTCCAACCTTTATATACGGGGCAGGGGACACCCCAAGACACACAAGTTGATCCTTGAGATCGTTCCTTAGCCGTGTGCGGTGCCCCCTGCCACCAAATTCCACCTCGATCATATCGTTGTAGAGCTTAGGCGAAGCCCTGCGTCGGTAGTACATCAAGATCGTCACCACGCCGTCGTGCTGACGGAACTCTTCCTCGACGCTTTGCTGGATCGAAGCCCGAGGATCGTCATCGAGCTGAACGTGTGCTAAGAACTCGGAGGTGCCGGAGTAACGGTGCTTGGATCGGTCAAATCGGGAAGAAGACGTACGACTACTTCCTCTACGGTGTGTGATCGCTTCCGCAGTCGGTCTGCGTTGGTACGTAGACAACACTCTCCCCTCTCGTTGCTGTGCATCACCATGATCTTGCGTGTGCGTAGGAAATTTTTTCGAAATTACTGCGTTCCCCAACAGTTTTACGTGGCTGCTACGGGCTTAAACAAGAACCAATCTTACCTACGCATCAAAACCACAACGATAGTTTGTCAAGTTGGTGTTGTTTTAACCTTCGCAAGGACCGGGCGTAGCCACACTCAGTTCAACTAAAGTTGGAGAAACTGTCACCCGCAAGCCACCTATGTGCAAAGCACGTCGGGAGAACCGGTCTCGCGTAAGCGTACGCGTAATGTCGGTCCGGGCCGCTTCGTCCAACAATACCGCCGAACCAAAGTATGACATGCTCGTAAGCAGTATGACTTATATCGCCCACAACTCACTTGTGTTCTACTCGTGCATATAACATCAAACCATAAAACCTAGGCTCGGATGCCACTGTTGGGAAACGTAGTAATTTCAAAAAAATTCCTACGCACACACAAGATCATGGTGATGCATAGCAACGAGAAGGGAGAGTGTTGTCTACGTACCCTCGTAGACCGAAGTGGAAGCGTTGACGCAACGTAGAGGAAGTAATCGTACGTCTTCCCGATCCGACCGATCCAAGCACCGTTACTCCGGCACCTCTGAGTTCTTGGCACACGTACAGCTCGATGACGCTCCCCGGGCTCCGATCCAGCAAAGCTTCGGGGATGAGTTCCGTCAGCACGACGGCGTGGTGACGATCTTGATGTTCTACCGTCGCAGGGCTTCGCCTAAGCGCTGCTACAATATGACCGAGGTGGAATATGGTGAAGGGGGGCACCGCACACGGCTAAGGAACGATCACGATGATCAACTTGTGTGTCCTAGGGTGCCCCCCTGCCCCCGTATATAAAGGAGCAAGGGGGAGGCCGGCCGGCCCTTGGGGCGCGCCAAGGAGAGGGGGGAGTCCTCCTCCTAGTGGGAGTAGGACTCCCTTTCCTAGTCCAACTAGGAATAGAGAGGGGGAAGGAAAGAGAGGGAGAGGGAGAGGGAAAGGGGCCCCCCCTCCTAGTCCAATTCGGACTCCCCATGAGGTGGGCGCGCCACCTCCTGGGCTGCTGCCCTCTCTCTCCCCTCAGGCCCACTAAGGCCCATTACTTCCCCGGGGGGTTCCGGTAACCCCTCCGGCACTCCGGTTTATCCGAAATCACCCGGAACAATTCCGGTGTCTGAATATAGTCGTCCAATATATCGATCTTTATGTCTCGACCATTTCGAGACTCCTCGTCATGTCCATGATCACATCCGGGACTCCGAACAACCTTCGGTACATCAAAATACATAAACTCATAATGAAACCGTCATCGTAACTTTAAGCGTGCGGACCCTACGGTTCGACAACAATGTAGACATGACCGTGACACGTCTCCGGTCAATAACCAATAGCGGGACCTGGATGCCCATATTGGCTCCTACATATTCTACGAAGATCTTTATCGGTCAGACCGTATAACAACATACGTCATTCCCTTTGTCATCGGTATGCTACTTGCCCGAGATTCGATCGTCGGTATCCAATACCTAGTTCAATCTCGTTACCGGCAAGTCTCTTTACTCGTTCCGTAATACATCATCCCGCAACTAACTCATTAGTTGCAATGCTTGCAAGGCTTAAGTGATGTGCATTACCGAGAGGGCCCAGAGATACCTCTTCAACGATCGGAGTGACAAATCCTAATCTCGAAATACGTCAACCCAACATGTACCTTTGGAGACACCTGTAGAGCACCTTTATAATCACCCAGTTACGTTGTGACGTTTGGTAGCACACAAAGTGTTCCTCCAGCACACGGGAGTTACATAATCTCATAGTCATAGGAACATGTATAAGTCATGAAGAAAGCAATAGCAATATACTAAACGATCGGGTGCTAAGCTAGTGGAATGGGTCATGTCAATCAGATCATTCAACTAATGATGTGATCCCGTTAATCAAATGACAACTCTTTGTCCATGGTTAGGAAACACAACCATCTTTGATTAACGAGCTAGTCAAGTAGAGGCATACTAGTGACACTTTGTTTATTTATGTATTCACACATGTATTATGTTTCCGGTTAATACAATTCTAGCATGAATAATAAACATTTATCATAATATAAGGAAATAAATAATATCTTTATTATTGCCTCTAGGGCATATTTCCTTCACCGCTATGAGCATGAGTCAAAAAAACACAAGAGCGAACCTTGTGCAGCGGAAACATAAATCTATGTGGACGCAACATGGGAAGTAAGTTATGTACATATACCCTGAGCTCATATTTAACAATACACTTCAACTTCCTACTAATTGACTAGCACTATCGATCTCATCTATTATAGATCGATGCCCACCTCAATCTACACGTCGTTGCTGGAGCCGCTAAACTGATACGCTTGGTAGCCGTTGGATCCAGCAGTGCGCTCTTCAATGCCGAATGTGTTTTGTCGTGTCACTAATAAAATTAAATTTGGGTCGTATCAATAAATATCATTATTTGTACTAACCATTGTGCAAATCATTTTTGTAAAATCACACCTATATCTAATATATCGTGTTAACTATTACATTTAAAAGGTAATTCTATTTTAATTTATTGTATCTTAAAAATTCATTTACATGGGAGGAAAATCAAGACAAATCGCACACCTTCTCATAGTAATTTATAGCATTTGCATGAATATATTTTATATGTGTGTGTGTAACTTTAACTATTTCGATAGAGATATTTCCAATGTTTGGTATAATAAATATCTCCATAATCACTTTCTAGTTTATGATTAGATGTATACAAATAGAAAAAAAAATAGAGTACATAAGGTGTTTATGAGGAGATTTTCAATAAATCTACAACATATGAGTTTATCTTATTTTGGGTCAAGCAAGTCTTACATATTACAATTGGACTATTAGAATAGATTCAATACTCTGCTGGTGCATGTTTATTTTTTTACCTGTACTAAAAGAATAGCATTTAGATTAAATAGCCTTCAGTATAACTTAGACAATATTTACCGAAGACAGACTAGCTGCTAATAACTACACTAGCCGGTGCTAGATCGTATTTATTTGTAACTAAATGGTGTGTATAATTAGCTTGTGGTGTGGGTTTATTTCTACAAATTTGATTCTCAATTTTAGATTTTTTTAGAAACATTTTCAATTTTTAGATGTCTAGCAAGGAAACATTTACTCGTTTGTTTGATCACGCACGTGTTTTCTTTAGTGAAACATAGAAATAATCCAGCACCACTTCCCTAACAGTGACATGTCGATCCTTATTTCTCCCCTTCCTAACTGCGGCGGCCTAGAAAAATTGGCTACTTACAGGCAGAAAAAATTCTGAGTTATTTTGAACTTAGTTAGTAAACCTATATGCCATATGCATTCCATTTTATAACACCGACTAGTCAACGGCAAGGTTTTGGTTACCGGTTAAAATTTTAAAATTTCCCATGGTTAACGCATATTTCCATGCCCCTCGGTAAATCGCCATACCGACCAAAGAATACCAGTTTTTAGAATTTAAACACCCAATTTATAGTAAAGTATGTAGGATCTAATTAATGTCATGAGAGTTAGTTCTGACGTGTTGGTAGCAACATAGTTCCTGTTTTGAGAGGTCTTTGGTTCGAATGTCCATTCATTCACTTATTTGAATTCAAAATTCAAATAAAAAATTCGTTCGAAATATTCTGGGTAATTCTCGGTAACCATGGTAACACGTTTACAAGTCCTCCTGGGTAAAATTTCCTCACTCGATAACCAAAATCTTGGTCAACAGTCCATGTAGGATTTAACCAATGTGGGAGAAACGATGGAAAAAAATTACAAGCAGTATGATAGTTTGATGTTAGGCTGAACCCTAATCCTATACTTTTGTGGCTTTAGTTCTATACTATCTAGGCTACACCAAAATTAGTGTAATGGATTAGAGGATACACGTGAACACACTAGTAAAAATATGTTTTGCAAAATGTTTTATTTTTAATAAAGAGCGATTTTATCAACTCAAAATGTAGTATCAAGCGGATGCAAAGCAGGATAAGCAATGCCCCGACCCCTGATAACAAAGATGCACACAACCAAACACCAACAGTCCGACAAATAAAAATATAAATAACTGACATGTCGGCAGCAGTAGTCATACGACACCGTGCCTATGTCAAGGAGGTGATGGACCGATCGGGAGATTGGTGTGGCCGGTCCTAGCTTGATTAAGTAGAAGTAGTAGTACTATGGGATAATAGGATTACTAGCAATTCAGCGTGTGCGCATAGGTTGCCTCACGGGGCGATACATGCACCTATGGTCAACGTGAATCCTGGCAGTGACCGACCACGGCAACGTACGGCGCGGTCGCAGAGAGCACATCCGTCCGCTAATCCGCCGCGGCCACGCACGACACACCCAGCCTCAACGCCGTCACGACCGTAGGGAGGCTTGAGTCCCCGCACGTGGAGTCCCTCCCTAGCGACGCGTGTTTCCCATCGATCAAGAGCAGGAGCACCAAAGCGCACAACGAACCGGACAGGCGGACACGTGGTGGATTGGACTCTTTTTTTTTTGTTTTGAGGATGGTGGATTTGGTTGTTGACGAGAAGGGATCCGTTCTGGTCGCTAGGCGGGGCCACGTTGTAGCCGGCGCGCGCGCCTGGCGTTCGTCGTGGCTGTGGACGAGGCCGTCGTCGTCCGTCATCGCGGCGTGGGCAACGGGGCGGCCGGCCAGTCGAGCGAGTGATGGAGCCACCGTCCCACGCAGCTAGTACTAGGAGCGTACCGGCGGTGCGCGCACACGTTTGCACGGGCGGCGCGAGGACAATACGGGCCCTGTCTCCGCGCGGTCTGGGTCTGGCGAACGAATCGGTGGCGGGTCGCCGCCGTTTGTGCTGTGTGCTTCTTCTGTGGTACAGTACTTCCTCCTGTCTTTTTTAGTTCCCATTTAAGATTTATTTAAAGTCAAGCCTTGTAAAATTTAATCAGTCTTATAGAAAAAACCAACATTTATAATGTGAAACTAATACCAGTTTATGCATCATGACTCAAATTTTTATATTGTATAACTTTAACATAGTACATGTTAATATTATTTCATATAAATATGATCAAACTTTGAGTAGTTTGATTTTAGACAATACATATATACAGAGTAAAAAGGACCGAAAAAAATACTAGAACAGAGTGGGATCGCCTCCTTACGTGCCCACGCTGCCGGAGTGTGGTGTAAACGGGCGCCACGATTGCCCCATGCGGCCATGCGGGTACTGTCCATGGCGGCACCATCAGGCCAACTCTACCGTGCAACTTCAAACAAACGTCCTTTTGCCTAGATTTTTTTCATTTGGGTAGGGCAATTAGGGCGTGTTCGGGTCATTTATGGGATGCAGTGATCGTGCGCCCAACGCGCACAGACGCATCCCATCGCATTCGGTCCGCGTATTTTTTTTTTCTTTGCAGGCTCTTAACTTCTTTTCATAGTTCATTTTTGGTATATAGGAAAACATCATCAAATTTTGACTAGAAAAGTAAGACCAAAGAAAACAAGAACCAGAGGAATACATTGTAGAAGATATTCAACTTCCATGCAAGAGCAACATACTTTCCTGGAGAACCAGTAAAAACTTCTGCCACAAAGAACGGTTGTGATAAGAAACGCTCAATTTTTCTTGCTCTTGCTACAGGCCTATAAGTTGGATTAGTGTCTTCTTGATGTATTCATTGTTTATCTGCGGAGGAGGCTTGATCTTGCGTGCGTCTTTTCTCTTCGAATCTAAAGAAGTAGAGGTTGCTTCCTCGCATCTAGTCTCGTGTCTAGCCTCTAATCTAGCAACAAGTGCACTTGTCTCATCTACAACCTCTATGCTAGCTAAAAGTGCACGAACATCTACTAATTAAATTGCGCTCTATCAATATATCGATGTACTCTTCTTTCCAATACCAAAACTTGCATCCATGCTACACAATAAAATTTGAAGTTAGCACAACTAGTCAAATCTAAGAGCACAAACCGAAGCTAAAAAAGCACATACCTCATCGTTTAAACACTTGATGAACACCCATCCGGGATGAGCCGGCGTTGTAGGCACGCAACGCATGACCTTTTTTGGGCAGTGCTCGCACTTAATGAGTGGCAACGGTGCGCCGATGAGTTTTTGGGTTAGCACTGAGCCCGGCCAACCGCCATTTGTGTATCTGCCGACGGACCACCGACGGTGTAGGTCCGAGTGGCTAGAGGAGGAGCCACTCCTGCATGTGGCCTTGTGGCCCTGCCAGGGCCTTCCGCCCCGGTGCCCGGCCAGTCCATGACGCGGCGCGGGCTCCCACATCCGGGCGAGCTCAAGACCGGCCGGATCCGCCTCAAATCCGGCCGGCGGGTGCGCAAATCAGGTGGCCGTGGTTGGGTAGCTCGGGGATGCCGAGGAGAAGGGGCTGGGCGAGCGCGCGTCCGAGCTACACAGCTGCAATGGCAGCGGCGAGGGGAAGAGTGGAGGGGGTGCGGCCGGAGGGAGGGAGGGGCGGATAGAAAAAGGCGTCTCTGTGCCACCGACGGGCGAGCCAGGGGAGGACATGCGCAGATGGCCCACCCGTCCGCATGCTGTCCGTTTCTCCCAAAAAGCGGCCCAAAATTGGGTTGGGATGGGTCGAAAGCGGACAGAAAATGGACGACAGTCCATTTGCGATCGCGCGTGCTAGGCCGTTTGGTTCGTTCGTTTTACCCCAAACGGACGCGCGCGGACAGGATGGGGTCGCGCGGTGAAGTTGGCCTCACGTAATGCTTTGTCATGCTTTGTCTGGGAGACTACTATAGGGTCTCATATTAGTTGAGATGAAAATACATACTCCCTTCATCCGCGAATAAGTGTACATTTAGCTTTTATTTAAATTAAATTTTTAAAATTTTGATCAACTTTATAAAAAATAGTAATGACATATATATAACATTAAATTGATATATTATGAAAGTACATTTCAAAATGAATCTAATAATAATAATTTGGTGTCATAAATGCCTTTATTTTTTTTTCCTAAAAAGGTGGTCTAGGTTTTAAAACTTTGACTTAAGACAAAAACTAGATATACACTTCTTCGCAGACGAAGGGAGCACGCACTACTAGTAGAAATATGTATTGCAAAAATGTTTTCGGTGGTCATGGCCCCCACACTGATCTCCTGTGCAACTAGTTAGTGGTGTAGTAGAGCACTGATCTCCTGTGGGCTGTTAATGTTTTGTTTACAGCGGCAATTCAGCATGTGTGCATACGTTGGCCCGGAGCGACACCAAAAAAAAAAGCGTGGACCCAGCCAAGAGACAACGACCGGCCAGGGCAAACGCACGGCGCGATCGCAGAGAGCACATCCGTCCCGCAATCCGCCGCTGGCCCGTTCAAGGCGGACCAGGCTTGAAGGCTGGCACGTGGAGACCCTCCCTGGCGACTCGTGTCCCCCATGAATCAAAACCGGAGCACAAAAGGGCACAACGGTTCTATTTTTATTTTAAAAAGAAAGGCCACGACGAACCGGACAGGCGGACACGTGGCGGATTGGGTTGGTGACGAGAGGGGGTTCGGTCGTGTCGCCGGGCCGGGCCACGTCGTAGCGGACGCGTGTACGTGCGCCGCGAAGCTGTTGGCGAGGCCGTCATGGTCCGTCATCGCGGCGTGGGCAACCGCGCGGCCGGCCACTCGAGCGAGCGGTCGAGTCAGTCACCGTCCCACGCAGCTACGGGCGTGGACGCGTTCGAGCCTGCGTTTGCGCGGGCGGCGCGAGCCGGCCATACGGCGGGCCTGTCTCCGCGCGGTCTGGGTCTGGCCAACGAATCAGCGGCGGGTCGCCGCCGCCTGTCCTGTGCGATTTCGCTGTAGAGTAGAGTATAGCGGCACCGTCTCCTCACGTGCCCACGCTGCGGGAGTGTGGTACTTCCTTCGGTCATTTTTATTCTGCACATTGGTTTTACCGAAAGTCAAACTTTGCTAAGTTTGACCAAATTTATATTAAAAATTATTAGCATCTATAATATTTAATAAATATAATATGAAAATATATTCCAAGATAAATCTAAAGATATTGGTGTTGTTATAGGAATGTTTATAATTTTTTATATAAACTTGGTCAAAGTTGAATGAGATTGACTTCAGACAAACCTAATATGCAGAGTAAAAAAGACCGGAGGGAGTACTTTGAACGGGCGTCACGCTTGCCCCATGCGGGGCCTGTACCTGGCATCACCATCGCGTCATGCTTTGTTTGGGGAGACTGCTACATATACGGTCTCCTATTAGGTGAGATCAACCATAAAATTTCATAGTCAGACATTCCGAAATTATTTGATAACATGCCTGCGGGGTATATGTCTACAGTTCCGAAAAAATATGCTCAAAACTGAATATACATTTGGAGATATAGAAAAGGCAAATTCTAATGCGAATAGCCGCACCTCTGGGTGAATGGTATTATAATTACCTGCAAAAAAGAAAAGAATAGTATTATAACACTATTCACATCAAATTTTGTCTTTTTTGTTTCTATTACTCTAGGTCGAGTTAGGAGCTGGATTTCTTTGAGGTTGCGTATAAAACACTCATGTGTGTCTGTTGTTTCTTTTAAATGTTTGAACATGTTTTGTATTTTCAAAAAAAAATTGATCTCATTTTTCTCACCTAATGTGAGATCCTATACTAGTCTCCTCATGTTTTGTCTATGGCCTCGATGTTTTGGGAAAGCAGCAGTACATATGTGGTTTGACGACACAAGAGAGTTCTTTCTTTTTAAGCAAGAAGATGAAGAAAAAGGATTTTCGTTCTTTGAGCAAGCAGATGAATTAAATTTATACCCGCAAAAAAGATTGAACATAATATTTTCTTTTCTACTACCTAAAAATCTTCTGTAAAAATAGTACAATGTACACACACACACCATCAATTCCCCCCCCCCCCCCCCCCGGTTTTAGCTGCTTAAAATAATTTTGGGGTTAGTCAATTTCGCATGAAGGAAGCAACTACCGGAGGGAAGGAAGGAGCACCCGCCAGCTCGGCGGAGAAGCCTCTGGATCTAAGTTCTTAGAGTGACAGGCGACCCCATTATCTATGTTAGGGGTGTTTGGGAAAGTGCAGGTTCGTCAGAATAATCTAGAGGTTCGCCGAGGTTAGAGGGATGGCCGGGGATAGTGCCAGCACGACGGTAGGGAGAAGTTGTGAGGAGGGCAGGGCGGCGAAGCTGGCGCGAGCGGCGGTAGCAGGCGATTCGGGCGACGGTTGTGGATGGCAGAGATTGAGATCGTGGGGAAAGAGGACAATTTTTTCAGGAGGTAGAAGAAAGAGTTGGCCACCCCTTTCCCATCCAATGGCCGGGAACGGATTGAGTGACCCAAAAAAAAATCAGTCGACTAGACCCTAGCCATTTCTTTTCTTTGCAACAACTATATGTGCACAAGTGTTGTTTTAACATTCCACACAGTTCTTAGTCTTCGAGGGGCGGCACTTTAATCTTGGATGGATGATGATATTAGGATGAAGTTCGGGATGAACTTCGTACCATTGACAAAAAACTATAATTTAAAAGTTAATAGAGATAGTCATGCATAATCTAAATTATATAAGAAAGATGCAACTGGGTTTAAAAAGTGTAAGTAGTACTTTTCAGAATTGATTATAATTTGTGAACATGTTTATTCAGACATGGATAGAGCCTCGTAATGAATAATACTCCTTCCGTTCCTAAATATAAGTTTTTTTTAGAGATTTCAATAAAGACTACATATGAAACAAAATAAGTGAATCTGCACTCTAAAATATGTCCATATGCATCCGTATGTAGTCTTTATTAAAATCTTTAAAAAGACTTATATTTAAGAACAGAGGGAGTATAAGTTTATTTTCTAGATGTATGTATGCAATTTTAAAGGCTACCCAAAGTAAAATGATAGATAAATTACTGCTAGAGAAAGTTTACTCCATTCCAATGAATAAGGTGCGCCCGCATCTCAAAGCTAAACTTTGACCATAAATTAGATGCCATCTTCAAGTCATTCTTTCGGGATTCGATCTGCATCACCTTCGTCCGCCGCAGCGGATTAGACCAGGCTCTAGCGGCTGTTGTCTTTCGGCTCCTCGAGACGGTGAGGTTAGGGTTCCTCCCTGTGCATATGCGACGACGAGATTTGCTAATAGGTTTTTCAGATTAGTTCAAGGGTTCAACAGTGACGACCGTGGCTCCAGGATGATGATCCCTAGAGACACATGCTCAAAGACTTTTTGGTTGCCGTCGACAAGGTAGGATGTCTCCTGTATGGGAGCGATGACAGCGATGCGGTATAGACGGTGGTTGTTTAGTGGTCTAGATGCCTCAATATAACTTTTATGACATTTTGGATGCTTTACTGCTACGATGAATCGTCTTTGTACTAGTAGATCCAAGTCTTTTCGCATCTATAACAATTACGACTGATTTTTTAAAAACAAACTAATTTCATATTACCGCATTCTTAACGTGTCTAGATACATCTGTACCTATAAAAATTTAATAAAATAAATAATTCAGAACATAGGAGGCATATAAAAGCAGGGGCATGGCGCACCACTGTGGCAAGGTACGGGCGGCGGCACCGATTTGCAGCCGCCCACAGGACCGGAAAAGGCATCCCCTGTCGCCATCTCCACGTGGCCCTCCCCTCCCCTCCCCTGCCCCCTTCCCGCCTCCTTCCCTTCCAGAAATAGATATCCAGATGGTCTGCTTGCTTTCCCCGAGCGCGATGCATCCCTCCCGGCCGAAGGAAACTCCGGTGACGCCAACACGCTTTCCCCATCCGTCCATCCATCCATCCACCCGTCTCGCGGCCTCTGCTCCCCGCGCCATGGACACACTTCCAGCTCACACCTCACTCCCCCATCTCCCGCCACGCGCCGCCCCTACCCCCCAATTCAAACCCACCTTGATCTCTCCCCCCCTCCCGCCGCCGAATCCTATATATGCATCCCCATCTCCTCACTCCCATCTCAAGGCTCACCCACACAAACAACCACCCAGCATCACCTCACTCACCACCATTGTCACAAACAAATCGACTCATCGACACTAGCTAGATACCACCTCGTGCAAGGCCATGGACCAGTACAGCTACGGCGGCGGCGTGGCCTACTACGGCGGCGGCGGGGACGACAACGGCCAGGGCGGGTACGCGACGGTGACGTCGGCGCCGCCGAAGCGGCCGGCGGGGCGGACCAAGTTCCGGGAGACGCGCCACCCGGTGTACCGGGGCGTGCGCCGCCGCGGCGCTGCCGGGCGGTGGGTCTGCGAGGTGCGCGAGCCCAACAAGAAGTCCCGCATCTGGCTCGGCACCTTCGCCTCCCCCGAGGCCGCGGCCCGCGCCCACGACGTCGCCGCGCTGGCCCTGCGCGGCCGCGCCGCGTGCCTCAACTTCGCCGACTCGGCGGCCCTGCTCGCCGTCGACCCCGCCACGCTCCGCACCCCCGACGACATCCGCACGGCGGCCATCGCGCTCGCCGAGACCGCCTGCCCCGCCGCGCCCGCGTCGCCGTCGGACGTGGCCGCCGTGGCGTCCGCGCCGGCGCCCCCGATGATGACGATGATGCACGAGTCCGCGGCGGTGCACTACGACGACTACCCGATGGAGTACGGGTACGGCGGCATTGGGGACTTGGACCAGGATTCCTACTACTACGACGGGATGAGCGCCGGCGGCGGCGACTGGCAGAGCGGCTCGCACATGGACGGAGCCGACGACGACTGCAACGGCGCCGGCGAGGTCCCGCTCTGGAGCTACTGATCGAGCCGCTCGATTGAGCTAGTCTCGAGCCCGATTGGCTTGCTCCGATGGGGCTGCTGTACAACATCAGCGTAGGATAAAGAAGAAGAAGAAGCAGAGTTCTGAAGTAGTAGTAGTAGTAGTATTATTATTTATGTGGCCGTAAAGCAGAGAGAGAACGGGAATGCGAATTGCATCAGCCTGTTTGTTTCCCTCCTTATTTTTTTTTTCAAATTTCTTGGTATTTTTTGGTTAGTTGGAGATTTTGTAACATGTGTTGGAGTAGAGTAATAAGAGACCAACTCTGCTTTATTAGTTATTACCATGTGTTGGAGTAGGGTTATATGAAACAAAAATTGGCTGAGACTTCATTTTGTTGCCACTGAGCTTTGGTGTAACTGCTAAGTTATTTACTACTGCACAGCAAGTGTTATTTGTTGTCTCAAAAAGGAAAAAATTATCAACCTTGCACTCTTAAAACTCAACAAAAGGAAAGGGAGAAAAAGAAGTGCAGATAGTTTCTTTCATCCAAATAGTTTCTTTCATCCGGAAGAAGAACACAAACGATTTTGGCCCATTGCTGTGCCTGCGGGCTTTGGATGGAATGATGCGAGATTTATGTTACAGTGGGTAGTCTGCACTCGGACATCGCAAGCATGACGCGCCGTTGCACCGCATCCAAGCTCTGGAGTGGAGTGTGGAGGCGGAGTGTCAGCCGGTGGCGAGTGTCAGCTGGGCTTGCTTCGTTCAACGGGCGGTGCACGTGCGACGTACTGCTACTCCACGGAGCCTAATTCTTCAGGCGATTAGGAATAACAGTTGTCGGGCAAGCGTCGATTAGTTATTGGCACCGGCCATGGTCGCTCGCTCACGCAGCACGAAGACGCGTTAAGTTTGCGCGGGCGGCCCAGCGGAGCACGAACTGTCACGTGACGTATGTAGTCCTCGCACGCAGGGCAGGGTAGATTCGGTCGGTGAATGAATCTTGGGCACGTCGCATGCCGAGACGTCTCGGGCACTCCCGTCTCGCTCGCTCGCGTTGTTTATTCAGAGTCACCGTCAGTCCAGAGAGAGAGAGAGATAACGGAAAGAGACAAGTCAAGTCACAGTCAGTCACAGTAGGGCTTTTCGGACGGCGATGAAAAGAAGACCAGGGAGCAAGGCTTTTCGCTTCCCAGGGGACACGTGTCTATAGTTTAGAGTGACGTCATTTGCAAAATAATATGGAAAATTGTAAGATTGCCACGTGTGTTTTATAGAGTGGATCCCCTTTTTGCCCATAGTTTCACGTTTACAGTATTTGTCCTATTCACCAGATTTTTCACATGGGTACTCGATTATTTTTGCGAGGGTAATAGTGTTTTATTCCAGGACTATAGAGCTACAATCAAGGGGCACAAATTACTCAATCCATGGGGGCCGTCTATGTAGCCATACAGTTGTGCTACGCTCTGTATGGCATGTTTACTCAATTTAACCTTAATTGCGCCATAAATTGCCAAATTGAGTTTCATGTTTTTTTTTTCAATTCTACGCTGACCAAGCATGCCATATAGGCAGCTGAGTTTTCATTATGTTTCTTTTCCTCGTTGAACTTGACCCAACCGAACCGCTCGCGATGCCGCTACACATGGTCAAGCTACATGATCCACCGCACTGCTCGCCGTGGCCAGAAGGAGGGAAGACTTCCGCGTCTATCACGTGTGGAAGTGAGGGGAGAGGAGAGCTGCACCCCCCTTCCCTCGGTGAGTTGGATCTTACCCCAAGCAGAGAAGAGCACACAAGGGTGTGCTCGTGGTCGTCCAGGTCAAGTGGTGATTGCGGTCCTATAGCGCTGAGCGGATGGTTAAGGCTGATGGGAGGCGTCCCGAAGTGTAACAGAAATAACTATGGTGAAATGTGACAAGTGGAAAGCCCCCCTTCCCTCGATCTCAGCTCACGGCCCTATGGACTCATCACCTCTCTACCCGCCACTCTGGAAGTTGGTGACGCGGAGGGGAATCCTGATACCTTGATTTCTACTAGTAAATAGGTAAGATTTTAGTCCCCCAGGAGCAACGCTTGGACGGGTGACGACGCTGCTTCTTTGATTAAAAAATTTCGGTTTCGATCCCCCTCAAGTTCATCCATTTGGATGGATTAGATGAAGCTTGGGCATATTCTGCCAGCTTCTTGGGCGGCGAGGTCAGGGCACCCGCAACGACGAGATTTCGTGTCAGATTCCTCAGATCAAATAAAGGATTCAATGGCTTGTTTTGACGGCGGCGGCGGTGGTTTGATTGTTCATGGATCTCGATGTATCTTTTATTATGTTTGAGGTGCTTTGCTTTGGTGAATCTTTATAATTGCTCTCATCATTTTAAAGAGAAAAAAGATCAAATTAAGGATCTGCAGTATTTACAAGGTAGAGTATATTACTTTTGACAGAGCTATTTACATGGAAGGGAAAAAAAAATCTCGAGTGAGGTATAAATTGTCTGTAACCGCTCAGCAAACTGGCTGCATATATTTCCTAGCACTATACCCCTACCAAAACTAGCTCACGTGTGTAGTTTTAGCGCCAATTTTCAAGAACATGGGAAAGCAGAGTACGCGTGCTTGAAACTAGCTCATGCGAATATGGTGTGCGTCCATACGCCACTCCCCTATCGATCGTGGATTTCGGAGGACTCAGGAGCAAACGAATCGTGCTCAACAAACTGCCAGATCAATCCCACTCGATCAGTAGCTCCAGAGCGCGACGTCTCCTGCGCCGTAGCCACCGTCTTCGTCGGCGACGTTCATGTGTGAGATGCTCTGCCAGTCGCCGCTGCCGCTCATCCCGTCGTAGTAGCAGTGGGAATGCTGTTCCAGGTCCGCCAAGCCGCCGTACATGGCGTAGCTGTCGTACGGCGCAGCCGCGGCCTCCTGCGTGATCACCATCGCGGGCGCCGGCGCAGACGCCGCGGACACAGAGGACCTCGGCGCGTCGTGCGGGCAGGCCGTCTGGGCGAGCGTGATTGCGGCGGCTCTGATGTCCTGGGGCGTGCGGAGCGTGGCCGGGTCGACGGCGAGCAGCGCGGCCGAGTCGGCGAAGTTGAGGCAGGCGGCGCGGCCCCGGAGCGCGAGCGCGGCGACGTCGTGGGCGCGCGCGGCGGCCTCGGGGCTGGCGAAGGTGCCGAGCCAGATGCGGGACTTGTTGTTGGGCTGGCGCACCTCGCACACCCAGCGCCCCGCGGCGCCGCGCCGGCGCACGCCGCGGTACACCGGGTGGCGCGTCTCCCGGAACTTGGTCCGCCCCGCCGGCCGCTTCGGCGGCGCCGACATCACCGTCGCGTATGCGCCGCCATAGAAGACCACGCCGGAGTTGTCCATCTTGCACGGATCGATCGTTTGCTTATCTGCAGACACTGTAGCTAGCGAATCAATGGTGTTGGCTTGTGATCGAGGTTTGTATGATCGGGAGGGAGGGAGCGAGGAGAGCGACGTGTGTATATAGGATTCGGCCGGGGCGCGTGGCGGGTCCGAATGGGCGGCGCGTCGCGGGACACGGTGGCGGAGGGAGGCCGGCTGCGTTGGCGTGGCGGGCTAGCTTCGCGCGGAGTATACAAGGCTACAACTAGAAGAGTTCGGAATTGCACACTTTGCATCGGAAGCAAGGCGACCGGAAGGGGGAGAGGCCACGTGGAGACGGCGACAGAGACGGGATTTTCTGCTGGTCTTGGCCGGCCGGCATCGTACTGTGTCAGTGGGTCAGACTATGGTGTACTGGTAGAGCTCCGGATCTCGAGGAAAGCACGTGCGGCAGGGACGGATGGGCGGCGGCTCGTGCCCTGGCGCCGCCCGCCCGAACGCGTCCACGGCCCGCCGTTATTATCCTAGTACTGGTACTCTGTCCCGCAGAGCAGCTGCGTGCCTGCGTGGGACGGACGGTGCTTCGGCCTGTCAACTGACTGCGCGTCTGCGCGCCCACGCCGGGCGGCGATAACGACGATCCCCGGCGTGGCGCGGCGCACGTCAGGTTAACCTTGCCCTTTTGCGTGCTCTTTGGTACGTGGCGGGGCTGCCGGGCTGACACGAGGTGCCGAGGCGGGACGCCATGTGCCTGCCGCCCGCCCGCCCGCCTTAACGCGGCGACTCTTTGTTGCATAGAGGTTAGAGCACTCCGACGCGCCGACACAAACAGATACGTGGTTTTTTCGCCTATTGTTTGTTTATAGGTTGGTCGAGCACTCTTTGTCCATTTGTGCCCGTCTGTTACGTCCTACCGATCGGAGCTTCTTCACGTGCATTTTCGCCTTCATCTGAAGCTTCTTCACGTGCATTTTCGCCTCCATCTGAAGCTTCTTCACGTTCATTTTCGCCTTCACCTTGAGCTTCTTCATTTGCACATCTGCTTTCATCTTTACCTTCTTCACGTGCATTTTCACCTCCATCCCAAGCTTCTTGCTTGCATCTCCGGCTCCATCTCTACCTTCTTCGCGTGCATTTTCACCTTCATCTCGCGCTTTCTTCGCTTGCATCTCCGACTCCATCTCGAACTTCTTCCTTTATATCTCCATGTAGGTCTTCATTTGCTCTTCTTTATCTTGCCGACGCTTCTCCTCCCTTTTTTTTGGGTCATCATGCCTTGCAAAGTTTCTTGCAAGGCAATTGACGCACATCACGCTTTTCATCTTACTTGGAGTTGGTCTTTCCTCCCGGCCGTTGCTTCTCTCCATCACCATGGTCCTCGACGGCTTGCGGCCATCCATTCTTCTTGAGGGAGGCATATTGCTCCTTGAATTTCTCGCCGCTTTTTATGATCATCCAACAATGGGTGAGGGTGAATGACTTATTCCCATGTATTGTTGTGCGCGGGTAGTAATTCAAACTGTGAATTCCTAGTTATCTGAAAGCTGCGCTAACCAACCCAGCCATCTCACCCTTATATTTACTTACAACTTTTTATTTGTTTCTTCCTTGTTCTTTCATTTTTTTCTTTTTTCCTGGAACCATTTCGTTTTCTTTTTTCCTTTTCCTTTTGTTTTCTTTTCTCTTGCAACAGTTCTGTTCATTTTCCCCTTTTTTGCTAAAGGTGTGGATTTTTTTCTTCAATTTCGTGAACCTTTTTTTAAACCGATGAACTTTTCTTCAAAATCAATTAACTTTTCTCAAAATTGATGAATTGTTTTCAAAACCAATGACCTTTTTTTCTTCAAAATTGGTGACTTTTTAAATCAATGAACTTTCTTCAGATTTGATGATTTTTTTTCAAATTCGATGAACTTTTTCAAAGTCAATAAACTTTTTTCAGATTTGATGAACTTTTTTCAAATTCATGAAACATTTTCCATTTTTTGTAAAAAAATCAAATGGTGCAAACCTTTTCAAAAATTGATTTATTTCAATTCATGGTTTTCATGAATGCCTTTTCAAATTTCAGTTTTGTTTGTTCAAATAATTTGAAATGGGCATATAATACTACTATATGTTTATTGTTCGTAGTAAAAGAAATGTCAAATAGAGTTGTTTCCTTTAGTAATCAACAGATTGAACTCGGTCTACTATTTAACGCACGTGGGCATTTGCTTTGGGGTCCGAAGTTCGAGTCCCATTTCACAAGAAATAAACGTGAACTTTTTCTTTGTATTTTGCTTTTTCAGCAGGTTGCCGTGCTGGCCCGCTACGAGTTGCATGCGAGTGCCAGTAGGGCGAACCGACGCTTACAACACTGAATAGGAGCTCTTGGTTTTTTGATACATGCAGATTATCAAATATATATCATCACCAACTTGCGAGAATAATTATGAGGTAGTGAGATACTCCCTCCGTCCGGAAGTACTTGTCACCAAAATGAATAAAAGGGGATGTATCTAGATGCATTTTAGTTCTAGATAC
Organism: Triticum monococcum; assembly: GCA_034509565.1. NCBI lineage: Eukaryota > Viridiplantae > Streptophyta > Magnoliopsida > Poales > Poaceae > Triticum > Triticum monococcum. Next base: position 26,737,922 of record CM067847.1, read on the forward strand.
ATCTATTTTTATCCATTTTGATGACAAGTATTTTCGGACGGAGGGAGTAAGTATTAAGAAACAAAATTAAGTTATTATAGTATTTACAAGATACATTTCTTTTAACTAGCAACAATAGGAAAATTCCATGCTGCAATCATGGGCGGATCTCCCGAGAAAAAATAACATGGGCGGATCTCCTCGGAAAAAGAAAAGAAAAATGACAACAATGGCAGATGTTGTGTGGCTCCAGTGTGGACCACCTCCAGCACACAAAAACCTCTTCCCCGCCCTCTTTGTACGCATAGACAAACAAGTTATCCACGATGACACTGGTGCAGACTTTGGCGATGAGAGCTGAGGTGCCGCGCGAAGTTGAGGGGCATGGATGGATCTAGGGTGGGGGGCATGGGGGCCATGCCCCCCCCCCCCCCCCCCCCCCCGCCCCAATTTTTTTGTATTGGACCTTTTAATTAATCAAAAATGATAAAAAAAATACTTCATGGGAATAAAGAATATGATACTTCATTATTATTGTTGTTGTTATTATTATCATCATCATCATTATTATTATTATTATTATTATTATTACATAAGACCTTATTTGAACTACCTGTATTGCATTTTTTTTGGTAAATTCCAAACCTATATGTTCGATTTTAACGCCTTGGGATTTTATTAACCTTTTATACTATAAGTAGTTTTCGCAAAAGATGGAGACGTAGTTTGGACAAATTTTGATGTTACTTTTCAGTTCTTTTTTATATATTCATATAATTGTGCACTGCAATGTGCGGATGTGGCCCACAATGGTCCAATCCTAGATCCGTCACCGACTGCGAAGTTTACCTCAGTAATATGTAATCCCACCGCTTTAAAATACTTGAAGTCGCAGCTTTGTACTAACTCCTAAGTCTAAATTGAATTTTCAAAAGGAAAAAACTCCTAAGTCAAACTTACCTATGTTTGACCGTGTAAGTGGGAAAATGTATTAACATTTGCAACATCAAATATGTACTCCAGTATGAAGATATGTTTTATGATGGATCTAATAAAACTAATTTGACGTTGTAAATGTAGGTATATTTTCTACCGAGTAGAGTTAGTCATATTTAAATTAAGATAAATCAAGAACTTAAGTTTTTGTTTTTGGAAATTTGAACGTAAGTATTTTGGGACAGAGTAGTACGAAGTACATGGCTACTTTTACATGAAAAGGAAAAGAAAAACTGAACGGGCAAGGTTTAACTGTTTGTAAGAGCATCTCTAACAGGTGTACAAAAAATGCTCCGCGCGCTAAAATTTGAGTTTTTTGGACGCCGGACGGCTCCAGTAAAAGCTGTAAAATAGTGCACGTACAAAAAAGATTTGGGCACGTGCTAAAAAGCGCTATAAGAAGCTGTAAATTTGGGGCGTCGGATTGGCGCGCTTTACAATTTGCATGCGTGTTTTTTTGGCGCACGTTTTAGGCATCTGCTAAATAAATGTTGGATCCGGCGCGCTAATAGTGTTACAGTGGCGTGCTAAAACTATTTTAGCGCGTGAAACTTTTGTGCCTGTTGCAGATGCTCTAATCACGGTGGTGGAGAATATGACGTTCGTTCACACCACACTCCCCTCCCCTCCGAGCTCGAGCTCTCACTCTGACCAACTAATCGATCTCCCAAAAGCAGAGTAGTATGCGAATCAACCCGTAGTTGAGTCGGTTAGGTGGATAGTGGTATCCCCAACCCACCAGGGTTTAAATCCTGGTGCTCGCATTATTGCTGGATTTATTTCAGGATTTTCGGCGATGCGCTTTCAGTGAGAGGAGACGTTCCCGTCGACGACGAGGCGCCTACGGTGGCTTCGTAAATCTCAAGATGATATGCCGGCTCAGTCTCTCGGAGGTGCTCATAGGGATAGGGTGTGCGTGCGTGCGTTCATAAGGATGAATGTATGCGCGTGTATATGAGCGCTTGTGTTTGTACTGATGCTAAAAAAAGCAGAGTAGTATGGGTGTGTGCCAATCGAGCATGGGCAGGTGAGGGGGCGGTGCCTGCCAAGTGGCAGTGCAGGGTGGAGACAGGCCGTATGGTGGGCGGCCAACTCGTGTCCGCCGGCGTGGCGACTCTGCTCCCGAGTTTCGTCTTACTCGCGTCGTCGTCCTCATCCTTGGCTGGTGTTTGTACAGTAGTCAGCGGGAGCTCCAGAGCCAATCGAGCTAGCTCCCGCGCGATCAGTAGCTCCAGAGCGTGGCATCGCCGGCGCCGTAGCCGCAACTGTCGCTGCCGTCGTCGTCCCCGTCCATATGCGAGCTGTTCTGCCAGTCGCCAGCGGTGCCCGTCCCGTTGTAGTAGTAGCAGTAAGAATGCTGGTCCAAGTCCCCCATGCCGCCGTACTGCACCGTGTAGTCGTCGTACGGCGCTGCGGCGATCTCGTCCTGGCGCCCCACCATCACCATTGCGGAGGCGGCCTGCACGGTGGGTGCAGAGGAAGACGCAACGTCGTTGGGGCAGGCGGCCCGGATGTCCTCGGGGGTGCGGAGTGTGGCCGGGTCGACGGTCAGCAGGGCCGCGTAGTCGGCGAAGTTGAGGCAGGCGGCGCGGCCGCGGAGAGCGAGCGCGGCGACGTCGTGTGCACGAGCAGCGGCCTCCGGGCTGGCGAAGGTCCCAAGGCGCCGCGCTGCCGCACGCCGCGGTACACCAATGTTTTAAATAGCGGGCTATGGCATTTAACGATGATCCTTAAAAACAGCTATAGTGGGTTATAGTAAAGTTATAATACCAAATTGTATATGAAATTATTTAGCGGCAACATCCTTAAATAGCTATAGCGAGGCAATAGCTTGCTATTTAAAACTATGCGGTACACCCGGTGCCGCGTCTCCCGGAACTTGGTCCGCACCGACGTCACCGTCGCGTTCCCGTACGCCCTGCCTGCGGCCGGAGAAGCCCACACTGGAACTATCCATCTTTCTTCTTGCAAGTGTCGATCGGTCGCTTATCTGCAGCTTGCTAGCAATGGTGTGATCGAGGTGGTCTGGTTGGGAGGGAGCGAGGAGAGCGACATCCGACATGTATATATAGGAACCGGCGGAGGGGGTGAGAGAAAGGGAGGCAGGCTTGAACATGGGCGCGTGGCGTGAGAGAAAGGGAGAGCGAGCTGGACATGGTGGCAAGGAGGGGGATGGGGGAAGCCGTGTTGGCGTGGTGGGCTTTTGCTCCGCTCGGGATGCAAAGCAATCGGCCATTGCTAGCTACTCCTTCTGTTCGGAATTACTTGTATCGAATATGGATGTATTTAGGACTAAAATACATCTAGATATATCTATTTCTGCGACAAATAATTTCGAACAGGAGCTTTTTTATGGTACCCTATACTGCTAAGGAGGGACGGAGCAGTATAAAATCATCAACCGTTGATTTTGTGAGGGTAATTTAGTCAGTTTCAGCCCATCAGCGATCGGTCTGTTCGTTGTACTTGGAAAAAGAAAAATCGCGGGCACAGGGCCGTCGGTCGTCGCCCTGCTCGCCGCCGACTGCGCCATCAACGAACTCGCCGTCGTATCGCTGTATCCGCGAGTGCTCCAGCCACCACCCTCCGCCCGCGCGCGTCGACCTTGCTGCTTCGAGTCGCTGCATATCCAGCCGCATCTCCCGCCGGGGCACACATTGCCCGCACACCGTCACACGCACGGCTTCGTCCTCGTCAGTACAGGCTACTCCCCATAGACAAAAAGTGTAATGGCTCGGACAACTGTACCATCCTGCTGGAGTGCCTGACCATTAGCATGGCCGAGGAAAGGGACGCGACTCCCTGAAGAAGACGACATGCATCAGCGCCCGCGCGACAGAGGAAGGGGTGGATGCGAGACCTGGGCTCCGACGGGCGCGTGCCGGCGTGCGTGCAACCATGCGGGAAATGGAAGAGGAAGGGCTGACTTCGTCGGGACTCGGGAGGCAGGACGATTTCTCTACCTCCCTAAATTACCCTCACAGAACGTGTGCTGCTGCAGGCCGAGCGCACAGTGCCACTGAATACTGCTGGGGATGGTGCTAGTCCAATTAAGCGGTATAGATGGATGACCACCGTTGGATTTCGAGAATAGAGGGTCCATATTGATTACCGGGTACTGTAAAAGAGCTCTCGAACAGAGGGAGTAGAAGAAGAGTTTGGACACGTTGCTCGCTGCAAGAGGAAGGGGCCACGTGGAAATGGCGACAGGGACTTACTGTGTCATCACACGTCGGTCTATACTCCGGTTCCGGTGATATACAGGAGGAGGACACAGGCGAGCCAAGAGGCGGCGACCAGCTGTAGCCTGTGCGGTGCGCAGACATGCCGTATGGCCGGTCAAACGCGTCCGCGACCGCTGGCCACTAGGTACCTGCCGGACTAGCTTGCCAGCTGCAGGCTGTGGCGGGCGTACGTGCGTGGGGCGGTGGCTGGCTGCATGCGGCGGCGACGACGACGATGTACGGATCACCGTCTCGATCCATTTGCCTAGGTGTACGTGCATGTCGTCTCTTTCCCGATATGGCCACCTGGAGATGGAGATGGCGACGGCGACTTCTCGGCCAATAATCTTACATCTACGTATGAGTTACTTATAAACCTACACCTACGTAACTTTCCTAACCAATACTCTTCTCCCCCTGATTTTCAAGCGGTGGGCTCTTTCTCCCATCAATCCAATCCCATGTCTACACGTCAACTTTTACGTAAAAACTGTACGTAAGTTTAAGTAGGTGTAGCATTATTCCTTCTCGGCCCTGCGTGGGCGCCTGAGTGAATAGCGCGTGGTGCTACACTGCTACCGCGCATTCTGTGTTTTCGGTTTGCTTAATCTATTTTTTGTCTTCTAAACATCCGGCCTTTCATAATTGATGACCAAAATTATAGTATTAATCTTCTAGGTTCTTCATTATTTGGTCTTCGGTCTTTACAAGATAACAGATATGTATAACAGATGTAGGCAACAAAAATTCAGAGTTCAGACAAAACTGTTTCTAGCTGTATGCACCAAGAATCGTGAGATGAACATGCATGGAGAGTAGACCGGGGATTGTGCTGTACGATACATATCCTGAGAATCGTGTTAATTCGGTCGGTATATTTGGGTCATTTGGTCGCTCAGAGAAAACGAACGATCCCGACTGAATATAATTCGATCGTCCAATTTTGATGCCCGATTATAGTTCGGTCTTGGTCCTTATGTGTCGGTTTTCGATTTTCAGTTGTTATGCCTGGGCTTAGCTACCACAACACACTGCTACCGTTCCTCCCCAAATCCCAGAATTGGCTATCTCCGAGCACACAGCGTCGCCATCTCTTTCTCTGTCGGTAGGTCACCATCGCTTCTCTGTTGTTGGCTCGGCTGAGAGGCCCCAATGTACTGGACGTGGATGTAGCTTACTAGCTTTTCCACGATTTGGGGTACACGTTGATGGAGTATTTTCCAATCAACCTTTCTGGTCTTGTGGATAATGGGGTTACGATCTCTAGTGTTTTGTTGGAGTAGTATGGGTTTGACTTTTCGATCAGTTACCCTTCTAGTGGTGACGGTTTCTTCTCTGGGGCGTTGATCAGGTAGGACCGTGGGCTTGATAACTTGTCATCTCCAGCGATAACTGGCACATGACGACCCACTATTGGGCATCTGGGAGGATCAAGGCAGTCGATATAGCAAATTTGATGCAACTTTTGAATTTTGTGCTTGTACTTTGGGTTTGAAGAATAATAGTAGAGCTGAATGCTTTTTTAAAAAGAAAAACAAATGGGGCATGCATGTAGGCTCATTCAGTTGACGCACTCCTATCTCCCAGACTTGACGTGAGGGATATATAGCATGAGCACGACCTTGCCGGACAGACAGTATTGGCGGCTCGTGCCCTGGAACCGCCCGCCTATACGCGTCCACGCCCGGCGAGCAGCTGCGTTGGACGGTGCTTCGGCCAGGGCACCCACGACGGCCGGCCGGCCGGGCGACGACGACGACAATCCATACTATCGGCGGACGTCAGGTTAACTTTGCACTTTTGGTCGCTTTTTGGGTACGCGGAATGGCCGCGGGATGCCACGCGGCGCGTCCGGACATGCCCGCTCAAGCAAGATGCTCGATGTGGAATTCTGCAGACGATCAAGTAGTAATATAATGGAGTACAATACTAATCGCACGTTTACTAATTTTTACGGCCACAGCGTTGCACGAGCAGGATGCGTTTGCGCGGCCGGCCCAGCGGAGCACGAGCTGCCTGTCGGGGCGGCTGCAGCAGTAGGATTCGGTCGGTGGATGAATCTTGTGCGCGTACGTCGCTACATACGTCTCATGCTCTCGTCAGACTTTTTCTCTCTCAACACGGTACAAATGCAGATACTCTCGTCAGGTCGCCCGTGTTTTTTTTTTGTACTCAGAGTCACTGTCGGTACAAAGAAAAGAGAAAGAGACAGCTGAAAGTATCGGCCACCTGGTACTATGATACGTGGCGCACAAAGTCCAGCTACCGATGCTTTACTAGATGGATACGCGCGCTTTACCGTGCCCGTGAATTGACCGAATGTCAGTGCGTTGAACTCTGTAGTTGAACCATGTGCTAGGCAGGAGTCTCTTACAAATTCATAATAAAAATGTCCAGAAACTAAAGTCTCCCAAGACATGTAAAAACCCAGGTACGATCATGTATACTATATAGTACAGTACATGTTAAGCATAGTCCAGGCAATACATAATGTATTAATTCATTCATAAAAGAGATAATTATGACTTCATATGTAGCCATTATAATGGTAAGGCATGTTAACAAAAACTCAATTCAGAAGGAGGGACCAGGATGAAATCATGACAAACTAAGTTTCGGCAACCCAATTACTAAACAGTATAACTCAACTAGCTACGAGCCCCTATAGCGTTTTGACACTCTAAGCTGTTCGATCACTCTCATCTACGCACGAGATTTGCTCGTCCCAGTCGTGAACACGGACTACTGAAAGCACCGTTTTCTAGGCCGCTGCTCCGGGGAACGAGTTACACTAATTATCCCTAATCGGGCCATTTGGTAGAAGGCCCACGAGGTCCCTCTAACAGGCCACGTCTCCAAACCTGTCCTCGAGCTGTCCCCTCCTCCTCGGTGCTGCGCCGCCGCCGTCTTCTGTCTAGGCAGCGAGCTTCTACTTCTTGTCTGCCTCGGCATTGATGCCCTGTACGCGCCTTCTACTCTTCCTCCGCAGGCCCCCACGGCGGGTCTCTTCTTTCCCATGTCGTGGCCAGCAGAGTTCTTCCATGGTGGCTGCAGGCCAGAGCACGCGCCACCAGTGACGAATGAGCAACTGGAGGATTAAGGCCACCCGTGTATGTGGGTGCATTATGCCACCATCTTGAGTGTCACCTTGCCGCCAGCAGCTCCAGGAGAAAGAGGACAGCGACCACTCAGGGGTAAGAGGAGCGCAGCTGCTCATTGATCAACACGGCGCAAACAATCCCATGGCCAAGTGAGCTCTTCCCTTTGGTTACTTTATTTCTCCGCTCCCACTCTGTGCTTATGTCTTGAAGGTTTTCCCTAGATATTAAGTAAACAAATTTGTACTCATTGAATTATAGGAAGTTCTGACCTGATATTTTCAGTTCACAGCTTCCTACGCATGGGGGACATTTTCTGTCAACAAGTGAAAATTACAGTAATGACGCCTAAAGTATTTGTAACCAAACAATTGATGTAGTGATGCCGTTCATGTTAAGGAGATAGGGCTTTCTTTTGCTATACCTTCATCTTTCTCTTCTGATAGATGTATGTAAAGATAGATTATACTTGAATCTCTGAGGACACTGGCGAAGCAAGGCAGTTTCAGCAGCACGAATCTTTGTAGGCGTTGTTGCATGTCACCCAAGCAATTTGTAAGCATGCAAATCAGTTACTTACCTTAGGTTATCCTAATCATACCTACTTAGCATAGCATATCTTATACGTACATGCATATCAACTGCAGAAGATGCGCACAAGGAAGTTCAGGAAACTAGCATTTAAAAGCATCCTGAAAACTAATTTGTGGTGGCACTTGCTACAGAGATGTTATACAGTATTTTCTTTGACATATCTTTCTTTCTAGACTTGTTCGTGGTTATATACAATTCTTTTTTTTTTGCGGGAAGGTTATATACAATTCTTATCTTTTAAATTATTTCTTTCTATTTCTTGACCATTTTGATGATTGTAATATAAGACAAACATGAGCAGAGGATTCGTGATTAGTTCATCAGTTCTAATCAATGGTCGAGAGTTATGCTTCAGCACCTATAATGAAACATTGTAATTTAAATCATTAAAATTTTATCAAATGTTTACATTTTTCTAGAGGATAAACGGGCGCGGCAACGCGCGCCTTCGTGGTCTAGTTAAGAATTAAAGCAACTTGCACACGTTTAAGTATCTTCTACCCAAACTTACAGCAGCCTGCGCAGTTAGCATCTTCTAGTTTAGGCCAATTTCCTTCCCCTTTTCTTATTAATAGCTCTGTCAGCTTAGTCATCATCCTTCTTCCTGGTCCTACTACTTCTCCTGTTGCTGAGACAATATTTCACGACAAACTGCTTCCACAGCAGGCTAACAGTGAGCTTCCGCCTGGGAATCGGTTTGAGCTTGCTGAAAAGAAAAACTACAAAAATTTAATGATCAGCGGGAAAACTCTAGAACTTTAAGAAAGGAAATAAAAAATGCACCAACTACCTAGTGCTTGCTATGCGAACAGCCTTTCGAAGCTAAGGGCGCCGATTTTGATAGAAAAAGTGCATGAAATATTGGCAAGACAACATAGTCAACATGTGTAATAACTTGGACTAATGGAAAAAGGGTAAAAATTGAAGGGAAAGGGTTATCAGATTGCATGTCAAACGATGTGATGTTGAACATGCGAAAGTTGATCTATGCATTCTTTGATGTAAAAAAAATTGATCAGACTTCATCTCATATTTAGTCTCTCTGAGGGCGCATAGAAGAATGAAACTACAATCCCCAGTTGACTTATAAATCGAAGCATAACATGGATTGTTAATAAAAGTTACTATTCATTTTATCTTTAGTACAAATGTGCATCGAAATAAATGAGTGAAATCTTTCTTTTCACAAGAAGGTAGGCTAAACCAATTCAGATTACAATATCTATGTGAAGCAGGATGCATTTGGTTGAGACCACAAAATACAAACTGTCGTATCTGGAACTTTTTGGCCCTATAACATAGCAAAAAGCAACACACAGCAATGACATCAAAAAATATTTAGTTTCATTTTGGACAAAACTATATTTAAGGATCCATGTCAAACTCAGAAGCGACCTCCTACTCCTACTCCTCTACAAACCTCCAAGATGGATCGCTAATGGAAGTCATTTTTTTATTATAATCTTTAGGAACGCATCTATCGAAATAAAGTGAAACTCTTCATTTTCACAAGGTTGGCTAAACCATTCAGATTAAAATTAGTGTGTGCAACAAGATGCATTTTGTTAAAATCAAAAAGGAGGCTAGTAGCTCTAGAGATTAGTACATAAACAAGGAGGCTAACAGTTTAGGCATGATGGCGGGTAAAAATAAGATTATTTAGCAGCCCAAATAATGTCATACTGATACACTACAAGCATGGCATTTTTATTATGCCTCAACTATATATGTTGAATGTAAATACCTGGGAGTGAAGATGCATTGTAAAACTTACATATAGAAACATTGAGGGAGTAGTTAATCTGGGATACCTTTCTCAGTATGCAGAAAGACTTGAGCAGAATCTAGGAGTTAACCAGCACAAAGTAGACGTTGACATTAAAACCATGTGTGCAATGATACCCTAAATAACCATTTTATTGGAAATTTCCCTGGGCTAAAGCATTATGACATATGAACCAAGCAATAATAAACATCATATTCAAATTAGTTAATTGAAGTTAGAAATACACAACTATTAATCTATTGTCTTTTCATCAAGTTTGGATTGCTTGCCGTATGTGTGCCACGTGGTTACACATCTATAAATCAATTTTCAATTGTTGTACTATTTTCCAAGAAAAATAAACAATCTGGTTGTTAGAAATTCATTATTAAATGTAGTAAAATAACTATTTTACAAACTTACAATCCTTAAATTAGTTTATATATTTACGATGATAGATAGTCACTACTGGAGACACTGTCCATCCTTCTCTCTTTTGTTGTTTTGCAATATTATTTGATTGGGAAATATTGATGGTTAAACATGTGCATGCTTAACTGCTTTGATATGACGTTTCAGGGAAGCATATTACCTGTTTGCTCATCTACACAAGTGGTGGGAGGAGAGGCAACTCACAGCCCAAGTGCAGCAAATTCCCGACAGAGGAGTTCACCACTTTGGGGTGGAGCTCAGCCGTCAACCGCCACGATGGCGTGGTCAAGCTGGATCATGATGGAGCCGGCTGCCAGTTCTAATGCATTATTGTACTCGCCACCATGCCCATGGCTGTTTGAATAACAAAACGGCCATACTGATCCACCATCTTATGCGGTAACTTGGGATCATTCATATATAACTTCGTCGATTATTTTGTCTCAGATGTGTGACAATGCTTGCTTCAGCCAGTTATCGACCACATGGCTACCATGTTTGTGGACTGATTGATACCCAAAGTGAACTTCCAGCTCATCAACTATTTTGGATGTTTCCCGTCGATGTTGTGGTTGAGAATAGACAGAATAAACATAGTTCCTGCAGGAAATCGCCTCATATTCAAATTGCATCATATGTTGTGGTTGCAATATAGTTCAAACTACTTGTTAAACATAGTAATTAAAAGTGGAAAAGAAGAAAAGAATGGCACACCTAAATTGACCGTCTGCAACATTAAGAGCACTGGGCGTAATATTGTCCAACAAGTTGACCTTGTGTTGGGATATCAATCTATTTTTGAAAGCAGCCTTGTTGATGTGTTTGTAGTTCAAGATAGAGCAATATGGCGGTATTAAGAAGGAACCATGGCAACACATGTGGGAAGCAGAGCACATTTACATCCTCCTGCAAGGAACATGCTAGAAAACCATCTTTTATCAGAATATGGGACGAAGCCTACTGTCGTTGCTATGAAAACTAAATGGAATGGCACTTGCATGGAAATTATTTTTCACCCGCTAGTTATGTATTGAGATCAACAAGTGGCTCCTGTGTTAAATTTTTTGGCATGCTATTTTCTTTAGGGCTAGAATGAGCTGTTCATGGTGTCTTTCCTCAGTGTAAAACTAAAAAGAATCACAATGGGATATCATTTTGTGTGTGCAAGATTTGCCATGTAGATGGCTCTCGATGCTTTCCATGATTTAATTGGTTATCCAATTGTTTCTAAGTATGACTGCATTGTGCAAATCCATTCTTCAATACAACCAACTTGAAGGCATATAATGTGTAAAGGTACAAAATTACCATAATTAAGTCGGATCATTGGCAGGAATTTACTTCTTTGGAATCCATTAACAGTTTCTGCAGGTATCAGTTTGCAACATGAACCCATTAGGATCTAGCATCAGATGCATTGCTCTAGCACTCCATACAGACAACCTTAGAAACATGATTTGAAATAATTAAATCGGTGGAGGAGGATGCTGACCACTGAGACGGCGACTCATCCGTCCAGGGTGCCGCACTATTCACCTCCCGATGTAACTGGCGGGGATGGAGTGTTGCCAGCACCAGGCGTCCCAGACCATCCGAGCTCCGTATGCCTCTCCTCGATGTTGTCGCGTCATTGAATCAATAAAGGTTCCCGGCACAGCTTCTCCTTAGTCGAGCGAGATCTCTGCCGCCGTAGCTTCTCCGCCGTGGCCTCTCCTCTGTGAGCGATGGGACCTGGACGGGGCGACAGATGGTGTAGGAGACGCACCGGGAGGCTGCTGCTGGGGCTGGGCGCGAGCGGCTGCCGGCCGGAAGGGATGCGGGGGATGTGGGGGTGGGCCGTGGGTAGGTTTTTCTCGCCCAGGTCGCCGCCTGCGGGGCGACAAGAGAAGGCCGGTGGGGAGCGGTCGGGTGCTTTTTTTCTTCTTGGAGATGGTTTAGGGCATCTTCAATGGTTGTAAGATAGTTGTTGATAGATTTTGTCATATAGGATTTTTGATGATGTGTTATATAATAAATGAGGGAAAAGAGAAAAGTTGTATATACATGAACCAACACCCTTTGCACAAGCTCCAATATAGAATGAGGGAGCACATTATTTATTATCTCATATCGTATTGGGCAAACTACATATAATCCATTAAAATTGTTGTATGTTAAGGTGTTAATTAATGACATGACATATTTTATCAACAAACTAACATACAAATCGATGCCCTCAGCAACTTCGGAAGACTTCAGGGATAGATAGATAAGGCAAGACGAAACCGACTATTGGAGACCAGACCCGATGAGAAAATGGCATTCATGCGTTGACCCAGATGTAAAAAGGCTGACATGGGTCTCATCCGTTCACTGTAGCTCCGATGAAGGAGAGCCCTTCATTTCGTGGGAGCTTGGTAACTTAAAAATACTATCTCTCTCTCTCAAGAGAACACGCGCCGTACTTTGATTTTTCAGACTATAACAAGTATATTTCCTAGAAACATTTATTTAACCAATAAGTAATATGGATCAGAGAGGATATAAATTAAATTTACCTAGTGTAAAAGGTCGTGAAATAACACCTGGGAATATTCTGCTATGCATCACGCCAATGCTAATCTTTCCCGAAATTACTAGTTGTTCTTAGACCATCCCCAACAGCCGCGTAACATGCGACGCATTAAATTTTTTTTTTTTGCAGAGTGCTGTTCGAGAGTTTTTGCGCGACAAGAAGCGCTTGCTTCAGCGGCCGCTGCAACTTATAGCGCGTGAACCACTCTTGCAGGCGCTGCAAAAAAAAAACTACACTATGCACACAAAACAAATAAAGACATAGATAAAAAAAATGATACATAGATTAAAAAAAGCGATACCATAGATTAAAAAAAGCGATACATAGATAGTTCATCTAGCGTGCAACTAGAAACTACTCCGAGTTGTTGTCCTCCTCCTCGCTTGTGTCATCCGACGTATCAAGCCACGCCTCTTTCCACCGCTCATCGTCGCTAGAGAGGAATAATGCCGCTCCTAGATCGCACTGCGACATCGCCAGTGCCTTCCGACGACGCCCGTCCGCCCGTTCCGCGTGCCACCTTGCCCTCCTCTCCACCCAGAAGGTGTTCTCGTTGGTGACGTCCTCTGGGTGGCGTTGGCGCCACTCCGCCATGGCTCGCTCGTCCGCCTCGGCGATGAGGAGCCGGCGCTGCCGCCGATGGTGTTCCTAACGGTCGTTAGTTATTAGTCGTGGTGGAGGGGCGACGGCTTGCGCCAGACGTCCTGGAAGTTCATCTATGGGCGAGGCCTTCCGAGGCGCCACGCCGCCGCGTCGTACGTGCGGGCGGCCTTGTGCGCGGTCTCGAACGTGCCGAGGCCGAGGCGGACGTCGCTGGACCGAATCTCAGCGTAGAAGGCGCTGGACGGGTGCTCGCGGACACCGTGGTAGCCCAAAAATCCCTGGCGGCGTGGTGGCATGGTGGCGCGGTGGTGGTGCGTCAGTGGCGGGGCGAGGAAGCGGCAGAGGAAGCAGAGGAAGCAGGAGGAGGGCGTGTGGCAATGTGGATAGCGATGGGAGGCCGCGTGGCGGACGCAGCAATTTATAGGTGCGCCGGAAGTGGGGCGCCAAATCTAGCGTGCGACCTCCCGCTTTTTCCCGTGTGCGCGCAATTGTTTCCCGCGCGCCCGAGTTTCCCGCCTCCGTTGAAGCACACGAAAACGTCCCCGCACGCTAAAATCGCAGTTTGCCTCGTGCGTGGTTTTTGTCGCCGCTGTTGGAGATGCTCTTATAACAATTAGACATGTTGCCCTCTGTTCATCTTGCTAGTATGTACTCTGTCGATGTTATATTCGTTAGATCTTATGTGAAGATCCCTGTAATATTTTCTACTTAACGAAGTCTCAATCAACAGAGATCTAACCACACCCTATTAGGATAGTGCAAAGCTCCATTAACAACAACAAATAAAACAGTGCAAAGCATGCAAAACAACGGAAACATTGCGGATTTGCAGCCGGTTTGGGCTCCCATGGCCGAACACAAAGACTACAGAAAGCGGCTCCCCCCTTGTGTACACTAGCTTCGTCGTCCTTCATCTCCTCTGAGCATGGCTCGACCGTGGCTGGACGTCAAGGATGGCTCTACAACTCGACATATCTGCTTCCTGGCCTGTCCATGGCTTGGCGTCCATCGATCGTCTTCTCGCATGACCTTCTGCTGAGCACCTGTTCGGTCGTGTTACAAACTTAATGTAACATTATACTTGTCCTGCACCTCGTTGATCACCTGTTCTTGTTTGTCTCGTCGTGCACCTTGCCACCTCCTTGATCACCTATTACTTGGAGTGTTTCAGCGGCATTAATAACTTCGACTCGATGCGCGACGGCTAGGGAGCCGGGCGGCTAAAACCAGAAGACCAGGTGGATGGTGCAATGGTGCAGCCCGAGGTCCCGCAGCGGCGACTCGTCCGGGCGTATCTCATCGGTTTGTCCACCGGCGAGCCTCAAGAGCCGGAACGGCGGCGTCGCGGCTGCCCCGCCGGAGCAGGAGGCAAGCGCCGAGTGGCAGTACCGGAACAGCGCCGTCGCCGGACCCCCGGCGCCGAAGGTCTTGTAGATGAACCGCCCGTCCGGGAGGCGCACCCGCAGCGTGCACGCCTCCTCGCCCGTCGCCGGCTCGTCGTGGTCCACCGGCGCCACCGGGCCGGAGACCTGTGGCCGGATGGTAGCGGTGGCGCCCGCGTCGTGCATCGTTATCGCCCTGAAGTACGCCGTCAGCTCGTCCACCGTCGCCCCCTGGCCGGAGGCCTGTGGCCGGTTGGAGCCCTGCATCGTGACCGCAGCGAAGGATGCCATCAGCTCGTCGACATCCATTGCTGCCTGCTGGGTTTCGATCAAGCGACTTGACGAGAGTTGTATGGAGCGTCCAGGCGGTGCTCTGCTTTTAACACGGGCGAGGACCGTGAGGAATCTAGTTAGGGCTCACCCGGGCACGTCGTCCGACTCGGACAGTGGATCGTGTGACCTTTTTCTTCGAGAGAGGAACGGATCGCGTGACCTGATGATATCTCCTTGGGTTTGGCCTGATCCTAGTTTTTTTTTGATTTTTTTATGAGGGGTTCTTTTTAGGTTTTTTTTTAAGAGGCCTGATCCAAGTTGAACAACAATGGCATGCGCCTCGGAGCGAACCGGGGCTCACGCGCTCCGTGGTGTGGGCCGGCCCGTCAAGAAGATGTTGCTCGCTAACGCGCGAAATCACTAATCGAGGAGCACTCATTTCAAAAACCACTTCCACTCTCTCAAATATACAGTATGAAGATATGTTTTATGATGAATCTAATAAAACTCAGTTGATGTTATAAATGTTGGTATAATTTCTACCGAGTAGACTTGGTCAAATTTAAAGATGTTTAAATTAAGATAAATCAAGAACTTAAGTTTTCTTTTTTTGAAATTTGAACGTAAGTATGTTGGAATAGAGTAGTACATGGCTATTTTTACATGAAAAGGAAAAAAACTAAATGGGCAAGGTTTTAATTGTTTGTAATCACGTGGTGGAGAATATGACGTTCGTTCACACCACACTCCCCTCCGAGTTCTCATTCTCACTCCGACCACGTGCTCTCCCGGAAGCAGAGTTTAGTTGTGCTTCCGGGAGAGCAGCTCTGCCAAGTGCCAGTGCACTTGAGGAGGTGGTGCCTGTGCCAGTGCAGGGCGGAGACATGCCATATGGAGGGCACTCGGCAGCAAGCTCGTGTCCACGCGCGTGGCGACTTTGTTTTCGAGTTTCGCCTTCCTCATCCTTGCTATAGTTTGGACAATTTTTTTATGTTACTTCTTTTTTTAGTTCATATAAATGTGCAGTGCAATACCCCGCCCCCATTGGTCCAATCATAGATCCAACAATGGTTACTTGGATCAGGTTCTCCATCGTAGTTGTAGTGATCATTACTGTTAGCTGAAGAACTTCTACACACCGTAATTTATAGCCACAGCGACGCCGCCTCCCAGTAGAATGTGGAGCATGGACCGCCTCCTAGTAGAATGCGGAGCATGGACCGCAGGTAGATTTTGCTTCCCACATACGCGCCTGCGACACCTAAGCTAGCGAGGTCAGTGGCGTTTGTGGCGCAAACTACGAACGCCAATGCAGGTCAGGGTGGACGCGTCCACCTCCAGCACAACATTGTATTCCCTCACTCTTTCTGCGCGTCGACAAACAAGTTCTCTATGATGACACAGGTGCAAACTTCTGCGATGAGAGCTGAAACACGTCACGGGAACAATGCCTTGAAGTTTAGGGGCATGGGGGATCTAGGGTGGAGGGTATGGGGGGCCATGCCCCCCCACAAACGATTTGTAGTTTTTAACTAGTACATAAGCTTGTACGTACACTATGCTCATTTTGGGCTGCCGAACCATCAATCACTCATTCAACCCTCGAAACTACTTTATATATGACTCTTTGAATCCAATTATTATCCAACAGGTGATCCAACGACCCTGCCACACTAAACATAAGTGATGGAGATATTGGTAAAGTTGACGTACAAAAATCATACAACGAGTGTCGTACATGTAGCACCTTTCTTCAACCCAAAGCCTTGTCTCAAACCGAAGCTAATCTCGCCATCTCGACTCATCGTTTATGTTTCTTTTGATAATTTCATCAATTGATTCATACTTCTTAATCTCCCTGTGTGTAGTATGGTGATTGATAAACAGTCAACGAGTTCTTTTTGCTGTAATAGATCTAGTCAAAAACATGTATCAAATTCATATGACATTTGCTAAACGAGATATCTTCTCGAACAGGACTGGTGATGGTGTATTGAAGGTTTTCATGGATTTGAGAACACGTAAAATAGAGTGAGTATTGGATGGTTTGAGATATTTTGTAAGCTATTTTTAAATCTGCTAGTCATCTTGGACCTTTTCATTAACTAAAAATGATAAAAAGAAATAATGAGTGGGATGAAATTCATATATGTTCGTCTGAAAAATAATTGATAAACTATTTATTATTATATAAGACCTTAGTTGAACTCTCTGCATTCATTTTTGTGGGTAAATTCCAAACCTATATGTTTGATTTAAATGCCATGATACTTTATTAATCTTTTATTCTATAGTGGTTTTTGCAAAATATGGAGGCGTAGTTTGGATAAATTTTGATGTTACTATTTTTCCATGTTCATATAATTGTGCATTGCAATGTGCCCCACATTGGTCCAATCCAGACCCGTCAACGACCACAACTTCCACATCATCGTAATATGTAATTCCTCCGCTTTTAAAGTACTCCTAGGTCTCCTAGGTCAAACTTTTGTAAGTTTGACCATGTATGTGCATGTTGACAGCTACAACATCAAATATATAATATGAAAATATGTTTTATGATGATTCTAATGAAACTAGTTTGGTGTTATAGATGTTGGTATATTTTTCAATAGACTTGGTCAAATTGAAAAATGTTTAACTTAGGATGAATCTCAAACTTCAAGTATTTTGGAATGGAGTAGTACATGGCTATCGCAATATGTAATTTGATGTAGTAGACTTGGTCATATCTAAAGATGTTTAAATTACGATAAATTGAGAACCTAAGGTTTTTTTTTAAATTTGAACTTAAGCATTTTGGAACAGAGTAGTACTACCTCCGTCCTGGTTTATTGGTCCCCTTTGTCATTTGTGCCAAATTTTGACTAATGATTTAACTAACAAAATGTTAATGCATGTCAACAAAAATTACATCGTTTGATTCGTATTTGAACATAGTTATCAATGATATAATTTTTCGTGACATGCAAGAACATTTTGTAAGGCTGAATCTATAGTCAAAATTTGACACAAAATACAATAGGGACCAATAAACCAGGACGGAGGTAGTACATGGCTATTTTTACATGAAAAGGGAAAAAACTGAGGGGGCATGGTTTTGATAGTTTGTAATCACGGCGGTGGAGAATATGAGGTTCGTTCACACCGCACTCCCCTTCGAGCTCTCACTCTCACTCCGACCACGCGCTCTCCCGGAAGCAGAGTTTGGGTGTGCTTCCGGGAGAGCAGCTCTGCCAGTGCCAGGTGCCAGTGCACTTTTGCCTCACCCGGGCGCCTGTGTTGTTAGGCCATCTGCTAAAGCCGACATATTATTTGTTTGTGAACACGGATGCTGAAGTCGATCGTCCAACTGCATCTATTAAAGTTTTGTTTTGTTGCTTTCATGTTTTTCTCCTCTTTGCATGCTTTTTTTTTGTTGAGCCTGGTTTGAGCATATGAGTGAAAAAAAATTATATTCTACAAATCGTTTGATTGCCTGCATACTGCTTGTCCGCATCATACCACCGATTCTCATTCCTCTGTTTGGTTGCCTGCATATAGCTATGAACATTCACAACCCAAAGTTTGGTTGTATATAGGCTGCGAAGTCTGTTTAACTTGTACCCTATGTGGTGAGCTCCTCCCTCCTCTCCTGCCGCTTGCTCCCAGCCTTCGCACACAGGTCGAGGAGTGACTGCAAGGTGCAGGGAGGAAGGTGGCTTCGAAATGAAGCGTACGAGCTGTACGTCTAGTGGCAGTGCGAGGATCAGAAGTCTGTGATGTCATTTCAAGTCCGTGATGTTAAATACATGTGTTTTCACTATTTTTTTAAATACATGATTTCTACTTGTGTACATAGAATTTGCCAAAAACCTCTAAAACGAGGCTCCGCCACAGTGTACGTCAGCCTCCACAGTGGGATGACGGAGACTGGCGACACCACAACTGATTTCTTGTCGGGGTGTGCTTCAGTGGTGGTGGCAGGCTACTAAAGTAGGTACTCCATCCCCTAACTCCGCCGAGATCCCCAAAACCATGGGGTGCTTTCCATGGCGTTGTTTGTTCATCGGCGACACTCTACGATGACCTATGGGGAGGACAGAGGGGGAGGAGAGGGGATCCGACGGCACTGTCCGATGACCCGAGGCGAGGGTGGAGGCGGAGGCAGTGGGTTGCAGGCAATCAGGGTGCTGGCTGCGGCGGTGCGGAATTGAACGACAGAAGCCACAAGATTTATTTTCGGGACCTGCTCAGTTGAATATATTTATCATCAGGGAGGTTGCAGAGTAAAAAAAAATTTACTCTAAAGATTATAAGATGTTGTGTAGGTACTGTTTAGAGGATTCCTCTAAAGCTTCATAGAGGATCAGTTAGAGTTGCTCTTACTAGTATAGTACAAAGCTTCATTAACAAAACAAAAAAACAGTACAAAGCATGCAAAACAACGCAAACATTGCAGATTTACAGCCGGTTCTGGCTCCCATGGGCGAACACAACACTACAGAATGATCCCTCCTAGTAAACAGTACATAGCTTCCTCGTCCTTCATCTTCTCCGAGCATGGCTCGGCCATGGCTGGAAATTAATCATGGCTGTACGGACTCAGACATATCTGCTTCCTGTCCTGTCCATCGCTCGGCGTCCATTAATGATCGTCTTCTCGCATGACCTTCTGCTGATCACCTGTTCGATCGCGTTACAGACTTATTGTAACATTATACTCGTCCTGCACCTTGTTGATCACCTGTTCTTGTTGGTCTCGTCCCGCTCCTCGTTGATCACCTGTTCTTGTTGGTCTGGTCACGTCGTGCACCTTGCCACCTCGTTGATCACCTGTTACTTAGAGCGTTTCATTGACATTTATAACTCCGGCTCGATGGCGCTGGCTAGGGCTAATGGGCTATAGCCGGCCGGCTAAACCCAGAAGACGAGGTGGATGGTGCAATGGTGCAGCCCGAGGTCCCGCAGCGGCGACTCGTCCGGGCGTATCTCATCGGTTTGTCCACCGGCGAGCCTCAAGAGCCGGAACGGCGGCATCACGGCTGCCCCGCCGGAGCAGGTGGCAAGCGCCGAGTGGCAGTAGCGGAACAGCGCCGTTGCTGGACGGCCGGCGCCGAAGGTCTTGCAGATGAACTGTCCGTCCGGGAGCCGCACTCGCAGCGTGCACGGCTCCTCGCCCATCGCAGGCTCATCGTGGTCCACCGGCGCCACCGGGCCGGAGACCTGTGGCCGGACGGCCGTGGCGGCGCCCGAGTCGTGCATGGTTACCGCCCTGAAGTACGCCGTCAGCTCGTCCACCGTCGCCGCCTGGCCGGAGGCCTGTGGCCGGTTGGAGCCCTGCATCGTGACCGCACCGAAGGACGCCATCAGCTCGTCGACATCCATTGCTGCCTGCTGGGTTTCGATCAAGCGACTTGACGAGAGTTGTATGGAGCGTCCAGGCGGTGCTCTGCTTTTAACACGGGCGAGGACCGTGAGGAATCTGGTTAGGGCTCACCCGGGCACGTCGTCCGACTCGGACAGTGGATCGTGCGACCTTTTCTTCGAGAGGGGAACGGATCGCGTGACCTGATCCTTGGGTTAGGCCTGATCCTAGTTTTTTTTTGATAAGAGGCCTGATCCTAGTTTTTTTTTGATAAGAGGCCTGATCCGAGTTGAACAACAATGGCATGCGCCTCGGAGCGAACAGGCGCTCACGCGCTCGTGCGGGCCGGCCCATCATGGAGATGTTGCTACCTAACGTGTAAAATCACTAATTGAGGAGTACTTCTTCAAAATCACTTTTACTCTCCCAGGTTGCGACAAGCCGCATGCTGCTTGTCCGTCACTTGTCGCAACCTATGAGTTTTTTCTTTTTTCGTAACTCTGTTTATTCAAAACATTTTATCACTTAAACCGTGCGTCCAAATCTCAAATCGTTTTACCTTGGATTCGTCACATTGAGATCTTCGAAACTAGATCCCATACGTTGATAGGTTATAATGAACTTTTTTTTCATGAATAAAATGATACAAAAAAAAAAAACAAACCAGGAGCACGCTTTACCCCCCTTTCAAAAGCCATTTTCAAGAGGCGCGGCCGTGCCTCTTGCGGAAGCAAAGGAAAAAAAAAGAAAATCCATCTTTTTCCATTTTCGAGAGGCATGGCCGTGCCTCTCGCGGAAGAAAAACACACTTTTTCCCCGTTTCCAAGAGGCCGTGCCTTTCGCGAAAGCAAATTCATGCCTCTCGTCGAAGTAAAATCGTGCGCCTTGCGGAACAAAAGAAATAATATAAAACACATTTTCTCTGTTTGTGAGAGGCACAACCATGCATCTCGCAGAAGCAAAACCATGCCTCTCGGAAACGAAAAAAATGTGTGAGGCATGGCCGTGCCTCTCGCGAAAGCAAAGAAAAAAAAAGAAAATGTATTTTTTTCATTTTCAAGAGGCATGGTCGTGCCTCTCGCGGAAGGAAAAAAACACTTTTTTCCCGTTTCCAAGAGGCCGTGCCTTTCGGGGAAGCAAATCCATGCCTCTCATCGAAGCAAAATCGTGCGTCTCGCAGAACAAAAGGAATAATATAAAACACATTTTCTCTGTTTCCGGGAGGCATAACCATGCCTCTCGCAGAAGCAAAACCGTGCCTCTCGAAAACGAAAAAGAATGTGTGATGCACGGCCATGCCTCTCGCAGAAGTAAATTCATGCCTCTCGCAGACGATAAAAAACACTTTTTTCTTGCAAAACATTTTTTTCAATATTTTTTTGTCGAAAAGCTAAGAATGACTGATGGAAAACCGAAAAGTAAGAAAAACCCCCAAAAACCATATAAAAAGCCAAAAACACATGTGGAAAAAATCAAAAGGGACCGCCCAGAGCGCGACACGTGGCGGTGGCTCGGAGCATGCCAAGTGGCACACTCTCAGCCCAGCCCAAGTGACCCTTGAGAAGGGTCACGAAGGAGCGCTCCTAAATTAGTTACTCTTGTTAATGTGCACACTTGTTCGGTCGTCGCACCCTTGATTGGGTTCCCTCTTTCAACGGTTGACCGGTCGACCATTGAACATTGACTTTTAAAAAAATCACATATTTTCAAAAAGGATCATGAAACTAAAAAAATGTTTATGGATTCAAAAAATGTTCATAATTTTTTAAATCACTAAACTAGCAAATTTGAACAAATTTGACAAAATTATTCTTTTAAAAGGTAAGAATTTGAAAATGTTACCTAATTTAAAAAAACTTGACTTTGAAAAATAAATCCAAATTGTTTTCATGAATTTGACAAAAGTTTGCAAATTTAAGAAAACTTCATGAATTTAGTAATAGTTTTCAAATTCGATAAAGTTCATACATTTTGAAAAAATGAAAAATGAAAACGGAAAATGAAAAAACATATCACTACTGTGGTCGTGATGATATGTTTGTCGTCGTCTTGATGGTTCCACTTCCTATTCCCTCGTACTTCTCCCTCGCATGCAATTTTAGCCGCAAATGCCATCAAGTTTACCTCCACGATCCTTTTTAGTTGTGGTTTTCTTCTTTCCTCACGCACTGTGCCAAACCCGCCCCACTCGATCTCGATCTGGAGAGTAGTTTCCACCCATCCCACTGGTCATGGAGGAGAGGTAGATAACAGTGCCGGTCGTGGGAGAGATATGTAGGATCGAGGGAGAGAGAGCACCCATCTGCTTATCTTCCTCACCTATTTCTATCCAACCACCCTCACACAACGTTGCCTTGTCCTCTGCTGCGATGGCCCTATCAGCGGCTTGCACTCCCAGACCACCTCCCCTCCCTACGAGAGTAAGGGCCAGTTCTTTTGGGCGATTCTACCAAAATCGCCCCCTCCCCAGCTTCTCTTAGAACCACCATTTCATATGTTTTTTACAATCCTATCTAATTAGACCTTAACTAGATAGGATTGTAAAAAAAATATGAAGTGGCGATTCTGGGAGAAGCTGGGGAGGGGGGCGATTCTGGGAGAATCGCCGAAAAAAACTGGCCCTAAGTATAATAAGGTGACATAAGCAAGCTATAATGACTTAAATATTATATCTTTGTTTAGTTAGAGAAAAGAGAAGTGCAAGTATAATAAGGTGACACAAGCATGCGAAACTTTTCGCGCCAATAGCCTGGCTGCGCGGGAAATATCTTTCTGGCATGTAGCTCGGTTGAACTTTGCCAACCTTTTGGAAGATCACAGTGGTCTACGTCACTACGGATGCGATCCGGCGTCACAGCTCGAAGGCAGGGGGACGCTTTCGTTGAACCAATTTCAAGACCGGTGACTGAAGACGATGTGCAGCTCGGAACAACCAGGTGCAGCCAGGCTTGAAGACCGATTTAGGGGCTACTGACGGTGTCCTGGCTAAGGGGCCTCTCACCACATCGACTCCCGGTCTGGTGGGACGAGCTGAGGACCCCTTGTAGGTTCTGTCCTGGACCACTTTGGGCGGCCCGTGGAGTATAACTGGTAGATAACAAATGACTTGCCATACAAGATAAGAAGCTGGATTCGGCGAGGAATCTACCTCTTAATACGTAGCCGACTAGGATCCATGTAACCCTAGGATTCCTGGTTTGCTATATAAACTCAGGTCCAGGCTCGTTTATAGAGAGACTAACAATCTCCCAGTACTTTGTACTCTTGATACACTCCGACACAATACAAAATATTTCAAAAAAAAGACGCAATACAAAACAAACATGATATAGGGTATTATATCTACTCTGAAAGCCTGAATCAGTGTAAAACCTTGTGTCTTTGTTACCATCGTGCCATGTCTCTTAGCTTAAGATAGCACACCAAGGGATCTGCTGGATTTAGCTCTAACAAAATGCAATTTATTTTCTACCATTCCATAGTATATGATTTAATTTCTACCTACGTAGCTTACCGTGCCTCTGGCCAAGCTATGCAACAATGGATGAATAAGCCGGACGTCGGGAGTCACACATCTTCCTTAATTTGCACTTTGGGAGGACTGAGTCGTACCCTCCTAACGTCGGATAAACCTAACTAATGGTAGTCCTCAAGGGATAAGTGTTGTTAGCTTGGTTTTATTTATAAAGTTAGGCTTACACCTTTCCTCTAAAAATGAAGTGTTGTTAGCTCAATTTATCTAGTGCACTTGAGCCATTGAACACACAAATGCCGAGAAGAAAAATGGAGCATCATGCCAGTGTGTGTATGATCCAATTTATATGTTCAACGGCTCAAACACATCAATTTATCTTGTGGGCCGGGCATGGCGTCGCCTGCTGTGGCTGCGGCGACCCTCCAACTCCGCCGCGCCTCGTACCTTGTTAGATAATAACGAGAAATAAACGAGACAAAGAGACACGGATTTTTACGTGGAAACTCTTGCGGGAGAAAATCATGGACGCACGAAGGCGCAATCACTATGAGGAGGAGTATTACAAGCACGAGACGACAGGCCGTCTGAGGTGCGACTACATGGGGTATATATGAGGGGCAACACATAGGAGTCCTTGTAGGACAAGTAAACGAGTTGTACTCGTACGCGTGGATACCAACGCAAAAGGCCCACACCGTATGTACTACGTCTAGTCCAATACGGTACTAGAATTTGGATCACAACAGGAGAAAAAACTTCGTTATAGTCAATACCTGAAATCTGACTGTAACCTTTAGCAACTAACCTTGCTTTATATCTTGTCTCATCATTAGGAGAAACACCTTCTTTCCTCTTGAAAACCCACTTGCAACGAATAGGTTTCTTCTCTCTAGGTAATCTTACTAAATCCCAAGTGCCATTCTTTTCAAGTGATTCAATCTCATCATGCATAGCAGTCATCTGAAGAAAATATGCCCTAGAGGCAATAATAAAGTTATTATTTATTTCCTTATTTCATGATAAATGTTTATTATTCATGCTAGAATTGTATTAACCGGAAACATAATACATGTGTGAATACATAGACAAACAGAGTGTCACTAGTATGCCTCTACTTGACTAGCTCGTTAATCAAGGATGGTTATGTTTCCTAACCATGGACAAAGAGTTGTTATTTGATTAACGGGATCACATCATTAGGTGAATGATCTGATTGACATGACCCATTCCATTAGCTTAGCACCCGATCGTTTAGTATGTTGCTATTGCTTTCTTCATGACTTATACATGTTCCTATGACTATGAGATTATGCAACTCCCATTTGCCGGAGGAACACTTTGTGTGCTACCAAACGTCACAACGTAACTGGGTGATTATAAAGGTGCTCTACAGGTGTCTCCAAAGGTACATGCTGGGTTGGCGTATTTCGAGATTAGAATTTGTCACTCCGATTGTCGGAGAGGTATCTCTGGGCCCTCTCGGTAATGCACATCACATAAGCCTTGCAAGTATTGCAACTAATGAGTTAGTTACGGGATGATGTATTACGGAACGAGTAAAGAGACTTGCCGGTAACGAGATTGAACTAGGTATTGGATACCGACGATCGAATCTCGGGCAAGTAACATACCGATGACAAAGGGAACAACGTATGTTGTTATGCGGTCTGGCCGATAAAAGATCTTCGTAGAATATGTAGGAACCAATATGAGCATCCAGGTTCCGTTATTGGTTATTGATCGGAGACGTGTCTCGGTCATGTCTACATTGTTCTCGAGCCCGTAGGGTCCGCACGCTTAAGGTTACGATGGCAGTTATATTATGAGTTTATGCATTTTGATGTACCGAAGTTTGTTCGGAGTCCCGGATGTGATCACGGACATGACGAGGAGTCTCGAAATGGTCGAGACATAAAGATTGATATATTGGAAGCCTATATTTGGATATCGGAAGTGTTCCGGGTGAAATCGGGATTTTACAGGAAAACCGGGAGGTTACCGGAACCACCCGGGAGGTACATGGGCCTTAATGGGCCTTAGTGGAAGAAGAGGAGAGGCAGCCAGGGCTGGGCCGCACGCCCCTCCCCCCTAGTCTGAATAGGACAAGGAGAGAGGGGGGCGGCGCCCCCCTCCTTCTCTCTCTCTCTGTTCCCACCTCGCGAATCCTATTCCAACTAGGATTGGGGGGGAAGTCCAACTCCCGGAGGGAGTAGGACTCCTCCTGGCGCGCCCTATGATGGCCGGCCGGCCTCCCCCTCTTGAACCTTTATATACGGAGGCAGGGGCACCCCTAGAGACACAAGTTGATCCACGTGATCATATTCTTAGCCGTGTGCGGTGCCCACTTCCACCATAGTCCTCGATAATATTGTAGCAGTGCTTAAGCGAAGCCCTGCGACGGTAGTACATCAAGATCGTCACCACGCCGTCGTGCTGACGGAACTCTTCCCCGACACTTTGCTGGATCGGAGTCCGGGGATCGTCATCGAGCTGAACGTGTGCTAGAACTCGGAGGTGTCGTAGTTTCGGTGCTTGATCGGTCGGGCCGTGAAGACGTACGACTACATCAGCTGCGCTGTCATAACGCTTCCGCTGTCGGTCTACGAGGGTACGTAGACAATACTCTCCCCTCTTGTTGCTATGCATCACCATGATCTTGCGTGTGCGTAGGAATTTTTTTAAATTACTACGTTCCCCAACAGTGGCATCCGAGCCTAGGTTTTATATGTTGATGTTATATGCACGAGTAGAACACAAGTGAGTTGTGGGCGATATAAGTCATACGGCTTACCAGCATGTCATACTTTGGTTCGGCGGTATTGTTGGACGAAGCGGCCCGGACCGACATTACGCGTACGCTTATGCGAGACCGGTTCTCCCGACGTGCTTTGCACATAGGTGGCTTGCGGGTGACAGTTTCTCCAACTTTAGTTGAACCGAGTGTGGCTACGCCCGGTCCTTGCGAAGGTTAAAACAGCACCAACTTGACAAACTATCGTTGTGGTTTTGATGCGTAGGTAAGATTGGTTCTTGCTTAAGCCCGTAGCAGCCACGTAAAACTTGCAACAACAAAGTAGAAGACGTCTAACTTGTTTTTGCAGGGCATGTTGTGATGTGATATGGTCAAGACATGATGCTAAATTTTAATGTATGAGATGATCATGTTTTGTAACCGGGTTATCGGCAACTGGCAGGAGCCATATGGTTGTCGCTTTATTGTATGCAATGCAATCGCGTTGTAATGCTTTACTTTATCAATAAGCGGTAGCGATAGTCGTGGAAGTATAAGATTGGCGAGACGACAACGATGCTACGATGGAGATCAATGTGTCGCACCGGTAACGATGGTGATCACGACGGTGCTTCGGAGATGGAGATCACAGGCACAAGATGATGATGGCCATATCATATCACTTATATTTATTGCATGTGATGTTTATCTTTTATGCATCTTATCTTGCTTTGATTGACGGTAGCATTATAAAATGATCTCTCACTAAATTTCAAGATAAAAGTGTTTTCCCTGAGTATGCACTGTTGCCAAAGTTCGTCGTGCCCAGACACCACGTGATGATCGGGTGTGATAAGCTCTACGTCCATCTACAACGGGTGCAAGCCAATTTTGCACACGCAGAATACTCAGGTTAAACTTGACGAGCCTAGCATATGCAGATATGGCCTCGGAACACTGAGACCGAAAGGTCGAGCGTGAATCATATAGTAGATATGATAAGATAGTGATGTTCACCATTGAAAGCTACTCCATTTCACGTGATGATCGGTTATGGTTTAGTTGATTTGGATCACGTGATCACTTAGAGGATTAGAGGGATGTCTATCTAAGTGGGAGTTCTTAAGTAATATGATTAATTGAACTTTAATTTATCATGAACTTAGTCCTGGTAGTATTAGCATATCTATGTTGTAGATCAATAGCTCACGTTGTTGTTTTCATATGTTTATTTTGATATGCTCCTAGAGAAAATTTGTGTTGAAAGATGTTAGTAGCAATGATGCGGATTGGATGCGTGATCTGAGGTTTATCCTCATTGCTGCATAGAAGAATTATGTCCTTGATGCACCGCTAGGTGACAGACCTATTGCAGGAGCAGATGCAGACGTTATGAACATTTGGCTAGCTCAATATGATGACTACTTGATAGTTTAGTGCACCATGCTTAACGGCTTAGAATCGGGACTTCAAAGACGTTTTGAACGTCATGGACCATATGAGATGTTCCAGGAGTTGAAGTTAATATTTCAAGCAAATACCCGAGTTGAGAAATATGAAGTCTCCAACAAGTTCTATAGCTAAAAGATGGAGGAGAATAGCTCAAGTAGTGAGCATGTGCTCGGATTGTCTGGGTACTACAATCACTTGAATCAAGTGGGAGTTAATCTTCCAGATAAAATAGTGATTGACAGAATTCTCTAGTCACTATCACCAAGTTAGTAGAACTTCGTGATGAACTATAATATGCAAGGGATAACGGAAACAATTCCCAAGCTGTTCGTGATGCTGAAATCGACGAAGGTAGAAATCAAGAAAAACATCAAGTGTTGATGGTTAACAAGACCACTAGTTTCAAGAAAAGGGCAAAGGGAAGAAGGGGAACTTCAAGAAGAACAACAAGAAGTTGTTGCTCAAGTGAAGAAGCTCAAGTCTGGTCCTAAGCCTGAGACTAAGTGCTTCTACTGCAAAGGGACTGGTCACTGGAAGCAGAACTGCCCCAAGTATTTGGCGGATAAGAAGGATGGCAAAGTGAACAAAAGTATATTTGATATACATGTTATTGATGTGTACTTTACTAGTGTTTATAGCAACCCCTCAGTATTTGATACTGGATCAGTTGCTAAGAGTAGTAACTCGAAATAGGAGTTGCAGAATAAACAGAGACTAGTTAAGGGTGAAGTGACGATGTGTGTTGGAAGTAGTTCAAAGATTGATATGATCATCATCGCACACTCCCCTATACTTTCGGGATTAGTGTTGAACCTAAATAAGTATTATTTGGTTTTTGCGTTGAGCATGAATATGATTTGATCATGTTTATTACAATATGGTTATTCATTAAAGTCAGAGAATAATTGTTGTTCTGTTTACATGGATAAAACCTTCGATGGTCATACACCCAATGAAACAAGTTCGTTGGATCTCGATCGTAGTGATACACATATTCATAATATTGAAACCAAAAGATGCAAAGTTAATAATGATAGTGCAACTTATTTGTGGCACTGCTGTTTAAGTCATATTGGTGTAAAGCGCATGAAGAAACTCCATGCTGATGGGCTTTTGGAATCACTTGATGCTTGTGAACCATGCCTTAAGGGCAAGATGACTAAAACGCCGTTCTCCGGAACAATGAAGCAAGCAACAGATTTGTTGGAAATCATACATACTGATGTATGTGGTCCGATAAATATTAAGGCTTGTAGCAGGTATCATTATTTTCTGACATTCACAGATGATTTGAGCAGATATGGGGATATCCACTTGATGAAACATAAGTCTGAAACATCTGAACAGTTCAAAGAATTTCAGAGTGAAGAGGAAAATCATCGTGACAAGAAAATAAAAGTTTCTACGATATGGTCGCAGAGGTAAAATATTTGAGTTACGAGTTTGGACTTCAATTAAAACAATGTGAAATAGTTTCACTACTCATGCCACCTGGAACACCATAGTGTAATGGTGTGTCCGAACGTCATAACCGTACTTTATTAGATATAGTGCGATCTATGATGTCTCTTACCGATCTACCACTATCATTTTGGGGTTATGCATTAGAGACAGCTATTGGAAATATGCCCTAGAGGCAATAATAAATTGGTTATTATTATATTTCCTTGTTCATGATAATCGTTTATTATCCATGCTAGAATTGCATTCATAGGAAACTCAGATACATGTGTGGATACATAGACAACACCATGTCCCTAGAAAGCCTCTAGTTGACTAGCTCGTTGATCAATAGATGGTTACGGTTTCCTGACCATGGACATTGGATGTCATTGATAATGGGATCACATCATTAGAAGAATGATGTGATGGACAAGACCCAATCCTAAGCATAGCACAAGATCGTATAGTTCATATGCTAAAGCCTTTTCTAATGTCAAGTATCGTTTCCTTAGACCATGAGATTGTGCAACTCCCGGATACCGTAGGAATACTTTGGGTGTGCCAAATGTCACAACGTAACTGGGTGGCTATAAAGGTGCACTACGGGTATCTCCGAAAGTGTCTGTTGGGTTGGCACGAATCGAGACTGGGATTTGTCACTCCGTGTGACGGAGAGGTATCTCTGGGCCCACTCGATAGGACATCATCATAATGTGCACAATGCGACCAAGGAGTTGATCATGGGATGATGTGTTACGGAACGAGTAAAGAGACTTGCCGGTAACGAGATTGAACAAGGTATCGGGATACCGACGATCGAATCTCGGGCAAGTACAATACCGCTAGACAAAGGGAATTGTATATGGGATTGATCGAATCCTCGACATCGTGGTTCATCCGATGAGATCATCGTGGAACATGTGGGAGCCAACATCGGTATCCAGATCCCGCTGTTGGTTATTGACCAGAGAACGTCTCGGTCATGTCTGCATGCTTCCCGAACCCGTAGGGTCTACACACTTAAGGTTCGATGACGCTAGGGTTATAAAGGAAGTTTGTATGTGGTTACCGAATGTTGTTCGGAGTCCCAGATGAGATCCCGGACGTCACGTGGAGTTCCGGAATGGTCCGGAGGTAAAGATTTATATATATAGGAAGTCATCATACGGTCACCGGAATAATTCGGGGGGTTGCCGGTATTGTAACGGGACCACCTGAGGGGTTCCGGGGGTCCACCGGGAGGGTCCACCTGCCACAGAGGGCCCTATGGGCTGTATGTGGAGAGGGACTAGCCCCTTAGTGGGTTGGGCGCCTCCCCCCTTAAGGCCCATGCGCCTAGGGTTTTGGGGGAACCCTACAGGGGGGCGCCCCCCTGCCTTGGGGGGCAAGGCAACCCCCCTGGCCGCCGCCCCCCCCTCAGATGGGATCTGAGGGGGCCGGCCCCCCTCTCCCTTGCCCCTATATATATGTGGGGGGTGGGAGGGCAACCGCACCAATGTTCTGGCGCAGCCCTCCCCCTCTCCCAAGTCCTTCTCCTCTCCCGTGGTGCTTGGCGAAGCCCTGCAAGATTGCCACGCTCCTCCACCACCACCACGCCGTCGTGCTGCTGCTGGACGGAGTCTTCCTCAACCTCTCCCTCTCTCCTTGCTGGATCAAGGCATGGGAGACGTCACCGGGCTGTACGTGTGTTGAACGCGGAGGTGCCGTTCGGCACTAGGATCTCCGGTGATTTGGATCACGACGAGTACGACTCCTTCAACCCCGTTCTCTTGAATGCTTCCGCTTAGCGATCTACAAGGGTATGTAGATGCACTCTCCTTCCCCTCGTTGCTGGTTTCTCCGTAGATAGATCTTGGTGATACGTAGGAAAATTTTGAATTTCTGCTATGTTACCCAACAGTGGCATCATGAGCTAGGTCTATGCGTAGTTTCTGTGCACGAGTAGAGCACAAAGCAGTTGTGGGCGTTGATTTTGTCAATTTACTTGCCGTTACTTGTCTTATCTTGATTCGGCGGCATCGTGGGATGAAGCGGCCCGGACCGACCTTACACGTACTCTTACGTGAGACTGGTTCCACCGACTGACATGCACTAGTTGCATAAGGTGGCTAGCGGGTGTCTGTCTCTCCCACTTTAGTCGAATCGGATTCGATGAAAAGGGTCCTTATGAAGGGTAAATAGCAATTGTCATATCACGTTGTGGTTTTTGCGTAGGTAAGAAACGTTCTTGCTAGAAACCCATAGCATCCACGTAAAACATGCAAACAACAATTAGAGGTCGTCTAACTTGTTTTTGCAGGGTATGCTATGTGATGTGATATGGCCAAAGGATGTGATAAATGATATATGTGATGTATGAGATGATCATGTTCTTGTAATAGGAATGACGACTTGCATGTCGATGAGTATGACAACCGGCAGGAGCCATAGGAGTTGTCTTAATTTATTTATGACCTGTGTGTCAACATAAACGTCATGTAATTACTTTACTTTATTGCTAACCGTTAGCTGTAGTAGTAGAAGTAATAGTTGGCGAGACAACTTCATGAAGACACGATGATGGAGATCATGGTGTCATGCCGGTGATGATGATGATCATGGAGCCCCGAAGATGGAGATCAAAAGGAGCAAAGTGATGATGGCCATATCATGTCACTATTTGATTGCATGTGATGTTTATCATGTTTATACATCTTATTTGCTTAGAACGACGGTAGTAAATAAGATGATCCCTCGTTAAAATTTCAAGAAAGTGTTCCCCCTAACTGTGCACCGTTGCGAAAATTCGTCGTTTCGAAGCACCACGTGATGATCGGGTGTGATAGATTCTTACGTTCGAATACAAGGGGTGTTGACGAGCCTAGCATGTACAGACATGGCCTCGGAACACATTTAAACACTTAGGTTGACTTGACGAGCCTAGCATGTACAGACATGGCCTCGGAACACAAGAGACCGAAAGGTCGAGCATGAGTCATATGGTAGATACGATCAACATGAAGATGTTCACCGATGTTGACTAGTCCGTCTCACGTGATGGTCGGACACGACCTAGTTGACTCGGATCATGTAATCACTTAGATGACTAGAGGGATGTCTATCTGAGTGGGAGTTCATAAGGTGAACTTAATTATCCTGAACATAGTCAAAAGGTCTTCCCAAATTATGTCATGGCTCGCGTTTTAGTTCTACTGTTTAGATATGTTCCTAGAGAAAAAAAATAGTTAAAAGTTGATAGTAGCAATTATGCAGACAGTAAAAGGCTTATGTCCTTAATGCACCGCTCAGTGTGCTGAACCTCGAACGTTGTCTGTGGATGTTGCGAACATCTGACATACACATTTTGATAACTACGTGATAGTTCAGTTAAACGGTTTAGAGTTGAGGCACCAAAGACGTTTTGAAACGTCGCGAAACATATGAGATGTTTTGAGGGCTGAAATTGGGATTTCAGGCTCGTGCCCACGTCAAGAGGTATAAGACCTCCGACGAGTTTCTTAGCCTGCAAACTAAGGGAGAAAAGCTCAATTGTTGAGCTTGTGCTCAGATTGTTTGAGTACAACAATCGCTTAAATCAAGTGGGAGTTGATCTTCTAGATGAGATAGTGATGTTTCTCCAAAGTCATTACCACCAAGCTGCTAGAGCTTCGTGATGAACTATAATATATCGGGGACATATATGATGATCCTTGAGATATTCGCGATGTTTGACACCACAAAAGTAGAAATCAAGAAGGAGCATCAATTGTTGATGGTTGGTGAAACCACTAGTTTCAAGAAGGGCAAGGGAAAAAAGGGATGCTTCATGAAACGGCAATTCAGCTGCTGCTCTAGTGAAGAAACCCAAGGTTGAACCCAAACCCGAGACTAAGTGCTTCTGTAATAAGAGGAACAGCCACTGGAGCAGAATTACCCTAGATACTTGGTAGATGAGAAGGCTGGCAAGGTCGATAGAAGTATATTGGATATACATCGTGTTAATGTGTACTTTACTAGTACTCCTAGTAGCACCAAGGTATTAGATACCGGTTGGGTTACTAAGTGTTAGTAACTCGAAATAAAAGCTACGGAGTAAACAGAGACTAGCTAAAGGTGAGCTGGCGATATGTGTTGGAAGTTTTTCCAAGCTTGATGTGATCAAGCATCGCACGCTCCCTCTACCATCGAGATTGGTGTTTGCGTTGAGCATAGACATGACTGGATTATGTCTATCGCAATACGGTTATTCATTTAAGGAGAATAATGGTTACTCTGTTTATTTGAATAATACCTTCAATGGTCTTGCACCTAAAATGAATGGTTTATTGAATATTGATCGTAGTTATACACATATTCATGCCAAAAGATATAAGATAGTAATGATAGTACCACCTACTTGTGGCACTGCCACGTAAGTCATATCGGTATAAAACGCATGAAGAAGCTCCATGTTGATGGATCTTTGGGCTCACTCGTTTTGAAAAGTTTGAGACATGCGAACCATGTCTATTGGTGTATATGCATGAAGAAACTCCATGCAAATGGACCGTTTGGACTCACTTGATTTTGAATCACTTGAGACATGCAAATCATACCACATGGGCAAGATGACTGAAAGCCTCGTTTTCAGTAAAATGGAACTAGAAAGCAACTTGTTGGAAGAAATACATTTTGATGTGTGCAGTCCAATGAGTGCTGAGGCTTGTAGTGGATATCGTTATGTTCTTACTTCATAGATGATTTGAGTAGATGTTGAGTATATTTACTTGATGAATCACGAGTCTGAATTATTGAAAGGTTCAAGTAATTTCAGGGTGAAGTTGAAAGATCGTCGTGACAAGAGGATAAAAGATCTATGATATGATCATAGAGATGAATATCTTAATTACGAGTTTGGCACAGAATTAAGACATTGTGGAAATTGTTTCACAACTAATACAGCCTGGAACACCATAGTGTGATGGTGTGTCCGAACATCATAACTGCACCCTATTGGATATGATGCATACCATGATGTCTCTTATTGAATTACCACGATAGTTTATGGGTTAGGCATTAGAGACAATCACATTCACTTTAAATAGGGCACCACGTAATTCTGATGAGATGACACCGTATGAACTATGGTTTAGAGAAACCTAAGCTGTCATTTCTTAAAAGTTTGGGGCTGCGATGCTTATGTGAAAAGTTTCAGGCTGATAAGCTCGAACCCAAGACGGATAAATGCATCTTCATAGGACACCCAAAACAGTTGGGTATACCTCCTATCTCAGATCCGAAAGCAATAAGGGATTGTTTCTAGAATCGGGTCCTTTCTCGAGGAAAAGTTTCTCTCGAAAGAATTGAGTGGGAGGATGGTGGAGACTTGATGCGGTTATTGAACCGTCTCTTCAACTAGTGTGTGGCAGGGCACAGGGAGTTGTTCCTGTGGCACCTACACCAATTGAAGTGGAAGCTTATGATAGTGATCATGAAACTTCAGATCAAGTCACTACCAAACCTCGTGGGATGACAAGGATGCATACTACTTCAGAGTGGTACGTAATCCTGTCTTGGAAGTCATGTTGCTAGACAACAATGAACCTACGAGCTATGGAGAAGCGATGGTGGGCCTGGATTCCAAAATGGCTCGAGGCCATATAATCCGAGAGATGATCCATATATGAAAACAAAGTGTAGACTTTGGAAGAACTACTTGATGGTCGTAAGGCTGTCAGGTACATATAGATTTTAAAAGGAAGACGGACAATGATGGTAAGTATCACCATTAAGAAAGCTCGACTTGTCGTAAAGATGTTTTCCGACAAATTCAAGGAGTTGACTACGATGAGACTTTCTCACTCGTAGCGATGCTAAGAGTCTGTTGGAACTATGTTAGCGATCACTGCATTATTTATGAAATCTTGCAGATAGGATATCAAAACATTGTTTCCTCGACGTTTCTCTTGAGGAAAGGTTGTATGTGATACAACCGGAAGGTTTTGTCAATCCTGAAAGATGCTAATAAGCATGCAAAGTTCCAGCAATCCTTCTGAGGACTGGAGTAAGCATCTCGGAGTTGGAATGTATGCTTTGATGAGATGATCAAAGATTTTGGGTGTATACAAAGTTTATGAGAAACTTGTAATTCCAAAGAAGTGAGTGGGAGCACTATAAAATTTCTGATAAATATATGTTGTTGACATATTGTTGATCGGAAATGATGTAGAATTTCTGGAAAGCATGCAGAGTTATTTGGAAAGCGTTTTTCAATGGAAAGCCTGGATTAAGCTACTTGAACATTGAGCATCAAGATCTATAAGGATAGATCAAAACGCTTAATGGTACTTTCAAATGAGCACATACCTTGACATGATCTTGAAGGTGTTCAAGATGGATCAGTCAAAGAAGGAGTTCTTGCCTGAGTTGTAAGGTATGAAGTTAAGACTTAAAGCTCGACCACGGCAGAATAGAGAGAAAGGACGAAGGTCGTCCCCTATGCTTGAGACGTAGGCTCTACAGTATGCTATGCTGTGTACCGCACCTGAAGTGTGCCTTGCCATGAGTCAGTCAAGGGGTACAAGAGTGATCCAAGAATGGATCACAGGACAGCGGTCAAAGTTATCCGAGCTCCAGCGTCGGACTGTATCCGAGCTCCAACGCCGGACTGTATCCAAGCTCCAATGCCAGACTACATCCGAGGTGTCATAGAGCACCTTGGCTTGAAAAAGTTTGAAGGAGGTTATCCGAGCTTAACGCTGAAAAGTTCTCTATGGAGCCAGCCACTCGCAGCCGAGTTTTATGCCGAACCGCGTCCGAGGTGATGCACCACCTCGGGTTCGGGTTGATTGTTTGCGGATTTTATTTCTGCTTGATGCAATTTATTTACTGACGAGATATATAACCAGTAGCCCTCAAGGTGTGTGTTGGCCTAAAATCCGAGATGCACATTAGAGGAGATAGTGATCGGCGGACGGGCCCTTGGGAGAGGGTTTTGAGAAGTCGCCGTAACATATTAGCTTGATGCCGGATAAGTCCTAGTTGGTACCTATTGTTGTCCGAAGACGCGATTGCCCATAGTTTGGTTAAGCCGAACACTAAGCACTTCAAATTTTCTGCATTGAATAGGCAATGCAGTAGCCCCCGAGACACTGGTCGGGTGGCATCACCAGATCAGGGAATCGATGTGCCCCTTTAATATTAGTAAATGATAAGCTCGAAGCCCAGTAGGCCCCGAGCCTTAATGTGGGCACAGATTGGCCGAATTAAGGATCGATATCCGAAGTAAAATCACAAATTATGTGTAATGATTCTTGTTGGAAATATGCCCTAGAGGCAATAATAAATTGGTTATTATTATATTTCCTTGTTCGTGATAATTGTTTATTATCCATGCTAGAATTGTATTGATAGGAAACTCAGATACATGTGTGGATACATAGACAACACCATGTCCCTAGTAAGCCTCTAGTCGACTAGCTCGTTGATCAATAGATGGTTACGGTTTCCTGACCATGGACATTGGATGTCGTTGATAACGGGATCACATCATTAGGAGAATGATGTGATGGACAAGACCCAATCCTAAGCCTAGCACAAAGATCGTGTAGTTCGTTCGCTAAAGCTTTTCTAATGTGAAGTATCATTTCCTTAGACCATGAGATTGTGCAACTCCCGGATACCGTAGGAATACTTTGGGTGTGCCAAACGTCACAACGTAACTGGGTGGCTATAAAGGTGCACTACGGGTATCTCCGAAAGTGTCTGTTGGGTTGGCATGAATCGAGACTGGGATTTGTCACTCCGTGTGATGGAGAGGTATCTCTGGGCCCACTCGGTAGGACATCATCATAATGTGCACAATGTGATCAAGGAGTTGATCACGGGATGATGTGTTACGGAACGAGTAAAGAGACTTGCTGGTAACGAGATTGAACAAGGTATCGGGATACCGACGATCGAATCTCGGGCAAGTATCGTACCGCTAGACAAAGGGAATTGTATACGGGATTGACTAAGTCCTTGACATTGTGGTTCATCCGATGAGATCATCGTGGAGCATGTGGGAGCCAACATGGGTATCCAGATCCCGCTGTTGGTTATTGACCGGAGAACGTCTCGGTCATGTCTGCATGGTTCCCGAACCCGTAGGGTCTACACACTTAAGGTTCAATGACGCTAGGGTTATAAAGGAAGTTTGTATATGGTTACCGAATGTTGTTCGGAGTCCCGGATGAGATCACGGACGTCACGAGGAGTTCCGGAATGGTCCGGAGGTAAAGATTTATATATGGGAAGTCCTGTTTTGGTCACCAGAAAAGTTTCGGGGTTTATCGGTAACGTACCGGGACCACCGGGAGGGTCCCGGGGGTCCACCAAGTGGGGCCACCAGCCCCGGAGGCTTGCATGTGCCAAGAGTGGTAAGGGACCAGCCCTTGAGTGGGCTGGTGCGCCTCCCACAAGGCCCAAGGCGCAGCAAAGGAGGAGAAGGGGAAACCCTAGGCTTAGATGGGCCCTAAGGCCCACCCTAGGGGGCGCCCCCCTCTCCCCTCTTGGCCGCCCCCCCTTTTCCCATCTAGGGCTGCCGCCCCCCTAGGGGTGGGAACCCTAGAGGGGGGGCACCCTCCTCCCCTCCTCCTATAAATAGTGAGGCCTAGGGGCTGCCCAATACACGATTTGATCTCTCCCTGTTGGTGCAGCCCTACTTCTCTTTTCCTCATATCTCGTAGTGCTTGGCGAAGCCCTGCTGGATCACCACGCTCCTCCACCACCACCACGCCATTGTGCTGCTGCTGGATGGAGTCTTCCTCAACCTCTCCCTCACTCCTTGCTCGATCAAGGCATGGGAGACGTCACCGGGCTGTACGTGTGTTGAACGCGGAGGTGCCGTCCGTTCGGCACTAGGATCTCCGGTGATTTGGATCACGACGAGTACGACTCCATCAACCCCGTTCTCTTGAACGCTTCCGCTTGGAGATCTATAAGGGTATGTAGATGCACTCTCCTTCCCCTCCTTGCTGGTTTCTACATAGATAGATCTTGGTGACACGTAGGAAAATTTTGAATTTCTGCTACGTTCCTCAACAATTCTATATATCCAAGTACTCTACATGATTAATGGTCGGATCCGCATTGTACAAAACTTTGTTGACCATTTGCTCCAGCGGCCGCTGCAAATGATAGCACGCGCGAGCCGCTACTGCAGGCGCTGCAAAAAAAAAAACTGCGCTACGCACACAAAACAAATAAAGACATAGATAAAAAATAGTGATTCATAGATTAAAAAAAGGGATACCATAGATTAAAAAAAGCGATACATAAATAGTTCATCTAGCGTGCAACTAGAAACTACTCCGAGTCATTGTCCTCCTCCTCGCTTGTGTCGTCCGACGTATCAAGCCACACCTCTTTCCACCGCTCATCGTCGCTAGAGATGAATGATGCCGCTCCCAGATCGCACTGCGATATCGCCAGTGCCTTCCCACAACGCCTGTCCACCCGTTCCGCGCGCCGCCTTGCCCTCCTCTCCGCCCAGAAGGCGTTCTCGTTGGCGACATCCTCCGGGTGGCGCTGGCGCCACTCCGCTGATGGTGTTCCTGACGGTCGACGTCAGTTATTAGCCGCGGCGGAGGGGCGACGGCTTGCGCCAGCTCGCACGTCCAGACGTCCTGGAAGTTCATCTATGGGTGAGTCCTTCCGAGGCGCCACGCTGCCCCGTCGTACGCGCACAGCCTCGTGCGCGGTCTCGAACGTGACGAGGCCGAGGCAGACATCGCCGGACCGAATCTCTAGCGTAGAAGGCG
This sequence comes from Triticum monococcum, assembly GCA_034509565.1. Lineage (NCBI taxonomy): Eukaryota > Viridiplantae > Streptophyta > Magnoliopsida > Poales > Poaceae > Triticum > Triticum monococcum. Next base: position 26,777,031 of record CM067847.1, read on the forward strand.
CCGGAGGGGCGCTCGCGCACGCCGCGGTAGCCCGAAGATCCCCGGCGACGTGGCGGCATGGTGGCGCGGTGGTGGCGCGTCGGTGGCGGGACGAGAAAGCGGCAGAGGAAGCAGAGGAAGCGGGGAGAGGGCGCATGGTGATGTGGATAGCGATGGGAGGCCGCGTGGCGATGTGGATAGCGATGGGAGGCTGCGTGGCGGGCGCAACAATTTATAGACGCGCCGGAAGCGGTGCGCCAAATCTAGCGCGACCTCCCGCTTTTTCCGTGTACGCGCAATCATTTCCTGCCTTCGTTGAAGCACGCGAAAACGTCCCCCGTGTGCTAAAATCGCAGATTACCGCACGCGGGGTTTTCGCCGCCGCTGATGGAGATGCTCTTATAACAATTAGACATGTTGCCGTCTGTTCATCTTGCTAGTATGTACTCTGTCGATGTTATATTCATTAGATCTTATGTGAAGATCCCTGTAATATTTTCTATTTAACAAAGTCTCAGTCAACAGAGATCTAACCACACCCTATTAGGATAGTGCAAAGCTCCATTAACAACAACAAATAAAACAGTGCAAAGCATGCAAAACAACGGAAACATTGCGGATTTGCAGCCGGTTTGGGCTCCCATGGCCGAACACAAGACTACAGAAAGCGGCTCCCCCCTTGTGTACACTAGCTTCGTCGTCCTTCATCTCCTCTGGGCATGGCTCGACCGTGGCTGGACGTCAAGGATGGCTCTACAGACTCAGACATATCTGCTTCCTGGCCTGTCCATGGCTCGGCGTCCATCGATCGTCTTCTCGCATGACCTTCTGCTGATCACCTGTTATTGTAACATTATTGTAACGATGGCACGACAACACTAGGTTACGTATCTATGGCGTCCATCATCTCCTCAAACTTAGTGCTAGCTTCGTCGTCCTTTATCTCCTCTGAGCATGGCTCGACCATGGCTGGACGTCAAGCACGGCTATACAGACTCAGACACATCTGCTTCAAGGCCTGTCAATGGTTCGCCGTCCATCGATCGTCTTCTCGCATGACCTTCTGCTGAGCACCTGTTCGGTCGTGTTACAAACTTAATGTAACATTATACTTGTCCTGCACCTCGTTGATCACCTGTTCTTGTTTGTCTCGTCGTGCACCTTGCCACCTCCTTGATCACCTATTACTTGGAGTGTTTCAGCGGCATTAATAACTTCGACTCGATGCGCGACGGCTAGGGCTATAGCCGGGCGGCTAAAACCAGAAGACCAGGTGGATGGTGCAATGGTGCAGCCCGAGGTCCCGCAGCGGCGACTCGTCCGGGCGTATCTCATCGGTTTGTCCACCGGCGAGCCTCAAGAGCCGGAACGGCGGCGTCGCGGCTGCCCCGCCGGAGCAGGAGGCAAGCGCCGAGTGGCAGTACCGGAACAGCGCCGTCGCCGGACGCCCGGCGCCGAAGGTCTTGCAGATGAATCGCCCGTCCGGGAGCCGCACCCGCAGCGTGCACGCCTCCTCGCCCGTCGCAGGCTCGTCCTGGTCCACCGGCGCCACCGGGACGGAGACCTGTGGCCGGACGGCCGCGGCGGCGCCCGAGTCGTGCATCGTTATCGCCCTGAAGTAGGCCGTCAGCTCGTCCACGGTCGGCGCCTGGCCGGAGGCCTGTGGCCGGTTGGAGCCCTGCATCGTGACCGCAGCGAAGGATGCCATCAGCTCGTCGACATCCATTGCTGCCTGCTGGGTTTCGATCAAGCGACTTGACGAGAGTTGTATGGAGCGTCCAGGCGGTGCTCTGCTTTTAACACGGGCGAGGACCGTGAGGAATCTAGTTAGGGCTCACCCGGGCACGTCGTCCGACTCGGACAGTGGATCGCGTGACCTTTTTCTTCGAGAGGGGAACGGATCGCGTGACCTGACTCGGACAGTTTCTTTTTTGATTTTTTTATGAGGGGTTCTTTTTAGGTTTTTTTAAGAGGCCTGATCCAAGTTGAACAACAATGGCATGCGCCTCGGAGCGAACCGGCGCTCACGCGCTCCATGGTGTGGGCCGGCCTGTCAAGGAGATGTTGCTCGCTAACGTGCGAAATCACTAATCGAGAAGCACTCATTTCAAAAACCACTTCCACTCTCTCAAATATACAGTATGAAGATATGTTTTATGATGAATCTAATAAAACTCATTTGATGTTATAAATGTTGGTATAATTTCTATCGAATAGACTTGGTCAAATTTAAAGATATTTAAATTAAGATAAATCAAGAACTTAAGTTTTTTTTTAATTTTGAACGCAAGTATGTTGGAATAGAGTAGTACAGAGTACATGGCTATTTTTACATGAAAAAAAAACTAAATGGGCAAGGTTTTAATTGTTTGTAATCACGTAGTGAAGAATATGATGTTCGTTTACACCACACTCCCCTCCGAGCTCTCATTCTCACTCCGACCACCTGCTCTCCCGGAAGCAGAGTTTGCAGGGCCGGTCCTGGGGGGGGGGGGGGGGGGGGGGGGCGCCCCGGGCCCCCAAAAGCCAGGGGCCCCCCTCCCAGGTATACGTATGTTAGGTATACTTACTGGTCTTCGATGGAAAAAAATGTCTCACCGCCTCGCTCAGTGCCTCAGCCTCGCATGCTAGCCTAGGAAAAAAAATCCCAATACGCTGTTGGGCCTGGCCCATGTTTGCACGTACGTGGTCAGGAGAGATCGGAGAGGAAAGGAATCGTTGGGTTGATTTCCTGTAACTTAGGAATTAGGATTGATCGTTCCCTGCCCTTTTCCTATTCCGCTGTTCCTCACAAACGAAAGACGCGACTCACGCGAGTAGCCGAGTACGCGACGACTGGAGCAGCAGGATCTCTTCGAGTTCGACCTTGGCTGCGACTGCAGCAGGTATGTTTGGGCGCGCCCTCTTCCCTCGCATGATCTTCATCCTATTTCTGTTCTTTCTAATCCTGATTCCCAATTACTCGATCGATCGGACAGATTAACAGGGATTCGTTTTTAGGGCGCTCGAATCATTGCGCCCGCGTTGCCAGATTAGATTACAGAGAGAAGGTACTATACCGTATACCATGCCCTAGCAGATTCTTATTATATTAGATGATCTTCTATACTTAATGTAATATTTTAATTAGCTTTGCGTTAATTTTAAAGTGTATTGTTCCTTTGACTTTCAGCAGGGTCATGTCTAGTACGGGTAGAAAGTATCCATCCGGAAGTCAAAAAAGAAAGAAGAAGAAGGAGGCAGATGAGGAGAAAGAAGAATTGAGCGGATCTCTTTTTAAATATTATAAGAGCGATACGAGCACGCCAAGAAATCCAGACGAGTTGGCGATAGTTCTTGCGGGTGACCGAACTAATGGCAATTCAGAAGATGATGGCAATACGCCTACAGAAGGCAATGCCGATGTCAACATGGATGATACCAATGTGAGTGATCATGAGCCCATATTTAATTCATCTGCGGCAGAATCTACTAGTGTTGATAAGGAATCAGTTAGTGTGGATATTTATGATCCAAGCAATTGGGGTAATCTTGATAACAAAGCGAGGGACATATTAGTGGAAAAGGGGCCTAAAAGGGAAGAAGAGAACACTAAATATCCTTTGGATGAAAATTTAAGACATTTTTCATATAGCCATTACTCAAGAAAGATTAGCAATGGAGAGGTGCGTGATAGAAAGTGGTTAGTGTTTTCAAAACACACAAAGAAAGTGTTCTGTTTTTGCTGTAAGCTTTTCAATTCTGATAAATGCAGGAGTGCAATGGGGGATGATGGGTTTTGTGATTGGAGGCATATTAATGAGAGACTGAAAGAGCATGAAGCTAGTGTCGACCATATTACCAACATGAACTCATGGAATGAATTGAGAGTTAGACTGAGCAAGCATGAAACAATTGACAAAGATTTACAACAACAAATCACAAAGGAGAAAGAACGCATAAGGCAAGTTTTGTTAAGAATTGTTACTATTGTGAAATTTCTTCGTAAGCGCAATTTGGCTTTTAGAGGATCTAGTGAGCAACTTTATGATGATTGTAATGGAAATTTTTTAGCTTGTGTGGAGATGGTTGCAGAGTTTGATTTGGTAATGCAAGATCATCTTAGGCGTATTCAAGATAAAGAGATCCATCACCATTATCTTAGCCATAAAATTCAAAACGAGTTGATTTCTCTTATGGCTAGTGACATTACAAATTCTATTCTCAAGATTGTCAAAGTGGCCAAATATTTCTCTGTTATCCTAGATTGTACCCCGGATGTGAGTCATCAAGAACAAATGAGTTTGTTGGTTCGATGTGTTCATATATCTGATGGAAAAATACAAATTGTGGAGTACTTCCTTGCTTTTTTGGTAGTGGAGGACACATCTAGTTTGGGAATTTTCAAGGTATTGGTTGATTCTATGAAGTCCTTCGATCTTAATATTGATGATATTAGGGGCCAAGGTTATGACAATGGATCCAACATGAAAGGAAAATACAAGGGGGTGCAAAGTCGGTTGCTTGAGGTAAATCCAAGAGCTTTGTATATGCCATGTGCTTGCCACAGTCTTAATCTTACCCTTTGTGATATGGCTAAATCTTGTGGTAGAGCTGTTTCTTTTTTTGGAATTGTGCAACGAATATATGTATTATTCAGTGGTTCTACGAAAAGATGGAAAGTTTTTGTTAGCCATGTGACAGATTTGACTGTGAAATCGTTGAGCAATACTCGTTGGGAGAGTCGTATCAAAAGTGTTAAAGCAATTAGATTTCAAGCTCCTAACATAAGATCAACTTTACTTGAGTTAAGTGAAGATACTGGTACCGAACCGAAGGATAGGAGTGATGCAAAAAATTTGTTTGATGTGCTTGGCAGCTATGAGTTCATACTTGGCATGGTCATTTGGCATGACATTCTATTGGCTGTAGATTCAGTAAGCAGGAAGCTGCAATCACCATCCATGTGCATTGAGACTGCCTTAAAGCAAATAGATGCTATGAGGACTTATTTTGACACTTATAGAGAGGAAGGGTTTGATTCTAGTGTGATCATTGCCAAAGAAATCGCAGCAGAAATGGGTGTGGAGCCATCATTTCCAGTAAAACGTCGTGTTTCTAGGAAGAAACAATTTGATGAAGATGACAATGATGAAGCGATATTGGAAGCTGAGAAGGATTTTAAAGTCAATTATTTTTTGATTATGGTTGATAAGGCGGCCACTCCATTGAAAATTAGATTTGACGAACTTGAGTCATTCAAAAATATATTTGGATTTTTAATGAGTTCAACGGCCTTGAAGTCATTGGACCGTTCTGAACTTAAAGACAGATGTACAAAATTTGCAAGTGCTTTCTCTTCGGGTGGTTCATCCGATGTTGATTTAAATGATCTGATTTCTGAGTTAATTGTTATGCAGTCAACTTTGCCTGATAGAACATGTCTGCTATGGAGATTTTTGAGTTTGCAAGGGAAGCAGATTGTTATCCAAATATTGCTATTGCATATCGGATTTTCTTTACTATGCCTGTTACTGTGGCATCAGCTGAAAGAAGTTTTTCGAAGTTGAAATTGTTGAAGAACTACTTGAGATCTACAATGTCGCAAGAGAGGTTAAATGGCTTGGCAACTTTATGCATCGAGAAAAATTTGGTTGATGAAATTGACATTGATACTATCTTTAGTGATTTTGCATCTCAGAATGTTAGAAGAAAATTTTGAAGATAATATGTAATACATTATTTGATATGCACAATCATTTTGGACGCACTTAATTATTTTTTTTGATACAAATTATATGTATATATGATGGTTATTAATTAGGCATTTATATTAAGGGCCCCGAAGGGCCCCGGATTGTAGTTTCGCCTCGGGCCCCCAAAATCTCAGGACCAGCCCTGAGAGTTTGGTTGTGCTTCCGGGAGAGCAGCTCTGCCAAGTGCCGGTGCACTTGAGGAGGCGGTACCTGCAGTGCCAGTGCAGGGCGGAGACAGGCCATATGGTGGGCACTCGGCAGCTAGCTCGTGTCCACAGGCGTGGTGACTCTGCTACTACTAACTATTTAGGATTTAAAAAAAAGATCGACCAATTCCATCTTATGCATACAATTCCGAGAAAACACAATAGTGATGGAAAAATGTCACTACTACACAGTTGCCATATTCCTTATTCCTGATTCTACTATCACACAGTTGCCATATCTTCTACCACACAGTTTCTCATTCTACATGTCCTCACTCCAATAGTAAGAAAAATGAGAAGGGAAAATAGAGCTAATCTGACATTGAAATGTCCTTATTCCTGAGTAATATTCAATGGAACGGTGCAATTGCACTACAGTCTCATGGATTCACTCTGCCGCTTCAACATCTCATTATCCTGCAACAATGGAAATGAGCATCAGCAAGGCATATAGATATAATGAATAAATGGAGAGGAAGCATAATCTCAGATGATACAGGAGACAGGGACTAAGATTCTGATATAATGCGAATATGCACTGTAAGTACACATATATTTCAGTTACAAAAAGATATTTAGTTAAAAAGTGACAAATAACTGAATGAAACTACTATATATTTCAGTTACAAAAATATTTCAGCTTAGGAATGCAGTGTATAAATCAGACTAAATAGATAACACTACCGAAGCTTAAATTTTAAATGTGCAGTTTTAAGTACAAGGACCTACCAACTGAATATATCTAGCTAGCATAAATGTCAATTGGCACAGGATTTTCCTCAGTGCATTTGCACAAGGAAACTAGTCCTAACATATCAACATTTTGATCAGCATTATAAATCCCGTTGTGAATCCAAGGAAATCAACAGTTCTACTCCCACCGTTCCAAATTACTCGTCGGAGAAATGGATATATCTAGAACTAAAATACATCTAGATACATCCATACCTACGACAAGTAATTCGGAACGGAGGAAGTATAAGATATGACTAGAAAATACTGGACATAACAGAAAGTAGCCATTGCTTTGCTGTGTGGAAAATTCCCCGGCATTACTTCACTATGGATTAGATAAAGAATCAATAAGGACAACACCCATGGTAAAACTCTTGCGTCAATGTTTGCAGTTTGGACCATCAGTTAAAAAAATGCACTTGCAAGTTAGCCTCTACATCAACCAGACATCCAGACATGCATTTACTGACCTGTACTTAGAGCTGCAGTTGCTTCAGATACTCAATGGCCTCGTCAAGCATGGATGCCTTGTTGGTTTTATGGTGCCGACCTTGTTGGAATTGGGTATCAGGCTCTGCAACGCCTTCATCTTCTCGTTGATCCTGCTCCTCCGCCGCTGCACCCCAATCAATCAAGCAAGCAATGAGCAGGCGAGAAAACAGGGCGAGAACAGCAGAAAAGCGGAGCGAAACTCAGGGAAAAGCGGACAAGGAGGAGAAGTAATGAGGTAAACCGATCCAAAATATGACTTGATGGGAGATCTGGAAAAATCAAGGTAATGTGGTGTTGGGATGAGCAGACAGGGAAGCTTTCTTTTTACCTTGGATTAGTCTAGTGCTCTAGTACGATTTTCAGGATAGTTCCTGATTAACTGTTGTTCTAGCTCCTCGGCGATGCAACATAGTGCTTAGTTCTTGTAAATCAATGCCAAAACAAGCACTGAGAGCATCACTGCTTATGCAAATGTTGCATGGTAACACTGTTTACACCACTCAAATGGCCCTTTGTCAAAATTGCACTGTTCTGAAACTGTTTCTCTCTGCAAAATCCCTGCAGATCCAGTGCTCCTCTGAATTAACAGTGAAGAGACTGTACCAATTTCATGTTCAACCTTGTGTGACTGTCCGTTGACTTGATGAAGAAATGGGACTTCCTCTTCTCCCTTCACTTGTTTCCTTGACAAACACAAGGAAACCTGCAGCAAAAACAAATGGTGAATCTGAGGGAACAAAGAGGAAAGAAGGTAAGTTTTGAGACTAATTAAAATTCCCTATGATCTCTGGACAGATAAAAATAGATACGTTACCCTCAGATCAGGCTAACAAGGTTAATGTTGCACAGACGGGAAACAAAATCCCGTTCTGTGTATTATTCTGCTATAGGAACACACACTTGTATATAGAGTACTGACCAGTTTACATAATGGTAATAATTTTCCAATTGAATAGAGAGGCCCTCCAATTGTTAGTCGCATACTCGTATATTAATAGAAAGCATGCACTCAAGAGCAGTTATTTAAACTGATAGAACTGGGAGCAACTTTGATCAGACAGATAACTATAAGCAGATACTTTTCAGACAATTTGCATGTACTTACCAGATGTGTTGACATGAAGAAAATACCACATGGGACCTCATGCGCCAACTGTCCACAAGGTGAAAGTGATGCACGGAACAGCTGCACGGTTGATGGAAGTAAACAATGTTCAGAATATGCAGTAGCAAGGTGAACCAAACCGAAAGAAAAATGAGTTGGCGTCTGTGGTATCAGTACACGCACAACTCCCAGCCCGCCGCCTCACCTAAGGTATCTGCCGAATTTCCAACCGGACAAGGAGGAGAAGCCAAGAGCACAGAGAGAATCGACACCCCGGCGGAACAGAGTAAGTCGAGAAGAGAGCGCCCACCTCTGTTCCCGGCGACGGCGTCAATGCGCCACCCTGAGGCAGCGGCCGCCGATCTCCCAACACATCTAGCAAAGGAAAAGGCGACAGACGACCAGGGTGGACTCGCCGCGGGCCGGCGCACGGAGGAGTGACAAGCTTAGAGGATCTCCAGCCGCATCCCCAACAAGGCCTCCAGGCCAATTTTTCGACGCCTGCGTAAAAAAAAAATGCCCTAGTCACGTCCCCAGACGCCGAAAATTGCCGGTTCGGCTTTTTTTCGCCCAGCGGTCACAGGCCGAACCCGGCGCACTGGGGGGCAATTGAGGGCTCCGGCGTTAGGGAAAAACGCGGCTGGTCCACACCGTCGGGGGAAAAGTCAAGGTTTTCTTCCCCGACTCGCCTCTCATCCCCGCGCCCTCGGCCGCCACTAGCTATATCCCGGCGCCGCCCACCGCCCTTCACCGCTAGATAGACATTCTCCACCGGAAAAATAGCAGAGCTTCGCCGCGGCAGCCCCTCCAACAGCAGCTGGGCGTTTCCGGCCGTCGTTTCCGACCGCGGAGGGGCAGTTTAGCGGTGGGTACACGCCCACCGGGCGCAAGGTGTTCGGCGATTTGCCTGCCTCGGCGATGGACTCGGATGACGAGGAAGCGCTCGCCGCGCTGCTGGAGGAGGAAGTCGAGGCCGACTTCCAGGAAGAAGAGCATCTCATGGTGCTCGCTGCCCTCGCCCAGCTGCTGGCGAGCAATGAAAAGCCGCGGCGAGGTGGCTCGGCGCCGGGGCGGGTGAAAGCAAAGAACCGGCATCGTCTCGAAGGCTACTGCATGCTCTACTCCGACTACTTCGCCGATGCTCCACTTCACGGCGAGAAAACATTTCGGTGCCGTTATCGGATGAGCCGAAAGCTCTTCCTCAAGATTGTGAATTCCATCCGGGAGTTCGACAACTACAAGTGCAAGATGGATTGCACCGGCGCCCTTGGATTCACCTCCATACAGAAGTGCACGATAGCGATGAGGATGCTTCCATACGGAGCTCCCGGTGATTCACTCGACGACTATGGGCGCATGGCCGAGTCCACCAGCATAGAGTGTTTCTACAAGTTCTGTCGGGCAGTGGTGGCAGTGTTTGGACCGCAATACTTGAGAACACCCAATGCGGAAGACACTGCTCGGATCCTAGCACAGAATGCAGCAAGAGGATTTCCTGGGATGCTTGGAAGCATAGACTGCATGCATTGGAAATGGAAGAATTGTCCATTTGCTTGGCAGGGGATGTACAAAGGCGCCAAAGGCGGTTGCAGTGTGGTACTTGAGGCGGTGGCCATACAGGACTTCTGGATTTGGCACTCCTTCTTTGGTATGCCAGGAACTCACAATGACATCAACGTGCTGCAGTGCTCTCCTGTCTTTGCCAAGCTTGTTGAAGGTCATTCTCCTCCGGTGAACTTCAAGATCAATGGGCGGCACTACAACAAGGGGTACTATCTAGCTGATGGCATCTATCTGAGATGGTCGACATTTGTGAAGACGATCTCAAACCCTGTGCCAGGAGGCAAGAACGCCTGGTTTGCGAAGATTCAGGAGGCTTGCAGGAAGGATGTCGAGCGGGCATTTGATGTGCTCCAATCTCGATTTGCCGTTGTCCGGTACCTCGCTCAGACCTGGTCCAAAGATCAAATGTGGGAGATTATAACTTGCTGTGTCATCTTGCACAACATGATCATCGAGAGCGAGCAAGAAGACCCAGTGTTTGACACTGAACCATACTACAGGCAGGGTCCTCTAGCCAAAGTTGATCACCAGCTACCGGCAACCTGGACTGCCTATCTCAGTATGCATCAGGAGATCCGAGACCCACAGGTGCATCATCAACTGCAGAAAGATCTGATTGAGCACCTATGGAGGCTCAAGGGGGACGCCGTGTGATGAAATATGAGTTTTTATTTGTTAAACTATATAATTTGTATTGAACTATTTATTGTTGTACTATTTTGTTGAAGTATTTGATTTTTCTGTGATGAAATATGTGATAAGAAAAAATTCTGTTGATAATTGAACGCCGAGACACGGCGAACCACGCCGAATATGGGCCTATTCTCGCCCATATCGGCCCTTTATTTGCCAAAATGGGGCTGAGTGGGCCAATTTCGACGCCTGGGGGCGACGACTGGGCGCAAAAACCGCCCCCAGCGCCGATTGTATCGACGGCTCGCCCCCAGGGGGCGATTTTTATGCGTCCTGGGGGGTGTAATGGTTGGAGATGCTCTTAGTACTACTAGCCTGGGGTGTTTCATCAGCACTACTGCTATTCACTTAAACCTCCTTTGGTTTGTAGGAATCTCATAGGATTTCTATAGGATATGATTTACATAGGAAAATTTCCTTTGAAATCCTTTGGTTTTGTAGGAATGGATTCCTATTCCTATGTAGGATAGGAATCCATCCTTCACATTTTAGAGGAAAAAACGTTAGCTAAGACTCAATGGAAAAATTCCTATCCTATGCATCAAATGACATCTCTTTCTCTATAGGAAGTGAGACACATGTCATCTCACTTCCTATGATTTTCCTATTCCTATAACATTCTTATCCTATGAACCAAAGGAGGCCTTAGTAGTAGCACCGGTTTACAACCCGCGCTACTACTATAGCATGTCAGTGGGATATGATTGGAGATATTTAGTAGTAGCGTGTTTTATTGGGCCACACGCTACTGGTAAATATTACTAGTAGCGTGGGTCAATATAGCGCGCTACTAGTAATTAGCAGTAGCGTGGGTCAGTATAGCACGCTACTAGTAAGCTCCTGTGTATAGGCATTTCCCTAGTAGTGAGAGGGGAAGAGTGTTGTCCACGTACCCTCGTAGACCGTAAGCGGAAGCATTATGACAACGCGGTTGATGTAGTCGTACGTCTTCATGATCCGACCGATCCTAGTACCAAAAACGGCACATCCGCGATCTGCACACGTTCGGCTCGGTGACAACCCACAAACTCTTGATCCAGCTGAGTGTCGAGAAAGAGCTTTGTCAGCACGACGGCGTGATGACGGTGATGATGAATCTACCGGCGCAGAGCTTCGCCTAAGCACTACGACGGTATGACCGAGGTGGATTATGGTGGAGGGGGCACCGCACACGGCTAAGGGACCAATGATCAACTTGTATGTTCTAGGATGCCCCCTGCCCCCGTATATAAAGGAGCAAGGGGGGAGGCCGGCCGGCCCTTGGGGTGCACCAAGGAGGGGAGGAGTCCTCCTCCTAGTAGGAGTAGGACTCCCCCTTTCCTAGTCCAACTAGGAGGAGGAAGGGGGAAGGAAGGAGAGGAGAAGGGAGAAGGAAAGGGGGGCACCGCCCCCCCTTCTCTAGTCCAAGTCAGACTAGATGGGGAGTGTCACATCCCTAGTTCTGGTATGACCTAGGCTAGCCCTTCATGTTTGCATCATGTTTAAATTTCAGTTAAATTTGAAATAGGGGATAATAAACCCTAGCAGCAAATGAAATTCAACCATGTTCAAACTTAAATCTTTTCAAAGACCCCAAAATGCCCTTTGAAAATGTTCATGATTTATGATAAAGGTGAAAACCCCTGCCAAAAATGATGAGCATATTTCTTGGCCATTTATGGATTTTTGATTTAATTCATATTGTATTTGAGTTGGAGCAAATATATGTTATAAATATATTTAATGCTTCAATAATTCTGTTATTTTGCGAGGGGCTTTAGAATATTTCTTCCAGTCGCTGCAAAAATTATCAGAAGAAACAAAAATGATTTAGTGCTTGAACTAAATCAAAACAAATTGAAACAAATAGAAAACAGTAACTAAAAACAAAACAGAAAGCTTACCTGGCGCCTCAGCCGGCCCAGTGGTGCGGCCCACTGGCCCAACCGCCAATCGTCGTCCTCCTGGCGACGACAGAAGGACAGGGGCACGTGCCGGCGCGCGCGGCCACGCAGCCGGCCGTGGCCATGTCTCCCCGCCACCTCCTGCTTCCCCTCCTCGTCGCTCTGGCCTCCCTGGACGTCGCCACGACGCCCCGCACCTCTCTCCCTCGCTCTCTCTCCCACGACGCCTGAACGCACCGGAAAGCGCCGCCTCACGCCGACGCGGCCACAGCCTCCCTCTCGCCTCTCCGTCGTGCCACGAGCTCCGCGCCATCGCCCTCGTCCTCTCCGTCAAGCCGGGCATCTCCGAACGCACCGTATCGTCGTCACCTCCGTCGTCTTCATCCTTAGCCACCCGAGATCGCCGGCGATGTTCCGGCTGCCCCAAGCCTTCCCCGCGCTCGCCGACCCCGCCGTTGGATTCGCCGTGAGCTCCCACCTCGAATCCCCCTCTCCCCCTTGTCTTTTGAACGCTGCAGCCGCGATTCCGGTCAAGGCCGAACTCCGGCCGCCGCCGCAGGCTTCGCTCCGGCGAGCTCTGGCCGCCCCCGCCTCCCCCACTTGCTCCATTCGGTGCGGACGAGCGCGGGCTACGCCCCGGTGCTCTCCGCCGTCCTTTTGGTCGCCGGAAGGGTGATCCCCCGCCCTCCGCCGCATCAGCTGCCACGGGCGGCTAAACGCCGGCGCGTTAGCCCCAGTTGACCAGGGGGTTTGACCTCCCCTGGCTCAATGACAGGTGGGGCCCGGCCCTGCTAATTTCTAGTTAGGATTAGTTTAAAAATTAATTAACCTCTGTTAATTAACCATGACACTGACGTGTGGCCCCCACACGTCAGGTTTGACCAGTCAGCCACGGTTGACTTGCTGACGTTATGCCACTGTCATGCTGACGCAATTATTCATTTTCTGATATTAAAATAAATCAGGAAATTCCAAAAAATGTTCAAAACTTCAAAAATTCATAGAAATTCAACCGTAGCTCAGATTGAAATAAGTTATATATGAAAAATTATCAGAAAAATTCAATCTATCCATCTGTACCATTTTCATGCTTGACAAACCAACCTATACTTGCTGTATATATGAAAACACACTTATGGCATATTTAAGAGCTTATTTTGGAGATGTATTTGAACCCTTGGTTCAAATGGACTTCAACCAAATAAATGCTAGATGCATTAACTCAAACAACATCACATACTCATGCCATGTTCATGCATCATATTGTTGCATATGCTTGTGTTTGATTTCCGTCACCGTTCCTTCTCGTTAGGTCCTGCTCCGGAGAGTGTTCGAGAGTACCTGTCTGACGAGCAGTGTCCCCCTGTTGATCTACCAGGCAAGCAACCCCCTTGTTCATTCCGATACAATCCTACTCTCTCGCTCCTGCTCTCTTTTATTGCATTAGGACAACAACGATTCAACTGCTACTTTATGCTGCGGTAGTTGAACCCATTCCTCTGCATGACCTGTCATTGCCACAGTAAATAGTTGAAACCCACTAGCATGTGTAGGAGTTGATTGAGCCATGTGGTGTTCCTACCATGCCATGCCTGCTATTGCTTAGAGTTGTGTCAGGTCTGATTCATCGGGAATGAATTGGAGTGTTAAGATATGTTCTAGTGCTGAGAGTTAAGCGTGTGAACACGATTTGGTAAAGGTAGCGGTGAGAGGCCATGTAGGAGTATATGGTGGGTTGTCTCATTGGGACCGTCCTTAAGAACTGAGTTCTGTGTAAGTTGTCCCATGACTAGCTACTACCACACATTGGGCTCCGGGCGCTCCAAGCTCTCTCGACTTATTAACCGCCTTGATCTCTGTCTAGGAGTTGCAAATAGTTTCTGGTGTTTGTAGGTAGTGCTATTCTTCTACCGAGTGGCACCCGGCAGGGTGGGCTCGGGACAGACTAGGCACAGGTGGCACGGTGTACCAAGTGGCACCCGGATGGTGGGCTTGGGAACCCTGCTCACATCGTTTGGGGCCGTGAGCGACACCCCGGCCGGATCTCCTTGCGGATGGAACCCAAATAGGTGATAGACCTGGACTAGAGTCTTGTGTGGTTAGTCAGGTCGTGGCCGACACCCTCGCCAGGCTTCCGCTTGAAGGTTGCCGAGATACATGACGTGTACATGGCGGTAAGTGGCAAGAGCGTGTGTGATGAAGTACACCCCTGCAGGGTTATCATGATCTATTCGAATAGCCGTGTCCTTGGTTATGGACTTCTTGGATGCTTACGTGGTACATAGACAACTTAAAGTGGATACTCTAAAATGCTCAAGACAAGTGCGAGTGCTATGGATGGCCTTCTCGTAGGGAGACGAGGATGAATCCATAGTAGTGTATTGATGTGGTGATTAGTGGACTCGTGTGCGCTGCCTCATCTCAAAGAAATTTCTCGTTGTCGTAGAACAGAATAGCCACTGAGTCAAAGCTGGCTTGCTGCAACTAAACCCCACATTACCTTCTTGATACAAATGCATATATGATAGGATCTGATGTAAGTCTTGCTGAGTACCTTTGTACTCACGTTTGCTTTATTTATGTTTTGCAGATGAGACATCTGTCTTACTAGTAGTTCCGCTTGGACTTCGACGAGTAACTTGTTACCTCAGCTACGATCTTGTACCCTTGGGAGGGTCTTGTAGATAGTCAGGCTTCTCAGCCCTTTTCTTTTGTAGTTGTCTGTACTCAGACATGAAATGCTTCCGTTGCTTGTATGCTCTGAATGATGGGTCATGTGACCCCTGTTTGTATTTATGTTATGTGGCTCTTCTGAGGCTTTATCTATATGAGTTGCGTTATGTTGTGATGCCATGTTGTACATCACATACTTGCATGTTATGCGTAAGTGTGACGTGTATTGCTATGTGTGGGATCCGACAATCTAGTTGTTTGTCCTTGGCAGCCTCTCTTATGGGGAAATGTAGTCTAGTGCTTCCTTGAGCCATAGTAGTCCGCTAGAGCCCGGTTCACCGGAGTCTTGCTAGCCCAACACTACTGCTCAGAACACTTGACTGGCCGGCATGTGTTCCACTTCGTTCCTATGTCTGTCCCTTCGGGGAAATGTCACGCGGTGACAACCGGAGTCCTGCCTAGCCTGCTACAGCCTGGCTTCCCTGGAGTCCTGTTAGCCCAGTGCTACAGTCCGGATTCATACGCTGTTGACCGACATGCTCGATGTGATTCATGTATGCATGTCTCCATAGGTCTGTGCCGCTTTGGGTTCACGACTAGCCATGTCGGCCCGGGTTCTCTATCATATGGATGCTAGCGACACAATCATATACGCGAGCCAAAAGGCGCAAACGGTCCCGGGCCAGGGTAAGGCGACACCCGTGGGGATACCGTGCGTGAGGCCGCAAAGTGATATGAGGTGTTACCGGCTAGATCGATGTGATTTGGAATCGGGATCCCGACAGGGAGGGGCACGCGGCCCTGCCTTGGCCGGCCCTCTCTCTCTCTCTCTCTCTCTCTCTCCACTAAGGCCCATGTGGCCCATTAGTTCCCCGGGGGATTCCGGTAACCCTCCGGCACTCCGGTTTTCTCCGAAATCACCCGGAACACTTTCGGTGTCCGAATATAGCCGTCTAATATATCAATCTTTATGTCTCGACCATTTCGAGACTCTTCGTCATGTTCGTGATCACATCCGGAACTTCGAAATATCTTCGGTACATCAAAACACATAAACTCATAATATGATCGTCACCGAACGTTAAGCGTGCGGACCCTACGAGTTCGAGAACTATGTAGACATGACCGAGACATGTCTCCGGTCAATAACCAATAGCGGAACCTGGATGTTCATATTGGCTCCCACATATTCTACTAAGATCTGTTACCGGTCAAACCGCATAATGATATACGTTGTTCCCTTTGTCATCGGTATGTTACTTGCCCGAGATTCGATCATCGGTATCTCAATACCTAGTTCAATATCGTTACCGGCAAGTCTCTTTACTCGTTCCGTAATGCAACATCCCGTAAATAACTCATTAGTCATATTGCTTGCAAGGCTTATAGTGATGTGCCTTTATCGAGGGGGCCCAGAAATACCTCTCCAATACTTAGAGTGACAAATCCTAATCTTGATCTATGCAAACTCAACAAACACCATCGGAGACACATGTAGAGCATCTTTATAGTCACCCAGTTACATTCTGACGTTTGATAGCACACTAAGTGTTCCTCCGGTATTCGGGAGTTGCATGATCTCATAGTCATAGGAACATGTATAAGTTATGGAGAAAGCAATAGCAACAAACTAAACGATTATCGTGCTAAGCTAACGGATGGGTCAAGTCAATCACATCATTCTCTAATGATGTGATCCCGTTAATCAAATGACAACTCATGTCTATGGCTATGAAACATAACCATCATTGATTCAACGAGCTACTCGAGTAGAGGCATACTAGTGACATTCTGTTTGTCTATGCATTCACACATGTACTAAGTTTCCGGTTAATACAATTGTAGCATGAATAATAAACATTTATCATGATATAAGGAAATATAAATAACAACTTTATTATTGCCTCTAGGGCATATTTCCTCCAGTCTCCCACTTGCACTAGAGTCAATAATCTAGATTACAGTATAATGATTCTAACACCCATGGAGTCTTGGTGCTGATCATGTTTTGCTCGTGGGAGAGGCTTAGTCAAAGGGTCTGCAACATCCAGATCTGTATGTATCTTGCAAATCTCTATGTCTCCCTCCTTGGCTTGATCGCGGATGGAATTGAAGCATCTCTTGATGTGCTTGGTTCTTTTGTGAAATCTGCATTCGTTTGCCAAGGCAATTGCACCAGTGTTGTCACAAAATATTTTCATTGGACCTGATGCACTAGGTATGACACCTAGATCGGATATGAACTTCTTCATCCAGACTCCTCCATTTGCTACTTTCGAAGCATCAATGTACTCCGCTTTACACGTAGATCCTGCCACGACGCTCTGCTTGGAACTGCACCAACATACAGCTCCACCATTTAATAAAAATACGTATCGGTTTGTGACTTAGAGTCATCCGGATCAATGCCAAAGCTTGCATCGACGTAACCATTTACGACGAGCTCTTTGTCACATCCATATATGAGAAACATATCATTAGTCCCTTTCAGGTATTTCAGGTTGTTCTTGACCATTGTCCAGTGATCCACTCCTGGATTACTTTGATACCTCCCTGCTAAACTAATAGCAAGACACACATCAGGTCTGGTACACAGCATTGCAGACATGATAGAACCTATGGCTGAAGCATAGGGAATGACTTCCGTTTTATCTCTATCTTCTGCAGTGGTCGGGCATTGAGTCTGACTCAACTTCACACCTTGTAACACAGTTAAGAACCCTTTCTTTGCCTGATCCATTTTGAACTTCTTCAAAACTTTATCAAGGTATGTGCTTTGTGAAAGTCCAATTAAGCGTCTTGATCTATCTCTATAGATCTTGATGCCCAATATATAAGCAGCTTCACCGAGGTCTTTCATTGAAAAATTCTTATTCAAGTATCCTTTTATGCTATTCAGAAATTTAGTATCATTTCCGATCAACAATATGTCATCTACATATAATATCAGAAATGCTACAGAGCTCCCACCCACTTTCTTGTAAACACATGCTTCCCCAAAAGTCTGTATAAAACCATATGCTTTGATCACACTATCAAAACATATATTCCAACTCCGAGAGGCTTGCACCAGTCCATAAATGGATCGCTAGAGCTTGCACACTTTGTTAGCACCTTTTGGATCGACAAAACCTTCTGGTTGCATCATATACATCTCTTCTTTAAGATATCCATTAAGGAATGCAGTTTTGACATCCATTTGCCAAATTACATAATCATAAAATGCGGCAATTGCTAACATGATTTGGACGGACTTAAGCATCGCTACACGTGAGGTCTCATCGTAGTCAACTCCTTGAACTTGTCGAAAACCTTTTGCAACAAGTCAAGCTTTGTAGACGGTAACATTACCGTCAGCGTCAGTTTTCTTCTTGAAGATCCATTTATTCTCTATGGCCTGCCGATCAACGGGCAAGTCAACCAAAGTCCACACTTTGTTCTCATACATGGATCTCATCTCAGATTTCATGGCCTCAAGCCATTTTGTGAAATCTGGGCTCATCATCGCTTCCTCATAGTTCGTAGGTTCGTCATGGTTAAGTAACATGACCTCCAGAACAGGATTACCGTACCACTATGGTGCAGATCTTACTCTGGTTGACCTACGAGGTTTAGTAGTAACTTGATCAGAAGTTTCATGATCATCATCATTAGCTTCCTCACTTACTGGTGTAGGAATTGATACGTCTCCAACGTATCTATAATTTTTTATTGTTCCATGCTCTATTATCTACTGTTTTAGACATTATTGAGCTTTATTTTCCACTTTTATATTATTTTTGGGACTAACCTATTAACCGGAGGCCCAGCCCAGAATTGCTGTTTTTTGCCTGTTTTAGGGTTTCAAAGAAAAGGAATATCAAACGGAGTCCAAACGGAATGAAACCTTCGGAAACGTGATTTTCTCATCAGATAATATCCAGGAGACTTGGACCCTCCATCAAGAAAGCCACGAGGTGCTCACGAGGGTAGGGGGTGCGCCCCCTAGGGCAGGCCCCCTGCTTCGTGGGCCCCTTGAAGCTCCACTGACGTACTTCTTCCTCCTATATATATCCACGTACCCCCAAACGATCGGGGATGGAGCCAAAAAACCTAATTCCACCGCCGCAACTTTCTGTATCCATGAGATCCCATCTTGGGGCCTGTTCCGGAGCTCCGCCGGAGGGGGCATCGATCACAAAGGGCTTCTACATCATCATCCAAGCCCCTCCGATGAAGTCTGAGCAGTTTACTTCAGACCTACGGGTCCATAGCTAGTAGCTAGATGGCTTCTTCTCTCTTTTTGGATCTCAATACAATGTTCTCCCCCTCTCTCGTGGAGATCTATTCGATGTAATCTTCTTTTTGCGGTGTGTTTGTTGAGACCGATGAATTGTGGGTTTATGATCAAGTCTATCTATGAATAATATTGGAATCTTCTCTGAATTCTTTTATGTATGATTGGTTATCTTTGCAAGTCTCTTCGAATTATCAGTTTGGTTTGGCCTTCTAGATTGGTTGTTCTTGCCATGGGAGAAGTGCTTAGCTTTGGGTTCAATCTTGCGGTGTCCTTTCCCAGTGACAGAAGGGGCAGCAAGGCACGTATTGTATTGTTGCCATCGAGGATAACAAGATGGGGTTTTTATCATATTGCATGAAACTATCCCTCTACATCATGTCATCTTGCTTAAGGCGTTACTCTAGATGCATGCTGGATAGCGGTCGATGAGTGGAGTAATAGTAGTAGATGCAGAATCGTTTGGGTCTACTTGTCTCGGACGTGATGCCTATATACATGATCATACCTAGATATTCTCATAACTATGCTCAATTCTGTCAATTGCTCAACAGTAATTTGTTCACCCACCGTAGAATACTTATGCTCTTGAGAGAAGCCACTAGTGAAACCTATGGCCCCCGGGTCTCTTTCTCATCATATCAATCTCCATCACTTTACTATTGCTTTGCTTTTACTTTATTTACTTTGCATCTCTATACCAAAAATACCAAAAATATTATTTATTATCTCTATCAGATCTCACTTTCGTATCTGACTGTGAAGGGATTGACAACCCCTAAGCGTGTTGGTTGCGTTGAGCTACTGTTTTTGTGTAGGTACGAGGGACTCGAGCGTAGCCTCCTACTGGATTGATACCTTGGTTCTCAAAAACTGAGGGAAATACTTATGCTACTTTGCTACATCATCCCTTCCTCTTCAGGGAAATCCAACACAGTGCTCAAGAGGTAGCAAGAAGAATTTCTGGCGCCGTTGCCGGGGAGTCTGCGCAAAAGTCAACAAACCAAGTACCCATCACAATCCCTATCTCCCGCATTACATTATTTGCCATTTGCCTCTCATTTTCCTCTCCTCCCAATTCACCCTTGCCGTTTTATTCGCCCTCTCTCTCTATACTCCCTCTCTATTTGCCTCTTTTGCCCGTTTGCTCTTTGTTTGCTTGTGTGTTAGTTTGCTTGTTTGTCGCGCTGGCTCAAGATAATACTAAATTGTTTGACTTCACCAATACCAATAATAATGATTTCCTTAGCACTCCAATTGCTCCTCTTACCGATGCTGAATCTTGTGAAATTAATACTGCTTTGTTGAATCTTGTCATGAAAGATCCGTTCTCCGGCCTTCCTAGTGAAGATGCCGCTACCCATCTTAATAGCTTCGTTGATTTGTGTGACATGCAAAAGAAGAAAGATGTCGATAATGATATTGTTAAATTGAAGCTATTTCCTTTTTCGCTTAGAGATCGTGCTAAAGCTTAGTTTTCGTCTTTGCCTAAAAGTAGTATTGATTCATGGAACAAGTGCAAAGATGCTTTTATCTCTAAGTATTTTCCTCCCACTAAGATCATCTCTCTTAGAAACGATATTATGAATTTTAAACAACTTGATCATGAACATGTTGCACAAGCTTGGGAGAGAATGAAATTAATGATACGTAATTGCCCTACTCATGGTTTGAATTTGTGGATGATTATAGAAAATTTCTATGCCGGATTGAATTTTGCTTCTAGAAATCTTTTAGATTCGGTCGTGGGAGGCACTTTTATGGAAATCACTTTAGGAGAAGCTACTAAACTCCTAGATAATATTATGGTTAATTATTCTCAATGGCATACTGAAAGATCTACTTAAAAGGTGCATGCGATAGAATAAATTAATGTTTTGAGTGGAAAGATGGATGAACTTATGAAATTATTTTCTAATAAGAGTGTTTCTTCTGATCCTAATGATGTGCCCTTGTCTACTTTGATTGAGAATAATAATGAATCTATGGATGTGAATTTTGTTGGTAGGAACAATTTTGGTAACAACCCGTATAGAGGAAATTTCAATCCTAGGCCTTATCCTAGTAATCCCTCTAATAATTATGGTAATTCCTACAACAATTCTTATGGAAATTATAATAAGATGCCCTCTGATTTTGAATCTAATATTAAAGAATTTATTTATTCGCAAAAGAATTTTAATGCTATGATTGAAGAAAAATTGCTTAAGATTGATGATTTGGCTAGGAACGTTGATAGAATTGCTCTTGATGTTGATTCTTTGAAACTTAGATCTATTCTACCTAAGCATGATATCAATGAGTCTCTCAAAGCCATGAGAATTTCCATTGACGAATGCAATGAAAGAACCGCTAGGATGCGTGCTAAGAAAGATGCCTTTATAAAAGCGTGTTCTTCTAGTTCCTATGAAAATAATGATGAAGATCTAGAACTTATTGATGTGTCCCCTATTAAATCTTTGTTTTGCAATATGAATCTTGATAATGATGGGACTGAATATGATCCACCTTTACCTAGAAGGCGTTCTAAGAATTCAGAATTTGTTGATCTTGATGATAAATTTGATAAAAGTGGGATTGAAGAAATTAAAACCCTAGATGTTGCTAAACCCACTATTATGAATTTCAAGGAATTTAACTATGAAAATTGCTCTTTGATTGATTGTATTTCCTTGTTGCAATCTGTGCTAAAATCTCCTCACGCTTATAGTCAAAATAAAGCGTTTACTAAACATATCGTTGATGCCTTGATGCAATCTTATGAAGAGAAACTTGAATTGGAAGTTTCTATCCCTAGAAAACTTTATGATGAGTGGGAACCAACTATTAAAATTAAAATTAAAAATTATGAGTTTTATACTTTGTGTGATTTGGGTGCTAGTGTCTCTACTATTCCCAAAACTTTGTGTGATTTACTAGATTTCCGTGATTTTGATGATTGCTCTCTAAACTTGCATCTTGCGGATTCCACTATTAAGAAACCTATGGGAAGAATTAATGATGTTCTTATTGTTGCTAATAGGAATTATATGCCTGTAGATTTTATCATTCTTGATATAGATTGCAATCCTTCTTGCCCTATTATTCTTGGTAGACCTTTCCTTAGAACGGTTGGTGCAATTATTGATATGAAGGAAGGGAATATTAGATTTCAATTTCCATTAAAAAAGGGCATGGAACACTTCCCTAGAAATAAAATAAATTTACCATATGAATCTATAATGAGAGCCACTTATGTTCTGGTTATCTAGCCTCTGTTTTGGTTGTGTTTTTTGTGTTTGATTAGTGTTGTGCCAAGTAGAACTGTTGGGAAGACTTGGGGGAAGTCTTGATTGAACTTGCTGTAAAAAACAGAAACTTTAGCGCTCACAAGAACTGCTGTCATTTTTATTTGGAAAGTACTATCTAGTTACTTCTTTTTTAAGATGATTAATAGATAAATTCCTCACGTCCAGCAATTTATTTTAGAATTTTTGGGGTTCCAGATCTTGCGCTAGCTACAGATTACTACAGACTGTTCTGTTTTTGACAGATTCTGTTTTTCGTGTGTTGTTCGCTTATTTTGATGAATCTATGGCTAGTAAAATAGTTTATAATCCATAGAGAAGTTGGAATACAGTAGGTATAACACCAATATAAATAAATAATGAGTTCATTACAGTACCTTGAAGTGGTTTTTTGTTTTCTTTCGCTAACGGAGCTCACGAGTTTTCTACCTTAAGTTTTGTGTTGTGAAGTTTTCAAGTTTTGGGTAAAGATTTGATGGATTATGGAACAAGGAGTGGCAAGAGCCTCAGCTTGGGGATGCCCATGGAACCCCCAAGATAATCTAAGGACGCCTAAAAGCCAAAGCTTGGGGATGCCCGGAAGGCATCCCCTCTTTTTCGTCTACTTCTATCGATAATTTACTTGGAGCTATAGTTTTATTCACCACATGATATGTGTTTTGCTTGGAGCATCTTTTATGATTTGAGTCTTTGCTTATTAATTTACAGCAATCATCCTTGCTGTACACACCTTTTTAGAGAGCCATACATGATTTGGAATTTGATAGAATACTCTATGTGCTTCACTTATATCTTTTGAGCTTTATAATTTTGCTCTAGTGCTTCACTTATATCTTTTAGAGCACGGTGGTAGATTTGTTTTATAGAAGCTATTGTTCTCTCATGCTTCACTTAGATTATTTTGAGAGTCTTAACAGCATGGTAATTTGCTTAAAATCCTAATATGCTTGTTATGCAAGATTAATAATAAAACTTTCTTATGAGTGCGTTGAATACTAAGAAAAGTTTGATGCTTGATGATTGTTTTGAGATATGGAGGTAATAATATCAAAGTCATGCTAGTTGAGTAGTTGTGAAATTGAGAAATACTTGTGTTCAGGTTTGCAAGTCCCATAGCATGCACGTATGGTAAACGTTATGCACCAAATTTGAAACATGAGGTGTAATTTGATTGTCTTCCTTATGAGTGGCGGTCGGGGACGAGCGATGGTCTTTTCCTACCAATCTATCCCCCTAGGAGCATGCGCGTAGTGCCGAGGTTTTTGATGACTTGTAGATTTTTGCAATAAGTATGTGAGTTCTTTATGACTAATGTTGAGTCCATGGATTATACGCACTCTCACCCTTCCACCCTTGCTAGCCTCTTCGGTACCGTGCATTGCCCTTTCTCACATTGAGAGTTGGCGCAAACTTCGCCGGTGCATCCAAACCCCGTGATATGATACGCTCTTTCACACATAAACCTCCTTATATCTTCCTCAAAACAGCCACCATACCTACCTATTATGACATTTCCATAGCCATTCCGAGATATATTGCCATGCAACTTTCCATCATGACACATTCACTACACGAATCAACTACTTTGCCATCTGCCACGGCAGACGGCAACAACATGGATGGCTGACGGCAAAGGTCTTTGCCGTCTGCCGTGGACGGCAAAAGGGGACGGCAAAGTAAGGTTCGGCAAAGAGCTACTTTGCCGTCTGCTTCGGGCGGCTAACGGCAAAGGGGCCTTTGCCATCAGCAGCGGACGGCAAAGAGTGCAGACGGCAATAAATGCACTGTTACTCCGTTAGGTGGTTAACGGCAGGCCTTTGCCGTCCGTCGCTGACGGCAAACTTCGGAAGGCCTTTGCCGTCCGCCGAATGATGTCAGCCGACGTCACTACACGGCAGGCCTTTGCTGTCCGCCACTGTAGGCAAAGTTTTTACTCTTTGCCGTCCGCCACCGACGGCAAAGCCTTTGCCATCAGCCACTGTAGGAAAACTGACCAAATTGGTCAGCCTCCCAGGAAGCACAGTTGCCTGCCACGTGGCCTCTTTGCCGTTGGCTGCTGATGGCAAAGAGCCCTTTGCCGTCGGTGGCAGACAACAAAGAGCCTGCATATTGTCTCTTTTTTTTGTTTTTTTAATCCAACAATTTTCACGGCAAATATATATGACATATATAGATATATTTAACAGCAAACATATCACATATCCAGCACATAATTCCATATACATATTACATAGCAAAGTTTCATCAACATAGCAAGTTCCATCAAGTTCCATCCATACACATTGTTCCATATACATATTACATAGCAAAGTTTCATCAACATAGCAAGTTCTATCATAGCAAGCTAGATACAATGCAAAGTTTTAGCAAAGAAAAAGCAAGCGCTCCATCATAGCAAGCTAGCTTCCATGAAGTGAGTGAAATCTGCAAAATGGTAAATAAGAAAGTTAGAAATAGGTGAATAGAACAAGAAGAAGACTAGAACAAGAAGTATATGTCATTTATGAGCTAACTTGGGTGAAATGGATCATACATGAGCTAACTAAGTTGAAATGGGTTGTTTATGAGCTAACTTAGTTGAAATGGATCATTTGTGAGCTAACTTAGTTGAAATGGGTCGTTTATGAGCTAACTAAGGTGAAGGGCATCGTTTTTGAGCTAACTAAGGTGAAATGGATCGTTTTGAGCTAACTAAGGTGAAATGGATCGTTTTTGAGCTAATTAAGGTGAAATGGATCGTTTTTGAGCTAACTTAGGTGAAATGGATCATTTATGAGCTAACTTAGGTGAAATGGATCATTTATGAGCTAACTTAGTTGAAATGGGTCGTTTATAAGCTAACTAAGTTGAAATGGATCGTTTTTGAGCTAACTAAGGTGAAATGGATCGTTTTTTATCTAACTTAGGTGAAATGGATCATTTATGAGCTAACTTAGTTGAAATGGGTCGTTTATGAGCTAACTAAGGTGAAATGCCACGTTTTTGAGCTAACTAAGGTGAAATGGATCGCTTTTGAGCTAACTTAGGTGAAATGGATCATTTAAGAGCTAATTTAGGTGAAATAGATTTTTGACATAAGTAAGCTAAGTACATATCGTTTTAGAGCTAACTTAGGTAAAATTGATGGTTTATGAGGTTAGTAAGCTTATTAAGTCATTTTGGAGGAAAAGAAGCTAACTCTAGGTCATTATGGTAAGCATATTGGAGGAAATAAAGCTAAGTCTAGGTCTTTATGCATTTGTTAAGCAAAACACTAGAGAAACTTACCGTGATCACGGAGGTGTAGGAGCGGGCTGGCTCGCGCCGGTAGCTGGAGAAGGATCATGTGATGCGTTTCTGGAGTTAAGCTGCACCAAAGATCATTTCCAATGTCTCGTTAGCATTATGACACTCAAATGTTAAGACTAGCAAGTAATGTCCATTCAAATTAAACTCACTGTGCTCCCAGGAGCAATCACTGGCATCGGCGGAGCGGTCTGACCGGACTTCTCGCACACAGACTGCATATTTGGTTTTCACAATAGAGTCATACTAGTTATTAATGAGACTCAAATGTTAAGACTAGCAAGTAATCTGTAGAAGAAACTTACCACAAGGAGCTCGTACATGGCCCTTGCCTGCATGTCATTCCATGCCCTCTCCTCCTCCAACATCTTTGTCGTCCTCTCCTCCAACTCCCGCTGCCTCTCCGCCGCCTCCGCCAGAAGTTTCTCCATTCTATCTCTCTCACTCTGTATAGCAGCCTGCAACACAACTCACATGACCATTTGTAATCATTGATGGAAGCGCACACAATGTAATGGAGAAAGATAGCTGAGTATGTATAACTAACCTTGAAGGCGAGTTGGACTGTCCGTTCACGAGGCCTTATCTCAGGAGCGGAGCTCGACTGGCGCGCCTTGATCTCCGGGAGAGTGCTAGGACAACGGATAAGTCCATCTCCCATGGCTATGGAGCCATGGGACCTCTCGCCACCAGATATCATCAGCAGCTCTATATCAATGGGACCCTGGCTCGGGTTAAAGTCCTCCCCTTTCCTCGCCTGCCCCTGATCTCTATATTGCACGAGCTTGTCATGGGCGGATATGTTGGTGAAGTTCTTTGGATCATCGAGGTCAGACGCAGAGAATGCCTTGACTTTCTTGTAAGGGCCAGTGTGGGCCATGGCATACAGGTCGTACACCTCTGGCACCTTATCCACCTTATTGTAGCGTGCCTGAAAGAGAGAAACAAAGTAAATTATTAATTAAAGGGCTAAAGCTAGCATGATGAATGAATTGCATGAATCATGAAGCAAACCACATACCCAGTTCCGCCCGTACTGAAATAAGTTGGAGCTGCCTTGGTGGTGTGGCACACCTTCCATTTGGGCACGTTTGTCCTTGGCCTCTTTGTGGGTGGCCAGCCATTCTTTTGAGCACCACGCATTGACCAACACCTCCCAACAATCCATCCGATCCGCACACCATCTCGGAGGGGCCTAAGTTAGCAAATAGAAACTTGAGCGCTACGGCTATGAATTACTAAATGAAGGAAGTAAGTACAAGGCGTTAAGAATTACCTTCATGTACTGCTCCTTACTCAAGAACTTATTGCGGCACTCTTGCTTGGGCTTCTTGATACCACGCCCGGCGTAGTAGTCTCGAACAGCCTGCACCCGAACCTCATGTCGTAAGTTCTGAAGTAGGCGCTTGCACTCCTTGTGGATAACATCTGCCGCCTCCTCCTCGTATCCCTCCTCACACCTGTAGAATGTTTGCAATCAAATGAGACAATATTGATTAGTACAATTAATAACTAGCTAGTGGAAGATTTTTAATTGTGTAAAGGAGGAATTACCCAGAACTTTCTGATCACCACGTCTGCCCTCGTCTCGCACAAGACACCGTCAATAATCTCACCCGACGGGGCCGGGGCAGCCAAGTAGTGCTCCCAAGTCAATCCAACCTCTGGAAGCCGACCCTCACCAGGCAACGTGACAAACCCCGGGAAGTTTTGCTGAATCAGAACTCCAAGGACGGAGTTGGGCCGGTGGACACTTTCATGCTGGTCCCAACCCCTGCAGCATGACAAGGCCAACACATCAGTTATTTGAAGAAACGTGAATGCAGAAGGTACAAAAAGATTAAATGCACTTACCTCTCCCCATCAGGGAAAATCAACCACCTCTGCTCTTGGGTCGCCGGCACGGATGGGAGCCGTGTAGCACCACGCTGGTAGACGTTGCCCCCCTCCTCCCCCTCCTCCTCAAAATCAGTCGGCTCCCCGCCATCATCAGCGTGGCCACTCGGCTCCTCAGGCTGACCCGACCAGTTACCCCATCCAGACATGTGCTCCTCTTGTTGGAAATATGCCCTAGAGGCAATAATAAATTGGTTATTATTATATTTCCTTGTTCATGATAATCATTTATTATCCATGCTAGAATTGTATTGATAGGAAACTCAGATACATGTGTGGATACATAGACAACACCATGTCCCTAGTAAGCCTCCAGTTGACTAGCTCGTTGATCAATAGATGGTTACGGTTTCCTGACCATGGACATTGGATGTCGTTGATAACGGGATCACATCATTAGGAGAATGATGTGATGGACAAGACCCAATCCTAAGCATTGCACTAGATCATGTAGTTTGTATGCTAAAGCTTTTCTAATGTCAAGTATCATTTCCTTAGACCATGAGATTGTGCAACTCCCGGATACCGTAGGAGTGCTTTGGGTGTGCCAAATGTCACAACGTAACTGGGTGGCTATAAAGGTACACTACAGGTATCTCCGAAAGTATCTGTTGGGTTGGCACGAATCGAGACTGGGATTTGTCACTCCGTGTGACGGAGAGGTATCTCTGGGCCCACTCGGTAGGACATCATCATAATGTGCACAATGTGATCAAGGAGTTGATCAAGGGATGATGTGTTACGGAACGAGTAAAGAGACTTGCCGGTAACGAGATTGAGCAAGGTATCAGGATACTGACGATCGAATCTCGGGCAAGTATCATACCGATAGACAAAGGGAATTGTATACGGGATTGATTAAGTCCTTGACATCGTGGTTCATCCGATGAGATCATCGTGGAACATGTGGGAGCCAACATGGGTATCCAGATCCCGCTGCTGGTTATTGACCGGAGAACGTCTCGGTCATGTCTGCATGTCTCCCGAACCCGCAGGGTCTACACACTTAAGGTTCGATGACGCTAGGGTTATAAAGGAAGTTTGTATGTGGTTACCAAATGTTGTTCGGAGTCCCGGATGAGATCCCGGACGTCACGAGGAGTTCCGGAATGGTCCGGAGGTAAAGATTTATATATGGGAAGTCCTGTTTTGGTCACTGGAAAAGTTTCGGGGTTCATCGGTAACGTACCGGGACCACCGGGGGGGGGGGGGGGGGGGGGTCCTGGGGGTCCACCAAGTGGGGCCACCAACCCTGGATGCTTGCGTGGGCTAAGTGTGGGAGGGGACCAGCCCCAGGTGGGCTGGTGCGCCCCCCACAAGAGCCCAAGGCACATGGGAGAGTGGGAGGGGGCAAACCCTAGGTCCAGATGGGCCTTAAGGCCCACCCTAGGGGGCGCCTCCCCTCTCCCCCTCTTGGCCGCCCCCTTTCCCATCTAGGGCTGCCGCCCCTCCTAGGGGTGGGAACCCTAGAGGGGGCGCACCCTCCTCCCTCTCCCCTATATATAGTGAGGCCTAGGGCTGCCCATAACACGCGATCTGATCTCTGCCTGTTGGTGCAGCCCTCCCTCTCTTTCTCCTCATATCCCGTGGTGCTTGGCGAAGCCCTGCAGGATTGCCACGCTCCTCCATCACCACCACGCCGTTGTGCTGCTGCTGGATGGAGTCTTCCTCAACCTCTCCCTCTCTCCTTGCTGGATCAAGGCGTGGGAGACGTCACCGAGCTGTACGTGTGTTGAACGCGGAGGTGCCGTCCGTTCGGCACTTGGTCATCCGTGATTTGGATCACGACGAGTACGACTCCATCAACCCCGTTCACTTGAACGCTTCTGCTTAGCGATCTACAAGGGTATGTAGATGCACTCTCCTTCCCCTTGTTGCTAGTCTCTCCATAGATAGATCTTGGTGACACGTAGGAAAATTTTGAATTTCTGCTACGTTCCCCAACACCTCCGGGGTCTCGTGGGCCGAAGGCCCGTCGACCCGAGGCTCGTGGGTCGAAGACCCGTGGACCGGAGGCTCGTGGACCGGAGTCCGTGCAGACTCCTCCTCAGACAAGTCCACCCTAGCAGTCACGTGCTCGGGTGAAACAGCTAGGGGCAGCGGCGAGGAAGGCGCCGTAAGAGTCACCCTACCTCCTCTCCCGTG
Organism: Triticum monococcum; assembly: GCA_034509565.1. Taxonomy (NCBI): domain Eukaryota; kingdom Viridiplantae; phylum Streptophyta; class Magnoliopsida; order Poales; family Poaceae; genus Triticum; species Triticum monococcum. Next base: position 26,806,984 of record CM067847.1, read on the forward strand.
ACCACGTGCTCCACCTCCTCTCTTCTTCTTACCTTGTCCCCTGCTGGGCACCGCGGTCGACGAAGAAGGGCCCGGCGGTGTCGCCATACTGTCCAGCAACGCTCGGCGGAGAGGTGCGTGTGGAATGGAAGACCTCGCACCACGCGCCGACGAAGAAGGGGCCTCGGCGCGCTCCCGACCAGCGCCCACCATCTTTCAACACCTGCCATGACAAAGAATAAACGAAATTAGTACAACATAAAAAAAGTACCGACATGAATAATAATATGTATATCACTTAAGTGTATCATCATCAAGTACAACATAAAAAATTGAATACCTAACACTACTAATAATCTCGATCAGTATCATCAATAAATGCATAATCATCATCATCACTATAATCAATGATGGGCTCATAGGGTTCATTGGCATCAACATGTGCAAGGCCACCTTGACGTAATTGGTCAAGCATTGATAGGTCATCCGCAGCAGTAACCTCTTCTTGTTCCGGCTCTTCTTGTTCCTCCTCTGGGGTGATGTTGGATTCATTGTCGCTGTCTACTTCAATGTTTTGGGGTGAAGTATAGTAGTTCTTGAAACGCTTTTCGGAAAGACGTGTCTCTTGGAAGAATTCTCCTTCATATGTGTCTGGGTTAATGTGAGGTTCATAATCCTCTTCCTTTGGGGGAGAAAGTCTAGCACGTGGCGGCACTTCATAAACGACATCCCAACCTTTCAGATTTGGATTAGTTTGGCAGGCCCATGGTAGATAGAATACTTGGGTCGCCTGTTGAGCCGTAATATAGACATCAGGAACATCTAAATGGGTGCTTTGGTTGATTTCAACTAGCCCTATATGTTCATGAGTCCTTCTAGTCTCCTTCGGTTGAAACCAATAACATTTGAAGACTACGACCTTCGGTGGGTTTTCACCATAGAACAGAAGTTCATAAATTGCTTCAACTCTCCCATAATACTCGGTACCTCCTTCGCCGATAGCAGATACACAACAATTTGTAGACTTTCGGTCGGCCATAGATAGCTCTTTGCCATAGGTTCGAAAGCGATACCCGTTGATGTCGTACTTGTCAAATGAACGGACCTTATAGTCAAAACCATTAGCGACTTGTCTCAATTCGGCGTCCATAGACTCCGAATTAGCCTACAAGTTTAATATGAAAGGATTGTTGCATTACGCACAAATTAGCGAATGAAATGAAATTGTCTAATAGAAATTACCGTTTGTTTGAACCAAGAGATGAAACTGGGATAGCCGCCTGCTTGCTTTGCGAGAAGCTCATACCCTTCGACGGAATCCTTTTGGATCTCCGCTCCATACGAGAATATGGTGACGTATCGACTGTATGACATATCCAGGAGTAAGAGCAGTTCAAAGGAAATAGAAGTTGCGAAACAATGTACCGAGAACTTACTCGATGTACGGCCGCACTTCTATCAGGTTGTTGAAGATATACAACGAAATGGTCCGCCATTCTTCGTTATCCAAAGATACTGGATGTGAAACACTAGCTGGTGCGAGATTCCCTTTGAATGGGCTGAGGTTGGATCCACCCTTTTTAGGGTCGTCAGCATTGTACCGAGGCTTCGGATTATGCAAATGACGATTTTTGTCTTCGTAGTGCACTCTTATGAAGTTTGACGCCTCCTCCGTGATGAATGCCTCAGCCATCGATGCTTCAATTCTACGTTTATTTTTACATTTTTCTCGAAGCGTCTTCTGCATCCTCTCAGTTGGGTAGCACCAACGATTTTGCACGGGCCCCCCAATCTTTCCTCGGTCGGGATATGCAAAATCAAATGCTGCATTGGATTAAGGAAGCCCGGTGGAAAGATCTTCTCTAACTTGTAGATCAATTCTAGCGCCAACTCTTCCATTTCTTCTAGCACGCCAGGCGATAGTTCTTTCGCACAAAAAACACGGAAGAAATAGCTGAGTTCTGCCAGTATAAGCCATTCATCCTCAGGGATGAAGCCACGCAACATCACCGGCATTACCCGCTCAATCCATATGTGCCAATCATGACTCTTGAGACCAAATATCTTCAGTTTATCAAGATTCGCTCCCCTCTTTAGATTCGCTGCATACCCATCGGGGAACATCAACTGCTGTTGCACCCACAAGATAATTTCCCTCGTAGCTGGCCTTCCAAGATTGAACCAAGCCTTTGGCTTCGTCCAGTTCTGCTTTCCTTTTGGTTCTTTCATGTTTTGTAACGGCCTATCACATAGCGCCTCCAGATCGACTTTAGCCTTAGTATTATCCTTTGACTTCCCATCTATGCCGAACAATGTACCTAAAAGTGCCTCGGTGATATTCTTCTCAGTGTGCATCATGTCGATGTTGTGTGGGCAAAGGAGGTCTTTGAAGTAAGGCAGATCCCTTGAGCATGTTTTGTGAGTCCACGCGTGCTTAGTATTATACCCCTTGAAGTACCCTGGATGTTTTGGATCTGGCTCGAGAGCGTTTAACTGATCCAGGGTCTGTTGGCCTGTCAATGCAGGTGGTGCAGAGTTTTTGACAACTCTACCCCTGATTAAGTTCTTCTTGTCTTTCCTGAACTTATGGCGAGGATCCAGGAACTGCCTATGCATGTCGAAGCAAGAAAACTTGCGACCGGCCTGAAGCCAACGAAACTCTAGAGCTCCCTTGCATGTGGGGCATAAGAACCTTCCATGCACACACCAGCCAACGAATAGCGCATACGCCGGCAAGTCATGCGTAGAGTACATGTACCAGACACGCATTATGAAGTTCTGTTTGCTAAAGGCGTCGTATGTCTTGAACCCATTATCCCAGGCTTCTTGCAATTCGTCCTTAAGCGGCTGCATTTACACATTCATAATTTTCCCCGGATAGTTGGGCCCTGGAATTATCAACGTCAGGAAAATGTTCTTTCTTTGCATAATCTGTCCGGGGGGGGGGGGAGATTGAGTGGAAAGACAAATACGGGCCAACAACTGTATTGGGCTGCCGTCATACCAAACACACTGAACCCATCCGTGTTGATGCCAACTCGAGGATGCCTGGGATTTGCCGCTTTGTCAGCATGTAATTCATCAAACTTTTTCCACGCAACACCATCCGATCTGTGTACCATCATCAGATTCCCATTTGCATCTAGTTCGGTTCTTTTGCCTGTTTTGTGCCATGTCATCTGTCTGGCCGTCTCTTCGACCATGAAAAGACGTTGAAGTCTTGGTACGATTGGCATATACCGAAGAACACTAACGGGGATATTGTTCTGTGTCTTCTCACCCATACCGTTGTCTACCACAATATACTTGGAAGACTTGCAAATGGGACAATAGTTCAAGTCCGCATAGTCAAGCCTAAATAAGGCACATCCTTTCTCACAGGCACGTATCTTCTCATAGGGCATCTTCAGTGCACAGAGGATTTTGTCCGACTGGTACAGGTTTGCAGGCATTACATGGCCTTTGGGTAGAAAGCGTCCAAATACTGTCATAATTGCGTCATAGCATTCTCTGCCCAAGTTGAACTGAGCCATCAGAGCCATTACTTGTGAGATGGCATCCAACTGACAAAGCTCAGTGTGCTCGTGGAGCAGATGTTTTGAAGACTCCAACATTTCATTGAAGGCCTTTGCAGATTCCTCCATCTCCTCGTCCGGATCCCGAGCATCATCATAGTCTTGCACCATGTTTTCCATCCCGGTACCATGCTCGTCGGTGCGACGACGATCCACCTCAGCTCGGCCACGTTGGGCAGACTCACCATGAAATGTCCACACCATATAATCGGGCGTAAAACCACCCTTCTGCAGGTGTTTGCCCATTTCAGCCTCTGTCTTCTTTTCCCAATTGCGGCACCGGAAACAGGGGCACCAGGTTTTCTTCTGGCCATTTGCAAATGCGGCTTGCAGAAACCCCTTGGTTTTTGTGAACCATTCAGCGCTCCATTTGTTCTGACCAGTGTGACCGGTATACATCCACGCACGGTCACTCATCTTGACTTTCAGAGCTACTGGACACACAACAATTATATATGTAATTCACCATGTATATATTCATCAGTTGATCTACTTTGTCAATTTTATTACGTCCATGCAACCTACACTCTAATAGGTAATGATAGGTCCTAATCCCACCCGTGTATGTGTAGATTGGGTTCATTTTCCCATGTTATGCTCTGGATCCGACGCAAAATTTCGGCAGCACCTCCCCGCTGTTCTCCTGATACACGTCTCTGCAATAAACAGAGAGGATGTGTACCCGGAGAACAACAGGGGAGGCACTGACGAAATTTATGCGTCGGATCCGGAGCAAAGCATATGGGAAAACGAACCCAATCTACACATACTCGGGCTGTCCATGGATAGCGTTGGACAATTAGAAAGAATCAAGGTTATAAATATGCAAATGCATGCATATTTATAACTATGACGCTTTCGAACGAGAGACACATATTGGTTACGCATACTGATGATTCAAGACACATATATAGCTAGCTATCAAGTTTCATTGGAATAGATCAAATAATTAATGGGGGAGGAGGACATGTCATTTGTGCTCACCCACGAACAAAGGGGCAGAGCTCGTCAAACGCACGGCGAGGTCGTCGAACACCAAACCTCGCAGCGATGAAACAACTACACATTTAAAACTACCCGATCAACACAATTAGATATGATGTTTTTCATAACAAAGTCGAAAAATATATGACCTAACTAATAATTCACAAATATATGACCCCGTCGGCCTCTGCAAGGCCAAAGACCACCTTTTTGGGAGGTGTCAGGGGTCGGGGTGTCGTGTCGGTGTCGGGGTGCCATGTCGGGGTCGGGGTGCTGTTTCAGGGTCGGGGGTTGGGGTGTCGTGTCGGTGTCGGGGTCGGGGTGCTGTTTCGGGGTCGGGGTGTGGTGTCGGGGTCGGGGTGTCGGGTCAGGCTCGGGGTTGGGGTGTCGGGTCAGGCTCGGGGTCGATCGGGGTGTCAGGGTCGAGGTTGGGGTCTCGGGGTCGGGGTGTCGGGTCAGGGTGCCGGGTCGGGGTGTCGGGTCAGGGTGTCGGGTCGGGGTCGGGGTGCCGTGTCGGTGTCGGGGTCGGGGTGTCGGGGTCGGGGGCCGGGGTCAGGTTCTCGGGGTCGGGGTGTAAGGTCTCGGGGTGCCGGGTCGGGGTCGGGGTGCCGTGTCGGTGTTGGGGTCGGGGTGTCGGGTCAGGCTCGGGGTCGGGGTGTCGGGGTCGGGGTCGGGGTCGGGGTGTCGTGTCGGGGTGCCGGGTCGGGGTCGGGGTACCGTGTCGGGTCGGGTTTTTTTCCTCTTTTTTCCTTTTCTTCTTATTCCTCTTCTTCCTTTTCTTCCCTTTTTTCCCTTCTTCTTCTTCTTCTTCTTCTTCCTCCTTTCCCTTTTCCTCTTCTTCTTCTTCTTCTCCTCCTCTCCTCTTTTTTCTTCTTCTTCCTCTTCTTCTTTTTTCTTCTCCTCCTCCTCCTCTTCTTCTTCCTTTCCTTTTTCCTCTTCTTCTTCCTTTTCTTTTTCCTCTTTTTCTTCTCCTCCTCTCCTCTTTTTCTCTTCTTCTTAAAACTAAACTAAACCTAAACCTAAAACTAAAAAAACAGAAAAAAGGAAAAACTAAATCTAAACCTAAAACTAAACTAAAACTAAACCTATTAACCTAAAACTAAACCTAAAACTAAAACTAAATCTAAACTAAACATAAACCTAAAACTAAAAAAACAGAAAAAGGAAAAAGGAGGTAGAGCTCACCTGGGGTGGAGGAGGGGGACGGGGCGGCCTGTGGCGGCGGAGGAGGGGGGCGGGGCGGCCTGGGGCGGCAGTGCCGACGGGGCCGGGCCCGGCCGGGGCGATGGGGCGCGGGGGGGCTGGGGCGCCGGGGCGCGGCGACGCCCAGACGGCAGGGCGGCGGGGGCGACAGGGGCGACGGGGCGGGGGGCCGGTGGGGCGCTGGGCGGCAGTGGCGATGGGGCGGGGGGGCGGTGGGACGGCGCGCGAGGTGGTGGGGCGACGGGGCGGCGGCGAGTGCTGGGGGCGGCGGCGCGCGTGTGAAGAAGAGAAAGAGAGAGAGAGAGAGAGAGGGGGGCGGGGTGGGGCATGGCCGTTAACGTTAGTGGGGCCCCTCCCTCTTTGCCGTCCGCCCGCCGTCCGCTTATTTTCTCTTTGCCGTCTGCTAGCGGACGGCAAAGAGGGGGCCGTTAGGTTTTTTTTAAGCAACTCGTCAGTGGGGCCCCCTCCCTCTTTGCCGTCCGCTACCCGACGGCAAAGATTCTTTGTCGTTCGCTAGCGGACAGCAAAGGACTGGCTGATGGCAAATCAGGTCTTTGCCATCAGTGAGTTCGTTGCCGTCTGCTTTTTGGTAGCTGATGGCAAAGAGCTTCTTTGCCGTCCGCTAGCTGACGGCAAAGAGCTGGCAGATGGCAAAGTACCTGATTCCAGTAGTGATTCATCGTTGTTATATTGCTTAGCATGATCATGTAGTTGACATAGTATTTCTGGCAAAGCCACCGTTCGTAATTCTTTCATACATGTCACTCTTGGTTCATTGCATATCCCGGTACACCGCCGGAGGCATTCACATAGAGTCATCTTTGTTCTAGTATCGAGTTTTAATCATTGAGTTGTAAATAAATAGAAGTGTGATGATCATCATCATTAGAGCATTGTCCCAAGTGAGGAATAAATAAAAAAAGGCCATAAAAAAGAAAAGGCCCAAAAAAAGAGAGAAAGGCCATTAAAAAAGCCATAAAAAAGAAAAAAATGAGAGAAAAAGAGAGAAGGGACAATGTTACTATCCTTTTACCACACTTGTGCTTCAAAGTAGCACCATGATCTTCATAGTAGAGAGTCTCTCATGTTATCATTTTTTTATACTAGTGGGAATTTTTCATTATAAAACTTGGCTTGTATATTCCAGCAATGGGCCTCCTCAAGTGCCCTAGGTCTTCGTGAGCAAGCAAGTTGGATGCACACCCACTAGTTTCTTTTGTTAAGCTTTCATACATTTATAGCTCTAGTGCATCCGTTGCATGGCAATCCCTACTCGTTGCATTAACATCAATCGGTGGGCATCTCCATAGCTCATTTATTAGCCTCGTTGATGTGAGACTTTCTCCTTTTTTGTCTTCTCCACATAACCCCCCTTCATTATATTCTATTCCACCCGTAGTGCTATGTCCATGGCTCGCGCTCATATATTGCGTGAAAGTTTATAGGTTTGAGATTACTAAAGTATGAAACAATTGCTTGGTTTGTCATCGGGGTTGCGCATGATGATAGCATTCTTGTGTGACGAAAATGAAACATGACTAAACTATATGATTTTTTAGGGATGAACTTTCTTTGGCCATGTTATTTTGATAAGACATAATTGCTTAGTTAGTATGCTTGAAGTATTATCATTTTTATGTCAATATGAACTTCTGTCTTCAATCTTTCGGATCTGAATATTCATACCACAACTAAGAAGAATTACATTAAAATTATGCCAAGTAGCACTCCGCATCAAAAATTCTATTTTTATCATTTACCTACTCGAGGACGAGCAGAAATTAAGCTTGGGGATGCTTGATACGTCTCCAACGTATCTATAACTTTTGATTGCTCCATGCTATATTATCTACTGTTTTAGACATTATTGGGCTTTATTTTCCACTTTTATATTATTTTTGGGACTAACCTATTAACCGGAGGCCCAGCCCAGAATTGCTGTTTTTTGCCTGTTTTAGGGTTTCGAAGAAAAGCAATATCAAACGGAGTCCAAACAGAATGAAACCTTTGGAAATGTGATTTTCTCATCAGATAAGATCCAAGAGACTTGGACCCTCCGTCAAGAAAGCCACGAGGTGCTCACGAGGGTAGGGGGCGCGCCCCCTGCCTCGTGGGCCCCTCGAAGCTCCACCGACGTACTTCTTCCTCCTATATATATCCACGTACCCCCAAACGATCGGGGACGGAGCCAAAAAACCTAATTCCACCACCGCAACTTCCTTTATCCACGAGATCCCATCTTGGGGCCTGTTCCGGAGCTCCGCTGGAGGGGGCATCGATCACGGAGGGCTTCTACATCATCATACAAGCCCCTCCGATGAAGCGTGAGTAGTTTACTTCAGACCTACGGGTCCATAGCTAGTAGCTAGATGGATTCTTCTCTCTTTTTGGATCTCAATACAATGTTCTCCCCCTCTCTCGTGGAGATTTATTCGATGTAATCTTCTTTTTGTGGTGTGTTTGTTGAGATCGATGAATTGTGGGTTTATGATCAAGTCTATCTATGAATAATATTTCAATCTTATTTGAATTCTTTTATGTATGATTGGTTATCTTTGCAAGTCTCTTCGAATTATCAGTTTGGTTTGGCCTACTAGATTGGTTGTTCTTGCTGTGGGAGAAGTGCTTAGCTTTGGGTTCAATCTTGCGGTGTCCTTTCCCAGTGACAGAAGGGGCAGCAAGGCACGTATTGTATTGTTGCCATCGAGGATAACAAGATGGGTTTTTTATCATATTGCATGAAACTATGCCTCTACATCATGTCATCTTGCTTAAGTCGTTACTCTGTTTTTAACTTAATACTCTAGATGCATGCTGGATAGCGGTCGATGAGTGGAGTAATAGTAGTAGATGCAGAATTGTTTCGGTCTACTTGTCTCGGACGTGATGCCTATATACATGATCATACCTAGATATTCTCATAACTATGCTCAATTCTGTCAATTGCTCAACAGTAATTTGTTCACCCACCGTAGAATACGTATGCTCTTGAGAGAAGCCACTAGTGAAACCTATGGCCCCCGGGTCTCTTTCTCATCATATCAATCTCCATCACTTTACTATTGCTTTGATTTTTACTTTGCTTTTACTTTATTTACTTTGCATCTCTATACCAAAAATACCAAAAATATTATTTATTATCTCTATCAGATCTGACTTTCGTAAGTGACCGTAAATGGATTGACAACCCCTAAGCGTGTTGGTTGCATTGAGCTATTGTTTTTGTGTAGGTACGAGGGACTCGAGCGTAGCCTCCTAATGGATTGATACCTTGGTTCTCAAAAACTGAGGGAAATACTTACGCTACTGACGGAGTCCTGGATTAGGGGGTGTTCGGATAGCCGGACTATACCTTCAGCCAGACTCCTGGACTATGAAGATACAAGATTGAAGACTTCGTCCCGTGTCCGGGAGGGAATTTTCTTGGCGTGGAAGGCAAGCTTGGCGATACGGATATGCAGATCTCCTACCATTGTAACCGACTCTATGTAACCCTAACCCTACCCGGTGTTATATAAACCGGAGGGTTTTAGTCGGTAGGACAACATACACATTAACAATCATACCATAGGCTAGCTTCTAGGGTTTAGCCTCCTCGATCTCGTGGTAGATCTACTCGTGTACTACCCATATCATCAATATTAATCAAGCAGGACGTAGGGTTTTACCTCCATCGAGACGGCCCGAACCTGGGTAAAACTCCGTATCCCTTGTCTCCTGTTACCATCCAGCCTAGACGCATAGTTCGGGACCCCCTACACGAGATCCGCCGGTTTTGACACCGACATTGGTGCTTTCATTGAGAGTTCCTTTTTGTCGTCGCCGTCAGGCTCGATGGCTCCTACGATCATCAATAGCAATGCAGTCCAGGGTGAGACCTTCCTCCCCTGACAGATCATCGGCTTCGGCGGCCTCGCACTGCGGGCCAATTCGCTTGGCCATCTGGAGCAGATCGAAAGCTACGCCCCTGGCCGTCAGGTCAGATTTGGAAGTTTAAACTACATGGCTGACATCCGCGGGGACTTGATCTTCGACGGATTCGAGCCACGGCCGAGCGCGCCGCACTGTCACAACGAGCATGATCTAGCTCTGCCGCCGAACGGTGCCCTGGAGGCCGCACCCGCATCGGCTCCGACCCTTAATTCGGAGCCAACTTCGCCGATCGAGGATGGGCGGTTGGGCGCCACCCTGGGGGCTGCGACCCCAACGGCGATTGAGCCGAACACCAGCCCTGTACTCTGTGAGACTTGTGACTCCAAGGAGCCGGACTCCTCTCCGGACTCCGAACCCTCCACGCCCCTGCCAATCGAATCTGATTGGGCGCCAATTATGGAGTTCACTGCCGCGGACATCTTTCAGCACTCGCCTTTGGGCGATATCCTGAAGTCATTGAAGTCTCTCTCTTTATCATGAGAGCCCTGGCCGGACTATGGTCAGCGAGATTGGGATGCGGACGATGAAGAAATTCAAAGCCCACCCACCACCCACTTTGTAGCCACTATCGATGATTTAACCGACATGCTCGACTTCGACTCCGGAGACATCGACAGTATGGACGCCGATGAAGGAGACGATGAAGAACCAGCGCCTATTGGGCCCTGGAACGCCACCTCGTCATATGACGTATACATGGTGGACGCACCAAAAGATGACGACGAGGAGCGGAAGGACGCACCGAAGGCTTGTTCCCTCGAAAAGCAGTCAAAGCGGCGACGCAAGCGCCGCCCCAAATCCCGCCTCGACAGAAATAGCGATCACACAGACCCAGCACTAGAGCAGGGTGAACCGCTGCCGGACAACGGCAATCCGGATAATCAAACTGAACAAACAAATCCTATCAAGGATAATGGTCTGGACGACATAACGCCGGACAGACACCCGGAGCAACAGACTGCCCGTAAAAGGCTTGTTGCCACCGCGAGGAACCTAAAAAAGTAGAAGCAAAGGCTCATGGCCGCGCAAGACACACTCCAATTCAGATGGAGTAAAATACTCAGCACTGCAGCAAGGTACGGCGACAATCGCCCCTTCAAGAGCTACCCGAAGCGGAAGCTGCTACCCGAATTCGATGAGGAGACCTCAGAACCCCCACAACCAAATATCGAAGCAGCCACCTGGTCGGATAGACGACCCCTCTACCAATACAGAGCGGCACACAACGCCGCTCACCATACAACACACAACCAATGCGAGGGCTCGCACCCAAAGGACGGTGTAACAAGATCCATCTATGGACTACGCAAGCGCGCCCCAGCATACAATGCAATACAACAAACATCCGAACAATGCAGTACACCCAGCTACAGGGGTGCCGCACACCCCCTATGTTTCACCCATGAGGTGCTGGACCACGAATTTCCAGAAGGATTCAAGACCGTAAACATAGAGGCATACGACGGAACAACAGACCCTGGGGTCTGGATTGAGGACTACATCCTTCATATCCATATGGCTCGAGGAGATGATCTCCACGCCATCAAGTACCTACCCCTCAAGCTCAAAGGGCCAGCTCGTCACTGGCTCAAAGGACTCCCCAAAAGCTCCATCGGAAGTTGGGAAGAGCTCGAAGATGCCTTTCGGGCAAATTTTCAAGGGACTTATGTCCGACCTCCGGATGCGGACGATTTGAGTCATATAACTCAACAGCCCGGAGAGTCAGCCCGAAAGCGTTGGAACAGGTTTCTTACTAAAAAGAACCAGATTGTCGACTGTCCGGACGCCGAAGCCTTAGCAGCTTTCAAGCATAGCGTCCGTAACTAATGGCTCGCCAGACACCTCGGCCAAAATAAGGCGAGAACGATGGCCGCATTAACAAACCTCATGACCCGCTTTTGCATGGGGGAGGACAGCTGGCTAGCCAGATGCAGCACCAGCAACCCTAGTACATCTGAAGTTAGAGATGGAAATGGGAAATTATGGCGCAACAGCAATAACAAACGCCGGAATAAAGAAGACAACACGAAGGGCACGACAGTAAATGCCGGATTCAAAAGCTCTCGGCGAGGTCAAAAGCCGCCTAAAGGCACCAGGGATGAACTGTCTAGCCTCAACAAAATTCTGGACCAAGTATGTCAGATCCATAGTACCCCTGGTAAACCTGCTAATCATACCCACAGAGAATGTTGGGTCTTCAAGCAGTCCGGCAAGCTCAACGCCGTACATAAGGGGGAGGATACACCAAGTGAAGACGAGGACGAGCCTCCCAAGCAAGACACAGTGGAACAAAAGAAATTTCCACCAAAAGTCAAAACAGTAAACGTGTTACACATAATCAAGGGAAAAAACAATATGGCACTCCCAGGAAAGTAAACCCAAGTGCCTATCACTACGAAGTCCTGCCATTGGTCATCTCAACCGATCACTTTCGACCATCGCGATTACTCAGCAAGTATTCGACACGCAGGATGGGCTGCCCTGGTATTAGACCCAGCAATTGGCGGATATCACTTCACAAGGGTCTTGATGGACGGCGGTAGTAGCCTAAACCTAATATATCAGGATACAATCCGCAGGATGGTGTTAGACCCAACACAAATTCGCCATAGCAATACTACCTTTAAAGGAGTAACGCCAGGCCCAGGGGCTTGTTGTACGGGCTCCCTCTTACAACAAGTTATATTCGGCTCCCCCGATAACTTCCATCGCGAGCATTTAACTTTCCACATCGCTCCGTTTCAAAGTGGCTATCAAGCACTGCTTGGACGCGAAGCTTTCGCTCGCTTTATTGCAATACCGCACTACGCCTCCCTCACACTCAAGATGCCCGGTCCACGTGGCATCATTACAGAGCATGGAAATATCAAGCGATCTCTCGACGCCGAAGAGAGTGAGGCTGCCTTGGCCGCCGCACACTAAAGTCGCCCGGACAAACGAAAGCATCCAATAGGTCGTCAAGACCTCAGATACAACTAATCAAGTCCGGCGCCGCTATTTTTACGGAAATAAGTGGTCACACCCCTATTTGTCAATACAAGGGGCTCAACGCGCGTAGACAAGTCGCAATTTCTTATCATCTTGAATTACACATGGTTTCTTTAAAAACTATCTTTTTGCACGACAACTTTTTCACTTAACTTCCTCTCTTTTACAGACGATCATTGTGCTACACCCGTCCAGGATACGGCACAACGGAGACACAGGCGCAGACGTGCAACAGGGACCCGCTCCAAGGATTCTTTTTAGATTAAGACCCTGCGTAAACCTTTTTTACTGTCTCTTGTTGATACATATCCACCGTTGAGAAGGGTGCTGACGTCTTGGCATGTGGCCATGCTAGAACAATGCACGTACCTGGACACAAGGGGCTTCTTACAAAGGTCATTATTTAGGCCCGTTTTATACCACAAAGACCGAATACCTTAGGGAGTGTTCGGCATCGCGAGTTTGGCCCTATATGCATCAGCTCCGAATCATTGTCTTTGGTCAAATGTTGGGTTTGCCCGGCTCCTGTGTTTTGGTGCCTTACGTTCCACTTTACCGGCTAAGGTAGCACCAGGAGAACTACTGCGATTGTGCCCTGGTTCATCTGGATGAGCACCTTAGTAGAGAAAGCCGAAAACTGACTGTCATGATATAGCGTGAGACTGGTCAACCACTCGATGACCTATGGGAATGTTATAATTCCTCCGCCTTATTGAAGGGCCGTTTTCCGGCCAGGCATGTATGCACCCCGGAACCAGGAGAGTGCGGAGCCACCAGGGGCTATCTAGTAGCCCCACTGTCAAACTTCTATGGCTAAGTGAAAGTGCTAAAGCATTATAGTTCGGTTGCCTCGCTCGCTCCGCTATCACCTCCTTAATAGGACCAAGACGTTGGGTTAAGTGTGAACGCGTGTTTTTGCGAGCACCTCCGCATTATATGCGTGGGGGCTGAAGCCAACGACTGCAATCTTTCAGGTTATACACATGTATACATAAACGGCCGCCCAGGAGGCATCATATTACTTTCAGGCAAAAGTATAAAAATAGCCTTATAAAAATTTATAAAAGCATTTCGCTTACAATGAGATTACATATCACTCAAACATAATATTTTTTGAGCACTGGGTCTCTATCAAACGGGCACCCTCAAGAACTTCTTCAAAATAGTGCTCAGTAGTCTTTCGACCTATAGCTGAATCCTGCGCTGCAACATTGGTAGCATCCATCTCCACCCAGTATGCCTTAACACGGGCAAAGGCCATCAGTGCGCCCTCTATGCACGCCGACCTCTTCATCACATTAATGCGTGGCACCACGTCAAGGAACTGCTGCACCAAGCTGAAATAGCTGTTCGGTTTTGACCTTCCCGGCCACAGCTAATCCACAACAGACCTCATAGAGAGTCCGGACAACCTGTTTAGTTCGGCCCATTCGGCTAATTGGTCAGTCAATGAAAGTGGACGCTCGGGAGAATGGAATTGTCTCCAAAACAGCTGGTCTACTCCATGGTCTGTCTGACCCTGGAAGTACTTGGCCGCATCGGCAGCGCTCGCCGCCAAATCCATATACACATCCTCCGAACTCCACAGCCGATCCAGAGGGGCATACCGTGGATCTCCGAATTTCCTCCGCAACATAAAGGATTTCCCAGCTACAATATGCCCGGCTTCCCGCATCTCCTCCTTCTTTGCCCTCATAGCAGAGCGGAGATCCTTTTTCGTCGCAGCAGCCTTCTCAAGGTCCGATGCCTTCGCTTGGTTTTCCTTTTCGAGAACCCGGCAACGGTCGGCGGCGGCTTTTAATTCCACAGCCATCTTGGCCATCTTGTCTCGGGTCTCGCCATGCGCGGCCTTCTCGGCTTGCAACTCTTCGGCCGCCTTCACAGCAGCCGCATTACCTAACCTCGCTTGTTCCTTGGCTTGGGCAAGTTCTGCCTGCAAGGCTTCAACAGTGGCAGCTCCGTCTGCAGTCACACCATATTTAAGATATTGGCATCATGTTGCTCTTCCTATGTGGCGTTTACCAGATATTGACACTTAGCCTGTGCCTCGTCAAGCCTTTTGTTAACAAGCTCGATGTCGGCGTCTGCCGCATCCAACTGCCGTTCTAAATGGGCAAACTCGCTAGTCCGGCTAGTCACCGGAGCTTCCATCACCTGCACATAGAGGCAGTATGGTTATTACCTGGGAATATGATCCTCTGTTCGTCGCCGTTTCTGACGACAACCAGAGTCTCAGGGGCTACTATCTACACAGGGCACACCTAGCATGTGCAGGACTATCATACATTCTTTTACGTACCTCAAAGCCTGCCAGTAGACTCATAAAAGCTTCATGCAATCCGCTTTCGGCGGACGATATTCTCTCCATCACCATATTCATCGGCACACGGTGTTCATCTGAGATGGCCGCTCGCCCCACCAACTCCCTCAGAACATCCGATCACACACTAGACGGTGCCGGACTCTTTTGTCTGCTCTCTTCGGGAGCCGGACATTGGGAGCTTCGGGGGTCAACGGGATTATCTTCTGGCCTCACCGGACTCGGAGAGGCCCTCCGCGACGACACTTTAGGCTCGCTCGCTTCTGGAGCGGAGGAGTCCGGAGGAGGCGTTTCTCTCTCCATCATCTCTGGAAGAAGATCCCCCGAAGATGAGCTCATTTGAGAGGGGCTAAGGCCCGTACTGCAAAAATATATGCGGTGGTTATCTTCTCAGAAGAAAAGGATGGCATATATGTACTATCAAAGGTATTTCGGGTCACTTACGACTCGTGGGAGGATTGATCCCCCCGTGGACTTTTTGCGGCAACAACGCCCCCCAAGGTGGGACCCTCTGTGGGAGACTTCTTCTCCCATTTGGAAGCTTCGGCTTCCGAATCCCCGGGCGCAGTCCTTTTCCTCTTCTGGTCGCCTTCCCTCATGGAGACGCTCGCTCCCTCGGCTAGAATGGGCAGCGTTGGGGGCCCGCGTCCGCCCGCATTATCCTCCACAGTATCTTCCTTCAAGGGCTCTGGGCAAGGTGCGGTCTGGAGCATCTTTTCCAATACCGGATTTTCCAAACCCTCAGGGAGGGGGCCGAACACCGAATCAACTTCGCCTTTGTTAGCCAGTCCTGGTCAAAAAGCGAACTCTCATAGATAACTTCGTAACAAAGTAGAGAAAGTATGTTCGGCCGGAAGATGCCTTACCTGTTCAGCGGTGCGGTTGCTACACTGGCCCACGTCCTCGGTGATTTCCGGACGCTCCGTCTGAGGTCCGAAGAATGATTTGTACATCTCCTCGTGCGTCAGGCCAAGAAAATTTTGAATGGCACGTGGTCCCTCGGGATTGAACTCCCACAGACGAAGAGGCCGGCGTTTGCAAGGCTGGACTTGACGAACCACCATAACCTGTATCACCGCAACCAAACTGAAATCTCCATTGAAGAGATCTCGAATGCGGCCTTGTAGTATAGGCACGTCCTTGGCTGCCCCCCAGCTTAGACCTCTGCCGATCCATAACATCAGTTGTGGTGGGGGGCCCGAGCGGAAAACAGGGGGGCACCCACTTGGCACTTCTAGGAGAGGTGATGTAGAACCACTCCTGTTGCCACAATTTAGACACCTCTGGGATGGAACCTTTGGGCCACGGAGCTCCCGTCATCTTGCGTATTGAGGCACCTCCACAAGCTGCATGCTCCCCCTCGACCAACTTCGGCTTCACTTCAAAGGTCTTGAGCCATAGGCCAAAGTGAGGGGTAACCCGGAGGAAGGCCTCACACACGATAATAAATGTCGTGATATGAAGAAAGGAGTACGGAGCTAGATCATGAAAATCTTGAAGGAAATATGCCCTAGAGGCAATAATAAAGTTATTATTTATTTCCTTATATCATGATAAATGTTTATTATTCATGCTAGAATTGTATTAACCGGAAACATAATACATGTGTGAATACATAGACCAACAGAGTGTCACTAGTATGCCTCTACTTGACTAGCTCGTTAATCAAAGATGGTTATGTTTCCTAACCATGAACAAAGAGTTGTTATTTGATTAACGAGGTCACATCATTAGTAGAATGATCTGATTGACATGACCCATTCCATTAGCTTAGCACCCGATCGTTTAGTATGTTGCTATTGCTTTCTTCATGACTTATACATGTTCCTATAACTATGAGATTATGCAACTCCCGTTTACCGGAGGAACACTTTGGGTACTACCAAACGTCACAACGTAACTGGGTGATTATAAAGGAGTACTACAGGTGTCTCCAATGGTAGATGTTGGGTTGGCGTATTTCGAGATTAGGGTTTGTCACTCCGATTGTCGGAGAGGTATCTCTGGGCCCTCTCGGTAATGCACATCACATAAGCCTTGCAAGCACTGCAACTAATATGTTAGTTGTGAGATGATGTATTACGGAACGAGTAAAGAGACTTGCCGGTAACGAGATTGAACTAGGTATTGGATACCGACGATCGAATCTCGGGCAAGTAACATACCGATGACAAAGGGAACAACGTATGTTGTTATGCGGTCTGACCGATAAAGATCTTCGTAGAATATGTAGGAGCCAATATGGGCATCCAGGTCCCGCTATTGGTTATTGACCGGAGACGTGTCTCGGTCATGTCTACATTGTTCTCGAACCGTAGGGTCCGCACGCTTAACGTTACGATGACAGTTATTATGAGTTTATGCATTTTGATGTACCGAAGGTTGTTCGGAGTCTCGGATGAGATCACGGACATGACGAGGAGTCTCGAAATGGTCGAGACGTAAAGATTGATATATTGGAAGCCTATGTTTGGACATAGGAAGTGTTCCGGGTGAAATCGGGATTTTACCGGAATACCGGGAGGGTTACCGGAACCCCCCGGGAGACTAATGGGCCTATTGGGCCTTAGTGGAAAAGAGAAAAGGGGCAGCCCACAGCTGGCCGCGCGCCCCCCCTTCCCCAAGTCCTAGTAGGACTAGGAGAAGGGGCCGGCCCCCCTCTCTCTCCTTTCCCCCTTGAGAGTCCTAGTTGGAATAGGATTGGAGGGGGGAGTCCTACTCCCGGTAGGAGTAGGACTCCCCCAGCGCCTCCCTCTCTCTGGCCGGACAGCCCCCTCCCTCCAACCTTTATATACGGGGGCAGGGGACACCCCAAGACACACAAGTTGATCCTTGAGATCGTTCCTTAGCCGTGTGCGGTGCCCCCTGCCACCAAATTCCACCTCGATCATACCGTTGTAGTGCTTAGGCGAAGCCCTGCGTCGGTAGTACATCAAGATCGTCACCACGCCGTCGTGCTGACGAAACTCTTCCTCGACGCTTTGCTGGATCGGAGCCCGAGGATCGTCATCGAGCTGAACGTGTGCTAAGAACTCGGAGGTGCCGGAGTAACGGTGCTTGGATCGGTCGGATCGGAAAGAAGACGTACGACTACTTCCTCTACGTTGTGTGATCGCTTCCGCAGTCGGTCTGCGTTGGTACGTAGGCAACACTATCCCCTCTCGTTGCTGTGCATCACCATGATCTTGCGTGTGCGTAGGAAAATTTTCGAAATTACTACGTTCCCCAACAAATCTAGCCCATAGTAAAACGTCAAACCCCTGACGAAAGGATCCAGGGCAAGGCCTAGGCCTCGGAGGAAGTGGGAGACGAACACGACATTCCCGTTGGGTTCGGGGGTGGGCACGGCCTGCCCTCGGGGAGGCAGCCGATGCAAAATCTCGGCGGTCAGATATATGGCCTCCCTCAACTTCTTGATGTCTTCTTCCGTGAAGGAGGAAGGCATCCATCGGCCTTGAAGGCTAGATCCGGACATGACTGGAGGTTCGGAGAACCTGAACTTCGGGCATTTGAGCTTGAGGTAGGGGAAGGATTTGATTGAGCACGGGAGGGAAAAATAAAAGCCTTGTCCCCTTTATAAAGAGGGTGAATATCAAGCGTCCTCTCCGTGTCCGCTAGGACTTGCCTATAATCTAGGAGTCCTAGAAGCGGTTGGGTTACCCACGCCCGTATTGATGAGAATCCCGGAATAAGGGGACACGATCTCTGCTTTAACAAGACGTGCCAAGGAAACCGCCTCGCATAATGCGCTGAGATGGGACAGTAAAACGGTTCGAATAAAATCTTGGCTGTGGTGTGATGTCGCACCACGGAATACGTCAGCAGATTAGATTTGTGTAAATATTATTCTCTCTATGGCAATATGTGGAAACTTATTTTGCAGAGCCGGACACTATCTTTGTGTTCAAAATCTTCTATGAAGTACTTGGAGGAGGAATCCGCCATGCAATGCTGAAGACAATATGCGTGCCGGACTCGTCGTCATTGAAGCCTGGTTTAGGGGCTACTGAGGGAGTCCTGGATTAGGGGGTGTTCGGATAGCCGGACTATACCTTCAGCCGGACTCCTGGACTATGAAGATACAAGATTGAAGACTTCATCCCGTGTCCGAGAGGGACTTTCCTTGGCGTGGAAGGCAAGCTTGGTGATACGGATATGCAGATATCCTACCATTGTAACCGACTCTATGTAACCCTAACCCTACCCGGTGTCTATATAAACCGGAGGGTTTTAGTCCATAGGACAACATACACATCAACAATTATACCATAGGCTAGCTTCTAGGGTTTAGCCTCCTTGATCTCGTGGTAGATCTACTCTTGTACTACCCATATCATCAATATTAATCAAGCAGGACGTAGGGTTTTACCTCCATCGAGAGGGCCCGAACCTGGGTAAAACTTCGTGTCCCTTGTCTCCTTTTACCATCCGGCCTAGATGCACAGTTCGGGAGCCCCTACCCGAGATCCGCCGGTTTTGACTCCGACAGCTACTTTGCTGCATCATCCCTTCCGCTTCGGGGAAATCCAACGCAGTGCTCAAGAGGTAGCAGGAATCACTAGAACTGATTTCAGTGATGAACTACTTTCCAATAAGGGAGCAGGTACAATTACCTCATCAAGTTCTACTTTCCTCCAACTCACTTCTTTCGAGAGAAACTCCTTCTCTAGAAAGGATCCATTCTTAGCAACGAATATCTTGCCTTCGGATATGTGATAGAAGGTGTACCCAACAGTCTCCTTTGGGTATCCTATGAAGACACATTTCTTCGATTTGGGTTCGAGCTTATCGGTTTGAAGCTTTTTCACATAAGCATCGCAGCCCCAAACTTTAGGAAACGATAACTTGGGTTTCTTGCCAAACCAAAGTTCATAAGGTGTCATCTCAACGAATTTAGACGGTGCCCTATTTAACGTGAATGCAACTGTCTCTAAAGCATAATCCCAAAACGATAGCGGCAAATCAGTAAGAGACATCATAGATCGCACCATATCTAGTAAAGTACGATTACGACGTTCGGACACACCATTACGATGTGGTGTTCCAGGTGGCGTGAGTTGCGAAACAATTCCACATTGTTTCAAATGAAGACCAAACTCGTAACTCAAATATTCTCCTCCACGATCAGATCATAGAAACTTTATTTTCTTGTTACGATGATTTTCCACTTCACTTTGAAATTCTTTGAACTTTTCAAATGTTTCAGACTTGTGTTTCATTAAGTGGATATACCCATATCTGCTCAAATCATCTATGAAGATGAGAAAATAATGATATCTGCCGCTAACCTCAATGTTCATTGGACCATATACATAAGTATGTATGATTTCCAATAGCTCTGTTGCTCGCTCCATTGTTCTGGAGAACGGAGTTTTAGTCATCTTGCCCATAAGGCATGGTTCGCAAGTACCAAGTGATTCATAATCAAGTGATTCCGGAAGTCCATCAGAATGGAGTTTCTTCATGCACTTTACACCAATATGACCCAAACGGTAGTGCCACAAATAAGTTGCACTATCATTATCAACTCTGCATCTTTTGGCTTCAATACTATGAACATGTGTATCACTACTATCAAGATTTAGTTAAAATAGACCACTCATCAAGGGTGCATGACCATAAAAGATATTACTCATATAAATAGAACAACTACTATTCTCTGATTTAAATGAATAACCGTCTCGCATCAAACAAGATCCAGATATAATGTTCATGCTCAACATTGGAACCAAATAACAATTATTTAGGTCTAAAACTAATCCCGAAGGTAGATGTAGAGGTAGCGTGCCGACATCGATCACATCGACTTTGGAACCATTTCCCACGCGCATCGTCACCTCGTCCTTAGCCAATCTTCGCTTAATCCGTAGCCCATGTTTCGAGTTGCAAATGTTAGCAACTGAACCAGTATCAAATACCCAGGCACTACTGCGAGCATTAGTAAGGTACACATCAATAACATGTATATCAAATATACCTTTCACTTTGCCATCCTTCTTCTCCGCCAAATACATGGGGCAGTTCCGCTTCTAGTGACCAGTTCCTTTGCAGTAGAAGCACTCAGTTTCAGGCTTAGGTCCAGACTTGGGTTTCTTCACTTGAGCAGCAACTAGCTTCCTATTCTTCTTGAAGTTCCCCTTCTTCCCTTTACCCTTTTTTCGTGAAACTAGTGGTCTTGTTGACCATCAACACTTGGTGCTCCTTCTTGATTTCTACCTCCGCAGCCTTTAGCATTGCGAAGAGCTCATGAATAGTCTTATCCATCCCTTGTATATTATAGTTCATCACGAAGCTCTTGTAGCTTGGTGGCAGTAGTTGAAGAACTCTGTCAATGACACTATCATCAGGAAGATTAACTCCCAGCTAAGTCAAGTAGTTGTGGTACCAAGACATTCTGAGTATATGTTTATTGACAGAACTATTCTCCTCCATTTTGCAGCTATAGAACTTATTGGAGACTTCATATCTCTCAATTCGGGCATTTCCTTGAAATATTAACTTCAACTCCTGGAACATCTCATATGCTCCATGAGGTTCAAAATGTCGTTGAAGTCCCGGTTCTAAGCCGTAAATCATGGCACACTGAACTATCGAGTAGTCA
Organism: Triticum monococcum; assembly: GCA_034509565.1. Classification (NCBI taxonomy): domain Eukaryota; kingdom Viridiplantae; phylum Streptophyta; class Magnoliopsida; order Poales; family Poaceae; genus Triticum; species Triticum monococcum. The sequence goes on from CM067847.1 coordinate 26,828,567, forward strand.
TCGGCTTTGCTCTGCCAGGTGTTCACAACATCTGGCGTTGCTCCTGTAGCGGGTTTGTCACCTAGCGGTGCTTCCAGGACATAATTCTTCTATGCAGCAATGATGATAATCCTCAAGTTACGGACCCAGTCTGTGTAGTTGCTACCATCATCTTTCAACTTAGTTTTCTCTAGGAACACATTAAAATGCAACGGAACAACAACACGAGCCATCTATCTACAACAACGTAGACATGCAAAATACTATCAGGTACTAAGTTCATGATACATTAAAGTTCAAGTAATCAAATTACTGAAGAACTCCCACTTAGATAGACATCTCTCTAATCTTCTAAGTGATCACGTGATCCATATCAACTAAACCATGTCCGATCATCACGTGCGATGGAGTAGTTTTCAATGGTGAACATCACTATGTTGATCATATCTCTACTATATGATTCACGCTCGACCTTTCATTCTCCGTGTTCCGAGTCCTTGAAGAAAAAGGGTGGGTGGGCGGGAAAAACAAAGGCAACTTGGAGATGGATGAAACAAACACCGTTGAGTAGAACTGATACTCGATCTTGCGGAAATTGAGATGATCGGATCCACTTGAAGAGAAACACGCTGGTTGAAAAGGATTGACAACACCATCTCGATGATCAAGAGGGATTAGTATTCACATAGAAATATGAGAACACCGGTTAGGAAAGGGCATGGAATCAACACTCGACATTGAAGCAACTCGAATACCACAACTCAAAACAAAACAAAGGATTGGCTTGCAAAATAAGCCAGAACAAACATATGATAGAGATTTCGTCCGAAGTTTTCGTGGTGGGACCTACACGGGCTCGATCGTACAGCACCATCATGTACAAGGCAGTGCACATGACATACGAAGCGTCCCCGAGTCAGCATAGCCAAGGACTCTTTAAGACACAACGAGACCACTGTAAAATCGACCGTGAATAGGCGAACCACTAGACGTCGAACCCCAATTTCATATCATACATCTGTCGGAAAAGATATCCTAAGAGCTACTTGAATTCCCACCTATGAAACTCCCGAAACTTTCCGGTTATGCAATCAGGTGTTGGGGATACAGGGGAGGCATAATATCTCACCCAAACTAGCAAATCCTACATCCAGCTGCATCCATCCTTCAACACATAACCAAGAAATCTTCGGAAACCATCTACCTCAACCTTCGAAAAGCATCCGTTATACAAGTTATGGCGATACTCCCGAACTCCCGCCCCAGTACTGGGTGGCGTCGAGGTTATCTCACCAACGAACTGCATAAAAGAGATTTTCGATGTCGCGCACATATCTCAAGTATACCAGAATTGCAACGATAAAATTATGATGACAACACCTCAGAGCTCAACTCCCCGGGACACTTCCACTAAACCCCTGACAGGAGGCACCAAGGCAGTGTTCACATCATAAGCCATCGGAACAAATCCAAGATACTCGCGTGATCCTAAATTTTTTTTAGTGAAATTTGAGAAGAGAAGAGTCAAAACTCTACGTCAGGATGCCTTACCAGAGCGATGAGGAGACTGGGGAGTAAAAAGAATTCCTAAGCTCTCCGATATATATAATTCCTAAGGACTCAAAACATTTTTCTAGACACAACTCGGCCGCTAAAAACGATCAAGCAATGGGGGCTCCTAAGGTCGGGGAAGGCTCTGATTACCAACTTGTAACACCCTCGATATGACTACATCTCCCACGTGTCGAGGCACGACTTAGAGGCATAATCGCATTGAAGGCAATGTCGCAAGTGAGGTAATCTTCACACAACCCATGTAATACAATAGGGGAAAGAGATACATAGTTGGCTTACAATCGCCACTTCACACAATTACATGAATAAAGCATTACATCAACCAAATACACTCATGGTCCGACTACGGAACCAAAATAAAAGAAGAACCCCAAATGCGACAAAGGTCCCCGATCGACCCCAACTGGGCTCCACTACTGATCAACTAGAACGAAACAACACAAATGAACAAGGTCTTCAACGAGCTCCTCCTGAGCTGGGTTGCGTCATCTGCACGAACTCATCGGCACCTGCAAGCTGGTTTTGGAAGTAATCTGTGAGCCACAGGGACTCAGCAATCTCGCACCCTCGCGATCAAGACTATTTAAGCTTATGGGTAAGGTAAAGGTATGAGGTGGAGCTGCAGCAAGCGACTAGCATATATGGTGGCTAACATACGCAAATGAGAGCGAGAAGAGAAGGCAAAGCACGGTCGATAAAAATATGATCAAGAAGTGATCCTGGACTACCTACGTCAAGCATAACTCCAACAACTGTGTTCACTTCCCGGACTCCGCCGGAAAGAGACCATCACGGTTACACACGCAGTTGATTCATTTTAATTAAGGTCAACTTTAGGTTTTCTACAACCGAACATTAACAAATTCCCATCTGCCCATAACCGCGGGCACGGCTTTCGAAAGTTCAAATCCCTGCAGGGGTGTCCCAACTTAGCCCATGACAAGCTCTCACGGTCAACGAAGGAATAGACCTCCTCCCGAGACATTCCGATTAGACTCGGTATCCCGGTACTCCAAGACATCCTCGACAATGGTAAAACAAGTCCAGCAAAGCCGCCCGATGCGCCGACATCCTGATGGGAGCTGCACATATCTCGTTCTCAGGGCAACACCGGATAGGTCAAGCTACGAGTAAAACCAGCCCTCAAGTTTGCCCGAGGTGGCCCCGCAGGCTGCCCATTTCGGACCAACACTTAGACAAGCACTGGCCCGGGGGGGGTTTTAAAATAAGGATGACCCTTGGGCTGGCGTAACCCAAGGGAAAAAAAGGCTAGGTGGCGAATGGTAAAACCAAGGTTGGGCCTTGCTGGAGGAGTTTTATTCAAAGCGAACTGTCAAGGGGTTCCCATATACCCAACCGCGTAAGGGACGCAAAATCCGGGAACATAACACCGATATGACGGAAACTAGGGCGGCAAGAGTGGAACAAAACACCAGGCATAAGGCCGAGCCTTCCACCCTTTACCAAGTATATAGATGCATTAATTAATTAAGATATATAGTGATATCCCAACAAGTAAATAAATGTTCCAACAAGGAACGGCCTCCAATCTTCACCTGCAACTAACAACGCTATAAGAGGGGCTGAGCAAAGCGGTAACATAGCCAATCAACGGTTTGCTAGGACAATGGTGGGTTAGGGGCTGAACATGGCAATTTGGGAGGCTGACAAGCAAGTGGTAGGCATCGTAGCAATGGCATAGCAAAAGAGCGAGCAAACTAGCATAGCAAAGATAGTAGTGATTTCGAGGGTATGATCATCTTGCCTGAAATCCCGCAAGGAAGAAGAACGAGTCCATGAAGAAGACAAACGGACGAAGACGAACGGATCCTCACAACACGACGTTACCGGAACCAACCCGAAGAAGCAATCATCGGAAAAGAAGCACACAACATAGTAAACAACCACGACATCAACATGGCATGATGCACAATCGGGTATGATGCATGTCCGGTTTAATGAAGCATGGCATGGCAAAGTGCACAAACAACACTACAAGTTAAGTGGAGCTCAATATGTCACGAGGTGCATATTGACGGAACACCACATCAATTATTTAGTTCGATCTCGTTTATGTACCGAACAATATTAAATGTTGTTAAACATGGCGAGAGGGGAAACATGATGAAACTATCTAATCTAGGCAAGTTTAAATGAGGCCGGAAGCAACGAACAACAATTTCGGAAAATCCTCATGTGCAAATATTAGGTTTGGTCCTGATCTGTCCTAAACACAATTTTAGAGTTGTTTAACATGCAAAGTGATGCCACCATGATAGACTAGGCAAAATTCTACCCCATTTACATATAAAGTTTATTAAAAACGGAGTTACGGTTAATTAGATATGGATTAAATCATTTTAGCATGGCATAGGGGCAAATTTAATGAAACATCATTTTAGACATTTCAAACATAGGTGAAAGTGACATATTATGAAACTAGACACAATTTTAAGCAAGTTTCATATTAAGTTTGTTTTAAACCGATGCACGATTAATTAGTTATTAAATGCATGAAGATGAAGGTCTTTTCTGTAAAACTGCAGTCTCTGAAAAAATTAGACAAATCTCAGATCTGAAAAAAAATGGCTATGGGCCGAAACTGGCAGGCACAACCGAAATAGAGGAGGGGGGCGCTGGGGTTTCTCACATGGGCCATGGCCCGGACGGTGGAGGAGGCCGGGCAGGCCGGTAGCTGGGTCGGCCGAAGGGCGTGGCTGGTTCTGGGTTTGAGGGGCCCATCCAGGGAGGAGACGGCGCTCGTTGTCTCTCCCGTACAGGTGGTCGTCCGAGGCCATGGGCACGGGGCACTCCGGCGAACTAGCCGGCGAGGAGGCACGGAGAAGGACACGGAGCGGCGGATCCGGCCACGGGAGGTTGGCGGGGTCCTGTTTCCCAGCCGGATCTGACCCAAGGCTGAGCTAAGGGCGGCGATAGCTCGACGGAGCCGACATCCATGGCGGCCTGTGATGGAAGAGAGACAGGAAGGTCAGGGAGCAGAGACAGCTCGGAGAAGGAGGGGAGGGGAGGCGGCAGGGCGACCTGGAGGTCGCCGGCGGCTCAGGATCTGGAGGCTGCTGCTGCGGCCTGCTCGAGGAGAGCTGCTGGCGCCCGAAGCCTCCTGGACGCTATGGCGGTCTCCCTGGGAAGTCCCTGCGAGGTCCAAAACGACATGAAGAGGGAAGGGGAAAGAGCAAAATGGAAAGGGCATGGGGCGGCGCCGTCCCTGGTGGTGGTTGCCGGCAGCGCCGCTGGTCGTCGGGCGAGGGAGGAGGCCGCGGAGGCGCTTCGGTGGCCGGCTGGTGCACGGGGCTGCAGGAGGTGGACGAGGGAAACAGGGGAGGCGCTGATTGGAGAGGGGAGATCGACAGGATTTTGGATCGGGACGCACAAATTGATTGGATGGGGATTGATCCCGAGGAAGAAGGTAGGAGGGTGGCGGCGGCTCGGGAATGGGTGGATGGGACAGCTCCCCTAGGATCTAGGGTTAGACTAGTTATATAGCAAGGATTTTGGTAAGGGGCTAAAAGGACCCTCCGATCGTAATCGGACGGTCGCGAATAAAATATCTAGGAAGTCGAAATAAGAAAACGGTGACGTTTTGTAGACGTTTGGGGATGTTCCGGACACAGTGGTGACGACAGTCCGGGTCGGGTCCGGGACAACTTTCGGACGCGCGCGAGGGGGGCTGCGGGCTGACGAGAGAGGTTAGGCTGGGACTGGCGGTAGGTAGTGAGCTGTGTAGACGGTCTCGAGCTGAGAAGAAGAGAAGAGAGGGCGGCCCAGCGACTATTTCCGGAGACCGAAAACGTCCGACGTTAGACCGGCTACTATTGCCGCTATATTTATCCGTTGGGCGTCAAACGAACTCCGATTGCGATGAAACTTGACATGCGGTCTGTCTACACTATAATAAGACCACACGTCAAATCTCATCCCATTCCGAGAACATTTTCCGGCCACTTATAAAATAATATTTCGGACATGCCGCGGGCGCGTGCAAGTGTGGTTGGGCTCAGAACGGACAACGGAGAGAAACTCGGAGAACCCGGACGAATGCAGGTTTTGAAAAACATGATGATGCAATGCATATGATGACATGACAAGATGCAACACGCAAGCAAATGACATGGCAACGACAACGAATAACTGGAGGACACCTGGCACATCGGTCTCGGGGCGTTACAACACTCCACCACTACGAGAGGATCTCGTCCCGAGATCTAGAATGGCACCGGGGGAAAACGGAAGAGAAAAGAGGAGAGGTAAAACTAAGTTGCTTCTTTTGAAAACGAGTGAAACCACGAACCTTGAAGAGGTTGAACAAATTCGATAAAAGAATAGAACGAAGGAGAACAAGTAGAAAACACTCCGTTAGAAAAGAGGAACGAGGAAGAACAAATTCAGGCAGCACTCCGGTTGGAAAGAAAAGAATTGAATAAGGTCTTGATAAGATGAGAAGATACTTGATGAAATCACAACACACTGCCACCGGAACAAAAGTAAGAATGGAATGGAGTGAACGAAGGAAAACAATATCTTGAGAGAGCACGGTTGCAACAGAAGCTAGAACGGAGTTGTTGGAAAACCCACAGCAAAATAATAAGCTTGATATGGTCTTATGGAATACCTCTCAAATTAAGAGATGAAAAACCTGCCACTCACGGGAAAAGAATTGGATTGATAAGAACAAGGAGACGAGAAGGCTATACCGGGAGGATAAAAGAAGAAACTTGGATCATATATAAGCACCATAATAACAACCATCCTCAGGGAAGGCTTTAGGTGAAATATAACCCAAGACAATACCAACGAATAGGTCGATGGATTTAAAATATCCCAATCTTGACAGCATATGAATCATGAAAACATGAACTCCAATTATCAAGAATGACACAATACCACCTCCGGTAATATGGTAGAAAGAATTGCACTCCGGATTGCAAGATGAAGAAAACTTGAGCTCCTCTGAAAGAATCTCAATGAACACTTTGAGAAGGAATTAAATCCTTGATGAACCAACATGTAGAGCCTTCATGAAGAACTCCGGTAATAAAAAGAATGATCCAAAATAATTGAATGATGAAAAGAATAAGATTGAAGCCTCGTAATGATTTAGATAGAGATCTCCGTGATAATATAATTGAAAGAGGTTGGAACTCCAGGAAAGAAAGATGAGCACTTGAACCCAAGAATTTAATCATCGAGAACAAACTCCGGTAAACAAAAGATAACGAAAAGAGAAAGAAGTTGAAAACACAAGGTGAAGCCTTGCAATGATTGGATGAAGCTCTGCAACGAGATAGGTTGAAACTTGAAACTCAGGAAAAGAAAAGATGAAACAATTGAAACCAAGAATTTGAAGTGCCTCCGGAATAGGGAATTAATCACTTGGATGAAACAAGAATAAGAATTACATTATGCTTATCCTTCACCAATTCAAATTGATGAGAAACAATGGATTTGGCATATTACTTATTCTCGTAGAAAAGATTAAACGAGATATCACATAAACTTGAGGATGTCTTCAACGAACCACCGGTAGAATTGAAAGAACCAATAAATAAACATGATAAGGAAGAAGAGAAATCTTGAACGAACCACCGTAAGAAATGAAAAGAACGATTAAAACATGAAGGCACACCGGGAAGAATTAGCAATTGAACGAAGATGCTTGAGAGAATTTAGACCCAACTGAAACGAAGAGATCACGCGCTGATTAAAGAATATTGAATGATGCACCGGTGAGATTTGGAGAATGATATCTTAAAGCTGAGAATGAATAAATCTTAGATGATGGTCTCCGGATGAACAAACTGAAAAGGCTGCTGAATTACTCCGGATGGTTGAAAAGAATATCTCACAATCGCAATTAATTATGAGAGGATGGCAACAAGGCAGGATCACGAATCTTGAAGAGAATGGAGCAAGATTAAAGAGAAACTTTTCTTCGGTCTTCAAAATATGAGAATGACGATGATAAACACCATCAAGAATTATTGAGGCACACCGGAATGAAGAATGGAAAAGTTGAGCCCACGATGAAAGAATTTGACAGATCTTGGAGAAAAATACATATGACTGATGATAACTCATACTTATGTCAAACTTCAAAATGAATTTGATTATAACTCCGGAAAACAAATAAGAGGAGTCAGGTAAGATCCTGGGAAAAGACCTGTGGGTTAGGGCCCACTCAAAAGGAACACCGTTGAAATGATTAAAAGGGAGGTTGCACCGGTTGAGTTAAATGGCTTGAATGAGGGAACATCCTCGAAAGAACTTGAACAAAAGTAGAGTGGAAACACGAATCTTCGAGATCTTGAGCACTACAGAATAAATGAATAGCGAGAAGTGAACCATTATGAGGAGCACCGGCATAAGAAAAGCATTGAAATACGGAAAAAGAGTATGATCAACACCGAAAGCTTGACTTGGAACCACCGGAGAAGAAAAGGAATGAGGAATGACGAACTAGTAGAACATCTTCTTGAGAACCACCGAGTAAGAATATAGACGGAAAAGAATGGAGAGGCTTCCCATCAATAAAATGGATACTCGATTAAGGAATCTGAATCCTTGAAGAAAAAGGGTGGGTGGGCGGGAAAAACAAAGGCAACTTGGAGATGGATGAAACAAACACCGTTGAGAAGAACTGATACTCGATCTTGCGGAAATTGAGATGATCGGATCCACTTGAAGAGAAACACGCTGGTTGAAAAGGATTGACAACACCATCTCGATGATCAAGAGGGATTAGTATTCACATAGAAATATGAGAACACCGGTTAGGAAAGGGCATGGAATCAACACTCGACATTGAAGCAACTCGAATACCACAACTCAAAACAAAACAAAGGATTGGCTTGCAAAATAAGCCAGAACAAACATATGATAGAGATTTCGTCCGAAGTTTTCGTGGTGGGACCTACACGGGCTCGATCGTACAGCACCATCATGTACAAGGCAGTGCACATGACATACGAAGCGTCCCCGAGTCAGCATAGCCAAGGACTCTTTAAGACACAACGAGACCACTGTAAAATCGACCGTGAATAGGCGAACCACTAGACGTCGAACCCCAATTTCATATCATACATCTGTCGGAAAAGATATCCTAAGAGCTACTTGAATTCCCACCTATGAAACTCCCGAAACTTTCCGGTTATGCAATCAGGGGTTGGGGATACAGGGGAAGCATAATATCTCACCCAAACTAGCAAATCCTACATCCAGCTGCATCCATCCTTCAACACATAACCAAGAAATCTTCGGAAACCATCTACCTCAACCTTCGAAAAGCATCCGTTATACAAGTTATGGCGATACTCCCGAACTCCCGCCCCAGTACTGGGTGGCGTCGAGGTTATCTCACCAACGAACTGCATAAAAGAGATTTTCGATGTCGCGCACATATCTCAAGTATACCAGAATTGCAACGATAAAATCATGATGACAACACCTCAGAGCTCAACTCCCCGGGACACTTCCACTAAACCCCTGACAGGAGGCACCAAGGCAGTGTTCTCATCATAAGCCATCGGAACAAATCCAAGATACTCGCGTGATCCTAAATTTTTTTTTAGTGAAATTTGAGAAGAGAAGAGTCAAAACTCTACGTCAGGATGCCTTACCAGAGCGATGAGGAGACTGGGGACTAAAAAGAATTCCTAAGCTCTCCGATATATATAATTCCTAAGGATTCAAAACATTTTTCTAGACACAACTCGGCCGCTAAAAACGATCAAGCAATGGGGGCTCCTAAGGTCGGGGAAGGCTCTGATTACCAACTTGTAACACCCTCGATACGACTACATCTCCCACGTGTCGAGGCACGACTTAGAGGCATAATCGCATTGAAGGCAATGTCGCAAGTGAGGTAATCTTCACACAACCCATGTAATACAATAGGGGAAAGAGATACATAGTTGGCTTACAATCGCCACTTCACACAATTACATGAATAAAGCATTACATCAACCAAATACACTCATGGTCCGACTACGGAACAAAAATAAAAGAAGAACCCCAGATGCGACAAAGGTCCCCGATCGACCCCAACTGGGCTCCACTACCGATCAACTAGAACGAAACAACACAAATGAACAAGGTCTTCAACGAGCTCCTCCTGAGCTGAGTTGCGTCATCTGCACGAACTCATCGGCACCTGCAAGCTGGTTTTGGAAGTAATCTGTGAGCCACAGGGACTCAGCAATCTCGCACCCTCGCGATCAAGACTATTTAAGCTTATGGGTAAGGTAAAGGTATGAGGTGGAGCTGCAGCAAGCGACTAGCATATATGGTGGCTAACATACGCAAATGAGAGCGAGAAGAGAAGGCAAAGCACGGTCGATAAAAATATGATCAAGAAGTGATCCTGGACTACCTACGTCAAGCATAACTCCAACAACCGTGTTCACTTCCCGGACTCCGCCGGAAAGAGACCATCACGGTTACACACGCAGTTGATTCATTTTAATTAAGGTCAACTTTAGGTTTTCTACAACCGGACGTTAACAAATTCCCATCTGCCCATAACTGCGGGCACGGCTTTCGAAAGTTCAAATCCCTGCAGGGGTGTCCCAACTTAGCCCATGACAAGCTCTCACGGTCAACGAAGGAATAGACCTCCTCCCGAGACATTCCGATCAGACTCGGTATCCCGGTACTCCAAGACATCCTCGACAATGGTAAAACAAGTCTAGCAAAGCCGCCCGATGCGCCGACATCCTAATGGGAGCTGCACATATCTCGTTCTCAGGGCAACACCGGATAGGTCAAGCTACGAGTAAAACCAGCCCTCAAGTTTCCCCGAGGTGGCCCCGCAGGCTCCCCATTTCGGACCAACACTTAGACAAGCACTGGCCCCGGGGGGTTTAAAATAAGGATGACCCTTGGGCTGGCCTAACCCAAGGGAAAAAAAGGCTAGGTGGCGAATGGTAAAACCAAGGTTGGGCCTTGCTGGAGGAGTTTTATTCAAAGCGAACTGTCAAGGGGTTCCCATATACCCAACCGTGTAAGGGACGCAAAATCCGGGAACATAACACCGATATGACGGAAACTAGGGCGGCAAGAGTGGAACAAAACACCAGGCATAAGGCCGAGCCTTCCACCCTTTACCAAGTATATAGATGCATTAATTAATTAAGATATATAGTGATATCCCAACAAGTAAATAAATGTTCCAACAAGGAACGGCCTCCAATCTTCACCTGCAACTAACAACGCTATAAGAGGGGCTGAGCAAAGCGGTAACATAGCCAATCAACGGTTTGCTAGGACAATGGTGGGTTAGGGGCTGAACATGGCAATTTGGGAGGCTGACAAGCAAGTGGTAGGCATCGTAGCAATGGCATAGCAAAAGAGCGAGCAAACTAGCATAGCAAAGATAGTAGTGATTTTGAGGGTATAATCATCTTGCCTGAAATCCCGCAAGGAAGAAGAACGAGTCCATGAAGAAGACAAACGGACGAAGACGAACGGATCCTCACAACACGACGTTACCGGAACCAACCCGAAGAAGCAATCACCGGAAAAGAAGCACACAACATAGTAAACAACCACGGCATCAACATGGCATGATGCACAATCGGGTATGATGCATGTCCGGTTTAATGAAGCATGGCATGGCAAAGTGCACAAACAACACTACAAGTTAAGTGGAGCTCAATATGTCACGAGGTGCATATTGACGGAACACCACGTCAATTATTTAGTTCGATCTCGTTTATGTACCCAACAGTATTAAATGTTGTTAAACATGGCGAGAGGGGAAACATGATGAAACTATCTAATCTAGGCAAGTTTAAATGAGGCCGGAAGCAACGAACAACAATTTCGGAAAATCCTCATGTGCAAATATTAGGTTTGGTCCTGATCTGTCCTAAACACAATTTTAGAGTTGTTTAACATGCAAAGTGATGCCACCATGATAGACTAGGCAAAATTCTACCCCATTTACATATAAAGTTTATTAAAAACGGAGTTACGGTTAATTAGATATGGATTAAATCATTTTAGCATGGCATAGGGGTAAATTTAATCAAACATCATTTTAGACATTTCAAACATAGGTGAAAGTGACATATTATGAAACTAGACACAATTTTAAGCAAGTTTCATATTAAGTTTGTTTTAAACCGATGCACGATTAATTAGTTATTAAATGCATGAAGATGAAGGTCTTTTCTGTAAAACTGCAGTCTCTGAAAAATTAGACAAATCTCAGATCTGAAAAAAATGGCTATGGGCCAAAACTGGCAGGCCCAACCGAAATAGAGGAGGGGGGCGCTGGGGTTTCTCACATGGGCCATGGCCCGGACGGTGGAGGAGGCCGGGCAGGCCGGTAGCGGGGCCGGCCGAAGGGCGTGGCTGGTTCTGGGTTTGAGGGGCCCATCCAGGGAGGAGACGGCGCTCGTTGTCTCTCCTGTACAGGTGGTCGTCCGAGGCCATGGGCACGGGGCACTCCGGCGAACTAGCCGGCGAGGAGGCACGGAAAAGGACACGGAGCGGCGGATCCGGCCACGGGAGGTTGGCGGGGTCCTGTTTCCCAGCCGGATCTGACCCAAGGCTGAGCTAAGGGCGGCGATAGCTCGACGGAGCCGACATCCATGGCGGCCTATGATGGAAGAGAGACAGGAAGGTCAGGGAGCAGAGACAGCTCGGAGAAGGAGGGGAGCGGAGGCGCCAGGGCGACCTGGAGGTCGCCGGCGGCTCGGGATCTGGAGGCTGCTGCTGCGGCCTGCTCGAGGAGAGCTGCTGGCGCCCGAAGCCTCCTGGACGCCATGGCGGTCTCCCTGGGAAGTCCCTGCGAGGTCCAAAACGACATGAAGAGGGAAGGGGAAAGAGCAAAATGGAAAGGGCATGGGGCGGCGCTGTCCCTGGTGGTGGTTGCCGGCAGCGGCGCTGGTCGTCGGGCGAGGGAGGAGGCCGCGGAGGCGCTTCGGTGGCCGGCTGGTGCATGGGGCTGCAGGAGGTGGACGAGGGAAACAGGGGAGGCGCTGATTGGAGAGGGGAGATCGACAAGATTTTGGATCGGGACGCACAAATTGATTGGATGGGGATCGATCCCGAGGAAGAAGGTAGGTGGGTGGCGGCGGCTCGGGAATGGGTGGATGGGACAGCTCCCCTAGGATCTAGGGTTAGACTAGTTATATAGCAAGGATTTTGGTAAGGGGCTAAAAGGACCCTCCGATCGTAATCGGACGGTCGCGAATAAAATATCTAGGAAGTCCAAATAAGAAAACGGTGACGTTTTGTAGACGTTTGGGGATGTTCCGGACACAGCGGTGACGACAGTCCGGGTCAGGTCCGGGACAACTTTCGGACGCGCGCGAGGGGGGCTGCGGGCTGACGAGAGAGGTTAGGCTAGGACTGGCGGTAGGTAGTGAGCTGTGTAGACGGTCTCGAGCTGAGAAGAAGAGAAGAGAGGGCGGCCCGGCGACTATTTCCGGAGACCGAAAATGTCCGACGTTAGACCGGCTACTATTGCCGGTATATTTATCCGTTGGGCGTCAAACGAACTCCGATTGCGATGAAACTTGACAGGCGGTCTGTCTACACTATAATAAGACCACACGTCAAATCTCATCCCATTCCGAGAACATTTTCCGGCCACTTATAAAATAATATTTCGGACATGCCGGGGGCGCGTGCAAGTGTGGTTGGGCTCAGAACGGACAACGGAGAGAAACTCGGAGAACCCGGACGAATGCAGGTTTTGAAAAACATGATGATGCAATGCATATGATGACATGACAAGATGCAACACGCAAGCAAATGACATGGCAACGACAACGAATAACTGGAGGACACCTGGCACATCGGTCTCGGGGCGTTACACAAAAGTACGGCACCTCCGCGATCTGCACATGTTCGGCTCAATGACGTCCCACGAACTCTCGATCTAGCTGAGTGTCGAGGGAGAGCTTCGTCAGCACGACGGCGTGATGACGGTGATGATGAAGCTACTAGCACAGGGCTTCGCCTAAGCACTACGACGATATGACCGAGGTGGATTATGGTGGAGGAGGGCACCGCACACGGCTAAGGGATCAATGATCAACTTGTATGTTCTAGGGTGCCCCTGCCCAAGGGGGGAGGCCGGCCGGCCCTTGGGGTGCACCAAGGAGGGGAGGAGTGTTGGGGAACGTAGTAATTTCAAAAAATTTCCTACGCACACACAAGATCATGGTGATGCATAGCAACGAGAGGGGAGAGTGTGATCTATGTACCCTCGTAGACCGACAACGGAAGTGTTGACACAACGTAGAGGAAGTAGTCGTACGTCTTCCCGATCCGACCGATCCAAGCACCGAACGTACGGCACCTCCGAGTTCTAGCACACGTTCAGCTCGATGACGATCCCCAGACTCCGATCCAGCAAAGTGTCGGGGAAGAGTTCCGTCAGCACAACGGCGTGGTGACGATCTTGATGTTCAACTGTCGCAGGGCTTCGCCTAAGCACCACTACAATATTATCGAGGATTATGGTGGAAGGGGGCACCGCACACGGCTAAGAAAACGATCACGTGGATCAACTTGTGTGTCTAGGGGTGCCCCCTGCCCCCGTATATAAAGGAGCAAGGGGAGGAGGCCGGCCGGCCCCTATTGGCGCGCCAGGAGGAGTCCTCCTCCTAGTAGGAGTAGGAATCCTACTAGGAGGGGGAAAGAAGTGGGGAGGGAGAAGGAAAGGGGGGGCGCCGCCCCCCCCTCTCCTAGTCCAATTCGGACCAGGGGGGAGGAGGCGCGCAGCCCACCCTGGCTTCCCCTCTCTCTCTCTCCACTAAGGCCCACATGGCCCATTACTTCTCCCGGGGGGGGGGGTTCCGGTAATCCTCTGGCTCTCCGGTTTTCTCCGAAATCATCCGGAACACTTCCGGTGTACGAATATAGCCGTCCAATATATCAACCTTTATGTCTCAACCATTTCGAGACTCCTCGTCATGTCCGTGATCACATCCGGGACTCCAAACTAACTTCGGTACATCAAAACTCATAAACTCATAATATAACTGTCATCGAAACCTTAAGTGTGCGGGCCCTACGGGTTCGAGAATAATGTAGACATGACCGAGACACGTCTCCGGTCAATAACCAATAGCGGAACCTAGATGCTCATATTGGCTCCTACATATTCTATGAAGATCTTTATCGGTCAGACCGCATAACAACATACGTTGTTCCCTTTGTCATCGGTATGTTACTTGCCTGAGATTCGATCGTCGGTATCTCAATACCTAGTTCAATATCGTTACCGACAAGTCTCTTTACTCGTTCCGTAATACATCATCTCGCAACTAACTCATTAGTTGCAATGCTTGCAAGGCTTATGTGATGTGCATTACCGAGAGGGCCCAAAGATACCTCTCCGACAATCGGAGTGACAAATCCTAATCTCGACATACGCCAACCCAACATGTACCTTTGGAGACACCTGTAGAGCTCCTTTATAATCACCCAGTTACGTTGTGACGTTTGGTAGCACACAAAGTGTTCCTCCGGTAAATGGGCGTTGCATAATCTCATAGTCATAGGAACATGTATTAGTCATGAAGAAAGTAATAGCAACATACTAAACGATCGAGTGCTAAGCTAACGGAATGGGTCAAGTCAATCACATCATTCTCCTAATGATGTGATCCCGTTAATCAAATAACAACTCTTTGTCTATGGTTAGGAAACATAACCATCTTTGATTAACGAGCTAGTCAAGTAGAGGCATACTAGTGGCACTCTGTTTGTCTATGTATTCACACATGTATTATGTTTCCGGTTAATACAATTCTAGCATGAATAACAAACATTTATCATGAAATAAGGAAATAAATAATAACTTTATTATTGCCTCTAGGGCATATTTCCTTCAGTCTCCCACTTGCACTAGAGTCAATAATCTAGTTCACATCGCCATGTGATCTAACATCAATAGTTCACATCTTTATGTGGTTAACACCCATAGTTCACATCGATATGTGACCAACACCCAAAGGGTTACTAGAGTTAGTAATCTAGTTCACATTGCTATGTGATTAACACCCAAAGAGTACTAAGGTGTGATCATGTTTTGCCTGTGAGAGAAGTTTAGTCAACGGGTCTGCCATATTCAGATCCGTAAGTATTTTGCAATTTTCTATGTCTACAATGCTCTGCACGGAGCTACTTTAGCTAATTGCTCCCACATTCAATATGTATCTAGATGAAGACTAAGAGTCATCCGGATCAGTGCCAAAACTTGTATCGACGTAACCCTTTTACGACGAACCTTTTGTCACTCCATAATCGAGATACATATCCTTATTCCACTAAGGATAATTTTGACCATTGTCCAGTGATCTACTCCTAGATCACTATTGTACTCCCCTGCCAAAATTAGTGTAGGGTATACAATAGGTGTGGTACACAGCATGGCACACTTTATAGAACCTATGGCCAAGGCATAGGGAACGACTTTCATTCTCATTCTATTTTCTGCCGTGGTCGGGCTTTGAGTATTACTCAATTTCACACCTTGTAACACAGGCAAGAATTCTTTCTTTGACTGTTCCATTTTGAACTACTTCAAAATCTTGTCAAGGTATGTACTCATTAAAAAAAACTTATCAAGCGTCTTGATCTATCTCTATAGATCTTGATGCTCAATATGTAAGCAGCTTCACCGAGGTTTTCTTTGAAAAAAATCCTTTCAAAACACTCCTTTATGCTTTGCTGAATAATTCTACATTATTTCCGATCAACAATATGTCATACACATATACTTATCAGAAATGCTGTAGTGCTCCCACTCACTTTCTTGTAAATACAGGCTTCACCGCAAGTCTGTATAAAACTATATGCTTTGATCAACTTATCAAAGCGTATATTCCAACTCCGAGATGCTTGCACCAGTCCATAGATGGATCGCTGGAGCTTGCATATTTTGTTAGCACCTTTATGATTGACAAAACCTTCTGGTTGCATCATATACAACTCTTCTTTAAATCCATTAAGGAATGTAGTTTTGTTTATCCATTTGCCAGATTTCATAAAAATGCGGCAATTGCTAACATGATTTGGACAGACTTAAGCATCGCTACGAGTGAGAAAATTTCATCGTAGTCAACACCTTGAACTTTGTCAAAAACCTTTTTCGACAAGTCTAGCTTTGTAGATAGTAACACTACTATCAGCGTCCGTCTTCCTCTTGAAGATCCATTTATTTTCTATGGCTTGTCGATCATCGGGCAAATCCATCAAAGCCCATACTTTGTTCTCATACATGGATCATACCTCAGATTTCATGGCCTCAAACCATTTCGCGGAATATGGGCTCATCATCGCTTCCTCATAGTTCGCAAGTTCGTCATGGTCTAGTAACACTCTGGTGCGGATCTCACTTTTTTTTACCTACGAGATTTGGTAGTAACTTGATCCGAAGTTACATGATCATCATCATTAGCTTCCTCACTAATTGGTGTAGTAGTCACAAGATCAGATTTCTGTGATGAACTACTTTCCAATAAGGGAGAAGGTACAATTACCTTATCAAGTTTTCTACTTTCCTCCCACTCACTTCTTTCGAGAGAAACTCCTTCTCTAGAAAGGATCCATTCTTAGCAACGAATGTCTTGCCTTCGGATCTGCGATAGAAGGTGTACCCAACAGTCTCCTTTGGGTATCCTATGAAGACATATTTCTCCGATTTTGGTTTGAGCTTATCAGGATGAAAGTTTTTCACATAAGCATCACAACTCAAAACTTTAAGAAACGACAACTTTGGTTTCTTGCCAAACCATAATTCAGATTGTGTCATCTCAATGGATTTAGATGGTGCCCTTTTTAACGTGAATGCGGCTGTCTCTAATGCATAACCCCAAAACGATAGTGGTAGATCGGTAAGAGACATCATATATTGCACTATATCCAATAAAGTACGGTTATGACGATCGGATACACCATTATGCTATGGTGTTCCAGGTGACATGAGTTTGTGAAACTATTCCACAATGTTTTAATTGAAGACCAAACTCATAACTCAAATATTTGTCTCCGCGATCAGATTGTAGAAACCTTATTTTCTTGTCACGATGATTTTCCACTTCACCCTGAAATTATTTGAACTTTTCAAATGTTTCAGACTTATGTTTCATCAAGTAGATATACTCATATCTGCTCAAATCATCTGTGAAGGTCAGAAAATAACGATACCCGCCGCGAGCCTCAACACTCATTGGACTGCATACATCAGTATGTATTATTTCCAATCAAGTTTGTTGCTCGCTCCATTGTTCCGGAGAATGGAGTCTTAGTCATCTTGCCCATGAGTCATGGTTCGCAAGTACCAAGTGATTCACAATCAAGTGGTTCCAAAAGTCCATCAGTATGGAGTTTCTTCATGCGCTTTACACCGATATGACCTAAACGGCAGTGCCACAAATAAGTTGCACTATCATTATTAACTTTGCATCTTTTGGCTTCAATATTATGAATATGTGTAACACTACGATCGAGATCCAACGAACTATTTTCATTGGGTGTATGACCATCGAAGGTTTTATTCATGTAAACAGAACAACAATTATTCTCTGACTTTAATGAATAACCGTATTGCAATAAACATGATCAAATCATATTCATGCTCAACGCAAACACCAAATAACACTTATTTAGTTTCAACACTAATCTCGAAAGTATAGGGAGTGTGCGATGATGATCATATCAATCTTGGAACTACTTCCAACACACATCGTCACCTCACCCTTTACTAGTTTCTGTTTATTCTGCAACTCCCGTTTTGAGTTACTACTCTTAGCAACTGAGCCAGTATCAAATGCCGAGGGGTTGCTATAAACACTAGTAAAGTACAAATCAATAACACGTATATCCAATATACCTTTGTTTACCTTGCCATCCTTCTTATCCGCCAAATACTTGGGGCAGTTCCACTTCCAATGACCAATCCCTTTGCAGTAGAAGCACTTAGTCTCAGGCTTAGGATCAGACTTGGGCTTCTTCACTTGAGCAGCAACTTGCTTGCCGTTCTTCTTGAAGTTCCCCTTCTTCCCTTTGCCCTTTTCTTGAAACTAGTGGTCTTGTCAACCATCAACACTTGATGTTTTTCTTCATTTCTACCTTCGTTGATTTCAGCATCACGAAGAGCTTGCGAGTTGTTTCTGTTATCCCTTGCATATTATAGTTCATCACGAAGTTCTACTAACTTGGTGATGCTGACTAGAGAATTCTGGCAATCCCTATCTTATCTGGAAGATTAACTCCCACTTGATTCAAGCGATTGTAGTA
Organism: Triticum monococcum; assembly: GCA_034509565.1. NCBI lineage: Eukaryota > Viridiplantae > Streptophyta > Magnoliopsida > Poales > Poaceae > Triticum > Triticum monococcum. The sequence goes on from CM067847.1 coordinate 26,847,398, forward strand.
CCCAGACAATCTGAGCACATGCTCACTAGTTGAGCGATTCTCCTCCATCTTTTAGCTATAGAACTTGTTGGAGACTTCATATCTCTCAACTCGGATATTTGCTTGAAATATTAACTTCAACTCCTGGAACATCTCATATGGTCCATGATGTTCAAAACATCTTTGAAGTCCCGATTCTAAGCCATTAAGCATGGTGCACTAAACTATCAAGTAGTCATCATATTGAGCTAGCCAAACGTTCATAACGTCTGCATCTGCTCCTGCAATAGGTCTGTCACCTAGCGGTGCATCAAGGACATAATTCTTCTATGCAGCAATGGGGATAAACCTTAGATCACGGATCCAATCCGCATCATTGCTACTAACATCTTTCAACACAATTTTCTCTAGGAACATATCAAAATAAACACAGGGAAGCAACAACGCGAGCTATTGATCTACAACATAATTTGCAAAATACTACCAGGACTAAGTTCATGATAAATTTAAGTTCAATTAATCATATTACTTAAGAACTCCCACTTAGATAGACATCCCTCTAATCTTCTAAGTGATCACGTGATCCAAATCAACTAAACCATGTCCGATCATCACGTGAGATGGAGCAGTTTCATTGGTGAACATCACTATGTTGATCATATCTACTATATGATTCACGCTCGACCTTTCGGTCTCCGTGTTCCGAGGCCATATCTTTATATGCTTGGCTCGTCAAGTATAACCTGAGTATTCCGCGTGCGCAACTGTTTTGCACCCATTGTATTTGAACGTAGAGCCTATCACACCCGATCATCACGTGGTGTCTCAGCACGAAGAACTTTCGCAACGGTGCATACTCAAGGAGAACACTTCTTGATAATTAATGAGAGATCATCTTAAAATACTACCGTCAAACAAAGCAAGATAAGATGCATAAAAGATAAACATCACATGCAATCAATATAAGTGATATGATATGGCCATCATCATTTTGTGCTTGTGATCTCCATCTTCGAAGCACCGTCATGATTACCATCATCACCGGCGCGACACCTTGATCACCATCGTAGCATCGTTGTCGTCTCGCCAAACTTATGCTTTCACGACTATCGCTACCGCTTAGAGATAAAGTAAAGCATTACAACACAATTACATTGCATACAATAAAGCGACAACTATATGGCTCCTGCCGGTTGCCGATAACTCGGTTACAAAACATGATCATCTCATACAATTAAAATTTAGCATCATGTCTTGACCATATCACATCACAACATGCCCTGCAAAAACAAGTTAGACGTCCTCTACTTTGTTGTTGCAAGTTTTATGTGGCTGCTATGGGCTTAAGCAAGAAGCAATCTTACCTACGCATCAAAACCACAACGATAGTTTGTCAAGTTGGTGTTGTTTTATCCTTCGCAAGGACCGGGCGTAGCCACACTTGATTCAACTAAAGTTGGAGAAACTGACACCCGCTAGCCACCTTTATGCAAAGCACGTCGGGAGAACCGGTCTCGCGTAAGCGTACGCGTAATGTTGGTCCGGGCCGCTTCGTCCAAAAATACCGCCGAACCAAAGTATGACATGCTGGTAAGCAGTATGACTTATATCGCCCATAACTCACTTGTGTTCTACTCGTGCATATAATATCAACACATAAAATCTAGGCTCTGATGCCACTGTTGGGGAACGTAGTAATTTCAAAAAATTTCCTACGCACACACAAGATCATGGTGATGCATAGCAACGAGAGAGGAGAGTGTGATCTACGTACCCTCATAGACCGGCAACGGAAGTGTTGACACAACATAGAGGAAGGAGTCGTACGTCTTCCCGATCTGACCGATCCAAGCACCGAACGTACGGCACCTCCGAGTTCTAGCACACGTTCAGCTCGATGACGATCCCCGGACTCCGATCCAGCAAAGTGTCGGCGAAGAGTTCCGTCAGCACAACGGCGTGGTGACGATCTTGATGCTCAACTATCGCAGGGCTATGCCTAAGCACCACTACAATATTATCGAGGATTATGGTGAAGGGGGCACCGCACACGGCTAAGAAAACGATCACGTGGATCAACTTGTGTGTCTAGGGGTGCCCCCTGCCCCCGTATATAAAGGATCAAGGGGAGGAGGCCGGCCGGCCCCTATTGGCGCGCCAGGAGGAGTCCTCCTCCTAGTAGGAGTAGGACTCCTACTAGGAGGGGGAAAGAAGTGGGGAGGGAGAAGGAAAGGGGGGCGCCCCCCTCTCCTAGTCCAATTCGGACCAGGGGAGGAGGCGTGCGGCCCACCCTGGCTGCCCCTCTCTCTCTCCACTAAGGCCCATATGGCCAATTACTTCTCCCGGGGGGGGGGGGGGGGTTCTGGTAACCCTCCGGCTCTCCGGTTTTCTCCGAAATCATCCGGAACACTTCCGGTGTCCGAATATAGCCGTCCAATATATCAATCTTTGCGTCTCGACCATTTTGAGACTCCTCGTCATGTCCGTGATCACATCCGGGACTCCGAACTAACTTCGGTACATCAAAACTCATAAACTCATAATATAACTGTCATCAAAACCTTAAGCGTGTGGACCCTACGGGTTCGAGAACAATGTAGACATGACCGAGACATGTCTCCGGTCAATAACCAATAGCGGAACCTGGATGCTCATATTTGCTCCTACATATTCTACGAAGATCTTTATCGGTCAGACCGCATAACAACATACGTTGTTCCCTTTGTCATCAGTATATTACTTGCCTGAGATTCGATCGTCGGTATCTCAATACCTAGTTCAATCTCGTTACCGGCAAGTCTCTTTACTCGTTCCGTAATACATCATCTCGCAACTAACTCATTAGTTGCAATGCTTGCAAGGCTTATGTGATGTGCATTACCGAGAGGGCCCAGAGATACCTCTCCGACAATCGGAGTGACAAATCCTAATCTCGAAATACGCCAACCCAACATGTACCTTTGGAGACACCTGTGGAGCTCCTTTATAATCACCCAGTTACGTTGTGACGTTTGGTAGCACACAAAGTGTTCCTCCGGTAAACGGGAGTTGCATAATCTCATAGTCGTAGGAACATGTATAAGTCATGAAGAAAGCAATAGCAACATACTAAACGATCGAGTGCTAAGCTAACGGAATGGGTCAAGTCAATCACATCATTCTCCTAATGATGTGATCCCGTTAATCAAATAACAACTCTTTGTCTATGGTTAGGAAACATAGCCATCTTTGATTAACGAGCTAGTTAAGTAGAGGCATACTAGTGACACTCTGTTTGTCTATGTATTCAAACATGTATTATGTTTCCGGTTAATACAATTCTAGAATGAATAATAAACATTTATCATGAAATAAGGAAATAAATAATAACTTTATTATTGCCTCTAGGGCATATTTCCTTCAAGGAGTCCTCCTCCTAGTATGAGTAGGACTCCCCCTTTCCTAGTCCAACTAGGAGGAGGAAGGGGGGAGGAAGGAGATGAGAAGGGAGAAGGAAAGGGGGGCGCCGCCCCCCTTCCCTTGTCCAATTCAGACTAGAGGGGGAGGGGCGCGCGGCCCTGCCTTGTTCGGCCCCCTCTCTCTCCACTAAGGCCCATTTGGCCCACTAGTCCCCCCCCCGGGGGGGGGGGGGGGGGGGTCCAGTAACCCTCCGGTTTTCTCCAAAATCATCTGGAACACTTCTGGTGTCAGAATATAGCCGTCTAATATATCAATCTTTATGTCTCGACCATTTCGAGATTTCTCGTCATGTCCGTGATCACATCCGGGACTCCGAACTATCTTCGGTACATCAAAACACATAAACTCATAATACCGATCGTCACCGAGCATTAAGCGTGTGGACCCTACGGGTTCGAGAACTATGTAGACATGACCGAGACACGTCTCCGGTCATAACTTATAGGAACATGTATAAGTTATGGATAAAGCAATAGCAGCAAACTAAACGATCGTCATGCTAAGCTAACGGATGGGTCAAGTCAATCACATCATTCTCTAATGATGTGATCCCGTTAATCAAATGACAACTCATATCTATGGTTAGGAAAACATAACCATCATTGATTCAACCAGCTAGTCTAGTAAAGGCATACTAGTGACATTCTGTTTGTCTATATTTTCACACATGTACTAAGTTTTCGGTTAATACAATTTTAGCATGAATAATAAACATTTATCATGATATAAGGAAATATAAATAACAACTTTATTATTGCCTCTAGGGCATATTTCCTTCATAAACTACGAACGCCAATGAAGGTCAGGGTAGATGCGTCCACCTCCAGCACAACATTGTATTTCCTCACTCTTTCCGCGCTTCGACAAACAAGTTCTCTATGATGACACAGGTGCAAACTTCGGCAATGAGAGCTGAGACACGACACGGGAACAATGCCTAGAACTTGAGGGGCATGGGGTGATTTAGGGTGGAGGGTATGGCGGCCATGCCCCCCCCCCCCCCCCCCCCCCCACAAACAATCTGTAGTTTTTAACTAGTACATAAGCATGTACATACACTATCCTCATTTTGGGCTGCCCAACCATCATTCACTCATTCAACCCACGAAACTACTTCATATCCGACTCTTTGAATCCAATTATTGTCCAACAGGTGATCCAACGACCCTGCCACACTAAACATAAGTGATGGAAATATTGGTAAAGTTGCCATACAAAAATCGTACAACGAGTGTCGTACATGTAGCAGCTTAGCCTTGTCTGAAACCGAAGCTAATCTCGCCATCTCCACTCAACGGTTATGTTTCTTTTGATAATTTCGTCAATTGATTCATACTTCCTAATCTCCCTGTGTGTAGTATGGTGATTGATAAATAGTCAAAGAGTTCTTTTTTCTGTAATAGATCTAGTTAAAAACATGTATCAAGTTTTGAATGGTTCACTGCACTGTTCAAGATATCTTCCGATATTTCGATAAATCGGTCGATTAATCGCTTATCATGGTCTGACCGATAAGATAAATCGGCCGATAAATCAACTGATATGGCGATAAATCGGCCGATATGCCGATAAACTGACCGATTTACCCCTTATCGTAGGACGACCGATAAGTTCTCGATAAGCCATATCCCCAACAATGGTTCACTGTGACATTTGCTAAACAAGATATCTTCTCGAACAGGACTGATGATGGCGTATTGAAGGTTTTTATGGATTCGAGAACACATAAAATAGAGTGAGTATTGGATGGTTTGAGATATTTTGTAAGCTATTTTTAAATCTGCTAGTCATCTTGGACCATTCCATTGACCAAAAATGATAAAAAAATGGGTGGGATGAAATTCATATATGTTCGGCTGAAAAATAATTATACTTTTTATTATTATATAAGACCTTAGTTGAACTCTCTGCAATCTTTTTTTGTGGGTAAATTCCAAACCTATATGTTTGATTTTAACGCCATGAGACTTTATTAACCTTTTATTCTATAGTGGTTTTTGCAAAAGATGGAGGCGTAGTTTGGATAAATTTTGATGTTACTATTTTCCCATGTTCATATAATTGTGCATTGCATTGTGCCCCACATTGGTCCAATCCTAGACCCCTCAACGACCACAACTTCTACATCATCGTAATATGTAATTCCTCCGCTTTTAAAGTACTCCTAGGTCTCCTAGGTCAAACTTTTGTGACATGCAAGAACATTTTGTTAGTTGAATCTATAGTCAAAATTTGACACAAAATACAACAGGGACCAATAAATTAGGACGGAGGTAGTACATGGATATTTACATGAAAAGGGAAAAAACTGAGGTTCGTTCACACCACACTCCCCTTCGAGCTCTCACTCTCACTCCGACCACGCGCTCTACCGGCCCGGAAGCAGAGTTTGGGTGTGCTTCCGGGAGAGCAACTCTGCCAGTGCCATGTGCCAGTGTACTCTTGCCTCGCCTGGTCGCCCGTGTTGTTAGGCCATCTGCTAAAGCGGACATATTATTTGTTTGTGAACACAGATGCAGAAGTCGATCGTCCAACTGCATCCATTAAAGTTTTGTTTTGTTGCCTTCATGTTTTCTCCTCTTTGCATGCTTTTTTTAAGTTGAGCATGGTTTGAGCATATGCAGAGAAAAAAAATTACATTCTACAAATCGTTCGATTGCCTGCATACCGCTTGTCCGCATCATAGCACCACTTCTCGTCCCCTTGTTTGGTTGCCTGCATATAACTATGAACATTCACAACCCAAAGTTTGCTTGTATATAGGCTGCGAAGTCTATTTAACTTGTACCCTATGTGGTGACCTCCTCCTTCCTCTCCCGCTGCTTGCTCTCAGCCTTCACACACAGGTCGAGGAGTGAGTGCGAGGTGCAGGGAGGAAGGTGGCTTCAAAATGAAGCGCACGAGCTGTACGTACAGTGGCGGTGCCAGGATCAAAATTGTGTGATGTCATTTCAAATTTGTGATGTCAAATATATATGTTTTCACTATTTTGTTTTTAAAAATACATGATTTCTACTTGCATACACAGAATTTGCCAAAGACCTGTGTGGTCAATTGACTACACTCCTCTAAAACGTGGCTCTGCCACAGTGTACGTCAGCCTCCACCGTGGGATGACGAAAACTGGCGACACCACAACTGATTGCTTGTCAGGTGTGCTTCGGTGGCGGTGGCAGGCTACTAACTCCGGCGAGATCCCCGAAACCATGGGGTGCTCTCCGTGGCGTTGTTTGTTCCTCGGTGACCTATGGTGAGGACAGAGGGGGAGGAGAGGGGATCCGGCAGCACTATCCGATGACCTGAGGCGAGGGCAGAGGCAGTGGGTTGCAGTGGCAGCAGTCAGGGTGCTGGCTGCGGCGGCGCGGAAGCGAACAATGGGAGCCACAAGATTTACTCTCGGGACCTGCTTGGTCGAGTATATTTATCATCAGGGAGGTTGTGGAGTAAAAGAATTTTACTCTAAAGATTATAAGAGGTGGTCTAGGTACTGTTTAGAGGATTCCTCTAAGCTTCATAGCGGATCGGTTAGAGTTGCTCTTATTACTAGTATAATACAAAGCTCCATTAACAAAACAAAAAAAGTACAAAGCATGCAACAACATTGCAGATTTACAGCCGGTTCTTGAAAGAGCCCTCCTTGTGTACGTAGCTTCCTCGTCCTTCGTCTCCTCCGAGCATGGCTCGGCCATGGCCGGAAAGCAATCATGGCTGTACATCGCCGGTTCGTCGTGGTCCACCGGCGCCACCGGGACGGCCGCGGCGGCGCCCGAGTCGTGCATCGTTATCGCCCTGAAGTAGGCCGTCAGCTCGTCCACGGTCGGCGCCTGGCTGGAGGCCTGTGGCCGGTTGGAGCCGTGCATCGTGACCGCAGCGAAGGATGCCATCAGCTCGTCGACATCCATTGCTGCCTGCTGGGTTTCGATCAAGCGACTTGACGAGAGTTGTATGGAGCGTCCAGGCGGTGCTCTGCTTTTAACACGGGCGAGGACCGTGAGGAATCTAGTTAGGGCTCACCCGGGCACGTCGTCCGACTCGGACAGTGGATCGCGTGACCTTTTCTTTTCTTTGATTTGAGAGGGGGACGGATCGCGTGACCCGATGATATCTCCTTTGGGCTGGGCCTGATCCAATTTTCTTTTTAGAAGAGGCCACATCCTAGTTCAACAACAATGGCATGCGTCGGGGAATTTTTCGAAATCACTAATTAAGGAGTACTCGTTGCAAAGAACACTCCACTTTCTCAGGTTGCGACAAGTGGCGCACATGCGGCACGCCACTTGTCGCAACCTGGGATTTTTCCCTTTATTCGTAGATCTGTTTATTCCAAACGTTTTATCTTTTAAACCGTGCATCCAAATCTCGAACCGTTTTCATTATTGAATTCTTCGCGTCGAGATTTTCAAAACTAGATTTCATATTGATAGGTTTTGATAAACTTTTTTTTCATGAAAAAAACCGGACAAAATAAACCGGGCGAAAAAACCGAACCGGGAGCACGGTTTTTTCCTTTCCAAAAGAGGCACACCCGTGCTTCTCGCGAAATCACACCCATGCCTCTTGTGGAAGTAAAACCATGACTCTCGTGAAAGAAAAAAAAACAGAAAACGCGTTTTTTTCCGCTTTTGAGAGGCACAGCCGTGACTCTCACGAAAGCGCAACCGTGCCTCTCGTGGAAGCAAAACCGTGACTCTCGCGAAAGATAAAAAACAGGAAACATGTTTTGTTTTTCCCTTTCCGAGAGGCACGGCCGTGACTCTCACGAAAGCACAACCGTGCTTCTCGCGGAAGCAAAACCGTGACTCTCGCGAAAGAAGAAAAAAAAAACAGAAAACACGTTTTGTTTTTTCCTTTCCGAGAGGCACGGCCGTGACTCTCACGAAAGCACAACTGTGCCTCTCGCGGAAGAAAAACCGTGACTCTCATGAAAGAAAAAAAATAGAAAACGTGTTTTTTTTCGTTTCCGAAAGGCACGACCGTTACTCTCGCTAAAACACAACCGTGCCTCTTGAGAAAAAAAACCGTGAGTTTCGCGAAACAAAAAAAGAAAATGCGTTTTTTCGTGCGAATTTTTTTTTGAAATTTTTTTTGGATCGAAAAGCTAAGGAAGACCGGGAGAAAACCAAAACGTCAAAAAAAAACCCAGAGAAACCCCGTTTAAAAAGCCGAAAACGCGTGTAGAAAAATAAAAAAATATCCGGAGGGAGTGTCCAGAGCGCGACACGTGGCGAATGGCTGAGAGCGCGGCAAGTGGCACTGATCGTTGCGAGGCTCTCGAAGGAGCTCTCGTTAACTAGTTGCTCCCGGAATTTTCTATTGGACGCTCGTTGCGTCAAAGTGTCGCCTTTTCGCACAGACCTGGCGATGGAGCTATGTCATGGGCCGTCCCATTTAACGTATTTGCAGCTTTTCTGGTTTCGGGAACCTTCTAGAGATTCCCAGATGGTTCTTTTTTCTGGTTTTTGGAATATTCTACAAGGTTTCTGAACAGCCTTTTTCTTTTTCAGTTTCTTTTTTCTTTTTCTTTTTTCTATTGCTCTTCTTTTACGTTTTTTCTTTTCTTTCTTCTGTTTCTTTCTTTTTCCTTTTTTTCATTTTTCTTTTCCTTTTTTTAATTTTCAAGTTTCTTTATTTTTAATTTTTTATGGAAATTTCAAATATTATTCAGAATTTCAAAAAATGTCTCTGGTTTTCAAAATTTGTTCATAAATTCGGAAAACGTTCGTGTTTCAAAAACTGTTCGTGGTTTCAAAAAATTTGTTCCGAATTTCAAAAAATGTTCCTGTTTTTCAAATTTTGTTCACAAATTCAAAAAATGTTCCTGTTTTTTAAAATTGTTTCACAAATTCAAAAAATGTCCGTAGTTTCAAAAGTTTTGTTCCGTATTAAAAAAAATCCTGTGTTAAAAATTTTGTTCACAAATTCAAAAAATGTTTGTGGATTTCAAAATTTGTTCAGAATTTAAAAAATATATCAAAAGTTTGAAAAATTGTTCTCATGTTCAAAAACTTTTTGGAATTTCAAAATTTGTTCGCATTTTTCTGAAACTGTTCAGAATTTTTTTAAATCAAAATTTCAAGAAAATGTTCGAAAACATTCTAAACTGTTTGATCTGCCGCTGCATATATGTTTTAAGCTTAGTTGTGCTTCAAAGTCATGACTGGTCATGATGTCTAGTGGCATGCAACGACATTCACCATCGAGTGGTCATCAGTTCGATCCCATGCACGAACGCTGCTGCCTTTTTGGTGATGTTTTTATGCCGCATTGCTGCCTTTTTGGTGATGTTTTTATGCTGCATTGCTGGTTTTTTGGTGGTGTTTTTACGCTGCACTGTCACGCTACAGTAATTGCCCAGCTAGCCCTGCCAATGGGCCGGCCCAGTTGGGGGCTGTCCCTGTGCGGCGCGTGGAAATCGGACGCAACACGGAGCTCCCATGCATCGGAGCGAACCGGCGCTCACGCACTCCATGGTATGGGCCAGCCCATCAAAGAGATGTTGCTCGCTAACGTGCAAAATCGAGCACTCATTTCAAACTTCACTTCTATTCTTTCCAGGTTGTGACAAATGGCACATTGCATGTCTGTCACTTGCCACAATCTGCGAGTTTTTTTTTCGTAGATTCATTTATTCAAAATGTTTTATCTCTTAAATAATGCGTGCAAATCTTGAATCTTTTTCACCCTTAGGTTCCTCGTGTTGAGATCTTCAAAATTAGATCCCATATTGATAAGTTATTACGAACTTTCTTTCACAAAAAAACCGGACAAAAAAGCCAACGGGAACACGCTTTTTTCCCCTATCCAAAAGTCGTTTTCGTGAGGAACGGTCGTACCTCTCGCGGAAGCAAAGAAAAAAACACATTTTCTTTTCTTTTTTGATAGGCACGGCATGGGTGTGCCTCTCACGGAAGGAAATCTGTGCTTCTCGCGAAAGTAAATTCGTGCCTCTCGCAGAAGGAAAAAAATATGTTTTTCATGAAATCAAATTCGTGCCTCTCGCAAAAGGAAAAAAATATGTTCTTCGCGCAAAGCATTTTAAAAAAAATCCAAAAGCTAAGAAAGACCGGTGAAAAACTGAAAAGCCGGAAAACCCGGAAAAACAGCTAAAAAGTCAGAAACGTGTGCGAAAAAATAAAAAATAATCCCGAGGGAGCGTCTAGAGCGTGACACGTGGCGCGCTCTCAGCCCAGCCAAGTGACCTTGGGAAGGGTCCGAAGGAGCGCTCCTCAATTAGTTGCTCTCGCTAATGTGCATGCTCGCTTGGTTGTCACACCCTTGATTCGTTCCCTCTTTCAACGGTTGACTGGCCGACCATTGAACACTGAAAAAACATTTTTGGATTTGAAATCTGTTCATAATTTTTTTGAAGATCACTAAATTGAAAAAACAAATAACGAATTTGACAAAATTTATTATTTTAAAAGTTAAGAATTTGAAAAGGTTAGCTTTTAAAAAAATCTTGGATATGAAATTTTTTCTCCAAATTGTTGTCCATGAATTTGACAAAAGTTTGCAAATTTAAGAAAAGTTCATGAATTTAGTAAAAAATCCCGAGGGAGCGTCTAGAGCGTGACACGTGGCGCGCTCTCAGCCCAGCCAAGTGACCTTGGGAAGGGTCCGAAGGAGCGTTCCTCAATTAGTTGCTCTCGCTAATGTGCATGCTCGCTTGGTTGTCACACCCTTGATTCGTTCCCTCTTTCAACGGTTGACTGGCTGACCATTGAACATTGACTTTAAAAAATCACATATTTTGAAGAAGGTTCATGAGACTGAAAAAACATTTTTGGATTTGAAATCTGTTCATAATTTTTTTGAAGATCACTAAATTGAAAAAACAAATAACGAATTTGACAAAATTTATTATTTTAAAAGTTAAGAATTTGAAAAGGTTAGCTTTTTAAAAAAAAATCTTGGATATGAAATTTTTTCTCCAAATTGTTGTCCATGAATTTGACAAAAGTTTTCAAATTTGACAAAGTTCATACATTTCAAAAAAAATGAAAAGAGATAAACAAAAACAGAAAATGAGAATACATATCACTACTGTGGTTGTGATGATACGTTTGTCGTCGTCTCGATGGTTCCACCTCCTATTCCCTCGTACTTTTCCCTCGCATGCAATTTTACCCTCAAATGCCATCAGGTTTACCTCCATGATCCTTTTTAGCTGCGGTTTTCTTCTTTCCTCACGCACTGTGCCAAACCCACCCCCACTCGATCTCAATCTCACTGGTCATGGCGGAGAGGGAGATAAGAGAGAAGTGCACCGCCGGTGTCGGTCGTGGGAGAGATATGTAGGAATCGAGGGAGAGTGAGCACCCATCTGCTTATCTTCCTCACCTATTTATGTCCAACCACCGCCACACAACGTTGCCTAGTCCTCTGCTGCGATGGCCCTGTCGGCGGCTTGCCCTCCTAGACTGCCTACCCTTCCTCTGAAAGCAAGTATAATAAGGTGATATAAGCAAGCTATAAGGACTTAAATATTATATCTTACTTAGTTGGAGGAAAGAGAAGATGAGAGAGAAGAGCAAACACAATAAGGTGACACATAAGCACGCGGAAATTTTCGCGCCAATAGGCTTGGTGCCCGGGAAATATCTTTCCGGCATGCAGCTTGGGTGAACTTCGCCAACCTTTTGGAAGATCAAGGTGGTCGACGTCACAGCAGATGCGATTCTGCGTAAGAGCTCGAAGGCAGAAGTATTTTTGGGGACGCTTGCGTTGAACCAGTTTCAAGACCGGCGACTGAAGACAATGTGTACCTCAGAACAATCAGGTGCAACCATGCTTGAAGGCCGATTCAGGGGCTACTGACGGTGTCCCAGCTAAGGGCTTCTCACCACGTCGACTGCCGGCCTGGACCACTTTGGGTGGCCCGTGGCCTATAGAAGATAACAGAAGACTTGCCGTACAAGGCAAGAAGCTGGATTTGGTGAGGAATCTACCTCTTAATACATAGCCGACTAGGATCCATGTAACCCTAGATGAGGTGATAAGTGCATTAAAAATTTAGCAACTAATCTTATCAATGCATAGGTGTTTAATTTTTGTAGCTAATCTTTTCTCATTTAAACTAAAGTCCTTCATGCATTGGTTGATAGGCATTTTGCATAGGTCCACATGCTTAGCATCGTTTCCTTTTGGGATGATTTTTTTTTATTTAATTGCTTTGTCACGTCACTTTTTTTGTCTACATGGCACTCTTAACACATGTACACCATGGAGCACTGGAAAGGACCTAAATAAACATAAGGCAAAAAGAATAACCACAACAAAAATGATAGCATTAAACGTTGCAAGGCAGAAAAAATTGACGGCTTCCCAAACTATTCACCCCGTCATCCGACTCAAGCTATCTTCATCACGTCCTCTTTCATCTCTTGATTGACGACATCCGAAAGCGTCCCGCAGTTCTAAGAAATCCCGTTGTTGCTTCCATCTGGTTCCTGAATATCCACAATACAGAAAAAAAAAACTGAACACTGAAGATTACCGAATGTATGCTCCCACGTACAGTACATATGACGGTTTTCGGAGCTTTATTACTGGAAAGCAGCTTATTACCAATGAATTTTTTTTTGGCTTGCTACGTTAAGATGGTCAGATATTCAGCTCAACTATCACGAGAGAGAAGGTACTCCCTCTGATCCATATTAATTCTTGTTGATTTAGTAACAAGTTGTACTAATTAAATCAATGACAATTAATATGAATCGGAGGCAGTAATTACCTTAATTTTTCTAGTGTGCTATAGCCATTACTTGTAATAGATGATTTATTTGTATCTCCCGCGTAATTATTACCAGTACTGCTCATGCGTTATGTCACACATTTTTTAACTTCATGTGTTGTGCAACTTGGTGTCATGCTTCTCACATGCTTTCATTGTCTCGCTAGGGCTTTTTTCAGGGTTGGACTTAATATATAACCTCACATATTTCACCAGATGTTTGCACCATTTATTTAGCTATGGGACTATGATTACTTAGCTAAGAATGAAAATCAAACATTTATCTACCAAACATCATCTTTTAGCGAGAGGTAGCATATATAGTACGGCATTTTGGTTATCATGGTGGCACTTGAGAGATTAGAGGCAACTGACATGCGCTGTTCGTGATCCGCATCCCCAACTCCCAGCTCCCAACGTCTATCTATCACCCGCTTCTCGATTCATTCGGTTGTTTAACCGTCAGTTTTTCGCCCCAATGTGGCGCCACCCCGATTGCCCCGACTCCAAAATCATCACACCATCACCGGTATGCAGTTCATCATAATCTGCACGCCATCACAGAAATCGGAGAATGTTTCAGCTGTGTTAGTACTTTAGTTACATGATTCTTTTTACATCTATATATAGGGCCAGTTTGACATTGAGACTCGATTTTCTACTCCCGGGTGCACCTACACAGATATGAACAGTACACTTGAAAATTTATGAAATTTTGGGACATCAAACTAGATTAAAAGTTTTAGCTTCTTGCAAAATTTCGTGACCAAATAACATTCGAGGAGCCCTCAGAAAAAATAACAAAATCAGTGTTCAAAGTTTTGTTCACTTTTGATGAGTGTTTTTTTGCTGAGGACACCTCAAATGTTATTTGGTCACAAAATTTTGCAGAAAGCTAAAACTTTTGATCTAGTTTGATGTAAAAAATTATTCGGATTTTTTATTTTGTTTTTTTTCAAATGTACTGTTCATGCAGATGCACCTGCACGCGGGAGCAGCCACACCTTCCACTTTTGATATTTCTTCCCGGGACTCTGAAGTTTTGAAGCAGGCCGTTAAGAGCATGTACAATGGTTGATAAGATAGTCTTATCTTAAATGTTGCATGTAATTTAGAGATGGCAAAAAGGTATGTCTACAATGGGTTATATCTTAGCCTTATCTTCAATGAATAGAAATTTCTTAAAACATGGTGAGACAAATTGTGTTAAGAGATCATCTATTGTCTTATCTTAAATATTTTTTTGAAGAAGGAGTGGTTCCCCGGCCTCTGCATCAGAAAGATGCATACGGCCCTCTTATTAACCAAATAAAGTAGTGTCAACATGGTTCCAAAAGTCTCCAAATAATAAGAAAGCACAGACAGCTCACACAGAGCCAAAAAGGGGCTAGAAACACCAACTAGCCGCGAAAAGACGCCACAACCGGCTGGCTAAAAAATAGATAGAAAATATAAGTGCCTATCCTATTACATGACCGCCATCCAAACCGGTTGAAAATATCCCGAGCTACCATCTCCCACCGGAAAGACCCAGTAACCAAATGCTCCCTGGCCTCCGTCTGGGTGAGTAGCGACCACGAACGGATCAGTGCTGTAGTTCGGAATATGACCTGCAAAAAATGTATACATGATATTCTGTTAAAAACCAAACCATTTCTGCAAGTCCAGATAGTCCACAGCAAAGCACAAACTCCAACCCGAATATGTCTCGCTAAGTTAGGCTCAATCCCATTAAGCCATGTCCCAAATAACGCATAAACAGAATTCGGTGGATTGATACTAAAAGCAATGTGGACCGTCTGCCAAAGTACCTTGGCTAACGGGCAATCAAAAAAGAGATGTTTGATAGTCTCATCCCGATCACAGAAACTACACCTAGTAGGACTTGTCCAATTACGCTTCATGAGGTTATCCTTAGTTAAAATAACTTGTTTATGGACAAACCACATAAACACTTTTATTTTCAAAGGAACTTTGACATCCCAAACATGCTTGAACGTAGGAATGGAGTTTGAGTTAATAACATCAATATACATTGATTTAACCGTACATACTCCAGATTTAGTCAGTTTCCAGCGTAATTCATCGGGTTGTTGTGAAAGCTGGACTTCCATCAGTCTCCTAACTAGATGGAGCAATTGTTCCCAACGATTGCCCGCTAGCATTCGTCGGAACTGAATATTAAGGGGTATCGATTGAAAGACCGATGCAACGAACACCTCACGTCGTTGCGCAATACGGTATAAAGACGGATATTGGATGGCCAAGGGTGTCTCGCCAAGCCAAGTATCCTCCCAGAAACGTGTACTCGTGCCGTTTCCAATAACAAACTTCGTCCTATTAAACAAAGACTGTTTGACTTTCATCAAGCCTTTCCAGAAAGGCGAATCGGTCGGCCTGACAGTGACTTGGGACAAAGTTTTTGTCTGGAGGTACTTGCTGCTAAGGATTTGAGCCCACATAGCGTCATTCTCCAATGAGAGCTTCCACAGCCACTTGCTAAGAAGGCATTTATTCTTAACTTCTAGATTCTCAATACCTAGACCCCCTTGGTCTTTCGGTCTACAGATAATGTCCCATTTAGCAAGCCGATATTTTCTTTTAAGCTCATCACCCTGCCAAAAGAAGCGCGATCGATAGAAGTCCAGTCTCTTCCTAACCCCAACTGGGACCTCAAAGAACGATAGGAGAATCATTGGCATACACGTGAGCACCGAGTTAATCAGGATTAATCGGCCTCCGTATGACATGAGTTTACCCTTCCAACAACTTATTTTTTTCTCAAACCGATCCTCGATGCACTTCCACTCTCTGTTAGTCAGCCTACGATGGTGGATTGGAATCCCCAGGTAAGAGAAGGGTAACCCGCCCAACTCACACCCAAACAATTGCCTATAAGCCTCCTGTTCATCTTTGGCCCTACCAAAGCCGAATAGCTCGCTCTTATGAAAGTTAATCTTTAACCCGGTCAATTGTTCAAATAGGCATAGCACCAGCTTCATATTTCTCGCCTTGGCCAAGTCATGCTCCATAAAGATGATTGTATCATCAGCGTACTGAAGGATGGATACACCTCCATCAATTAGATGAGGTACCAATCCACCTACTTGACCATTTTCCTTAGCCCTTCCTATCAAAATTGCTAACATGTCCACCACAATGTTAAACAAGATAGGGGACATCGGATCTCCTTGTCTTAGGCCTTTATGTGTCTAGAAGTAATGACCTATGTCATCATTAACTTTAATTCCCACACTACCTTTTTGCGTAAATGATTCAACCTGTTGGCGTCAGGCTTCATCAAAACCTTTCATACGCAGTGACTGTTGGAGGAATGGCCATTTGACCTTATCATACGCTTTCTCGAAATCCACCTTAAAAATTACTCCGTCTAATTTTTTGAAATGGATTTCATGGAGTGTTTCATGCAGGACGACCACCCCTTCAAGGATATTTCTGTCCGGCATGAAAGCAGTTTGAGACTGCTGCACTACAGAATGCGCAATCTGTGTGAGTCTGTTTGTCCCGACCTTGGTGAAAATTTTCAAAGTAACATTGAGGAGGCAGATCGGCCTGAATTGCTCAATTCTCACTGCATCCGTCTTCTTGGGAAGCAGTGTGATAGTCCCAAAATTCAAGTGAAATAATTGAAGCTGGCCACAGAACAGATCATTGAACATAGGTAGTAAATCCCCTTTAATAATGTGCCAGCACTTTTTATAGAACTCTGTCGGGAATCCATCCGGTCCGGGAGCCTTATTGTTTTTCATCTGTGCAATAGCATCAAACACCTCCTTCTCTGAGAATGGGGCAACCAGAATATCATTATCGGCAGCCGATAGCTGAGGCACATCCTCAGTCCTGGACTCATCGAGGGACACACAAGTATCCTTCGGAGGTCCAAACAACTGCTTATAATAGTCGGTAATATATGTTTTGAGGTTGTCCTGGCCTAAAATAGTACCCTCGTCTTGCTCAAGCTGAAAGATACGCTTCTTTCTGTGCTTGCCATTGGCTATCAAATGGAAGAATTGAGTATTCGCGTCCCCTTGGACTACTTTGCAGACTTTAGCACGCAAAGCCCACTTCAATTCTTCTTCGCGGAGCAGTTCTTTCAACCTCTTCTCCGCCTCATTTTTAGCCTGAAGCTCAGTTGGCGTTAGGATAGTGGATTCGGCCTGTATGTCCAGGGCCTGTATAAGAGCAAGGAGTCTATCCTTTTCCATCTTATACACACCACTGAGGTTCTTCGCCCAGCCCCGTAAGAAGCTCCTTAAATGCCTAATTTTATTCTGCCAACGCTCTAACGCAGTCTTGTCTCCAACACCTCTATCCCACTCCCGGGCAATCAAATCCAAAAACCCCTCCCGTTCAAACCATGACATCTCGAAGGAGAAGGTGTTCTTGTTACCCACATGGTTCGGCTCACCTGAGTCCATGAACAATGGGGTATGATCAGATATTCCCCTTGAAAGAGGTTGCACCGTCACCAGAGGGAACTTTTGTTCCCACTCCACGCTCGCAAGAACTCGATCAAGTTTTTCATAGGTTGGGTGTGGTAGAGCATTAGCCCAGGTAAACTTTCTACCAGAAAGCTCTATCTCTCTCAGATCCAAGCTTTCAATAATGATATTGAACATGAACGACCATCTGCCGTCAAAGTTATCATTGTTCTTCTTCTCTCTCCTCCTGATGATATTGAAATCACCTCCCACTAAAATTGGAAGCTGTTCTGACCCACAGATACAAACCAGGTCCGCCAGAAACTCCGCTTTAAGCTCGGGCTGTGCGGTACCATACACCGCCACCAAAGCCCAGTTAAAACCATCTATCCTAGACCTGGCTCGAAACTTCACCGCGAAGTCGCCCATCACTACGCTTCGGACTTCAAGCGAATCGCATCTCACACCCAGTAAGATACCACCCGACCTTCCTCGCGGAGGGAGGCAATGCCAATCAAAATCAATACCACCCACCAAATAAGAGAGAAACTGGGGTGCAAAGTTATCTCTACCCGTCTCCGATAGAGCAACAAAATCTAACCTCTGCTCTAAAGCTGCCTCAGCAAGGAATCTTCTTTTAGCCAAGTTGTTCAGACCTCTGCTATTCCAAAATATTCCTCTCATAATTCATCATGGAATTTTTTAGTGGTTCGAATCCTAGCACTCCTACGAACTGCGGAATCGGGATAGATTTTCTGATTCCACTTACGCTTAGGTTTACTAGGTTCTGTCGCCCGGTCCTCATAACCGGGTTCGCAAATATTACTATCATCAATCTCTAGGGGTACATCATCTTCGTCAGAGTCATTATTGGGTGGTGCTAAATCCGCACATAGATTATCTAGCACTCTGACCCCTAACGCATCAATCTCATCATCCTTCATTGGTTTAACGGCTGCCAGATTACGAATAGTGTCTAAGACACGTTCCGCCTTCAAATCTAATAAATCATTCACCGAATTGGAAATCTCAATAAGAAAAGACAAAACTTTTCTTATGAATTCTCTCTCCTCCACCTCATCATTTATCCTATGTGGCACTCCTAAGATAGCACCATTGTACATGCCCTAACCGACACATGTTAAGAGGGAACGTGGGTGCTAAAGGAGTTGTAAGCCAACATAAAAAAAAGGAGGTGTAAGCCCCATCACTGAAAGAAAAAAGGAGGTGGAACGTCGAACGTATTCAGATTCGTCCTACCCAGCGGCAAGCAGATGAGGATACGGTCGCACTGTCGCCTCGCCGATGGCTGCACGCATCTCCCCGGACCAGAGGGGATAACGACGCAAGCAAGGCGGCGGCACCGGTGCCTAGTAGACACCGGATGGGGCCGCCCGGGGAAGCGAAATCCCGACGGCGCGCGTGCCCGTGCCACCGGCGATCCAGAAGCAACCGAATGGTACGAACGTCCGGTGTTCTCCTCCTTCCTTCTTTCGTCTTGTCCAGCTACCAGCGCACTCTGGCATGGCCTGCGTGGCAGGCGGGACTGGACCAACCTGACATCGGTGTTCGTCGAGGACATTGCCGGCCGGCTGCTCTCCGTCGACGTGTCCGAGTACCTGCGCTTCAGGGCCGTGTGCGCGCCCTGGCGCGAGCAGGCGTCGACCCCATCGCGTCTCCGCCTCAGGAACACAACCACCAACGCCCGCGTCGGGCTGGATCTCCCGGTGTTGGCAGACAGCCACCTCCTCAGCGTCCTCGACGGCCTCCTTGTCCTGTGCGACAAGGACACAAGCGCCGTCCACCTCCTCCATCCGCTCACCGGCGCGCTAGCCGAGTTCCCCGTCATCGCGAACATGCGTGACCGGGGCGGCGCCCGGGTCGCCATGGACGCGTTCAGGTCCCGGTTCCCCGGCCTCGGCCCCGAGCCGCCGAATAGATACGACATCGACTAGCCCGCCTTCAACACGGTGTTCACCAGCGCTGGCGTAGACGAGTCCACCTCGCCGCCGACCCTCCAGCTCCAAGCCTGGTGATGCGCACTGGGAGCCCCTGTACGCACCCCGCGAGTTGATGAACAATGAATTGGCCATGTTAGTTACACTTACATTTGTGCCAGAGGATCACCATTTTGTACCTCGACGACGAAACGAAAAGAAAGTCGTTTCGTGCCCGAGCAAGACTGCGAGGAGTCATGCATCTGCCTAATTTAAAGTGTGAGAGAATGATTTGTATCTCCCGTGCCTCAAAAATAAACCTACTAACTGATTGTGGTGCTCATGAGTTTTGTAGCTTGGTGTCATACTTGCCACATGCTTTGGTTACCTTGTTTAATTTTGTGTGTGTTCGGGTCTATATATACACTCTCATATTTCACCATGGATCTTTGAATACTCAGATATCAGAATGCAATTTCGTATGTATCTACCAAGGACCATCTTCAGTGAGCAAGCCCTATCTATACAAGATATTCAGTGTCATGGCACTAGTTCAGATATTAGAGGAAATTGACCACCTCGTATACTCTGTTTGGGCTCATGGTTTCCGGCTTTAAACAGGCTTTTAGAGCATCTCTAATAGATGATCCAAATGTAAAAGTAACTAATTTTTGAATTGTCTGAGGCCAAAAACGCAGTTCCAAGAAACGATCCATATGTAAAAAAATGAACAACGGCCTGTTTGTGATGTAAAATACAACAGCTCGCGGTGCAAATTTACATCACGAGGTGCATCTGGTCCAAAACCAGCCGCCGCCCGCGAACGCCCAACCGTCAGTTCCTTTCCTTTCCCGTCCGCCGCCACCGCCCCGCCGCACGCCCCCCGCATCAGATCCGGCCCCGCCCCGCTCCCCGCCGCTGTTTCCACGCCGTCCGCCGCTGTTTCCACGCCGCCCGCCGCCCGCTCACCGTGGATCCGGCCACGGTTGCGGCACACGCAACCGCGCCATGCGCCGCCGCCCCGCCCCGTCCGCCGCAGCTCCGCCCGGCGCCGCTCCGCCCACCGTAGCTCCGACCCGCCCCGGCTTCGTCTGCCGCCGCCCCACAGCTCCGCCCCGCCCGGCTCCGTTCGCCACCACCCCGCACGTAGCTCCGCCCCGCCCGGCTCCGTTCTCCACCACCCCGCATGCCGCCGCCGCCCCGCAGCTCCACACCTCCCGGCTCCGTCCGCCACCGCCCCACCCTACTCCGTCCGCCACCGCCCCTCAGCTCCGCCTCGCCTGACTCCGTTCGCCACCGCCCCGGCTGCACGCCGCCGCCGCTCCACCGCTCTCCGATGGTGCCCGAGAAGACGCCGAAGGGCAAGTCGGGCTTCTTCAGCGTGAGGCAGAAGCCCTCCGATAACTTCGGAGTGGAGTTCGCCAATGCCGGGAGGCATTGGTGGATCGGCACGTACCCCTCCACCCACGAGGCCACGCGTGCCTACGACGTGGCGGTGTGGCGTGACGAGAGGCCTCGGGAGCACCTCAACTTCCCAGAGATCGAGAGTCGGGCGGAAGCAGAGATGCTTGCGCCACAGGGCATCAAGATGAAGGAGATCCCGACGAAGAAGAAGACGATGAAGAAGCCATCGGTTGTCGTCAGTGCCGGCGAGACCGACGAGGAGGCGATGGCGAGGTTTCTCGGGAGCATCCGGAGTACGTCCAGACCGAGCTGGAGTACTACTGGAAGCATGAGGAGGAGCAGAAGAAGAAGGGGCGAAGGAGGAGGACGAGGCCGGTCCCTCGACGGTGATCCCCATCGAGTCCTCTTCCGAGGAGGTCTGGACAGACTTCTTAGAGGAGGAGGAGGAGGGGTGTGAAGACCCGGAGAAGGAGGAGTTCTGGGCGCAGTTTCGGAGCTCTAACGATGAGGAGTAGTTTATCTAGTAGTTTGAATAAGTAGTAGTTGAAGTTCATGTATGAAACTATGTTGAATTTGATGTTTGAACTATGTTGAATGGCTTAGTAGTTTGTCGTTTTAAGAAATTTACATCTTCATTTTGGACCATCTATTGAAGTTGCTCTTTTGGACTATCAATTTGGACCATCTGTTGGAGTTGAGCTTTTTTCGAAGCTCGAAAACACACTTTTTGGCGGTTCAAATTTTACATCTCCGGTTTTGGACCGCCAAATTTTGGACCATCTATTGGAGATGCTCTTACAACCTTACAGTGCAAGGGATTCGGCTTCATTTAATTTAATTTGTCTAAGAATGGTTCTGAAATATGTTGCAGTGAAAAGTGCTAGAGCGAACAAAGAGTCTTACGTTTAAAAAACAGAGTGACTCCGAGCTGTCAACATGCACATTACTTTAGTTCATGGGAGAATTGTACATGAACCTTACATTGTTAAAGACATACGGTATATCAATTCTTAGATGTTGCGCAGGACAAACGATTGTGATAAAAAATCCGACCTTTGTTGAAAGAGGAGCAAAAAACTATCATTGTTTGAAGGGAAAAGCTGTGAATCCACCAGCCGAAAACAGTAACACGTCCGCCGCCTTGCACGCGTGTCACGCGTCCCGTGGGCCACATGCAAGCCACGTCTGAAAACCTCCTCACGTGATGCTTATCTTATCCTCCCAGGCAATGACCTCCATGATTTATTTATCCAGCAACATATCCTCTAGTGCGTCTTGCGCAGCCGCAACCAACTGAATCATGCCAGCCGAGGCTCCGGCGCCGGCGAGCAAGTGCTCGGCCGTCCATGTCCCTCCTCATTTCCTTGCTCATACATACTGTCACTCTCACCAATTTAATCAACGCCGCCTTTGACTCGAGCAACACTGATGCACGGACTACACCGCTCCATCGCCGCCCACCTCCACGAGGCACACCGCCGTTGGAGCCTCGTCCGCCGTCTCCCATCGTTCCACGTCACGATGTTCTAGAGGAGCATGGCGTCCATGGTTGTCGGCTTGTCGCCTCCTCGAGCTCAGTTGCAACCGCCGGTGCCGCCGCAGTACAGTTCCTGCAACATTATCTCTGTTCCGTAAAATTTCCGCAACAAGGCCTCTATTGTAGAAAAAAATTATAAATATTTCTGTAACATGATCTTTGCTGCAAAAAAAAAAAAAAATCTGCAACACAACCTTCATTGCAAATGTTTCTGCAACACGATTTCTACTGCAAAGAAAATCTACAAACGTTTCTGCAACCTGCGAGAAAATTCTGCAACACAACCTTTGTTGCAAATATTTCTGCAACATGATTTATGTTACAAAAGATTCCGCAACAAGGCTTTTGTTGCAAAAATAAAGGACGGCACAAGATCGCTAGATTGTCTCGCATCTGACGGCTCGCGAGGCGACGGATCTTTTAAAAAGATCTGCCTGCCCACGTGTAGCATCTTCCTTGTTTGAATCATTTTTAGATGAAGATTTTCCAATTAAGTAAGGGAGTAAAACTCCACACCTATGATTTTTGCAAGCTTCAGGAGACTAAACAAGCAACAAACGTCGAAGGTGAAGTGTAGGCAAGTTTGAGAACTCGTGGCTAAACCTATTTTGAATCTCTGACCACACTTGTGACCATTAGCTTCTATTCTCTTGATTCTTCAAGAACTAGACATGGATGCCATGATTTCTTCTTGTCATGCGCTTGGACCATTGATATGGCACATTAAGATGATGAAACCTGTCAGTTCTACAAGTAACATATTTTCTTATTATGCCATAAAAAATATCTTGCTACTATAGCGGATAATATATGAGTTAATTTCTACTTATATAACGTGTGCCTCTAAGGGCCAAGCTATGCAATAATAGATTTGAGCCAGGCTTTGAGACTCACTCGTATGCCTTATTTTGAAGTCCGGGAGGACCGAGTCATATCTTCCGCGCCTTAAATAAACCTAACAATTCGTAGTCGTCAAGAGATAAAGTGTTTTAGCTCAAATTATCTAGTGCACTAGAGCCGTTGTATATGGTAAACTTTTAACAAATGGTTCATTTATATCTCCAGCGTAATTATTAACAATACACTCATGAGTTGTGTAATACATTTTTGAATTTAATGAGTTTTGGAACTTGATGTCGTGCTTCCCACATGTTTTTTTTCTCTCACTAAGTTTCTTTAGTGTTGAGCTCCCTATATACCTTCACATATTTCACGAGATGTTTGCACTATCACTTTAGACCTCTGGTTACTTAGCTTACAATCAAAATGCAAATTTCATCTACCACACATGATCTTTAGCTAGGTAACAAGTCTAATGTTTTTATCATGGCGCCACTTGAGATATTAGAGGAAACTGGCCATCTACTATAAAGTCCAGACTGGCTCTCGCT
Organism: Triticum monococcum; assembly: GCA_034509565.1. Taxonomy (NCBI): domain Eukaryota; kingdom Viridiplantae; phylum Streptophyta; class Magnoliopsida; order Poales; family Poaceae; genus Triticum; species Triticum monococcum. The sequence goes on from CM067847.1 coordinate 26,871,280, forward strand.
CCTTAGCATCATCTTGGCGATATCTAAACAATGCAACATTGATATAGATGCAGTTTATTAGTCACTTTCTTTAGTGATGCAAGCACAACCTAACATTCAACGCAGAACTAGTCATATGACCCCGACAAAGCAATTATTCCTAATCTGAACAAATTGGGCTTGACCGGTAGCTATCAATTGCATGCGTTCCCTGGGAGAGGAATTGTATTTAGTGTATAATTTCTTTCTTTCTTTGTTTGTTTGAACTCTAGTGTACATTTTCTTTGTGTGTGTCAAATGCAATATGCTGAGAAAACCAAGGGGGGAAAGAGCTTTACATCAAAGTGCATTATGTGTGATCCTATTATTTAGTCTAATGAAATGCAATGCATTCATGACGGAATTTGAAAACCATGATAAACCATTTTGATCGAAATCAAAGTCGAACTCGTCAAGAAAAAAAAATATTAACCCGAGTCGGCGAGGAGTGGCTACTACCTTGGCTGGCCAATGGCCAGATCCACAAGTCGGTGTACATGATGGAAATGGGGGTGAGGGGGGGCTTTTATCACCTGTAATGTAGGTTAATAGTCCCTCCTTCCCATAATATAAGAACGTTTTTGACACTGTCAAAAACGTTCTTATATTATGGGACGGAGGGAGTATCTCCCAAGTTGGGACAAATATGTTTCTCCATAGTGGACCAATAGTGCTACTAGCAAGCAGAGGATGTTACCAGTGTAGAAGATGTTTAGTCTCATAGGTCTCTCCCAAGCTATCACAACAAGTACAATGCACTATGTATGTCATTATTAGTGACCGGCTGGTGGTTGAGTTGTGAGGTCATCACTAACCAGAAGGCATTGACCGGCTGGTGGTTCAGTTGTGAGGCTGGGAAGTGAAATTCTCCCCTAATTTTTAAGATCCGGAGCGATAACTCCTCCCGAGATCCCATCTGCCCCTGCGCCGCTCCCTCCCCGGGGCTACACGGGCGGCGACCCCCCCCCCCCCCCCCAGCCTCTCCTCGCCCCACCCACCCCATTCACCCCCTCGCCGTCGCCGGTGGCCTCCGGCAGGCAAAGCCTGCACGGAGCCGGTGGCGGCGGGGCTCATGCTCCTCATCGGCTGCTGTTTTGATGGGGAGATCTTAGGCGGCTGGTGACTGTCCGGAGCTCGTCTTCACGGCGGCGTCCTCGATCGTGGCAGCGGTGGTCGCTGGCGCACAGCGCGGTGTCGCCATGATGGGAGCTCCGTCGTGGCCGTGCGGTCGCAGTCTTGGCCGCCCATGCGGGCCCGATCTGGGTCTGTCACATCCCTGTGTTAGTCATGCATTAGGTTTGGTTGAACATGTGCATCCTGTTTAAATTTATTTTAAATTTGAAATGGGGATGACAGAACCCCCAGCACCCCCCTGGAACAACTAGGGTTTACTAAAAACTTTTTCAATGAACCTGAAATGCCCTTCTAAAAAGCCCACCCTTTTTGTTTTGGGTTAAAACCTTTGACAAAAATGGTGCATATTTTTCTAGGACATCTTAAGGTCATTGGATTAATTCTTATAGTATTTGCATTTGGGCATTTAAATGCTATAAAATATTTTAAAGGCTCAACTAATCATAAACTAAAATGTTTGCTGTTGGATATATTCTAAGCAGTAGCCATGATTAATTTTATCATTTTTGGAAATGCCCTGGCATTTTTAATAAAGCCCTGAAGTTACAGAAATAATAGAATAAATGAAAAACAGAAAAGAGAGAGAGAACAGAGACTTACCTGGCGTAGCCCACCTAGCCCACCAGCTCGGCCCAGTCCACTGGCTCGCGCCAGTCATCCTCCTCCTCTCGCTAGGAGGACGAGAGCCACGTGGCCGGCGCCCACAGCCACACGCCGGCCACCTCCTGCTTCCGCCGACGCCCCGGACGCACTACTAGAAAAAGGGCTATAGATGGGATTGACACTAATGGCGCACCTGACAAGCGGTGCGCCATTAGTACACCATCTGGTACGCCATTAGAGTTGAAACTACTAATGGCGCACCTGGCACAGGGTGCGCCATTAGTATCAATTTTTTTTGGAACTAGTGCGCCTGTCCAAACATACTAATGACGCATCCAGACAAAGTGCGCCATTACTAGTTGTAACTAGTAATGGCGCACCTGTCGGAAAGTGCGCCACTAATGTTGTTTTTTTTATTATATTTTTATTCCCTTTTTTGCAAAACTACTAATGGCGCACTATTGCACCGTGCGCCATTAATAGTTCAAACTAGTAATGGCGCACTGCGGGACAGTGCGCCATTAGTATTTTTTTTTGCAAAACTACTAATGGCGCATCACTAGATGGTGCGCCATTAGTAACCTGGATTACTAATGGCGCATTTGGTATTGGTGCGCCATTAGTAAGTGGGCAGCAACAAGATATTTTGGGGAGCCTCTCCTACCCACACTCACTTTCTCCCCACTTCATTCTCTCCACCTCCTCCTTGTCTCGGGTGCCTCCTCTTTTTCACCTCATTTCCACCATAGATTCATTCAATTTAAGTGGTTAAATTACCTTGTTTTGATAGGTAAGTAATGGGGGAAGCTATATTTATGTATTTCTCCCTACAACAATGTGCACATGCACTTGTTATGGCCTAGCTAGATCTATGTATGTTCGTGGTGTTGCATATGTTTGTGGTGTTGCATATGTGTTTGTGTTTGAAGGTGTACCGGTATTTGAAATGCGATAGTTGCCAATATTTTGCCGGAATGTTGACTCATTTCCGTTTCCGCGAGAATTTTGGCATTAAGCATTCTTTTTGGTCCTATTTTTAGGGGAAGTCATGCCAAATTTTTTCTTGGTTCTAAAATATCGTTTTTCTCTACCCCGCAGGCGACCATGGTCCGCATGATAACCGAAGGCATCGTGAATAGGTTTTTGAGATCCGCAAAGGCCGAGATGCTTCAAAAGAACGAGACGGAGATAAGATGTCCGTGTCGAAGATGCAAGCTGAAGAGCCTTATTGCGGACCCGGAATCCGGGCAGGTGCGGGACCACCTGCTCTTGCGTGGTTGCATGGATGGCTATCGGTGGCAAGGTGATGAAGATGACTACGAAGTCGTTCATGGGGGCCGGGCAAGAAATGAGGAAGGGCAGCAAGACAACCACCGCGGCTCGGGGGGGCGAGAAGACGAAGAATCCCCAGGAGATGATCACGACGGTGATGCTGTACACAGTCATCATGTAGAAGATGCAGGACATGATGATGAGGAAGATGCCGGAGAAGACGACGCTGGACCATCGATGGGCTGGGTGCAGGACCCTCATATTCAAGAGCTGCTTCTTAAGCAGACGGATAACGCAAGAGCTGCCGCCCGAGAGAAAGCCAAGATGGATCAACTTGAGTTAGACGCGGTCACTCCATTGTATGAAGGATGCAGGCCCGAGGATACCCGCCTGAATGTAACGCTCATGGCTCTGGAGATGAAGGTAAAACACAAAATGACCGACGCATGCTTCGACGAGAACATGTCATTCTGGCACGAACGTCTTCCCAAGGGGAACAAGTGCCCGACCAGTTTGGAGGAGGCGAAGAAAATCGTGTGTCCTCTGGATTTACCGCACGTGAAATACCATGTGTGCATGAACAATTGCATCATTTATCGGGACGAGCACGCGGAGTCTACCATATGTCCGGTGTGCGGCGTCACTCGATACAAGAAGAAGAAAAAAGCTCCTCGAAAAGTGGTGTGGTACTTTCCGATCACTCCTCATCTGCAGCGGTATTTTGCGGACCCTAAGGTAGCAAAGCTCCTGCGTTGGCACGCGGATAGGGAGGAGAAGAAGCGAGAAGATGATGCAAATGATCCGGAGATAGATAAAAAAGACAAGATGCTGAGTCACCCTAAGGATGCGAGCCAGTGGCAAGCGTTGAACTTCGAAGACCCAGAATTTGGGAACGATCCAAGGAACATCGTGCTGGGCGCGAGCACCGATGGAGTCAATCCGTTTGGCAGCCAGAGAAGCACACATAGCACCTGGCCTGTGTTTGTGTGGATGGACAACCTTCCCCCCTTGTTGTGCATGAAGAGGAAGTACATTCACATGAGTATGCTAATTGAAGGACCGAAACAACCAGGGAACGACATCAATCTGTATTTGGGGCTGCTAAAAGAGGAGTTTGACACGCTGTGGAAAACTCCAGCCAATACGTGGGACACCGCGGAGAAAGAATATTTCCCTATGAGAGCCGCGCTGCTCATGACGGTGCATGACTATCTCGGTTACGGATATGTCGCGGGGCAGGTGGTCCACGGATTTTCTGGATGCGCCAGGTGCATGGATGACACAACGTATCGCTAGCTAGATAGAGATCCCGGGTCTTCGAAAACCGTGTTCATGGGACATCGAAGGTGGCTTCGCGACGATGACCCGTGGAGAAAATGCAAGGATCTGTTTGATGGTGAAACCGAACCCCGAGGATGCCCGCGTACAAGGAGCGGCGAGGAAATAGACGAGCTGTTGAAAAATTGGAAAGACTGCCCACTACCGGGAAAGAAGCAAAAGGCGTCAGAGCCGGGAAAGAAGCGAAAGGCACCAGAGCCGCTGCTGAAGGTATGGAAAACGAGGTCTGTTTTCTGGGACTTGCCGTACTGGAAGATCCACCGTGTGCCTCACAGCCTTGATGTCATGCATATCACGAAGAACGTGTGCGAGAGTCTGCTTGGTACCCTACTCAACATGCCAGAGAGGACCAAAGATGGGCCGAAAGCAAGGGCAGACTTGAAATCAATGGGCATCAGGCAGGAGCTTCACACTATATATGATGATCATGATGATGATGATGATGATGATGATGAGGCGAAGCAGGACACGGAAAGTCGTCGCAAAGGCAAGAAGGCCAAGAAGACCGGAAATGACTACCCTCCCGCGTGCTTCACTCTAAGTCAGGAGGAGATCGAGCAGTTTTTCACCTGCCTCGTAGGAGTAAAACTTCCTTACGGTTACGCGGGGAAGATAAGCAGATACCTAGACCCAGCGAAGCAGAAGTTCAGTGGGATGAACTCTCACGACTGTCACGTGCTGAAGACGCAGATACTTCCAGTTGCAATCCGTGGGATCATGGACGCGCACGTCCGTGAAACCCTATTTGGCCTATGCAACTTTTTCGACGTCATCTCTCGGAAGTCTGTTGGCGTGAGGCAACTTAGAAGGCTACAGGAAGAGATCGTGGTGATACTATGCGAGCTTGAGATGTACTTCCCGCCCGCATTCTTCGACGTTATGGTGCATCTGCTGGTCCATATCGTGGACGATATCATCCAACTCGGGCCGACGTTCATGCACAGCATGATGCCGTTCGAAAGGATGAATGGTGTCATCAAAGGATACGTTCGCAACATGTCACGTCCAGAGGGAAGCATAGCCAGGGGCTTTCTGACCGAAGAGTGCATCTCCTACTGCACGAATTATCTAGGCATCGCGAACCCCGTTGGTCTGCCCGTCAACAGGCACCTCGGCAGGCTCGCTGGATGGGGTCACCGTGAGGGTCGTCGCGAAATGCATGTCGACTTCGAGGGTCGACTCGCCGACTTTGAAAGAGCAAACCTAGTCGCGCTACAACACATAGACTTGGTCGATCCTTGGGTGGTACAGCACAAAACCTTTATTAAGAAGACGTACAATGACCGAGGCCAACAGAGGACGGACGGAGATATACTCAAAGAGCACAACTCATGTTTCACGCGTTGGTTCAAGCAGAAGCTTCTGTCGTACCCTTTACATGAGGATTCTTCCGCAGAAGAACAACTCATATTCGCCTTGTCACAGGGCGTCGAGCACAACCTGATGACCTATGAGGCGTACGATATCAACGGCTACACATTCTACACCGAGGCCAAGGACATGAAGAGCGATGGTTATCAGAACTCCGGGGTAACGATGGAATCCTACACCGGTAACGACAAGGACAGATACTACGGAAGGATCAAGGAGATCTGGGAGCTGAGCTACGCTGGAGAGAAGGTCCCGATGTTCCGTGTCAGATGGGCCAAGAGCGTCCTAAAAGAAGACCGGTATTTCACCACCATGGTTATACCCGAAGCCAAATCCAAGACCGCGGGCACAAACGTCACCGCGAAAAATGAGCCATGGGTACTGGCTTCCCAAGTGGACCAATGCTTCTTCATTACCGACCCGTCAAAGCCCAGTCGTGTTGTCGTGAGGAGAGGCAAAAGGAAGATCATCGGAATGGATGGAGTAGCCAATGAGCAAGACTTCGACAAGTACGGCGACCCGAGGATCGAACATGACGACGATGATGAAGTAGCAGCATACACCACAAGAAGAAGCAGGACCACCCTACCTAAAGGACGTCCGTTCCACAGAAGAACTCCATTTGCGAAAAAGAAGGGCAAGAAGATTGTGAACAGATAGCTAGCTAAGATCGATTGTATTTAAATCGTAGCCTTCATTTCTCGATTGTATTTCATGGGCACTTTTTGAACTATCATGAATATTTTTAAATTTCATGGACACTCGATCTCCATCCCCCTCCATCTCGATCGCTATCCCACCCTCGATTCCCCTACTCAACCGCCGCCGTCGACCCCCCGCACCCCTCCCCTACTCAACCGCCGCCGCCGACCCCCCGCACCCCGCGCACCCTCCCCTACTCAACCGCCGCCGCCGACCCCCCGCACCCCTCCCCTACTCAACCGCCGCCGCCGACTGTCTTATAAAAAAATATTACTGTTACTGTCTTATAAAAAATATTACTGTTATGATTTAAACAAGTTTAAAAAATTATTACTGTCTTATAATTTAAACAAGTTTAAAAAAATATTACTGTTATGATTTAAATAAGTTAAAAAATGTACTAATGGCGCACCTCACCGTGGTGCGCCATTAGTATGGATGTACTTATGGCGCACCGATGGGTGGTGCGCCATTAGTATTGTGCCATTGCTATAAGAAAAAAAACTACTAATGGCGCACAACGGTGAGGTGCGCCATTAGTATGGATGTACTTATGGCGCACCAAGGGGTGGTGCGCCATTAGTATTGTGCCGCCCCCATCCATATTTCCTCCCGGCCCCTCCCTATCCCCTCTCTCTCCCTCGCCCTCGCCCTCGATCCCCTTCCCCTCTCCTCTCCCGACGCCGCCCTCTCCTCTCCCGACGCCGCCGCCCCGCCGCCCCATCGTCCTTGTCTTCCCGCCGCCCCGTCGTCCTCGTCTCCTCGGCGCCGCTCTCCCCGTCGCGTTGGACGCCATCGCCCCGCCGCCCTCGTCGCGGGTGGCCCGGACGCCACCCCGTCCACACCACCGTCGCCGGAGCACCACCACCACCCGGACCTCGTCGCCTCCCGGACCTCGTCACACCACCACCACCTGGACCTCGTCGCCCCACCTCGTCACCCCGTCCACACCACCGCCCCCATGAGCTCCCCCTCCTCCTCTCCCCTCTCCCCCTCTGTTGCTTGCTGCTTGCTACTTGCTGCTTGCTTGTAGTTCAGTAATGCTGCTTGCTGCTTGCTGAAGAAATTTTTAATTTTTGTATCAATGCTGCTTGCTGCTTGCTGAAGAAATTTTTAATAGGTCTGTGTGTTCAAGGATTAGGGTTCATGCATACTAGTACTACTCATCCCGCCCTTCTCTGCAATTAGGATTTGCTACAGCCTGCGATGGTAAAAAGCCTGAACCTCCTGTTGGATAACTTTACTTGATATCCTATTAATAGGTCTGTGTGCAAAACCGCAATAGTGACCATAGTTTTGCATTTGTTATAGCCTGCTATTGTCAAAAGGGATGAACCTAAATATATGCTACCGTAGCACTATTAGCCGTTATGGAAAAGTTCAGTTAGGTATGAGATGTGTGGCCTCAGCTGGGAGATTTCTTTTGCTTCCATGTGCTTGTATGGCTACTCTTGCATTCAGAAGAAAATTATATGTTAACCATCTGATGGTTGTACCCTGCTGTAATGAATAAAACTAGATGCTCTTGATCGCTGTATGGTGTCATAATCAGATGAACATAAACACCTGAACTGAAGTATGCAGCATATAAAAGGAGAACTAATTATAAATAGGAAGGGAACATCTGCTTGGAGATGCATATATTGTTTCACCTCTTCACATGCCAATGTATTTTCCATGTTGTGATGAAGGCCTTTTTTGCCTTGTCCACCCGAGAGGCCCTTGAGTTTGCTGGAATGTCGATTAACTTCCGTTCCGGAAAATTCGGGTACTCCATATGTCCTATTTTCAGCAAAGGTCATGCTGAAATTTTCCGTGAATTTTAGCATGACTTTGCTAAAAATAGGACATATGGGGTACTTGTGACTAATGCATGGGCCGGGGTATCTTAGTAGTTAATTAAGTAGGATCAAGTGCCCCTTTATTCTAGCTGCATTAAACCATAGGCGGCAATAGAGCCAAGTGATTAGGCCCAACTTAGAATTCTCCTCGGTGTCAACAAACCCTACATGATGAGACCATGATCTTGTTCCTTGACAATAACCAACTTTTTGACCAAACTTTGTTCCTATTTAGAGAGAAACATGGCCAACAACGATGAGGCCGGGGGTTCGGGCGTCAAGGCATTCTGGGAGCTGTCCCAGGAGATGGAGGAACAACCTCACTTGTATGAGGCCGCCGCCTTCCCCACCGATCCTGAGACCACTGATGGTACCGCCGAGGATGACCCCACTGATGCCACCACTGATGATGGTGGCGCATGCACAGATGGCAGCCAACCGAAGAGGCAACGGAAGGACCAGCGCCCGACCGTGCTCCGCACCCTCAAGGAGGAAGTTACTGAAGTGGACTCCGACGGGAATCCAACGGCGCCCGAACGAATAGTCAAGGGGTACTCGCTTCAGCTCGGGTGCATTCTCCGGAGCACCGTCTCGATCAACACCGAGAACCTCAGGCATCCTGACCGAGGGAATTTGCGCAACCTCCTCTTCACGAAGCTGCACGAACGATATAATTTCCCCGCTGAATTTGAAAACACAAGCCTCAAAGGGAATAAAGTGAATAATGCTACCCTCACGAAGATGAGCACGGCCATGTCTACTTGGAAAAGCAATGTGAAGAGAATGATCCAGAAAGGTGAGAGTTATGAGAAGATCAAGGAGAAAAATCCTTCGATCACCGAAGATGACTACAACGACTTCAAGATCAATTGCTCGAGCACCGCAAGCTCCGATTCAAGTAAGAGGGGGAAAGAAATGCGGGAGCTGAACTTAGGGGAACACACACTCGGTCCCGGCGGTTACAGAGTGGCGGAGCCTATATGGTACAAGGAGGATGCGGACCGTGCCGAGCAAGGCCTACCGCCCCTCTTCGATAAATACGGTGACAAGCAGACCAGGAACTTTGTCAGGGCCCGGTATAAGAAGGACCCAAAAAAAAAGGAGCTTACCACGGATCCGAAGACCAGGGAGCTTGAGCTTGTTCTGGCAAGGAATACACCCCCGCGTAATTAGCTTCATATGGTTGCATTCTAATTAATGAAGCCAAATTTCTAAATGGTTCACATTCCTTCCGCAGGCGACTGAAAGCAGTAGCGCGGGGTCGACTAAGAGCAACCCTTGGGACACCACTCTAAATAGGGCGTTGAATGTAATGAAGAACAAGGATAAGCTCAGTAAGCCGACGTCAGCTGGTCGTGTGGCCGGCAAAGGCTTGTCGACAAAATGGTCGTCATACTATAACACTGGTGGGCGAAAGGAGAAAAAGACCAGCTCGGAAAGCCAGGCGCGCGAGGTTCAAGAACTCAGGGCACAGGTGGCGCGGATTCCGGAGATGGTCCAAGAGCAAGTGGAACAACAACTCAGAAGGACGATCACCGCCATTGTGCCTACCTTGATCCAGGGGATTAGTGCGTGGATTGCGGGCGGCCAACAGGGGCCGCCCCTGATTCCTAGCTTCACATCCAGCAACTCGCAGAACGCGATGGCGGGGCCATTGGTGTCTCCGACGGAGGCGGCATTGGTGTCTCCGACGCCGGCACGGGAGCTTAATGCACCCGGGTGTACGCCGGCCGGCACCTCTGCAGCAAGCGGCCCCTCCGTCAACTGCACGCCCGCCGTTGGCGGTGCCTCGACATTAGCCGAGCTCGACGCCATCATCACGGTAACTAATTAAGCCTCTCTCGGCCGAGGACTTCATCTCCTTGCCTTTGACTGGGCATCCCTGACGCCCTACATGTTTTCGCAGGGCGCCGCCGATGTTCCGTGCACTCTCCTGCACTTCGTGAACAACGAGTTGGTCGATGTCGCCAAGGGCAAAATCGTTCAACCGGGCAACCCCTTGTTCCACGGTACCCATATGCCACCCAACTTGTTTAGGGTTCAACTGGTTCGGGTGCTGCCAGGCTGCAACGAGTTGTTACCTCCGATTCGACCCATCGGGGCCGACGATGATGACATGATGACCCTCAGCGCCTGCCTGAGCTGTCCCCTGCTTTGGCCGAAGAGCTAGATTCGTTTGGGGGCGGGGGACACCACCCCAAAGACAACACCGCCAGTCGTGCCGGCGCCAAGTCGGCCCCATGGCAAGACCGCCGCAACGGTGCCGGACATCCCTATGCCACTGGATCCAAACATGCATATGGCACAGGATCAAAACGACGACGACGACGATACATTTGCCAACATCGATCAGTACTTTGCCGATCATGGGTACGGTGGCGACTTCATGGGGCCTCCTTCTTAAGAACCCAACCCAACAAAAGACGTGTGCGATCTAGCTGGTACCGCGGAGAAGGCAAGTTGCAACAGGCGTCGTCTAGCGTTCAGCTCTCAGGAGACGCCTCCAGCTGCCGACTTCACCGAGCCTCAGGTAGGCGAGGAGCGAAATATTATCAGCCCCAACACACTCAAGAAGGCGGTTTGTGAGCAGAACTCGGTCCCATTACAGGAGAAGAAGAAGGCACGCAAAAGAAAGACTAACAAGGGTGCGGGCCAGCCGGCACCGAGTACGATCCGTGCTCAGGACAGGCCACCTGCACGTGAGGATATCTCGAGGAGGGTGCATGTGGCGGGTAGGCCGATGCTACTGAGAAATATGCTTGATGCTGCAACCGGTGCTATGCGGAGTCTGCATGATAGTGTTCTTTCTTTCGAGAAGCGGCGTCTCGGAGAGAAGGATGTGGCATACCCGGTTTTCGCGGCCAAGGTGCCAGAGGGCAAGGGCTTTGTGGATAACTCCATCGGGGGTACGATCGTCCTGCGGTTTGATGACATCCACGCTATGTTGAACCTTCATCCGCTGCACTACACCTTCATTCGGCTATTTTCGCTGAGTATGGAGATGCGGATCATTCGCGACAAGAGCCCGGACATCGTGATAGTCGACCCCTTCTACATGCGTGCCAAGATCTTGGGTAGCGCTGGGGACCGGAAAGTCGCGAGTTCTTACCTCGAAGGCGTCATTCTGGCAAACCAAGATAAGGATAGCTTCCTCGTGACTTACTTTCCCGAGTAAGTCCTCCCCTCAACCGCCCCGTAACATATGAATTCTTAGATTTCGATCGTTTTTCTTTTAACATTCCGTGTTTTCTGCAGTGACACACGTTGCACGCTCATCCTCCTAAGCCCCAAATATTCCATGGCCACATATTTCGACCCGGACCGTCAGTCGAACGTAGACTACACAAATGTCAAGAAGGTTCTTGATGATGTTCTCCCCGGCTACGTCAAATCTGGAGGCACCTTCACCAGGCCTATTCGTAAGTACGGCAAGCACGTGTTCTCCCACAATACGACGTTCTGCTGCGTCAAGCAGCCAACTGGCGGTCAGAAGGGTGCCTACTACGCCATCCATCACATGCGGGTGATCGTACGGGACCATCATCAACTTCTGCTACCGAGTAGACTCAAAGATTGGGCCGCGAGCGTGTCGGCAATCCAGGACGCGGACATCAGACAAGCATTCTTTCGCATCCAGTCGGAGTTTGCGGAAATCATCCATCAAGATGTCCTTCGTACCTCGGGGCAGTTCTACCTCAGAAATCAACCGTCCAACAGTGACATCGAGACAATCCTACAAATGCAGGCTGACAACGCCCGTTGTTTCATGACTCCCACGATAGACGGCGGCTTCATCCACGCTCCGGTCCCTTGAGTCGAGTCGAAAACAGTGATGCTGTGTCTAGTTCTGAAACATCGATTGGCTCATATGTTGTAATTAAACTTTAATGAACTTGTAGTATGTCTCTTTGGTTTCGAGAGTCGTTCAACTTAGATGTAATCGATGCTATTAATGTTTTGCTTTTCTCTTCCGATCGTTCTGTTGCATACTTATATGTTGCTTATGTATTGTCTGTGAATTGGTACTAACGTTTCGTTTGGCTACTACAAAGCGATGCCGAGGTATGTCGTGTACAAGGGTAAGGTTCCCGGAGTCTACAATGACTGGGAGGAGTGTCGGAGACAGGTTCACCGATTCAGCGGTAACAGTTACAAAGGGCACACCACTAGGGCCGAGGCCGAATCTAGATACGCCCGCTATCTAGCGGGAGAGGGGAGGGAGCGTTGGAGGAACCGGATGAAGACGAGTTTCATCGTGATGATGCTCATAGTGATGACCCCAGCTCTCTTCTATGTGATGGTAGTTTAGATGATCGATATCGACTTGTAATGTGAAGACAAACTTGCGGTCTCGAGACTTGTAATATAATGTTCTATCTTTGTTCAGTCTTTTCAACTCGGAGACTAATATGATGAATTATATTCGGAGACTAAAATGATGAATTGTATTCAGAGACTAATCTTCTATTTTATTCGATGAATCTGTTGTTGATGTGTGCTGTCTATATTTTGTCCAATTATATATTTTGTAACCTGTGCAAAAATCAGAAAATTAAAAAACAAAAAAAACCTAATATTCATACTAATGGCGCATCACATCATAGTGCGCCATTAGTGTGCCAAAGGATACTAATGGCGCATCATTATTAAACAGTGCGCCATTAGTATGCCGAAGATACTAATGGCGCATCCTGTTATTGTGCGCCATTAGTATGCCAAAGCACCTGGGTATACATGGCCCCCTGGGAGGCATACTAATGGCGCACCGTGGACTATACTAATGGCGCACCGCGTGGTGCGCCATTAGTATACCAGATACTAATGGCGCACCAGTGGTGCGCCATTAGTAAAATATACTAATGGCGTGCTACTAATGGCGCACCACTAATGCGCCATTAATGGCCAAATTAGGTGCGCCATTAGTAGGCCTTTTCCTAGTAGTGACGCGTCGACGAGTGCCACGCCGACCTCCTGGACCCCTCGACCGCTCCACTCTTCCCCCTGTCTCGCTCTCTCCCCCGAAGCAGGGCGCAGCCGTCACCGCCGACAGGCACCACCGCAGCCACCGCCGTCCACTCGTTGCCTCGCCGTGCCAAGAAGTTCCGCCGTCGTCCACTGCTTCGCCTCGACCCATCGCCGAGCGCTCGCTCGCCCCGGAGACGCTGCACCGAGCTCGTCTTCAACCTCAGTCGCCGGAGGTCCCCCTCGCCGCCCCGCTCACTCCAGCTCTTCCCCGAGCTCGCCGTTCGCTCCCCTGCAACCGCAGTGAGCTACCGACCCTTCTCCCCCTCTCCGTTCTAGCTCTCGTGCACCGTACGCGCCGCCTCGAGTTCGCCCGCATGCACTGCCGCCTGTGCTCGCCGCCGACGAGTCTCCGGCCATCTAATGGTCCGGCCGTCGTGCCAAGCTTCCTCCCCGCGTCGCGTAGAGCACTTACGTGCTCCGCTTGAGCCACCACGACCGTCACAACGACGACCCCGACCTCACCCGAGCCCCGGCGACCGGCAAGGTCGACGCCGGCGACGACTCCGGCCACCCCAGGCCCAACCACCCATACCACTCGACGCGGATGAGTGCCCGCGTCACTTAGATGCCCTCCGCCGGCCATTTGGTCGCCGAAGGAGGAAACCCGCACCCGTCCACCGTCCCTGGCCTTGCCGGCGACGAGCCCCGGGTCAACTCTGGCAAGTTTGACCAGGGTTGACCCCAGTTTGATTTTTCCCTGACTCACTGACGTGTGGGCCCGAGGCCACTAATTAAACTAGGTTAGTATTAGTTTAACACTAACTAAATTTAGTTAGTTAGTTGACACTGACAGATGGGACCCACAAGTCAGGGTTGACCTGGACCGCCTCAGTTGACCGCTGACGTTAGGCTGACGCAGTAAATCCTTTTCTGGATTTATTCTTTAATAGGAAATTCCAGAAAATAGCCAAAACTTCTAAAAATCATAGAAAATCAACCATAGCTCCAAATCAAACAAATTATATATGAAAAATGATCAGAAAAATTCAATCTATCCATCTGTAATGGTTTCATGCATGACAAAACAAGTTAACCTTGCTGTTTAAGAAAAATAAGAGAATGCACTAATAAGGCTATGTTAAATGAACTAACATTTAAATCTTTGATTCAAATGAGTTCATTCCCTTCTGTTTTAGCTTGTATTAGGCCAAGACACATTCATTTTGCCATGTCATAGCATGCATCATATTGTTGCATATTGTCATGTGTTGATTATGTTCGGTGTGTCTTTCGTGGTAGGTTCTGCCTCTGAGGATAACCCCGAGTATCCGTCTGAAGGGCAGTACCCTACTACCACTACATCAGGCAAGAAACCCATTGATCATTCTGATACAAATCCATGTTCTCTCTTCTGCTCTTGCTTACTGCATTAAGACAACGCGATTCAAACTGCTGTGTGCTACGGTAGTTGAACCCTTATCCTCTGCATGACCTGTCATTGCCACAGTAACTAGATGAAACCCACTAGCATGTGTAGGAGTTGGTTGAGCCATGTATGTGTTTCCCTACCTTGCTATTCCTGCTATGCTTAGAGTTGTGTCAGGTCTGGTTCATCTGGGTGATGGGCTAGAGTGAAATGATTATGTCGGTGATGTGAGGGATGTGTTGAACATGATTTGGTAAAGGTATCGATGAGAGGCCATGTTGGAGTACATGGTGGGTTGTTTCATTGAGGCCGTCCCTAAGAACTGAGATCTATATGTGTGATTTTAAGAATTAGCTACTACCATGCATTGGGATCCTTAATTGACCCTCTTGGCTTCTTAATCACCCTAGTACTCTGCCCAGGAGTTGCAATTAGTTTCTGGTGTTTGTAGGTTATGTGTTGGCGGCCGTGCGTAGCGCTGACCCTAGGGGTGGGCTATGTTGCGGTAGATGCACCGTGGCACGGTGTACCGAGTCACCCGTTTGGTGTCTCGGGAACCCTGTTCACATTGTTCGGGGTTGTATGTGGAAACCTCGGCCGGACTCCCTGCGGATGGAACCTGGATAGGCGATAAACCTGGACTAGAGGCTTGAGTGTTTAGGTAGGCCGTGGCCGACACCCTCGTTGGGCTTCCGCTTGAAGGTTGCCGAGTACATGTCGTGTAAACGGCGATAAGTGGTGAAAGCGTGTATGAAGAAGTACACCCCTGCAGGGTATAAAACTATTCGAATAGCCGCGTCCGCGATAAAGGACTACTTGGTTGCCTATACAGGTCATAGACAAGTTAATGGATACTACTAAAAGACTCAAGATAAGTGTGAGTACCGAGGATGGCCCTCTCATAGGATGACGAGGGAGGATCCCCGGTGGAGTATTGTGTTGGTG
This sequence comes from Triticum monococcum, assembly GCA_034509565.1. Classification (NCBI taxonomy): domain Eukaryota; kingdom Viridiplantae; phylum Streptophyta; class Magnoliopsida; order Poales; family Poaceae; genus Triticum; species Triticum monococcum. The sequence goes on from CM067847.1 coordinate 26,886,895, forward strand.
ATTAGTGGACTCGTGTGCAAAAAACCATTTTACTAGTGGAGTCTCGTAGGATAGCCTAACCAAGAGTCAAAGCTGGCTTGCTGCAATAACTCCACGACCTTCTTGAGAACACGCATGTATAGTAGGTTCTGATGTAAGACTTGCTGAGTACCTTTGTACTCATGTTTGCTTAATTACTGTTTTCAGACGACAATACCGCCCCCTCCGACGGGTTCTACGTAGACCTTGATGTCGACGAGTGACTAGCCACCCAGGCGGTGATCCTGGCCATGGAGGGCCCTATGTAGATAGACAGGCTTCGAGAAGCCTTCTTGCTTTCTAGTGTCTGTACTCAGACTATTTGCTTCCGCATGTGCTTGTATGCTTGTATGACTTGAGTGTCGGGTCATGTGACCCCTACCTGTATGAACATGTTATGTATGGCTCTCTGAAGCCTTTAAATAAAGTACTTGAGTTGTAGAGTTTTGTTGTGATGCCATGTTGTATTTGCACATATCGAGCATATTGTGTGTATGATTGAAATGCTTGGTATGTGTGGGATCCGACAATCTAGTTTTTTATCCTTGGCAGCCTTTCTTATGGGGAAATGTAGTCTAGCGCTCCTCGAGCCATAGTAGTCCGCTACAGCCCGGTTCACCGGAGACCTGCTAGCCCAGCACTATTGCTCAGGACACTGGACTGGCCGGCATGTGTTTCACTTCGTTCCTATGTCTGTCCCTTCGGGGAAATGTCATGCGGTGACATCCGGAGTCCTACCTAGCCTGCTACAGCCCGGGTTCCCCGGAGTCCTGTTAGCCCAGTGCTACAGCCTGGATTCACTCGCTGATGACCGACATGATCGATGTGATTCATGTATGCCTGTCTCCATAGGTCTGTGCCGCTTTGAGTTCACGACTAGCCATGTCGACCCGGGTTCTCTGTCATATGGATGCTAGCGACACTATCATATACGTGAGCCTAAAGGCGCAAACGGTCCCGGGCCATAGTAAGGCGACACCCGTGGGGATACCATGCGTGAGGCCGCAATGTGATATGAGGTGTTACTGACTAGATCGATGTGACTTGGAATCGGGGTCGTGACAGGTCCTCGCGGGCCGCGGCTGGCGCGGATGGTGGGGGCAAGATTCGGGCTCGGCCGGAGTGCCGTTCGCCGGATCTGGTATGGCGCGGTGCTGCGGCTCAGCACGCGGGCTGGTGGTGGTGCCATGGCCGGTCAGGCAGCAGCGGCGGCCGCGATGGTGGACGATCCGTGCATAGGACGCTTGATGGAGCCCATTGGAACAGATCTGGGTGAAGACCTGCTCGCGGCTGCTACCGAGGCCGGCAATGGCGGCACTATTCGATGTCGTTCCCTTGTTGAAGGCATCGCTGTTGAGAAGTTTCAGGCCACTATCTGCTACCTCCGGGGGAAACCCTATATCAGTAGATCGGATGACGACGACATTATTGTGTCGTTTCCCTCTTGTGGCGTCATTCTTGGAGGTGTACATGGGCTCGAGGGACCAGTGGATGGAATAATTGGTGGAGCGGTGTTTCATCCCGCACATTAATGGTGGCGTTTCTCGACGGCGTGGCGCAGTGGATGCTCGGCGCCCGATGTGTGGCGAGGGACTCACGCAGGAGGGTGACGTTATCAGGCGACGTGGTGGCGTTGATGGCAGAGAGGCCGGGCAAGGTGGTGCAGCAGTACATCACTGAAGATGGATTGATGGCAGGTGGCTGCGGTGGCCTCATACCCGGCAGGCGTCCTAGTTGAGGAGTGCGCCGGACTGGTAGGTGCCCCATACCTAGCGGGCGTCCTGGTTGGGACTTCAGGTCTTAGATGTTTAGGTTTGGCTGCGATGTCTGTTTGGTATTAGGCCCAGACTATCAGCGCCCCTTCATCAATTGGATAGAAGTAGCGATAGTTGTTGCTTAGACGGTGGCTTTAGTCTTACTATTGTATGATTTTGTAAGGTCTTGTGAGCATAATTAATAAAGTGGCCGTATGCATCCCTAGATGCAGAGGCAGGGGGTCCTCCTCCTTTTCTAAAAAAAAGCTGGCACGTTAGTGATGATAGTTTTGTCCGGGCGGTGTTATGTGACCCTGTAGTAGTACTTGGGCTCCACTACAGTTTAATATAACTCTATTAGACCAAACCAACACGAACTTTATTAGTTGGGCTCGTTTCTTCTTCTATTCTGGCCTTCAATCAGACACTTTTTCTTAATTAAACAGTAAACCACTTGTTGGACAGAGCTAAAAAAATTGAATGATCCAAATTAGAATATTAGGCAACTGACAATTAGTCGGTCCGATCTCTCAATCAAGCACAACGTTGTCGAGTGTGTTGCAACCGCCACCGGAGATTTATCTTTTGTTTGGTGTAGGTCTATAATCGGTTCATTTTGTTTAATTTTCATTATAGTCATGCTAAGAAATCAATGAGATGTAAGCCGAGGATCTATAATTGGCTGCTCCATGTGTGATTGGCTATAAGCCAATATATTCCACCATGCAAGTTGATGAACCTCCAGATGGCCATGCTCATCATCGGTCCTCCATCTAGGTCACATCATCAATGGAAAAAAATGTGTTTTATTACCCTAAGGAAGGTTTGTTTACTTGCTTGTTTCGGATCTGACTTTCCAACAATACATTGTGTTTTTTTACTTGGTCATGGAGCTTGATTAATCTTATGGGGCATTAACATGTGAGGAGGCAAGGTGTTGTCATTTCATTTTTGAAACTACAGGAACTAGACTACCACCTACAACATTTGATCCACCTGTGCAATTCTACTACATCACCGCCATCCCACACACAAAAAGAGCCAATTTCTATGCAAAGTAGAGTGATAGAAGTTTATTACATATTTCTACTTGGGGAGGTGGGTTCGGGTTAAGTGCCAACAAGCAAAGTGTCATAATCTTAATCTAGTGTGTCCATCTAAAATTCAATCTGTTGCACTGTAGTGGTTAGTTTGCATAACATGCATATTTTTAATGATGGGCTTATGTTGCTTTTTTGGTCCTCGAAGGGCCATGATAACATTGCAGTAGTGAACACACAGGCAAAACTTGGAGACTCATACATTTTCTCAGTTTGAAGTGCGAGACGAATGAATCGTATTTCTCACGCCTCTAAATAAACCTAACCAACAGTAGTGATCATGAGTTTTGTACCTTGGTATCATACTTGTCACATGCTTCTGATCCTTTGTGTGGTTTCTTGCATGTTCGGCGAAATATATACACTCATATTTCTCCATCAATGTTTAGACTATTCGTTTAGCTCTCTTCTCTGACTCTAACTTAGAAATCAGAATGCATTTTTTATGTACCAAACACCATCTTCAATATGCTAGCTATTATATCTGCAACTCTTTGCTTGTCATTGCAAATCTTGAGATATTAGAGGAAACTGGCTGGCTTGTATACTCGGATAGGGTTTATAGATTTGGTCTGAAAAAGAGTTTCCAAAATTTTACAACTGAGGGAGTTTCACTTTATTTAATCTTTCTAAGAATAACTCTCAAACAGGTGAGTACGTTGAGTTGATATATGAATCCAAGCATTCTTTTAGTTAGTATGGTGTGATTTGAAGTACTAGATAGAACGGCCTACCTCCTAGCTGTCAACATGCATTAGCTTAGTTCATGAGAGAATTGCACTTGTACAGTAACTTGGATTAAGCCTTACATTGTCCAAGACATATACCAGTTCTAAGATGTTACACGGACTAGATAACTCCAAAACAAGAGCAACCAACATTTGTGTGGATGGAGGACATAAAATATTCAGCCATCGTGGGAATCATTTTTAGATGAGATTTTGCCGATTAAGCTCAGGTTCTGCCTCACAGATGGCAGCAAAAAGTCCCCTAAATTGAACTTAGGATTTTTGCAGTAATATAGGACCAGGGGTGCCGGAGAGAAGCTGGGTGGGTGGGATTCGCTATGGGCCCACTGGGGGGGGGGGGGGTGTTCGATGGGCTACATGCGGACTGTTCATGCAACCCAAGGGTTGGCAGTGTGGTGGGTTCGTGTAGGCCTTAGCCCGTGGCTCTCTTCCCGCATGAAGATAACTCCAGTATTTTTCTTGTATTGCTTTGGTCTTCAGAGGAAAAAAATCTTCGTTGATCCTTGTTTTGGTGCTTTTATGCTGCTTTCCAACAATTTACCCTCCTCTTGTACAACATGTAAAATAAGAGGAAAATGCATTAGATTGATGCTACAAAATCTCATTAATAATGAGCACTTTATACAAAGAATGCAAAACGGATGTATCAGGCGCCCAAAATTTGGAGGCCTCACTCTCTTCGAATGGGAAGGAGCCCATCATCAACTCATCCGACGATGAGGAGTAGATAGATTTTAGCCTACTTAGGCACAATTTTAGCTAACTATGCCAACTGAATTATCTTCGGTTAGCCTTTTTTTGGGGATTTATGAATTCCAAGTTGGCATTGTTTATGTCTTTCCTCTAAAAGTTCTAGTCAAATATTCAAAGTAATGTTACTATGGACTGAGATCTTTATGTATTATATGCATTGTGTTATGTTTAGTTGTGCAATGTATTGTTCTATTGAGCATTATTTAGTTCAATTCTTGGGTTCAATTTTGTAATGTTATATATATGTGAAAAACAATTTGAAAATTATATATGCGAGAAACAGATAGAATTGATATATTTGTTGGGTGTTAAGCATGTTGTAGTTAACATGCCTTTCCATGGTTGAAATTTTGAAGTACTATGTTTATTTTTAATCAAGCTTTATTGATAGTGTGCTAGTTCTTGTTTAACATGATCAATACCTACTGGTTCTCATTCCTTAGCATAATATTGGCGGAATCTAGATAAGTTGACATTGATGCATTGTGTGTGGGAGCAGTTTCTTGGTCCCTTTCCCTAGAGGAGCAAGCACAACATGACTTCCATACAAGGGTTCATTTGTACAACAATGTGGGTTTCATCTTAAAATGGATCATATGATCCTCCCATATCTACGATGACCTTCGACAAATACAAGCGAGGATGCATAGAAACACTGACCACTTTTTTGGGCAGAACTACTACACCGATTAAATACCATGCTTACCTGATGACCTGCTTGTCCAAAGCAACTTACCTGATTAAGCTCCGTGTCAAAGATGCAATCGGCGGTGTTACTCACGGGATCCTCCTCCCCTCCCTCACAAAGCAACTTACCCCTAATCTGAATAAAGTGGGCTTGACCATCACGTTCATGTTCTAGGTAGTCATTGGCAGGGAAATTATTTGAAGGTAGACTTTTTTCCTGTGAACTCTACTCTCTCTCTCTCTCTCTCTCTCTCTCTGTGTGTGTGTGTGTGTGTGAGAGAGAGCACACGCGCAAGCGCAAGCGCGTGTGTTATAGGTTCATAAAATGACCCCTATAGGGTGTGGTAAAAATTTGAGAACATTATGGAAAAAATGGATGCACTTTGCGTACAAACTGAACACTCTTCGGCGAAGCATCGGAGCTTCCAACGGAAACTTTGGACTTTTATACATAACTCAATTATTTTTGCATCATTCCCCCTTCATATTTTTTGTATGTTTAACACACAATATTGAAATTGTCATGCTCAAATTTGGCCACTTCTTGAGTTGGTCTGCTATTTTTGAAGCATTAATTGATTTTCTAGCCACTAAAAAGTGTAAAATGCTCTTCCATTCAAAATAACATCTAAATGATCTTTGAACAGTTTGAAACGTGGCATGGGTTCATCATATGACCCCTATAGGGCGTGGTACATTTTTTATACTGTTACAGGAAAAACCGGATGCACTTCATGTAGGAACTGAACACTCCTCGACGAATGGAAACAATCACCTTCCACATTGAACTCAACTTTTTTTACAACATTTATACTTTAAAAAAAATTCTTTCTTGAATATACACCATTGAAAGCGTATGCTGAAGCCTGGTACTATTCTGGATCAATAAACATGATTTGTTCAAGCACTTTCCTTACTTACAAGATCTGTGGCGAGCGCCAACTATAGCTCGAAACTGCTAACTTTAGAAAAATTTGAAAAGTTTGCACGCGGATTAGTGAAATATTGCAATGTCGGTCATGATTCTCGCTTGCCACTGATATGTTGAGAACTAGTGGCAAGCGTCCTGCAGCCACCCACCACTATTGTTTCTATCCCACGGCTAATTATGTGAAAGCTTAAAAATGATAGATGATGGCTACAGCCCGCCATTGCTGAGCATTTAGCAGTGGTCGGCACTTTTTTCCACCCACCACTGAACTCTCCCCAAAATAGGTGTGGCAGGTCCCAGGCTATGCCGTCACTAATGTGACCCCACCTATAAGCCTTTTCCCAGCAGTGGGGTGGCTCGTGTAGCTTTTTGGTGCCTCCTCCATGTAAGATAAAAAATGATTTTCCTACAAGGAAAAATATCCATGCATCTGCCTAATTTGAAGTGTGAGAAGAATGATTGGTATATCCCATACATCAAAATCAACCTAACTAACTCTAGTTCTCATGAGTTTTATAGTTTGCTGTCATACTTGCCACATGCTTTCGTTCCCTTGGTTAATTTTGTTTGTGTTGGGCTCTATATATACACTCTCTTATTTGGCCATAGATGTTTGCACTATCTGTTTAGCTCTTTGATTGCGTACCCAGATATCATAATGCAATTTCTTTGCTACCAAGCACCATCTTCAGTGAGCAGGCTCTCATATCTGCAACATTTCTTATGTCATGACAACAGTTGAGATATTAGAGGAAACTGACCTCCTCATGTACTCTGTTTGGGCTCATTATTTTAGTCTTTCAACAGGTTTCCATAGCCTTACAGTGGAATGAGTTTCACTTCATTTAATTTGTCCAAGAACAGTTCTCAAATATGTTGTCGTGCAAAGTGCTAGATAGGTTTGAGTTTCTGCAGATTGTCAACTTGCATTAGTTTAGTTCATGGCAGAATTGTACAGGAACCTAGATTAAGATTTACATTGGCCATGTTACTTAGTCCTGGCAACGGACAAAAAGAAAAATATCCAACCTTGGTGGAAAGAGGGGCAAAAAGTTTGCCATTGTGTGAATCGTTTTTATATGAGATTTTATCAATCAAGTGAGGCTGTTAAACTCCATACCTATGATTTGGGCATGCTCTAGTAGACTAAACAAGCAACAACAGGTCAAAGACAAAGTGTAGGCAACTTTGATAAGTCATGGATAACCTATTTTGAACCTCTGACCATGACGCTAATGTCCATGTGACCATTCTCTTCTCTTGAAGAACTAGACATGGATGCTAGGATTTCTTCTTGTCATGTGCTTGGACCATCACTATGGCACATTAATTAACATGATGAAACAAATCACTACTGCAAGTAACCTATTTTATATGTCTTGTTTAATTACTAAAAGTAATGCTCATGATTTGTGTCATGCATTTTTCTAAGTTCATGAGTTGTGCAACTTGGTGTCATGCTTCTCACATGCTTTCATTTTCTTGCTAGGTTTCTTCATCGTTGGGCCTCAATATATACCCTCACATGTTTCGCCGGGTGCCATTTAGCCCTCTGATTACTTAGCTAAGAATCAGAATGCAACTTTTATCCACCCCACAACATCTTTAGCTTGGTGACATATCTACACTATTTTTGTTATCATGGTGCCAATTGAGATGTTAGAGGAAACTGACCGGCTCTTATATTTCATCTTGGCTTGTTGTCATTTCTTAGTGTTATGTTGGCGGTATCTCGACAAGTTGGACTTGATGCCTTGTGTGGTGGTTTTCTTTTATCAACCCCTTTATGTATAGATGCAAGAAAAATGTGAATTTTATATAAGGGTCCAATTGTCCGTATCCTAAGCCTTGCTTCACCCTCCGAAAGTATTGTTTGGAACCATGGTTCAGCCGCACCTATGCTCTGTTGGGGAACGCAGTAATTTCGAAAATTTTCCTACGCACACGCAAGATCATGGTGATGCACAGCAACGAGAGGGGAGAGTGTTGTCTACGTACCAACGCAGACCGACTGCGGAAGCGATCACACAACGTAGAGGAAGTAGTCGTACGTCTTCTTCCCGATCCGACCGATCCAAGCACCGTTACTCCGGCACCTCCGAGTTCTTAGCACACGTACAGCTCGATGACGTTCCTCAGGCTCCGATCCAGCAAAGCGTCGAGGAAGAGTTCCGTCAGCACGACGGCGTGATGACGATCTTGATGTACTACCGACGCAGGGCTTCGCCTAAGCACTGCAACGGTACGATCGAGGTGGAATTTGGTGGCAGGGGGCACCGCACACGGCTAAGGAACGATCTCAAGGATCAACTTGTGTGCCTTGGGGTGCCCCCTGCCCCCGTATATAAAGGTTGGAGGAGGGGGAGCCGGCCGGCCAGGGAGAGGAGGCGCAGGGGAGTCCTACTCCCACCGGGAGTAGGACTCCTCCCTCCAATCCTAATCCTATTAGGACTCCCGGGGGGGGGAAAGGAGAGAGAAGGGGGGCCGGCCCCCTATCCTAGTCCTACTAGGACTTGGGGAAAGGGGGGGCGCCGGCCAGCTTGTGGGCTTCCCTTTTTCTCTTTTCCACTAAGGCCCAATAGGCCCATTAGTCTCCCGGGGGGTTCCGGTAACCCTCCCGGTATTCCGATAAAATCCCGATTTCACCCGAAACACTTCCTATGTCCAAACATAGGCTTCCAATATATCAATCTTTACGTCTCGACCATTTCGAGACTCCTCGTCATGTCCGTGATCTCATCCGGGACTCCGAACAACCTTCGGTACATCAAAATGCATAAACTCATAATAACTGTCATCGTAACGTTAAGCGTGCGGACCCTACGGTTCGAGAACAATGTAGACATGACCGAGACACGTCTCCGGTCAATAACCAATAGCGGGACCTGGATGCCCATATTGGCTCCTACATATTCTACGAAGATCTTTATCGGTCAGACCGCATAACAACATGCGTTGTTCCCTTTGTCATCGGTATGTTACTTGCCCGAGATTCGATCGTCGGTATCCAATACCTAGTTCAATCTCGTTACTGGCAAGTCTCTTTACTCGTTCCGTAATACATCATCTCACAACTAACATATTAGTTGCAGTGCTTGCAAGGCTTATGTGATGTGCATTACCGAGAGGGCCCAGAGATACCTCTCCGACAATCGGAGTGACAAACCCTAATCTCGAAATACACCAACCCAACATCTACCATTGGAGACACCTGTAGTACTCCTTTATAATCACCCAGTTACATTGTGACGTTTGGTAGTACCCAAAGTGTTCCTCCGGTAAACGGGAGTTGCATAATCTCATAGTTATAGGAACATGTATAAGTCATGAAGAAAGCAATAGCAACATACTAAACGATCGGATGCTAAGCTAATGGAATGGGTCATGTCAATCAGATCATTCTACTAATGATGTGACCTCGTTAATCAAATAACAACTCTTTGTTCATGGTTAGGAAACATAACCATCTTTGATTAACGAGCTAGTCAAATAGAGGCATACTAGTGACACTCTGTTGGTCTATGTATTCACACATGTATTATGTTTCCGGTTAATACAATTCTAGCATGAATAATAAACATTTATCATGATATAAGGAAATAAATAATAACTTTATTATTGCCTCTAGGGCATATTTCCTTCAGTCTCCCACTTGCACTAGAGTCAATAATCTAGATTACACAGTAATGATTCTAACACCCATGGAGCCTTGGTGCTGATCATGTTTTGCTCGTGGAAGAGGCTTAGTCAACGGGTCTGCAACATTCAGATCCGTATGTATCTTGCAAATCTCTATGTCTCCCACCTGGACTAAATCCCGGATGGAGTTGAAGCGTCTCTTGATGTGTTTGGTTCTTTTGTGAAATCTGGATTCCTTTGCCAAGGCAATTGCACCAGTATTGTCACAGAAGATTTTCATTGGACCCGATGCACTAGGTATGACACCTAGATCGGATATGAACTCCTTCATCCAGACTCCTTCGTTCGCTGCTTCCGAAGCAGCTATGTACTCCGCTTCACATGTAGATCCCGCTACGACGCTTTGTTTAGAACTGCACCAACTGACAGCTCCACCGTTTAAAGTAAACACGTATCCGGTTTGCAATTTAGAATCGTACGGATCAGTGTCAAAGCTTGCATCAACGTAACCTCTTACGGTGAGCTCTTTGTCACCTCCATATACGAGAAACATATCCTTAGTCCTTTTCAGGTATTTCAGGATGTTCTTGACCGCTGTCCAGTGATCCATTCCTGGATTACTTTGGTACCTCCCTGCTAAACTTATAGCAAGGCACACATCAGGTCTGGTACACAGCATTGCATACATGATAGAGCCTATGGCTGAAGCATAGGGAACATCTTTCATTTTCTCTCTATCTTCTGCAGTGGTCGGGCATTGAGTCTTACTCAACTTCATACCTTATAACACAGGCAAGAACCCTTTTTTTGCTTGATCCATTTTGAACTTCTTCAAAATCTTGTCAAGGTATGTGCTCTGTGAAAGTCCAATTAAGCATTTAGATCTATCTCTATAGATCTTTATGCCTAATATGTAAGCAGCTTCCCCGAGGTCTTTCATCGAAAAACTTTTATTCAAGTATCCCTTTATGCTATCCAGAAATTCTATATCATTTCCAATCAGCAATATGTCATCCACATATAATATCAGAAATGCTACAGAGCTCCCACTCACTTTCTTGTAAATACAGGCTTCTCCAAAAGTCTGTATAAAGCCAAATGCTTTGATCACACTATCAAAGCGTTTATTCCAACTCCGAGATGCTTGCACCAGTCCATAAATGGATCGCTGGAGTTTGCATACTTTGTTAGCTCCCTTTGGATCGACAAAACCTTCTGGTTGTATCATATACAACTCTTCTTCCAGAAATCCATTCAGGAATGCAGTTTTGACATCCATCTGCCATATTTCATAATCATAAAATGCGGCAATTGCTAACATAATTCTGACGGACTTAAGCATCGCTACGGGTGAGAAGGTCTCATCGTAGTCAACTCCTTGAACTTGTCGAAAACCTTTCGCGACAAGTCGAGCTTTATAGACAGTAATATTACCGTCAGCGTCAGTCTTTTTCTTGAAGATCCATTTATTCTCAATTGCTTGCCGATCATCGGGCAAGTCAACCAAAGTCCATACTTTGTTTTCATACATGGATCCCATCTCAGATTTCATGGCCTCAAGCCACTTTGCGGAATCTGGGCTCACCATCGCTTCTTCATAGTTCGTAGGTTCATCATGATCTAGCATCATGACTTCCAGAACTGGATTACCGTACCACTCTGGTGCGGATCTCACTCTGGTTGATCTACGTGGTTCAGTAGTATCTTGTTCTGAAGCTTCATGATCATCATCATTAGCTTCCTCACTGATTGGTATAGGTGTCGCAGAAACAGTTTTCTGTGATGTACTATTTTCCAATAAGGGAGCAGGTACAGTTACCTCGTCAAGTTCTACTTTCCTCCCACTCACTTCTTTCGAGAGAAACTCCTTCTCTAGAAAGTTTCCGAATTTAGCAACAAAAGTCTTGCCTTCGGATCTGTGATAGAAGGTGTATCCAATAGTTTCCTTTGGATATCCTATGAAGACACACTTCTCCGATTTGGGTTCGAGCTTATCAGGTTGAAGCTTTTTCACATAAGTATCGCAGCCCCAAACTTTAAGAAACGACAACTTTGGTTTCTTGCCAAACCATAGTTCATAAGGTGTCGTCTCAACGGATTTTGATGGTGCCCTGTTTAACGTGAATGCGGCCGTCTCTAAAGCATAACCCCAAAACGATAGCGGTAAATCAGTAAGAGACATCATAGATCGCACCATATCTAGTAAAGTACGATTACGACGTTCGGACACACCATTACGTTGTGGTGTTCCGGGTGGCGTGAGTTGCGAAACTATTCCACAATTTTTCAAATGTACACCAAACTCGTAACTCAAATATTCTCCTCCACGATCAGATCGTAGAAACTTTATTTTCTTGTTACGATGATTTTCAACTTCACTCTGAAATTCTTTGAACTTTTCAAATGTTTCAGACTTATGTTTCATTAAGTAGATATACCCATATCTGCTTAAATCATCTGTGAAGGTGAGAAAATAACGATATCCCCCACGAGCCTCAATATTCATTGGACCACATACATCGGTATGTATGATTTCTAATAAATCTGTTGCTCTCTCCATAGTACCGGAGAACGGTGTTTTAGTCATCTTGCCTATGAGGCACGGTTCGCAAGTACCAAGTGATTCATAATCAAGTGGTTCCAAAAGCCCATCAGTATGGAGTTTCTTCATGCGCTTTACACCGATATGACCTAAACGGCAGTGCCACAAATAAGTTGTACTATCATTATTAACTTTGCATCTTTTGGCTTCTAAATTATGAATGTGTGTATCACTATCTTCGAGATTCAACAAGAATAGACCACTCTTCAGAGGTGCATGACCATAAAAGATATTATTCATATAAATAGAACAACCATTATTCTCTGATTTAAATGAATAACCGTCTCGCATTAAACAAGATCCAGATATAATGTTCATGCTCAACGCTGGCACCAAATAACAATTATTTAGGTCTAATATTAATCCCGAAGGTAGATGTAGAGGTAGCGTGCCGACCGCGATCACATCGACTTTGGAACCGTTTCCCACGCGCATCGTCACCTCGCCCTTTGCTAGCGTCCGCTTATTCCGTAGTCCCTGTTTCGAGTTGCAAATATTAGCAACAGAACCAGTATCAAATACCCAGGTGCTACTGCGAGCTCTAGTAAGGTACACATCAATAACATGTATATCACATATACCTTTGCACACTTTGCCATCCTTCTTATCCGCCAAATACTTGGGGCAGTTCCGCTTCCAGTGACCAGTCTGCTTGTAGTAGAAGCACTCAGTTTCAGGCTTAGGTCCAGACTTGGGTTTCTTCTCCTGAGCAGCAACTTGCTTGCTGTTCTTCTTGAAGTTTCCCTTCTTCTTCCCTTTGCCCTTTTTCTTGAAACTAGTGGTTTTGCTAACTATCAACACTTGATGCTCCTTCTTGATTTCTACCTCCGCAGCTTTCAGCATTGCGAAGAGCTCGGGAATAGTTTTGTTCATCCCTTGCATATTATAGTTCATCACGAAGCTCTTGTAGCTTGGTGGCAGTGATTGGAGAATTCTGTCAATGACGCAATCATCTGGAAGATTAACTCCCATCTGAATCAAGTGATTATTATACCCAGACATTTTGAGTATATGCTCACTGACAGAACTGTTCTCCTCCATCTTGCAGCTATAGAACTTATTGGAGACTTCATATCTCTCAATTCGGGCATTTGCTTGAAATATTAACTTCAACTCCTGGAACATCTCATATGCTCCATGACGTTCAAAACGTCGTTGAAGTCCCGATTCTAAGCCGTAAAGCATGGCACATTGAACTATCGAGTAGTCATCAGCTTTGCTCTGCCAGACGTTCAGAACATCTGGCGTTGCTCCAGCAGCAGGCCTGTCACCCAGCGGTGCTTCCAGGACGTAATTCTTCTGTGCAGCAATGAGGATAATCCTCAGGTTATGGACCCAGTCCGTGTAATTGCTACCATCATCTTTCAACTTTGCTTTCTCAAGGAACGCATTAAAATTCAACGGAACAATAGCACGAGCCATCTATCTACAATCAACATAAACAAGCAAGATACTATCAGGTACTAAGTTCATGATAAGTTTAAGTTCGGTTAATCAAATTACTTAGGAACTCCCACTTAGATAGACATCCCTCTAATCTTCTAAGTGATCACGTGATCCAAATCAACTAAACCATAACCGATCATCACGTGAGATGGAGTAGTTTTCAATGGTGAACATCGTTATGTTGATCATATCTACTATATGATTCACGCTCGACCTTTCGGTCTCCGTGTTCCGAGGCCATATCTGTATATGCTTGGCTCGTCAAGTATAACCTGAGTATTCTGCGTGTGCAACTGTTTTGCACCCGTTGTATTTGGACGTAGAGCTTATCACACCCGATCATCACGTGGTGTCTGGGCACGACGAACTTTGGCAACGGTGCATACTCAGGGAGAACACTTCTTGATAATTTTAGTGAGAGATCATCTTATAATGCTACCGTCAATCAAAGCAAGATAAGATGCATAAAAGGATAAACATCACATGCAATCAATATAAGTGATATGATATGGCCATCATCATCTTGTGCTTGTGATCTCCATCTCCGAAGCACCGTCATGATCACCGTCGTCACCGGCACGACACCTTGATCTCCATCGTAGCATCGTTGTCGTCTCGCCAATCTTATGCTTCCACGACTATCACTACCGTTTAGTAATAAAGTAAAGCATTACATCGCGATTGCATTGCATACAATAAAGCGACAACCATATGGCTCCTGCCAGTTGCCGATAACTCGGTTACAAAACATGATCATCTCATACAATAAAATCAGCATCATGCCTTGACCATATCACATCACAACATACCCTGCAAAAACAAGTTAGACGTCCTCTACTTTGTTGTTGCAAGTTTTACGTGGCTGCTACGGGCTTAAGTAAGAACTCATCTCACCTACGCATCAAAACCACAACGATAGTTCGTCAAATAGACTCCGTTTTAACCTTCTCAAGGACCGGGCGTAGTCACACTTGGTTCAACTAAAGTTGGAGAGACAGTCTTCCGCAAGCCATCTGTGTGCAAAGCACGTCGAGGGAACCGGTCTCGCGTAAGAGTACGCGTAAGGTTGGTCCGGATCGTCTCACCCAACAATACCGCCGAACCAAAGTATGACATGCTGGTAGGCAGTATGACTTGTATCGCCCACAACTCACTTGTGTTCTACTCGTGCAAATAACATCAAACCATAAAACCTAGGCTCGGATGCCACTGTTGGGGAACGCAGTAATTTCGAAAATTTTCCTACGCACACGCAAGATCATGGTGATGCACAGCAACGAGAGGGGAGAGTGTTGTCTACTTACCAACGCAGACCGACTGCGGAAGCGATCACACAACGTAGAGGAAGTAGTCGTACGTCTTCTTCCCGATCCGACCGATCCAAGCACCGTTACTCCGGCACCTCCGAGTTCTTAGCACACGTACAGCTCGATGACGTTCCTCGGGCTCCGATCCAGCAAAGCGTCGAGGAAGAGTTCCGTCAGCACGACGGCGTGATGACGATCTTGATGTACTACCGACGCAGGGCTTCGCCTAAGCACTGCAACGGTACGATCGAGGTGGAATTTGGTGGCAGGGGGCACCGCACACGGCTAAGGAACGATCTCAAGGATCAACTTGTGTGCCTTGGGGTGCCCCCTGCCCCCGTATATAAAGGTTGGAGGAGGGGGAGCCGGCCGGCCAGGGAGAGGAGGCGCAGGGGAGTCCTACACCCACCGGGAGTAGGACTCCTCCCTCCAATCCTAATCCTATTAGGACTCCCGGGGGGGAAAAGGAGAGAGAAGGGGGGCCGGCCCCCTATTCTAGTCCTACTAGGACTTGGGGAAAGGGGGGGCGCCGGCCAGCTTGTGGGCTTCCCTTTTTCTCTTTTCCACTAAGGCCCAATAGGCCCATTAGTCTCCCGGGGGGTTCCGGTAACCCTCCCGGTATTCCGGTAAAATCCCGATTTCACCCGGAACACTTCCTATGTCCAAACATAGGCTTCCAATATATCAATCTTTACGTCTCGACCATTTCGAGACTCCTCGTCATGTCCATGATCTCATCCGGGACTCCGAACAACCTTCGGTACATCAAAATGCATAAACTCATAATAACTGTCATCGTAACGTTAAGCGTGCGGACCCTACGGTTCGAGAACAATGTAGACATGACCGAGACACGTCTCCGGTCAATAACCAATAGCGGGACCTGGATGCCCATATTGGCTCCTACATATTCTACGAAGATCTTTATCGGTCAGACCGCATAACAACATACGTTGTTCCCTTTGTCATCGGTATGTTACTTGCCCGAGATTCGATCGTCGGTATCCAATACCTAGTTCAATCTCGTTACTGGCAAGTCTCTTTACTCGTTCCGTAATACATCATCTCACAACTAACATATTAGTTGCAGTGCTTGCAAGGCTTATGTGATGTGCATTACCGAGAGGGCCCAGAGATACCTCTCCGACAATCGGAGTGACAAACCCTAATCTCGAAATACGCCAACCCAACATCTACCATTGGAGACACCTGTAGTACTCCTTTATAATCACCCAGTTACGTTGTGACGTTTGGTAGTACCCAAAGTGTTCCCCCGGTAAACGGGAGTTGCATAATCTCATAGTTATAGGAACATGTATAAGTCATGAAGAAAGCAATAGCAACATACTAAACGATCGGATGCTAAGCTAATGGAATGGGTCATGTCAATCAGATCATTCTACTAATGATGTGACCTCGTTAATCAAATAACAACTCTTTGTTCGTGGTTAGGAAACATAACCATCTTTGATTAACGAGCTAGTCAAGTAGAGGCATACTAGTGACACTCTGTTGGTCTATGTATTCACACATGTATTATGTTTCCGGTTAATACAATTCTAGCATGAATAATAAACATTTATCATGATATAAGGAAATAAATAATAACTTTATTATTGCCTCTAGGGCATATTTCCTTCATGCTCAACGTCACACACCTGTCGACAACTTTCTTGAGATATGTGCATGGCGCCTATTATAAAGCAATGGCGGGAATCATCAAGATGGGATTAGCAGACCAACATGCAAGATGATGAATGATGTAGCTCTCTTGTTCGACTACTAGAGGGAATTTAGCTCAAGGTGAAGATTGTTAAATTTTGGTCAGACGTAGTACAAACGGTGTGGGCCTTTGCGTTGGTACCGACGCGTACGAGTACAACTTGTTTACTTGTCCTTTAAGGACTCTTTGACTCTCATATATACCCCATGTAGTTGCACCTAAGATGGTCTGTCGTCTCGTGCTTGTAATACTCTTTCGTCATAGTGATTGCCCCTTCATGCGTCTGTGATTTTCTCCCGCAAGGGTTTCCACGTAAAAATCCGTGTGCTCTCGTGTCTCATTTTGTCCCGTTATATCTAACACATATTTATAACCGGTTCTGGCTCCCATGGGCGAACACAACACTACAGAAGAGAAGAGCCCCCCTTGTGTACAGTAGCTTCCTTGTACAGACTCAGACATATCTGCTCCCTGTGCCGATCACCTGTTCGATCGTGTTACAGACTTATTGTAACATTATACTACTTGTCCTGCACCTTATTGATCACCTGTTCTTGTCTGTTACTTGGAGCGTTTCAGTGGCATTAATAACTCCTACTCGATGCGCGAGGGCTAGGGCTATAGCCTGCCGGCTAAACCCAGAAGACCAGGTGGATGGTGCAATGGTGCAGCCCGAGGTCCCGCAGCGGCGATCCGTCAGGACGTATCTCATCGGTTTGTCCACCGGCGAGCCTCAAGAGCCGGAACGGCGGCGTCGCGGCTGCCCCGCCGGAGCAGGCGGTAAGCGCCGAGTGGCAGTACCGGAACAGCGCCGTCGCCGGACGCCCGGCGCCGAAGGTCTTGCAGATGAATCGCCCGTCCGGGAGCCGCACCCGCAGCGTGCACGCCTCCTCGCCCGTCGCAGGCTCGTCCTGGTCCACCGGCGCCACCGGGACGGAGACCTGTGGCCGGACGGCCGCGGCGGCGCCCGAGTCGTGCATCGTTATCGCCCTGAAGTAGGCCGTCAGCTCGTCCACGGTCGGCGCCTGGCCGGAGGCCTGTGGCCGGTTGGAGCCCTGCATCGTGACCGCAGCGAAGGATGCCATCAGCTCGTCGACATCCATTGCTGCCTGCTGGGTTTCGATCAAGCGACTTGACGAGAGTTGTATGGAGCGTCCAGGCGGTGCTCTGCTTTTAACACGGGCGAGGACCGTGAGGAATCTAGTTAGGGCTCACCCGGGCACGTCGTCCGACTCGGACAGTGGATCGCGTGACCTTTTTCTTCGAGAGGGGAGCGGATCGCGTGACCTGATGATATCTCCTTGGGTTTGGCCTGATCCTAGTTTTTTTTTTGATTTTTTTATGAGGGGTTCTTTTTAGGTTTTTTTTAAGAGGCCTGGTCCGAGTTGAACAACAATGGCATGCGCCTCGGAGCGAACAGGCGCTCACGCCTCGGAGATGTTGCTACCTAACGTGTAAAATCACTAATAGAGGAGTACTTCTTCAAAAATCACTTTTACTCTCCCAGGTTGCGACAAGCCGCATGCTGCTTGTCCGTCACTTGTCGCAACCTACGAGTTTTTTTCGTAACTCTGTTTATTCAAAACATTTTATCGCTTAAGCCGTGCGTCCAAATCTCGAATCGTTTTTACCTTGGATTCGTCACATTGAGATCTTTGAAACTAGATCCCATATGTTGATAGGTTATAATAAACTTTTTTTTCACGAATAAAATGATACAAAAAAAAAACCAAACCAGGAGCACGCTTTACCCCCCTTTCAAAAGCCATTTTCAAGAGGCGCGGCCATGCCTCTCGCGGAAGCTAAGGAAAAAAATCCATTTTTTTCATTTTCGAAAGGCATAGCCGTGCCTCTCGCGGAAGAAAAACACACTTTTTCCCCGTTTCCAAGAGGCCGTGCCTTTCGTGGAAGCAAATTCATGCCTCTCGTCGAAGCAAAACCATGCGCCTTGCGGAACAAAAGAAATAATATAAAACACATTTTTCTCTGTTTCCGAGAGGCACAACCATGCCTCTCGCAGAAGCAAAACCATGCCTCTTGGAAACGAAAAAAATGTGTGAGGCATGGCCGTGCCTCTCGCGGAAGCAAAGGAAAAAAAAAGAAAATGCATTTTTTTCATTTTCAAGAGGCATGGTCGTGCCTCTCGCGGAAGAAAAAAACACTTTTTCCCCGTTTCCAAGAGGTCGTGCCTTTCGGGGAAGCAAATTCATGCCTCTCATCGAAGCAAAACCGTGCGTCTCTCAGAACAAAAGGAATAATATAAAACACATTTTTCTCTGTTTCCGAGAGGCACAACCATGCCTCTCGCAGAAGCAAAACCGTGCCTCTCGAAAACGAAAAAGAATGTGTGATGCACGGCCATGCCTCTCGCGGAAGTAAATTCATGCCTCTCGCAGACGATAAAAAACACTTTTTTCTTGCAAAACATTTTTTTCAATATTTTTTTGTCAAAAAGCTAAGAATGACTGATGGAAAACCGAAAAGTAAAAAAAAAACCCAAAAGCCCATATAAAAAGCCAAAAACACATGTGGAAAAAAAATCGAAAGGGACCGCCCAAAGCGCGACACGTGGCGGTGGCTGGGAGCATGCCAAGTGGCGCACTCTCAGCCCAGCCCAAGTGACCCTTGAGAAGGGTCACGAAGGAGCGCTCCTAAATTAGTTACTCTTGTTAATGTGCACATTTGTTCGGTCGTCGCACCCTTGATTGGGTTCTCTCTTTCAACGGTTGACCGGTCGACCATTGAACATTGACTTTTAAAAAAATCACATATTTTCAAAAAGGATCATGAAACTAAAAAAATGTTTATGGATTCAAAAAATGTTCATAATTTTTTTAAATCACTAAACTAGCAAATTTGAACAAATTTGACAAAATTATTCTTTTAAAAGGTAAGAATTTGAAAATGTTACCTAATTTAAAAAAACGTGACTTTGAAAAATAAATCCAAGTTGTTTTCATGAATTTGAAAAAAGTTTGCAAATTTAAGAAAACTTCATGAATTTAGTAATAGTTTTCAAATTCGATAAAGTTCATACATTTTGAAAAAATGAAAAATGAAAACGGAAAATGAAAAAACATATCACTACTGTGGTCGTGATGATATGTTTGTCGTCGTCTTGATGGTTCCACTTCCTATTCCCTCGTACTTCTCCCTCGCATGCAATTTTACCCGCAAATGCCATCAAGTTTACCTCCACGATCCTTTTTAGTTGTGGTTTTCTTCTTTCCTCACGCACTGTGCCAAACCCGCCCCACACGATCTCGATCTGGAGAGTAGTTTCCACCCATCCCACTGGTCATGGAGGAGAGGTAGATAACGGTGCCGGTCGTGGGAGAGATATGTAGGAATCGAGGGAGAGTGAGCACCCATCTGCTTATCTTCCTCACCTATTTCTATCCAACCACCGCCACACAACGTTGCCTTGTCCTCTGCTGCGATGGCCCTATCAGCGGCTTGCACTCCCACACCACCTCCCCTCCCTACGAGAGTAAGGGCCAATTCTTTTGGGCGATTCTACCAAAATCGCCTCCTTCCCCAGCTTCTCTTAGAACCACCATTTCATATGTTTTTTACAATCCTATCTAATTAGACCTTAACTAGATAGGATTGTAAAAAAATATGAAGTGGCGATTCTGGGAGAAGCTGGGGAGGGAGGCGATTCTGGGAGAATCGCCGAAAAAAACTGGCCCTAAGTATAATAAGGTGACATAAGCAAGCTATAATGACTTAAATATTATATCTTTGTTTAGTTAGAGAAAAGAGAAGTGCAAGTACAATAAGGTGACACAAGCATGCGAAACTTTTCGCGCCAACAGCCTGGCTGTGCGGGAAATATCTTTCTGGCATGTAGCTCGGTTGAACTTTGCCAACCTTTTGGAAGATCACAGTGGTCTACGTCACTACGGATGCGATCCGGCGTCACAGCTCGAAGGCAGGGTGACGCTTTCGTTGAACCAATTTCAAGACCGGTGACTGAAGACGATGTGCAGCTCGGAACAACCAGGTGCAGCCAGGCTTGAAGACCGATTCAGGGGCTACTGACGGTGTCCTGGCTAAGGGGCCTCTCACCACATCGACTCCCGGCCTGGTGGGCCGAGCTGAGGACCCCTTGTAGGTTCTGTCCTGGACCACTTTGGGCGGCCCGTGGAGTATAACTGGAAGATAACAAATGACTTGCCATACAAGATAAGAAGCTGGATTCGGCGAGGAATCTACCTCTTAATACGTAGCCGACTAGGATCCATGTAACCCTAGGATTCCTGGTTTGCTATATAAACTCGGGTAGGCTCGTTTATAGAGAGACTAACAATCTCTCAGTACTTTGTACTCTTGATACACTCCGACACAATACAAAATATTTCGGAAAAAAGACGCAATACAAAACAACCATGATATAGGGTATTATATTTACTCTGAGAGCCCGAATCAATGTAAAACCTTGTGTCTTTGTTACCATCGTGGCATGTCTCTTAGCTTAAGATAGCACACCAAGGGATCTGCTGGATTTAGCTCTAACAAAATGCAATTTATTTTCTACCATTCCATAGTATACGATTTAATTTCTACCTACGTAGCTTACCGTGCCTCTGGCCAAGCTATGCAACAATGGATGAATAAGCCGGACGTCGGGAGTCACACATCTTCCTTAATTTGCACTTTGGGAGGACTGAGTCGTACCCTCCTTCACACATCTTCCTTAACGTCAGATAAACCTAACTAATGGTAGTCCTCAAGGGATAAGTGTTGTTAGCTTGGTTTTATTTATAAAGTTAGGCTTACACCTTTCCTCTAAAAATGAAGTGTTGTTAGCTCAATTTATCTAGTGCACTGGAGCCATTGAACACACAAATGCCGAGAAGAAAAATGGAGCATCATGCCAGTGTGTGTATGATCCAATTTATATGTTCAACGGCTCAAACACAATAATTTATCTAGTGGGCCGGGATGGCGTCGCCTGCTGTGGCTGCGCCGACCCTCCAACTCTGCCGCGCCTCGTACCTTGTTAGATAATAACGAGAAATAAACGAGACAAAGAGACACGGATTTTTACGTGGAAACCATTGCGGGAGAAAACCACGGACACACGAAGGCGCAATCACTATGAGGAGGAGTATTACAAGCACGAGACGACAGGCCGTCTGAGGTGCGACTACATGGGGTATATATGAGGCGCAACACATAGGATTCCTTGTAAGACAAGTAAACGAGTTGTACTCGTACGCGTCGGTACCAACGCAAAAGGCCCACACCGTATGTACTACGTCTAGTCCAATACGGTACTAGAATTTGGATCACAACAGGAGAAAAAACTTCGTTATAGTCAATACCTGGAATCTGACTGTAACCTTTAGCAACTAACCTTGCTTTATATCTTGTATCATCATTAGGAGAAACACCTTTTTTCCTCTTGAAAACCCACTTGCAACGAATAGGTTTCTTCTCTCTAGATAATCTTACTAAATCCCAAGTGCCATTCTTTTCAAGTGATTCAATCTCATCATGCATAGCAGTCATCTGAAGGAAATATGCCCTAGAGGCAATAATAAAGTTATTATTTATTTCCTTATTTCATGATAAATGTTTATTATTCATGCTAGAATTGTATTAACCGGAAACATAATACATGTGTGAATACATAGACAAACAGAGTGTCACTAGTATGCCTCTACTTGACTAGCTCGTTAATCAAGGATGGTTAATTATGTTTCCTAACCATGGACAAAGAGTTGTTATTTGATTAACGCGATCACATCATTAGGTGAATGATCTGATTGACATGACCCATTCCATTAGCTTAGCACCCGATCGTTTAGTATGTTGCTATTGCTTTCTGCATGACTTATACATGTTCCTATGACTATGAGATTATGCAACTCCCGTTTGCCGGAGGAACACTTTGTGTGCTACCAAACGTCACAACATAACTAGGTGATTATAAAGGTGCTCTACAGGTGTCTCCAAAGGTACATGTTGGGTTGGCGTATTTCGAGATTAGAATTTGTCACTCCGATTGTCGGAGAGGTATCTCTGGGCCCTCTCGGTAATGCACATCACATAAGCCTTGCAAGTATTGCAACTAATGAGTTAGTTACGGGATGATGTATTACGGAACGAGTAAAGAGACTTGCCGGTAACGAGATTGAACTAGGTTTTGGATACCGACGATCGAATCTCGGGCAAGTAACATACCGATGACAAAGGGAACAACGTATGTTGTTATGCGGTCTGACCGATAAAAGATCTTCGTAGAATATGTAGGAACCAATATGAGCATCCAGGTTCCGCTATTGGTTATTGACCGGAGACGTGTCTCGGTCATGTCTACATTGTTCTCGAACCCGTAGGGTCCGCACGCTTAAGGTTATGATGACAGTTATATTATGAGTTTATGCATTTTGATGTACCAAAGTTTGTTCGGAGTTCCGGATGTGATCACGGACATGACGAGGAGTCTCGAAATGGTCGAGACATAAAGATTGATATATTGGAAGCCTATATTTGGATATCGGATGTGTTCCGGATGAAATCAGGATTTTACAGGAAAACCGGGAGGTTACCGGAACCCCCCGGGAGGTACATGGGCCTTAATGGGCCTTAGTGGAAGAAGAGGAGAGGCAGCCAGGGCTGGGCCGCACGCCCCTCCCCCCTAGTCCGAATAGGACAAGGAGAGAGGGGGGCGGCGCCCCCCTCCTTCTCTCTCTCTCTCTGTTCCCACCTCGCGAATCCTATTCCAACTAGGATTGGGGGGGGGGGAGTCCTACTCCCGGAGGGAGTAGGACTCCTCCTGGCGCGCCCTATGATGGCCGGCCGGCCTCCCCCTCTTGAACCTTTATATACGGAGGCAGGGGCACCCCTAGAGACACAAGTTGATCCACGTGATCATATTCTTAGGCGTGTGCGGTGCCCACTTCCACCATAGTCCTCGATAATATTGTAGCAGTGCTTAGGCGAAGCCCTGCGACGGTAGTACATCAAGATCGTCACCACGCCGTCGTGCTGACGGAACTCTTCCCCGACACTTTGCTGGATCGGAGTCCGGGGATCGTCATTGAGCTGAACGTGTGCTAGAACTCGAAGGTGCCGTAGTTTCGGTGCTTGATCGGTCGGGCCGTGAAGACGTATGACTACATCAACCACGCTGTCATAACGCTTCCGTTGTCGGTCTACGAGGGTACGTAGACAACACTCTCCCCTCTCGTTGCTATGCATCACCATGATCTTGCGTGTGCGTAGGATTTTTTTTGAAATTACTACGTTCCCCAACAGTGGCATCCAAGCCTAGGTTTTATATGTGGATGTTATATGCACGAGTAGAACACAAGTGAGTTGTGGCCAATATAAGTCATACGGCTTACCAGGATGTCATACTTTGGTTCGGCGGTATTGTTGGACGAAAAAAAGCCCGGACCGACATTACGCGTACGCTTACGCGAGACCGGTTCTCCCGACGTGCTTTGCACATAGGTGGCTTGCGGGTGACAGTTTCTCCAACTTTAGTTGAACCGAGTGTGACTACGCCCGGTCCTTGCAAAGGTTAAAACAGCACCAACTTAACAAACTATCGTTGTGGTTTTGATGCGTAGGTAAGATTGGTTCTTGCTTAAGCCCGTAGCAGCCACGTAAAACTTGCAACAACAAAGTAGAAGACGTCTAACTTGTTTTTGCAGGGCATGTTGTGATGTGATATGGTCAAGACATGATGCTAAATTTTAATGTATGAGATGATCATGTTTTGTAACCGGGTTATCGGCAACTGGCAGGAGCCATATGGTTGTCGCTTTATTGTATGCAATGCAATCGCGTTGTAATGCTTTACTTTATCACTAAGCGGTAGTGATAGTCGTGGAAGCATAAGATTGGCGAGACGACAACGATGCTACGATGGAGATCAAGGTGTCGCGCCGGTAACGATGGTGATCACGACGGTGCTTCGGAGATGGAGATCACAGGCACAAGATGGTGATGGCCATATCATATCACTTATATTGATTGCATGTGATGTTTATCTTTTATGCATCTTATCTTGCTTTGATTGACGGTAGCATTATAAGATGATCTCTCACTAAATTTCAAGATAAAAGTGTTCTCCCTGAGTATGCACCGTTGCCAAAGTTCGTCGTGCCCAGACACCACGTGATGATCGGGTGTGATAAGCTCTACGTCCATCTACAACGGGTGCAAGCCAGTTTTGCACACGCAGAATACTCATCTTAAACTTGACGAGCCTAGCATATGCAGATATGGCCTCGGAACACTGAGACCGAAAGGTCGAGCGTGAATCATATAGTAGATATGATAACATAGTGATGTTCACCATTGAAAGCTACTCCATTTCACGTGATGATCGGTTATGGTTTAGTTGATTTGGATCACGTGATCACTTAGAGGATTAGAGGGATGTCTATCTAAGTGGGAGTTCTTAAGTAATATGATTAATTGAACTTTAATTTATCATGAACTTAGTCCTGGTAGTATTAGCATATCTATGTTGTAGATCAATAGCTCGCGTTGTTGTTTTCATATGTTTATTTTGATATGTTCCTAGAGAAAAATTGTGTTGAAAGATGTTAGTAGCAATGATGCGGATTGGATCCGTGATCTGAGGTTTATCCTCATTGCTGCACAGAAGAATTATGTCCTTGATGCACCGCTAGGTGACAGACCTATTGCAGGAGCAGATGCAGACGTTATGAACGTTTGGCTAGCTCAATATGATGACTACTTGATAGTTTAGTGCACCATGCTTAACGGCTTAGAATCAGGACTTCAAAGACGTTTTGAACGTCATGGACCATATGAGATGTTCCAGGAGTTGAAGTTAATATTTCAAGCAAATACTCGAGTTGAGAAATATGAAGTCTCCAACAAGTTCTATAGCTAAAAGATGGAGGAGAATAGCTCAAGTAGTGAGCATGTGCTCAGATTGTCTGGGTACTACAATCACTTGAATCAAGTGGGAGTTAATCTTCCAGATAAAATAATGATTGACAGAATTCTCTAGTCACTATCACCAAGTTAGTAGAACTTCGTGATGAACTATAATATGCAAGGGATAACGGAAACAATTCCCAAGCTCTTCGTGATGCTGAAATCGACGAAGGTAGAAATCAAGAAAAACATCAAGTGTTGATGGTTAACAAGACCACTAGTTTCAAGAAAAGGGCAAAGGGAAGAAGGGGAACTTCAAGAAGAACAGCAAGCAAGTTGTTGCTCAAGTGAAGAAGCCCAAGTCTGGTCCTAAGCCTGAGACTAAGTGCTTCTACTGCAAAGGGACTGGTCACTGGAAGCAGAACTGCCCCAAGTATTTGGCGGATAAGAAGGATGGCAAAGTGAACAAAATTATATTTGATATACATGTTATTGATGTGTACTTTACTAGTGTTTATAGCAACCCCTCAGTATTTGATACTGGATCAGTTGCTAAGAGTAGTAACTCGAATAGGAGTTGCAGAATAAACAGAGACTAGTTAAGGGTGAAGTGACGATGTGTGTTGGAAGTAGTTGGAAGATTGATATGATCATCATCGCACACTCCCCTATACTTTCGGGATTAGTGTTGAACCTAAATAAGTGTTATTTGGTTTTTGCATTGAGCATGAATATGATTTGATCATGTTTATTACAATACGGTTATTCATTAAAGTCAGAGAATAATTGTTGTTCTGTTTACATGGATAAAACCTTCGATGGTCATACACCCAATGAAACAAGTTCGTTGGATCTTGATTGTAGTGATACACATATTCATAATATTGAAACCAAAAGATGCAAAGTTAATAATGATAGTGCAACTTATTTGTGGCACTGCCGTTTAAGTCATATTGGTGTAAAGCGCATGAAGAAACTCCATGCTGATGGGCTTTTGGAATCACTTGATTATGAATCACTTGATGCTTGCAAACCATGCCTTATGGGCAAGATGACTAAAACGCCGTTCTCCGGAACAATGAAGCAAGCAACAGATTTGTTGGAAATCATACATACTGATATATGTGGTCCGATAAATATTAAGGCTTGCAGCAGGTATCATTATTTTCTGACCTTCACAGATGATTTGAGCAGATATGGGGATATCTACTTGATGAAACATAAGTCTGAAACATTTGAACAGTTCAAAGAATTTCAGAGTGAAGAGGAAAATCATCGTGACAAGAAAATAAAAGTTTCTACGATATGATCGCAGAGGTAAAATATTTGAGTTACGAGTTTGGCCTTCAATTAAAACAATGTGAAATAGTTTCACTACTCATGCCACCTGGAACACCATAGTGTAATGGTGTGTCCGAACGTCATAACCGTACTTTATTAGATATAGTGCGACCTATGATGTCTCTTACCGATCTACCACTATCGTTTTGGGGTTATGCATTAGAGACAGGTGTTGGAAATATGCCCTAGAGGCAATAATAAATTGGTTATTATTATATTTCCTTGTTCATGATAATCGTTTATTATCCATGCTAGAATTGTATTGATAGGAAACTCAGATACATGTGTGGATACATAGACAACACCATGTCCCTAGTAAGCCTCTAGTTGACTAGCTCGTTGATCAATAGATGGTTACGGTTTCCTGACCATGGACATTGGATGTCATTGATAATGGGATCACATCATTAGGAGAATGATGTGATGGACAAGACCCAATCCTAAGCATAGCACAAGATCGTATAGTTCGTATGCTAAAGCCTTTTCTAATGTCAAGTATCGTTTCCTTAGACCATGAGATTGTGCAACTCCCGGATACCGTAGGAATACTTTGGGTGTGCCAAACGTCACAACGTAACTGGGTGGCTATAAAGGTGCACTACGGGTATCTCCGAAAGTGTCTGTTGGGTTGGCACGAATCGAGACTGGGATTTGTCACTCCGTGTGACGGAGAGGTATCTCTGGGCCCACTCGATAGGACATCATCATAATGTGCACAATGTGACCAAGGAGTTGATCACGGGATGATGTGTTACGGAACGAGTAAAGAGACTTGCCGGTAACGAGATTGAACAAGGTATCGGGATACCAACGATCGAATCTCGGGCAAGTACAATACCGCTAGACAAAGGGAATTGTATATGGGATTGATCGACTCCTCGACATCGTGGTTCATCCGATGAGATCATCATGGAACATGTGGGAGCCAACATGGGTATCCAGATCCCGCTGTTGGTTATTGATCGGAGAACGTCTCGGTCATGTCTGCATGCTTCCCGAACCCGTAGGGTCTACACACTTAAGGTTCGATGACGCTAGGGTTATAAAGGAAGTTTGTATGTGGTTACCGAATGTTGTTTGGAGTCCCGGATGAGATCGCGGATGTGACGTGGAGTTCCGTAATGGTCCGGAGGTAAAGATTTATATATAGGAAGTCATCATACGGTCACCGCAATAATTCGGGGGGTTGCCGGTATTGTACCGGGACCACCGGAGGGGTTCCGGGGGTCCACCGGGAGGGTCCACCTGCCACAGAGGGCCCTATGGGCTGTATGTGGAGAGGGACCAGCCCCTTAGTGGGCTGGACGCCTCCCCCCTTAAGGCCCATGCGCCTAGGGTTTTGGGGGAACCCTAAAGGGGGGCGCCCCCCTGCCTTGGGGGGCAAGGCAACCCCCCTGGCCGCCGCTCCCTCCTCAGATGGGATCTGAGGGGGCCGGCCCCCCTCTCCCTTGCCCCTATATGTATGTGGGGGGTGGGAGGGCAGCCGCACCAATGTTCGGGCGCAGCCCTCCCCCTCTCCCAAGTCCTTCTCCTCTCCCGTGGTGCTTGGCGAAGCCCTGCAGGATTGCCACGCTCCTCCACCACCACCACGCCGTCGTGCTGCTGCTGGACGGAGTCTTCCTCAACCTCTCCCTCTCTCCTTGCTGGATCAAGGCATCGGAGACGTCACCGGGCTGTACATGATGTGAACTATCGATGTTAATCACATGGTGATGTGATCTAGATTATTGACTCTAGTGCAAGTGGGAGACTGAAGGAAATATGCCCTAGAGGCAATAATAAAGTTATTATTTATTTCCTTATTTCATGATAAATGTTTATTATTCATGCTAGAATTGTATTAACCGGAAACATAATACATGTGTGAATACATAGACAAACAAAGTGTCACTAGTATGCCTCTACTTGACTAGCTCGTTAATCAAGGATGGTTATATTTCCTAACCATGGACAAAGAGTTGTTATTTGATTAACGGGATCACATCATTAGGTGAATGATGTGATTGACATGACCCATTCCATTAGCTTAGCACCCAATCGTTTAGTATGTTGCTATTGCTTTCTTCATGACTTATACATGTTCCTACGACTATGAGATTATGCAACTACCGTTTGCCGGAGGAACACTTTGTGTGCTACCAAACGTCACAACGTAACTGGGTGATTATAAAGGTGCTCTACAGGTGTCTCCAAAGGTACATGTTGGGTTGGCGTATTTCGAGATTAGAATTTGTCACTCCGATTGTCGGAGAGGTATTTCTGGGCCCTCTCGGTAATGCACATCACATAAGCCTTGCAAGCATGCAACTAATGAGTTAGTTGCGGGATGATGTATTACGGAACGAGTAAAGAGACTTGCCGGTAACGAGATTGAACTAGGTATTGGATACCGACGATCGAATCTCGGGCAAGTAACATACCGATGACAAAGGGAACAATGTATGTTGTTATGCGGTCTGACCAATAAAAGATCTTCGTATAATATGTAGGAACCAATATGAGCATCCAGGTTCCGCTATTGGTTATTGACCGGAGACGTGTCTCGATCATGTCTACATTGTTCTCGAACCCGTAGGGTCCGCACGCTTAAGGTTACGATGACAATTATATTATGAGTTTATGCATTTTGATGTACCGAAGTTTGTTCGGAGTCCCGGATGTGATCACGGACATGACGAGGAGTCTCGAAATGGTCGAGACATAAAGATTGATATATTAGAAGCCTATATTTGGATATCGGAAGTGTTCCGGGTGAAATCGGGATTTTACCGGAAAACCGGGAGGTTACCGGAACCCCCCGGGAGGTACATGGGTCTTAATGGGCCTTAGTGGAAGAAGAGGAGAGGCGGCCAGGGCTGGGCCGCGCGCCCCTCCCCCCTAGTCCGAATAGGACAAGGAGAGAGGGGGCCGGCGCCCCCCTCCTTCTCTCTCTCTCTGTTCCCACCTCGCGAATCCTATTCCAACTAGGATTGGGGGGGGGGGGGAGTCCTACTCCCGGAGGGAGTAGGACTCCTCCTGGCGCACCCTATGATGGCCGGCCGGCCTCCCCCTCTTGAACCTTTATATACGGAGGCAGGGGCACCCCTAGAGACACAAGTTGATCCACGTGATCATATTCTTAGCCGTGTGCGGTGCCCACTTCCACCATAGTCCTAAATAATATTGTAGCAGTGCTTAGGTGAAGCCCTGCGACGGTAGTACATCAAGATCGTCACCACGCCGTCGTGCTGACGGAACTCTTCCCCGACACTTTGCTGGATCGGAGTCCGGGGATCGTCATCGAGCTGAACGTGTGCTAGAACTCGGAAGTGTCGTAGTTTCGGTGCTTGATCGGTCAGGCTGTGAAGACGTACGACTACATCAACCGCGTTGTCATAACGCTTCCGCTGTCGGTCTACGAGGGTACGTAGACAACACTCTCCCCTCTCGTTGCTATGCATCATCATGATCTTGCGTGTGCGTAGGATTTTTTTTGAAATTACTACGTTCCCAACATCATCCACTTATTACTATCACCAGAAATAATAGTCCCGGAATATGAAGAAGGCTCAGCATTACCTTCAATTTCTTCTGCAACAGATAAAGCAAAAGAAACAATATTGCACTCTTCAATTAACCTGTCAGGTTTGTTAGTACCCCGCCTGACTCTGTCATGTGCAAGATTCCAACTGGGTGGAACAATATGCTGATTTGGAGTGGGAGTGACATTATCATCATTAACGATGGGTTCATCATGTGCATCAACAATTTCATTACCAGATGTATCACTTGAATCAATAACATGCTCCACCTGAACAGTAGGCTCCTGAATAATAGGCTGCTGTTCACTCTCAACGGAAACATTAGTAGATGAAACATCATATAACATAGCAGATTCATTAAAGATAACATTTCTGCTTAATTGATAGAATATCCTGTCAATCAGCTCCACAAATATGTCCGGATCCTCTTTAAGGTCGGGGTCGAGGAGCCGTTCAAGATCCTCCGGTTGTGGAGGTGGGCTGTTGATCTCCCTTACAGCCTTACGCAGCTCTTGCGATGAACTGGCAAGCTAAATATTTATTGCAAAAATGCGGAAAGGATGGGTATTAAAAGTGGCAGCTTATCCAGCTTGGAGGGTTGTACATGGATAATCCATCCCCTGGCTTGATGCGGAGGAACTCCTCTTCCTCTCCCTTGTACAGACCGGACAGAATTTTTGCTAGAGCGGCAACTGAGTCCGGCCCCTTACGACCGCAGCGGGTGGCATCATCTTCCCCGTTGAAGTGCCACATGGGGTGGCCTCGATATTGAAGTGGCTGCACCCCCCGCATAATGCATATTGACATAACCTCGGTTATGGTCAGTCCTGATTGAGCCAACACCTTTATCCGGCCCATCAGGTAAGAAACGTCTCTATCATGTTCCTCCTGAGGGCTCCGTGGTCGCCAACTTAGGCGCTTCTTCAAAGGGGCATTATCAAACTCAGGAAGGCCAATCCGAATAGGATCCGGGAGGGGGACGTCCTCCATATAAAACCACTCTGAAGGCCAGTTTTCGGACGTCTTCTTCGGGGTACCGTATAGGTATCCGGTCCCAGCGATGCGCAATATCTTGGCCCCGCCCACTTGATATATTGACCCCTTCTGAATACGGGGCACAAGGCAGAATAGCTTCTTCCACAATGCGAAGTGAGCTTTGCAGCCCAGAAACAGCTCGCAAAGGGCCACATAACCAGCGATGTGTATGTTCGGTTTACTTACCAACAAGGAAAGTGACATAAACTAAATCTAGTGTATCCATCTAAAATTCAATCTACTGTACCGTAGTGGTTAGTTTGCATAACATGCATATCTTCAATGAAGGGCTTATCCAGTGCTACATCATAGTCGGCCTGTGTCAACAACGCCTGCATCTTGACTTGCCATAGGATAAACCTTGTGTCATGATCCAGCAGCGGAAAATCGTACTTCATGGATGCCATGAGTTGATAAACTGTGCACGAAGTAGTACAAGCCGGTAGAATTTTTTTTAACAGAATTTAATATGCGGATCAAACTGAGCAAGGAACAGTAGCACCTGGTAAATTCGTAGTGGATGAAGCAAGGATCAGCCAACTAGTACTAGTACTCATGTACTCCCTCCGTCTATGAATAAGTATATATCTAGGTTTTGTCCTAAGTCAAAATTTTAAAACTTTAATCAATTTTATAGGGAAATGTAGCAGCAACAACGCCGTAATCTCCTCGGTACTTGTTGCGCCTCGGTTGTTGGCTCTTCACGCGTGGACGCGTACGTCCGCGACGGCAGCGTACAGCGATTGCTTCAGATAGCGGTGGAAAAAAGAACACCTGTCGAACTCGGCTTGGCTCAGTGGAAATCGATCCGAGGACGGTACGACGGATCGCCAGAAGATGCGTGCGGCGGCGCGCACGACAGAACCCTGATTCTCTCGTTAAAAAAAAAACCTGTATCTGTAATTTGGCTCTGTATATCACTTGTTAGATAATAACGAGAAATAAAC
Source organism: Triticum monococcum (assembly GCA_034509565.1). Lineage (NCBI taxonomy): Eukaryota > Viridiplantae > Streptophyta > Magnoliopsida > Poales > Poaceae > Triticum > Triticum monococcum. The sequence goes on from CM067847.1 coordinate 26,919,319, forward strand.
GAGATAAAGAGACACGGATTTTTACATGAAAACCCTTGCGGGAAAAAATCACGGACGCACGAAGGTGCAATCATTATGAGGAGGAGTATTATAAGCACGAGACGACATGCCGTCTGAGGTGCGACTACATGGGATATATATGAGAGGCAACACATAGGAGTCCTTATAGGACAAGTAAACAAGTTGTACTCGTACGCGTCGGTACCAACGCAAAAGGCCCACACCGTATGTACTACGTCTAGTCTAATACGATACTAGAATTTGGATCACAATTTAACAGCTCCGGAACCAGGTTGTGCGGCACTTGAGCTCGGCTGCACTTCATGCAGGAGCCTGCACGCCCTCGAGCTTGCCGGACCAACGCCGGCCGGCTCCAGCGACGAGCTCGCCGGAACAGGACCTGATTGCTTTTTCTAAAAAACTGAAAAGGACTGATTGCTTTTTTAAAAAACTTATAGGGATTTGATTGCTTTTGTAAAAAGTTACAAGGACTTGGTTGCATTTTATTTTTTGAAGGGACCGACATGTGGGCTTCGTCATAAAGGTCATCCTAACGGTCAAAGCTGACAAGTGGACCCAATCTATTATGAACATGATTAAAATTAATTAACACAGTCATCAGCGCTACATAGTAGTAGTTTTTTGAACAACAAACCAAAATAGTGGTACCATTTTGAGAAATTAAAAAAATGATAGTTTTCTGTAATCCTAGTCCGAGTTGTGATAGTTTTTTGCTATGTACTGGCTCTTTTAGTGTTACAGCAAACCTCACATGTTTCACCCGATGTTTGCACCATTTGTTTGGCCATGGGACTATGATTACTTAGCTAAGAATGAGAGCCAAACTTTCATCTGCCAAACATCATCTTTTGGCGAGGTATCATATATACGACATTTTGGTTATCACGGTGTCACTTGAGAGATTAGAAGAAACTGACCTGCCCTGTTCGTGATCCGCATCCCCAGCTCCATGCTCCCAACGTCTATCTATCGCCCGCTTTTCGATTCATTCGGTTGTTTAACCGTTCCATTTTCACCCCAACGTGGCGACACCCCGATTGCCCCGATTCCCAAAGTCATCACGCCATCACCAATGTGCAGTTCACCATAATCTGCACGTCATCACAAAAATCAGAGTATGTTTCAGCTGTGTTAGTACTTTATTAGTTACATGATTCCTTTTATATGTATATATAGGGCCATTTTGATATTTCTCCCCGGGACTCTAAGGCTGGCCATAGTGGGGATAACATAACCGGTAACATGCACTTGAGACTAGCAAACATATTTATGTGACACACAATTAAATAAGAGAAAGGGGGTTAAAGTAATATAGGTAGATACCGTATCATGTTAAATGCTATACTACTTTGTGTCATGCATGGCCATCTATGATACTACTTTATGATACTATGCACTATGAAGATAGTATCATATATTAGTACTATCATCTACATGATACTCGTATATGTTACTCCCCACTATGAGTAGCCTAAAGTTCTGGAGTCGGCCGTTAACTCATACATGTTGATAGCATGTCCAATGCAGGCGCTAGTGAAGAGGCGCTATGATGGATATCCTGCTCGATTGGCAGTTGGGCAATTGATTCCTGGGCGATTCCCGGCACCGGGTGTGGCATCGATGCAATAAATAGCATCGAACGCCTGGGCCTTTCTTGCCACGCGGGATGAAGCGATCGAGATTATTAGCGCCTGTCCCATAACATCCAGCGTTGCAACAGACCAGCCGCTTGGATGTTTTCTTTTATTTTACATTTTTTTAATTTCTCTAAGCGCCCGTATAAGAGTCTTGCGTTGAAGATGCCCTAAGAGAAAATGTGGATGGCGAACCAACGGTTTGATGGTTAGAGGGATTGTGGTCCTCAGCCCACCAGGGTTCAAGTCATGATGCTCACATTATTTCTGATTAATTTCAGAATTTCCGGTGATGCGATTTCAGTGGGAGGAGACGTCCCCGTCGACGACGAGACGCCTATGATGACTTTGTAAATCTCAAGATGATATGCCAGCTCAGTCTCTCGAAGGTGCTCATAGGGATTAGTGTATGCGCGTGTGTCAAAAAAAGAGAAAACATGCAGGTGTGCTAAAGAAGGTGTAGGTCCAATCGGTGTAAAAAAACGTATCATACAGTATCTCCCTCTCAAAAACATGTTTTAGAACACCTGCATTCAAGCCCCTCTTATCTAGCTATCCATTCTCCGCATCAAGATTCATGCAAGTACATTTTTTTCTCTCATATAGAATGTCTTGAAGTTTAAACTTTGCAGAACAGCAAAGTTTTCTAACTAGAATCTATGATAAAAAAAATTAGATCTTTTGATCCAACATAAGATAAGTTTTGTTTGATTAAAAAAAACCTGTTTTTAGTATTTATGTCGGACAATATTTTATGGAAGTTTTATCCCACATTCTACTTAGAACGTCCGGTGCTCTCCTCTTTCCTTCTTTCGTCTTGTCCTGCTACCAGCTCACTCTGGCATGGCCTGCGTGGCAGGAGGGACTGGGCCAACCTGACGTCGGTCTTCGTCGAGGACATTGCCGGCCGGCTACTCTCCGTCGACGTGTCACCTGCGCTTCACCGCGAGTTGATGAACAATGAATTGGCCATGTTCAGTTACACTTACATTTGTGCCAGGGGATCACCATTTTGTACCTCGACCACGAAACGAAAAGAAAGTCGTTTCATGCCCGGGCGAGACTACGGGTAGTCATGCATCTATTAGAAGGGAGAGAGGAATTTAATGGAATTGTTGTTATATTGCTTAAGCCTCATGAGCATATATATAGGTGTACATGATTATCTTGAAGTACAAGTCAAGGTAGAATAATATCCTACGCTATCCTAGCTTCCCTAATAATCACGATACTCAACATCCTCGCAGTCACAACGGTAGCATCACAGACGGTGAGACTAGAGAATAATCCGAAGGGAAGCCGACCCCCCCCCCCCCCCTCCCCCACAGTCGTAACGGTCGATGCATCACAAAGTCGTGGCTGGAGTGGAAACCAACGAGGGTGCTCAAGCAAGGCGGTAGCCCTTTGTGCCGTTTGTCGAGGTAGCCGAGAGCGTAGGTGCTGTAGCCGTAGTCGAGATAGCCGTGCAAAGAACGCCGTGGTCGGTGTCGAGTCGGGGGTCGCCGGTGTCGAGGTAGTCGTCGTGGAGCCGCGGAAGAAGAGCAGCGGCGGCGGCTAGAGAAGGAGCGCGGCGGCGGTGCTCGAAGTAGGCAATAATGAACCCGACAGCGTGACGAAGACCGACGCAGACGGTGACGTTCCCACGCCAAGGGAGGCGGCGCGACGCATATCACGTGGAAGTCAACGCGCGTGGACGGTGGTGGACCACGGGCCGCAGCGTTACGACCCAAAGCGGTGACGCAACGGCGGCGGGCAGGTCGGGGCGACGACGGGGAAGACCTCAGGGCAGTTGCAGGGATCACGTGCCACGCTCGCTATGACCCAATGGGGCGACGCAGCGGCATCGTGAGGGCCGGTGCAGCCTCGGGGAGGGCTTCGAGCGGACGGCCTCGATGCGGCTGTTGACCGCGGGCCGCGGCACGACGGCCCGAAGGGGTGACGTAGCAGCAGCACGCAAGGTGGTGCAACCACGAGAACGGCCTCAGGGCGGCGGCCGGGATCACGTGCCGCGGCACTATGGCCCGAAGGGGCGACGTAGTGGCGGCGCTGATCGGTGAAGCCATAGGGAGAACAACGGGGCGGTGACGCTGCGGCCTGATGGGGCGACATAGCGGCAGCCTTTTGCTCGATCGGCTAAGGGCCGCGCTGAACTCGGGGACAGGGCGGTGATGGCCGGCGTAGATCGACGAGCGGGCCCGACGCGCAGATGATAGCTGTGAGGGGCCGTTTGTCGCGCGAGGCTGCCGGATCGGGTGGACGGGCGGGCAGACGCGTGGACGACGACCGTTAGGGCCTGCCTGTCGCTCGAGGCCGCCGGGTTGGTGAAGAGGCCGCCTGTCGGTTCTATATCCGACGTATCTCGTAGTAGGGGTCCTAAGTTAGGTGTCCTGGAGCGATGGTAACACGGACACATGATTTTACCCAGGTTCGGGATCTCTTGAAGAGATAATACCATGCATCCTGCTTTAATTGTATTGATATGGGTGTAGTACATAGTACATGTATTTACCACGAGGTTGTAGTAATGAATATGAGATTGTTTATTAACTAGCCTGGCCTCGGTTTATATAACACACCAGAGGCCTAGGGTTTAGGATAGTCCTCGTCTTGTGCGCCAAGTCTTGTGGGATCTCCCTTGCATGCGGCATGAGCTGCCCGAAGTGGCCCATGAGTGAACCGCCATGGGGGTCTGCGGCCCGATCCAGCTGGTCGGGAGACGACGTGTTGAGTAGCCCCTAGTCCAGGACACCGTCAGTAGCCCCCCAGAACCGGTCTTCAAGTTGGGGATGCTCCTCGATTCTTTCGAACTGTTCTTTATCTTCAGTCGTCGGTCTTGAAAACTGGTTTAAGAAATCTTCTCATCTTCGATCTTGAGGATCGCCAAAGTGAATCCGAAGAGTTTATACGTCGGGTATCCTAGGAGCCCCTTTAAGTTCTTAGCCTTTATCAATGCCTTGTTATTTTTTATGCCACACCTCGGGTTTGAAGTTGTTCATGTGCGGCGGTGTCCTCTTGCAGCCGAGCTCCAACGCCAGACTGCATTCGAGGTATCATTTGCAGCCGAGCACCAATGCCGGGCTATACCCGAGCTCAAACGCCGAACTGTATCTGAGCTCCAACGCCGGACTATATCCGAGCTCCAGCGTCGGACTGTATCCGAGCTCCAACGCCGGACTGTATCCGAGCTCCAATGCCAGACTACATCCGAGGTGTCATAGAGCACCTTGGCTTGAAAAAGTTTGAAGGAGGTTATTCGAGCTTAACGCTGAAAAGTTCTCTATGGAGCCAGCCACTCGCAGCCGAGTTTTATGCCGAACTGCGTCTGAGGTGATGCACCACCTCGGGTTCGGGCTGATTGTTTGCGGATTTTATTTCTGCTTGCTGCAATTTATTTACTGACGAGATATATAACCAGTAGCCCTCAAGGTGTGTGTTGGCCTAAAATCCGAGATGCACATTAGAGGACATAGTGATCGGCGGACGGGCCCTTGGGAGAGGGTTTTGAGAAGTCGCGGTAACATATTAGCTTGATGCCGGATAAGTCCTAGTTGGTACCTATTGTTGTCCAAAGACGCGATTGCCCATAGTTTGGTTAAGCCGAACACTAAGCACTTAAAATTTTCTGCATTGAATAGGCAATGCAGTAGCCCCCGAGACACTGGTCGGGTGGCATCACCAGATCAGGGGATCGATGTGCCCCTTTAATATTAGTAAATGATAAGCTCGAAGCCCAGTAGGCCCCGAGCCTTGATGTGGGCATAGATTGGCCGAATTAAGGATCGATATCCGAAGTAAAATCACAAATTATGTGTAATGATTCTTGTTGGAAATATGCCCTAGAGGCAATAATAAATTGGTTATTATTATATTTCCTTGTTCATGATTATCGTTTATTATCCATGCTAGAATTGTATTGATAGGAAACTCAGATACATGTGTGGATACATAGACAATACCATGTCCCTAGTAAGCCTCTAGTTGACTAGCTCGTTGATCAATAGATGGTTACGGTTTCCTGACCATGGACATTGGATGTCGTTGATAACGGGATCACATCATTAGGAGAATGATGTGATGGACAAGACCCAATCCTAAGCCTAGCACAAAGATCGTGTAGTTCGTTCGCTAAAGCTTTTCTAATGTCAAGTATCATTTCCTTAGACCATGAGATTGTGCAACTCCCGGATACCGTAGCAATACTTTGGGTGTGCCAAACGTCACAATGTAACTGGGTGGCTATAAAGGTGCACTACGGGTATCTCCGAAAGTGTCTATTGGGTTGGCACGAATCGAGACTGGGATTTGTCACTCCGTGTGACGGAGAGGTATCTCTGGGCCCACTCGGTAGGACATCATCATAATGTGCACAATGTGATCAAGGAGTTGATCACGGGATGATGTGTTACGGAACGAGTAAAGAGACTTGCCGGTAACGAGATTGAACAAGGTATCGGGATACCGACGATCGAATCTCGGGCAAGTATCGTACCGCTAGACAAAGGGAATTGTATACGGGATTGATTAAGTCCTTGACATTGTGGTTCATCCGATGAGATCATCGTGAAGCATGTGGGAGCCAACATGGGTATCCAGATCCCGCTGTTGGTTATTGACCGGAGAACGTCTCGGTCATGTCTGCATGGTTCCCGAACCCGTAGGGTCTACACACTTAAGGTTCGATGACGCTAGGGTTATAAAGGAAGTTTGTATGTGGTTACCGAATGTTGTTCGGAGTCCCGGATGAGATCCCGGACGTCACGAGGAGTTCCAGAATGGTCCGGAGGTAAAGATTTATATATGGGAAGTCCTGTTTTGGTCACCGGAAAAGTTTCGGGGTTTATCGGTAACGTACCGGGACCATCGGGAGGGTCCCGGGGGTCCACCAAGTGGGGCCACCAGCCCCGGAGGCTTGCATGGGCCAAGAGTGGTAAGGGACCAGCCCTTGAGTGGGCTGGTGCGCCTCCCACAAGGCCCAAGGCGTAGCAAAGGAGGAGAAGGGGAAACCCTAGGCTTAGATGGGCCCTAAGGCCCACCCTAGGGGGCGCCCCCTCTCCCCTCTTGGCCGCCCCCCCTTTTCCTATCTAGGGCTGCCGCCCCCCTAGGGGTGGGAACCCTAGAGGGGGCGCACTCTCCTCCCCTCCTCCTATAAATAGTGAGGCCTAGCGGCTGCCCAATACACGATTTGATCTCTCCCTGTTGGTGCAGCCCTACCTCTCTTTTCCTCATATCTCGTAGTGCTTGGCGAAGCCCTGCTGGATCACCACGCTCCTCCACCACCACCACGCCGTTGTGCTGCTGCTGGATGGAGTCTTCCTCAACCTCTCCCTCACTCCTTGCTGGATCAAGGTATGGGAGACGTCACCGGGCTGTACGTGTGTTGAACGCGAAGGTGTCGTCCGTTCGGCACTAGGATCTCCGGTGATTTGGATCACGACGAGTACGACTCCATCAACCCCGTTCTCTTGAACGTTTCCGCTTAGCGATCTACAAGGGTATGTAGATGCACTCTCCTTCCCCTCATTGCTGGTTTCTCCATAGATAGATCTTGGTGACACGTAGGAAAATTTTGAATTTCTGCTACGTTCCCCAACAGTGGCATCATGAGCTAGGTCTATTGCGTAGATTCTATGCACGAGTAGAACACAAAGTAGTTGTGGGCGTTGATTTTGTCAATTTACTTGCCGTTACTAGTCTTATCTTGATTCGGCGGCATCGTGGGATGAAGCGGCCCGGACCGACCTTACACGTACTCTTACGTGAGACTGGTTCCACCGACTGACATGCACTAGTTGCATAAGGTGGCTAGCGGCTGTTTGTCTCTCCCACTTTAGTCGGATCGGATTTGATGAAAAGGGTCCTTATGAAGGGTAAATAGCAATTGGCATATCACGTTGTGGTCTTTGCGTAGGTAAGAAACGTTCTTGCTAGAAACCCATAGCAGCCACGTAAAACATGCAAACAACAATTAGAGGACGTCTAACTTGTTTTTGCTGGGTATGCTATGTGATGTGATATGGCCCAAAGGATGTGATGAATGATATATGTGATGTATGAGATGATCATGTTCTTGTAATAGGAATCACGACTTGCATGTCGATGAGAATGACAACCGGCAGGAGCCATAGGAGTTGTCTTAATTTATTTATGACCTGCGTGTCAACATAAACGTCATGTAATTACTTTACTTTATTGCTAACCGTTAGCTGTAGTAGTAGAAGTAATAGTTGGCGAGACAACTTCATGAAGACACGATGATGGAGATCATGGTGTCATGCCGGTGACGATGATGATCATGGAGCCCCGAAGATGGAGATCAAAAGGAGCAATATGATATTGGCCATATCATGTCACTTTTTGATTGCATCTGATGTTTATCATGTTTATACATCTTATTTTCTTAGAACGACGGTAGTAAATAAGATGACCCCTCATTAAAATTTCAAGAAAGTGTTCCCCCTAATTGTGCACCGTTGCAGAAGTTCGTCGTTTTGAAGCACCACGTGATGATCGGGTGTGATAGATTCTTACGTTCGAATACAACGGGTGTTGACGAGCCTAGCATGTACAGACATGGCCTCGGAACACATTTAAACACTTAGGTTGACTTGACGAGCCTAGCATGTACAGACATGGCCTCGGAACACAGAAGACCGAAAGGTCGAGCATGAGTCGTATGGTAGATACGATCAACATGAAGATGTTCACCGATGTTGACTAGTCCGTCTCACGTGATGATCGGACACGGCCTAGTTGACTCGGATCATGTAATCACTTAGATGACTAGAGGGATGTCTATCTGAGTGAGAGTTCATAAGATGAACTTAATTATCCTGAACATAGTCAAAAGGTCTTCGCAAATTATGTCGTAGCTCGCGCTTTAGTTCTACTTTTTAGATATGTTCCTAGAGAAAAAAATAGTTGAAAGTTGATAGTAGCAATTATGCAGACAGTAAAAGGCTTATGTCCTTAATGCACCGCTTAGTGTGCTGAACCTCGAACGTTGTCTGTGGATGTTGCGAACATCTGACATACACATTTTGATAACTACGTGATAGTTCAGTTAAACGGTTTAGAGTTGAGGCACCAAAGACGTTTTGAAACGTCGCGAAACATATGAGATGTTTTGAGGGCTGAAATTGGGATTTCAGGCTTGTGCGCACGTCAAGAGGTATAAGACCTCCGACGAGTTTCTTAGCCTGCAAACTAAGGGAGAAAAGCTCAATTGTTGAGCTTGTGCTCAGATTGTCTGAGTACAACAATCACTTAAATCAAGTGGGAGTTGATCTTCCAGATGAGATAGTGATGTTTCTCCAAAGTCATTACCACCAAGCTGCTAGAGCTTCGTGATGAACTATAATATATCGGGGACATATATGATGATCCTTGAGATATTCGCGATGTTTGACACCACAAAAGTAGAAATCAAGAAGGAGCATCAATTGTTGATGGTTGGTGAAACCACTAGTTTCAAGAAGGGCAAGGGAAAAAAGGGATGCTTCATGAAACGGCAATTCAGCTGCTGCTCTAGTGAAGAAACCCAAGGTTGAACCCAAACCCGAGACTAAGTGCTTCTGTAATAAGAGGAACAGCCACTGGAGCAGAATTACCCTAGATACTTGGTAGATGAGAAGGCTGGCAAGGTCGATAGAAGTATATTGGATATACATTGTGTTAATGTGTACTTTACTAGTACTCCTAGTAGCACCAGGGTATTAGATAACGGTTGGGTTACCAAGTGTTAGTAACTCGAAATAAAAGCTACGGAGTAAACAGAGACTAGCTAAAGGTGAGCTGGCGATATGTGTTGGAAGTTTTTCCAAGCTTGATGTGATCAAGCATCGCACGCTCCCTCTACCATCGAGATTGGTGTTTGCGTTGAGCATAGACATGACTGGATTATGTCTATCGCAATACGGTTATTCATTTAAGGAGAATAATGGTTACTCTGTTTATTTGAATAATACCTTCAATGGTCTTGCACCTAAAATGAATGGTTTATTGAATATCGATCGTAGTGATACACATATTCATGCCAAAAGATATAAGATAGTAATGATAGTACCACCTACTTGTGGCACTGCCACGTAAGTCATATCGGTATAAAACGCATGAAGAAGCTCCATGTTGATGGATCTTTGGGCTCACTCGTTTTGAAAAGTTTGAGACATGCGAACCATGTCTATTGGTGTATATGCATGAAGAAACTCCATGCAAATGGACCGTTTGGACTCACTTGATTTTGAATCACTTGAGACATGCAAATCATACCACATGGGCAAGATGACTGAAAGCCTCGTTTTCAGTAAAATGGAACTAGAAAGCAACTTGTTGGAAGAAATACATTTTGATGTGTGCAGTCCAATGAGTGCTGAGGCTTGTAGTGGATATCGTTATGTTCTTACTTCATAGATGATTTGAGTAGATGTTGAGTATATTTACTTGATGAATCACGAGTCTGAATTATTGAAAGGTTCAAGTAATTTCAGGGTGAAGTTGAAAGATCGTCGTGACAAGAGGATAAAAGATCTATGATATGATCATAGAGATGAATATCTTAATTACGAGTTTGGCACAGAATTAAGACATTGTGGAAATTGTTTCACAACTAATACAGCCTGGAACACCATAGTGTGATGGTGTGTCCGAACATCATAACTGCACCCTATTGGATATGATGCATACCATGATGTCTCTTATTGAATTACCACGATAGTTTATGGGTTAGGCATTAGAGACAACCACATTCACTTTAAATAGGGCACCACGTAATTCCGATGAGATGACACCGTATGAACTATGGTTTAGAAAAACCTAAGCTGTCATTTCTTAAAAGTTTGGGGCTGCGATGCTTATGTGAAAAGTTTCAGGCTGATAAGCTCGAACCCAAGGCGGATAAATGCATCTTCATAGGACACCCAAAACAGTTGGGTATACCTCCTGTCTCAGATCCGAAAGCAATAAGGGATTGTTTCTAGAATCGGATCCTTTCTCGAGGAAAAGTTTCTCTCGGAAGAATTGAGTGGGAGGATGGTGGAGACTTGATGCGGTTATTGAACCGTCTCTTCAACTAGTGTGTGGCAGGGCACAGGGAGTTGTTCCTGTGGCACCTACACCAATTGAAGTGGAAGCTTATGATAGTGATCATGAAACTTCAGATCAAGTCACTACCAAACCTCGTGGGATGACAAGGATGCATACTACTTCAGAGTGGTACGTAATCCTGTCTTGGAAGTCATGTTGCTAGACAATAATGAACCTACGAGCTATGGAGAAGCGATGGTGGGCCTGGATTCCAAAATGGCTCGAGGCCATATAATCCGAGAGATGATCCATATATGAAAACAAAGTGTAGACTTTGGAAGAACTACTTGATGGTCGTAAGGCTGTCAGGTACATATGGATTTTAAAAGGAAGACGGACAATGATGGTAAGTATCACCATTAAGAAAGCTCGACTTGTCGTAAAGATGTTTTCCGACAAATTCAAGGAGTTGACTACGATAAGACTTTCTCACTCGTAGCGATGCTAAGAGTCTGTTGGAACTATGTTAGCGATCACTGCATTATTTATGAAATCTTGCAGATAGGATATCAAAACATTGTTTCCTCGACGTTTCTCTTGAGGAAAGGTTGTATGTGATACAACCGGAAGGTTTTGTCAATCCTGAAAGATGCTAATAAGTATGCAAAGCTCCAGCAATCCTTCTGAGGACTGGAGTAAGCATCTCGGAGTTGGAATGTATGCTTTGATGAGATGATCAAAGATTTTGGGTGTATACAAAGTTTATGAGAAACTTGTAATTCCAAAGAAGTGAGTGGGAGCACTATAGAATTTCTGATGAATATATGTTGTTGACATATTGTTGATCGGAAATGATGTAGAATTTCTGAAAAGCATGCAGAGTTATTTGGAAAGTGTTTTTCAATGGAAAGCCTGGATTAAGCTACTTGAACATTGAGCATCAAGATCTATAAGGATAGATCAAAACGCTTAATGGTACTTTCAAATAAGCACATACCTTGACATGATCTTGAAGGTGTTCAAGATGGATCAGTCAAAGAAGGAGTTCTTGCCTGAGTTGTAAGGTATGAAGTTAAGACTTAAAGCTCGACCACGGCAGAATAGAGAGAAAGGACGAAGGTCGTCCCCTATGCTTGAGACGTAGGCTCTACAGTATGCTATGCTGTGTACCGCACCTGAAGTGTGCCTTGCCATGAGTCAGTCAAGGGGTACAAGAGTGATCCAAGAATGGATCACAGGACAGTGGTCAAAGTTATCCGAGCTCCAGCGTCGGACTGTATCCGAGCTCCAACGCCGGACTGTATCCGAGCTCCAATGCCAGACTACATCCGAGGTGTCATAGAGCACCTTGGCTTGAAAAAGTTTGAAGGAGGTTATCCGAGCTTAACGCTGAAAAGTTCTCTATGGAGCCAGCCACTCGCAGCCGAGTTTTATGCCGAACTGCGTCCGAGGTGATGCACCACCTCGGGTTCGGGCTGATTGTTTGCGGATTTTATTTCTGCTTGATGCAATTTATTTACTGACGAGATATATAACCAGTAGCCCTCAAGGTGTGTGTTGGCCTAAAATCCGAGATGCACATTAGAGGAGATAGTGATCGGCGGACGGGCCCTTGGGAGAGGGTTTTGAGAAGTCGCCGTAACATATTAGCTTGATGCCGGATAAGTCCTAGTTGGTACCTATTGTTGTCCGAAGACGCGATTGCCCATAGTTTGGTTAAGCCAAACACTAAGCACTTAAAATTTTCTGCATTGAATAGGCAATGCAGTAGCCCCCGAGACACTGGTCGGGTGGCATCACCAGATCAGGGGATCGATGTGCCCCTTTAATATTAGTAAATGATAAGCTCGAAGCCCAGTAGGCCCCGAGCCTTAATGTGGGCACAGATTGGCCGAATTAAGGATCGATATCCGAAGTAAAATCACAAATTATGTGTAATGATTCTTGTTGGAAATATGCCCTAGAGGCAATAATAAATTGGTTATTATTATATTTCCTTGTTCGTGATAATTGTTTATTATCCATGCTAGAATTGTATTGATAGGAAACTCAGATAAATGTGTGGATACATAGACAACACCATGTCCCTAGTAAGCCTCTAGTTGACTAGCTCGTTGATCAATAGATGGTTACGGTTTCCTGACCATGGACATTGGATGTCGTTGATAATGGGATCACATCATTAGGAGAATGATGTGATGGACAAGACCCAATCCTAAGCCTAGCACAAAGATCGTGTAGTTCGTTCGCTAAAGCTTTTCTAATGTCAAGTATCATTTCCTTAGACCATGAGATTGTGCAACTCCCGGATACCATAGGAATACTTTGGGTGTGCCAAACGTCACAACGTAACTGGGTGGCTATAAAGGTGCACTACAGGTATCTCCGAAAGTGTCTGTTGGGTTGGCATGAATCGAGACTGGGATTTGTCACTCCGTGTGATGGAGAGGTATCTCTGGGCCCACTCGGTAGGACATCATCATAATGTGCACAATGTGATCAAGGAGTTGATCACGGGATGATGTGTTACGGAAGGAGTAAAGAGACTTGCCGGTAACGAGATTGAACAAGGTATCGGGATACCGACGATCGAATCTCGGGCAAGTATCGTACTGCTAGACAAAGGGAATTGTATACGGGATTGATTAAGTCCTTGACATTGTGGTTCATCCGATGAGATCATCGTGGAGCATGTGGGAGCCAACATGGGTATCCAGATCCCGCTGTTGGTTATTGACCGGAGAACGTCTCGGTCATGTCGGCATGGTTCCCGAACCCGTAGGGTCTACACACTTAAGGTTCGATGATGCTAGGGTTATAAAGGAAGTTTGTATATGGTTACTGAATGTTGTTCGGAGTCCCGGATGAGATCCCGGACGTCACGAGGAGTTTCGGAATGGTCCGGAGGTAAAGATTTATATATGGGAAGTCCTGTTTTGGTCACCGGAAAAGTTTCGGGGTTTATCGGTAACGTACCGGGACCACCGGGAGGGTCCCGGGGGTCCACCAAGTGGGGCCACCAGCTCCGGAGGCTTGCATGGGCCAAGAGTGGTAAGGGACCAGCCCTTGAGTGGGCTGGTGCGCCTCCCACAAGGCCCGAGGCGCAGCAAAGGAGGAGAAGGGGAAACCCTAGGCTTAGATGGGCCCTAAGGCCCACCCTAGGGGGCGCCCCCCTCTCCCCTCTTGGCCGCCCCCCCTTTTCCCATCTAGGGCTGCCGCCCCCCTAGGGGTGGGAACCCTAGAGGGGGGGCACCCTCCTCCCCTCCTCCTATAAATAGTGAGGCCTAGGGGCTGCCCAATACACGATTTGATCTCTCCCTGTTGGTGCAGCCCTACTTCTCTTTTCCTCATATCTCGTAGTGCTTGGCGAAGCCCTGCTGGATCACCACGCTCCTCCACCACCACCACGCCGTTGTGCTGCTGCTGGATGGAGTCTTCCTCAACCTCTCCCTCACTCCTTGCTCGATCAAGGCATGGGAGACGTCACCGGGCTGTACGTGTGTTGAACGCGGAGGTGCCGTCCGTTCGGCACTAGGATCTCCGGTGATTTGGATCACGACGAGTACGACTCCATCAACCCCGTTCTCTTGAACGCTTCCGCTTGGAGATCTATAAGGGTATGTAGATGCACTCTCCTTCCCCTCGTTGCTGGTTCTACATAGATAGATTTTGGTGACACGTAGGAAAATTTTGAATTTCTGCTACGTTCCCCAACAATTCTATATATCCAAGTACTCTACATGATTAATGGTCGGATCCGCATTGTACAAAACTTTGTTGACCGACCATCGGCTTCAACCTCCTCGGCCAGTAGCCAGGGAGTGTTGGTCCTACTTTATAAAGCCTTTATGAGGGCAAAGATTTACGACAAACAAAGCAATCCGACCATACGACTTTATAAACAAAGGTACGTAGAGAGATATGTTATATTACTGTCTAACATAAGAAATGTGTTCCAAAGAAAATAGTCCCGCTATCGGTTCCTTTCTTTGGGTTGTCATGCTAAGCATGATCATGAAACCTCAGCTCTGATCAATGTGGGAGCAAAATATTAAGGATTTAGTTTGGGGAAAGTTCCCCTATGTGGTCTTTAGCGAACCCAAATTTTTACTTCCATCGTTGCCGACCAATTATATCCTTTAAGATGGCTAGCTTTCGGCTTCACCCAGTCTGAGGTACTAACCCGGATGACCCGATACTAACAATCACAGAGGTGCTCCCTTTACCGTCTAGCCGAACAATCGGGGACGTAGGGGTAAGCACAAGAGCCAGGCAACCCAACTTGGCCAAAATCTTAAGTCAAATTTGATGCATATTTATTGCTTTATAACGATAATTACGGAAGGCAGCGCTTGTATACTTAATACAAACACTGATGATATATGTTTATTTTGACTCCGTTGTGACCGTTTAGCAGTTGAAAGTGGCCCATCGTCGGCTTCTACCCCTTTGTAGATACTACGCAGGGTGTTTCCGCAGTAACAAGACAACTCTTAGCCGACGTCTCGATGCCCGAAGGCAGTTGTGTTAGCGGAAACAAGGCAATCAGATATGCGGGCTTTATAACTTTCACTTAGTCATAGGAGCTTTAATCTGGAGAAGCTAGCTATGAGCCCCGGGTTAGTGTTCGGCACCGACCGAAGTCTAGCCATTAACACTTCGGCCAATGTTATGAAAGGCCCATCGTTTAACACGGGGTAATCGGTATCGATCTATAGTTTGACACCGTCATCGGATCACTGACCAGTTTATGCCCATTGTGACAGTTAGTTTTCTGCTTTCTCCACTGAGATGCTTAACCATTCAAGCTGGAAGCACAATCGCAGCGGTTCTCCCTTTGCACACCTAGCCGAACAAAAGCGAAACGTAGGAGGCAAGCACAGGATCCGGGCAACCCAATTATTGACCGAAGTCACAATTCGAAACCGATGCATATATAGCAATATCCGAGGATGTTTTTACGGAATCTCTAAAGGTGTCCGCCGTTGCACTGCGAGACTTATGCTGGGAACACAAAAATAGTCTAAAAGTGCCATAGGATTGGAAAACCAAAAAAGTTCAGTAAAAACTTTACGCCCGAACTAAATCAGGTCATTTGGTGCCAATCCAAAAATTGGTCTTACTTTTGTGCTTCAGTCGTGCATTAATATGACACATCTGATCTCAAGACTTCAAGCGGGTCAGCCTACGGCTGCAACCTCTTATTCCGAAGGCGGAGTACTGCTCGTTAGGCGAGTTAGGCGAACTAAACTCAAGCGGCATTAGAGAGAAAACAGGCTATCCGGCTATTGACCACACACTCGGGTCGAGAAAGAAGTGATAGAAAAAGACTTTGCAATGACTAAGAAGAAAACTTTTATTATAAAATGGCTCATATAAATTTAAGAGCCCCCAGTTGACTTGGGCAAAAGAAGCGTTTTTAACAAACTAAGTTGTTAACAACCAGCTTTTTTGTTTAACACAAATATAATGCTTGGTTGAACTAAACAAAAATTTAAAAAGTTTGAGCTTGAAAGCGACTTAGCCGGTTAATGTGCTTGGTATTGATAACGTGGTACAATCTTGTAACAGGTCGAGGTCCTAGCACCCAAGCCAGTCCTGAGGTGGCGGAGCGAAGAGCTCGGCACTCCGAAGTAGTGACATAGTACGACCAATGTGGCGAGGTGGAACCCCTAGTCCGACCGAGGCGATGGAGCCGGCCGACAGTATGACGCCGAAGTCCCCGGCATGGGTTGATAAAAGTGATGACGAAGCCCCCGGTCCAGCCAAGGTGACATGGTACGTCGGCACGCCGAGGTGATAGCACTGCCCATCCCGGATCATTTACCTACGCAAAGAAAATAGTGCAAGCCGGAGATAATAGTAATAATAAATTAAAAGAAATTGTTGCATAATTAATAATTTATGCAAAGTGGGTAATAAAAGAAATATGACCCGTGTGCCAAACACTCGATGGGTAGAGCTCTTTCAGCGATGCCGAATCCTTGGCGCCGAAGTCAATGTCAATGTCAAAAATGAATTATTTAAAGAGATGTGGCCTGACGCCGAAGTCAATGTCAATGCAGGGCGTCGGAGTGGTGTGGTGAAGGCGTGCCATAGCCTGGATTCATAGGGTGTTCCGAGTCCCGATGCGGCGTTTGCCGAACTGCGGACGGGAGACTGACTGAACTATCACGCAACCATCATTAATGCGGCCATCATTTGATAGACCGGTGTATAGATGATGAAGCAAACCAGAGTAATAAAAAATTGAAATAATAATATATATTTTTATCTACTTAATTAACTTTAGCGTAAATAAGTAATTAAAAAAATATGGCCTGGGCGCCGAGTTCGGCCTGACGAAGTGGCCACTTGGAGATCCTGGCATGGGGATGCGTGTCGAGGCGACACCGTTGGCATGGCATGATCCAAACTTGTTGTGCGGAGAGGTCAGATACAGAGGCTGTTGGCAATGCCGTGATGATAGGGCGATAGACCAGAGCGGCTCATTGCCAGAGCAACAATGTCTGTACGGCAACATCCGGACAGATGAACCTGCATACCCACAAGTGCATATCGAAAGCAAAGAGTTTTTGGATACACTGAATTATACAAAATAACAAAATTGGAATAAGTGCACCTGATCCGTAGCCGAATAGTAAAGGATCTGCCCAAAAGGCTATATAGCTTCATGTGGGAGGTAGCTAGGTTAGGCACGTTACATCAATCAAACCTCGATGGGTGTGTACAACTATTACTACTCCCGCGTTTTTTTAGCTAGTCGAGTGCCGCATGCATGTGTTGATCAGAGACCGGCCGGACCACCGCGTCGATAGACCGAATTTTAAGCTGATCGTTAAAGGTCTACACAGAAAAAATCATGCAAACTAGTAGAACAATATTCTGTATGAAAATTTATATAATACAGGCAACTAGAAAAATATAACCTAATGTTTCTGTTCGGGGGAGCGAGGCGTAGAAATCCGAGCTCAAAAGGCTGGAGATGAAAACACTAGCACCACCGCTAGTTTCCATTAACTTTGAGCTATCCTCGGCGTTTTGGTGCTATGAGTAAAGCGCAACACCCACTTGGTCTCCACGATAGCTAATACTACTTTATTTTAGGATGATTTCACCCTCACCTCAACGTTGAGATGTGGAAGCCCTGGTAATCAGTGGCGGAGCTGCTTGGAGGCCAACCTGGGCCATGCCCCCCCCCCCCCCCCCCCCCAGCTCATAGGAAAACATGCAAATATGCCTTAATGTTTGATCTAATTTTCGACTAAAATCAGCCTAAAGCAATCATATTTGCCCCCCTTTCAGCCCATGCCCCTCCATAATTTCATCTCAAGCTCCGCCACTGCTGGTAATAGTATTAGTACTTGCACATGGGAAGTGCACAAAAGACAGATAATTAACGAAAAGCATATACTGCCTGAATTAAATAGTAAAGAAAAGACAAAAAGGATTGGGTCTCCTTCTATATCGTCGAGCGATGTGAATTCACCCCGTGTCTGCTGCTCTAGCTTGATGTCGCGTGCGCGTGTTTGACTGGAACCCAGCCGTTCAAGATCTCACGCGATTGCGCAACATCTTCTCACAAGTCACGTTTGCTGCTAGTCCGTCATAACAGACCTCAGATCCGATGTGTAACCAGGCGGCACACACAGCCGCCGCCGCTAAAATTTTCCGTTTCAGCGAGAAGGCAACAACAGAACGGAGCAAGTAAAAAGAAGCAATATGTACGGCACTAGTACCAACCAATACCAAGACTAGATTAATTTTGATCTTTTAGGCGGAGTAGTAGTATTCGGACTAGAATTTTGATAGAGTTCTATCAGCAATATGTATGGTACTAGAATACAATGACCAAACCTAGGGTAGTGTGCTGCAGAGCTAGTACTAATTAACCTGGGTAGCAGAAAACAATGCGCAGCCAGGAGCTGAATTGAAAAAGGGAAGAAAAACGAATCTGCTTGATGTGTTGCCGCCGATCTGAACTCCGGTCGGCCGGCCACACGCGCTGTTCTTTCATATATAATTTTGGGTCTGAATAACTGCCACACGTGTGGCGTGGACGGGAATCCGCCCGCACGCCTCGTGTGGCATGGACGGGAACCAGCGCGCACGACCACGTCTGCACGCACAAAAGCACGGCCCGCACGTCCGGTGTATGGCAACCCTGCCCGCACTGCCCCGTCCGGGCCAGACGACCCGCTGCCCGCACGACCCAACCGTTCCCGGCCTCCGATCCATCCCCTCTCTCGTCTGCCGCCATCGTCCCCCATCTCTCGAACCCCGACCTCCGTCGCCGGCCATCTGTGGTTGCCATGGCAACCAGGGCAGATCCGTAGGGCGCTCCCACCGCAAACCACACCCCAACCCTTCCCACCCCCAGCCCCCCACTCCAACCCAGCCCTCCAGAGACGATCATCTAAAACCAGGTGAAATTTCCCGATCTCATCCTTCTCATCCTTAAGGCTGAAAATCTCCCGGTCTTGTACTGGGTCCATGCTATAGGGGTAGAACACTGCGTGGTTCAGTGTATATTTGCAATTGCCAGGAAGAATACACCAGATCTGCCATGTACTACGTTTGAGATTAACTTAAGTTCATAGTTTAATTGACGCAAGTAGTTGGGTATGAAATGGATGAGTAGGAATCCCTAAAAAAGGACAGGAAGGACAATTTTTGGAATGAAGGGGGTGGGAAAAATTAATTGCCACTTGTGTATAACGGCAGTTGCCACCTTTCGTTGTCAGTAGCTGCCATCTATTTTGACCTGTTGCTTGCCATCCCTATCTTCTATGTGCAAGCAGCAGAAGAATACAATTCTTGTGGATTGTTGATGCCTTCTTGTTCATCCAGTGATTGAGAACACATCGGAAAGAAACGAGACACGGAAAGAATGAATCACGAAGATGGCGCTGATGCTTGGGGTTCTCAAAGGCCAGAAACGCCCCCTTGGGATGCATCAGAGTACAGTCAACTCATCTCCGCAGGGCCGTTGCTGCCACTACTAGAACAGTATGCAGGCATAGGTATGATGCATGATAACAAAAGAAGAGAACAGTTGCCATCTTCGCAACGATGAAGATGACATTCTACTTATGTCATACACTGTCATTTTTTCGCAGGTTCTTATGACCGAAACACTCTTAGGGGGGCCCCGTGGCAAGTTCAATCACAAGACGCTAACACTGACAAATGTACGGGCAGCCAACTTCAACAGGCTAGTATGGCTAATCAAGGTAATGCAAAACGAAAAAAGAGCACATACTGCTGTGGACATGAAAAATGAACATGCAAAAAAACTGGCAAAAGGACTCACGAGTTATCACGGGTGAAAATGTAGAGCCTTCATGCAGCACGTGGCATCAAACAGCACCCATGTACCTGCCATCGACGTCATACACAGGTCAGTCCATAACAAAAAATTCTGGGATCTGAGCTACAGCAAGCAGCGAACACCGCGCTAAAGCAACCAAAATTGCTAACGTATTTACCGATGGAGAGGCAAATGAGCAAGATACACACCAACAAGATCTTTAACAAGTAAGTCAGTTGCGTTACAGTCTTATTTGCAGAAAAAGCACCAAGTCAGTAGGTGCCTTATAGAGTGCAATGCAGTTGCCATGTTTAATGAAATACTGTTTGCCATGCTTACTCAGCTGCATGTTGCCATGTTCAATGAAAATTCTGTTTTGCCATGCTTGCTCGCGTGCATTTTCCTTGTTGAATGAAGTGCAGTTGCCATGTTTAATGCACTGTGCTCCATTGGGGCATGTTGGCATGCAAATGCCAATGTCAACTGGAAAAAATGTTATATTGGCGACACATATGCTGAAATGCAGTTGCCATGTTTAATAAAATGCATCTGCCATGTTTGTTGAAATGCAATTGCCATGTTTACTGAACTGTAGATGCCATGTTTAAATAAAAGGGCAGTTGCCATGTTTTATGCAATGTGCTTCCATTGGGGAATGTTGGTGTGGAAAAATGACGATGTCCAGTTGAAAATGTACTATAGTTGCCATCTCTAGTGTACTACATTTGCCATGTCTAGTGTACTGCATTTGCCATGTTCAACGTACTATATTTGCCATGTTCAATGAACTATGTTTGCCATGTTAAAACAAAATGTATTTCTATTTCCTTGACAACATAAGGTGGTACAAGAAAAGAGCGCACGATAGTTTAACAGAAAACACACAAAATTTGCAGATTCCAGGAAGAAATAAGCGTGCCAGCATGTTCACGGCTTTCCAAGTGGACGAACATACGTTCAAGGTGTGTTCTATTTTAGGCATGTCAGATTTAGAACCTGAAGACCCGGACAAAGGAAGGAACTACTTCGTCAGAGCCTCGATAGGCGAAGGCGAGTTCTACTGCCAATGCTGCAAGTTCGAACGGGGCGGCATTGTGTGCTGTCACATACTAAAAGTAATGGACATGAACGCTGTGACACGGATGCCCCGCCATTTTATAAGGCGGCCATGGACTTGGGACGCTGACGACGCGTTGGCGCCGCAGACAACACACGCAATTCTGGCTGTGCATGACGAGAGACCTGAGTCAACCATGAAGCCGTGAGGCACGTTGTGCTGACAAAGAACTATGCTGAGCTAATTGATGACGCGTGCAAGAGTGATGAGACAGCGAGAGTCGTAGAAAAACACAGGAAGGCACTGAAAAGAGAGCTTGATGAGATCAAGAAGAGGAAAGCTGAGGAAGCCTTACACCGGTTCCCCCGCACATCAAGTGTGCCTTCATCCACGGGGCCATCATCTGAAAACTCGGAGAAAGTTTATTCTTCTGCAAAAACCAGACAAAAAGTGATCAGTTGTTGCCATGTTTTTGCAAAAAGTGATCAGTTGTTGCCATGTTTTGCAATGTCATGAAATTTTAGTTCGTGTCAGACGACTGCAAGCTCGAGGTGTCAACCAGTAACATAAAGCAGGAGGAAGGGGAGATGTGTGAACATTTACCTCATCACCCTCTTTTCTCCATCCAGTTTCTCAATTACACTGTGGTGGATCCATGAAATCATCATCATCGTTTTGATGATCGCCACGAGCCATTCTGCTGAGATGGAAAGTCATGGTAGAAATGTAAATACAAGAGGTAAGCAGTTGCCACCTAACAGAAAATGTCAACTAGTGAATGCGGAAAAAATAACATGAACACATACGCACCCCTCCTATGATTGTCGAAAACATAAACGTGGCAAGTAAACACGTTGGTTTCATTATCAAGTAAAAAAAGTGTACATATGGTAAATGCACTTGAAAACAAAAAATGTTGAAATTGCCATGTTAGCACAAGATAGTTCGATAGGAAGTCACAGAATCCTCCAACGTCACAAAAACTAAGATGTGGCAGCTCACACACTGTCCTAAAAAATACACCAATCAAATGCCACTTGTTCAGCGGCAGAAATGTGCTAGGGTGCTAGGGTGAAATTGCCGTGCTGAAATGCAACACATACTACAACAAATTGATGAAACCACATCTAATCAAGAACCTGAAAATTGCCACAGTGTGACCAGATATCACAAAAGTCGTTGTGGCGAAACAAGAAAAAATTGTGCCTACAGTACAATGAATTTGCCATATTGTACTGACTGTGGCATGGCAACCGACATGATGTGGTCAGCCAAAAACTTGCGACATGCAAAGCATATGTATGGCATCTGACACATTTGATATGCAAATTTGGTTGCCACATTATGCAGCCAATTTGCCACACTGTCTTATCTGCAGAATGGCAACGGACATTGTGTTCACATTCTATTTGCCACATGAATATACTATCCAGGTGGCAACAGGCACACTTGATGTGCACATTAGTTACCGTCTAGTGCAGTTGGCTCCTGAAACTACATTGACTACCAATTGTGGCAACTATCACAGTGTGGTAACTATCACAAATCATTCAAAAAACATAGATGCCGCAATGAAAAAGCATGTTTGTGGCTACTATCACAGTAATTCAGCAAATTTAGTTGCCACATGGAAGAGCGTGTGTGTGGCAACTATCACAGTCATTGAATAAAAATAGTTGCCCCATGCGAAAGCTTATATGTGGCAACTAACACAATCATTTCAGTAATTTGTTGCCGCAAAGGGAAACACGTTTGTGGCAACTATCACATTTGTTAGGGAGTTAGTGGTCACACAATCATGATAGTTAATGAAACTATCAAGTTCGCCTCATACTACAGTTTCAAAACCCAACTAACTAGATCTAGGGTTCAATGGCAACTACCGCGACTTCCAATTCACCCTCAAAATTCTCCCACGAACTGACTGCAAACACAAAATCGAACCAACGCGCATCAAACAAACCAGAAGACACCTGCCCAATCCATAGGCAAGACTAGTGCGTGCCTCCGAACAGGCATAACCACACCGACGATGCCGCGGCCGCGGCCGCGACGAAACTGCCCAGTGCAACCAAAAACGGCTAGCAGACGACTTCGGCGCCGGCGGGAACGCCGACGCATCGCCGAATCGCCTGTATCTCTACGAATCTCGATCGAGGAATCAAACAGGGAGGGAAGGGGGGAAAATGCAGGAAGGGATTGCAAGAGTTGTAGCGAGCATTACCTTCAACCCGCAGGCGCTCCGGCAAAGCCGCTCCGTTCCGGCGAGCACCACCGACGGCCGCGAACACCGTCGATTCTTCCGCCTCCGCCGTCGCCTTCTCCCCTCGCCTTCTCCTCCAATGGTTTGAAATGCGAGTGGGTTGTGCCAGTAACTGCGGTGCGGGTGAGTAAATGAAACCGTGAGGGAGAGGGGGCAGAGGTCTGCGATGTGTTTAACGTCAACCGCGGTCGAAGCGTGGCGTGCGGGCGCATAGCAGTTCCACCGCACGCCTCGGAGTGGCAACCGCTGACCGCGGGATGGCAACCAACGTGCGGGCGAACTGACTCGCACACCGCACATGCGCCTCGTCCTACGTGGCGCAGAAAACCGGCCGGTATGGTGAACGCCCACACGTGTGGGCGTTAACATTTCCGATAATTTTTGATTTGACCCGTACAAGGAATCCACCAGCTCCAGGCTGCTGTTTGTACGCGCACTTCTCGAGGATCTTTTACGACGCGCAGGGTAGCTCGCGTCCGACCTAACGGCGGACGGCGGACACAATAGTCGCCGCCTAAATTTACACGATTCTGATCTGATCGGTCCTTTGCTGACTATGATTTGATCTACAGAGAAAACAATAGAGGCGACATAAAAAATCCTTTCCAAACAAACCAGTGTATACAATACTGATCTAATCGAAAAAAACATCACCTCATTATTGATTTTGATTCCCATCAAACCACGACGAACACCAAGCAGGCTCTCAATGAAAGCACTAATGTCAGTTCTATATCCGGCGTATCTCGTAGTAGGGGTCCTAAGCTAGGCGTCTTGGAGCGATGGTAACACGGACAAAGGATTTTACGCAGGTTCGGGCTCTCTTGAAAAGATAATACCCTACATCCTGCTTTTGATTGTATTGATATGGGTGTAGTACAGAGTACATGTATTTACCACGAAATTGTAGTAATGAAGATGAGATTGTCTATTGACTAGCCTGGCCTCGGTTTATATAACACACCAGAGACCTAGGGTTTCGGAGAGTCCTCGTCTTGTGCGCCAAGTCTTGTGGGATCTCCCTTGTATGCGGCATGGGCGGCCCGAAGTGGCCCATGAGTAAACCGCCATGGGGGTCTGCGGCCTAATCCAGCTGGTCGGGAGACGACGTGGTGAGTACCCCCTAGTCCAGGACACCGTCAGCGGCCAGTCGCACCGGTGTCGGAAGTAGAGGCACATGGGGGTCGACGGCGGCAACGGGCGACGCAAACCGATCAAGCCTAGATCGGAAAACCAAAAAGAAAAACATCGATCAAAGCGACCGACGAGAGAGCGAAAAACCCGGAGCAAGGTCTCGGGAAAAAGATTCTCTAGGGCAGCCGGTAAACATGACCGGCGGACGAACCCTAGGTACGGGCGACGCGGCCCCGACGGCGGTCATTGAGGCCGACCGCCCCGGTGGCGGCGCGCGGGTGCGGAAGCGGCGGCGGCTAGGGTTTAGAACCCGGAAACTGATACCATATTAGAAGGGAGAGAGGGATTTGGTGGAATTGTTGTTATATTGCTTGAACCTCATGGGCATATATATAGGAGTACATGATCATCTTAGAGTACAAGTCAAGATAGAATAATATCCTGCGCTATCCTAGTTTTCTTATTAATCACAATAATCAACAGCATCTACCTAATTTGAAGTGTGAGAGAATGATTTGTATCTCCCGTGCCTCAAAAATAAACCTAACTGATTGTGGTGCTCATGAGTTTTATAGCTTAGTGTCATACTTGTCACATGCTTTGGTTCCCTTGTTTAATTTTGTGTGTGTTCGGCTCTATATATACACTCTCATATTCCACCATGTATGTTTGCGTACTCAGATATCAGAATGCAATTTCGTATGTATCTACCAAGCACCATCTTCAGTGAGCAAGCTCTATCTATACAACATTTTTAATGTCATGACACTAGTTCAGATATTAGAGGAAACTGACCACCTCGTATACTCTGTTTGGGCTCATGGTTTCCAGCTTTAAACAGGTTTTCAAAACCTTACAGTGCAAGGGATTCGGTTTCATTTAATTTGTCTAAGCATGGTTATGAAAATATGTTGTAGTGAAAAGTGCTAGAGTGAACAAACTGTCTTACCTTTCAAAAACAGAGTGCCTCCAAGCTGTCAACATGCACATTACTTTAGTTCACGGGAGAATTATACATGAACCTTACATTGTTCAAGACATATATCAATTCTAAGATGTTACGCAGGACAAACGATTGTGATAAAAAAATTCCGACCTTTGTTGAAAGAGGAGCAAAAAACAACCATTGTCTGAATCATTTTTAGATGAAAATTTGCTGATTAGTAAGGCAGTTAAACTCCACACCTATGATTTTTGCAAGCTTCCGGAGACTAAACAAGCAACAAACGTCGAAGGTGAAGTGTAGGCAACTTTGAGAACTCATGGCTAAACCTATTTTGAATCTCTGACCACACTTGTGACCATTAGGTTCTCTTCTCTTGAAGAACTAGACATTGATGCCATGATTTCTTCTTGTCATGCGCTTGGACCATTGTTATGGCACATTAAGATGATGAAACCCATCACTTCTGCAGGTAACATATTTTCTTATTATGCCATAAAAATTATCTTACTACTATAGCGGATAGTATACGAGTTAATTTCTACTCACGTAGCATATTTGTGCCTCTAAGGCCCAAGCTATGCAACAACAGGTGCGAGCCAGGCTTCGAGAGTCACTCATATGTCTTACTTTAAAGTGCGGGAGGACCGAGTCATATCTTTTGCACCTTAAATAAACCTAACAATTCGTAGTCCTCAAGGGATGAAGTGTTTTAGCTCAATTCCGCTAGAGCCATTGTATATGGTAAACTTTTAATGAATAGTTCATTTATATCTCCGACCTAATTATTAACAATATACTCATGAGTTGTGTAATACATTTTTTAACTTAATGAGTTTTTTTAACTTGATGTCATGCTTCCCACATGTTTTTTTCTTCTCTCTCAGTTTCTTTAGCATTGAGCTCCCTATATACCCTCACATATTTCACGGGATGTTTGCACTCTCAGTTTAGACCTCTGGTTACTTGGCTTACAATCAAAATGTAAATTTGATCTACCACACATCATCTTTAGCTAGGTAACAAATATAATTTTTTAATCATGGCGCCACTTGAGATATTAGAAGAAATTGGCCATCTAATATAAAGTCCAGACTGGCTCTCGCTTCTTAGCATTATCTTGGCGATAACTAAACAATGCAACATTGATGGAGATGCAATTTATTAGTCCCTTTCTTTAGTAGTGCAAGTACAGCCTGAAATTCAATGCAGGACGAGTCATATGACCCTGACAGAGCAACTACTCCTAATCTAAACAAATTGGGCTTGACCGGTAGCTATCGATTGGGTTCCTTGGCAGAGGAATTGTATTTAGTGTAGAATTTCGTTCTTTCTTTGTTTGAACTCTAGTGTACATTTTCTTTGTGTGTCAAACGCAGTATGCTGAGAAAACCAAGGGGGAAAAGAGCTTTGCATCAAAGTGCATTATGTGTGATCCTGTTATTTAGTCTAAAAAATCCTATGCATGCATGATAGAATTTCAAAACCATGATAAACAGTTTTGGTCAAAATTAAAGTCGAACTTGTCTAGAGAAAAAAATCTAAACCCGATCCAGTGAAGAGGGCCACTACATTGGCTGGCCAACGGCCAGATCCACAAGTCGGTGTACATGATGGAAATTGGGGTGATTGGGGGGGGGGGGGGGGGGGTTCTCTTTGTCACATGTAATCTGGGGTAATATCTTCCAAGTTGGGACAAATATGTTTCTCCGCAATTGATTAACAATGCTGCTAGTGTTGGGGAACGTAGTAATTTCAAAAAAATTCTACACACACGCAAGGTCATGGTGATGCATAGCAACGAGAGGGAAGAGTGTTGTCCACATACCCTCGTAGACCGAAAGTGGAAGCGTTATATCAACGCGGTTGATGTAGTCGTACGTCTTCACGATCCGACCGATCCATGCACCGAAACTACGGCACCTCCGAGTTCTAGCACACGTTTAGCTCGATGACGATCTCCGGACTCCGATCCAGCAAAGTGTCGGGGAAGAGTTCCGTCAGCACGACGGCGTGGTGACGATCTTGATGTTCTACCGTCGCAGGGCTTTGCCTAAGCACCGCTACAATATTATCGAGGAGTATGGTGGAGGGGGGCACCGCACACGGCTAAGAGAACGATCACGAAGGTCAACTTGTGTGTATAGGGGTGCCCCCCTGCCCCCCTATATAAAGGAGCAAGGGGGAGGGGCGGCCGGCCAGGAGGGGCGCACCAGGGAGGAGTCCTACTCCTACCGGGAGTAGGACTCCCTCCTTTTCCTTGTCCAAGTAGGAGAGGGGGAAGGAAGGGAGAGAGGAAAGGAAGGAAAGGGGGGTGCCGCCGCCCCCTCCTTGTCCAATTCGGACTACAGGGGGAGGGGGTGCGCGGCCTGCCCTGGCCGCCCCTCCTCTTCTCCACTTTAGGCCCATAAGGCCCATTAACCCCCCCCCCCCGGGGGGGGGGGGGGGTTCCGGTAACCCCTCGGTACTCCGGTTTTATCCGAAACTTCTCCGGAACACTTCCGGTGTCCGAATATAGTCGTCCAATATATCAATCTTTATGTCTCAACCATTTCAAGACTCCTCGTCATGTCCGTGATGACATCCGGGACTCCGAACAAAATTCGTTACATCAAAATATATAAACTCATAATGAAACTGGCATCGTAACGTTAAGTGTGCGGACCCTACGGGTTCAAGAACAATGTAGACATGACCGAGACACGTCTCCGGTCAATAACCAATAGCGGAACCTGGATGCTCATATTGGCTCCTACATATTCTACGAAGACCTTTTATCGGTCAGACCGCATAACAACATACGTTGTTCCCTTCATCATCGGTATGTTACTTGCCCGAGATTCGATCGTCGGTATCTCAATACCTAGTTCAATCTCGTTACCGGCAAGTCTCTTTACTCGTTCCGTAATACATCATCTCGCAACTAACTCATTAGTTGCATTGCTTGCAAGGCTTTAAGTGATGTGCATTACCGAGAGGGCCCAGAGATACCTCTCCGACAATCGGAGTGACAAATCCTAATCTCGAAATACGCCAACCCAACATGTACCTTTGGAGACACCTGTAGAGGACCTTTATAATCACCCAGTTACGTTGTGACGTTTGGTAGCACACAAAGTGTTCCTCCGGTAAACGGGAGTTGCATAATCTCATATTCACAGGAACATGTATAAGTCATGAAGAAAGCAATAGCAACATACTAAACGATCGGGTGCTAAGCTAATAGAATGGGTCATGTCAATGACATCATTCTCCTAATGATGTGATCCCGTTAATCAAATGACAACACATGTCTATGGTTAGGAAACATAACCATCTTCGATTAACTAGCTAGTCAAGTAGAGGCATACTAGTGACGTTTAGTTTGTCTATGTATTTACACAAGTATTATGTTTCCGGTTAATACAATTCGAGCATGAATAATAAACATTTATCATGATATAAGGAAATAAAATAATAACTTTATTATTGCCTCTAGGGCATATTTCCTTCAGCTAGCAGGCAGAGGATGTTGCCAATGTAGAAGATGTTTGGTCTCTTAGGTCTGCCCCAAGCTACCACAACAAGTACAAGTCATCCTGCATGCGCTTTGTATGTTATTATCAGTGACCGGCTGGTGGTTGAGTTCTGAGGTCATCACTAAACAGAAGGCACTGACGGGCCACTGGCACGTCAGTGATGATACCTTTTGGCCAGCCGGTATTATGTGATCATGTGGTAGTACTTGGGCTCCACTACGGTTTAATATAACTTTGTTAGATCAAATCAACATGGACTTTATTAGTCTGGCTTGTTTCTTCTTCTATTTTGGTCTTCAACTGAACAATTTTTTTTTCACACACTTTTTCTTAATTAAACAGTAAACCACTTGTTGGACAGAGCTAAAAAATTGAATGATCCAAATTAGAATATCAGGCGACTACCTGTTAGTCTGTTCCATCTCTAAATAAAGCACAACGTCGTCGAGTGTGTTGCAACCGCCATTGGAGATTTATCTTTTGTTTGGTCTAGGTCTAAAGTTGGTTCATTTTGTTTAATTTTCATTATAGTGGTGCTAAGGACTCAACGGGATGTAAGCCGAGGATCTATAATTGGCTACTCCATGTGTGATTGGCTCTAAACCAATATAGTCCACCCATGCCCATGCTCATCATCGGGCCTCCATCTACGAAAGCACGTCATCAATGGAAAAAACGAGTGTTTTATCGCCCTAAGGAATGTTTGTTTCGGATCTGACTTTTCAACAATACATTGTCATTTTTCACTTGGTCATGGAACTTGATTAATCTTATGGGGCATTAACATGTGAGAAGGCAGAGTGTTGTCGTTTCATTTATGAAACTATAGGAACTAGACTACCACCTACGACATTTGATCCACCTGAGCAATTATACAACATCACCACCATTCCACACACAAAAGAGCCGTTTGTACACAAAGTAGAGTGATAGAAGTTTACTAAATATTTCTGCTTAGGGAGGTGGATTCAGCTTAAGTGCCAACAGGCAAAGTGTCATAAACTTAATCTAGTATATCCATCTAAAATTCAATCTATTGTATTGAAGTGGTTAGTTTGCATAACATGCATATTCTTAATGAAGGGCTTATGTAGCTTTTTTTTTCTTCGAAGGGCTATGATTCCTTTGCAGTAGTGAACGCACGGGCTAGACTTGGAGACTCATACATTTTCTCAGTTTGAAGTGCGAGACGAATGAGTCGTATCTCTCACGCCTCTAAATAAACTAAACCAACAGTAGTGATCATGAGTTTTGTACCTTGGTATCATACTTGTCACATGCCTCTGATCCTTTGTGTAGTTTCTTCCATGTTCGGCTCAATATATAGACTCGTGTTTCCCCATCAATGTTTGCACTATTTTTTATCTCTCTTGTCTGATTTCTTAAATCAGAATGCTTTCTGTTATGTACCAAACACCATCGTCAATATGTTGAGATATTAGAGGAAACTGACCGGCTTGTATACTCTGATGTGGTTCATAAATTTGGTCTTAAAAAGAGTTTCCAAAACTTTACAGCTGAGGAGCTTTCACTTTATTCAATCTTTCTAAGAATGGCTCTCAAACATGTTAGTACGTTGAGTCGATATATGAATCCAAGCATTCTTTTAGTTAGTATGGTGTGGTTCGAACTACTAGATAGAACGGACTACCACCAAGCTGTCAGCATGCATTAGCTTAGTTCATGAGAGAATTGCACTTGTATAGTAACTTATATTAAGCCTTACATTGTTCAAGACATATATCAGTTTTAAGATGTTACACGGAGTAGACAACTCAAAGAAAGAGCAACCAACATTTGTGTGGATGGAGGAGATAAAATATTCAGCCATCATGGAATATTTTTTATATGAGATTTTGTCGATTAAGCTGAGTTTCTGTCTCGCAGATGGCGGCGAAAAAATCCCTAAAATGAACTTGGATTTTTGGGGTAATTTAGGACCAGGGGTGCCGGAGAGAAGCCGGGTAGGTGGGATTCCCTATGGACCCAGAGAGCAGCCAGGTAGGTGGGATTCCCAGTGGACCAAGAGAGCAGCCGAGTGGGTGTTCTATGGGCTCCACATGGTTTGTTCGTGCAACCCAAGGGTTGGCGGTGTGGTGGGTTCTCGTGGGCCTTAGCCCCGGGCTCTCGTCCCGCATGAAAATAAGTAAATAAATCTAGTAATTTTCTTGTACTGGTTTGTTCTTTAGAAGAAAAAAATCATCGTTGATCCTTGTTTTAGTGCTTCTATGAAACTTTCTAACAATTTACCCTTCTCTTGTACAACATCTAAGTTAAGAGGAAAATGGATTACATTGATGCAATAATGTGCAAAATCTCATTAATAATAAGAACTTTATAAAAAGAAATTGTGATGCAAAACGGATTTATCAGGCACGCAAAACTGCTACATTGAAGGCACCATTTAATATTCAGCATGGACTCCAAATAGCTTATCATTTAATTGCAGAAAACTGCTACAATGAAGGCACCGTTTGCATGAAACTAGCACGTTTCGTTTTCGTTGCAGAAAACAACAACGCTGCTATCAAAAGGTCGCCAAAGTGGATCAACAATGCTGCTAGCAGGCTGAGAGCCAGGATCGGATGACACAGGAGAGTGGAGGCGTCAGAGGGCCACTAACTGCATGGTTATAAATTATAACCCCTTAAATTAATAATCACAAATTAAAACAGATCACTACAACCAAAAAACTGACCTCATACGAAACTATTCTCCCCCATCATCAGACCGAAGCTATGTTCCTCTCGTGCTCTCTCATGTTTCGACTGGCGGCATCCGAATGCCGAAAAGCCTCCTACAGTTCCAAGAACTCCCGCTGCTGCATCCCTTTCTTTCCTAAATAACCTGACACAAAACAAAATGAACGTTGCAAAGTACAGAATGTATCTGCTCCCATGTGCAGTACATATGAATATATGATGACTTTTGTGGCTTTATTAGTGGAAAGCAGCTGATACAAAACGGAGACGGTGAAGTTTGTTTTGGTTTGCTATGTTGAGAGGTAGGGACATTCAGCTTAATTGCCACGGGAGAAAGTGTTGTTAACTTAATTTATCTAGTGCACTATAGCTGTTGCATGTGGTTGGCTTTAAACCGATGGTTCATTTATATGTCCTGCTTAATTACTAACAATACTGCTCATGATTTGTGTCATGCATTTTTTAACTTCATGAGTTGTGCAACTTGGTGTCATGCTTCCCACATGATTTCATTTTCTCGCTAAGTTCCTTCATCACTGGGCCTCAATATATACCCTCACATGTTTCACCGGGTGTTTGCATTATCCATTTAGCCCTCTGATTACTTAGCTAAGAATCAGAATGCAACTTTTATCCACCCCACAATATCTTTAGCTAGGTGCCATATCTACACTATTTTTTGTTACCATGGTGCCAGTTGAGATTTTAGAGGAAACTGACCGGCTCTTATATTTCATCTAGGCAAGTTCTTGTTTCTTAGTACTATCTTGGCGGTATCTCGACAAGGTGGCATTGATGCATTGTGTGGTGGTTTTCTTTTATCAGCCCCTTTCTTCATATAAGGGTCTGATTGTTCATATCCTACGCCTCACTTCACCCTCATGTCCAGAGAAGATGAGAGGAGACATCAAAACTACGATGACAATCAAGGTTGCCATCCTACTGTGGCAAAGAGAACACATTATCAGACTTAACATGATGAATTCGGTCAAATTGTATTTAGAGTACACTTTCGTTGTGGGTGGCATGGCTCCCCAGTCCTCAAACTAGTCTGCATGTTCAATTATGTGTGATTCTATTCTTCAATCCAAAAACAAATCCAATACATGCCTAACTGAATATGCTCGCCACATGTAATCTCCAAACATGATCAACAACACCAGGTTACAGAATGTGTCGCTCCCAACACATGTACAGGTAGGCAGTCCCTCTAGGTCTGCTCGTCCGCGGACAACTCCAGAAGACGTTCCGCCTCCCTAAGGAACATCATTGTCAGCTGCTTCTGCCCTCTCCAGTACACTATAGACGACCCTCTGTTCACTCTCGACTTCGCCGCTTCGTAGCTCTGGACAGTTGCACTGCAAGAAGACAAGGAAACAGTAAGAGGTCAAAGAGGCTGTGCGGTTTTGTTGAGTGTAACGCTGACCCAAAAAAAATGCACTTTAAGATCCAGAACCAGGGTATTGTTTTGGTTTGAGGCAAAGATTACTTGTTTATGGCACCTACATACAGATCACTGCGGGTACCAAAGGGGTTAGGAAGTTGAACTGGTTGATTTAAGTAATGAAACATATTTCTAGTTCTCCCTGGGCAATAAAGATCTCAGGTGGCATTCCAGTGATATCAGCTCCATGCTCGTGTTGATACTGTGGCAATCGTGTGCTTTCTCCACAAGAACACCGCTGATAGTCACCAATAGTCAATTGTAGAGAAGTATCATATTAATAAGATGTGTCCATGTAGATTAAGAATTGAGAAATAAGAACAGCAAGTAGTAAATGGTAGATACAAATATGTAAAGATTTCATAAGCATTGGAAATAAAAAGAGATATCAATGTTAACCCATAAATGCTCGAGAAGAAAAAAAAGAGCAATGCAAGTGTTTGTGATCCTATTTGTGTGAAAAATGCAATGCAAGCATAACATAATTTGAAGCATGTGTTAACCAGTTTTAATCAATCGAACTCATTGAGAAACATACTTGGACTTCAGCCGGTGAGGAATGACCACTAGTTTATGCGTTAACACAGATCGAGCGTTGAGAAACATAATCGAGCTAATTTGCCCAGCCCAGATCCACAAGTCAGTACATAATTATTCATCAGCCCAAGCAGACCAGACTATCTGGCACAATCGACATGCTCATCACATGTAAGCTGGGTAGTATGTCCCAAGTTTGGGACAGCTGTATTTCTCCAGACTAGATCAACAGTGCTACTAGCAGGAGGAGAGCCAATATCGGATGATGCAGGAGAGTGGCGCATAAGAGAGCTGCTCGACAACTCAATTAATTAGAGAAAAGTATGTTTTTGATCCCTAAAGTTCTCCAAAAGCATAGACTTGGCCCCTTGAGATTTTTTTGGTATACAATTAGTCATTCAAGTCTCAAAACCGGATAAGTTTGATCCAAAACCAGATTTTAAATACGTTGACCGGGTTTGACCACATTTCACCGGGTCTGACCATGTTGATCAGGTTTGACTGATGAATAGTAAATTCAAAAAATAGCAAAAATTTCAAAAATTCTGAAATTTTGGGGAAATGAAGATGCTTGGGTGCAATAGCAAAAATAGCAAAAAGTTCGTGTGCTATTTCGACATTCGAGGAGCTCATGGCAAAAAAAACATATTTTGGCTAAAAAATGCCTCTTTTTGCTAGAGCTCCTTGTATGTTATTTGACCATAAAAATTTACACGCACCTGGCGCAACCGAGCATGTTGGTTGTCACAAAATTTCAAAACCTGGTCAACATGGTCAAACCCACGTCAAGATGCTCAAAATCTGGTTTTGGACCAAACTTATCCAGTTTTGACACTTGAAGGACCAAATGTGTACCAAAAAATCTTGAGGGACCAAGTTTATACTTTTGGGGAAATTGAGGGACGAAAACAATAATTTTCTCACTCTATTATGATGTCTGTAAATAATGAGGCAAAACAAGTAACCACAAAAGAACATGGTAGCATTAACAACCGCAAGACGGAAAAACTAACGTCGTCTGAAACCATTCGCCCCTTCATGCGACTCAAGCTATCTTCCTCCTGTGCTCTTTCATCTCTTGATTGACGGCATCTGAAGGTCCCATGTATTTCCAAAACCTTCGGCTATTGCATCCATTTCGTTCCTGAATAACCACAACGGAGGACAAATGAACATTGAAGATTACATAATGTGTCTACTCCCACGCACAATACTAAACTGAGAGAATGATGCTAGTTTAGGTCTGCTATGTTGAGAGGTCGTGAGGTTCAGCTTAATTGCCATGCGAGAAAGTGTTGTTAACTTAATTTATCAAGTGCACTGTAGCCATTCAATATGGTTAATTTTAAACGGATGGTTTATTTATATCTCCCGTGTAATTACTAACAGTACTGCTCATGAGTTGTGTCACAGATATTTTAACTTCATGTGTTGTGAAACTTGGTGTCATGCTTCCCACATGCTTTCATTTTCTTGGTAGGTTTCTTAGCATTGGGCTTGGTACATAACCTCACATATTTCACAAGATGTTTGCACTACTCATTTAACCCTTTGGTTACTTAACTAAGAATCAGGATGAACCTTCTAACTACCAAACATCACCTTTAGCTATGTCTCATATCTATATATTTTTGTTATCATGGCGCGACTTGAGATATTAGAGGAAACTGACCAATTCTTATATTCCGTATGAGCTGCTTCTTGTTTCTTATCATAATCTTGGCGGTGTCTCGAGAAGGTAGAAATGATGCATTGCACGTGTGGGACCAGTTTCTTTTCATCGGTCACTCTCTCTACATATCCAAGCACAACATGACTTTGTAGAAGGGCCCAATTACCTGCAGCATGAGCTTCGCCATAAAACGGGTGATATTACTCTCCTTGCAGCATGAGCAGTGACAGATTCAACACCATGCTTACCCGATGATCTCCTTTCCTTCCAGGCAAAGCAAGTATTAATTTGAATGATGCATCTATTGGTAGATGAATTTGTGTTTATGTACATTTTCTTTCTTTGTGTGTGTGACATAGCTCCCCTGCCATCGATCTGGTCTGTGTGTTCACACAAAAAACACCAACATCCGAGAGAGAAAAAATAGCTTTGATTACATCAAAGTGCATTATGTATGATCCTATTTTTCAATCCAAAATACTAAATGCATGCACAACAGAACTGGATGCCTATGTTTACTAGGTTTAACCAAAATCAAACTCGTCAAGAAACAAAAACTAGGCTAGCGCCGGCAATGAGTGGCCTACTAGTAACTAGGCCCAGATCCACAAGTTGGTATAGACTGATGTAATGAGGAAGGTATCAACAACAGGCCAACAGAGCACTCTTTGCCACATGTAATGTAGGGTAATATCTCACAAGTTTGGGATAAATATATTTCCCCAAAGTGGATCACCAATGCAACTAGCGGGCTGAGAGTCATCTGCATAGTAATAATGCTCTAAATTAATAATCACAACACAAAACAAATAACAACAACATAAATGGTGGCATTAAACACTGCAACGTGGAAATGCTGATGGCATCCAGAACTATTCTCCCCACATCATCGTATATACTGAAGCTTACCTCCTCTCGTGCTTCACAACTCTGAGTAAATAGCATAAAACTATCGGTTATAAGGTTAGGGCTCCGAAAAACTACCCCCTGCAGCCAACCGCCACTGATGTTTCTATTCCACGGCTAATTCTGTGAAAACTTAGAAATGGCAGATGATGGCTACAGCCCGCCAGCACTTTTTTCCACCCACCACTGAACTCTCCCAAAATAGTTGTGGCGGGTCCCAGGCTATGCCCGCCACTAAAGTGACCCCACCTATAAGCCTTTTCCCAGTATGGGGTGGCTTATGTAGCTTGTTGGTGCCTCCTCCGCGTAAGAAAAAAAATGTTTTTCTGACAAGGAAAAAAACCATGCATTTGCCTAATTTGAAGTTTGAGAAGAATGATTGGTATATCCCGTACATCAAAATCAACCTAACTAACTCTGCTTCTCATGAGTTTTATAACTTGGTGTCACACTTGCTACATGCTTTCGTTCCCTTGGTTAATTTTGTTTGTGTTGGGCTCTATATATACACTCTTTTATTTGGCCATAGATGTTTGTACTATCTGTTTAGCTCTTTGATTGCGTACCTAGATATCATAATGCAATTTCTTCGCTACCAAGCACCATCTTCAGTGAGCAGACTCTCACATCTACAACATTTCTTATGTCATGACATTAATTGAGATATCAGAGGAAACTGACCACCTCAGGTACTCTGTTTGGGCTCATGATTTCAGTCTTTCAGCAGGTTTGCATAACCTTACAGTGGAATGAGTTTCACTTCATTTAATTTATCTAAGGGCAGTTCTCAAATATGTAGTGGCGCAAAGTGCTAGATAGGTCCGAGTTCCTGTAGATTATCAACTTGCATTAGTTAAGTTAATGGGAGAATTGTATAGGAACTTACATTAAGATTTACATTGGCCATGTTACATAGTCCTGGCAACAGACAAAAAGAAAAGAAAAGAATATCCAACCTTTGTTGAAAGAGGGGTGAAAAGTTTTCCATTGTGTGAATCGTTTTTGGATGAGATTTTATCGATTAAGTGAGGGTGTTAAACTCCACACCTATGATTTGTGCATGCCTTAGTAGACTAAACAAGCAACAACAAGTTGAAGGCGAAGTGCAGGCAACTTTGATAAGTGATTGCTAACCTATTTTGAATCTCTGACCATGATGCTAATGTCCCTGTGACCACTCTCCTCTCTTGAAGAACTAGACATGGATGCGGCGATTTCTTCTTGTCATGTGCTTGGACCATCACTATGGCACATTAATTAACATGATAAAACCACTCACTTCTGCAAGTAACCTATTTTTTTGTTATGCCATAAAAAACTTAGTCTAGCACTAGTATTGCGGTATAGCCATTCCATAGTAGTATACGAGTAAATTTCTGCTTATGTAGCTTATTCGTGCCTCTAAGGGCCAAACTTTGCAACAATGGATGAATGAGTCAGGCTTCGAGATTCACACATCTGCCTAAATTTGAAGCGTGGGGGGACTGAGTGGTATCTTCCTCACTTTAAATAAACCTAACTAATGGTACTCCTCAAGGGATAAATTGTTGTTAACTCAGATTATCTAGTGCGCTAGAGCCGTTGCATGCATATGGTTAACTTTTAACTTATGATTGAGTTATATTTTTCGGCTAAGTTTCATCTGTGTTGTGTAACACATTTTTGAACATCATGAGTTTTATAACTTGGTGAAATGATTTCACTTTCTAGCTAAGTTTCATATGTGTTGGGCTCATTACATATCCTCCAATATTTCACCAAATGTTTGGACTATCCATTTAGTCCTCTGGTTACTTGGCTAAGAATTAGAATGCAACTTTTCTGTACCATTATTAGCTATGAATCATATCTATATTTTTTGAGATGAAACATTAGAGTTAACTGACCAACTAGTATACGGTTTGGACTGGTTCTCGTTTCTTAGCATCATCTCGGCCGTACCTAGATAAGGTAACACTCATGCATTTGTGTAGGTACGGTTTCTTAGTCCCTCTCCCAAGAGGTGCGAGCATAACATGACTGTCATACCATGGTCCATTTCTCCAAAGACGTTAGTACCATAATAAAACGGATCATATGACCCCTCACCTCGCCCTCGGGTCCACATCAAAACAAAATCTGTGTTGAACAACTACATGGATTCAGTACCATGCTTACCTGATGATCTGCCCGCCCAACAAGATGAAATTGGCAGTGTTACTCAGTGGATCCTCCTCCCCTCTTAGAGGGTGTTTGTTTTCAGGGACTTATGGGTTTAGGGACTTAAAAAAGTCCCTATAAGTCCCACCTAAACCAAACACCCTGGACTTATTGGGACTTATTGGGGTGATTAGGGACTTATCAAATAAGACTCTCAGGGAGGAGCTTATTGGGACTTATCGATCTGGACCCGCACCGCTCGATCCCCTCGCCTCGCGTACCGCATCGCCCGCACGCCGCTCGTTCCCCTCGTCGCCTCGCCCCCTCGTTCCCCTCGTCGCCTCGCTGCATCGCGGGGATCGTCGCCGCCGCCGGTAGCTGCAACATCCGCCGCCATGGCCGACGAGGAAGACGAGACCCCCTTATTCTCTCAATTCCCCTCGTCTCAGGAAGCACCCCAAGGCTCATCCGCCGGTGGAAATCTCGGGAGAGGAATGAGTTTCTTGGATCTCAACAACAACATCGATGTCTTCCCGGAGTTGGGCTCGTACCAGCAACTTCTCTTTGACCAGTCGGCCATTCATGGCCTTCCTACGGTTGGACGTGGTCGTGGGAGGCCCGTGCCCCAGGGCGGAGGAGGCCGCAGCCGGTCTCTGAACATCGGAGGCCGAGGCGGCTCTAACCTGCGTCCGTTCGTCGCCCCGGCCGCAGCTGCCGTTGAGGGAGGCGTCGTAGGGCGTGGGAGGACCTCATCCCAGGTCACCGGACGCGGCGTAGGTCGAGGCAATGGGTCCTCAGCGGCCGGCAGTAGAGGAAAAACTGCGGGGAAGCAACGTGTGTCGTCAACTGCTGCGTCTTCAGAAGATGTCGACGAGAATGAAGGCTTTGAAGATGATGATGACAACAATGCTTTTGGAGAGGTATATTTTTGCTCGGTATATTGCACTGTACAATGGTATACAATGCTACTGTTGCTATATTTTTGATTGCACTAGTATATTTTTTATTGCTATATTGCGTTGCACAATGGTATATTGCACTAGTACATAGTTCTTTTTTTTGTCTCAGGGTGCAAGTTCATCTTCTTTTTGTGCTAGCTACTTGTGTGTATAATGGTATACGTTGGTGTAGAATTAGAAACAGCTTGATTCTACTTTTGTTTGAATTGTGTGCTTGTTATTTTTTGTTTAGAAAAACATTGCCAAGGCTGATTAGACAGACGCGCATATTACTGTATTTTGTAACATCGCTTGTGAGGAAGCTAGGGATGGGCACTGTGTGAATGGTACTTGGACAAGTAAAGCCTACAATAACATGAAGAAAAAAAAATTATGAGCGTGCTGGCCTCCTCCATAGTACCAAGCAATTCAAAAATTGCATAACTAGACTCAAGAGCTACTACACTGCTTGGTTGTGGTTGGGGCAGCAAACTGGTTGTGGCCGAACTGGAGATGGAGCTATAACCGCATCACCTGCGTGGTGGAAAAAAGTAATTAAGGTACATACATTATTCTGCAAATTACATCTGAATTGCTCACACTTGGTTACATTATTTAGCCTTGTCCTAATTACCTAACTAATGTTGCAGGAGAGACCAGATGTCAGAAAATTCAAGGGTGGCAATCCTGAGTATTTGGATATGCTAATAGAGTTATTTCAAGGTGTGGCAGTTGATGGATCATCAGCTTATGTGCCCTTAGATGAAGATGAAGAAGAATAATATGATATTGCCGATGATGAAAATGAGCAGAGTCCAATCAGCACCACCAGCAAGAAGAGGGGATGCAGCGGCGGTGAACAGACAGCTACAAGCCTAGGAAAGAAACACAAGAGCCCAATGGTGAAACTAATGACAGGGCTCATCAATACTATGAATAGCGAGAACACTTCTGACATGATCACTGAATATGCCAACAAAAGGCAGGAAGCAAAGGACAAGGCAAAGGAGAAGAAATCAAACAGCACTAAGGAATCCATTACCCATTGTCAAATGTTGGCAGTTAAATGTGGTGCAGAAGAAACAAGTGTTGAGTACTTCATGGCAACTCAACTGTTTGCAGATGAGGCAAACAGAGTCATATTTGAGAACATTTCAAGTGATGACACTAGACTGACTTGGTTAAAGAGGTGGTGCCAGATGAAGAAGTATTACTAATGTAGTAGTTATCTTGATTGTCCTTTTAATAATATACCTTTGTAATGGACCTGTGCTGTGTGACCTTGTTAAATGATGAATGCGTGTTAGTGTGTTTCATTTGCATGTACTAATGTTTTCAAGTTGACGAGGTGGTGCATAATGAAGAAGTTGTACTAATGTTTGCATGTTTCAGGATGATGACAGCAGTGTTGATGGAATCAGCAGTGATGATGGGAGCAGTAGTGATGATGAAGCACTGATGTTGTTCATGCACCAAAAAAGGAAGAGAAGAATGATGCAGATGGCCTGCATGATTGGTATGTACTACTTGGACTCTTAAGGTAACAAAGGACCTAGAAGAGTACCAATACAGTCTGGGCATGATTGGGTTATGACAACACTAGGCAACGAAACTGCTTGTTACAACATGTTTAGAATGCACAGACCAGTGTTTGAAAAATTGCATAGTGTGCTAGTTGATTCCTATGGTTTGAAGTCCACTAAAAAAATGTCATCAGTTGAGTCTCTAGGCCTGTTTCTTTGGATAGTAGGTTCCCCACAATCTGTAAGACAAGCAGAAAACAGATTTGTTAGGTCATTGGAGACAATTGTAAGGAAGTTTGATAAGGTTTTGTTATGTCTGATCAAGCTTGCAAAAGACATCATCAGGCCAGTAGATCGTCAATTCAGAACTGTGCATTCCAAATTAAGATCTAGAAAGTATGCACCATTTATGGATAATTGCATTGGTGCAATAGATGGGACACACATACAAGTTGTGGTACCAGTTGCCACTGCTACCCAGCATAGGAATAGACATAAGGAGAAGAGTCAGAATGTGATGTGTGTGTGTGACTTTGATATGAGATTCACATTTGTCCTAGCTGGTTGGCCAGGATCAGTGCATGACATGAGGGTCTTCAATGATGCACGATCCAGATTTGGTGACAAGTTTCCAAAACCTCCACCTAATAAGTTTTATCTTGTGGACTCAGGGTACCCAAATAGACCGGGTTATCTTGCACCATACAAGGGTTTAACCTATCATTTCCAGGAGTACCGTGATGGCACAATGCCTAGAGGAAAAAAGGAACACTACAATTTCACCCATTCTTCACTTAGAAATGTCATCGAGAGGTGTTTTGGAGTCTTGAAGAACAAGTGGAGGATTTTGTTTCATTTGCCTAGTTATCCACAGCCGAAACAAAGCAAAATCATTGTGGCTTGCATTGCACTGCACAATTTTATTAGACAAAGTCAACTGCCCGATATAGAATTCGACAAGTGTGATGAAGATGAAAATTATGTACCATTGTCTATGCCAACGACCACAACAAATGATTCAACAAATGAGACGGACAGTGCTGCTATGAATCAATTCAGAGTTTGGGTCGCTGATGGGTTGTGGTCGTTGAAACAACAATGATATGAACAAGTGTTGTTCGCTTATGTAATTTCTTTTATCTCGATTGTTATGTACTCTCTCTTATTTTTGTTCTTATGAACAAGTGTTAATCGTTTGTATGAACAAGTGTTATGGACAAGTGTTGTTTGCTTATGTAATTTTTTTTATCTCAGTTGTTATGTACTCTCTCTTATTCTGGTTCTTATGAACAAGTGTTAATCGTTTGTATGAACAAGTGTTATTTCGGTTGTCACTATTTTATAATTCGTTTGTATGAACAAGGGTTATGTGAACAAGTGTTTTATCAACTTATAAGTCCCTGTAAACAAACAGGTAGGGACTCGGGACTTATAAGTCCCTGTAAACAAACAGGTAGGGACTTATGACTTATAAGTTGGGACTTAAAAAAGTCCCGGGACTTATGAAACAAACAGGACCTCAATAAAGCGGGCTTGACCATCACGTTCCAGGTAGTCATTGGCAGAAGAATTATTTTTAGTTTACTTTATTTTTTTGAACTCTAGTGTACACTTTGTGTGTGCGACATGGTCGATATGTGTTAAACACACAAATGCCGAGAAGAAAAAAGAGCTTCATGCCAGTGTGTGTGATCCTATCTGTGTGAAAAATACAGTACAAACATAACAGAGTTTGAAGCATGTGTTAACCAGTTTTAATCAATTGAACTCAACAAGAAACAGAGCTATACTTGAGCCGGCCAGGAGTTACGCTGGCCAACGCCCAGATCCACAAGTCAGTATAGAAAGATATAAATGAGGGGGTGTCAACACTCAACACTCAAGTAGAGCAGGGACTCTGGTAAAATAGATACAGTCGTCACATGTTATCTGGGGTAATATCTCCCAAGTTTGGGACAAATTAATATATTTCTCCAAAGGGGATCGACAATCCTGCTAGCAGGCGGAGAGCCAAGATCGGACGGCATAGGATAGTGGACCCATAAGAGGGATGCTAGACTGCACAGTTAATGCCTCAAAATCACAACGCAAAAATTAAAACACAACAGAAAATGGTGCGCATGGAGGGGGCTGCCTCTTCCCTCTCCCCACCACCCTCCCCCCTCCCCCCCCCCCCCCCTCTCCCGCTGCTGATCGTCATGCTGGTGATACTGATAATGCTGGCAACCTCAGTGGGGGTTCGCTTCCTCACTTTACTACGTCTGAATGGGATGGCATGGGCTCAGAAAGTCGCGAGCTTTTCAAGGAGAATGCCCCTAAGAACGGAAGCGGTGGGAAGGATCAGATGGAGTCTGCACCTGTTCAGTCTGCCCCTGCTGCTCCGCCTGCTGGTACCCCAATATCGGGAGTCTGTTCCAACCTCCCTGTTCGGCCGGGCTCCCCGTCGCTCTCGGGTATTGAAGACCTCCTTGCCTCCCCGCTTCGTGTGGCGTCGGTCCCCTCCTCCAAGCGCAAATCCTCTGTCCGCAAGTTCTCTGCTCGAAGCCAGGCCTCCTCGGAACGAAGCTTTCTGCAGTGGGTCTGTGCCGTCGTCTTGACGGCGAATTGGGTGATGTGGCGGGCATGTCCTCTCCGATCCGGTCCCCATCTTCTACGGCTCGCAAGAGTGGCCGGATCCGGGACAGCGGCATGATGGTGGTCGACAAGGCGGCTCGACGCGCGGCGGCTCGGGACCTCCCCGCTTCAGGTATCCCTCCTTCCCCTGCACAGTTGGTTCATATTTCTTCCTCTTCTACTAGGCTTGTTCTACCTTCCCTCTTGGATGATCACCTGACTAAGGTACTCGTAGACGCGGGTATTTCTCTAGACCACAACCATGGCTCTCCCTCCTCTCTGATTGCCCTCATTAGGGCTAATGAAGTGGCTCAGGCGGCTTTGGCTAAGGCTAAGGAAGTAGCTGCAACACCTCCTGCCCCTCCAGTTGTGGCTGTTGGGGTTTCGGAGGCGGTGGCCGCTCGTGGTGGGGCTGGGACCCAAGTGAAAAAGGGGACCTCTAAATGGGCTAAATCCTGCATGGCTCCTTGCAGGTCGAGTTTACGCATCAAAAACCTTTCTTACAAATGAAAGCCCTCTTCTGGAACATCAGAGGTTTCGGCGCTCGGGGACGCCGAGACCAAATTAAAGATTTGGTCAGGGGGGACAATATTGACTTGATAGGCCTGATTGAAACCTTTAAATCCTCCTTCTCTCCTCATGAGCTATCTTCCATCGCGGGGGAGGATCGTTTTGATTGGAACTTCCTGCCCTCCTCGGGCCATTCTGGTGGCATTCTGCTAGGTTCGAAACGGGATGTTTTTGATTTTGTTGCTTTTGATCATGGTATCTTTTGGGCTAGCACTGTGCTTTTCCATCGACAGCTTAATTCTCTCTGGGAATTTATGGTTGTGTATGGCCCGGCCGACCACTCCCTCTCTCCCATTTTTCTAGACGAAATCTCCAATAAAGTAGAAGCGTGTTCGCTCCCCTTGGTGATTGGCGGTGATTTCAACTTGCTTCGCTCCCCCGCAGACAAGAACACTAGTAATTTCTCGTGGGCTTTGGCTGACGCCTTCAATGACTTCATAAGTTCTTGCGCGGTGCGTGAGATCCCTAGGGTGGGATCTAGATACACTTGGACCAACCACCAAACTTCCCCTATCCGCTCTGTCCTAGACCGCGTTCTTGTTTGCTCGAATTGGGATTCTCTTTTCCGCTCGCGACGCTT
The DNA here is from genome assembly GCA_034509565.1 of Triticum monococcum. Taxonomy (NCBI): domain Eukaryota; kingdom Viridiplantae; phylum Streptophyta; class Magnoliopsida; order Poales; family Poaceae; genus Triticum; species Triticum monococcum. Next base: position 26,963,844 of record CM067847.1, read on the forward strand.
AAATCTAAGGCCATTGTGGGCTCGGATCATGCCCCTCTTATTCTTGACGCTGGAAATCAATCTACTTCTTCCCCTTCTAGATTTTAATTTGACGCCTCTTGGCTCCTTATTGAGGGTTTCTATGACCTCCTGGGTTCTAAAATCAGTGCGATTCTTTCTGCTCCTCACCGTTCCTTTGGACCCATGGATGATTGGCATAATTGCTCGGCCTTGCTTCGCAAATTCCTTCGGGGATGGTCCCGGAACTATTCGGCCCAGGAACGCAGGGAGAAGGCCCTTCTTTTGACCCAGATTGAGGTCCTTGATGCTCGGGTAGATGCTTCTGGCCTCTCTGAGTCTGATTGGTCCCTTCGTTTATCCCTTGAACGTGCGCTGATGCACCTGCATCGGCTTAACAAGATCTACTGGCGCCAGAGGGGCGCGTCCAATTGGCTCCTAAAAGGGGATTCCCCCTATGCTTATTTCTTTGCGATTGCGAATGGGAGATGGCGCAGATGTCTAATTGATAGCTTGATTATTGATGGGGTACGTACTTCTGACCAGGGCGTCATCCTTAACCACGTGGTCTCCTTCTATTCTTCCCTCCTCTCCGCCAAGCCTGATAAGGGGTTCAGGCTTGCTGCTAACTTTTGGAACCAGGGACCTTGGGTTTCTCAGGAGGAAAATTCGGACTTGGTGATCCCCTATTCTGAAGAGGAAATCTTTTCTGCTATCACGAAGGCTAACCCTAACTCTGCCTCTGGCCCGGATGGGTTTTCTATCCCCTTCTTTACAAAGTTTTGGCCTATTCTTAAAAATCTTATTTGCCAAGTTATTCAAGGTTATTGCCTGGGCACAGTTGATATCTCCAGGCTGAATTATGCGGTTATCTCTCTTATTCCCAAGATCAAGGGTGCGGACTTAATTTCCCAATTTAGACCTATCGCGCTCATTAATAACTTTGCCAAGTTCCCTGCCAAGTGTTTGGCCACTCGCCTCACCCAAGTGGCCCATCGCACACTATCTCATACTCAGTCGGCTTTTATCAAGGGGCGCTTCATCCGGGACGGAGTTCTCTGTCTCCACGAAATCGTTCATGATATTCACAAATCTGGGAACAAGGCAGTTATTCTCAAATTAGATTTTGAAAAGGCCTACGATTCGGTTAGTTGGGGTTTCCTGAGACAAGTCCTCCTTGCAAAAGGGTTTGACAGTGGGCTGGTGCACCGCATTATGCAGTTGGTCATGGGGTGCCATACTGCTATTAATGTTAATGGGCATATTAGTAACTTCTTTAAAAACTCCAGGGGCCTGCGGCAAGGCGACCCGGCCTCGCCCATTCTTTTTAACTTCGTTGCAGACGCCCTCTCTAACATCCTATCTAGAGCAGCGGAGGCTGGTCATATCTCCCCTGTTAGTTCCCACCTCATTCCGGAATGAATTACGCATCTTCAGTATGCTGATGACACTATCATCTTAGTGGAACTTAATGATCTTTGCATCGGCAATCTCAAGTTTCTCCTCCTCTGTTTCGAAGCTCTTTCGGGGCTTAAGATTAATTTCTCTAAAAGTGAAGTCATTGTCACGGGTGTTTCTGACGTCGAAGCTCTAAGGGTGGCACGCTTACTAAATTGCTCCGTGGGCTCTTTTCCTATTAAGTACTTGGGCCTGCCTATTACTTCTGACAAGCTTTATGCCAAGGAGTTTGCTCCTGTGGTGACCAAGGTCGGTAATCGTGTGATGCCTTGGAGGGGCAGATATAACACTCAGGCGGGCAAACTGGCCTTAATTAACGCCTGCCTCTCCTCCCTCCCTATGTTCTTGATGGGGTTCTACCTTCTTTCTATGGGCACTCATGCTGGTTTTGACAAACATAGAGGGGCCTTTTATTGGAACGCGGTTGATAATAAGCGTAAGTATCGCCTGGTTAAATGGGATACCATATGTAAGCCCAAAAGCCTTGGGGGGCTGGGCATCATTAACACCTTGGTTATGAACAAATGTCTGATCATCAAATGGTGGTGGAAGATCATGAACATTCCCCAAGACAAGCCTTTGTGGTACATCATCTTAAAGGCGAAATACTTCCCTTCCTGTAGCCCTATGTTTGCCCGTGCGTCTGGGGCATCTCAATTTTGGCGCGATCTTGTTAAACTCCGGCCTACTTTTCAAGTCCTAGTCAAGTATGTTGTTGGCAATGGGAAATCTACCAGGTTCTGGCTCGATTGATAGTGCGGGGCCTCTCCGCTGGCCTCTACTTTCCCTGTTTTATTCTCTTACTGTCCAAACCCTCAGATCTCTATCTCTGAGCTTGCGTCGAGTAATTGGGACCTGCAGTTGCGCCGCTCCCTCTCTCCTGTAGAGTTGGAAGACTGGCAGCGTCTTGCTGCCCTCTTCCCTTCGCTCTCGGAGGAGGAAGACACAGTTGTTTGGCCCCATTCTCCCTCTGGCCGCTTCTCGGTTAAATCCTTATATAGCAAACTTATTGAGGGATCCATCACCTCCAAATTTAAGTGGATATGGAAAGCTCGCATCCCCCCTAAGATTAAAGTGTTTCTCTGGCAAGCCTCTCGTGGGCGTCTACCTACGTGACCAAATCCGTAAACGTAATGGTCCGGGTTCTGACTGCTGTGCTCTATGTGGGACAAGAGAAGATACACCTCATATTTTTTTTAACTGCGTCTTGGCTAAGCTGTTTTGGTGTTGTATCAGATCATGGTTGCATGTCTTCTGGGCTCCGGCCTCCTTTGCGGACTTACGTGCCTTGGCTAATTCTTTGGTTGGGGCCCAGAGGATATTGTTTTGGGTTGCCTTTGCTGCCATGTGTTGGTCCTTATGGACGACAAGGAATAAATTTACTATCGATCATGTTTTTCCTGCTAAGCCTGCTGATTGCTTATTTAAGACTTGTATATTCCTGCAGTAGTGAAGATTATTGACTAAGGAGGAGGACAGGGATGCATTTGACGCCATGTTGGCCAAGATCCGAAATTCTGCTATCTCCATCCTTCCAAACCAAGCGGGCCCGTAGACGTCGTTGTGTTGCTACGTTATCTTCTCCTCTTCCGGCCTGCGTGCCGTGTACTGGCCTGGGAGCCATGTACTCAGACATCCTTCTTCGTGTTCTGACGTGATACTTTCGTTTGTGTGTGCTGGTTGTTTGGGTCCTTATTAACTCTACCTGGTGGCTTTATCTATAAAATCGGGCTATGGCCTTTTCTCTAAAATAAAATAAAAATAAACACCGCAAGGAGAAAAAACTGACGCCATCCGGAAGTATTTCCCCCATCATCAGTCCCAAGCTATAGTCCTTTCGTGCTCATTTGTTTTCGGGTAAAAACTTGTATTACTCAACTAACATCTACCGTAGTTACAGTCTGCTTTGCTAAGATCAACCGCACCTGGTGGTCCTGAGCCCAACCAAACCACAGTTCTGCTCTCGGTACTAGCTCGGAGAGTTAGCCTAATAAAATCATCTACACCAATAATCTATCAGGAGTTCCATCCATGTGTGGATTCACCACCGCAACTGAGTCAATCTCCCAAAAAAAAATGGGCGCCTCTGAAGTCTGAACGTCGGAGAGACAAAAGAGATACCTTTCGTACAAGCACACAATTCAGCTTTCATAGCATCTCTACACGAGAACAGTGTTCCGCAGTATTGCGTAACGTGATTGTATTAGAAAACATAGATTAGACTATGAAATATTCTAGCTTACCTTGTACTCCAAATAGATCATGTGCTCCTATATATATGCCCACGAGGCTCAAGCAATAGAACAACTATTTCATTAAATCTCTCTCTCCCTTCTAACATGATATCAGCCTAATCACGATCCAAACCCTAGCCGCCGCCGCTTCCGCACCCGCGCGCCGCCCCTGGGGCGGTCGGCCTCCATGACCGCCGCCGGGGGCCGCGCCGCCCATACCTAGGGTTCGTCCGCCGGTCGTGTTGACCGGCTACCCTAGAGAGTCTTTTCCCCGAGCCCTTACTCCGGGGTTTTCTCTCTCCCGTCGGTCATCTTGATCGGCATTTTCTTTTTGGTTTTTCGATCTACGCTTGATCGGTTTGCGTCGCCCGCCGCTGCTGTCGACCCCCGTGCGCCTCTACTCCGACCTCGGCGCGACCAGCCGGCCTCTCCTTCGACCCGGCGGCCACACGCGTTGACGCGGCCCGTTAGGGCCAGCCGCCGTCTGCGCGTCGGTCCGCACATCGCCCTACGCCGGCCGTCACCGCCCTGCTCCGACCGGGAAACCTGCATTGCCCCGACCCGGCGGCCTCGCGCCATGCGACGACAAATCGTAGCTGTCGCTCACGCGCCGGCCCGCCCATCCATCCACGTCACCCGCCTCCGCCATGTCTGCACTTCGGCCCGGCGGTCTACCTCGCCGTCTCGTCCTCGGCTGCGTCGGAACGACTGCATCAGGCTCGTCGGCTGCCTCAACTCGGGCGCCGCTGCTTCCTTGGTCTCTTGGGCCTCGCTGCCCGGGCGCCGGCCCTGCTTTGGCAGCTCAGGTGCCGGTGCTGACAAGCTCATTCACACGACGTCCCACACCGTCCGTCGTCGCCGGCCTCATCCCGGACTCCGCTGCCACCTCGCCTCCACCGAGCGGCATCTCCGACCTCGCGCGCGATCATCTTGATCACCCACTCACCACCGCAATCCGCCTCATCTACGCCGCGTGACCGACCTGGCCCGTTGGTTACCCACGCCTCCGCAGGTCCCGTGAAGATCGTCTCCGAGTTCAGCGTGCCCCTCCACTGATCAAGCAACGGGCTGCCGTTGTGTCGCCCCGTCGGGCCACAGCGCCGCCGCCCCGTGGTTCTCCTCGCGGTTGAATCGATTCGCGCGTGGCCGCTGCGTCGCCCCTACGGGTCGTAGTGCCGCGATCACGGTCCCAGCCGCCGCCCCAAGGCCGTCCCCGCGGTTGCACCGACCCGTGCTCCACCGCTGCACCTCCCCTGCAGGTCGTAGCGTCGCGGCCCGCGGTCCCCGCCGTCGCCCCGTGGTCTTCCTGCCGTCGCCCCGACCTGCCCGTCGCCGCTGCGTCTCCCCTTCGGGCCGTAGTGCCGTGGCCCGCGGTCCACTCAGCCATCACTGCACGTCGCCTCTCGTGGTATGCACCGCGCTTTCTCCCTTGGCGCTGGAACGCCACCGTCCGCGCCGGTCTTCGTCACGCTGTCAGGGTTCTTCGCGTACTTCAAGCACCACCGCCGCACTCCTAACCTACCCGCCGCCGCTCTTCTTTGGCCGCCGCTACCTTCGTAGCCGCCGCAGCTGCCCGTCCACCCCCCTTCGTCTTCATCCAGCACCAGCCGTCGCCAGTGTCGCCGTCATTTACCCCGACCGCTTCATCTACTCCGACAACCGCGGGTGACATTGGCCCCACGCCGATTGGCGCCGCAACCGTCGTTGAGTCCTTCTCTGCTGGCCTCTCCAAATTCTTCGACATGGCATACAGCTCGTGCAGGTCCCTCGTCTACGCATGCCCGGTGCTGGCAACACTGATGCGTGCCTTCATCCATGACGTGTCCCCGGGCCTGGCAAGCCTGGTCGGTGCTTTGTCAACTTCTTCTTCGTCCGTCTACGCATGCCCGGTGCTGGCAACACCGGTGCGTGCCTTAGTCCACGATGTGTCCCCGGGCTTGGCAAACCCGCCGCGACGCGTGGTCAACAACATTTTCTTCCCGACTCACCCCTACTTCGTCACCACTGCGCCCATGCTAACTCGGTGCCCTCTTGCGCCGACGGCTCCACGGCGACTTCCTCGACACCGGCCACCCCGACTCGACGTCGACCACGACATTCTTCGCATGGCTACCTCGACCACGGCTCCACCACCCACGCTCTTGGCTACATCGACAAAGGGCACAAAGGGCTACTGCCTGCTTGAGCAACCTCGTTGGTTTCCACTCCAGCCACGACTCCGCGATGCGTCGACCGTTACGACTTGGGGGGGGGGGGGGGGTGTCCGTCGGCTTGCCTTCGGATTCTTGTCCAGTGTGGCCGTCTACGTTGCTACCGTTGTGACTGCGGGGGGATGTTGAGTAACGTGATTGTATTAGAAAACATAGGTTTAGATTAGGAAATGTTCTGGCTTGCCTTGTACTCCAAGTAGATATGTATTCTTACCCACGAGACTCAAGCAATACAGCAACTATTTCATCAAATCTCTCTCTCCCTTCTAACATGCAGGATGAGAAGATTATGTTTCGAAGCTCATCACGGAGTATCATTCATGCACCGGCGCTTCCATCAGGAGACCATCCATATTCAACTTGACACAGCTCGCAGGTGGAGCAGTCCATTTAAGTTGGTTTTCAACCATAGTCACGGTAATTCCTGGAGTTGCATCGTAAACACCCATAGCACGCTCCTTCCCTTTAACTGGGTCGCATATACACCCTCGTTTAATATTCATCATGGACTCCAAATAGCTTATCAGTTAATTGCTGAAAACCACCTACACTGAAGGCATAGTTTGCAGGAAACTTCACGTTTCGTTTTCGTTACAAAAAACAACAACGCTGCTATGTTGAGAGCTAGGGTCATTCAGCTTAATAATGACGGGATGAAGTGTTGTTAACTTAATTTATCTAGTGCCTACAGCCAATTGCATATGGTCAACTTTTAACAGATGGTTTATTTATATCCCCGTGTAATTATTAGGGTACTGCCCATGAGTTGTGTAACACATTTATGAACTTCATGCGTTGTGTAACCTGGTGTCACCCTTTCCACATGCTTCCATTTTGTTGCTAAGTTTTGTAAGTGTTGGGCCTATATATAGCCTTGCATATTTCACAAGATGTCTGCATCATCCGTTTAGCCCTCTGATTACTCAACTAAGAATCAGAATGCAACTTTTATATACCAAACATCATCCTTAGCTAGGTATCATATCTACAGTTGCGTTGTTATCATGGTGTCACTTGAGATATTAGAGGAAACTGACTGGGTCTTATATTCCACCCAGGCTGTTTCTCGTGTCCTATCAAGGTCAGTTTCTCTAGAGGTGCAAGCACAACATGAGTTTCATGGAAGGACCCACTTGTGGGCAATGAGAGCTTCATCAGTGTATACGGGTTATATTGATACCCTCCCCTCACCCCCCACAGATTACAAAGAGACAAGAGAATATGTCAAAACTATGATGACAATCCAAGCCGACACAATCCCGTGGAAAACTAAAATGAGAATGCATATCGACATTATCAGACTGAACTACACGAATTCAGTGTACACTTTCTAATTTAGTATACGTACAATTTCTTTATTTGTGTGTATGTGACATGGCTTCCCAACCCTCGATCTACTCTGCATGTTCAATTATGTGTGATTCCTTTTTTCAATCTAAAAACAAATCTAATGAGTGCATAACAGAATATGCTCGTCACATGTAATCTCCATAAGTGGATCAACAACACCAGGTTACAGAATGTGTCGCTCCCAACAAGGTAAGCAGAGTCTCTCTAGGTTGTTGTTGTTGCAAACCCTAGCCCTAGCTCTCTCTCTCTCTCTCTCTCTCTCTCTGGCACGAACCGGGAAGAGGAAGGAGGAAGAAGAAGAAGGAGACACAGTGGACACGGCGAGGTTTTTCTGGGCGCACGAACGCTTCTTCTCTGAGCTCGAACTCAACACCCGCAGCCATTACAGCGATCATCGCCGTGATCTTATACCCGAGCCAGCGCTGAGCTACAACCCCCACGCCTCCACCCACTCCCGCGCCTGGTTCGGCCCGCTCCGCGCGCACCCACTACTGCGGCTCCGCGCACTCGCCGTGCCTAGCCCGCAATGAACCAACGCGATCACCATGTCGCCGATCACCAACGACTGCGCCCTACACGAACGCCTACGGTGTACACACACACGGACACCCCTGTGCACCACACGCACGCACGCACACCCACCTACGCCACGGGCCCGACGCGCCTGACGCGGCCAGCGCGCCCGTACACGCACCAGTCGTGCCAAGCTCGTCGCTGCGGCTTATTTCACCCAATAGTCACCCCCTAAGCCGTGGCTCAGAGTAGGCCGTCTTCCTCGATGCCAGGGCCCGCCCCGTCACAGGCTGAGAATACCACATTTCATTTTTGTTGCAGAAAACAACAATCCTGCTAAGTCTCCAAAGTGGATACTGTTAAGAATTAATTCAATACTAATAATCAATGCTTAAGTCGGTTGTAATTACCAACATTGTAACTCTAACTGCCTTGTAATCAGGGTATAAATACCCAGTCATCAATCAATGAGAAACACTGTTCATTCCCATCGTTTGCTCCTCTCTCTCTCTTTTCCTCTTCACACGTTATCAGCGCATAGACTCTGCCCCAAAAGCGAGAAGGCCACGAAGAACAGACGAGAAGAACAGAAAAAGGGCCGCCTCACCGGAGGAACCACCCATGGGGACGGGGATGCATCAGCACCGGCGGGGGCTTCATCTCCTTCACCGTCCACTTCAAGCGCGCCCTCCGGACCGGCGCTTCCCTGCACGGAAGCAGCCCTGACGCTCAAGCACGCGACGGTGTCATCTCGCTCCTGTCGTAGTTCCACGTGAACGTGGTCCTCCACCCGCCGCGCGCAGCCCGATCCCGGCGTGGCTCTCGACCATGGGCTGGTCGCCTGGCCCCTTTGCTCGAGGCGAATGCAGGCACACAGCAACAGCCCGGCCATCGGCCGACTTGAGCACACCGCGACGCGGTAGCGACTCCCGGCAGCCGGCCGTAAAGCGTGCTGCACCAGCCGGCCGACAACGCCCTCCTCAACGCGACGACGCGGCCTCAGCCTTCTAGCGGCGCACACCTCTTCCTTGCTCGATCCTCACGGCTGCTGCGTCTGTGTGTAGAAGGAACGAACGAATCGATTGATTCATGTCCACGTACAGGAAACGATAAGGAACCTTATCTCTTCGTCCCTTTTTCAATTTAGCCCTTGTACTTTACTCATTCAGGGATTAGGCACTTGATTTATCTGTTAACCCCTCAGGCTTAGTTTTCTACTGCAATTTAGTATGTGTATGCACTTTAAATTGTAGATTTGGCCATCATCTCTTTTGCAAGTTTGGATAGGAGATTCAGTTTTCTGTATTCATTTACAGATTGTAAATGATCATTCTATCTAAAAAAAATCAACATGTTCAATGTGTCTGCCTCAAGCATTCTCCATAACATGTAATTTTTGTGCAACAACTAGATTATACAGTTGAATTTTCTTCTCTTGCAAATCTTGGCGTAAATTCAAAACGAGGATTACATAATATCATAATCAATATGACACATCATTTATTTGTGAGTCACAAGGTATTGGTGGTATCTACTGCACCATTTGCAGATTATCCATCATTACTGTGAGGTCTACATCTTGTCAATTTACGGATGATTACCTTTAAAGTGCTCTTCCAAGTATTAATAATAGATGTGACTACCTAAAGATATCATAAGGTAATATTGGCATCTACTGCAAAAGTTTGCAGACTATCCACTATTACTGCAAGGTCTACATCATGTCACTCTGACGGATGATTACCTTCAAAGTGATTTTCTTAAATATAGCATAACATAAGGTAATAGAGATATGAACATCTACTGACAAAAGTCAGACTATGTTGTCTATTACTGCGAGATCTACACTCACTAGTAGGAAACGGCCCATTGTCCCGGTTGGTAATGGCCTTTTGTCCCGGTTCCTGAACCGGGACTAAAGGGTCGTTACTAATGCCCTGGCCCTTTAGTCCCGGTTCAGTCCAGAACCGGGACAGATGGGCCTCCACATGGCCTGTGCACCGAGCCCAGGCAGGAGGGCCTTTGGTCCCGGTTGGTGGCACCAACCGGGACCAATAGGCATCCACGCGTCAGCATTTCTGTGGCTGGGGTTTTTGGTTTTTTTAAAGGAGGGGGGTTGGGGGTTTTCGGGGGTTAATTAGGTGTTTCATATATTGTGTTAGCTAGCTAATTAATAGAGAGAAGTGTCCTCTCTTATGTCCGTGCTTGGTCGATGCTACGTATTATACATACGTATAGAGAGGACTAGACACGAGCTAGCTAGTAAGCAAACGAAGGAAACAGAAGATCGTCATGAACATATATGCATACAGAGAGAAGTGCTATCGACCACCTCTCCTTCTCCGAGAGATTGGTCGAACAACAAGTTCTCGTATATCTATCCGACACTACCGGCTACATATATACAATAATTATCTCTTACAATATAATCTCCTAATTATATATGAACACATGATCCACATGGTATTCTCTGTCTTCAGCGATCACGTGGTCAAGGAAGAATACCGCCAATTCTTCTTGAATTGCTCGCATACGATCTGGTGGTAGGAGTTCATCCCGCATCCGAAAGATCTAATTTGAAGAAGGGGGTCAATACATATATACATATATATATATATATATATATATATATATATATATATATAAAAATGAAACTCAACACAAATGATGGTAATAAAATAAAATTGTGAATATTATTGTTTACGCACTTCATATTGTTCTTCAGTGTACCCCCGTTCACAGGTCGTGTAGCGGATGGACTCGCAAACGTAGTATCCACATAAATCATTCCCTTGATCCTGCCACAACCACTTTACAAGAAATAGAGGTCAGTCAAACTGATAAGCAAGCATGCCTAATGGTATTGATGAAACTAGCGCTTGAATCACTAGGAGACGCACGGAACATGCTACTGTAGTACTTACTTTCGGGTATCTAAATTGCAGCTTCTTTGGCAGTCCCAGAGCTTTTCTGGTGAATTTTCTCCAAACCCTGCCAGACAAAAGAAAACAATTACTTGATATCAGGAAATGAACAAAGTTGGTGATATGGTGGATAATGATCGATTTAACTTACTTCTCGAGGATTTCAGTCATGTCCGCATACTCCTGGGGATCTTTTCGTCTCGAGTCTAAGATGGTTACTAGTCCCTGCTCAAGCTTAATCTCTAGGAGAATATAGTGGAAACTGCGCACGCATGCATAACTCATCAATTACATTACTATAACCTGGACTAATATATAAGGGAAATCAAATATGCACAAGACAGTAACACTCACTTGAAGTTGTAAGGAAAGAGTATTATATCTTTGTTTCCATTTATTTTGAATGATTGTAGCAAGTTGGCCTCGGTATCTTCGGCATGAAATTTAACCTCAGTTGCATCTATGAGATTTGTGTTAATGAACCCAATATCACCGACTTGTCTTTTCTTCAATTCGGCGATCTTCAATCTGCATAATATAGTGAGGATAATTATAAATACATGCAATGAAAGAGCTGACCTATATAGAGAGACTTAATGACTGAAGTAGTAGTACTTACAGACAGTAGCAGGTGACTGTTGCTTTATCGAGGGCCCTTTGATTGAAAAACTGGGAGAACTCCTCAAATGGATAATTCAACAGTTTAATTCCAACGAGGTCATGCTCCTCTCTAACTCTCAGCGTCAAAGTATTCCTCCCCCCCCCCCCCAGACTCACTGCAGGTTTTCATGTACCAATCATGCAATCTTCGCATCATCGTTGATAGAGATCTTTCATCGTTGACGAGAGGCTTCCCGTACTCGAATCTGTGTACCACCTCCACCTCCAAGAAATCATAATGTACATCGTCGGGCAGGTAATCTCCAAGATTGCTATAACCGGGCACCATCCTCAGATCATTAGCGACGATGTCGCTAGGCACCTTGAGAGGGGGGCACGATTGCTTCGCTTGTTCGCCGAGCTGGGCAATTTGTTTCCCAGCTCGTCGTTCTTTTAATCTTTGACCACTGACAGTACTTCCCGACCGCTCCGCTTCGACAAATGTCTTTCCAAGAATGCGCTCATAGTTTCCTTTCGGCGGAGACTTTGGTGGTTTTCTCAAGGCAGCCAGTGTGCGCTTCGCTTTCACCGGATCTACCTTCTCTTCCGAAGGTGGATGTCTCTGTGATTTAAACCCTTGAAACCAGTCCTTCACTTCGGTTCGCGCTATCTTCGCGTTCTCCTCCGGGGTCATCTCGTATGGTAACTTCTCTGGAGTCTTCAAAGAAGGACCGAATCTGTATTTCCTCCTGCCTCTGGCTGTACTGCTAGACGCCGGCAGAGCAGACGGAGCGGTTGTCTTCTTTCCTTGCTTACGAGGCAGAGGAGAAGGACTACGACGCGCCGGAGCAGCCGGAGCGGCGGCGGGTCTCTTCCGCCCTTGCTGATGAGGCGGAGAAGAAGGAGGCTGGCTCCTCGGGCGCGCCGGCGTAGGCGGAGTGTCGTCACGCGCCGGAGAAGGAGTTGGCCGAGTGCTCTGATCATCACTCGTCGGAGGAGGAGGCGGTGGAGGCGGAGTGCCCTGACCTGCCGGAGGAGGAGGAGGAGGCGAAGGCGTCCAGTTCGGAAGGTTGATGAGCTCCTTCCGCCATAGGCATGGAGTCTTCAGAGAAGAACCCAGCCGAGTATCCCCTTCACCGGTAGGGTGGTCAAGCTGGAGGTCCTCAAATCCCTCCGTTATTTCATCCACCATCACCCTAGCATATCCTTCTGGAATCGTCCGGCAGTGAAAAGTTGCGCCGGGTTCACTAGGAAAAACAGAGCCAACAGCCGCCTTGACCTTCAAATTCATCCATTGCGTCATAAGGTGGCAATTTTGAGACTCCATGATAGCATCCACGGGATAGCTGGCAGGAGCCGTCAAGACATGCTCCGGCTGAAGCAGCTCGGTGGAAGCCACGCTGCTTCTCTGCTGAGATGGCGGGGTAGCTTCGGGGGAAGCTTCGGCAGTTCGTTTGCTGCGATTTGCTTCTCGTTCCTCTGTCGCTTGTACCCTTGCATGCAGCGCCTGCAGTTGGGTCTGCTGCACCTTCTTCCTCCTCTCCTGGCACTTGTAACCGCCTGCGTCCGGAAACCCAGCCTTCCACGGAACGGAGCCTGGCGTGCCTTGTGTTCGTCCAGGGTGCTCAGGATTCCCGAGGGCCATTGTGAGCTCATCGTTCTCTTTGTCTGGAACGAACGTCCCTTGCTGCGCTGCATCGATATAGTGTTGAAGCCTCTTGACTGGTATTTCCAATTGCTCGTCCTTCCAAATGCACTTCCCTGATACAGGGTCCAAGGTTCCGCCAGCCCCGAAGAACCAAGTCCGACAACGGCCTGGCCAGTTCATTGTCTCTGGCTCAATCCCTTTATCAACCAGATCATTCTCGGCCTTGGCCCACTTAGGCCGGGCTATGAGGTAGCCACCTGACCCCGTGCAATGGTGATGCTTCTTCTTCGCAGCATTTTGCTTGTTTGTCGCCGACGTCTTCTTACTCTTTTTCGATGTCTTGTGGGCCACAAATGCGGGCCAGTCATCTCTGATCTTCTCATATCTGCCCTTGAATTCTGGTGTCTCTCCTTTGTCGACAAACCTATTCAGGTCTTTCTTCCACCTCCTGAATAGGTCTGCCATCTTCTTAAGAGCAAAAGACTTGATTAATTGCTCTTTAACTGGCTTCTCCGGATCATCCTCTGGCGGTAGGGTGAAATTTGACTTCAGCTAAGCCCAAAGATCATTTTTCTGCATATCATTGACATAAGACACCTCAGGGTCTTCTTTAGCCGGCTTTAACCATTGCTGGATGCTGATCGGGATCTTGTCCCTAACCAGAAGCCCGCACTGAGCAACACATGCGTTCTTTGTCTGGATGGGTTCAATCGGTTGGCCGTCGCGCGCGATTGCTATGATCTCAAACCTTTCATCCGAGCTCAACTTTTTCTTCGGGCCTCGTCTCTTTACCGAAGTTGTGCTTGATCCGAAGGGCTAGAAAAAAGAACAAACACGAGAGTTAATTAATATGTGTACATACGAAAACAATGAATGCATCAATTAGCTAGTCAGCACAGGCTTAACTAATATATATACCTGGTCGGACTCGGTTCGGTCACCGGAGCCGTCCTCACGGTCTCCTTCTTGCACCGGCATTGGGTCACCGGAGCCATCATAATCATAGCCAGCTGCTTCTTCACCCTCTCCTTCCAGACCATCGGTGTCATTGAGAAACAACGAGAAGACGGCATCACTTCCTTGTGTGATTATGTCCCCAACGACGCTTCTTGTGCTTCGTCTCGGGGGGTGTCCATAGTTTCTACAAATATTTACAACATGGCAATTATTATTCAAACATGACAGATGGATATATTAGTGGCAAACGTAGAACTAGCTAGCTAATCACATTAAAGGATCATATTAATTAGTGGCCTTGACGCTGCTTCTCTAGGGTTTTGGGTGGCCTCGACAATGCTTCAAGGGTTTGGGGTGGCCTCGAGAATGCTTCAAGGAGGGGGTAATATCGACAACGACAACATACATACACGGGGAAATAATGTTATCGGGGAGGGGGTACATCGACCCCCCCCCCACGTGTTGAAGCTATCGGGAGGGGGTATATCGACAACGACAACATACGTACATGGGAAAATAATATTATCGGGGAGGGGGTATATCGACCCCCCCACGTGTTGAAGTTATCGGGAGGGGGTATATCGACCCCCCCCCCCCACACGTGTTGAAGTTATCGGGAGGGGTTTATATCGACAACGACGACATACGTACATGGGAAAATAATATATCGAGGAGGGGGTATATCGACCCCCCCCCCACGTGTTGAAGCTATCGGGAGGGGGTATATCGACAACGACGACATACGTACATGGGAAAATAATATTATCGAGGAGGGGGTATATCGACCCCCCCCCCCCACGTGTTGAAGTTATCGGGAGGGGTTTACAAGATGACATACGTACATGGGAAAATAATATATCGGGGAGGGGGTATATCGACCCACCCCCCACGTGTTGAAGTTATCGGGAGGGGTTTATATCGACAACGACGACATACGTACATGGGAAAATAATATATCGGGGAGGGGGTATATCGACCCCTCCCCCCCACGTGTTGAAGTTATCAGCAGGGGGTATATATATCGACCCCCCCTCAGGTTGAAGTTATCGGGAGGGGGTATATCGACCCCCCCCCTCGTGTTGAAGTTATCGGGAGGGGTATATCGACGACGACAGACCCGATAAAACAGAAGAAAACGAAGAAGAAATAAAAAGAGGAGAAGAAGAAAGGAATAGAGGAGAAGATCGAAGAAAAAAAAGAAGAAAAAAAAAGGAGAAGAAGAAAAAATAGAAAAAATATACGTACATTTCTATTTTTTCTTCTTCTCCTCTATTCCTTTCTTCTTCTCCACTTCATTTTCTTCCTCTCCTCTTCCTTTTCTTCCTCTCCTCTTCTTCTCCTTTTTCCTCTTCTTATTTTCCTTTTTCCTCTCCTAAATATATAAAACTTTTCTAAAAATGAAACTAACCTAAAATGAACTAAATCAGAGAACATATATAGATAATCCTTTTCTAAATATTTAAATCTAACTTTTGCATATATGAACATATATACACAGAGAACATACAAACATATATACATTTTTATAAAAGAGCAAGATACAAAATACAAACATATATATGAAAAGAAATCTGAAAAGAAGCAATATACACAATACATATACTGACATATATACATAATATACACAAAGAAGCAATATACACAAGCATATAATATATGAAAAAAACAGGGGAGGGGCGCCGGCCGGACCAACGGAGGGGCAGGGCGACGGCGACGGGCGGGCCGGGGCGACGGCGACGGGCGGGGCGAGGCGACGGCGACGGGCGGGGCAGGGCGACGGCAACGGGCGGCCCGGGGCGCGCGACGCATGTCGGGGCAGGGCGGCCAGCGGCGACGGTGTCGGGCAAGGGCACGGGCGACGGCGAGCGGGCGACGACGGCGACCTCGAGCCGCTAGGGGAGGCGACAGCGACGTCGGGGCAGGGGCCGGCGTCGAGGAGCGGCGCAGCAGCCTGGCAGCGTTGGAGAGAAGAATGGTGGGTGGGGGGAAATTTCGTAAGTGTTTGGTTATATAGGAAAGGCTTTGGTCCCGGTTCGTGGCACCAACCGGGACTAAAGGGGGCATTGGTCCCGGTTTTTGCCACGAACCGGGACCAACGCCCCCCTTTAGTCCTGGTTGCTGGCACCAACCGAGACCAAAGACCTTGTGCTTCCCCGCGTCAAAAGTTTAGTACCACCTCGCTAGCTGAGAGAGCTCGAGAGTGGTTTATAAGCGCTGCTGCGCCTTCCCTCTCGAGCTCCTCTCAATTGCAGGCTTTCGGGCCTAACCGTGCGCTGTGTGTCTGTGGGCCTACTGGGCCTCCTGTGGGCCTGAATCCTGGCCCATGGTAGGGTTTCTTGTCGTATTTAGGCCATGGGGGCCCAATAGGTGGGACTTTTTTGTTTTTTTGTTTTCTTTGTTGCTTTATTTATTTTATTTTGTTTCTACTTACAACAAAATACTTATTGTTGCTATTTTTATTTTATTTTTCTAGTTTTTTGTTTTGTTTTCTGCATTATTTATTTACTTTTGTTTTTTGCTTTATTTTTTAGTCCTTTTGCTTTTAGTTTTAGAAAAATTATTAGTTTGTTTCTACTTACAACAAAATACTTATTGTTGCTATTTTTATTTTTTTCCAGTTTTTTTGTTTTGTTTTCTGCATTATTTATTTTCTTGTGTTTTTTGCTTTATTTTTTAATTCTTTTTGCTTTTAGTTTTAGAAAAATTATAAACTTTCTGTTAGTGCCATTAGTTTTCAAATTTGAAATCATTTTTTTGATTTTTAGTTTTCTTTGTTGCTTTATTTATTTTATTTTGTTTCTACTTACAACAAAATACTTATTGTTGCTATTTTTAATTATTTTTCCGGTTTTTTGTTTTGTTTTCTGCATTATTTATTTTCTTTTTTTTGCTTTATTTTTTAATTCTTTTTTCTTTTAGGTCAGCAAAATTATAAGTTTGTGATTAACTTTACTAAAAAAATAAACATAGATGCGCCTATAGAGAAAATTCAACCTAATTCATAAGAAATTTCTATGAATTTAGGTCAAATTCCCTGTATAGGGGCATCTATTTTCACTTTGAGAGGAGCTCAACAAGGCAGAGAGGGACGGGCTTATAAACCGGTGTGAGCGCCCTTCGGTTGGCGAGGTGGGACTAAACTCTGAGCGCAACGAGGACCAACCCTTTAGTCCCGGTTTGTGGCACAAACCGGGACTAATGGTTATGGGCCAGGGGCGAGGCGCATTGGTCCCGGTTCGTGCGTGGAACCGGGACCAAAAGGTCCAGACGAACCGGGACCAATGGCCCACGTGGCTGCCCTCTTGAGAGTGTTCTTGGTGAGAACATAGTTGACAAGGAGCGAACCGGGATTAATGGTATTACGAGGGCCAAACCATAAGACATTAAATCATTTCAAATGAACTCTGAAAAAGTTGGCATAGCATGTGCATGTACAAAACGGACAATGGTATCATACTCGTCTGTTACAAAGTTGGCATGGTATCATCATAATAGTTGCGGGAGAAAGTCTTCCATTTTTCTTCGCTTTTGTCATTTGCTTATTGCGCCGTAACCATGGATAATCTTCATCGTTTATCAGGATGCTTGGGTCAGCCTTGACTTTGAAGAGAGGAATTTCATGAAACTTTTCATAATTTTCAGACATGTCTGTCTTGCCCTCCACTCCTAGGATGTCCCTTTTTTCCTGAAAGAACTATGTGGCGCTTTGACTCATCGTATGATGTATTCGCTTCCTTATCTTTTCTTTTTCTTGGTTTGGTAGACATGTCCTTCACATAGATAGCATGTGCCACATCATTGGCTAAGACGAACGGTTCGTCAGTGTACCCAGGATTTTTTAGATCCACTGTTGTCATTCCGTACTATGGGTCTACCTGTACCCCGCCTCCTGACAGATTGACCCATTTGCGCTTATACAAAGGGACCTTAAAATCATGTCCGTAGTCAAGTTCCCATATGTCCACTATGTAACCATAATATATGTCCTTTCCCCTCTCGGTTGTTGCATCAAAGCGGACACCGCTGTTTTGGTTGGTGCTCTTTTGATCTTGGTCAATCGCGTAAAATGTATTCCCATTTATCTCGTATCCTTTGTAAATCAATACAGTCAAAGATGGTCCCCTGGACAACAAGTACAGCTCATCACAAACAGTGTTGTCACCTCTGAGACGTGTTTCCAACCAACTGCTGAAAGTCCTGATGTGTTCACATGTAATCCAGTCGTTGCACTACTCCGGGTGTTTGGAGTGCAGACTGTTCTTGTGTTCATCGACATACGGGGTCACCAAGGTAGAGTTCTGTAGAACTGTGTAGTGTGCTTGAGACCAAGAATATTCGTCCATGCATATTATTGAGTCCCTTCCAAGCGTGCCTTTTCCAGTCAGTCTCCCCTCATACCGCGATTTAGGGAGACCTATCTTCTTAAGGCGAGGAATGAAGTCAACACAAAACCCGATGACATCCTCTGTTTGATGGCCCATGGAGATGCTTCCTTCTAGCCTAGCGCGATTATGGACATATTTCTTTAGGACTCCCATGAACCTTTCAAAGGGGAACATATTGTGTAGAAATACGGGCCCCATAATGACAATCTCGTCGACTAGATGAACTAGGACGTGCGTCATGATATTGAAGAAGGATGGTGGGAACACTAGCTCGAAACTGACAAGACATTGCGTCACATCACTCCTTAGGCTTGGTACGATTTCTGGATCGATCACCTTCTGAGAGATTGCATTGAGGAATGCACATAGCTTCACAATGGCTAATCGGATGTTTTTCGGTAGAAGCCCCCTCAATGCAACCGGAAGCAATTGCGTCATAATCACGTGGCAGTCATGAGACTTTAGGTTCTGGAACTTTTTCTTTGGCATATTTATTATTCCCTTTATATTCGACGAGAAGCCAGTCGGGACCTTCATACTGAGAAGGTATTCAAAGAAGATTTATTTCTCTTCTTTCGTAAGAGCGTAGCTGGCAGGACCTTCATACTGCTTCGGAGGCATGCCGTCTTTTTCATGCAAATGTTACAGGTCCTCCCGTGCCTCGGGTGTATCGTTTGTCTTTGCATACACGCCCAAGAAGCCTAGCAGGTTCACGCAAAGGTTCTTCATCACATGCATCATGTCGATTGAAGAGCGGACCTCTAGGTCTTTCCAGTAGGGTAGGTCCAAAAATATAGATTTCTTCTTCCACATGGGTGCGTGTCCCTCAGCGTCATTCGGAACAGCTAGTGCGCCGGGACACTTTCCAAAGATTATGTGTAAATCATTGACCATAGCAAGTACGTGATCACCGGTACGTATGGCGGGCTTCTTCCGTTGATCTGCCTCGCCTTTGAAATGCTTGCCTTTCTTTCGACATTGATGGTTGGTCGGAAGAAATCGACGATGGCCCAGGTACACATTCCTCCTGCATTTGTCCAGGTATATACTTTCAGTGCCATCTAAACAGTGCGTGCATGCGTGGTATCCCTTGTTTGCCTGTCCTGAAAGGTTACTGAGAGCGGGCCAATCGTTGAAGGTCACGAACAACAACGCCTTTAGGTTAAATTCCTCATGTCTGTGCTCATCCCACGTACGTACACCGTTTCCATTCCACAGCTGTAAAAGTTCTTCAACTAATGGCCTTAGGTACACATAAATGTCGTTGTCGGGTTGCTTAGGGCCTTGGATGAGAACTGGCATCATAATGAACTTCCGCTTCATGCACATCCAAGGAGGAAGGTTATACATACATAGAGTCACGGGCCAGGTGCTGTGATTGCTGCTCTGCTCCCCGAAAGGATTAATGCCATCCGCGCTTAAAGCAAACCATACGTTCCTTGGGTCCTTTGCAAACTCATCCCAATACTTTCTCTCAATTTTTCTCCACTGCGACCCGTCAGCGGGTGCTCTCAACTTCCCGTCTTTCTTACGGTCCTCACTGTGCCATCGCATCAACTTCGCATGCTCTCTGTTTCTGAATAGACGTTTCAACCGTGGTATTATAGGAGCATACCACATCACCTTCGCAGGAACCCTCTTCCTAGGGGGATCGCCGTCAACATCACTAGGGTCATCTCGTCTGATCTTATACCGCAATGCACCACATACCGGGCATGCGTTCAGATCCTTGTACGCACCGTGGTAGAGGATGCAGTCATTAGGGCATGCATGTATCTTCTGCACCTCCAATCCTAGAGGGCATACGACCTTCTTTGCTGCGTTTGTATTGTCGGGCAATTCGTTATCCTTTGGAAGCTTCTTCTTCTATATTTTCAGTAGCTTCTCAAATCCTTTGTCGGGCACGGCATTCTCTGCCTTCCGCTGCAGCAATTCCAATACGGTACCGAGCTTTGTGTTGCCATCTTCGCAATTGGGGTACAACCCTTTTTTGTGATCCTCTAGCATGCGATCGAACTTCAGCTTCTCCTTTTGACTTTCACATTGCGTCCTTGCATCGACAATGACCCGGCGGAGATCATCATCATTGTGCACATCGTCTGGTTCCTCTTAATCTTCAAGAACTTCAACCATTGCAGCATCATTGGGCACATCGTCGAGTTCCTCTTGATCTTCACCAGCTCCCCCCATTGCAGCATCACCGTATTCAGGGGGCACATAGTTGTCATCGTATTCTTCTTCTTCGCCGTCTTCCATCATAACCCCTATTTCTCCGTGCCTCGTCCAAACATTATAGTGTGGCATGAAACCATTGTAAAGTAGGTGGGAGTGAAGGATTTTCCGGTTAGAGTAAGACATCGTATTCCCACATTTAGTGCACGGACAACACATAAAACCATTCTGCTTGTTTGCCTCAGCCGCATCGAGAAACTCATGCACGCCCTTAATGTACTCGGAGGTGTGTCTGTCACCGTACATCCATTGCCGGTTCATCTGTGTGCATTATATATAACTAAGTGTGTCAAAACCATTACAGAACATCATGAATAGATAATTAAGTGACCAAATTAATAGAAGTTCATCATCACATTAAAACCAAAGTACATACATAGTTCTCATCTAACAACATATAGCTCTCCAGAGCATCTAATTAATTAAACCATACATTGAAACTTTGTAAAACATTTCAATGCGAAAATAAATGCGATCATAATCGCAACCAAGGTAACAATTGATCCAACGGCATAATGATATCAAGCCTCGGTATGAATGGCATATTTTCTAATCTTTCTAATCTTCAAGCGCATTGCATCCATCTTGATCTTGTGATCATCGACGACATCCGCAACATGCAACTCCAATATCATCTTCTCCTCCTCAATTTTTTTATTTTTTCCTTCAAGAAATTGTTTTCTTCAACTAAATTTAACCTCTCGACAATAGGGTCGGTTGGAATTTCCGGTTCACATACCTCCTAGATAAATAAAATCTATGTCACGTTGGTTGGCATAATTTTCATAAACAATAAATGAACCAATAGTTAAAGATAATATATACCACATCCGAATCATAGACAGGACGAGGGCCGACGGGGGCGGATACCAAAACCATCGCACTATATAAGATGCAATAATAAAAGTAAGAAAATAATACAAGTATCTATGTAAACATACAAGTAAGAATATTTTTTCCTTTCAGAAAGAAGATAAGAACAAGAGGCTCACCACGGTGGTGCCGGCGATGAGCTCGACGTGGGTGATCGACGGCGGTGAAGACGGGGCGGGGCGTGACGGACCGCTAAACCTAGACAAATATTGAGGAAAAGGAGCTTGGAGGTCGAGCTTGGAGAGGAGAAAGCTTAAGTAGTGTGGCTCGGGCATTCCATCGAACACCTTGTGTGCATAGCAGGTGAGCTAGAGCACCACCAAACCCTCTCCCCCTCGGCGGCCAGAAAAAACAGAGCAGTGTGCTCTGCTCTTATGCGAGGGGGTATATATAGGCACCTCATTGGTCCCGGTTGGTGGCATGAACCGGGACTAAAGGGGAGCCTTTGGTCCCGGTTCAAGCCACCAACCAGGACCAATGGTGGTGGGCCAGGAGCCAGGCCCATTGGTCCCGGTTCGTCCCACCAACCGGGACCAAAAGGTCCGGACGAACCGGGACCAATGGCCCACGTGGCCCGGCCGGCCCCCTGGGCTCACGAACCGGGTCCAATGCCCCCATGGGTCCCGGTTCTGGACTGAACCGGGACTAATGGGCTGACCCGGCCTGGACCTTTGCCCCCTTTTCTACTAGTGACTGCATCCGGTGATTATCTTCAAAGTGTTATCCTGTATATATTGTGGTTTACACATATGAGTAAATAGCATTAGCTATCTTAGAAAAACTGCTCCTCTGAAGCAATTGTTGTTGTTCACTAAAATAGGTTACTCTCATAGTAACAAATATTAATGCATGCTCATTACATGTTGAATTTTTTTCTAATACTATCATTATTTAAGCCTCATTTTGATTGAATAAGCCGTAGAAAATTAGGCGGATATATGCATACCCCGACGATGGTCTTCAATTAAATTGGTTAAATGCATGGCAGTGAAGCCTATGTCATTATTTTTAATTATAGTGTCTCCCATCTATCAAGATGGAGACCATAATTTAGAGCAACTCTCGATATTCTCAAACGTTGTTGTAAGGTCCACATCACAATATTGTGCTTATACTTTAATAGTGACTAACCAATGTTAAACATGCAAAGTATATGTTTTTGACATTGACTTTAAAGTCATACATTTTCTCAAGAATGAAGTCTCAAACATTAGCAACAATTTTATCACATGCGTTGTATTGAAGGCTACACCCAGGTTCACCAAGGATCACCTTGGACATGATTAATCCTAGAAGTAAATTAAATAAATGCATGAGCATTTCATGCAACACATGACTGGCATTTCCAAATGCTCTAAATTCATGTTAGGCGGGAATATTTATTTTAATATGATTCATGACATCAGTCACTTTATCCACATGTGGCAGTGTTGCCACCATAACCCCACGTTGGAAAAATGACATGGCTATTCTCTAAATAGCCAAATATGTACATATGCACTTTATATGTCACAAACATCACATAGTTCTCAAACTAAGTACATAATGGATGAATATTTATTTACTTTGAATGTTTCCCTTAAGAGATACATGTTGCCATGGACACATCGCGAATGATCACACATTCGTTTTTCAAGACCTCAAGTCTACCGCAACTCACAATTCTGTCACTTAATCAACTTCAAGTTGAGATTCCATGAACAAACTTTTTCATACACAAATCCGGTTGAAAAGCCCTTAATACACTTTACATCCTCATATGATGGTACTACCACTTTTGTGATGAAGAAACATAGAATTTCTTAAAATAATCAGATTCATCCCACGGATGCTACACCATTATTTGGAATTTTTGCTAGTAGTGAACATACTATGCAAGTGAGTGGCCACGAAATATAAGCATGAGGACTTCAAAGTAAAGTGGAGGCTAAAAGACAACCGAAGACAGAATTACCTCTTAATAGGGAATAAATTGTTTTCAAATGATCACAAAGACAAATGTTGAGTTTGTCAAATGTGTGGTTATACAAACATCGTACCAATGATTACCAAACCCTCAACCATATGGTCAAACCACACTTCAAATTTATTGAAAAGGCAAATAAGTTTGAAGGATTGTTCTCAAAATCTTCATCAGAAGGAGGACCAAAATCTAGTGCAGAAAATGGAGGATGAACTCATTTGCACTCAATAATATCAGAGACATTAGGTAATCTCCTAATTATCCCCACATATTATTAGCCTATACTTGCACTACTACATGTAGCAAAATGTCCAATATCATATCCCTTGGATACAATATTCGATAAATTTGAATATATGTTTCAGTTCATACTCAATATTGTTGCGTACACAATGGTTTT
The DNA here is from genome assembly GCA_034509565.1 of Triticum monococcum. Taxonomy (NCBI): domain Eukaryota; kingdom Viridiplantae; phylum Streptophyta; class Magnoliopsida; order Poales; family Poaceae; genus Triticum; species Triticum monococcum. The sequence goes on from CM067847.1 coordinate 26,987,588, forward strand.
CTAAGCATTAATAAATTAAATATTAGGCTTGATAGCCTTGGACATCCTGGTTTGGGGATGATTAGAAAATTATTGACAATTCTGTTGGTCACAACTTAACAAGTTGCAAAATATTCCCCATCTCATCAGATTATACGTGCACCACATGTGCCATAGGGGAAATATGTTTTAAGGAACTCTCACCTTAATTAAATGAGCCACTTATTCTTCCTTGAACACATTCAAAAGATATATGTGGAATGTTGAAACCATTATCTGGGCTAATTTAGATACTTAATGGTACTCATATAAACATTCATAATTTTTTAAGTGTGTCTCTTATCACACAAAACCATGATATTACCCAATAAATTGCTTAACTTATCAAAGTTGGAGCAAATTCTCATGAACAAGCATAAACCCATTTGAATGGGAAATGTCGTTGAACTCATTTCACGAGCATTTTTAGCTTGTATTCAGTACCCTATGTACATACCCAGAATGTTTTAACTAAATTTATTATCAAAGATAGTCAAATGAATTACATGACCACTTCTAAAGAATTGCAAATTTACCAGCCTCTTGCTGGACACACATGGCCTTACACATCGTGAGTATGATTTAATTCATACCAACTGCATATCATACTACTTTCCCCTTGTAGTAACTACGTGGAAATCAACAAAGTATTTTCAATCTGCGATATTTCGGTTACATACCTATATCACCGCTCCAGCGTACATCAATGGCACTACTAGGAAAAGGCCTACTAATGGCGCACCTAATTTGGCCATTAATGGCGCATTAGTGGTGCGCCATTAGTAGCACGACATTAGTATATTTTACTAATGGCGCACCACTGGTGCGCCATTAGTATCTGGTATACTACAATAGTGCGCCATTAGTATGCCTCCTAGGGGGCCACTAGTATATACAGGTCCAAAATGTAAGCAGTGTGGTATTTGACTAAAAAAGTGTGGCATTAATTCTAGTTATTTCTATCAATGGAGTTTGAATAGATGGCAACTGCCATGTCTTAGATAATTAGGGGTTTGAATAGATGGAAATTGCTGTGTGTTTGCTCTAATGTAGATTTGTAAAAATGTCATGTGTAGCATATGTTGAACTACTTTGTCCAACAAAATATTTATCTTTCTAACAAATTAAAGTGCACTGGGTCATGGCCAATTTTGGAGGCGACAAGGAGGAGGAAGGGTGGAGAGGGAGGAAGGAGGAAGGAGGAGAGGTACCTGGGCGGGCACGGCCGGTCACCGGAGGGGTCGGGGTTGGGGTTGGTGTCGGGGTCGGCGGCGGCGGCGGCGTCGAAGGGATGCCTCGGTTGGTCGTGGGGAGGCCAGCGGCCACGGCGAGGTCGCGGAGGCGTCGGCGATGGAGGAGCTGCGGTGGTGGGGGCCGTGGGGGCACGGGGGCGCCGGCAGCGGTGGCAGCGGCTAGGAACCCTAGCTGTCGCGCTCGGGAGGGAGGTTGTCGCAGGCGGGGCCGCGGGGGGAGGGGGACGGCGAGGGCGCGGGCGGAGGGGGGACGGTGAGGGAGGTGGTCGGGTGCGGCGGGGGAAGCGAGCACGGCCGGGGAAGTGGTGGGCGGTGGTGGTCAGGCGCGGGTGAGACGAGGCAGGGGAGGGATTACTAATGGCGCACCAACTCTAAATGCGCCATTAGTAATCCAGGTTACTAATGGCGCATCTTCTGGTGATGCGCCATTAGTAGTTTTGCAAAAAAACATACTAATGGCGCACTGTCCCACAGTGCGCCATTACTAGTTTAAACTAGTAATGGCGCACGGTGGAACAGTGCGCCATTAGTAGTTTTGTAAAAAAAAGGAATAAAAAATATAATAACAAAAACAACATTAGTGGCGCACTTTCCGACAGGTGCGCCATTACTAGTTACAACTAGTAATGGCGCACTGTGTCTGGATGCGCCATTAGTATGTTTGGACAGGCGCACTAGTTCAAAAAAAAATTGATACTAATGGCGCACCCTGGGCCGGGTGCGCCATTAGTAATTTCAACTCTAATGGCGTATCAGAAGGTGGTGCGCCATTAGTATATACTAATGGCGCACCGCTTGTCTGGTGCGCCATTAGTGTCAATCCCATCTATAGCCCTGTTTCTAGTAGTGTGGGCACTCATAGAAAATTAGGGATCTATGTGAGGAATAACAGTTTATCCGTCAATCAAAATTATTCATAGCCCGTATGCTGATTGCATCAGCAATAAGGATATTTTCTAGCATTAGGGGGAGATAAGTACCACAAAGAATGCCGAGAAATAAATTAGGAATGTTATTGACATTCGATCCTTATATCCACGTACTCAAAAAATCTGAACTAGAAGTTTGGAGAATCATATATTTGCAAAACATTGCAAATCTGCCACATACATTTACTGATAACAAGGTGTTACTAAATTCTATATTCCTGCAGTAAAGTGTCAGAAAGATTGGAGGTACCTGATAAACCACTCTTCTCCCCAAATGAGAGCAAGAGGGGGAGAAAATCTGACAACACGAGATATAAACTCTCTTATGCTTCCGCGGAAACAGAGGAAATCAATTCCTCAACCAGTAAATGTAATTCAACATCAAGTTGAAAGACACCTCACTGGATGCTCATCATCCAAAGCCCAGCATAAATGTGCACAAATGTTTTTTGGTGCCGGGACATCGAAACACCTTGACTCCATTTGTTGTAGGAAATCACAAGGAGTTAAAAAGGAATAAATATTTTACCCACAAACTTCCATGATTTCATCAGAATCATATAAACTAAAGACTACATTTGTTGACATATATTTCTTCTCAAATTGCTAAAACCTTTTGGGCCCAGAACCAAAATCCATGGTAGAGTGCCTCTTGCACTCATGTTGGTTCACATAAAAGGAAGCAAGTAATGAAGAATAGCACTCGCTCTGCAAATGAGTGGTATTTACCACATTAATACCTACTCCTCATAAGTATCTTTCATATGAAATACTAAAAACTTCTCATTCATAGACAAAGTCAATGAGGTAGTGAGAAAGTGAGGCTTGTAGCAAAAGGGTTCACGCAGAGACCCGACATCGATTACGATGTAACATACCTGCTTGGTATGAGTGGAATTATGTTTCGATACTAAATATCATTGGCAATAAAAATAATAATATTATCCATGCAATTAAAGGATGAAGTGGCTACATACTCATATGAGTCACTCATTTCGGAAATCTCTATTGAAGTCCCTGAAGGGCTTATACTTCCGAATCCAAAAGCAAATCGCAACAAGTTTAGTGTAAAACTTCATAAGTCACTCTATGACTTGAAGTAGTCGGATATCATATGGTACTACCGACTAAATGAGTTCCTTCTTCAAAAGGATTACTTGAATAATGATGATTATTTACATGTTTAATTAAGGAATCAATTTCATTTCCTTTCATCACCTCAATGTATATTGATGACCTCATCATCAATGTCTATACAAGACCTAAACATACACAAAATCATCTTAAGACGGAAAATTTGGATTCAGCCAGATTTAGCTTAAGCTTATAACTTGAGCATTCTCTCAAGAATACATATCAGTCTACATATATCCAAAGTATATATGAGAAGTTCAATATGGATATATCATAACAATAAAGGACAGTTATGGTCATACTGCCTTGGTAGGGTACAAATCCATTCATATATAGGGGTGATAATGAAGTGATATCAGGACCTAAGGTTCTGCATCTCACTAACACCAACGCACTCATATAATTGCAAACTATGTCAGGCCTGACACTATATTTGCTATCTTTGTTTAGAGTGCAACCCCCAACAAAGGTATATGGTCAATGTAAGAAATATCAACTTACATCTCAAGCTCACAATAAATCTTGGGCAATTCCATCAGGAAAATCAAGATATGACCATGATCTATGAAATGATATTGGCTCTTTATTTGATCCCAACAATACCACATTAATGACTGAATTCATGGGAACAGTCTTCTCATGGGAGTCATCTAAATAGACTCTAATGACTACTTCCACTTATCATTCTAACATAATTGCTTTATCTAAAGCATTGCGAAATATGCACGACTTAGCGGAATGATAAACCACACTCAAAATCATGTGGTTGAGATTCATCAGAATCACATAACTTGATTTATCAAGACGCTTCCACTTGTGTTACACAATACCTACAGGTTATATGAAGAGAAATGTCATAAAAGCACATTGCTCGAAAATTACTCATCCTCACAAATTATAGAAAAGTGAGGAAATAATATGCAAACAAAATACTGTGAAAATCCTATAGATTATTCACAATGTCATTATCATGTCAATGAAATTGGTATGACACATCCTCCAGATTTGCAAAGTTGAGGGGGAGTAATCTCCCAAACTATAACCTATTAACAATCATCAGATTACATATATTGTACTTTTTTCCTTCATGAGTTTTCCCTCATGGTTTCTCACAAAAGGTTTTTAACGAGACAATATAGATACAAGTGTTCACATATGCCATCTCATTTTCTCCGTATATTTTTCCCACAGGGTTTTAAAGGAGTTTTCAATGGCATGTCAGATTGCACTCTTTTTCCCATATGAGTTTTCTCTCAAAGTTTCGCATAATGGTTTTTAATGAGGCAATATCTTTTTAAAGATCATATGCAATACTTTCAAGTTTTTCCCCATTGGGATTTTTAAAGCAAAGTATACAAAGCATATTTATTGTTCTCTAAACTCACAAGCGAGTTTTCTCCTTCTTCAAAGGTTTTTCTCATATGAGTTATCAAGAGACAATAATCATTATATGTTGCATCATTTGAAGGAAATATGCCCTAGAGGCAATAATAAAGTTATTATTTATTTCCTTATTTCATGATAAATGTTTATTATTCATGCTAGAATTGTATTAACCGGAAACATAATACATGTGTGAATACATAGACAAACAGAGTATCACTAGTATGCCTCTACTTGACTAGCTCGTTGATCAAAGATGGTTACGTTTCCTAACCATAGACATGAGTTTTCATTTGATTAACGGGGTCACATCATTAGGAGAATGATGTGATTGACTTGACCCATTCCGTTAGCTTAGCACTTGATCGTTTAGTTTGTTGCTATTGCTTTCTTCATGACTTATACATGTTCCTATGACTATGAGATTCTGCAACTCCCGTTTACCGGAGGAACACTTTCTGTGCCACCAAACGTCACAACGTAACTGGGTGATTATAAAGGTGCTCTACAGGTGTATCCAAAGGTACTTGTTGGGTTGGCGTATTTCGAGATTAGGATTTGTCACTCCGATTGTCGGAGAGGTATCTCTGGGCCCACTCGGTAATGCACATCACTATAAGCCTTGCAAGCATTGCAACTAATGAGTTAGTTGCGGGATGATGTATTACGGAACAAGTAAAGAGACTTGCCTGTAACGAGATTGAACTAGGTATTGAGATACCGACGATCGAATCTCGGGCAACTAACATACCGATGACAAAGGGAACAACGTATGTTGTTATGCGGTCTAACCGATAAAGATCTTCGTAGAATATGTAGGAGCCAATATGGGCATCCAGGTCCCGCTATTGGTTATTGACCAGAGAGGTGTCTCGGTCATGTCTACATAGTTTTCGAACCCGTAGGGTCCGCACGCTTAACGTTCGTTGATGATATAGTACTATATGAGTTATGTATGTTGACGACCGAATGATGTTCGGAGTCCGGGATGAGATCACGGACATGACAAGGAACTCCGGAATGGTCCGGAGACAAAGTTTGATATATGGGATAGTAGTGTTTGATCTCCGGAAGGGTTCCGGAATTCATCGGAAGGGGTTCCGGATGTTTCCCGAAATGTTTGGGCACGAGAACACTCTATTCGGGCCAAAGGGGAAAGCCCATGAGGTTTTTGGAAAGTGCAAAAGGAAGTTTTGCGGAGACCAGAGGCCAGACGCCCGGAACCCTGGCGTCTAGGGGGTAGACGCCGGGAACCCTGGCGTCTAGCCCTGGAGTCCGAGAAGGACTCTTGCCTTTCGGGTGAAACCAACTTTGAGGAGGCTTTTACTCCAAGTTTCGACCCCAGGGCTCAACATATAAATAGAGGGGTAGGTCTAGCACCAAGAAACACCAAGCCGTGTGCCGGCAACCCCGTCCCCTCTAGTTTATCCTCCGTCATAGTTTTCGTAGTGCTTAGGCGAAGCCCTGTGGAGATTGTTCTTCACCAACACCGTCACCACGTCGTCGTGCTGCCGGAATTCATCTACTACTTCGCCCCTCTTGCTGGATCGAGAAGGCGAGGACGTCACCGAGCCGAACGTGTGCAGAACTCGGAGGTGCCGTGCTTTCGGTAATTGGATCGGTCGGACGTGAAGACATACGACTACATCAACCGCGTTGATATAACGCTTCCGCGAACGGTCTACGAGGGTACGTAGACAACACTCTCCCCTCTCGTTGCTATGCATCACCATGATCTTGCGTGTGCGTAGGAAAATTTTTAAAATTACTACGTTCCCCAACATCATTTTCTCCTTATTGTTTCCCACTGGGTTTAAAGGAGTTTTAGCAACATATCTGCATTATTCTCCTCATATTTTCCCCACAGGGTTTTTGGAGGAGTCTTTCTCAAAATGAAGACGATGAACATTCTCAAGGCAAACACAAACTGGGAGGAGTCTTTATCAAGATGATGCGTATTAGTCTAGCATAGATTAGGGGGAGTGTTAAGGATTAATTTAATCCTAATAATCAATTCTTAAGTCGGTTGTAATTACCGACATTGTAACTCTAACTGCCTTGTAATCAGGGTATAAATACCCAGTCATCAATCAATGAGAAGCACTGTTCATTCCAATCGTTTGCTCCTCTCTCTCTTTTCCTCTTCACAGATACAATGCTGCCATCAGGCTGAGAGCCAGGATCGGAGACACAAGAGAGAGGAGGCGTGAGAGGGCTGCTAGACTGCACAATTATTTATCATCCCTTAAATTAATAATCACATAGCAAAACAGATAACCACAACCGAAAAACTGACGGCATACGAAACTATTGTCCCCCATCATCAGACCGAAGCTACATTCCTCTCGTGCCCTCTTATCTTTTTACTGGCGGCATCCGAAAGCCGAAAAGCTTCCTACAGTTCCAAAACCTCCCGCTGATGCATCACTTCCATTCCTGAATAACCTGACGCAAAACAATTAGATATCGCAGATTAAAGAATGTTTTTGCACCCCATGTGCAGTACATATGATGACTTTCGTGGCTTTATCAACACTAAGCGGAGACAATGAAGTTTGTTTTGGTTTGCTATGTTGAGAGATACGAACATTCAGCTTAATTTCCATGGCAGAAAGAGTTGTTAACTTAATTTGTCTATTGCAGCATAGCTGTTAAACTGATCGTTTATTTATATGTCCTGCTTAATTACTAACAGTACTGCTCACGATTTGTGTCATGCAATTTTTAACTTCATGAGTTGTGCAACTTGGTGTCATGCTTCCCACATGGTTTCATATTCTCGCTAGGTTTATTCATCGTTGGGCCGCCTCAATATATACCCTTGCATGTTTAACCAGGTGTTTCCATTATCCATTTAGTCCTTTGATTATTTATCTAAGAATCAGAATGCAACTTTTATCCACCCCACATCATCTTTAGCTAGGTGCCATATCTTGACCGTCCTTGTTATGGAGGAGGCCAGTGTTTTACCGCATTTTCACGGGGAAAATCCTAGGAAATTCATCGAGCGTCGGAAAAATATGCAAACTGGCGTGGGTGATGTCGAGGGTGATGCCAACGTGTGGAAAAGGTTTCGTGCCATTTGGCGGAGTCAAAAAAATTATCTATCAATCAATGTATTTTCGATAATGGTTGTTTTAAAAAACAGACGCAACTAATAATTAGGAAAAAACTAATGAATGGGTTCTTAGAAAAAAAATGGATAAGCCCGCGTACATGCATATCCATCGGGGGTCAAAGCCCCTCCACGCCTCCACGATTTCCAGTCCACGCCGCCTCCACGAGCGCCTCTCCCGACGCCATCTAGGGCAAACGCCGCCCCCGACGCCACCTCACACCGCCTCCACGATCGCCTCCCCCGACGTCATCTGCGGCCAACGCCGCCCCCGACGCCGCCTCACGCCGCCTCCACGATCGCCTCCCTCGACGCCATCTGCGGCCGCCGCCGCCCCCGACGCCAAGTCACGCCGACGCCCCAAGTTGGTGAACACAAATTCAGATTTACTTTTATGTTTCATGTGCTTTATCATGTATAACCTTGATTGTAGAATTTTTTGTCCTAGATCAGTAGAGTGTGTAGTTACAGTTTGTTAGTTGATTGAGAGCGTGCTGCATGTGCCACTCATTAAGTTAGTGCACTAAGTACTGCGTAAATACATGCATGCATGAATGGCTGATACATGCTCTGTATATACCATAGTGTTTCTTAGTTCTGTAAAAACCACCTAAGTGTTACATACCAAAGGTTTTTTCAGAAATCATAGTGTTTCTAAAAAAACTTTAAAATTATTTACAGGTTGCGACCGACGCCATCTGCCACCAACGCCACCGCGCCGTCGTCCCCCAGGGCCGGCCCTGATCACATGGCACGAGGTACTATGCATTCATCAGGTTTATCATGTGCCCATATAAAGTAGCTAACATTTTTTTTGCTCCTATTCCTAGTGACGGTGGAGTACGGAGAGATTTTTTGTTCGGTTGAGAAGTGGTGTCTATTGGTCAACAAACTAAATTCTAGGCAGAAAAAGCGTTTTGCAAGCACTAGTCTTGGAAAAATGCTGATGATACCTAGTGTGCTCATGCACAAATGTTTGCTCAAGTTCATTATTAAATCGTATTCATTGGACAGAAAAAGGTTCATCATGCCATCAAAAAATGGTGCGATATCATTGCGCACCGAAGATGTGTTTGACATTTTCGGGCTACAGAACAAGGGCAAAGATGCCATGAAAGCGCTAGGAAAAGGGGGGTTAAAGGCGAAGGTGAAGGTGCCTAGTCGCTTTTTAGATTCCAATACGGGGAAATGATGATACACGACCTGATTGAGAACATCGTTGCCAGTGGCACATACGATGATGATTTCCTCCGTAGAATTGTTCTGGTTCTTCTAGGCACGGTTCTTGCACCGCAGTCCACGATAGAAGTTCCTAATGCTTATTACAAGTTAGTGCACGATGTGGAGGCCATCAAAGCATATAATTGGAATGTGTTTACGTTACGCGTTTGCGTGGAAGGCATCACAAAGACCTTATCAGATCTTACAAAATTTACTTGGCCGATTGGAAACCTTGCGCTCCTACAGGTAAATCTTATGTTCTATTTGTTTCTTTTGAACTATAGTTTGTGAATTTTTTTTGCTAATATACTTCATGTTCATGTAGTACATGTTTTGGGAGAAAGTGCAGCCACTGGATGATGAGGCATTTGATCCATTAGCTAATGAGTATCCATTGATGCTTAATTGGTCAGAAGATGAGGCTAAGAAGCGTGACGCGTACGACACGGCATACGGCCGTGGTAATGGGACGGTAAGTTACTATTTATGTGTTACTATTTCATACTACATGCACTTAAGTTACTATTTATTTGTTGAGAAATTTTAATTGATTTTACCTGTTACAGATTGATGACGTGATAAGTGAGAAGTATAGGCAGACATTAATTGCTCAACAAGGAAGAAAGGCGGAGGAAGAATTACAACAAGAATTAGAGCAGGAAGATCGTGCCCAAAAAAAAGAAAGATAATAGAGATGAGGCTTCATCGAGCAGGGATAGTACATTAGATCAGGTGATGAAATGCATCAAAGATATGCAAAAAGAAATTAGACTTCTCCCTCAAAAATGTGCTGAGGTAATATGAGTGATGTGTACTTCAGTTTACATTGGATTATTTATAATTTATGCATGTAGTTAATGCAATTAATGTGTCATTGCAAATAGTAGTGGAGAAGCTGGAGAAGAAAGGTCTTGTCTTCAAGCCAAACAAGGGGTCTGATGATGACATTGAGTATGTGGAGCATAGTGAAGACTGGGTGGGGAAGTATGGTCCATCAAAATATTGGCCAGATGTACAGTCAACTCCTGCAAAAGAAGATATGGACAACAGGGTGGACGCATCCTTCACCACTGGGAACGGGAATAAATTGGCGCGTGAGAAAGGTGTGCATCACAACACACCTGGTACAGGAGATGAAGGCGACCCCTTCGTTATTGAGGATAATGGTAATTCTCCCAACCCATCTCTTGCGACGGTAGACACGAATGACTTTCCAGCTATTACTTCAACCCCCAAGAATATGAATGAAGTGTCAGACGGGTCTAGCGCCGATAAATCTGAGGAATTTAGTATGGATAGTCTGAACACCCGTATTAAAAATGCGAAAGAAAATGGCACTAAGGAGAATGATGGGAAGGAGAATGATGAAAAGGAGAATGATGGGAAGGAGAATGATGGGAAACGCAAGAGGAAACGGTCAAAATATTGTCTTTCACTTTTTCTTCAGAACGGTGGACGTAAACGTCCAAAGAAAACTAAGTGCTAGGTAATTTATTCTTGCAACATACTTCTGTCCTTGCATGCACACTTTATTAACTCATTGTTTCTTACTATTTTAGGTCTATTTGGTATAAGAGCTGATATGATTAGTACTGATTACATTAATGAGGATCACATAGAGGCCGCGAAGGTTTATATCCGGACACTGGCAGAGTCGGAGAAGCTTTGCAGAAAAACGGTTGTGCACATGACGGGAATTGGTGGGGAAACATGTACACCTGATATGCTTGAAGCCATCATTTCAAAAAAGTGGTTGCATGGCGGTGTAAGTATTAGCACTAAGTTATTAAGTTGTACATGTCATTTACATAAATTATCTAATAGGCGTATTGCTGTTATGTTATTTTGTAGGTCATCAATAGTTATTGCAACCATATGCAGACCCATAATCCTCGTGCTGACCGTCACATATTATCATCTTGGGTGTCCCACTGGCTTATTCTTCGTGGTGATGGAAAGGTTAACAACTGTAAGAGGCATTTTATGGATCATTTCACAAACCAAACTAAAATGGTGTCTAGAGTTACTGAAGAGTATTTCATCAAAGATAAGGTACTTCAATTTAGTATGATCATTCGTAGTACATCTGTGTGTACACCAACATGAATAAACTTTGTTGTAGGCATACTTTCCTTTTCATGTGGACGAAAGTCATTGGATAACAGTTCTTATGCACAACAAGAAAAAAGAGTTTCAAGTTTTAAACTCTACTGGTAAATGCAACAAAAGAGTTCTTGCAAAGATTGCTAAGCTGGTAAGCTTACAACGATACATAAAACAATATATAGTTATTCGAAGCGTACTTCATATGGATTTTTCATTTTTATTTCAGAGGGCGGAAATAGCTAATGATACAAACGAGGTGAATGCTCTTATTGGAACGAAACATCCTGACGTATCTTCCTGGCCAATAAGGGAGTATACGATATGCCATCACAAACAGACGGGTATGTTGCAAATGTTGAATTAGTATGTACTTGTATGATCCATCAATAATTGACTTGTGGTTTCTTGCAGAGTCTCTTGTGGTCTTTTCGTGGTGAAATGCGTTCAAAGCTGGGACGGAGATGATTGGACATTTGAGTTCGATCAAGATGAGGTTAATGCTTCAAGGGGACGCATTCTAGCTGAAATACTTTTTTCAGAATGCAACACGAAGGAAGTAGTGAAAGAGAAGATCCTCAAGATCATGGAGAAGAAATGAGTCGGAGGATGGGGTGTTGGCTATTATCTCCACTAAATAAACGTGCCGTTGTCGGTACTTGATACAATTTTCATATTAAGACATCATCTCTATATTGTAATGTGGCATGGTTTAGCATGTTCCACAACTAAATAAATGTGCCGTGGTCGGTATTTGCTACAATATCTATTTTTCAATGTCACTTTTATTTGCATCATTGTCGGTGACACTCTTATTTGCATCATTGTGGGTGATGATATTTTTTTAAATGAGTATATTTGTTCTGCACTTTCGTAAAAGTAAAATAATATTTTTTTAAAAATATTAAAAAAATGCCCAACCACCGCAGCCGGCCCATAGTGGGGAACAGATCATACCCAAATCAAGCCCAAAGGGGGCGACTCGGGTGGCTGATAGAGCCCACTAATGGGCCCGGCAACGGGGTCCAACAGGGTTGCGGGCATGTATAAGAGAGGAGCTCGGTGGAGAGGGCGGAGGCAGCTATTTAAGCCGCTCCTCGCGCCCCCGGCTTCCGAGGTGGGACTAAAAATGGCGTCCCCATCGCGCCCCACACTGCACGTGGTCGCCGCAAGGCTCAGGAGGCCTATTTTGCATTGTCTCGGGCCGGCCCAGTTCAGCCCAATGAAGCCACGCCGCCACTCGGCCCCTCCCCCGGCCCACGCCCACTCCCCTCCCTCAGTGCACGCGGCCGCCGCAGGGCTCATGAGGCCATTTTCGGCGCTGTCACCGGCCGGCCCAGTTCGGCCCATAGAGGCAGGGCGCCACTCGCCCCCTCCCATGGCCCACGCCCACTCCCCTCCCCCGCGCGCTGCCGAACTCACGCCAGTTTAGTCCCACCTCGAAAGCGGAGGGGCGCGAGGAGCGACTTAAATAGCTGCCTCGGCCCCCTCTTTCGAACTCCTCTCTTATCACACTGCCCGCAGCCCCGTTGGACCCCGTTGTCGGGCCCATTAGTGGGCTCTATCAGCCGCCCGAGTCGCCCCTTTCGGGCTTCATTTGGGTGTATGATTTGTTCCCCACTATGGGCCCGGCTGCGGTGGTTGGGCATATTTTTTTCTGAATATTTCCAAACAGTACAAATAAACAGAATTTGCAAACAGTACAAATAAACAGAATTTCGAAACAGTACAAATAAACAGAATTTCGAAACTTCATATAGAAACAGTACAAATCATCACGTAACAGTACAAATCAAGTTTTCTGGCACACATGTGTGAATAAAAATAGCATAGGTTATTCAGACATAACAGTACAAATCATCACGTAACAGTACAAATCAAGTTTTCTGGCACACATGTGCGAATAAAAATAGCATAGGTTATTCAGACATGACTCGTGCGATCACTTTTATTCTTCCTACAAACCAAGCTGCGTATCTACGCCCAGTTCCTGAACAAAACATAAAGAAATGGATGAGCAAATATAGTTGGTAAAATCAAAGTAGCAACATAACAAAAATAAAAAGGTTGCAACTCACTTCTCGTTCTTACTGCATGTAGCCTTGTTATGACCTGGGAGACCATACAGACTGCACAAAGGACCACTTTTCTTCTCTGTAAAATCTTTTGGCCTACCATTCTTTGTAACGCCGGGCCCCCCCTTCGATCGCCCCTTCTTAGGTGCACCCTTGTCGAAACTTTCTGAGGATCACCAATACCAGGCTCAACTTGTTGCGCCTGACTTGCCTCCTTCTTCAGCATAGCATACCTTCTACTTCCTATAAGTTCCTCCTCTGAAATCTTTTTCTACGCTATTATGTTGTCCAGACACTCCATCAACTCGTCGTACAAGAAGGGATCATTTGCTGCAACATGAGCAGCTTCTGCGGTTTTAATGGTTATTGCACTATACCGTTCTCTCTCCAATGGCCCTGACCAACCCCATCCAAACATATCACTCTTCCGCTGCACAGGCAACCCATCTCCCGCATGTTTGGACAACCGATGCATGACACAACATTTGGTATTTCAGTTAAGTTTAGATGATGGAGAACAAACAGAATGTGTTTGCATGGCAGCCCTTTCCGAACCATCCTAAGACAACTGCATGTAATAGTTTGTTCTGAGTTACCTGGTTCATAAACAACATTGTACTTGAACTTGTGGTTATCCTTCCATGTCACCATGAATGTTTGACGCCCAATTCCCACGAGCGACTCAAATATCTCCAGCTGACCCATCTTATGCAAATCATCTTGCAGGATGTAGAAATTAGCAGGTGTGAATACTTTGGCGGCATGCTCCTCAAGGGCCTTATATTCAGTAACCGACGGTGGTTCCTTCTGGAATGCCTCGCAGTCATCGTACGCCTCGTTCTCACGCAGGCGAACTATACAGTTCTCATAATGCACCACCAAATCAACAATTGTCATACCGTAGTCCAGGTGAAGGTGAAGGCAGGAGTTGAGGCTTTCACTCCTCTGGTTACTTCGCATACCAAGGAAAAAACCATCGGAAAGATATGAAGCTGCCCAAAGTCTCCTCTTCCTGTACATCCTGTCAAGCCACTCTTCGGTTCTATCTGTCTTTCACTTATCATAGAAAGCTTTCCATCTCTGCTCAAAGTTCGCTTGAGAGATGGCATAGTACAGGAGCGATCTGAACTCATCCAGTGACTTGTAATGCAGGTGCCTTTGCATATTTTTCTCGATATGCTAGGAGCAAAGACGATGGAAAACATCTCAAAGGACAGTCCGAATAGCCCGGATCATTGCAGCGTCACCGTCTGTGATTATTGACTTTGGCTTCACCTGACAGTTTGCCTTCATAAATGTCTGTAGCAGCCACACGTATGTCCCTTCTGTCTTGTCAGCAATGATGGCACAACCAAACACTGTGGTGCAACGGTGGTTGTTAACTCCGACAAAGGGGACGAACGGCATACCGTATCTGTTCATCTTATACGTGCTATCAAACACGACCACATCTCCGTAATCCTGATAGTCCCTCCGCGACTGTGCATCGCACCAGAACATACTCTTCAATCGCCCTTCCTTGTCACGCACATACTCAAAAAAAAACTCAGGGTCCTTCTCCTTCCTGCTCCTCATAATGCCAACTGCCGTCTCTGCATCTCCCTTTGCAATGAGCTTCGTTTTTTCTCTGCAACAAAGATTGTAAATGTCCCTCCTGATAAGCCCGCACTTACCGTACGAACCGTATCTGCTGATGAAGTTGTCCATTATAATATGCTTTCTTATCCCGGCCGCTTCCATCGCCAATATCTCCGCCCTCTGGCCATCTCCAATCCGTCTGTGTGACCACAAAAAACAAACCTCGTCGGGCCGAGCCATCGCGTGGTTGTGATCATCCACGAATGATGCGACGAACCAAACGCCACGTTCTCTGTCCAGCTTCACCACCATATGTGCACCGCAGTCGCAACGAGTCTCCGGTCTAAGCCTGCGCTTGCGGCCCTCCATGGTTATGAACTTGCTCTGCCTTCTCCCTGCCCTGGAGCAAAGAAACCGCCGGTACCGTATCATTCCCGAAGCACCTCGTTTCACCTTCTGTTTTCTGATACTAAACCTGTGCTCTCTGGCGTGATTGTTGTAGAATATGTATGCATCCCCTTGCGACCGAAAGGTCATAGCCATGACCTTCCAATGTGTCTCAATCATCTTCTGCTCCCTTTGAGCCTCCTCAATATCAATCTCTCCCTCATCGTGATCAAGTACAAGACCATCTGACTCCTCCTACAACATTCATTTGAAAATATATATATGTCAATTACTATCATTTAAATCATACTATTGATCGACGTACAACATCTAACAACTAACCTGGCTCAAGTTATCTGCAAATGATTCCTGCCAACTATGTTGCACATTGTCAACATCCACATCTTCCTGTAAATTTGTACACAAAGATATATAGTTAGCCATGCCATACTTTGCAAATTCAAAAATCAAAACAAAATATACGCCACTTACGTTGTCGCTATTTGCGCCATGTTCATTATTATCAAAATCCTCCGGAGGTAAGATATCATATGATGAGACGGAATCGTTGTCGCTGCTATCATCATCCTCGTTCAAATTATCGTTATCGGTCTTAGTCACCTTATCAGTACCATTCTTGTCCCTCCCGAATGCGGATTCTTCGTCCATGTCAACACGCCAAACTCACAGAACTGCAAACATCGTGTGTTAGGTTTAGTACAATGCATCATGCCCAAAGCAACGCTAGTTCTGTAAATCATGCCCTAGTCCGTAGAGGATGCGCTGCGGCGGGAGGTTTTGATGAACCCTAAATCCTAAATCAGTACATGCATGAACTAGCCCTCACTTCTATCCATCATGCCCACCCCATGCCCGCTAGGTTTAGATGACAAACCTTGGCCCGCGGTGTAGACGTCGCCGGCGTTCGACGACAGTGCTGCGGAGGCGGCGTCAGACGTCGGGCCCTTCACGTCCCCGGCGTAGGACGACGACGGTGAGATGCAGCGACGGACGACGTTGCGACGGCGAGGGCGGTGTCGGACGGGGTTCGGGCGGCGAGGGCGGTGTCAGACGTGGGAACGGCGAGGGCGGCGACGGGCGACGTTGGGATGGCGAGGGTGGCCTCGGACGGGGTTCGGACGGCGGCGATCGGCCACTTTGGAACTACCGTGATCGGCGGGCGGGCGACCAGATGGGCGGGCGAGAAGATGGGGGCGGGCCTAGATCGTGGGTAGTTTTTGCGGGCGGGCGACCAGATAGGTAGTTTTTTTTCAACCGCGTATATGTATGCCCGGCAGAGCCGTACAATACGAGGTGGATATACATTTCTTCCGTATGCCCATTCTGCCCTTCTACGTTTTGTTGGGGGGGGGGGGGGGGGGGGTCTACCGAGGCAAGCCCCTTTTTGTTATCATGGTGCGAGTTGAGATGCTAGAGGAAACTGACCGGCTCATATATTTCGGCTACGCAAGTTCTTGTTTCTTAGTATCATCTTGGCGGTATCTCAACAAGATGGCATTGATGCACTTTGTGGGAGCAATTTCCTTTTATCAACCCCTTTCTGTATAGATGCAACAAACACGCAACTTCCATATAAGGTCCAATTGTCCATATCTCAAGGCTCGCTTCGACCTCGTAGCCGGAGAGGATGGGAAAAGACATCAAAACTATGATGACAATCCAGATCGACGCCATCCTGCGGAAAATTAAAATGAAAATGCATGGCCAGAAAATGATTCCCAATATACATCCTACAGATTTATTACAAACTTTTAGCACATACATCAATGTGAGGGTTACCATGAGATAATCATCTGGATTGTTGTCAACCACAAATCCATATAGGTACAGCAGTTCTTGTGGATAAACACAATATACATTTCCTTAGTAATTTTGTTCTGATAATCATACATAAATCATGGCGAATTTGCTGATATCTTAATGACTGCATGTTGTTTCAAATCCACGCAGAGATAGTAAATCATGAAACACACTACATATTCTCAATAACAAACATGATAGTCATAGTAGTAAAACTTCTTGTCATTCACCAATGAGATGGAGAAGTATCTTCCCTGTCTGTACCCTGAAAGATCTAGTGTAAATATGCACTCGTAATCTAGCATATGTGTATCAAAAGTAAATCCATGTAGAAAATCACAGATCAAATGGACAATACAAAATGAACACGGGACCCATGGACTGGAGTGTGTAGTTCCCCCATTGAAATATTTCTCCTTTCGTTATGCATGCTGTGAGACCTCAATTACATGATCTTCTTCTCTGGGGTATTCACCCCACGTGTAACTGTGTGTGCAACTCCAAAGAAATTTTATGTGAGAAGTTTTACTGTTGTACCACGATGTGTACTAGCTAAATCGTAATATAAAAAAAGTATGGAGACAGGTGGTAAATACTAACACCAGCAAATATGATAAGAATGGAAAGAATTGTTATATAAAGTGAAGGCAAGAAAACAAATACTTAGTATATAGGATAATATTTGGCGCTTGCAACGTGGCATGGTGGCCCGTGGCAGCTGGCGCTTGCAACGGCGGCTGGTCTCGCGGGTGTGTGCCTGGTGACACCGATGCTTGGAGCTTGCCAGACGGCGCTGGCTGGGCAGTGGCTCGGCGTGGCTACTGCTCCGGCCATGGGTGGCTCCACGGCGGGTTGGCAAGTCGGCTGCGGAAGCGGCTGGCATGTCCCGGTATCGGCTCGTCCATAGACAGCTTGTGTCGGCCTTCGATCTGTCTCCTTGTTGTCTGGGAACTATTTCCGTTGAAGGGATGGCCATATCCCAGTTGCGGCCCGTCGCTAGTCTCGCACTCGAGCAGCAGGACCGAACTAGCCTCACGCCCGGCAGCACGACCGAGCTCGTCTCACGCCCTGTGCGGCAAGACAAGTCGATGGAGGCTAGTTTGCTCCAGGGTCCGCTAGTCTCTTCGGTTGGGGTAGCCGTGGGTATCAGGTGAGGTGGTGTCAAGGTCTTGGATGTCGGGGCTGCGACCCTGGGGGTGGTAGCGCGGTGCTCATGGGCAGAGCCCGTCGCTCTGTGCTGCCCGATGGCCATGGTCGTGTGGGCGGCGTGGTAGTCAGGGTGTGGTGTCCGGTGGCGGTGAGTGTTGGTCGGGGCGAAAACCTTCTTTGTTTTCGGATGGACCGGTGGCAGCGTAGCTCGTTCCCTTCTTGAAGGCGTCGTCGCGGCTCTCATTGCCCGTTGTGTGGCTCCATGGGAAACTCTATCCTCGGATCGGGCGGTGGCGGCGCTCCGGTGCCATTACCTTCCTGAAGGCACCGTCTTGGAGCCCACAGTTCATTGTATGTGGCTTCATTTCTTCACGGTGGCGTGTTCACTGTTGGAGCCCCTGGTTCCTCTTGTAGTGCTAGGGGTCGTGTTGCTGCGCTCAGCACCTATGTATCCTGCCTTGGGTGTGTGCGTGTGTTGTGGTGGCATGCGTTTGTACCGGGTTGTTGTTGATCATTGCTTTATATATAAAGCGGGGAGAAATCCTTTTATGGTAAATGAAAACAGCTGCTTAGACGACTTGAATTTATTAGAGAAGTCATCACAATCTGGAGTCATGTTTGTAAATAAAAAAATTTAACTTGCGCCATTCATTAAATATCAAATCCCCCATTGCAAGATAAATCAGATATGGTGTAAATAATAAGTGCAGTCAAATTTCAAATCAGTTCTAGAAAACTTTGAATTGATAAGAATAAGTGAGGTCTAACAAAATGCATAGTGATAAGCATTATGATAAGCATGATGACATAATGTAGACAACAAAGTATCAATCAATATAACGAAACACCATCATTTTATCCGTAGTGACAACAATGCAATACAATACAATACATGTCTTGTTGCTTTTTGTCGCTGCGATTTAGATCACCGCAAGATTAGAACCCACTACAAAGCACCATTCCCTCTGAAGAAAATCCATCGAACATGGCCAGAGAAGATAGATAGATCGAAGAGCATGCAAAGCTATTTAATTATACAGCAAAAAAACCTCAAAAGATTTAATCGCATTCAATGAAAAATCGAATCATAAAGTGACAATTCATCATATCCTAACAAACACACGACCTAATAATCAAATTGATCCGATCATGTGAGGCAGCTCATGGGAACCTTGGTATTGAAGATCCAGAGGGAGACAGGAACATCTAGCTAGTACTATGGACCCTAAGGTCCTAAGTGAACTACTCACACATGGTCATGGAAGCAGCAGTTGATGAAGAAGACTTTAGCAATTGATTCCCCCACCAGTAGTCGGCAGAGCACCGGAACAGACCTCCAGATTGGATCTTTAACAAAAACTAATGAGATTTAATTTCAGCAATAGCGGTCGCTATCTCTACTATTTGAAACTATCGGTGGAGCCCACACGGCCAAGTGGTGCGCCCTAGGCCCTGGACACGCCAGGTGGCCGTGTGGGCCCACCTTGCCTCCTCTGCCCCCCCCCCCCCCCAAGCTTCCTGGATCCTTCGTGCCCATATGTTTGTCCAGAAAAATAATATATAATACCATAAAAAGTATAAAAATGTTATAATATAATAGTATGGAATAATAAAAATATATAGATATGTTTGAGACGTATCAAACGCCATCTATAGCCCACAACTGCTAACTTGTGGAATTTTTAAAAAGTTTGCACGCGGATTAGCGAAGTATTGCAGTGTCAATCATTATTCTCGCTCACCACTGATACGTTGAGAACTAGTGGCGGGTGTCCTGCAACCACCTGCCCACTGATGTTTCTATCCCACGGCTAACTCCGTGAAAACTTAGAAATGGCAGATGGTGGCTACAGCCCGCCACTGATGACCATTTATCAGTGGTCGGGGCTCTTTTCCACCCACCACTGAACTCTCCCAAAATAGTTGTGGTGGGTCCCAGGCTATGCCTGCCACTAATGTGACCCCATCTATAAGACTTTTCCCAATAGGGGGTGGCTTATGTAGCTTTTTGGTGCCTCCTCCATGTAAGGAAAAAAATCCTACAAGGAAAAAAAATTCATGCATATGCCTAATTTGATGTGTGAGAAGAATGATTTGTATATCCCGTACATCAAAATCAACCTAAGTAACTCTACTTCTCATGAGTTTTATAACTTGATGTCATACTCGCGTTCCCTTGGTTAATTTTGTTTGTGTTGGGCTCTATATATACAGTCTCTTATTTGTCCATAGATGTTTGCACTATTTATTTAGCTTTTTTATTGCGTGGTACTCAGAAATCCTAATGCAATTTCTCCGCTACCAAGCACCATCTTCAGCGAGCAGGCTCTCATATCTACAACATTTTTTATGTCGTGACATTAGTTAAGATATTAGAGGAAACTGACCACCTCCTGTACTCTGTTTGGGCTCATGATTTCAGGCTTTAAACAGATTTTCGTAACCTTACAGTGGAACGAGTTCCACTTCATTTAATTTGTCTAAGAACAGTTATCAAATATGTCGTGGTGCAAAGTGCTAGATAGGTCTGTTTTTTTTTCGAAAAGGGGGGACTCCCCGGTCTCTGCATCAGAGTGATGCATATGGCCATCTTATTAACCAAAGGAAGCAGTGCCAACATGGTTCCAAGGTCTTCAAAAATAATAAAAAAGCAAAAAAAAGCTCACACAGAGCCAAAAAGGGCTAGAAACACAAACTAGCCACGAAAAGACGCCACAACCGGCTGGCTAAAAATAGATAGGTAAACTAATTGTCTATCCTATTACATGACCGCCATCCAAACCGGTTGAAGATATCCCGAGCTACCATCTCCCAGCGGAAAGATCCAGTAACCAAATGCTCACTGGCCTCCATCGGAGTAAGTAGCGACCATGAACGGATCACTGCCGTGGCTCGGAATATAACCTGCAAAAAATGGATACGTGATATTCTGTTAAAAACCAAATCATTTCTGCAAGTCCAGATAGTCCACAGCAAAGCGCAAACTCCAACCCGAATGTGTCTCGCTAAGTCAGGCTCAATCCCATTAAGCCATGTCCCAAATAATGCGTTGACAGAATTTGGTGGATTGATATTAAAAGCAATGTGGACTGTCCGCTAAAGGACTTTGGCCAACGGGCAATCAAAAAAGAGGTGTTTGATTGTCTCATCCCGATCACAGAAACTACACCTAGTAGGTCCTGTCCAATTACGCTTTATCAAGTTGTCCTTGGTTAAAATAACTTGTTTATGGACAAACCACATAAACACTTTTATTTTCAAAGGAACTTTGGCATCCCAAACATGGTTGGAGGTAGGAATGGAGTTCGAATTAATAACATCAATATACATTGATTTAACTGTGAATACTCCATACTTAGTCAATTTCTAGCGTAATTCATCGGGTTGTTGAGAAAGTTGAATCTCCATCGGTCTCCTAACTAGACGGAGCCATTCTTCCCAACGTTTGCCCGCTAGCGACCGTCGAAACTGAATATTAAGGGGGATAGATTGAAATACCGATGCGACGAACACCTCACGTCGTTGAACAATACGGTATAAAGACGGATATTGAATGGACAAGGGTGTCTCGCCGAGCCAAGTATCCTCCCAGAAACGTGTACTAGCTCCGTTTCCAATAACAAACTTCATCCTATTAAACAAAGATTGTTTGACTTTCATCAGTCCTTTCCAGAAAGGTGAATCAGTCGGCCTGACTATGACGTGGGACAAAGTTTTTGTCAGGAGGTACTTGCTGCGAAGGATTTGAGCCCACATGGCATCAGTCTCCGATGAGAGCTTCCACAGCCACTTGCTAAGAAGGCATCTTTTCTTAACTTCTAGATTCTCAATACCAAGACCCCCTTGGTCTTTCGGTCTACAGATGATATCCCATTTAGTAAGCCGGTGTTTTCTTTTAAGTTCATCACCCTGCCAAAAGAAACGCGATCGATAAAAGTCCAGTCTTTTCCTAACACCAACTGGGACCTCAAAGAACGATAAGAGAAACATAGGCATACTCGTGAGCACCGAATTTATCAGGATTAATCGGCCTCCGTATGACATGAGCTTACCCTTCCAGCAACTCAGTTTCTTCTCAAATCGGTCCTCGATGCACTTCCAATCTCTGTTTGTCATTCTACGATGGTGGATTGGAATACCTAGGTAAGAGAAGGGTAGCTCTCCCAACTCGCACCCAAACAATTGCCTATAAGCCTCCTGCTCATATTTGGCTCTACCAAAACAGAACAGCTCGCTCTTATGAAAGTTAATCTTTAACCCGGTCAATTGTTCAAATAGGCATAACCCAAGCTTCATATGTCTCGCTTTGGCCAAGTCATGCTCCATAAAGATTATTGTATCATCAGCGTACTGAAGGATGGATACACTTCCATCAACAAGATGAGGTACCAATCCACCTACTTGACCATTTTCCTTAGCCCTTCCTATCAAAATTGCTAACATATCCACCACAATGTTAAACAGGATAGGGGACATCGGATCTCCTTGTCTTATGCCTTTATGTGTCTGGAAGTAATGACCTATATCATCATTTACTTTAATTCCCACACTATCTTTTTGCGTAAATGATTCAACATGTCGGCGTCAGGCTTCATCAAAACCTTTCATACGCAATGCCTGTTAGAGGAATGGCCATTTGACCTTATCGTACGCTTTCTCGAAATCCACCTTAAAAATTACTCCATCTAATTTTTTGGAATGGATTACATGGAGCGTTTCATGCAGGACGACCAGCCCTTCAAGGATATTTCTGTCCGACATGAAAGCAGTTTGGGACTGTTGCACCACAGAATGCGCAATCTGTGTGAGCCTATTAGTCCCGACCTTGGTGAAGATATTGAAACTAACATTGAGGAGGCAGATCGGCCTGAACTGCTCAATTCTCACAGCATCCGCTTTCTTAGGAAGCAGTGTGATAGTTCCAAAATTCAAGTGAAATAAGTGAAGCTGTCCAGAGAACAGATCAGGGAACATAGGTAGCAAATCCCCCTTAATAATGTGCCAGCACTTTTTATAGAACTCGACCGGGAATCCATCTGGTCCGGGAGCCTTATTGTTTTTCATCTATGCAATAGCATCAAACACCTCCTTCTCTGAGAACGGGGCAACCAGAATATCATTGTCGGCAGCCGATAGTTGAGGCACATCCTCAGTCCTGGACTCATCGAGGGACACACAATTATCCTCCGGAGGTCCAATAACTGCCTATAATACTCGGTAATATATGTTTTTAGGTTATCCTGTCCTAAAATAGTGCCCTCATCTTGTTCAAGTTGAAAGATTCACTTCTTTCTGTGCTTACCATTAGCAACCAAATGAAAGAATTGAGTATTCGCGTCCCCTTGGACCACTTTGCGGACCTTAGCTCGCAAAGCCCACTTCAATTCTTCTTTGCGGAGCAGTTCTTTCAACCTCTTCTCCGCCTCAGTTTTAACCTGAAGCTCAGCTGGCAGCAAAATCGTGGATTCGGCCTTTATGTCTAGGGCCTGTATAAGAGAAAGGAGTCTATCCTTTTCAATCTTATACACACCACTGAGGTGCTTAGCCCAACCCCGTAAGAAACTTCTCAAATGCCTAATCTTATTCTGCCAACGCTCGACCGCAGTCATACCTCCTACACCCCTAGCCCATTCCCTGGTAATCAGGTCCAAGAACCCCTCGCGTTCGAACCATGACATCTCGAAAGAAAAGGTGTTTTTGTTACCCATGTGGTTCGGCTCCCCTGAGTCCATGAACAAGGGTGTGTGATCGGATATTCCCCGCGAGAGAGCTTGCACCGTAACCAGAGGGAACTTTTGTTCCCACTCCACGCTCGCGAGAACTCGATCAAGTTTTTCGTAAGTTGGGTTTGGCAGAGCATTAGCCCAGGTAAACTTTCTACCAAAAAGCTCTATCTCCCTCAGATCCAAGCTTTCAATAATGGTATTGAACATAAACGACCGCCTGCCGTCAAAGTTATCATTATTCTTCTCCTCTCTCCTCCTAATGATATTGAAGTCACCCCCAACTAAAATTGGAAGCTGTTCTGACCCACAGATTCGAACAAGGTCCGCCAGAAACTCCGGTTTAAGCTCGGGCTGTGCGGCACCATAAACCGCCACCAAAGCCCAGTTGAAACCATCTACTTTAGACCTGACTCGAAACTTTACCGCGAAGTCGCCCATCACTACACTTCGGACTTCATGCGAATCGCATCTCACACCTAGCAAGATACCACCCGATCTTCCTCACGGAGGGAGGCAATGCCAATCGAAATCAATACCACCCGCAAGAGAGGAAAGAAACTGGGGCGCAAAGTTTTCTCTACTAGTCTCCGATAGAGCAATGAAATCTAAACGCTACTCTAAAGATGCCTCAGCAAGAAACCTTCTTTTAGCCAAGTCTTTTAGACCTCTGCTATTCCAAAAGATTCCTTTCATATTTCGTCATGGAATTTTTTTAGTAGTCTGAATCCTAGCACTCCTACGAACTGCAGAATCGGGATAGATCTTCCGTTTCCACTTGCACTTTGGTTTACTAGGCTCTGACGCCCGGTCCTCATAACCGGGTTCAACGATACTACCAGCGGCATTCTCTAGGGGCACATCATCGTCCTCAGACTCATGACTGGGGGGTGCTAGATCCGCACACAGATTATCGAGCACTCTAACCCCTAACGCATCAATCTCATCATCATTCATTGGTTTAACCACTGCAAGATTACAAATAGTCTCTAAGGCACGCTCCGCCTCCAAATCTAACAGATCATTCACCAAATTGGAAATCTCACTATCAGTAGCACCTAGTGAAACTCCTAATTGGTTTGCATTATTTATAATCTCCTCATTAGAAAAATGCAATAAAGAATTAGATATGTTGACGGACATACCAGAAGATATCGCAGCATCCTGAAGCTTGGCCGCCCTCATAGCGCACCGCTGCTAGATAGGTCTGTGTTTCTGCAGATTGCCAACTTGCATTAGTTTAGTTCATGGGAGAATTGTACAGGAACTTAGATTAAGCCTTACATTGGCCATGTTACATAGTCCTGGCAACAGACAAAAAAAAGAATATCCGACCTTTGTGTAAAGAGGGGAAGAAAGTTTGCCATTGTGTGAATCGTTAGATGAGATTTTATTGAATAACTGAGGGTGTTAAACTCCATACCTATGATTTGGGCATGCTCTAGTAGACTAAACAAGCAATAACAGATTGAAGACAAAGTGTAGGCAACTTTGATAAGTCATCGATGACCTAATTTGAACCTGTGACCATTCTCTTCTCTTGAAGAACCAGACATGGGTGCTGTGATTTCTTCTTGTCATGTGACCGTCACTATGGCACATTAATTAACATGAAACCAATCACTTCTGCAAGTAACCTTTTTTTTGTTATGCCATAAAAAACTTAATCTAGCACTACTATAGCTGTATGGCCATTCCATAGTATACGAGTACATTTCTGCTTACGTAGCTTATTCGTGCCTCTAAGGGCCAAACTATGCAACAATGGACGAATGAATCAGGCTTCGAGAGTCACAAGTCTGCCTTAATTTGAAGTGTGGGAGGATTGAGTGGTATCTTCCTCACCTTAAATAAACCTAACTATAATGGCAGTCCACAAGGGATAAATTGTTATTAACTCAAATTATCTAGTCGCTAGAGCCGTTGCATGGATATGGTTAGCTTTTAACGAATGGTTGATTTAGATTTTTCGGCTTAATTATTAACAGAACTGCTCATGAGTTGTGTAACACATTTTTGAACATCATGAGTTTTACAACTTGGTGACATGCATGCTTCCCACATGATGTACCATTCTAGCTAAGTTTCATCTGTGTTGGGCTCAATATATACCCTCGCATATGTCAACAAATGTTCGGGCAACCCATTTAGTCCTCTGGTTACTTGGCTAAGAATCAGAATCCAAATTTTCTGTACCATTAGCTATGAATCATATCTATATTTATTTTCATTATCATGGTGCCATTTGAAATATTAGAGTTAACTGACCAACTAATACACCGTTTGGACTGGTTCTCGTTTCTTAGCATCATCTTGGCGGTACCTAGATAAGGTGACACTCATGCATTCTGTGGGTGCAGTTTCTTAGTCCCTGTTCCAAGAGATGCGAGCCTAACATGACTTTCATACCATGGTCCATTTCTCCAACGACGTGAGTTCCATAATAAAACGGGATCATATGACCCTCCCCTCATCCTCAGGCCCACATCAAAACTAAATCTGGGCTGAACAACTACTTGGATTCAGTACCATGCTTACCTGATGACCTGCCCATCCAACAAGATGAAATCGGCGGTGTTACTCGGTGGATCCTCCTTCCCTCTTAATAAAGCGGGCTTGACCATCATGTTCGAGGTAGTCATAGGCAGGGGAATTATTTCTAGTTTACACTTTATTTCTTTGAACTCTAGCGTACACTTTGTGCGTGCGACATGGCTGCCCAGTCGTCAATTGTGTCAAACACACAAATGCCGAGAAGAAAAAAGAGCTTCATACCAGTGTGTGTGATCCTATTTGTGTGAAAGATACTGTGCAAAGATAGCAGAGCTTGAAGCATGTGTTAACCAGTTTTAATCAATTGAACTCGTCGAGAAACAGAGCTATACTTGAGCCGGCTAGAAGCTACTCTGGCCAACGCCCAGATCCACAAGTCACAAGTCACGAGTAGAGCAGGGACTCTGGTAAACTGGATACAGTCGTCACGTGTTATCTGGGGTAATATCTCCCAAGTTTGGGCAAATTAATACTATATTTCTCAAAAGTCGATCAACAATCCTGCTAGCAGGCGAAGAGCCAAGGTCGGACGGCACAGGAGAGTGGACCCATGAGATGGCTGCTAGACTGCACAGTTAATGCCTCGAAATGATTAATCACAATGCAAAGGAAAAAAACACAATAGAAAATGGTGGCAATAAATACCGCAAGGAGGAAAAACTGACGGCATCCGAAACTATTTCCCCCATCATCAGTCCGAAGCTATAGTCCTCTCCTGCTCGTTTGTTTTGTGGTAAAAACTTGTATTACTGAACTAACATCTAGTTACAATCTGCTTTGCTAAGAACAACCAAACCACGTTTCTGCTTTCGGTCCTAAGAAAGTTAGCCTAATAATCAGCTACAGGGTTTGGCTGCGCTTAGTAAGAGTAATGCAAGTTTTACAAAGAGAAAGAAGATAATCTCTGCCACCAAAGAAGCAACCACCAATCTATCAGGAGTTCCATCCATGAGTGGATTCACCACCGCAACTGAGTCAATCTCAAAAAAATGGGCGCCTCTGAACATTCTAGAGACAAAAGAGATACCTATCATACAAGCACACAATTCAGCTTCTATAACATCTCTACACGAGAATAGTGTTCTGAAGGATGAGAAAATTATGTTTCGAAGGTCATCACGGAGTATCATTCATGCACTGGCGCTTCCATCAGGATACTAGGAGCCATCCATATTCAATTTGACACACAGCTCGCAGGTGGAGCAGTCCATTTAGGTTGGTTTTCAACCGTAGTCACGGTAACTCCTGGAGTTGTATCTGAAAGTGCAAGTTATCGACCAGAGGGGGTGAATGGAAGATTTTTAACATATTTTTCAAAGATGCAAGTTCTCTGAAGAATAATAGCACGAAGAATAACTTAACAGAAGGGAAACCACGCTATGCATGCAAATCAGAGTAGCAGCAAAGAAAGTCATCATGATGAATTAGGGCATCCATAGGAAGTAGCATATCATACACACATGCAAACATAGAGATGTACTCCCTCCCTTCCTAAATATAAGTCTTTTTAGAGATTTCAGTACGGACTACATACGGATGTATATAGATGTACTTTAGAGTATAGATTCACTCATGTTGCTCTGTATGTAGTCCGTAGTGTAATCTCTAGAAAGACTTATATTTAGGAACGGAGGGAGTATAAGTTACGAACAGTGAGACTGTAGACAAACAAAACAGAATATGAGTTGATGAAATTGTGAAAGTTTTCAGTCAAAGTCTTCAAGAGGAGGGAAACAAATTCTTTTACTACTCCCTCTATTCCCTAATATAAGACCTTTTTAGCTATTTCAAAATATTGACTACATACATACTAAAATGAGTGTAGATACATATGAATCAAGAAATAGCTAAAAGGCCTTCTATTAAGTGACGGAGGGAGTAGAAAGCAGCTTGTTTGTTATCAACACTAAACGAAGAGAGTGAAGTTAGTTTGTGTGCGCTATGTTGAGAAGTAGGAACGTTCAGCTCAGTTACCGCCACGGAAGAAAGTGTTGTTAACTTAATTTATCTAGTGCTGCATATGGTTAACTTTGAACACACGGTTCATGTATATCTCACACGTGATTACTAACTAATAGTACGTACTGCTCATAACTTGTGCAACCCATTTTTGTGACTTCATGAGGTTTGTAACTTTGATGTCACACTTTCAGCATGCTTTTATTTTCTCCCTAAGTGTCTTCAGTGTTGGGCTTTATATACACCATTGCATGTTTCACAAGATGTTTGCACCATCCGTTTAGCCCTCAGATTACTTGGCTAAGAATCATAATGCAGCTTTTACTTAGCTGAGCATCAGAATGCAACTCTTCTCTACCAAACATCACCTTCATCGCACCATATCTACAAGTGTTTTGGTTATCATAGTGCCAATTGTGATATTAGAGTAAACTGACCGGCTCTTATATTCCGCCCATGTTGGTTCTACAAGTGTTTTGGTTATCATAGTGCCAATTGTGATATTAGAGTAAACTGACCGGCTCTTATATTCCGCCCATGTTGGTTCTTGTTTCTTAGCATCATCTTGGCGGTAACTAGACAAGATCTTGGTTCTTATTTTTTAGCATCATCTTGGCGATTTCTAGACAAGGTGATGATTCTTCTTTTTGAACATCATCTTGGCGGTACCTAGAGAAGATGATTGATGCATTGCGTGTTTCAACGGACACTTTCTCGAGAGGTGCAAGAACATGGCTTTCGTAGGAGGGTCCACTTGTCCGCAACATGAACTTCATCATAAAATGGATCATATGACCCTCTCCCTCACCCTAATGTTAGGAGGAGATGACCAAAGACATCAAATCTATGATGACAATCATCCCACGGGAAATGATAATGCATAAAGACATTGGCCATATTATCAGACTAAATAAAGTGAGCTTGATGGGCAACTGTCACGTTCTAGGTATATATTGGCATACAGATTGTATTTAGTGTACACTTTCCTTGTGTGAGTGTGATCCTATTTATATGTCTGAAAAAACCCAATACAAGGATAACAATATTTGTCCAAAGTTTGGGTGGAGCAAATATATTTCTCCAAAGCGGATCAACAACAAATCTTGTTAGAGATGTGTCGCCCCCAACACATGTTTTACCAGGTAAGCAAAGTCTCTATGTTTGCTCCTCCGTGGACAGCTCCAGAAGCCGTTCCGCCTCCCTGAGGAACATCCTCGTCAGCTGCTTCTGCCCTTTACGGTACACTATACACGACCTTCTGTTCACTCTCGACTTCGTTGCTTGGACGCTGTCGACGGTTGCACTGTGAAAAGGAGGACAAGGAAACAGTAAGAAATCACCGATGTCGTGGCAGATTTATTAAGGGCAATGCGGACAAAACATGCACTCTAGGTAAGATCAGAAACTAGGGTATTGTGCGGTTTTGAGTCAATCACTTGTTTATGGCACAATACAGTTACATAGACTTGTTTATGTACAGATAACTGCAGGAACCAAAGCGATTAGGCAATTGAACTGATTGATGTAACGAATGAAACATATTTCTAGTTTTCCCTAGGTGATGAAAATATCAGGCTGCATTCCAGCAATATCAGCTACATTGCTCACGTTGACGCTGTGGCAATCGAGTGCTTTCTCCACAAGAACACATTGCTTACTGTGGCTCTTAAAATAGTCACTGTTGCTAGTGCCCAGAAGTAAATTTGGAGAACCATATTATGCTAAGATCTATACAAGAAGAGTAAGTGTTGGAAATAAAAACAGGCATCTTCCCAGCAACATAAAAAAATCTACCTCGAGGAGTCGTCTGGATCATTGGAATCAAATTTCTCCAGCAGTTGACTGTCAGATGCTTCTGTTCCAGTACCTTCTTCAAGTTCAGCCATTCTTGCAAAATGAAAGGATTGATCAACTAACTGTTCACACTTGACAGGGCTCTATCAAATATAACAAGTGCACGGTGCACAAAGGAGGAAAAAGGAGTCATGTTGTTTGTATTACTTCACCCTAAGAAGATCCACAAGCAATCCCAGTGCTCCATGATCACCGCACACCTCCCATATAGCGCTTTTGATCTCTGCATCAGATGGTTCTCCATCCTCACTAGATCCAACCTAGTAAGAGCAAGTTCAAAGAAGGGTCTCAAAACCAGATGATCACAAAAAGACAACACTTACTGTCCTTCAAGCCCAGATGCAATGCATCCTAAAATGGTTCTTGACTCGCTCTTTTTCTTTAAAGAAAAAAGCCATATGTCATAATGCTAAGAACAAAAATCTAATTCAAAATGAGTTAGATCAGCAAACGAAACAAATTGCTATGAAACTAGAGCGCCGTTCCTCCATGAACAACTCTTTCAAAAAAGGGAAATACACAGGTTTAACTGTGTTTCTTTACAGCAGGCACTCTTGTTAACAGGTTAACCAGATGGTCTACAACGATGTTTTATATGGTATTTTTTTAACACCAATAATGATATATATTAAAGCTACTCCAAACAGAAATATAAGGAGCTCATCATCTCATCCAGCAGTTGGTAATGTAGCATGATGGCTAAAATATGAAGCTAATACTCACTTTACATCTTTTGTTTTCAGAGTACCCAGTTTGTCATCTAGAGTCAACCCACGCTGTTTATACTTCAGAATACAGTATGTGAAAGAAAAACACCAACCTCTCCAAGCAGGGAAGCAACCTGTTCAAGCTCATGTTCTTGCATGGCAATTGTGCGAAGAGTACTTAAAAATTCTTGAGGGAAAACATTTTTGTGGAGATATGATGGAACTTTGCGTTGACCACTCCAACTGTAACTAGAAAAATGACTAGCATTTTTCTTGTTATCATCTTCACTAGAACTGGTGCTGGTTCCGAAAAATCCCCTATCAAGCAAACTTGTAGGTAGAAGACATCTCAATTCAGCCTTCTGCAAACATTAAATACATACAAAGTGAGAGCCATGGTGGCAAGTGGCAACAGCTGCTCAGATGGGTTGAATTCATTAGAAAAGTCATCACAATCTCGAACCATGTTTTTCCAAATAAAAAAAATAACTCGATCCACTCAGTAAATATCAAATACCGCATACAAAACAAACCAAAGGCGGCGGGGTATAGATAATAAGTGCAATCAAATTTCTGACTCAATTCCAGAAAACTTTGTGTTGGGTAAGTTCATCCAAACAGAACATAGTTGAAGCCATACAAGATAAACATAAACACTCGGTGTAAAAAAAAAATTAAAAATATAAACACATATTTGTACCTGCATCTCAATTAGTTTCATCTTAACGTCAGCAGACTGAAGCTGTCTAAGAGCTTCTACTGGATAATGAACCTGCAGTTAAAGCAAGGACATCAAAGGATAAACAGCTACTTCTTACATAAGTATGCTCTAAGAGGTTCTTAAAAAAGGTATTGATCTATTATCAAACTTAGAATACGCTGAAGGCATTGATGTACCATTTATCAAACTTTAACTCCTAATTCTAAAATTGCAGTGAATAATGACTTTCCTGTTTCTCCTTTTAGTGTGAGCAGGTTCTTTTTGTTTCGTTGCAATCGGTCACTTTAATGGGTTCACATTTAGCATGCAATCTATACGTTAACCAGAAAATGAAATTTGCAAAATATATCCTACAAATCTTATTACAAACTTTTGGCGCATACATCAATGTGAGGGTTACCATGAGATAATCATCTGGATTATTGTCAACCACAAATCCATATAGATACAGCAATTCCTGTTGGTAAACACAAAATACATTTCATCAGCAATTCTATTCTGATAACCATACATAAATCATGGCGACTTTGCTGGTATCCTAATGACTGCAAGTTGTTTTAAACCCATGCATAGATAGTAAATCATGAAACACACTATAGTTTCTTGATAACAAACATGATGTTAGTGCAACTTGTCATTCACCAATGAGATAGAAAAGTATCTTCCCTGTTTTAAGTACCCTGAAAATCTAGAGTCAATATGCACTCTTAAACTAGCATATATGTTCAAAAGTAAATCCATAAGGATCTGTGGATCCATGTAGAAAATCACAGTTCCAATGGACAAAACAAAATGGACATGGAGCCCGTGGACTGGAGTGTGTGTACCTCCCTTGCCCCGTTCAAACATTTATCCTTTCATTATGCAAGCTGTCAGGCCTTGGTTACATGATAATTCTTCTCTAGATTATTCATCGGGTATGTAACTGTGTGTGCAACTCTAAAGAAACTTCATGTGAGAACTTTTACCATTCTAGAAAAAATGTAATAGCTAAACGATGATGAACAAGTCTGAAGATAAATACTAACTAAATCAAATATGATCAAAAGGGAAGGATTGTTATATAAAGAGAACGAAAGGAAACAATATTATATAGGATAATATTTGGCTGTCCTGGTGGTTTATACTCTTAGATCTAGTGTTAGTTCATGCTTTGATATCACATGTTATCGCTGTTTTCATCGCATCACATCTTATTTCACACCTTAATAAAGTCAACTCTAAAGTCTCAAAAGCTGTAAAACAAAGGCTAGATTTGTTAATAATTGTATAAGTACCTCATTTCCTTTGTTGCCATAATTTATGTAGATCTCTGTCCCAGTCTCAACAGAGCTTTTACCAGCTTGCACTTCAGAAAGAAACGAATATAAGGAAGTTAGATCAGTGACATTGCAAAACTGTATAAATTGGGAAAACACCATTTAATGAGAGGTTGGCAAATGGTCCCTGGACCACTTGTAAGTGAGCCAGTGACACACAAGACACTGATGCTGTTTTTAAACTGGCATGATCTCTGTGATGTTACCGAGCAATTTGCCTCCACAAAGAATAGACACGACCATAGTGGGAACTATAATCTACTAACAAATAAGTTCGGAAAAAAATCTTAAACGAAGAACTATGAGATACAAAATTTGGATCAGCATAATTACCAAGCATGAGGTACATTGAAGCAGGAATTCCTGTTAAATTTCCCACCGAATCAACTTCCCATGTCGCCAGAGCCTTTACATCTAGAGTGGACAATCAAGCTTATCTTAGAATGGGGAAAGATCAATACTTATTTAACAGAGAAAGCTTGACTGTCTTCACTAGTAAAATTCATGTAACTCTTGGCAAATACACACTGAAGTGTTTCTTATGGGTATCCTCCAATATGTCATGCCAACTAACTTAAATTTAGATCATTCATGTACTTTACTTTGGACTCTTACTATGGTTACAGAAATCAATTCCTGGCACGAGTCCCTCAACCCAAATTGACTCTGTATTACAAGATTCAGGAATCTCGTCACCACTACAATTCTTCGTCGTAATGTCAGTTTCCTGCAAATAAACACCAAGTGTTATGTTGTAGATGAAGATATCTATTAGCTTATTGGAATAAATAAAAATAAGATACCAGAAGCCATAATTATTATAAAAAATGACTGGCGCTAGCTCATCAAGCATCAAGAAGTTCTTCCAAGTATTGCTATATAATAGGTCTATTAATCTACTACTCCCTCCATTCACAAATATAAGAAGTTTTGGATATTTCAATATGGACTACATACAGACTGAAATGAATGAACAAACACGCTAAAACGTGTCTATATACATCTGATTTAGAAAAAAGTTAGAACATCTTATATTTGTGAACGGAGGGAGTATTATTTAGCCCTTGCGTGACTATTTAAGTCCATTTTAGTCCTTGATAGTTAGACTGTGTTTTACAAGCTGAAGTGTTAGGCATGATTTCTGTAATAACCAGTATATGGATGCCCGCTATTCCAGCAGTTACAGGAAACCATTATTTCATCAGCATCACTTCTCTATATCTTACAGATAAAATCACTGTGTTCTAAACTGCAGTTTTCCCATTGTTTGCTGTGCCCCTCAAAAGAGGTTAAAAACTGATGATAATTATTTATGCAGCAAAAACAAATGCCAGTAATTGTGACACTGTAATTCTAGGATATGTGGGTCATGTAAGTTGCAGCTATGACTACTCACCAGTCACCCAATTAAATAATTGATCCTTGGCAGTGATAATAATGGTAGCTAAGGTTCTTCTCTTTGTGGTTAAATATTCGTTAACTAGTTCCACTGACGTTTAGCCATATTCCACAAAGGTTGTGCATAAGAAACGAATCCAGAACCACCGGTATAAAATAGAAAAGGAAATTTAAATATAATGCGAGAATGACAAATACTTAAGATTAAACTTGAGTTGCTAGACGGCTCTTGTTCGGGAAGATTCAAACTAACCTGTTGATTGGCGAGACTAGAATCACCCAAAACTTCCCCAGTTCGGTTCTGTTGTTCATCAAGCGAGCCCGGAAAAACGTAAGAATGAGGCAGTGGGATGTTCAGCGCTCGAGTCCAGAAAATCGAGTTTGCCCTGGCATAAACTCATATTGGTGATTGGCATGGGGAGAAAAAGAGAAGAAATAAACCTGCAGATAATTAAAGGCCTCATTTCGGAAGTCTAAGCTGTTAAACAATCGGATTTAAAGGAAGGATTGGCTGTTGAAACCGTTGCTTTAATTAAGTACAGATTCCTTGATAATAAAGTTTTCACCTAATTGGGACTTTCCACATATTAGCATGGGAAACCATGCTGGCAAAATGATATCAAGTAAAATTTATATACTTCCATTAATACTATAAATGCAAATGGTGATACGCATACCAAAGGAAGTCCTCAAACCGCACTTCAATTGAGCTGCAAAATAAAACATTTGACGGGTATGAGGTTCATATATGAAAAGGTGCAATCCCCTGTACAGCAAAACCACAGCACAAAAGCATTCCTTTGAGATAATAACGGAACTGTGTGTGCGTGTGTTTGGTAAAGAGCCAATGCGGAGCAAAATCTCAACAAACCTTCCCGATTCATCGACATGTAGAAGCTCCTCGACCAGACCTTTCACCTTATCATCGAATAACTTTTGTAATGATTCTCTCTGAAACAAAAGCCCCCATTATGTTCATTTCCACCAATGTACTGCTCTCTCAATGCCCAATCCAACAAAGAAGCAAAAGCAGCAGTCTGCAACTGACGAACCTGCATGACCGTGGCGCGGTGCAGCGTTGTGCCTTCCACCTCGGCGAGCTCCTCGTCGCTGAACCAGACGGAGCTCCCGAAGGTGCTCGGGAGCACATCCAAGTACCTGCAGACGCAACGAGCAGAATCCACAAAAGTTAACAGTGGTTCAGAGTTGAGAGCAGGGGAGGGTGTGAGTGAGCTCACGGCTTCCAGAGGGAGGTGGGGCGGAGGCGCTCGGCCATGAGGAAGAGCATGACGAGGAGGCGGTCGTCGACGCCGCCGTCCTCGAAGAGCGCGCGGCACCGCGGGCCGACGAGCGGGTCCTGCAGCACCCGCATCGGGGTCACGGCGAGGTCCAGCGGCACCGCCATCACCACCCCTGCACCACCAACCAACGCGGCCGATCGATCAGTACCCTGTGGAACCTCCGGCAGGGGGGAGAAGAACAATGGTTACCGTCGGCGGCGCCTGCGTCGGGGGAGATGGAGTAGACGCCGAAGCCCTTGCAGCCGCAGGCGCGGATCGTGCAGCCGCGGAGGTCGGCGCCGTTGGCCTGCGGTGGAAAGGAAGGGGGCCGAGGTTTAGGAGAGCACGGGGACCGTGGAGCTAGGGGAGGGAGAGGGCGCGACCTGGAGCCATTGCAGGAAGCACTGGAGCTTGGCGTCGCCGTCGGACGGGGCGGCGGCGGCGGCGGACGACATGGTGTTCGACGAAATGCGCGAGCGAGGCAGAGCAAAGTTTCAGCCTTGGAGGCTGTCGTCTGAACTTCTTAGAAGCAAAAGGAAAGCAATACTATAAGAAACCGTTCGAATTTCTGGTCAAATCCTCTCCAAATTTCACCAGCGAATTCTCCAGCCGCAGAGGCTCGAAACACAATTCTCTTCCCACGATTTCTCCGTCCGTAAATCAGCCCGTTTCGCGCAAAATTCATGAGTTTGAAACCCAAATTTCACATCATCACTTGGCACCAGCAACAAACACTCGGCGATCTACTATATAAGTCTATAACAATATATAGATATATCATCATGTCCAGATTACATTCTACAACCAGTGACAGTGACAATGACACACTCATCTCTAATCTCTTCTCGTCTCATCTCACTTCGCCGGCTTGCGTCGCAGTGCAAGCAGAGAGACAGGCTACAGGAACAAACTCCGACGCCGGTGGAGAGCCGATGCTAGCACACGAGCGAGGCGCGGAGGGAGAGGGTGGTGGACAGGTGCGTGCACGACGCCCACCGGATCACCGACTCGGCCACCGCCATGTCCAGGTCATGCTGGTGCCCCCGCTCGTCGCCGGCGCCGATGGTGTGGTTCCGCCTGCTGCGCGACGACGGGTTTGCCCTCGTCGCCGCCGCCCCTCTCAGGGCTGCCTCCGCCATCCTCGTCAGGGCCGAGGAGGAGGCGGCAGTGACGCCCACCGCCGTGGTGTCTTCGACACAATGAGCTTCCTTCTCCTTTGTGGTGTCATTGCCTGAAGCCGCCGGTGGCTCGGGCTCGTCGGACCCTAGCCCGCAGAAGAATGAAAAGCTCGGCATCGACACGACGGGCGCAGCGTCCTTCATGGGTTCGGGGCTGTCACCGAATGAGAATAACAAGGCTCCGCAAGATGGAGCTGGAGCCCTGGCTGCGCTGAACGCAGAGAAGGAGGATCTGCAGGAGAATGTTGGAGAGCAGGGTTCCTCCGACAGGCCCTGGCAGGCGATTGGGCCGCCGGTGCTGAAGCTCACGTCGCGGCTGCGTGTCGCCATTGGCGTGGAGAACAAGCACGAGCCGGGCTCCTCCCTCCCAAGGCCGATCTCATGGCAACCGCCGCAGGAATCGCGCGAATCGTTGGCGTGTTCTCGTATCCAGGAATGCTCTGCACAAAGGGCCGTTGTTTAGGCAATAAACCCCAGATGGTAAACAACTGTAAACTACCATCAGGAGAAAGGAAACCATTAACAGCTGATCTGTACTACACAGTAAGATCTGTAAATGATGCAATGACAGCCAATGCAAACAAAGATTCCATCAAGGGTGACAGAGATGAATCATCAACACTAATAAAGAAGCAGCCATGTGAATGTGATTTATCAAAAGGAAACATTCAAGGCCCAGCAAAGATTCAGACTTGTTTATTTGTACCATAGTGGTTCTACCAGAAATCCAGAACATGACCCTAACACTGAACCTTTAGCTGGCGCTAGCTCATGACTTAGCAGTGAAGACTTGATATCTTATTCAAAACAGCTTTAAATAAACAATTGTATACGAAACAACCGAATTCTGATTGATCTCTACATTCTGGTTAACAGCTCAGTTGCATGAAGGCATGGACATGAATCATCAAGAACCAAAGGTCACTTCTATGCTTGTGTATGATGCTAATGATGTGGTAGAAAGAAATGGAATTCTGAGCATGTGGTTTCTCAACAGATGATGTTTGTCTCACCTAGAACTTGCTCGGCCGTGAGTCTCTGTCCAGGATCGCGCCGCAGCATGCCGGTGATGAGCTCCTTGGCCGAATCCGAAACCCTGTCCCAGGGATCAGAAGGGAACCGCAGCTCCGTCGACCTGATACACTCAAAAATCTTCGACTTGGTCTTCCCCCAGAACGGCGGGATGCCACTCAGAAGGATGTAGAGTATAACCCCGGCGCTCCACACGTCGGCAGCCTCGTTGTACCCGCCAGCAAGCACCTCCGGCGCGATGTAAAACGGGCTCCCCACCGTGCCGCTCAATCTTTGACCTGACAAAATCCAAACCCCCAATTTAGCCTCCAAAGACCACCAGACATGACTAATCCAGAGGTGACCAGACTTGTGAATCAACCATACCAGGCTGGGTGTAGGTGGCGAGGCCAAAGTCGGCGAGCTTGATGGGCGAGGACGGCGACTTGCTGACGAGGAGGATGTTCTCGGGCTTGAGGTCCCGGTGCACGATCCCCTTGCTGTGGCAGTGCGCGACGACCTCCATGAGGTACATGAAGAGCGTGGCGGCCTCGTGCTCCGGGAAGCAGCCGCGCTCCTGGAGGCGGTGGAAGAGCTCCCCGCCGGCGCAGAGCTCCATGACGAGGTGCACTGAGTCCTGGTCCTCGTACACCGCCTTGAGGTCGACGACGTTGGGGTGGCCTGAGAGGCGCGCCATGACCTCGATCTCGAGCCGGACCCCCCGCACGTCGTCGGGGGAGGTGAGCCGGTCCTTGGCGATGGACTTGCAGGCCAGCGCCTCGCCGGTGACCATGTCGGAGCAGGACCGGATGACCCCGAACTGGCCCCACCCGAGCTGCTCCCCGAGCGCGTACCGGTCCCCGAGGCACGAGGCGTGCGCCGCCTCCAGTATCGCGCCCCGCAGCCCCGGCGCCTTGTACGAGTTGTACTTGGCGCCGCCGTCGCCGCCAGCGGCCATTCCTAGGAGGGGTTCCCAAGCGCCGGAGTCCAACGAGGCCGCCTCCGCCGCTGAATCCCCGCCGGAATCCGACGAGGCCTCCCCCGAATCGCCCCGGAGGCTTCCCCCGCCCCTGGCAAAACCCCGAATCTCGCGACCTCAATCAGCGCCGCTCCTCCACGGCCGTGGGCCGGTCGCTGGGCAACTGAATCTGCGACGAGGAGGAAGGAGAGCAGGGGAAAAAAAGGCAAGCTTTAGCAGTCGAGAACCACGGAAACCGCCTCGGAAAACCTAGCAGAAATCCACCGCAGATTCCGGGGGGCGGCGGCGGCGGTGCTGGGAAACCGCCACGAAATTCAAAATTCCCGGCGCGAACCCCGCGGGAACCCCGCCCGCCCCGCTTGGCAGCTCCCTCCCGGGCAAGCGCTCGCTCGGCCGCCCGGCCCGCGGCCTGTCCCCCGCGGATCGGAGCCCGGCGTGCGCGCTGCAGATGGCTCGCTCGCTCGGGGCAGCCCCCCGGAACCGCGGCGTGGGAAGAAGGACGGGGAAGAGCGGAGGGGAGGAGGGGCACTCACCCGCGCGGAGGAGCTGCGGCGGCGGCGGAGGGACGGGAGCGTCGCCGGCGGCGCGGCGAGGTCAGCAGCTCCCACCAGCAGCTCGCGGCACCCTTCGGGGAGGGGGTGGGGAGGGGTGGAGACGGGGAGGGAGCTCACGGAGTTGTTGTTTGGTTCCGTTGGTGGTGGGCCCGGGCCGGGCCGGGCCGGGGCCCACCTGTGATGGGGAGGGGGGGATTAGGGGGAGCAGATGGAAAGGGAGCCCGGTTAGCAGGACTAGTTTATTGGTGTCATCATCCTCTTTCCACTAAAGCAATTATAGCATCTTGACAATGACAATGACAATGACAAGCCCATTGGTGGTATATATGTTGGGGCACTAATCATCATCGCCCTATTTACATGCTTGCTAATCATGTGGTTTGGTTTTGGTTTGATGTTGCCTTGTCATTGTTGTTGTTGTTGTAATTACTGGTATGCCAATGCCGAGGAAAAAACTAATGATATGGCTTTGGAGGCAACTGGGTTTGGGAGTATGCTCTTTGTCTTGCTTTCGCTCTCTTGTGGCAAGTTGTTTAGTAGTGCCATGTGTGTCTAGATTCATAGACTTGGAGTCAATCAGGGATGGGTTCGGCTTGGCGCGATCGTGCGGTTTTAATATTTGAAAGTTGAAACGGAAAGTTGCCTGTGTGTTGGGGGCTTGGAATTTTTGTGATGCCGACCGTTATTTGGCGCCAGCGCACGCACATGCGCCGTAATAATCTGCACATCCCGTTAACGGTTCATGGAGAGAATAAATGCGCTTTCGTCTTCTTCACATTTAAGGGTTTAATTAATGATATCTTGAACGTCAAAAGATACAAAGTGCCGAATCAGCGCGTACACATGGTCGTAATAATCTGCATATTCCGTTAACGGTTCATGAAGAGAATAAATATACATTCATCTTCTTCATCTTTAAGGGTTTAATTAATGATACCTTGAACGTCAAGAGATACAAAGTGTCAAAAAAAAGATACAAAGCGTCGAACTAGCTTACAAGGCAAGCTCACATACACACGAGCACACACACACACACACACACACACACACACACACAAGATCAGACCAACTAAGTGCTAGTGTAAGTAGAATCAAAATGCAAAACTAAGTCATTAAGCCACACGGAATAGCAAAGCTAACATCTAAAGAACCCAAGCCATTGGCAAGAGGAGTAAGCACAACCGATAATTTGCGGAGAATGTTTAAACCACCATCAAACTCTTTCATCGAGGGACCCCATTCCATAATGATTGGGAGCACTATCCACGAAGGGCGAGGGCCACCGGAAGTTCAAGTCATTAGGCTGATGACACTCCATTAGATCAAGGTGAGCACCCTATCGCCAAAGACCTCACCAGCACTGCCACCGCCAAGAGTAGTAGAGAGACAGCGCACCTCAAGATGGTGCATTCATGACGAGCATGATGCCGAAGCACTGTGCATCGCTTGATTTGAAGTAGATCTGAGGGTTTTGACCTGGTGTGCCAAAGAGGATGCAAGGTTGTAATGGCGCCTTTAAGATGGAAATAATGTTAAGGACACCACAGTTGACGGCCCCAACAATAACTCCTCACCTCCATGTCTCAACACAATCGATCATTATAGCAACCGTTGCACCACACCACCACCACACATTCCACTTGTGAGTTGCCATGTAGCCCTCTTCACCGACTGCACCTACCCACGAATCTCGCCGCCATAATGCTTCTTCTTTGTCTTCTTCTTTATCATCACATTCGGGGGAGGAGCAGAGGGAGCTCACGTAGTTGGTTATTTGTTCCTTTGGTTTCGTTGGTGGGAGGGAGTCCGACCTAGGCCCACCCATGATGTGATAGGGATGGAGGGGGGATTAGGGGAATTTGATAGAAAGGGGGTCTGGTTATTAATAACAAATATGCTAGTTGTGTCTTTCCATAAAAGCAATTAGCATCTTCACAATTATAATACCAAAAACTAGCATTAGTAAGGCCATAGTGGAGTATTATAATATTGGAGTGCCAACTAATCATCACCCTATATAGCATTCATCATTTGTCAATCATAAGGTTAAGTTTTGGCTTC
Organism: Triticum monococcum; assembly: GCA_034509565.1. Classification (NCBI taxonomy): domain Eukaryota; kingdom Viridiplantae; phylum Streptophyta; class Magnoliopsida; order Poales; family Poaceae; genus Triticum; species Triticum monococcum. Next base: position 27,029,051 of record CM067847.1, read on the forward strand.
GTGTTGTTTCGTTATCATTATAGGAGTACTACATCCTTTGGGAGGATTAGTATGTGGGTTTGCTCTTGTCGCTCTCCAATACTATACTACATTATTATACCTTTTGTGTGTCTATATTCTACCTATACTTGGAATCAATCAGGTTTTTTCTTGACATTTGAAATTTCAAACGAAAATTTTTCTACTCGTTGAGGCTTGGATCTTGAGAGGCTAGCCGTTAATCACCGCTGGCATGCATGCCCCTTAGTTCAATCATCTCGTGGAAACTAAATAAATTCACACTAAGTTTGTATGGATGGGTGGATAAGACTAGGGCGTGTACTATTATTTCATTTTGAAAGTGCACGTCGAATGAATGATGAGGTGACAGAGAGAGAAAGCATAAGAAAGACTTACTTTCTCTTAATTAAGAGATGGTCTTCTAGCAATAATACCTCTCACCACGTATTTAGAAATATCTAGTTACCAGAGATAAGAATAATAAATAATACATTGCACATATTTTTTTCATTGCCTTCTCTAGATTAAGGGCTTCTCCTAAAGATATGGATAGATAGACAAATGTACCATACTTTAGCTTCTGCTTTTGGGTCGTTGACCTGCTACACCTACGCCTCTCGCAACTTGCTTGTATATAGTATGTTCCATGCATGTGTAGAGGTTTGTATTATCTCTGGATTGGTTAGGATCAGAGAAGGTGGCGAGCGCGCGGGATACCTCTCGGCGGCTCTCGCGGTTTGGCAAGGTGGGGTAGCGGCCCTCCTCCAGGCTCCAATGGTGGCACAAACAGGCAGTGGCCGGTGTGCCAGGGCTCCTACGATGGCAGTGCTGTCGTGGTTGGTCACCGGATCTGGGCGGCTAGATCTGGGGCTTTGAAAGTAGTCTGGACGGTGCACAGGTTGTCAGGTGGATGTTCTTGGGACAGATCTGGGCCGATGATGGTGACGCCTTTGCGTCGTTTCCTTCATGAAGGCATCATCGAGGCAAAGCTCCCAACTCCTCCCGCTACCTTTAGGGGGAACCCTTGATCAGTTGATCGGATGATGGTGGATCTCTTCTGTTGTTCCCTCCTTGGAGGTGTCATTCTTGGAGGTGTGCATTGGCTAGAGGGACCAGTGGACGGTTTGCAGTGGAGTGTCATTTCATGTCATGCATCAACAATGTGGAGTCTCGGCGGCGTGGCGCGGCAGGGTCTTGTTGTTTGGTTCCGTTGGTGGTGGGCCTGGGACAGGCCCACATCTGATGGGGAGGGGGATTAGGGGGAGCAGATGGAAAGGGAGCCCGGTTAGTAGGAGTAGTTTATTAGCATCATCCTCTTTCCACAAAAGAAATTATAGCATCTTGACATTTCTCAAAAAAAATTATAGCATCTTGACAATGACAAACCCATTGGATTGGTAGCATATATGTTGGAGCACTAATCATCACCCTATTTACATAGTATTTGCTAATCATGTGGTTTGGTTTTGGTTTGATGTTGCCTTTCCACTCTTGTTGTAATAATTACTAGTACGTTGATGCTAAAAAAGCCTACTGATATGCCTTTGGAGGCACGCGATTAGGTTTGGGAGTATGCTCTTTGTCTTGCTTTCGCTCTCTTGTAACAAGTTGTTTATCAGTGCCATGTGTGTCTAGATTCATATACTTGGAGTCAATTAGGGATGGGTTTGGATTGGCGCGATCACGCCGTTTTAATATTTGAAAGTTGAAACGGAAAGTTGCCTGTGTGTTGGGGGCTTGGAATTTTTGTGATGCCGACCGTTATTTGGCGCCGGCGCCATAATAAATCTGCACATCCCGTTAACGGTTCATGGAGAGAATAAATGTACTTTCGTCTTCTTCACATTTAAGGGTTTAATTAATGATATCTTGAACATCAAAAGATACAAAGTGCCGAATCAACGCATACACATGGTCGTAATAATCTGCATATTCCGTTAACGGTTCATGGAGAGAATAAATATACATTCATCTTCTTCACCTTTAAGGGTTTAATTAATGATACCTTGAACATCAAGAGATACAAAGCGTCAAAAAAAGATACAAAGTGTCGAACTAGCTTATAAGGCAAGCTTACATACACACGAGCGCACACACAAGATCAGACCAACTAAGCGCTAGTGTGAGTAGAATCAAAACACAAACCAAGTAGATAAGCCACACGGAAACAGCAAAAGCTAACATCTAAAGAACCCAAGCCGTTGGCGAGAGGAGTAAGCACAACCAAGATTTTGCGGAGAATGTTTAAACCATCATAAAACTCCTTCACTGGGACCCCCCCCCCCCCCCCCCCCCCCCCCCCCCGCCTTCCACAATGATTGGGGCACCGTCCACGAAAGGCGAGGGCAACCGGAAGCTCACGTCATTAGGTTGAGGGCACTCCATCGGGTCAAGGTAAGCACCCTATCGCGAAAGACCTCACCAGTGTCACCACCACCAAGAGTAGTAGAGAGACTGTGGGCCTCAAGATGGCGCATTCATGACGAGGATGATGCCAAAGCAATTGTCACCGCTCGATCTTAACTAGATCTGAGGGTTTTGACCTAGTGTGCCAAGGAGGATGAAAGGCCGTGCTGACGCCCTCGAGATGGAAATGGTGTCACCGTTGACGGCCCCAGCAATAACTCCTCGCCTTCATGTCTCAGCACAACCGATCATTGTAGCAACCGCCGTACCACACCATCGCCACACATTCCACTTGTGAGTTTCCATGTAGCCCTCTTCACTGACTGTACCTACCCATGACGCCGCCATACTACTTCTTCTTTGTCTCTTCTCCTTTATCTCTGGATTTGTGACGGAGATACATTTGCTAACTATATATTGGGCGATTACGTGCCAAAGAGAAATGAACGAACAAGAAATCCATACATGACGTCGTGGGATATGTATATATAGCAACCCATATGGAGTTGGTGAGGACGCGGCAACTTGAGTGAGTGAGCACTATAGCTGGTCTCGAGTGCGGCTGCTGGTGGCACGATGAGGTCAACTCACGGAGATGCATGTAATTCATCAAGAAAAAAAGAGATTACAACATTGAAGACGACACGACCGGTACGAATGATCAAAGATTGAACGCCTGTGACGGGGATGGAGGGGAATAGAAGAGTACTAGAAAGGGAGTCTAGTTTGTACTAGTAGGTTAGTGGTAGTAATATCTTTCCATAAATGCAATTAACATCTTTGAGAATGACAAATCCATTGATGGTACTGATAGTATATTGCAGCACTAATCAACCCCCTATATATGAGTGCACATATTTGCCAATCATATGGTTTAGCTTTGGTTTGATGTTGTCTTGTCGTTGTTGTAACTACTAGTATGTCAAAGTTCAAAAAGGATAAGTACTTTCGGTATATCTTTTTTAAAGTAATTAAGTTTGGAAGTACGCTCTTGTCATGTTTTTACTGTCTCAGCAAGTGATTTATTGTTTATTAGTAGTGTCATGTGCGTCTAGACTCTAGCCCATGGAGTCAATCAGTGATGCATGATGAGCTTGCATTCTCCCGGAGGGCATGCGATTTTAATATTTGTAAGTTTAAATCAAAAGTTGTCTGTGTTCTGGGGTTTTGAACTTTTGTGATGCCGACCGTTAATCACCATCAACATGAGCACATGCGCTCTACTCTGCACCTGCTCTGACAACCGTTTCACTGAGAGAATACATAGACCTTCTCGGCCTTTAAAGGGAAGAAAAGGCCTAAGCCTCGGATTAATAGTACCATTTTTATCACAGCTTGACCCGCCTTCTTCTTTCACAAAGTTTTTTGGAGTCGTATTGCAGGTGGGTATTAATTTATAATCCGTTTCTTTTCTCTCTCCTCCAACACAGTACAAATATTATATTTAAATCTTTACAATCTCCTCTAAGTAGAACCAAAATGCACACCCAAGCCGATGGCAAGAGAAGTAAGCTCATCCTTAATTTGTGGGGGAATGTCACCCCGACATCAAACTCCTTCGTCGGGGAACCTTCCAGGATGATTGGGAGCACCGTCCCTGGCATGCTGGACCCCACCAAAAGCTCAAGTGGATATGTTGACGACACTCCCTTGGGTCAAGGTGAGAACTCTATTTGAAGCAAACCTCAATTCCACAGGACCTCATCAACATCACCACCGGAACTATCGAGAACAATATAGAGATTGTGGACTCCAAGACGTTGTCTTCATGCTGAGCACGACACCGAATCACCGTGATTGCTCGATCCAAACTAGATCCGGGAGTTTTCATCCTGTGTACCAAGGAGGAAGAAAGATTGCAGCGACCCCTTTGTGAAGGGAACGACGTCACCGTCGGCCTCAGGCAAGAACTCCTGGCCATCGAGTCTTGGGGCAGTCAGTTGCCCGATAATACTAGACCTACGTAAATATCTTACGTACACTTACGTACCCTTCCCTAAATACTCTTCTCCCCCCTGATTTCAACCAGTATGGGCCCCAACCACTAATCCTAATCCAATTAACTATCTCCAAATCAGTCTTTACGTAAAAGTCTCATGTAACTTTACGTGGGTCTAGCATTGCTCGTCAGTTGCCATAGCAACCGCCGCACTACTCTCCCACCACACACTCAAGTCGCGAGTTGCCATGTAGCCCTCGCCACCGACCAGCAGCTAATTAAGCCATGACTCCCACCATCAGACCGTTTCTTCTTGTTCTTCGTTGTGTTTTTCGTTATCATCGTTGTCATCATCGTTATCACAATGAACGTTAAAATATTAAATATAGACTATACAAAAATGGATCCAGGCTTACATGCCCATTGTATGGACAAGTACGCATTAACGCATGGTGACTTTTTCTTTGAGAATCAGCATGGTGACTAATTAAGCGTGCTGACTGATGTCTTTGCTGGATCCGGTCACTACCCCTGTAGCCGTTGAACATGTACATGTCCATAACTAATTAAGCCACGTCATGGACCCGAATAAATAAACAACACGGCCGCTCGTCCCGTCGCCAACTCCATGCCGGTTAGGTAGATGGGTTAGATTAGAAATAGATTATGCCCATCATTTTCTGAAAGCAGAGATGCATAACCAAACCATGCGTACGTTAGCTTCTTCTTTGGGGCCGTTGACCTGCTAGAGTGGGTTAGGTTAGAGTTGGTGAGCACTACTTGAGCTGAGCATCCGAGCACTAGCTGGGAGCATAGGTCAGCTGGATGAGTAGTACTGGTACCACCCAATTTTGATGTTTGTTCGTTATTGTTCTATGCTACTGCTATGCACTAGCTGGGCTAATTTGTTTTGGAGGTTAGGCCTTTCTTGTCTCGACCCTCTTGTATATATAGTAATTTACCGTGTCAAGATTCTAGGCTTAGTCAGTTAGGGATGGGTTTGTTTGAATTGTTCTAGTTCGGCTTTTTTTTTTCTTTTTTGAAGAATCCTAGTTCGGCTGGCTGGTTGGTTTATACTCCCTTCGTTGGAATATACTTGTCGTTGTTTAGAACTAATAAAGAAATCATAACAAGTATTTTGAAGCGGAGGGAGTAACACATTTGGGTCATCTTTACTTGCATAATTGTAAAAATGCAGGAATAAAAAAAGTTGAGTGATTGAAATGTCATGTTCACTGAAATCCTACAGGTTTTTAGTTTGTTTGATTGCATCAAAAAAGAGAACTTTTTCCAAGAGGTTTGAGTAGGTATTAAATTTCTATGGAATCTAATACAAATGACTGAATCGAATGACCGACGTAGGAAAAAAATAATGAATTTGATTACTCCAAAATTCTATAAAAATCCCTTGAATCAAAGAAGCCCTGCTATATAGGCACCTTTCGTTACTATGAAGACCCCATGGATGGATACCAGACCTTAACTTAGGGCCTCTCCAACGCCAACTCTTAAACTGCCCGCAGCCGTCCGGACTGCACGGTCCGGACGTGTTGTGTCATCCAACGCTGGTCTGTATTGATCCGCTCTGATTTTTGACATGATTTCTCTCGAAAAGTGAAGACAAAGTGTGGACAACGGATGTCGGAGATCAGCTAAGCCAATTCGAAGCGGACAACGGATGTACACCAAGCATGACTATGAAGATGACGGAGCCCTCCACCGAGAACAAGCCACCCTGAAAAACAAAACTGACCGCCACGAACTGTGAGCTCCAAGGTAGTGCCTTCAGGAAGGGCACAACACCAGAGCGCCAACACCACCCGATCCAAAGATCAAGATTTTTCATCCGGAGCAACACAGAGAATCAGGAGAGACTGCGATGGAGCCTACAGGAAGGGGACGACGCCCGTGGACGCCGCCACCGTCGGTGTGACCACGGTCAGACAAGGATTTCACCCTTGCATACCTCTCCATCTCTGATCAATATGCGCCCGGTCGAAGAGACTGGCCACACCACCACCACGGCTCGCCGAGCCTGCGCCACCCCACCGCCCACGTGACCAAGGTCACCAGTACACACCCGAGCTGCGAGTTTCGCTCACGAACACCGCAACTCCCACCGCAGAGCCGTCGCCCTGCCACCCGACACCCCCAAAGACTGCCCAAAGGAACTAATGACCACCAGCAGCAGACCCCTACCATAGTTGGAGCCGCCAGCGCCTCGACGGATGGAGACGGAGGCAACTAGGCCAGGGAAAAGAGGAGCGGGTGGAGCGGTGCGAGACCTCGACTGGCACACCCCTGCGCCGGTGACGGGTGGGCAGACCACCCACCCCTCCATCCAGCCTCCTCACGTTGCCCCTGCAACGCCCCACGGCCGCCTCCCAGCCAGATCAGCGAGGAGCACGTCGGACACCCGCCCGATGAGCAGGACGTAGATGACCACCGAAGACGCCACGCCGAGCCTTGCACACTGATACGTCTCCAATGTATCTATAATTTTTGATTGTTCCATACCATTATATTATCTATTTTGGATGTTAATGGGCTTATTTATACACTTTTATATTATTTTTGGGACTAACCTACTAACCCAAGGCCCAGTGCAACTTCTGTTTTTTGCCTATTTCAGTGTTTCGCAAAAAAGGAATATCAAACGAAATCCAAACGGAATAAATCTTCGGGAGAGTTATTTTTGGAACAAACGTGATCTAGGGGACTTGGAGTAGACGTCAAAAAATCAACGAGGAGGCCACGAGGTAGGGAGGCGCGCCCCCACCCTCGTGGGCCCTTCGTGGCTCCACCGACCTACTTCTTCCTCCTATATATATATATATATATATATATATATATATATATATATATATATATATATACCCCGAAAACATCCAGGAGCACCACGAAACCCTATTTCCACCACTTCAACCTTCTGTACCAAGAGATCCCATCTTGGGGCCTTTTCCGGAGCTCCGCCGGAGGGGGGATCGATCACGGAGGGCTTCTATATCAACACCATAGCCTCTCCGATGATGTGTGAGTAGTTTACCATAGACCTTCGGGTCCATAGTTATTACCTAGATGGCTTTTTCTCTCTCTTTGGATCTCAATACAATGTTCTACTCGATCTTCTTGGAGATCTATTTGATGTAACTCTTTTTGCGGTGTGTCTGTCGAGATCTGATGAATTGTGGGTTTATGATCAAGTTTATCTATGAACAATATTTGATTCTTCTCTGAAATCTTTTATGTATGATTTGTTATCTTTGCAAGTCTCTTCGAATTATCAGTTTGGTTTGGCCTACTAGATTGATCTTTCTTGCAATGGGAGAAGTGCTTAGCTTTGGGTTCAATCTTACGGTGTCCTTTCCCAGTGACAGCAGGGGCAGCAAGGCACATATTGTATTGTTGCCATCGGGGATAAAAAGATGGGGTTTATATCATATTGCTTGAGTTTATCCCTCTACATCATATCATCTTGCCTAATGCATTACTTTGTTTTTATGAACTTAATACTCTAGATGCATGCTGGATAGCGGTCGATGTGTGGAGCAAGGTTGTTAGAATCGCGATTTTGAATCGGATCGGAGCTCCGATGGTAAGATCGCAAATCGTAAAATCTTCACTATCAGGATCGTAGAAACGTAGATTCTATGAACTAAAATCGTAGAATCATAGGGGTTAGTTTGGATCGTAAAGTCGTAGAATCGTATAACAGAATCGCGATTCTGACAACCTTGGTGTGGAGTAATAGTAGTAGATGCAGAATCGTTTCGGTCTACTTGTCACGGACATGATGCCTATATACATGATCATGCCTAGATATTCTCATAATTATTCACTTTTCTATCAATTGCTCGACAGTAATTTGTTCACCCACCGTAATACTTATGCTATCTTAAGAGAAGCCACTAGTGAAACCTATGGCCCCCGGGTCTATCTTTTATTATATAAGTCTCCAATCTACTTTATTTTGTAATCTTTATTTTCTAATCTATATCATAAAAAACCAAAAATATTTATCTTATTATTATTATCTCTATCAGATCTCACTCTCGTAAGTGACCGTGAAGGGATTGACAACCCCTTTATCGCGTTGGTTGCGAGGTTCTTATTTGTTTGTGTGGGTACGAGGGACTTGCGTGTAGTCTCCTACTGGATTGATACCTTGGTTCTTAAGAACTGAGGGAAATACTTACGCTTCTTTGCTGCATCATCCTTTCCTCTTCAAGGAAAACCAACGCGGTGCTCAAGAGGTAGCACACACTGGCCACCGGCTGCCGCGCGACCCGCAACAGATGCACCCGCGCCCTGCCGACAAGATGACTGATGTCTACTACGCAACTTTATTCTTGTAGACACATGTTGGGCCTCCAAGTGCAGAGTTTTGTAGGACAATAGAAATTTTCCCTCAAGTGGATGACCTAAGGTTTATCAATCCGTGAGAGCTGTAGGATGAAGATGGTCTCTCTCAAACGACCGTGCAACCAAATACAAGAAATCTCTTGTGTCCCCAACACACCCAATACAATGGCAAATTGTATAGGTGCACTAGTTCGGCGAAGAGATGGTGATAAAAGTGTAATACGAATGGTAGAAATATGTTTTTATAATCTGAATAAATAAAAATAGAAAGGTATCAAATAGTAAACGGGCACAAAAATGGTATTTCAATGCTTAAAAACAAGGCCTAGGGTCCGTACTTTCGCTAGTGCAATCTCCCAACAATGCTAACATAGGTGGATCATATGATTATCCCTCAAAGTGTAACGAAGAATCACTCCCGAGTTCCTATTAGCGGAGAACAAAAGATATGAATTGTTTGTATGGTACGAAACTAGCTCAAAGCTATTCTTTCCGTTCGTACTAAAATGGCGCAAAGCTATTTTTTCTGTTCGATCTATCCTAGAGTTCATACTAGAATAACACCAAAGCATATTCATATTCATAATACTCAATCCACACAAAGAACTATAAAGAGACCCCAAAGTTTTTGTCGGAGAAAAGATAATAAAAACGTGCATCAACCCCTATGCATAGATTACCCCAATATCACCACGGAAATCCGTGAGTTGAATGCCATAACATATATCAAGTGAATCAATAAGATACCCCAATTGTCACCTCAAGTATTCATACTGCAAGAAATATATCATGTGTTCTAAAATTTGAACATTCAATCCGACATGACAAAACTTCAAAGGGTAAAGATTCAATTCATCACAACAAGAGTACAGAGGGCAGAAACATCATATGATCCGACTATATTAACAAAGCCCATGATATAGATCACGGGTGAGAGAGAGAGAGATTAAACACATAGCTACTGGTACAAATCCTCAGCCCGAGGGTGGACTACTCCCTCCTCATCGTGGTGGCTGTCGGGGTGATGAAGATGGCCACCGGAGATTATTCCCCCCTCCGGCAGGGTGCCGAAACGGGTCTAGATTGGTTTTCGATGGCTACGGAGCCCTACGGCCGTGGAACTTCTGATCTAGGTTAACCCCGAAGGGTTTCGGAATATTTGGGAATTTATAGTGCAAAGAGCGGGTGCGGGAGGCCACCGAGGTGGGCACAACCCACCTGGGCGCGCCATGGGGCCCTGGCGAGCCCTGGTGGGTTGTGCCCCCCTCGGGGCACCCCCCAGGTGCAGCTCTGGCCCATTGGGTACCTTTTGGTCCAAAAAAATCTCCTAAAGTTTCGCAATGTTTGGACTCCGTTTGATATTGATTTTCTGCGATGTAAAAAAACAAGCAAAAAAAACAGCAATTGGCACTGGGTCAATAGGTTAGTCCCAAAAATGATATAAAGTTGCTATAAAATTATTGTAAAACATCTAAGAATGATAAAATGACAGCATGAATACTTCATAAATTATAGAAACGTTGGAGACATATTAGCATCCCCAAGCTTAATTCCTACTCGTCCTCGAGTAGGTAAATGATAAAAGAAATAATTTATGAACTATGAATGCTAGCAAAGTGCATAAGTTTGATCAATGATAATTTCAATCACCTTTTCCTAGCATCATAACATCAATTCTTTCTTATGGAACTTCTCATGTTATAGTGGCAACCAATTCACATGTTAAGGTTCAAACAATGAATTCTCTTGAAACCCAAGAACTTATGTTCTTAGTCACCAAGCAATTGCATTTCAACTTATTCAACAGAGTCTAAGTAAGAGCTCCACATACTCAACCATCATATAGTCTTGTATGATTGCTAACACTCACCGCATACACATGAGCAAAACGTTTCAACCCGACACATAGAAAGATAGGAGCTTATAATTTTGCCTCCCAACGTATTCACCTCAAGGGTGATGTCAACAATAATAACTCATGCTACCATATCCAACTGGATATATGTGCCTAGATCTTTCCTCGCCACATGATGCTTGCCAAAAGAGAAAAATAAAAAGGAATAGAGAGAAAAACTTTGACTCTTCGCATAAAAGTAAATACTGAAAAGTGAAAGATAGGCCCTTCACAGAGGGAAGTAGGGATTTGTAGAGGTGCTAGTGTTGGGGAACGTAGTAATTTCGAAAATTTTCCTACGCACACGCAAGATCATGGTGATGCACAGCAACGAGAGGGGAGAGTGTTGTCTACGTACCAACGTAGACCGACTGCGGAAGCGATCACACAACGTAGAGGAAGTAGTCGTACGTCTTCTTCCCGATCCGACCGATCCAAGCACCGTTACTCCGGCACCTCCGAGTTCTTAGCACACGTTCAGCTCGATGACGATCCTCGGGCTCCGATCCAGCAAAGCGTCGAGGAAGAGTTTCGTCAGCACGACGGCGTGGTGACGATCTTGATGTACTACCGACGCAGGGCTTCGCCTAAGCACTACAACGGTATGATCGAGGTGGAATTTGGTGGCAGGGGGCACCGCACACGGCTAAGGAACGATCTCAAGGATCAACTTGTGTGTCTTGGGGTGTCCCCTGCCCCCGTATATAAAGGTTGGAGGGAGGGGGGCTGGCCGGCCAAAGAGAGGGAGGCGCTGGAGGAGTCCTACTCCTACCGGGAGTAGGACTCCCCCCTCCAATCCTAGTCCAACTAGGAATCCTTTAAAGGGGGGAGAGAGAGAGGTGGCCGGCCCCTCTCCTAGTCCTAATAGGACTAGGGAGAGGGGGGAGGCGCAGCCCTATGTGGGCTGCCCTCTCACCTTTCCACTAAGGCCCATGTTGGCCCATTTGGCTCCTGGGGGGTTCCGGTAACCCTCCCGGTAATCCGGTAAAATCCCGATTTCACTCGGAACACTTCCGATGTCCAAACATAGGCTTCCAATATATCAATCTTTACGTATCGACCATTTCGAGACTCCTCGTCATGTCCGTGATCTCATCCGGGACTCCGAACAACCTTCGGTACATCAAAATGCATAAACTCATAATAACTGTCATCGTAACGTTAAGCGTGCGGACCCTACGGTTCGAGAACAATGTAGACATGACCGAGACACGTCTCCGGTCAATAACCAATAGCGGGACCTGGATGCCCATATTGGCTCCTACATATTCTACGAAGATCTTTATCGGTCAGACCGCATAACAACATACGTTGTTCCCTTTGTCATCGGTATGTTACTTGCCCGAGATTCGATCGTCGGTATCCAATACCTAGTTCAATCTCGTTACCGGCAAGTCTCTTTACTCGTTCCGTAATACATCATCTCACAACTAACATATTAGTTGCAGTGCTTGCAAGGCTTATGTGATGTGCATTACCGAGAGGGCCCAGAGATACCTCTCCGACAATCGGAGTGACAAACCCTAATCTCGAAATACGCCAACCCAACATCTACCATTGGAGACACATGTAGTACTCCTTTATAATCACCCAGTTACGTTGTGACGTTTGGTAGTACCCAAAGTGTTCCTCCGGTAAACGGGAGTTGCATAATCTCATAGTTATAGGAACATGTATAAGTCATGAAGAAAGCAATAGCAACATACTAAACGATCGGGTGCTAAGCTAATGGAATGGGTCATGTCAATCAGATCATTCTGCTAATGATGTGACCTCGTTAATCAAATAACAACTCTTTGTTCATGGTTAGGAAACATAACCATCTTTGATTAACGAGCTAGTCAAGTAGAGGCATACTAGTGACACTCTGTTTGTCTATGTATTCACACATGTATTATGTTTCCGGTTAATACAATTCTAGCATGAATAATAAACATTTATCATGATATAAGGAAATAAATAATAACTTTATTATTGCCTCTAGGGCATATTTCCTTCAGTCTCCCACTTGCACTAGAGTCAATAATCTAGTTCACATCACCATGTGATTTAGCAGCAATAGTTCACATCACCATGTGATTAACACCCATAGTTCACATCGTCATGTGACCAACACTCAAAGGGTTTACTAGAGTCAGTAATCTAGTTCACATCTCTATGTGATTAACACCCAAAGAGTACTAAGGTGTGATCATGTTTTGCTTGTGAGATAATTTTAGTCAACGGGTCTATCACATTCAGATCCGTAAGTATTTTGCAAGTTCTATGTCTACAATGCTCTACACGAAGCTACTCTAGCTAATTGCTCCCACTTTCAATATGTATCCAGATTGAGACTTTAGATTCATCTGGATCAGTGTCAAAAACTTGCATCGACGTAACCCTTTACGACGAACCTTTTTGTCACGTCCATAATCGAGAAACATATCCTTATTTCACTAAGGATAATTCTGACCGCTGTCCAGTGATCTACTCCTAGATCACTATTGTACTCCCTTGCTAAATCAATGTAGGGTATACAATAGATCTGGTATACAGCATGACATACTTTATAGAACCTATGGCCAAGGCATAGGGAATGACTTTCATTCTCTTTCTATCTTCGGCCGTGGTCGGGCTTTGAGTCTTACTCAACTTCACACCTTGTAATACATGCAAGAACTCTTTCTTTGACTGTTCCATTTTGAACTACTTCAAAATCTTGTCAAGGTATGTACTTATTGAAAAAACTTATCAAGCGTCTTGATCTATCTCTATAGATCTTGAAGCTCAATATGTAAGCAGCTTTACTGAAGTCTTTCTTTGAAAAAACTCCTTTCAAACACTCCTTTCATGCTTTACAGAATAATTCTACATTATTTCCGATCAACAATATGTCATTCACATATACTTGTCAGAAACGCTGTAGTGCTCCCACTCACTTTCTCGTAAATACAGGCTTCACCGCAAGTCTGTATAAAACTATATGCTTTGATCAACTCATCAAAGCGTATATTCCAACTCCGAGATGCTTGCACCAGTCCACAGATAGATCGCTGGAGCTTGCATATTTAGTTAACACCTTTAGGATCGACAAAACCTTCTAGTTGCATCGTATACAACTCTTCTTTAGCAAATCCATTAAGGAATGCAGTTTTGTTTATCCATTTGCCAGATTTCATAAAATGCGGCAATTGCTAACATGATTTGGACAGACTTAAGCATAGATACGAGTGAGAAAATCTCATCATAGTCAACACCTTGAACTTGTCGAAAACCTTTTGCGACAATTCTAGCTTTGTAGATAGTAACACTACTATCAGCGTTCGTCTTCCTCTTGAAGATCCATTTATTTTCTATTGCTTGCCGATCATTGGGCAAGTCAACCAAAGTCCATACTTTGTTTTCATACATGAATCCCATCTCAGATTTCATGGCTTCAAGCCACTTTGCGGAATCTGGGCTCACCATCGCTTCTTCATAGTTCGTAGGTTCATCATGATCTAGTAGCATGACTTCCAGAATTGGATTACCGTACCACTCTTGGTGCGGATCTCACTCTGGTTGATCTACGTGGTTCAGTAGTATCTTGTCCTGAAGTTTCATGATCATCATCATTAGCTTCCTCACTAATTGGTGTAGGTGTCACAGAAACAGTTTTCTGTGATGTGCTACTATCCAACAAGGGGGCAGGTACAGTTACCTCGTCAAGTTCTACTTTCCTCCCACTCAGTTCTTTCGAGAGAAACTCCTTCTCCAGAAAGTTTCCGAATTTTAGCAACAAAAGTCTTGCCTTCGGATCTGTGATAGAAGGTGTATCCAATAGTTTCCTTTGGATATCCTATGAAGACGCACTTCTCCGATTTGAGTTTGAGCTTATCAGGATGAAACTTTTTCATATAAGCATCGCAACCCCAAACTTTAAGAAACGACAACTTTGGTTTCTTGCCAAACCATAGTTCATACAGTGTCGTCTCAACGGATTTAGATGGTGCCCTATTTAACGTGAATGCAACTGTCTCTAATGCATAACCCCAAAACGATAGTGGTAGATCGGTAAGATACATCATAGATTGTACTATATCCAATAAAGTATGGTTATGACGTTCGGACACACCATTATGCTGTGGTGTTCCAGGTGGCGTGCGTAGTGAAACTATTTCACATTGTTTTAACTGAAGACCAAACTCGTAACTCAAATATTTGTCTCCGCGATTAGATCGTAGAAACTTTATTTTCTTGTCACGATGATTTTTCACTTCACTCTGAAATTCTTTGAACTTTTCAAATGTTTCAGACTTATGTTTCATCAAGTAGATATACTCATATCTGCTCAAATCATCTGTGAAGATCAGAAAATAATGATACCTGTCGCGAGCCGCAATATTCATCGGACCACATACATCAGTATGTATGATTTCCAACAAATCTGTTGCTCGCTCCATTGTTCCGAAGAACAGAGTCTTAGTCATCTTGCCCATGAGGCATGGTTCGCAAGCATCAACTGATTCATAATCAAGTGATTCCAAAAGCCCATCAGCATGGAGTTTCTTCATGTGCTTTATACCAATATGACCTAAACGGTAGTGCTACAAATAAGTTGCACTATCATTATTAACTTTGCATCTTTTGGTTTCAATATTATGATTATGTGTATCACTACGATCGAGATCCAATGAACTATTTTCATTGGGTGTGTAACCATATAAGGTTTTATTCATGTAAACAGAACAACAATTTATTCTCTTACTTAAATGAATAACCGTATTACAAAAAACATGATCAAATCATATTCATGCTCAACGAAAACACCAAATAACACTTATTTAGGTTCAACACTAATCCCGAAATTATAGGGAGTGTGCGATGATGATCATATCAATCTTGGAACCACTTCCAACACACATCGTCACTTCACCCTTAACTAGTCTCTGTTTATTCTGCAACACCCGTTTCGAGTTACTAATCTTAGCAACTGAACTAGTATCAACTACTGAGGGGTTTGCTATAAACACTAGTAAAGTACACATCGATAACATGTATATCAAATATACTTATGTTCACTTTGCCATCCTTTTTATCCGCCAATCACTTGGGGTAGTTCCGCTTCCAGTGACCAGTCCCTTTGCAGTAGAAGCACTTAGTCTCAGGCTTAGGATCAGACTTGGGCTTCTTCACTTGAGCAGCAACTTGCTTGCCATTCTTCTTGAAGTTCCCCTTCTTTCCTTTGCCCTTTTTCTTGAAACTAGTGGTCTTGTCAACCATCAACACTTGATGTTTTTCTTTGATTTCTACCTTCGTTGATTTCAGCATCACGAAGAGCTTGGGAGTTGTCTCCGTTATCCCTTGCATATTATAGTTCATCACGAAGTTCTACTAACTTAGTGATGGTGACTAGAGAATTCTGTCAATCACTATCTTATCTGGAAGATTAACTCCCACTTGATTCAAGCGATTGTAGTACCCAGACAATCTGAGCACATGCTCACTAGTTGAGCGATTCTCCTCCATCTTTTAGCTATAGAACTTGTTGGAGATTTTATATCTCTCAACTCGGGTATTTGCTTGAAATATTAACTTCAACTCCTGGAACATCTCATATGGTCCATGACGTTCAAAACGTCTTTGAAGTCCCGATTCTAAGCTGTTAAGTATGGTGCACTAAACTATCAAGTTGTCATCATATTGAGCTAGCCAAACGTTCATAACGTCTGCATCTGCTCCTGCAATAGGTCTGTCACCTAGCGGTGTATCAAGGACATAATTCTTCTGTGCAGCAATGAGGATAAACCTCAGATCACGGATCCAATCCGCATCATTGCTACTAACATCTTTCAACACAATTTTCTCTAGGAACATATCAAAATAAACACAGGGGAGCAACAACGCGAGCTATTGATCTACAACATGATTTGCAAAATACTACCAGGACTAAGTTCATGATAAATTTAAGTTCAGTTAATCAAATTACTTAGGAACTCCCACTTAGATAGACATCCCTCTAATCCTCTAAGTGATCACGTGATCCAAATCAACTAAACCATAACCGATCATCACGTGAGATGGAGTAGTTTTCAATGGTGAACATCGTTATGTTGATCATATCTACTATATGATTCACGCTCGACCTTTCGGTCTCCGTGTTCCGAGGCCATATCTGTATATGCTTGGCTCGTCAAGTATAACCTGAGTATTCTGCGTGTGCAACTGTTTTGCACCCGTTGTATTTGGACGTAGAGCTTATCACACCCGATCATCACGTGGTGTCTGGGCACGACGAACTTTGGCAACGGTGCATACTCAGGGAGAACACTTCTTGATAATTTAGTGAGAGATCATCTTATAATGCTACCGTCAATCAAAGCAAGATAAGATGCATAAAAGGATAAACATCACATGCAATCAATATAAGTGATATGATATGGCCATCATCATCTTGTGCTTGTGATCTCCATCTCCGAAGCATCGTCATGATCACCATCGTCACCGGCGCGACACCTTGATCTCCATCGTAGCATTGTTGTCGTCTCGCCAATCTTATGCTTCCACGACTATCACTACCGCTTAGTAATAAAGTAAGGCATTACATCGCAATTGCATTGCATACAATAAAGCGACAACCATATGGCTCCTGCCAGTTGCCGATAACTCGGTTACAAAACATGATCATCTCATACAATAAAATCAGCATCATGCCTTGACCATATCACATCACAACATACCCTGCAAAAACAAGTTAGACGTCCTCTACTTTGTTGTTGCAAGTTTTACGTGGCTGCTACGGGCTTAAGTAAGAACTCATCTCACCTACGCATCAAAACCACAACGATAGTTCGTCAAATAGACTCCGTTTTAACCTTCTCAAGGACCGGGCGTAGTCACACTTGGTTCAACTAAAGTTGGAGAGACAGTCTTCCGCAAGCCATCTATGTGCAAAGCACGTCGAGGGAACCGGTCTCGCGTAAGAGTACGCGTAAGGTTGGTCCGGATCGTCTCACCCAACAATACCGCCGAACCAAAGTATGACATGCTGGTAGGCAGTATGACTTGTATCGCCCACAACTCACTTGTGTTCTACTCGTGCAAATAACATCAAACCATAAAACCTAGGCTCGGATGCCACTTTTGGGGAACGTAGTAATTTCGAAAATTTTCCTACGCACACGCAAGATCATGGTGATGCACAGCAACGAGAGGGGAGAGTGTTGTCTACGTACCAACGCAGACCGACTGCGGAAGCGATCACACAACGTAGAGGAAGTAGTCGTACGTCTTCTTCCCGATCCGACCGATCCAAGCACCGTTACTCCGGCACCTCCGAGTTCTTAGCACACGTTCAGCTCGATGACGATCCTCGGGCTCCGATCCAGCAAAGCGTCGAGGAAGAGTTTCGTCAGCACGACGGCGTGGTGACGATCTTGATGTACTACCGACGCAGGGCTTCGCCTAAGCACTACAACGGTATGATCGAGGTGGAATTTGGTGGCAGGGGGCACCGCACACGGCTAAGGAACGATCTCAAGGATCAACTTGTGTGTCTTGGGGTGTCCCCTGCCCCCGTATATAAAGGTTGGAGGGAGGGGGGCTGGCCGGCCAAAGAGAGGGAGGCGCTGGAGGAGTCCTACTCCTACCGGGAGTAGGACTCCCCCCTCCAATCCTAGTCCAACTAGGAATCCTTTAAAGGGGAGAGAGAGAGAGGTGGCCGGCCCCTCTCCTAGTCCTAATAGGACTAGGGAGAGGGGGGAGGCGCAGCCCTATGTGGGCTGCCCTCTCACCTTTCCACTAAGGCCCATGTTGGCCCATTTGGCTCCTGGGGGGTTCCGGTAACCCTCCCGGTAATCCGGTAAAATCCCGATTTCACTCGGAACACTTCCGATGTCCAAACATAGGCTTCCAATATATCAATCTTTACGTATCGACCATTTCGAGACTCCTCGTCATGTCCGTGATCTCATCCGGGACTCCGAACAACCTTCGGTACATCAAAATGCATAAACTCATAATAACTGTCATCGTAACGTTAAGCGTGCGGACCCTACGGTTCGAGAACAATGTAGACATGACCGAGACACGTCTCCGGTCAATAACCAATAGCGGGACCTGGATGCCCATATTGGCTCCTACATATTCTACGAAGATCTTTATCGGTCAGACCGCATAACAACATACGTTGTTCCCTTTGTCATCGGTATGTTACTTGCCCGAGATTCGATCGTCGGTATCCAATACCTAGTTCAATCTCGTTACCGGCAAGTCTCTTTACTCGTTCCGTAATACATCATCTCACAACTAACATATTAGTTGCAGTGCTTGCAAGGCTTATGTGATGTGCATTACCGAGAGGGCCCAGAGATACCTCTCCGACAATCGGAGTGACAAACCCTAATCTCGAAATACGCCAACCCAACATCTACCATTGGAGACACCTGTAGTACTCCTTTATAATCACCCAGTTACGTTGTGACGTTTGGTAGTACCCAAAGTGTTCCTCCGGTAAACGGGAGTTGCATAATCTCATAGTTATAGGAACATGTATAAGTCATGAAGAAAGCAATAGCAACATACTAAACGATCGGGTGCTAAGCTAATGGAATGGGTCATGTCAATCAGATCATTCTACTAATGATGTGACCTCGTTAATCAAATAACAACTCTTTGTTCATGGTTAGGAAACATAACCATCTTTGATTAACGAGCTAGTCAAGTAGAGGCATACTAGTGACACTCTGTTTGTCTATGTATTCACACATGTATTATGTTTCCGGTTAATACAATTCTAGCATGAATAATAAACATTTATCATGATATAAGGAAATAAATAATAACTTTATTATTGCCTCTAGGGCATATTTCCTTCAGTCTCCCACTTGCACTAGAGTCAATAATCTAGTTCACATCACCATGTGATTTAGCAGCAATAGTTCACATCACCATGTGATTAACACCCATAGTTCACATCGTCATGTGACCAACACTCAAAGGGTTTACTAGAGTCAGTAATCTAGTTCACATCTCTATGTGATTAACACCCAAAGAGTACTAAGGTGTGATCATGTTTTGCTTGTGAGATAATTTTAGTCAACGGGTCTGTCACATTCAGACCCGTAAGTATTTTGCAAGTTCTATGTCTACAATGCTCTACACGGAGCTACTCTAGCTAATTGCTCCCACTTTCAATATGTATCCAGATTGAGACTTTAGATTCATCTGGATCAGTGTCAAAAACTTGCATCGACGTAACCCTTTACGACGAACCTTTTTGTCACGTCCATAATCGAGAAACATATCCTTATTTCACTAAGGATAATTCTGACCGCTGTCCAGTGATCTACTCCTAGATCACTATTGTACTCCCTTGCTAAATCAATGTAGGGTATACAATAGATCTGGTATACAGCATGACATACTTTATAGAACCTATGGCCAAGGCATAGGGAATGACTTTCATTCTCTTTCTATCTTCGGCCGTGGTCGGGCTTTGAGTCTTACTCAACTTCACACCTTGTAATACATGCAAGAACTCTTTCTTTGACTGTTCCATTTTGAACTACTTCAAAATCTTGTCAAGGTATGTACTTATTGAAAAAACTTATCAAGCGTCTTGATCTATCTCTATAGATCTTGAAGCTCAATATGTAAGCAGCTTTACTGAAGTCTTTCTTTGAAAAAACTCCTTTCAAACACTCCTTTTATGCTTTACAGAATAATTCTACATTATTTCCGATCAACAATATGTCATTCACATATACTTGTCAGAAACGCTGTAGTGCTCCCACTCACTTTCTCGTAAATACAGGCTTCACCGCAAGTCTGTATAAAACTATATGCTTTGATCAACTCATCAAAGCGTATATCTCCAGAACTAGTTCCTGCCGGAACCCAGACAGCCTTACGACTCTACGAAACTCTTTTCGTGGGGGAGAGAGAGAAGAAGCTAGATAATGCATGGCATGTGTGTGAGAGAAGGGATGAAGATATGGCAGCCCTCACCCCCTCTATTTATAGGAAAACCAAGGGGTAGTGTGCCTCCACAAATTACCAAAAAACCCCATGCTTTACGTCACATATGAGGGTTTTATGGGAAAAATGGGATGCCATGTGGAGATCCACCATGCTTGGCCGGCCACCCCCTTGGGGGCCCCCATGAGGGGCTTACTTGGCCCCCAAGCCCTTCTAGAAGCCTTTTGCAAAAGCCCTAAAATGTTGCTTTCCAAAAAATATCCATAAAGTGATTTTCACTATTCACGACGACTTTTTTCAGCGTCTGTTCGAACTGAAAATATTTATGTGGGCTTAGAACATTTCCGGTACGCACTAAAATAATTTTCAACGCGTTCCGAAACAATTCCAGTTTAGTGATTTTCATCTGCGAAATGCATCTGAAGTGGCTCCGGCAGCTCCGGAACATTTCCGGTTTTTATTCCAGAAAATTCCAGAATGATTCTGGAACCCTCCAAGAATTATCAGGCATGTGCCGAAAACATTTTGACTTAATGGTATACTCCAAAACAACTTTTTCGGTTTCACCAAAACTCATCCGGTGACCTCTCTCTGCGGAACTTTTCCGCTGTCTGCTACCTCTTGAGCACTGCGTTGGATTTCCCCGAAGAGGAAGGGATGATGCAACAAAGTAGCGTAAGTATTTCCTTCAGTTTTTGAGAACCAAGGTATCAATCCAGTAGGAGGCTACGCTCGAGTCCCTCATACCTACACAAAAACAATAGCTCAGCGCAACCAACGCGCTTAGGGGTTGTCAATCCCTTCACGGTCACTTACGAAAGTGAGATCTGACAGAGATAATAAATAATATTTTTGGTATTTTTGGTATAGAGATGCAAAGTAAATAAAGTAAAAGCAAAGTAAAAGCAAAGTAAAAGCAAAGCAATAGTAAAGTGATGGAGATTGATATGATGAGAAAGAGACCCGGGGGCCATAGGTTTCACTAGTGGCTTCTCTCAAGAGCATAAGTATTCTACGGTGGGTGAACAAATTACTGTTGAGCAATTGACAGAATTGAGCATAGTTATGAGAATATCTAGGTATGATCATGTATATAGGCATCACGTCCGAGACAAGTAGACCGAAATGATTTTGCATCTACTACTATTACTCCACTCATCGACCGCTATCCAGCATGCATCTAGAGTATTAAGTTAAAAACAGAGTAATGCCTTAAGCAAGATGACATGATGTAGAGGGATAGTTTCATGCAATATGATAAAACAACCATCTTGTTATCCTTGATGGCAACAATACAATACGTGCCTTGCTGCCCCTTCTGTCACTGGGAAAGGACACCGCAAGATTGAACCCAAAGCTAAGCACTTCTCCCATGGCAAGAACAACCAATCTAGTAGGCCAAACCAAACTGATAATTTGAAGATACTTGCAAAGTTAACCAATCATACATAAAAGATTTCAGAGAAGATTCAAATATTATTCATAGATAGACTTGATCATAAACCCACAATTCATCGGTCTCAACAAACACACCGCAAAAAGAAGATTACATCGAATAGGTCTCCACGAGAGTGGGGGAGAACATTGTATTGAGATCCAAAAAGAGAGAAGAAGCCATCTAGCTACCAGCTATGGACCCGTAGGTCTGAAGTAAACTACTCACACTTCGTCTGAGGGGCTTGGATGATGATGTAGAAGCCCTCCATGATCGATGCCCCCTCCAGCGGAGCTCCGGAACAGGCCCCAAGATGGGATCTCATGGATACGGAAAGTTGTGGTGGTGGAATTAGGTTTTTGGCTCCGTCCCCGATCGTTTGGGAGTACGTGGATATATAGGAGGAAGAAGTACGTCGGTGGAGCTTCGAGGGGCCCATGAGGCAGGGGCGCGCCCTAGGGGGGGCAGGCATGCCCCCTACCCTCGTGAGCACCTCATGGCTTTCTTGACGGAGGGTCCAAGTCTCCTGGATCTTATCTGATGAGAAAATCACGTTTCCGAAGGTTTCATTCCGTTTGGACTCCGTTTGATATTCCTTTTCTTTGAAACCCTAAAACAGGCAAAAAACAGCAATTCTGGGCTGGGCCTCCGGTTAATAGGTTACTCCCCAAAATAATATAAAAGTGGAAAATAAAGCCCAATAATGTTTAAAACATTAGATAATATAGCATGGAGCAATAAAAAATTATAGATACGTTGGAGACATATCAAGCATTTCCAAGCTTAATTCCTGCTCGTCCTTGAGTAGGTAAATGATAAAAACAGAATTTTTGATGCGGAGTGCTACTTGGCATAATTTTAATGTAATTCTTCTTAATTGTGGTGTGAATATTCAGACCCGAAAGATTCAAGACAAAAGTTCATATTGACATAAAAATGATAATACTTCAAGCATACTAACTAAGCAATTATGTCTTCTCAAAATAACATGGCCAAAGAAAGTTCATCCCTACAAAATCATATAGTTTAGTCATGTTTCATTTTCGTCACACAAGAATGCTATCATCATGCATAACCCCGATGACAAGCCAAGCAATTGTTTCATACTTTAGTAATCTCAAACCTATAAACTTTCACGCAATATATGAGCGCGAGCCATGGACATAGCACTATGGGTGGAATAGAATACAATGAAGGGGGGTTATGTGGAGAAAAAAAAGGAGAAAGTCTCACATCAACGAGGCTAATCAATGGGCTATGGAGATGCCCACCGATTGATGTTAATGCAAGGAGTAGGGATTGCCATGCAACGGATGCACTAGAGCTATAAATGTATGAAAGCTCAACAAAAGAAACTAGTGGGTGTGCATCCAACTTGCTTGCTCAAGAAGACCTAGGGCACTTGAGGAGGCCCATTGTTGGAATATACAAGCCAAGTTTTATAATGAGCTAGTATAAAAAAGTGATAACATGAGAGACTCTCTACTATGAAGATCATGGTGCTACTTTGAAGAACAAGTGTGGTAAAAGGATAGTAACATTGTCCCTTCTCTCTTTTTCTCTCTTTTTTATGGCCCCTTTTTTATGGCCTTTCTCTCTCTTTTTTTGGGTCTTCTATTTTTTATGGACTTTTATTTATTTATTCCTCACTTGGGACAATGCTCTAATAATGATGATCATCACACTTCTATTTATTTACAAATCAATGAATACAACTCGATACTAGAACAAAGATGACTCTATGTGAATGCCTCCGGTGGTGTACCGGGATATGCAATGAACCAAGAGTGACATGTATGAAAGAATTATGAACGGTGGCTTTGCCACAAATACTATGTCAACTACATGATCATGCTAAGCAATATGACAACGATGAATGTGTCATGATGAACGGAATGATGGAAAGTTGCATGTCAATATATCTCGGAATGGCTATGGAAATGCCATAATAGGTAGGTATGGTGACTGTTTTGAGGAAGATATAAGGAGGTTTATGTGTGAAAGAGCGTATCATATCACGGGGTTTGGATGCACCGGCGAAGTTTGCGCCAACTCTCAATGTGAGAAAGGGCAATGCACGGTACCGAAGAAGCTAGCAAGGGTGGAAGGGTGAGAGTGCGTATAATCCATGGACTCAACGTTAGTCATAAAGAACACACATACTTATTGCAAAAATCTACAAGTCATCAAAAACCTCGGCACTACGCGCATGCTCCTAGGGGGATAGATTGGTAGGAAAAGACCATCGCTCGTCCCCGACCGCCACTCATAAGAAGACAATCAAATAACACCTCATGTTTCAAATTTGTTGCATAACGTTTACCATACGTGCATGCTACGGGACTTGCAAACCTCAACACAAGTATTTCTCAATTTCACAACTACTCAACTAGCATTACTTTGATATTATTACCTCCATATCTCAAAACAATCATCAAGCATCAAACTTTTCTTAGTATTCAACACACTCATAAGAAAGTTTTATTATTAATCTTGCATACCAAGCATATTAGGATTTTAAGAAAATTACCATGCTATTAAGACTCTCAAAATAATCTAAGTGAAGCATGAGAGAACAATAGTTTCTATAAAACAAATCCACCACCGTGCTCTAAAAGACATAAGTGAAGCACTAGAGCAAAATTATATAGCTCAAAAGATATAAGTGAAGCACATAGAGTATTCTATCAAAGTCCAAATCATGTGTGGCTCTCTCAAAAGGTGTGTACATAAAGGATGACTGTGGTAAACTAATAATCAAAGACTCAAATCATAAAAGACGCTCCAAGCAAAACACATATCATGTGGTGAATAAAAATATAGCTCCAAGTAAAGTTACCGATAGAAGTAGACGAAAAAGGGGATGCCTTCCGGGGCATCCCCAAGCTTTGGCTTTTAGGTGTCCTTAGATTATCTTGGGGGTGCCATCGGCATCCCCAAGCTTAGGCTCTTGCCACTCCTTGTTCCATAATCCATCAAATCTTTACCCAAAACTTGAAAACTTCACAACACAAAACTTAAGGTAGAAAACTCGTGAGCTCCGTTAGCGAAAGAAAACAAAAAACCACTTCAAGGTACTGTAATGAACTCATTCTTTATTTATATTGGTGTTATACCTACTTTATTCCAACTTCTCTATGGATTATAAACTATTTTACTAGCCATAGATTCATCAAAATAAGCAAACAACACACGAAAAACAGAATCTGTCAAAAACAGAACAGTCTTTAGTAATCTGTAGCTAGCGCAAGATATGGAACCCCAAAAATTCTAAAATAAATTTGTGGACGTGAGTAATTTATCTATTAATCATCTGCAAAAATAATTAACTAGATAGCAATTTCCAAATAAAAATGACAGCAGTTCTCGTGAGCACTAAAGTTTCTGTTTTTCACAGCAAGTTCAATCAAGACTTTCCCCAAGTCTTCCCAACGGTTCTACTTGGAACAAACACTAATCAAACACAAAAAACACAACCAAAGCAGAGGCTAGATAATTTATTTATTACTAAACAGGAGCAAAAACAAGGAAAAAAATAAAATTGGGTTGCCTCCCAACAAGCGCTATTGTTTAACGCCCCTAGCTAGGCATAACAAGCAAGAATAGATCTAGGTATTGCCATCTTTGGTAGGCAATCCATAAGTGGCTCTCATGATAGATTCATATGGTAATTTTATTTTCTTTCTAGGGAAGTGTTCCATGCCCTTTTTTAATGGAAACTGAAATCTAATATTCCCTTCCTTCATATCAATAATTGCACCAACCGTTCTAAGGAAAGGTCTACCAAGAATAATAGGGCAAGAAGGATTGCAATCTATATCAAGAATGATAAAATCTACAGGCACATAATTACTATTAGCAACAATAATAACATCATTAATTCTTCCCATAGGTTTCTTAATAGTGGAATCCGCAAGATGCAAGTTTAGAGAGCAATCATCAAAATCACGGAAATCTAGTAAATCACACAAAGTTTTGGGAATAGTAGAGACACTAGCACCCAAATCACACAAAGCATAAAACTCATAATTTTTAATTTTCATTTTAATAGTTGGTTCCCACTCATCATAAAGTTTTCTAGGGATAGAAACTTCCAATTCAAGTTTTTCTTCATAAGATTGCATCAAGGCATCAACGATATGTTTAGTAAACGCTTTATTTTGACTATAAGCGTGAGGAGATTTTAGCACGGATTGCAACAAGGAAATACAATCAATCAAATAGCAATTTTCATAGTTAAATTCCTTGAAATCCATAATAGTGGGTTTAGCAACATCTAGGGTTTTAATTTCTTCGATCCCACTTTTATCAAATTTAGCATCAAGATCAACAAATTCCGAATTCTTAGAACGCCTTCTAGGTAAGGTGGATCATATTCAGTCCCATCATTATCAAGATTCATATTGCAAAACAAAGATTTAATAGGGGACACATCAATAACTTTTAGATCTTCATCATTATTTTCATAGGAACTAGAAGAACACGCTTTTATAAAGGCATCTTTCTTAGCACGCATCCTAGCGGTTCTTTCTTTGCATTTGTCAATGGAAATTCTCATGACTTTGAGAGACTCATTGATATCATGCTTAGGTGGAATATATCTAAGTTTCAAAGAATCAACATCAAGAGCAACTCTATCAACGTTCCTAGCCAAATCATCAATCTTAAGCAATTTTTCTTCAATCATAGCATTAAAATTCTTTTGCGAAGAAATAAATTCTTTAATATTAGATTCAAAATCATAGGGCATCTTATTATAATTTCCATAAGAATTGTTGTAGGAATTACCATAAGTATTAGAGGGATTACTAGGATAAGGCCTAGGATTGAAATTTCCTCTATACGCGTTGTTACCAAAATTGTTCCTACCAACAAAATTCACATCCATAGATTCATTTTTATTCTCAATCAAAGTA
Source organism: Triticum monococcum (assembly GCA_034509565.1). Classification (NCBI taxonomy): domain Eukaryota; kingdom Viridiplantae; phylum Streptophyta; class Magnoliopsida; order Poales; family Poaceae; genus Triticum; species Triticum monococcum. The sequence goes on from CM067847.1 coordinate 27,055,942, forward strand.
GACAAGGGCACATCATTAGGATCAGAAGAAACACTCTTATTAGCAAATAATTTCATAAGTTCATCCATCTTTCCACTCAAAACATTAATTTCTTCTATTGCATGCACCTTTTTAGTAGATCTTTTAGTATGCCATTGAGAATAATTAACCATAATATTATCTAGGAGTTTAGTAGATTCTCCTAAAGTGATTTCCATAAAAGTGCCTCCCGCGGCCAAATCTAAAAGATTTCTAGAAGCAAAATTCAATCTGGCACAAAAATTTTGTATAATCATCCACAAATTCAAACAATGAGTAGGGCAATTACATATCATTTATTTCATTCTCTCCCAAGCTTGTGCAACATGTTCATGATCAAGTTGTTTAAAATTCATAATATCATTTCTAAGAGAGATGATCTTAGCGGGAGGAAAATACTTAGAGATAAAAGCATCTTTGCACTTGTTCCATGAATCAATACTATTTTTAGGCAAAGACGAAAACCAAGCTTTAGCACGATCTCTAAGAGAAAAAGGAAATAGCTTCAATTTAACAATATCATTATCGACATCTTTCTTCTTTTGCATGTCACACAAATCAACGAAGCTATTAAGATGGGTAGCGGCATCTTCACTAGGAAGGCCGGAGAACGGATCTTTCATGACTAGATTCAACAAAGCAGTATTAATTTCACAAGATTCAGCATCGGTAAGAGGAGCAATTGGAGTGCTAAGGAAATCATTATTATTTGTATTGGTGAAGTCACACAATTTAGTATTATCTTGAGCCATCGTGACAAACAAGCAAACTAAAACACGAGCAAACAAAAAGCAAACAGGCAAAAGAGGCAAATAGAGAGGGAGGATAAAGAGAGAGAGCGAATAAAATGGCAAGGGTGAATTGGGGGGAGAGGAAAACGAGAGGAAAATGGCAAATAATGTAATGCGGGAGATAGGGATTGTGATGTGTACTTGGTATGTTGACTTTTGCGCAGACTACCCGGCAACGGTGCCAGAAATTCTTCTTGCTACTTCTTGAGCACTGCGTTGGATTTCCCCGAAGAGGAAGGGATGATGCAGCAAAGTAGCGTAAGTATTTCCCTCAGTTTTTGAGAACCAAGGTATCATTCCAGTAGGAGGCTACGCTCGAGTCCCTCGTACCTACACAAAAACAATAGCTCAACGCAATCAACGCGCTTAGGGGTTGTCAATACCTTCACGGTCACTTACGAAAGTGAGATCTGATAGAGATAATAAATAATATTTTTGGTATAGAGATGCAAAGTAAATAAAGTAAAATCAAAGTAAAAGCAAAGCAATAGTAAAGTGATGGAGATTGATATGATAAGAAAGAGACCCGGGGGCCATAGGTTTCACTAGTGGCTTCTCTCAAGAGCATAAGTATTCTACGGTGGGTGAACAAATTACTGTTGAGCAATTGACAGAATTGAGCATAGTTATGAGAATATCTAGGTATGATCATGTATATAGGAATCACGTCCGAGACAAGTAGACCGAAACGATTCTGCATCTACTACTATTACTCCACTCATTGACCGCTATCCAGATGCATCTAGAGTATTAAGTTAAAAACAGAGTAACGCCTTAAGCAAGATGACATGATGTAGAGGGATAGTTTCATGCAATATGATAAAACAACCATCTTGTTATCCTTGATGGCAACAATACAATACGTGCCTTGCTGCCCCTTCTGTCACTGAGAAAGGACACCGCAAGATTGAACCCAAAGCTAAACACTTCTCCCATGGCAAGAACAACCAATCTAGTAGGCCAAACCAAACTGATAATTCGAAGAGACTTGCAAAGATAACCAATCATACATAAAAGAATTCAGAGAAGATTCAAATATTATTCATAGATAGACTTGATCATAAACCCACAATTCATCGGTCTCAACAAACACACCGCAAAAAGGAGATTACATCGAATAGAACTCCACGAGAGAGGGGGAGAACATTGTATTGAGATCCAAAAAGAGAGAAGAAGCCATCTAGCTACTAGTTATGGACCCGTAGGTCTGAAGTAAACTACTCACACTTCATCGGAGGGGCTTGGATGATGATGTAGAAGCCCTCCGTGATCGATGCCCCCTCTGGTGGAGCTCCGGAATAGGCTCCAAGATGGGATCTCCTGGATACAGAAAGTTGCGGCGGTGGAATTAGGTTTTTCGCTCCGTCCCCGATCGTTTGGGGTACGTGGATATATATAGGAGGAAGAAGTACGTCGGTGGAGCTTCGAGGGGCCCACGAGGCAGGGGCGCGCCCTAGGGGGCGCCCCCTCCCCTCGTGAGCACCTCGTGGCTTTGTTGACGGAGGGTCCAAGTCTCCTGGATCTTATCTAATGAGAAAATCATGTTTCCAAAGGTTTCATTCTGTTTGGACTCCGTTTGATATTCCTTTTCTTCGAAACCCTAAAACAGGCAAAAACAGCAATTCTGGGATGGGCCTCCGGTTAATAGGTTAGTCCCAAAAATAATATAAAAGTGGAAAATAAAGCCCAGTAATGTCTAAAACAGTAGGTAATATAGCATGGAGCAATCAAAAATTATAGATGCGTTGGAGACGTATCACTGTCCGAAACTTTCCCGTTGTCTGAAACTTTTTCGATGATTTCCTCTGAGACTCCGTGTCTAGTATTCAGCAGATAGATGACCCTTAAGCGTGTGACCCTATAGGTTCGATGAAGTATAGACATGACCTGGAACCTCTTCCGATCAATGATCAACATCGGAGCCGTGGATACCCATATTGACCCCTATACCCACACGAATGAATATTCGAGTGAACCTCGAGTTGCCGTGAGCTATTCCTGTTGCTTCGCGATATGTCACAAACACTCGAGGTGAGATTTATTGCATTCCCGTGGATCAACAATTTGTCCACCATGCAAGTTACCTCGTTACCTGTTTTGTTCTCTTTTCTCGTTTCCGTGTTCTGGTATCCCAGTGATCAAATCACAATGTGTCTGGCCAGACGATGATGGATACCGTTACACCGAGAGGGCCCGGGTATATCTCTCCATCGTCGGAGGAGAAAATCCCAATCTCGAGCTATCTCGTTACTTGCCATACTTTTCTGTGAAACCGTAAGCCGCCGTAATAGCCACCCAATTACGGACGGCGTTTAACAACCCCCAAAGTTCACGAAGCAAGTATGAAGGAACTCGATACTCTCATGGTCTAAGGAATTATGCAAACATTAACTTCTCTGTGTTATTAACCATTAACTTGTGACGAATGTATCTCATAGCATAACATCAAATTGGGTCGATTCAACACAAGTGTTCTACTAACAATTGTGCCCTCAAAATTTCTGGCATAGTCATGCCCATGATCAGGAAAACATGATCATCATGCAATACTTGAGCTAGTCATAGAGGCTTGACTAGGAATACATTTTACCGTTTATTATCTCACACGTGCCCATGAGTTTCCCTCCAAGCCTCGTTTTGTTTGCAGACTCGAGAATCATTGTAGTTATAGCATGGAACATAAACCTTCATTACAAACCAGGAGATACAAAATAACTGAAATTACTGCCTCTAGGGCATATCTCCCACAGAGACTTCTTGAAATATTAGCTTGGGATGCCTTGGGCATCCCCAAGCTTGAGCTTTTGTGTCTCCTTAATTCCTTTTATATCACAGTTTTCCTAAATCTCAAAAGCTTCATCCACTCAAAACTCAACAAGAACTCATGAGATAAGTTAGTATAAACCAATGCAAAACCTTATCATTCTCTACTGTAGCAAATCAATAAAATTATTATTCAACATTGCATACTAAATTCCTCTGCATATTTAATACTCCTATCCTGAAATAGAATCATTAAACAAGCAAACATATGCAACCAATGCAAACATAACAGCAATCTGCCAAAACAGTACAGTCTGTAAAGAATGCAAGAGTATCAATACTTCTTTAACTCCAAAAATTATAAAAATTTACCACACTATAGGTAATTTATCAGAGCTAATTTTGCAAAAAAAATTCAACATTTTATCACATTCTGACTCTTCTAGGGAATTTTGCAACAGTGGTAAACTTTCTGTTTTCAAACAGCAACATGTATACTTGCAAAATAAGTATGGTAAAGGCTATCAATGCCACTTTGAAAGTGCAACTATCCCTAGGTGGTTTTGGTAATTCATAACAACATATAGCTCATTGAGGTAATGCTATTCCAAGATGATTATTTCAGGAAAGCTCAATGATTGGCATGGCATGGATGGTGAAAGTGGAACCCTCAAAATGCTAAGGACAAAGGATTGGCTCAAGCTCAAAAGCTCAAGACTCTTCATTTTATACTTTAGTGATCCAAGATCACATTGAGTCTTTAGGAAAAGCCTATACTATCAAGGAGGGATGAGGTGTTGCCTAATGAGCCTCTTGCTTCATGTGCTTAGTGATATGCTCCAAAACCCTCAACTACTTTCCCATATCCACATTTGACCTAAACCCAAAGCCAAACTCGGCCCTACCGATTCTTTCAACCCGGCGCCACCGAGTTTCACTTGTCATAGCCATTGCCAAACCCTAGCAAATCGGTTCTACCGATAGGGATCTCGGTCTCACCAAGATGGGATTGCAAACTCTCTGTTTCCTTTTCGTAACTTTTAGGTCTCACCGAAAGAGCGGATCGGTCCCACCGAGATTGCAATGTAAACTCACTGTTTCCTTTTCGTAACATTTCGGTCTCACCGAGAAGAGCGAATCGGTCCCACCGAGTTTACCTGACCAACTCTCTGGTTAGCTTATTACCAAAATCGGTCTCACCGAGTTTGTGTAATCGGTCTCACCGAGATTACATTATGCCCTAACCCTAACCATATCGGTCCTACCGAGTTGCATGTCAGTCCCACCGAAAATCTCTAACGGTCACTAGGTTTACTATTTTGGTCTGACCGAGTTTTTTGATTCGGTCCCACCGAGATTGGTAAATTGTGTGTAACGGTTGGATTTTGTGTGGAGGCTATATATACTCCTCCACCTCCTCTTCACTCGTGAAGAGAGCCATCAGAACACATCTACACTTCCAACTCATATGTTCTGAGAGAGAACCACCTACTCATGTGTTGAGGCCAAGATATTCCATTCCTACCATATGAATCTTGATCTCTAGCCTTCCCCAAGTTGCTTTCCACTCAAATCTTCTTTCCACCAAATCCAAATCCTGTGAGAGAGAGTTGAGTGTTGGGGAGACTATCATTTTAAGCACAAGAGCAAGGAGTTCATCATCTACACACCATTTGTTACTTCTTGGAGAGTGGTGTCTCCTAGATTGGCTAGGTGTCACTTGGGAGCCTCCGACAAGATTGTGGAGTTGAACCAAGGAGTTTGTAAGGGCAAGGAGATCGCCTACTTCGTGAAGATCTACCGCTAGTGAGGCAAGTCCTTCGTGGGCGATGGCCATGGTGGGATAGACAAGGTTGCTTCTTCGTGGACCCTTCGTGGGTGGAGCCCTCCGTGGACTCGCGCAACCGTTACCATTCGTGGGTTGAAGTCTCCATCAACGTGGATGTAGGATAGTACCACCTATCCGAACCACGGGAAAAACATCCGTGTCTCCAATTGCGTTTGAATTCTCCAAACCCTTCCCTTTACATTCTTGCAAGTTGCATGCTTTACTTTCCGCTGCCAAGATACTCTTTGCATGCTTGCTTGAATTGTGTGATGATTGCTTGACTTGTCCTAAAATAGCTAAAATCTGCCAAGAACTAAAATTTGGAAAAGGTTAAGTTTTTATTTGGTCAAGTAGTCTAATCACCCCCCCTCTAGACATACTTTCGATCCTACACACTTCTATTGAAATAAAAGGTGCAAAACATTATTCTAAATAACAGCAAGAAAATCCTAACAAAATAAACTGACGCTCCAAGCAAAACACATATCATGTGACGAATGAAAACATAGCTCCAAGTAAGGTTACCAATATTGTTGGAGACGAAAGAGGGGATGCCTTCCGGGGCATCCCCAAGCTTAGTTGCTTAGATCTTCCTTCAATATTACCTTGGGGTGCCCTGGGCATCCCCAAGCTTAGGGTCTTGTCAATATTTATTCTCCTCATATCGACATCTCACCCAAAACTTGAAAACTTCAATCACACAAAACTTAAAAGAACTTTGTGAGATAGGTTAGTATGATAAAGAGCAAACCATTTCACTTTTGGTACTGTCAAATACAATATTCATAATTGTTCTCACACAATGCCTACTGTAGCATATCATTTCCACAATTTATATTGAGCAATATAAGTCATGGAAACTAGAAAACAAGGAAACTATGCATTGAAAATAGAATCTGTCAAAAACAGAATAGTCTGTTGTAATCTGTACTCCAACCATACTTCTGCTACTCCAAAAATTCTGAAAACATAGGAAAACCTGGGAAATTTGTCTATTAGTATTGTGCAAAAAGAATCAGCATTTTATCATACTCCTGTTAAAAATGATAATTATTTTCCTGAGCGCAAAAGTTTCTATTTTTCAGCAAGATCAAATCAACTATCACCATAGACCATCCCAAAGGCTGTACTTGGCACTTTATTGAAACAAAAGCAATAAAACATGATATAGTAGCATAATCATGTGAACACACAAAAACAGTAGGCAAAAGTGTTGGGTTGTCTCCCAACAAGCGCTTACCTTTAATGCCTTTAAGCTAGGCATGATGATTTCAATGATGCTCGCATAAAAGATAAGAATTGAAACATAAAGAGAGCATCATGAAGCATATGACTAGCACATTTAAGTCTAACCCACTTCCTATGCATAGAGATTTTGTGAGCAAACAACTTATGGGAACAACAATCAACTAGCATAGGAAGGCAAAACAAGCAAAACTTCAATATTTTCAACACAAAGAAAGGAAACATGATATTATTGCAATTCCTACAAGCATAAGTTCCTCCCTCATAATAATTTTCAGTAGCATCATGAATGAATTCAACAATATAACCATCACATAAATCATTCTTTTCATGATGCACAAGCATAGAAATTTTGTTACTCTCCACATAAGCAGATTTCTTCTCATCAATAGTAGTGGGAGCAAACTCAACAAAATAACTATCATGAGACTGAAAATTAAAATCATGATGACAAGATTCATTGTTATCATTATTATTTATAGCATAAAAGTCATCACCATAATCATCATATATAGGAAATTTGTTGTCACAACCAATTGCAACCTCCTCCAAAATAGTGGATTCATCATTAAATAAAGTCGCCACCTCTCCAAATCCACTTTCACCAATATAATCATCATAAATAGGAGGCATGCAATCATCATAATAAATTTTCTCATCAAAACACGGGGGACTAAAAATATCATATTCATCAAGTATAGCATCCCCAAGTTTATGGCTTTGCATATCATTAGCATCATGGATATTCAAAGAATCCATACTAACAACATTGCAATCATGCTCATCATTCAAATATTTTGTGCTAAACATTTTATTGACTTCTTCCTCTAACAATTGAGCACAATTTTCCGAACCATCATTTTCAAGAAAGATATTATAAAGATGATCAATAATAAGATGCAACCTCAATTCCATTTTTATGTAGTTTTCTTTTATAAACCAAACTAGTGATAAAACAGGAAACTAAAATATTCAATTGCAAGATCTAAAGATATACCTTCAAGCACTCACCTCCCCGGCAACGGCGCCAGAAAAGAGCTTGATGTCTACTACACAACTTCATTCTTGTAGATACGTGTTGGGCCTCCAAGCGCAGAGTTTTTTTAGGACAGTAGCAATTTTCCCTCAAGTGGACGACCTAAGGTTTATCAATCCGTGAGAGGTGTAGGATGAAGATGGTCTCTCTCAAACGACCCTGCAACCAAATACAAGAAATCTCTTGTGTCCCCAACACACCCAATACAATGGCAAATTGTATAGGTGCACTAGTTCGGCGAAGAGATGGTGATAAAAGTGTAATAAAAGTGTAATACGGATGGTAGAAATATATTTTTATAATCTGGATAAATAAAAATAGGAAGGTAGCAAATAGTAAACGAGCACAAAAACGGTATGTCAATGCTTAAAAACAAGGAATAGGGTCCGTACTTTCGCTAGTGCAATCTCCCAACAATGCTAACATAGTTGGATCATATGATTATCCCTCAATGTGTAACGAAGAATCACTCCCGAGTTCCTATTAGCGGAGAACAAAATATAGGAATTGTTTGTAGGGTACGAAACTAGCTCAAAGCTATTCTTTCTGTTCGATCTATTCAAGAGTTCGTACTAAAATGACGCAAAGCTATTTTTCCGTTCGATCTATCGTAGAGTCCGTACTAGAATAACACCAAAGCATATTCATATTCATAATACTCAATCCACACAAAGAACCATAAAGAGACCCCCAAAGTTTTTGTTGGAGAAAAGATAATAAAAATGTGCATCAACCCCTATGCATAGATTACCCCAATATCACCGCGGGAATCTGTGAGTTGAATGACATAACATATATCAAGTGAATCGATAAGATACCCCAATTGTCACCTCAAGTATTCATATTGCAAGACATATATCATGTGCTCTCAAATCTGAACATTCAATACGACATGACAAAACTTCAAAGGATAAAGATTCAATTCATCACAACAAGAGTATAGAGGGGAGAAACATCATATGATCCGACTATATTAACAAAGTCCATGATATAGATCACGAGAGAGAGATAGATTAAACACATAGAGACTGGTACAAATCCTCAGCCTCGAGGGTGGACTACTCCCTCCTCATCGTGGTGGCCGCCGGGATGATGAAGATGGCCACCGGAGATGATTCCCCTCTCCGGCAGGGTGCCGGAACGGGTCTAGATTGGTTTTCGGTGGCTACGAAGCCCTGCGGCGGCGGAACTTCTGATCAAGGTTAACCCTGAAGGGTTTCGGAATATTTGGAAATTTATAGTGCAGAGATGCGGTGCGGGAGACCACCGAGGTGGGCACAACCCACCTGGGCACGCCAGGGGGCCTTGGCGCGCCCTGGTGAGTTGTACCCCCCTCGGGGCACCCGCCAGGTGCACCTCTGGCCCATTGGGTTCCTTCTGGTCCAAAAAAAATCTCTGTAAAGTTTCGCGGTGTTTGGACTTCATTTGATATTGATTTTCTGCGATGTAAAAAAACAAGCAAAAAAACAGCAACTGGCACTGGGCACTGGGTCAATATGTTAGTCCCAAAAATGACATAAAGTTGCTATAAAATGGTTGTAAAACATCTAAGAATGATAAAATAACAGCATGAATACTTCATAAATTATAGATACGTTGGAGACATATCAATGGCCCGCGCTGTCCAAGGCCGCTGAGCCGCATATCTGGCCGAGCCAGACCGAGCGGCCACCCCAGCCCAGGACGCCGCCGCCACGCGCTCGCCGTCGGCCCGCGCCAGCCACCGCAAGGCGAAAGGATGGAGGGCCCCCCGCCGCCGCCAGCTTTGCTTGCCGACGGCGAGGAGGGAAGGGGCGGGACTGAGGGGAGGCGACTAGGGTTCCCACCCTCCCCCCCCCGGAAGTACATATCTGATGGAAACCATATATTCAATGGAAGCATGGAAACCTAATCCTGTGCCGTTGGATAAGGAGTGTGCGATGTGAGATGAGAAGACGGACGAATTGCAAATAGAACCCCGTAACCTTCCTGTACCTTGGGACAACATCCCTATGGAAGATGACTAGATGAGTCATCCCGTGCCTTCCCATGGAACTATCCTGATTCAGTTTTCTTCATCAATAACTAGGGTTAGGAGATGGTGGCTTCGCCCAGCACGAAGCACTCGTTCTGCGGAGGACCGACGACCGCAGCTAATTCCTTCTCTCCTCTCCGGTGGCCGGCCCACCATGCCAACCCAGCATGACGCCCTCGTTCCGCGCAGGGCGGGCGACCGGCGACCGGCGCCGATAATTCTTCTCCGGCCTTCTCTCCTCTCCGACGGCTGGCCCTACGCGCCAATACTCCTCTGAGCATTCTCCATCGGATTGGTATTGGATCTAGGTCTGAAGGTATAAAGATTTCTATTACATTGTTCGCTATTGCCTGGTCAAACATCACTCGTTTGCTTACGGAACCTGTGTGCGAATCGGTCTTAAAATACTGTAATCATAGGATGATGGTTCGCTGCCGGGACAGAGTCGTGCCAGTTTTCACATTTTCCAAATGGGGCCTAAATACTGAGGCGGCTAGAGGGGATCTTGGTTAGGGCCTGCCAGGTTTGCAAATGTAGTTGGTATGCGGACCACAAATTCAATGGATTCAACTGCTGATTGCCCCTAAGTCTAGGGTCCAGATTTTGGTCCTCAAGAAGTTGGTAAAGTCTAATTCATTTGGTGAATAAGTTTTATATTAATGCAGCAACAGGGAGATCCTATCATTCTAATTTGACAATATTGAATACTGTACACCATAATGGTGGTTCAAGGCATATTTATTAGTGTATAGTTGTTAAATTAAGGAAACCATTACTTCTTGTAGACTTGTGTGTTGGAAATATGAGCAATTTACCAAATGATTTTATTAACAGAAATACTAGATAAAGCATGACTAATATAGAAGAGATAAAACAAGTCATGTGTTCTGACAGAGAGAAGGTAAATAGCTTCTGCATATATGAACCGTAGCCTATCATATCTAAAGCAGATAGTATAGCAAGTAGCATATATGAAGTACAACCTAACATGTGTAGGACAAGGACTAGAACAAGGAACTACGGCAGAACCTTTAACAGGAAAGACAAGAACACGTACGGGACAGCAGCAGCAGAAGCGCTGGACTTGGGGTCGGTGTCCTCGCCTGCCATGTCGTCGAGGAGGTCGTGGACGTCGGGGAAGAAGTCGTCATCGGGGAAGTAGTCGTCGGTGACCGGATCGTCCATGATGAAGCAGCCAGTAGTCGCGCTGAGTGCTCCCCAAAAACCTTATCACCTTTCTCCCATACAGGACTCAAAAGGTGCGGTTTCGGAGGCCTACTGTCCCGACCTGCGGTGCACGCCGCAAGCCGGGATGGGGAAGATCGTAGCGGCAACGCAGTGCTCAGGAACTTTGTGGCGAGAGGATGGAGATCTTCTGGTGTGTCTCTCTGGAGAGGAGCGACCTCTCTTATATAGGCACAGGAGAAGGATGCGAAGAGGCTGCGACGGGAGGTGAAGCAACGAAGGGAGACGAAGCGAAGCTCCGTTCGAATTCAGTGTCCACTACAGAAAACGTTTCAACTCCCACGTGACCTTTCGTATACCCGTCGTGCGTGGCAAAAATTTAGACATCGGCTCGGCTCATTCCCGCAACCCGCAGCGCGTCGTGACGAGGCGTGGCGAGGCGGGCGGCGGAGGAGGAGCGCGCGTCGATGTCCCTCTTGTTCTCATGCTCATACATGTGGGGAAAGAACCTCCCTTATAAAGAGGTCCAACTCCCTCTAAACTAGCAATGTGAGACTAAACTTTTGTTCCACCTCTTGCCTTGCACAAATGGGCTGCGTGGGCCTCTAGGATTTATTAGGAATTTCTGAAACTGCTATTGGGCTAGGCCCAGAATAGACAAAATTCCAGCAATCCCCCACCAGATCCCAGAGGCACACAAAAATTTGCCTTTGGTTCCAAAACACTGTTTTATATACCGGTACTGCAATGGAGACTCTTAAGTTGAACTTCCACCTAGAACTCTATGCTACACTAGTAAGCAACTTGAACAGTGGACTGGGCCTTGAACTGCAAGTTTTCTGCGAATCTAGCTTCACATAAAGCCTTGACCGATATGTGGCTACCGTGGGTCTTCCCTGCGGGTGGAGGTTATGCGTCATACTCCGTGACCTTTCATGAGTTTACTAGAGAGAACCCTACTCTCATAGATTGCGACGTTTGACAATCAGACTCATATAGGTGTGTTCTTCAAAAGATGTTCTGCAGGATAACATCTCTGCTTAAATAAGCCACTTAGAACACATTAAGATATACATCAACCTGCCATGCAGATAAGGAGAGTATTGCATCTTCATGGAGTGGTATTGTGAATAATAAGGATACTCTCCTCTCAGTTGACCAACAGCTTGTCTTCCACATCTAATTCACGGGATCTCCGATCACAAAGAATAGGTTACCACTGTGAACAACTCATATTGTAGGTCTCATACCCATCTCCCTCGATGCATTATCTATCACATTACGTGATAGACCCTTAGTAAAAGGATCTGCCAGATTTTTAGATGTTTGGATATAATCCAATGCAATAACTCTGGAGTTTTTCATTTTTCTGACAGACTTTAACCTTCTCTGAACGTGTCTTGATGACTTCATGTTATCCTTTGAGCTGCTCACTTTCGTGATCACAGTTTGATTGTCGCAGTTCATAAGGATACCCGGTATAGGTTTCTCAACAACCGATAAGTCATTCAAGACCCGGCGAAGTCAATCTGCTTCAACCGTAGTTGTATCTAGTGCTGTGAGTTCTGCTTCCATTGTTGACCTCGTTAAGATGGTATGCTTGCAAGACTTCCAAGAAACAGCGCCACCTCCATGAGTGAATACATAACCGCTCGTGGCCTTTATCTCATCAGCATCTGAGATCCAGTTTGAGTCACTATACCCTTCAAGCACCTTTGGATGCCCGGTGTAGTGAATTCCATAATTTGCAGTGCCTTTCAAATAACGCAAAACTCTTTCTAGAGCTTTCCAATGCACATCTCCTGGTTTTGAAACAAACCGACTTAGTTTGCTAACAGCAAAAGAGATGTCAGGTCTTGTAGCACTGGCTAAGCACATAAGCGAGCCAATAATCTGAGAATACTTCAATTGGTCTCTAGCAATTCTTCGATTCTTTTGAAGCAACACACTAGCATCATATGGTGTTGGAGAGGGCTTGCAGTCACTATAGCCAAAGCGACTCAAGATCTTTTCCACATAGTGAGATTGAAGCAAAGTAATCCCACCATCATCGTCTCTCAACAACTTGATGTTCAGAATGACATCATCCACTCCTAAATCCTTCATCTCAAAACAACGAGATAGGAAATCCTTGACCTGCTTAATGACTTTCAGATTTGTTCCGAAAATCAGTATGTCATCAACATACAAGCACAGGATAACTTCCTCGCCCCCACCATGGCGATAGTACACACATTTGTCAGCTTCGTTCACAACAAAGCCTGGAGCTGTTAAAGTTCTTTCAAACTTCTCATGCCACTGTTTGGGTGCTTGCTTAAGTCCGTACAAAGACTTCAGCAATTTGCACACTTTCCCTTCCTGACCATCTAGTACAAACCCATCTGGTTGTTGTATATAAATTTCCTCGTCCAACTCTCCATTTAGGAAAGCAGTCTTAACATCCATTTGATGAACGAGAAGACCATGCGAGGCAGCTAGTGAAAGTAGAACTCGAATAGTGGTCAGTCGAGCCACAGGTGAGTAAGTATCAAAGAAGTCTTCACCTTCCTTTTGGGTATAACCCTTAGCCACGAGCCGAGACTTGTACTTTTCAACAGTACCATCAGGCCTAAGCTTCTTCTTGAATACCCATTTGCATCCTATAGGTTTGCACCCATAAGGACGATCAGTTATCTCCCAAGTTTCATTTGCCAAGATGGAATCCATCTCGCTACGAACCGCTTCCTTCCAGTAGTCAGCATCTTCAGATGTATAGGCCTCTGAAATAGAACTGGGAGTGTCATCTATGAGATACACAAGAAAATCATCACCAAAGGACTTTGCAGTCCTCTGTCTCTTGCTCCTGGTAGGAACTTCATTGTTCTCCTCCACAGGACTTTCGAAGTGTTCCATCGAAATGGTAGGTTTGGTAATTGTAACTGGTTCCTGATTCGATGAACTAGGCATCTCCTGATTAGATGAGGTAGCCGTATCCTTCATGGGAAAGATATCTTCAAAGAAAGTCGCATCATTCGACTCCATGATCATACCGACATGCATGTCAGGTACCTTAGATTTTACAACCAAGAATATATAGCCAATGCTATGAAAAGCATATCCCAGGAAAACACAATCCACAGTCTTTGGTCCAAGCTTCTGCTTCTTTGGAATTGGAACATTGACTTTCGCCAAACAACCCCATGTTCACAGATAAGAGAGTTTTAACCTTTTCTTCTCCCATTCCTCGAATGGAGTTATCTCTTTGTTCTTTGTGGGGACTCGGTTCAGGACATGACATGCTGTCAATATCGCCTCCCCCCACCATGCCTTGGAGAGACCCGATGTATCTAACATGGCGTTAACCAAATCAGTTAGAGTACGGTTCTTTCTTTCGGCCACCCCATTTGACTGAGGTGAGTAGGGAGGAGTCCTCTCATGGATTATACCATGTTCCGCACAAAAAGCATCAAACTCATTGGAAAAATACTCTCCACCACGGTCGGACCTAAGCCTCTTGATTTTTCGATCAAGTTGGTTTTCCACTTCAGCTTTGTAGATCTTGAAAAAGTTCAAAGCCTCATCCTTAGATTTCAGAAGATACACACGGCAGTATCTAGTGGAGTCATCAATTAACGTCATGAAATATTTCTTTCCACCTTTTGTCAACACACCATTCATTTCACATAGATCTGAATGTATGAGCTCTAGTGGTGCAAGATTTCTTATTTCCGCAGTCGTGTGAGACTTATGAGGTTGCTTAGCTTGCACACACACTTGACACTTAGATCCCTTGACGATGGTGAAACTAGGGATTAAGTTCAACTTTGCTAGTCGTGACATGCAACCAAAGTTAACATGACAAAGACGTGAATGCCACACATTGGATTAACTATTGTTGCAAATATGATTAACAACTTTATTGCAAACGTCTAATAAGGATAAACGAAACAAGCCTCCTGACTCATAGCCTTTACCAACAAAGGTTCCATACTTGGATATTACAAATTTATTCGACTCAAAGACAAGCTTGTAGCCATCTCTACACAGAAGAGATCCGCTAACAAGATTTTTATTGACGGAGGGGACATAATGCACGTTCTTTAGCCGCATGATCTTCCCCGAAGTAAACTTCAGATCGACCGTGCCAACACCACGAACAGAAGCACTTGAACCGTTGCCCATCAGCACGGTTGAAGTCCCTGCGGTCTGATAAGACGAAAACATGGAAATATCACCACATACATGCACATTAGCACCCGTGTCAATCAACCAGTCAGGAGAATGACATACTGAAAGAATAGTGGGAAATATACCATACCCAGCATCCTTCATATCAGTGTCTCCAATGACAACATTAGCGGTCTTGCCGCCTTTCCCAGGATTACGCTTGTCATAGCGATTAGGGCAACTAGGAGCCCAATGATCAGGATCCCCACACACATGACAAGCCCTTTCTTCTTGCCATTCTTCTTCTTGAAGTTCGTGTGTTGCACAGCCTTGTTCTTCCCATCAAACTTTGCTTTACCATCAAACTTGCCCTTGTTCTTGAACTTGTGGGGCTGGAAGTTCTGCTTCTGTACCACATTGGCACTAGATCCTCCCTCAATACCTCGAGCACGTGTGTCCTTTGCTCTCGCCTTTTCTTCCACATCAAGAGTGCCAATGAGATCCGGGACGGAAAACTCCTGCCTCTTATGCTTCAGCAAGGTAGCAAAGTTCCTCCATGAAGGAGGAAGCTTAGTGATGATACCTCCGGCAACAAACTTGTCCGGTAGCATACAACTGAAGTGCTCAAGTTCTCTAGCAAATGACTGTATCTCATGAGCTTGCTCAACCACGGAGCGCTCTTCAGTCATCCTGTAATCATAGAATTGCTCCATGATGTACAGCTCAGTGCCAGCATCTGAGACCCCAAACTTGGCCTCGAGTGCATCCCACATATCTTTTCCATTATCAATTGACGCATAAGCATCAACTATGTTCTCACCAAGAACACTCAAGAGAGCAGCCTTAAACAAAGTATCCATTTTCTGAAAAGCTTGTGCCTGTTGAGCATCAAGCTCTCCTTCAGGTTTGCCGAGAGTGGCGTCATAGCAACTCATAGTTTGAAACCATACGACTGCTCTCACGCGCCACCTCTTATAGTGGATACCCTCAAACATAGGAGGTCTCATGGAAGCAGAAAAACCACTTGGGGTAAATTGCCTATAATAAGGTTTTTGGATTGTTGGAAATATGAGCAATTAACCAAATGATTTTATTAACAGAAATACTAGATAAAGCATGACTAATATAGAAGAGATAAAACAAGTCATGTGTTCTGACAGAGAGAAGGTAAATAGCTTCTGCATATATGAACCGTAGCCTATCATATCTAAAGCAGATAGTATAGCAAGTAGCATATATGAAGTACAACCTAACATGTGTAGGGCAAGGACTAGAACAAGGAACTATGGCAGAACCTTTAACAGGAAAGACAAGAACACGTACGGGACAGCAGCAGCAGAAGCGCTGGACTTGGGGTCGGTGTCCTCGCCTGCCATGTCGTCGAGGAGGTCGTGGATGTCGGGGAAGAAGTCGTCGTTGGGGAAGTAGTCGTCGGCGACCGGATCGTCCGTGATGAAGCAGCCAGTAGTCGCGCTGAGCGCTCCCCAAAAACCTTATCACCCTTCTCCCGTACAGGACTCAAAAGGTGCGGTTTCGGAGGCCTACTGTCCCGACCTGCGGTGCACGCCGCAAGCTGGGATGGGGAAGATCGTAGCAGCAGCGCAGTGCTCAGGAACTTTGTGGCGAGAGGAAGGAGATCTTCTGGTGTGTCTCTCTGGAGAGGAGAGACCTCTCTTATATAGGTACAGGAGAAGGACGCGAAGAGGCTGCGACGGGAGGTGAAGCAACGAAGGGAGACGAAGCGAAGCTCCGTTCGAATTCAGTGTCCACTACAGAAAACGTTTCAACTCCCACATGACCTTTCGTATACCCGTCGTGCATGGCAAAATTTTAGACATCGGCTCGGCTCATTCCCGCAACCCGCGGCGCGTCGTGACGAGGCATGGCGTGGCGAGGCGGGCGGCGGAGGAGGAGCGCGCGTGGATGTCCCTCTTGTTCTCATGCTCATACATGTGGGGAAAGAACCTCCCTTATAAAGAGGTCCAACTCCCTCTAAACTAGCAATGTGGGACTAAACTTTTGTTTCACCTCTTCCCTTGCACAAATGGGCTGCGTGGGCCTCTAGGATTTATTAGGAATTTCTGAAACTGCTATTGGGCTAGGCCCAAAATAGACAAAATTCCAGCAATCCCCCACCAGATCCCAGAGGCACACAAAAATTTGCCTTTGGTTCCAAAACACTGTTTTATATACCAGTACTGCAGTGGAGACTCTTAAGTTGAACTTCCACCTAGAACTCTATGCTACACTAGTAAGCAACTTGAACAGTGGACTGGGCCTTGAGCTACAAGTTTTCTGCGAATCTAGCTTCACATAAAGCCTTGACCGATACGTGGCTACCGTGGGTCTTCCCCGCGGGTGGAGCTTATGCGTCATAGTCCATGACCTTTCATGAGTTTACTAGAGAGAACCCTACTCTCATAGATTGCAACGTTTGACAATCATACTCATATTGGTGTGTTCTTCAAAAGATGTTCTGCAGGATAACATCTCTGCTTAAATAAGCCACTTAGAACACATTAAGATATACATCAACCTGCCATGCAGATAAGGAGAGTATTGCATCTTCATGGAGTGGTATTGTGAATAATAAGGATACTCTCCTCTCAGTTGACCAACAGCTTGTCTTCCACATCTAATTCACGGGATCTCCGATCACAAAGAATAGGTTACCACTGTGAACAACTCATATTGTGGGTCTCATACCCATCTCCCTCGATGCATTATCTATCACATTACGTGATAGACCCTTAGTAAAAGGATCTGCCAGATTTTTAGACGTTTGGATATAATCCAATGCAATAACTCCGGTGTTTTTCATTTTTCTGACAGACTTTAACCTTCTCTGAACGTGTCTTGATGACTTCATGTTATCCTTTGAGCTGCTCACTTTCGTGATCACAGTTTGATTATCGCAGTTCATAAGGATACCCGGTACAGGTTTCTCAACAACCGGTAAGTCATTCAAGAGCCGGCGAAGCCAATCTGCTTCAACCATAGCTGTATCTAGTGCTCTGAGTTCTGCTTCCATTGTTGACCTCGTTAAGATGGTCTGCTTGCAAGACTTCCAAGAAACAGCGCCACCTCCATGAGTGAATACATAACCGCTCGTGGCCTTTATCTCATCAGCATCTGAGATCCAGTTTGAGTCACTATACCCTTCAAGCACCTTTGGATGCCCGGTGTAGTGAATTCCATAATTTGCAGTGCCTTTCAAATAACGCAAAACTCTTTCTAGAGTTTTCCAATGCACATCTCCTGGTTTTGAAACAAACCGACTTAGTTTGCTAACAGCAAAAGAGATGTTAGGTCTTGTAGCACTAGCTAAGCACATAAGCGAGCCAATAATCTGAGAATACTTCAATTGGTCTCTAGCAATTCTTCGATTCTTTCGAAGCAACACACTAGCATCATATGGTGTTGGAGAGGGCTTGCAGTCACTATAGCCAAAGCGACTCAAGATCTTTTCCACATAGTGAGATTGAAGCAAAGTAATCCCACCATCATCGTCTCTCAACAACTTGATGTTCAGAATGACATCATCCACTCCTAAATCCATCATCTCAAAACAACGAGATAGGAAATCCTTGACCTGCTTAATGACTTTCAGATTTGTTCCGAAAATCAGTATGCCATCAACATACAAGCACAGGATAACTTCCTCGCCCCCACCATGGCGATAGTACACACATTTGTCAGCTTCGTTCACAACAAAGCCTGGAGCTGTTAAAGTTCTTTCAAACTTCTCATGCCACTGTTTGGGTGCTTGCTTAAGTCTGTACAAAGACTTCAGCAATTTGCACACTTTCCCTTCCTGACCATCTAGTACAAACCCATCTGGTTATTCCATATAAATTTCCTCGTCCAACTCTCCATTTAGGAAAGCAGTCTTAACATCCATTTGATGAACGAGAAGACCATGCGAGGCAGCTAGTGAAAGTAGAACTCGAATAGTGGTCAGTCGAGCCATAGGTGAGTAAGTATCAAAGAAGTCTTCACCTTCCTTTTGGGTATAACCCTTAGCCATGAGCCGAGCCTTGTACTTTTCAATAGTACCATCAGGCCTAAGCTTCTTCTTGAATACCCATTTGCATCCTATAGGTTTGCACCCATAAGGACGATCAATTATCTCCCAAGATTCATTTGCCAAGATGGAATCCATCTCCCTACGAACCGCTTCCTTCCAGTAGTCAGCATCTTCAGATGTATAGGCCTCTGAAATAGAACTGGGAGTGTCATCTATGAGATACACAAGAAAATCATCACCAACGGACTTTGCAGTCCTCTATCTCTTGGAACTGTTATATGTGGTTGCGTGTTCCGTATGATGTCTAGTTTGTATTGCTTTTGATTTTGTTGAATTGCATCTGCTTAGTTTACAACTTATACCTGCAACGATCACTTACCCATAAGACAAATTTAACTTGGAAGTGTGACGTTGGTTGCATCTTGTATTGTTTTCTAAATTGTACTGCTTCCAATGTCTTGAAATGGCACTTATGACGAGACACTTTTTACCTAATAGAGTGATATTGGGTGCACGTTCATATAGTGACTAGCTTTCATTTCTTCTAATTTTGTTGAAATGTCTTCTGCTTACTGTTGTTCATACATATTTCATCCTACTATTATATGTGTGAATATGCAATGCTGTCTTTTTTTTGAATATATTCCATCCTCCTATCCTGCGCTTGCCTTACATCAAAGTAGTGTTATCATGCATCAACTAGTTATGCAGAGCTAATTTTATTCATCTTCTTGTGGTTTTGACTTCATAAGGCAATATCAGAAAATAGGAAGGAAAATAGTAAGTTAGGGGATGTTGGTGGTCCTCCGGACAGATGCAAACAGAGATTTTCTAGATTTGCCACTACTACTGCTAATGAAGTTGAAGTCCCAAGTCTACATGATGAGTTCATCTCCCGTACTCCACCATCGCAAGTGCTTGCTCTAAGTTGATAGTGTGATAATTGGTTTCATGTTGCATACGTTGTCTAGCTTGTATTTCTTCTATTTTGATTAAATTGCACCTGCTGAGTTTATACGTTATACATGTGCATATGACATGCCTTTCTGTGTCTAGAATACACTGTATCTATTTATCATACCATGTTCTTACATCAAAGTACTGCTGTTGTGTATCCCGCATCAGTCACTCATGATTGGACGCTTTTAACATGGCAATTTGATAGTGGTTGCATCTTGCATTGATTTCTACGTTGTACTGCTTCTAATTTTTCGAAATGCCACTTATGACAAGACACTAACTTGGCAGGGTGATATTGGTCGCATCTTTCATATGGTATCTAGCTTGCATTACTTCTATTTTCTTGAAAATCCTTCTACTTAGTTTACATATCGTAGATGTGAATATGCCACGTCATCCTGTTTTCTTACATATTCCATCCTCATACTGTTGCCTTACACCAAAGTATTGCTTGTCTGTATCATGCATCAATGAGTTCTGGAGAGTGATTTTATTCTTTTGTGTTGTGGGTACGGCTTGACATGGCAAAGTCAAAAAAGAGTAAGGAAAAGAATATAGTAGGGAATGGTATTACTCGTCGGGTGAAACGGAAAAGGATCTGCCCTCGAGATTCTGCTGGTACTTATAATGCAGTAGAAGGTCCAAGTGCACCGACTAAATCTACAAACACAGTATCATCTGCTCCAGAAGCTGTAGCGTCCGCTTCAACTATACCAGCATCTCAACGAGTTACTCGTTCGTTTGCTCCGGAACTGGCCAGTTCCCAAGCTGCCTTCACAGCTAACACTACTTCCGAAGCACTGCTGACACAACAGGACTTGGCAAGATCAGATGAACCTCATGAGCATCAACACCAAGACGGTACCTGGCTGGGTCAAGTTGCAGTTGCATGCTCCTTTATATGTACTCTCACAGTTTGATGTGCACTAACACTTTCTATATTCGTTGTTGAACTAGCACCACGACACAAGCGGAAACAGACATCAGGGATAATGCTTGATAGATTAACAAAATCTAAAGGAGGAAGAATGGAGATCCATTTTGAGGCAGGTTTAAAAAGGCCACGTGATGTTACAGAGTCAGACAAGTTAGTATCAGAGGCAGTTGTTGCCGTTAGGTGTCATGCATGTATCCTCCCAACATGGATCCAATATATGAATGAGAAAGACAATACCCAGTTTAACACCTTCCTTGACCATTTATCCGTAAGTAATGTTATTCATCGCAATTCGTAATATTGTTTTGCTCTATCTCAGACTTTCTAGCTTCCTCCTAATAAGACTCACATTCTTTTTTCAACAGATGAGGTTTAAATTGGATCCGAAAGTTGATGCAACTAAACAAGCATGCACTCATATTTTTCAGTCTGCTCTGCGACAATATCGGTGCCACCTTAGAAAATCTCACTTTGAAGGCAAGGCTAACAACAATGAAATCGCCCAAACATCTCCAGTGGAATATATTACAAATGAAGACTGGACAGCCCTTGTTAAACACTGGTCTGATCCAAAGTATCAGGTAGGGTATATATATTTGATCAGACCACATATTGAACTTGTATTTATGTATGTGCCTTACAAGTGTATCTTCTTCTAGGTCAACTGTTTGAAGAACAAGACCAACCGTTCTAAAGTGAAATTCCAACAAACAATATGATCTCGTAGCTGTATTGCACACTGTGAGGCTCTTATAAATAGCTGCTAGTTTCTTCTTTTTTCTGTGCCATATTATCGTATCTATATTGACTTGTTTCAAATATAGAGGAAAGCCCGTGCAGACTAAAAAGAACATGATTTGAATGCAGTGCAAATCTTCAAGGATTACCACACCAGCAAGATAAACGGCATGAGCAATCCAATTCAAGCTGTTGTTGTAAGTCCTTACTTCTCCTGCCTTTGAACTGATTGGTACTGTGATGTGTTCATTTAACTACTTGGTTTGCAGCCATTGTCAATTACTCTATTCAATTTTATACACAAGTGTCTTAACGTATCATTTCACCTTACATGGTTTAAAAGAGATGAAGAATATTCTTTTGGTCTTGATCTATAATATAGTTGTGATGTTCACGTGCGCTCACAATGATACAATAGCCTATTTGTTTTATATCTGTTTGCCCATGATATGAATGATGCCATACTATGTCCATCCTACTTTAAACCATGTCTCTTTATCTTTAGATGTCAACGAATGTGAGGAAATAGACAATACAGTAGGCATGCTACATGGACATATGTTCTGAAAGTGATTTTATTATGTAGTTGGCACTACAATACATGTTAATGTATTACATTAGTTCACCAAAATAAGTTATGTATAAACGTGAAACCTACTTTGTTTGTTTTTGTCTCATTAGTAACTTATCTGGTACACTAATCTACAACTTCAAACTTTCAGCAAATTATGGAACAAATAATTCAACAGCCACAACCACCTGAAGGTGACGAGGCTACCACAGGCACAATGTCACCTCTTGCTGCAGTGCGTTAGTATCTCTCTGCTAACAGTGCAAAAAGCACCTTTCTGCGTAATTTTAGGTTAGTTGTCAAGGTAATCTCGTTCAAATCGCCTACTGAACAAAATCTTCCGACTAGACAGAGTGATATATCTGTGCTCCACACAAGTACAACCCCTAATGGACGTCGTTTCGGAAACAAAAATAGTGGTTGACAAATGTCGTCAAGATATGAATGGTTTTGAAACCAGACTATCAGACATTTGCTTCGTTGTTAAAGAGCAATGGCCAAAAAAAGGGGAAGATCATGCTACTCCATCAGATTTTACAGCCTGAAACATTAGCACTCAGGTCAAATGATCTGTGCTTCTATACATCTGATGGTGCTTTTATCTGCAAGGGCTGTAAACTTTATGCCGACATGCCTTTTGTTATATGGTTGGAATTTTTTGTTGTTGTGATACAATAGTTATGATGCTGCCAAGGGCTGTGGTAATTACGACGCTATTTTGTATAGTTTAGGATTATCTTAGTAATGTATTCGGCCGAAAGGTTCGTAGGAGTCCAACATGCCAACATTCGTCGGGTCCATTCCAATTGGACTAAAAACGATTATGGGCCGTAATTTGCATGTAGCCCACTAAAAATATCTGGGTCTAAATCAGCATAAGCTTTCAAATTTTCCTGGTAGACATGTGCCCATAGCGAGCCTTTAATAGACCTAAACATAATTTAGGCCCTTAGTAACAATAGGCCATTTACAGGTCTAAATATCTTGAGCCCATAAAAAACATGAGCCTTTAATAGGCCAAAAGTGAGATTGTGCCCTAATTGTGCCAAATAACTCACTGGTCATTAGCAGGACGAAATGGTGGCCCATTTACAATGCAGATCGTTCACATGCCGAAATTTAGACGGGCCATAAATGCGTCGACCTACGACACGGGCCTTTAACAGGCCGAAAGTTCGGTCGGGCTTGATTAGTGTCAGTTTTACATGGGTCGTTAATAGGCCCGATGTGACGTTGGGTCACATATGGCCAAGGATTTCGTCCAACGTTAACAGGCCAAAAATCACAACAGGCTGAAAGTGGCCCAAATCTATAGTGGCCTCTAACAGGCTGAATGTCAGACATGGCCGAATATGACCCAAAATCTTTCACGGTCGTTTATGGGCCGAAAGTTTCAATGGCCTATAAATAGGCCCAAATGAAGCAGGACCTTTAACAGGTCGAAAACACACCGGGCCGTAATTCAGCCCAAATACTTACCCGGACTATTAACGGGCCAGAAGTGACCATGGGCTGCCATGATGACAAGTTTAGGACGGGCCGTTGACGGGATGATTTGACACCAGCCGTACGAGCCTTAACTGAGAATGTTGGGCCTTTAGCTGGGCCGGCCCATTATGGTCTGCAAAACCTTGTAGGCCTTTAGCTGGGCTGGCCCATTATGGTTCGCAAAATTTTGTGGGCCTTTAGTTCGGCCGTCCCACTTAATCTTTATAGGTCACTTTTGGGTCGGTCCACGTGTCAACATATCATAGGCACATCTCGCCCATTGGATGAGTGACACATGTGCCAACGCGGAGCTAACACGTGATTCCCTCGGCCAATGAGAATTTTACACGTGGAAAATCGGCATTAGTCGTGGCTGTTAGCGGGTTATCGAATCCGAAACTGGACCTGATAGCTTAACGGCGACCCGTTACGGTGGATGCCACGTGTCGGTCACCCTTGACGAAAGCACTTCCATGACGCGGCATTTATCATCATGGAAGTGCACACTTCCATGATGATAATTTTGGTAATGTCATGGAACACTTGTACGACAACACATGTATGACTATCTTGATTCTGTCATGAAATCGTCATGGATGTACTTGCATGACAGAAAACGTGACCTACTGTGACAAACATGTATCATCACGGAAGTATTTTTTTTAGTGGCTATCCCTCTTGGGGGCGTTGTCGAGGAGTTTAGGTGTGCTAGGTTGTAGTGTGAGGGTGTTTACTTCCTTTGATACTTGTTGTTGGTAGCATAATCGCGCGTGTTGTGAGTGTGCCGGATATCTCCAAATCGACTTTGGAAGAGGGCTACCTCACCATCATGTATCGTTCAGTTTGTAATTCTTTGATTGTTGCTATATCTTTCTTTCTTCTCCTGGGCGCTGAGGTACAAAGGGGTTGCGGGAGATGAACAATTAGGAAGAAAACGGAGTGCTATCCGTTCGAATGGTGGGAACGAGCTTTGCATTGGAGCCAAAATGGCATGGAATTGGCCATGTGTTTCCAATACGAATTCAGTATACAGCCAAACATCCGTACTGAGATCAGATGATTATCAATTCAATTTCTTGGGCTTCAATGAAGGCATTTAAATGCAATATTATATGTATTGTAACCCGTAGCAATACACGGGCATTCTACTATATGGTGGTAGTAGATGGATTCAGCGTCCAGCCAAACGTCTGTATTGACGCTAGATGATTACAAAATCCATTTTCTGGGCTCCAATGAAGGCATCCAAATGCAGTGTTCTTGTAATTAAAGCTTGTATGTTTTGTGCGCTGACTGGCTAGGATATACAGAGGATGAGAATATGTCGATGTCGAATTTCCTCGCCAGGGGGCTCTTGCATTCGTGCCCCACGTGCGGTAACTGCCAACATATTATTTATTTCATAGTATGAATCATCAGATCATTTCCCCAATTTTACACATTGGTCGGAGTTCAGATCAAAGCCCACAAATCCCCAAATTCTTGTCATGTTCATTGGGACCCGGGTAAGCTCTAAAATCCACTATTGTACAGTTTTATTGATCCGATGGTATATTCACATTTATTGGAGTATATATACTCCCTCTGGTCCATTTTACTCCACATATAAGTTTCGTCTAAAGTCAAATTTAGTAAAGTTTGACCAACTTTATTGAAAAGATAACAACATTCTAATACGAAACCAATATAATTAGTTGTGTCATCAATTTAATTTTCATAATGTATAACTTTAGTATTTTAGTATTATAGATGTTGATATTGTTTCATACAAACAAGTTCAAACTTTACGGAGTTTGACTTAAGACAAATCTTATACGCCGAGTAAAAAGGACTTGAGCGAGTACATACATGAGCTGGATGCTAAATTTGTAGGAGCATGTGCAAAAACTTGAGGTTGTTCAATCAGGGCCTTTCCGGAGAGCCTATGTGCACAGGTCCTATGAGCTAAGTACTATCCATCTGAATCCATTATTGACACAGTCTTCACAGGGAATGGTTCGTCGACATGGGCAGCCATTGAATATGGGTTAGAGCTAGCTAAGCAGGGGTGCATCTGGCGTGTTGGTACTGAAGAAAACATACACATATGGTGGGATCCTTGGATCCCAAGGGAACCCTCCTTTAGGCCGATCACACAAAAACATCGATGCAGACCAAAATGGGTGGCAGATCTCCTGAATGTCGATGGCTCTTGAAATACGTCGATTCTCACGCAACATTTCCTTCTAGTAGATGTCTTCGAGAACCTGTGTAACTACATTTTTGTGTAATTATTTGAAACACAAGTTCATCTCACCTCAAGGGCTTCTTTGCAAATCGCATAAAACCTCGCCTAATTTGTTTGTAATTATTTGAGGACAAACATTTAAGAAGGGTTTCTTTGCAAACCGCAACATGTGGTTTGCATGTAGTTTTTCGCAAAAGAATGGAGCATGGGGAAGAGTTGACTAAGGCAAGGGCTAGGCAGAACTGAGTTTTACTTATGGACAGAACAGTAGGAAGCAGAAAAATAGTTGTTGTAAAGCTTGAGGCCTTGAAGAATCGATATTGTTTCAACAGATAACAGTATATAGCTGATAGCTTAACGGCGACCCGTTACGGTGGATGCCACGTGTCGGTCACCCTTGACGAAAGCACTTCCATGACGCAGCATTTATCATCATGGAAGTACACACTTCCATGATGATAATTTTGGTAATGTCATGGAACACTTCTACGACAACACATGTATGACTATCTTGATTCTGTCATGAAATCGTCATGGATGTACTTGCATGACAGAAAACGTGACCTACTGTGACAAACATGTATCATCACGGAAGTGTTTTTTTGTAGTGGCTATCCCTCTTGGGGGCGTTGTCGAGGAGTTTAGGTGTGCTAGGTTGTAGTGTGAGGGTGTTTACTTCCTTTGATACTTGTTGTTGGTAGCATAATCGCGCGTGTTGTGAGTGTGCCGGATATCTCCAAATCGACTTTGGAAGAGGGCTACCTCACCATCATGTATCGTTCAGTTTGTACTTCTTTGATTGTTGCTATATCTTTCTTTCTTCTCCTGGGCGCTGAGGTACAAAGGGGTTGCCGGAGATGAACAATTAGGAAGAAAACGGAGTGCTATCCGTTCGAATGGTGGGAACGAGCTTTGCATTGGAGCCAAAACGGCATGGAATTGGCCATGTGTTTCCAATACGAATTCAGTATACAGCCAAACATCCGTACTGAGATCAGATGATTATCAATTCAATTTCTTGGGCTTCAATGAAGGCATTTAAATGCAATATTATATGTATTGTAACCCGTAGCAATACACGGGCATTCTACTATATGGTGGTAGTAGATGGATTCAGCGTCCAGCCAAACGTCTGTATTGACGCTAGATGATTACAAAATCCATTTTCTGGGCTCCAATGAAGGCATCCAAATGCAGTGTTCTTGTAATTAAAGCTTGTATGTTTTGTGCGCTGACTGGCTAGGATATACAGAGGATGAGAATATGTCGATGTCGAATTTCCTCGCCAGGGGGCTCTTGCATTCGTGCCCCACGTGCGGTAACTGCCAACATATTATTTATTTCATAGTATGAATCATCAGATCATTTCCCCAATTTTACACATTGGTCGGAGTTCAGATCAAAGCCCACAAATCCCCAAATTCTTGTCATGTTCATTGGGACCCGGGTAAGCTCTAAAATCCACTATTGTACAGTTTTATTGATCCGATGGTATATTCACATTTATTGGAGTATATATACTCCCTCTGGTCCATTTTACTCCACATATAAGTTTCGTCTAAAGTCAAATTTAGTAAAGTTTGACCAACTTTATTGAAAAGATAACAACATTCTAATACGAAACCAATATAATTAGTTGTGTCATCAATTTAATTTTCATAATGTATAACTTTAGTATTTTAGTATTATAGATGTTGATATTGTTTCATACAAACAAGTTCAAACTTTACGGAGTTTGACTTAAGACAAATCTTATACGCCGAGTAAAAAGGACTTGAGCGAGTACATACATGAGCTGGATGCTAAATTTGTAGGAGCATGTGCAAAAACTTGAGGTTGTTCAATCAGGGCCTTTCCGGAGAGCCTATGTGCACAGGTCCTATGAGCTAAGTACTATCCATCTGAATCCATTATTGACACAGTCTTCACAGGGAATGGTTCGTCGACATGGGCAGCCATTGAATATGGGTTAGAGCTAGCTAAGCAGGGGTGCATCTGGCGTGTTGGTACTGAAGAAAACATACACATATGGTGGGATCCTTGGATCCCAAGGGAACCCTCCTTTAGGCCGATCACACAAAAACATCGATGCAGACCAAAATGGGTGGCAGATCTCCTGAATGTCGATGGCTCTTGAAATACGTCGATTCTCACGCAACATTTCCTTCTAGTAGATGTCTTCGAGAACCTGTGTAACTACATTTTTGTGTAATTATTTGAAACACAAGTTCATCTCACCTCAAGGGCTTCTTTCCAAATCGCATAAAACCTCGCCTAATTTGTTTGTAATTATTTGAGGCAAACATTTAAGAAGGGTTTCTTTGCAAACCGCAACATGTGGTTTGCATGTAGTTTTTCGCAAAAGAATGGAGCATGGGGAAGAGTTGACTAAGGCAAGGGCTAGGCAGAACTGAGTTTTACTTATGGACAGAACAGTAGGAAGCAGAAAAATAGTTGTTGTAAAGCTTGAGGCCTTGAAGAATCGATATTGTTTCAACAGATAACAGTATATAGCTGATAGCTTAACGGCGACCCGTTACGGTGGATGCCACGTGTCGGTCACCCTTGACGAAAGCACTTCCATGACGCGGCATTTATCATCATGGAAGTGCACACTTCCATGATGATAATTTTGGTAATGTCATGGAACACTTGTACGACAACACATGTATGACTATCTTGATTCTGTCATGAAATCGTCATGGATGTACTTGCATGACAGAAAACGTGACCTACTGTGACAAACATGTATCATCACGGAAGTGTTTTTTTGTAGTGGCTATCCCTCTTGGGGGCGTTGTCGAGGAGTTTAGGTGTGCTAGGTTGTAGTGTGAGGGTGTTTACTTCCTTTGATACTTGTTGTTGGTAGCATAATCGCGCGTGTTGTGAGTGTGCCGGATATCTCCAAATCGACTTTGGAAGAGGGCTACCTCACCATCATGTATCGTTCAGTTTGTACTTCTTTGATTGTTGCTATATCTTTCTTTCTTCTCCTGGGCGCTGAGGTACAAAGGGGTTGCCGGAGATGAACAATTAGGAAGAAAACGGAGTGCTATCCGTTCGAATGGTGGGAACGAGCTTTGCATTGGAGCCAAAACGGCATGGAATTGGCCATGTGTTTCCAATACGAATTCAGTATACAGCCAAACATCCGTACTGAGATCAGATGATTATCAATTCAATTTCTTGGGCTTCAATGAAGGCATTTAAATGCAATATTATATGTATTGTAACCCGTAGCAATACACGGGCATTCTACTATATGGTGGTAGTAGATGGATTCAGCGTCCAGCCAAACGTCTGTATTGACGCTAGATGATTACAAAATCCATTTTCTGGGCTCCAATGAAGGCATCCAAATGCAGTGTTCTTGTAATTAAAGCTTGTATGTTTTGTGCGCTGACTGGCTAGGATATACAGAGGATGAGAATATGTCGATGTCGAATTTCCTCGCCAGGGGGCTCTTGCATTCGTGCCCCACGTGCGGTAACTGCCAACATATTATTTATTTCATAGTATGAATCATCAGATCATTTCCCCAATTTTACACATTGGTCGGAGTTCAGATCAAAGCCCACAAATCCCCAAATTCTTGTCATGTTCATTGGGACCCGGGTAAGCTCTAAAATCCACTATTGTACAGTTTTATTGATCCGATGGTATATTCACATTTATTGGAGTATATATACTCCCTCTGGTCCATTTTACTCCACATATAAGTTTCGTCTAAAGTCAAATTTAGTAAAGTTTGACCAACTTTATTGAAAAGATAACAACATTCTAATACGAAACCAATATAATTAGTTGTGTCATCAATTTAATTTTCATAATGTATAACTTTAGTATTTTAGTATTATAGATGTTGATATTGTTTCATACAAACAAGTTCAAACTTTACGGAGTTTGACTTAAGACAAATCTTATACGCCGAGTAAAAAGGACTTGAGCGAGTACATACATGAGCTGGATGCTAAATTTGTAGGAGCATGTGCAAAAACTTGAGGTTGTTCAATCAGGGCCTTTCCGGAGAGCCTATGTGCACAGGTCCTATGAGCTAAGTACTATCCATCTGAATCCATTATTGACACAGTCTTCACAGGGAATGGTTCGTCGACATGGGCAGCCATTGAATATGGGTTAGAGCTAGCTAAGCAGGGGTGCATCTGGCGTGTTGGTACTGAAGAAAACATACACATATGGTGGGATCCTTGGATCCCAAGGGAACCCTCCTTTAGGCCGATCACACAAAAACATCGATGCAGACCAAAATGGGTGGCAGATCTCCTGAATGTCGATGGCTCTTGAAATACGTCGATTCTCACGCAACATTTCCTTCTAGTAGATGTCTTCGAGAACCTGTGTAACTACATTTTTGTGTAATTATTTGAAACACAAGTTCATCTCACCTCAAGGGCTTCTTTCCAAATCGCATAAAACCTCGCCTAATTTGTTTGTAATTATTTGAGGCAAACATTTAAGAAGGGTTTCTTTGCAAACCGCAACATGTGGTTTGCATGTAGTTTTTCGCAAAAGAATGGAGCATGGGGAAGAGTTGACTAAGGCAAGGGCTAGGCAGAACTGAGTTTTACTTATGGACAGAACAGTAGGAAGCAGAAAAATAGTTGTTGTAAAGCTTGAGGCCTTGAAGAATCGATATTGTTTCAACAGATAACAGTATATAGCTGATAGCTTAACGGCGACCCGTTACGGTGGATGCCACGTGTCGGTCACCCTTGACGAAAGCACTTCCATGACGCGGCATTTATCATCATGGAAGTGCACACTTCCATGATGATAATTTTGGTAATGTCATGGAACACTTCTACGACAACACATGTATGACTATCTTGATTCTGTCATGAAATCGTCATGGATGTACTTGCATGACAGAAAACGTGACCTACTGTGACAAACATGTATCATCACGGAAGTGTTTTTTTGTAGTGGCTATCCCTCTTGGGGGCGTTGTCGAGGAGTTTAGGTGTGCTAGGTTGTAGTGTGAGGGTGTTTACTTCCTTTGATACTTGTTGTTGGTAGCATAATCGCGCGTGTTGTGAGTGTGCCGGATATCTCCAAATCGACTTTGGAAGAGGGCTACCTCACCATCATGTATCGTTCAGTTTGTACTTCTTTGATTGTTGCTATATCTTTCTTTCTTCTCCTGGGCGCTGAGGTACAAAGGGGTTGCCGGAGATGAACAATTAGGAAGAAAACGGAGTGCTATCCGTTCGAATGGTGGGAACGAGCTTTGCATTGGAGCCAAAACGGCATGGAATTGGCCATGTGTTTCCAATACGAATTCAGTATACAGCCAAACATCCGTACTGAGATCAGATGATTATCAATTCAATTTCTTGGGCTTCAATGAAGGCATTTAAATGCAATATTATATGTATTGTAACCCGTAGCAATACACGGGCATTCTACTATATGGTGGTAGTAGATGGATTCAGCGTCCAGCCAAACGTCTGTATTGACGCTAGATGATTACAAAATCCATTTTCTGGGCTCCAATGAAGGCATCCAAATGCAGTGTTCTTGTAATTAAAGCTTGTATGTTTTGTGCGCTGACTGGCTAGGATATACAGAGGATGAGAATATGTCGATGTCGAATTTCCTCGCCAGGGGGCTCTTGCATTCGTGCCCCACGTGCGGTAACTGCCAACATATTATTTATTTCATAGTATGAATCATCAGATCATTTCCCCAATTTTACACATTGGTCGGAGTTCAGATCAAAGCCCACAAATCCCCAAATTCTTGTCATGTTCATTGGGACCCGGGTAAGCTCTAAAATCCACTATTGTACAGTTTTATTGATCCGATGGTATATTCACATTTATTGGAGTATATATACTCCCTCTGGTCCATTTTACTCCACATATAAGTTTCGTCTAAAGTCAAATTTAGTAAAGTTTGACCAACTTTATTGAAAAGATAACAACATTCTAATACGAAACCAATATAATTAGTTGTGTCATCAATTTAATTTTCATAATGTATAACTTTAGTATTTTAGTATTATAGATGTTGATATTGTTTCATACAAACAAGTTCAAACTTTACGGAGTTTGACTTAAGACAAATCTTATACGCTGAGTAAAAAGGACTTGAGCGAGTACATACATGAGCTGGATGCTAAATTTGTAGGAGCATGTGCAAAAACTTGAGGTTGTTCAATCAGGGCCTTTCCGGAGAGCCTATGTGCACAGGTCCTATGAGCTAAGTACTATCCATCTGAATCCATTATTGACACAGTCTTCACAGGGAATGGTTCGTCGACATGGGCAGCCATTGAATATGGGTTAGAGCTAGCTAAGCAGGGGTGCATCTGGCGTGTTGGTACTGAAGAAAACATACACATATGGTGGGATCCTTGGATCCCAAGGGAACCCTCCTTTAGGCCGATCACACAAAAACATCGATGCAGACCAAAATGGGTGGCAGATCTCCTGAATGTCGATGGCTCTTGAAATACGTCGATTCTCACGCAACATTTCCTTCTAGTAGATGTCTTCGAGAACCTGTGTAACTACATTTTTGTGTAATTATTTGAAACACAAGTTCATCTCACCTCAAGGGCTTCTTTCCAAATCGCATAAAACCTCGCCTAATTTGTTTGTAATTATTTGAGGACAAACATTTAAGAAGGGTTTCTTTGCAAACCGCAACATGTGGTTTGCATGTAGTTTTTCGCAAAAGAATGGAGCATGGGGAAGAGTTGACTAAGGCAAGGGCTAGGCAGAACTGAGTTTTACTTATGGACAGAACAGTAGGAAGCAGAAAAATAGTTGTTGTAAAGCTTGAGGCCTTGAAGAATCGATATTGTTTCAACAGATAACAGTATATAGCTGAGGGGGCCATTGTCCCCCCCCCCCCCCACATAATCGGTGTTGCAGTTTCACTCTGCAGGTTAAATATTTACGTAAATTCTGAGCATGTCAAAGAGAAAGAATAAACTACATGTAGGCATTGCTAAATTTAATAATGGCTTACGAGTTTGATTTCTGCTCCGTGGCTCCCTGCATAGTGTGGATTTTCGATCATTATGAAATTTTCTGCCAACAGATGAATAGCAAAACAAATGAGTCGCTAATTACAAATGTGTAGAACATCCAAATTAAAAGGCTACTAGATACCCATTAGTCGGTAATACCTTATTGCGGGCCCTTCCACTAATGACTGAAGTGGGGCACAAGGAGGCAATTTCTTGAACAACTTCACGCATCTGATTATATGGATCAGGGATAAGAAAGATCTACAAATATCAAGTAACATGCAAGAATTTTTCTTTTCATTATACTTACCTCACTGGACATGTATGCCTCGTCAAGATTATCTACTATTCGCGATAGTGTTCCGTCATAGTCCAAGAAGAGGGCTATCGTCTTGCCCTGCCAGTTGGTTGTGATTTCATGAAAGGAATCGATAGCAGAAGGACGTTTAGCCTACAATAAAGCAAACATTAGCGATAGTATCATCATTGGCAAAAGAATGGAGCATGGGGAAGAGCTAACTAAGGCAAGGGCTAGGCAGAACTGAGTTTTACTTGTGGACAGAACAGTAGGAAGCAGAAAAATAGTTGTTGTAAAACTTGATAACATCTAGCCGCCAGAAGGAACCACCCTTTTGATCAGAGTAAGATATGGTGTCATTTTAATCAATTACGCGTCTCATGCTTAACTCACCATTTGGAGCCTTGAAGAATCGATAGTGTTCCAACAGATAATCGTATATATCTGAGGGGGCCATTGCCCCCCCCCCCCCCCCACATAATTGGTGTTGCAGTATTAAAAATTGAATAATAGATATGCGTATTATTATAGTTCGTTATATTTTATACCTGATTTATAACAGGTACATACTCGGTGGCAGGCTCGTGGGCTTCTATTTCGTCACTCTGCAGGTTAAATATTTACGTAAATTTTGAGCGCGTCAAAGAGAAAGGATAAACTACATATAGGCATTGCTAAATTTAATAATGGCTTACGAGTTTGATTTCTGCTCCGTGGCTCCTTGCATAGTGTAGGTTTTTGATCATTATGAAATTTTCTGCCTGCAGATGAATAGCAAAACAAGTGAGTCGCGAATTACAAATGTATAGAACATCCAAATTAAAAGGCTACTAAATACCCATTAATCGGTAATACCTTGTCGCGGGCCCTTCCACTGAGAGTGAAGTGGGGCACAAGGAGGCAATTTCTTGAACAACTTCGCGCATCTAATTATATGGATCCGGGATAAGAAAGATCTACAAATATCAAGTAACATGCAAGAATTTTTCTTTCCATTATACTTACCTCGCTGGACATGTATGCCTCATCAGGATTAACTACTATTGGCGATAGTGTTCCATCGTAGTCCAAGAAGAGGGCTATCGTCTTGCCCGATCAGTTGGTTGTGATTTCATGAAAGAAATCGATAGCAGAAGGACATTTAGTCTGCAATAAAGCATACATTAGAAAATGCTTTGCATAAGTCAGTCAAAAAAACTAAAAAGTGTGATTATGCAAATGTAGAAAACTTTTAGAAGACACATTTTCATTCAAATTCAGAAAATCAGAAGTAGGAATGTATGATAACATGAATAAAAAGTAACAAATTTGAAACACAAGTTTAACAGATAGTACTCCCTCTGTAAACTAATATAAGAGCGTTTAAATCACTATTTTAGTATTCTAAATGCTCTTATATTAGTTTACGGAGGGAGTATATAACTTATTACACGCTGATGGTTTTTCTAAGAGCATCGAGAACCACAAGCGTGTGACTTTCAGAAATTATGTGCAGTTACCTCTGTAACTGCATTTTTTTGTAATTATTTGAAACACAAATTCATCTCAACTTAAAAAGATATCCATACACCAAATTTAGGTTTATTTTTATAGATATAGATATATGTTCCAGCATAATCAGTGTTGCAGTTTTCAAAATGAATGGGTTGTAGTTGTAAAATACAGATTGCCAAATGCATTGCTCGAAAAGAATTGGATAATTAAATATTTCAGTTGTCCTCTAATAGAAAACTTGTTGACTGTCAGCCAACAACACTAGTACTGCTAGTATATTGTAGCTTTAATAGACCCCCTATATATGATTGTACATATTTGCTAATCATATGGTTTGGATTTCGTTTGATGTTGTCTTGTCGCTGTTGTAACTACAAGTATATGTCAAAGTTCAAAAAATATAACTATTTTCGGTATGTCTCTTTGGAGGTAATTAGGTTTGGAAGTATGCCCTTGTCTTGTTTTTACTGTCTGAGCAAGTAATTTATTGTTTATTAGTAGTGTCTGCGTCTAGACTCTAGCCATGGAGTTAATCAGGGATGCATGATGGGCATGCAGTTTTAATATCTGTAAGTTTAAATCAAAAGTTGTCTGTGTTTTGGTGTTTTGAACTTTTGTGATGCCGACCGTTAATCGCCATCAACATAAGCACATGTGCTCTACTCTGCACACTCCAACAACCGTTTCACGGAGAGAACACATAAACCTTCTTGGCCTTTAAAGGGGAGAAAGGCCTAAGCCTTGGATTAAATTATTAATGACGCCTTCTATGGCGAAAGATGCGAAGTGCTGAACTAGCTTCCAAGACAAACTAACACATGTGTGCATGCATACACAAGATCCGGCCACACAAAATTCGCATCTTTTCTCTCTCCTCCAACATAATAAAAATATTATATTTAAATCTTTACAATCTGCTTACATCATCTTATTATACTTGCTCTAAGTAGAACCAAAACACAAACCCAAGCCGTTGGCAAGATAAGTAAGCTCATCCTGAATTTGCGAGGGAATGTCACCCCGCCATCAAACTACTCCATCAGGGAACCTTCCGGGATGATTGGAAGCACCATCCACGGCAGGCAGGAGCCCGCCAAAAGCTCAAGCGGACATGTTGATGATACTCCCTTGGGTCAAGGTGAGAACTCTATTTGAAGCAAACCCGAACTCCACAGGACCTCGTCATCACCACCAACAAACTATCGAGAACAACCGAGAGATTGTGGACTCCAAGATGTTGCCTTCGTGCCGAGCAGGACGCCGAAGCACCATCGCTCCTTGATCCGAACTAGATTAGGGGGTTTTCACCTAGGATGAAGAAAGGTTGTCGCGGCCTTCATAAAGGGAACAACGCCAAGGACTCCTTTGCACCGTCGGCCCCAGACAAGAACTCCCCGGCTCCAGATCTTGGGGCAGTCGATCGCCATATCAACCGATGCACCACACTCCCGCCACACGCTCAAATCGCTAGTTGCCATGGAGCCCTCGCCACCGACCAGCAGCTAAGCCATGACCTCCACCATCACACCACTTCTTCTTCTTCGTTGTCTTTTTCATTATCATCGTTGTCTTCCTCGCTATCACAATGAATGATAAAATGTTAAAGATAGACTAATACATAAATGGACCCTGGCTTACACCCCCATTATATGGACACGTACACATGGTGACTAATTAAACGTGCTGACTGGCGTCTTTGCTGGATTCAGTCACTGCTCCTGGAGCCGTTGAGCATGTCCATAACTAATCAAGCCACGTCATGGACAGGATAGATGGGGGAGGGACTTGCAAATGATGGCGAAAATAAATAAACAACCCGGCCGCTCGTCCCGTCGCTAACCCCATGCCGGTTAGGTAGATGGATTATTTTTAGGTGAGAAATAAATTAGAAAGCAGAGATTTTTTAGGTGAACTGAAAGCAGAGATGCATAACCAAACCGTGCGTACGTGAGCTTCTTCTTTTGGCCGTTGACCTGCTACAGTGGGTTGGGTTGGAACTTGTGAGCACTACTCGAGCACTAGCTGGGGGTATATAGGTCAGCTGGATGAGTAGTACTGGTACCACCAAATTTTGATGTTTGTTCGTTATTGTTTTATATGTACTACTGCTATGTCTTTGGGGGTAATTTGTTTTGGAGGTTAAGTCTTTCTTGTCTCGACCCTCTTGTATAGTGATTTGTCGTGTCTAAGATTCTAGGCTTAGTCAATTAGGGATGGGTTTGTTTGAATTGTTCTAGTTCGCCTGGTTGGTTGGTTTATACACTCTTAGTTAGAAAATACTTGTCGTGGTCTTAGAACTAAAATCACGAAAGTATTTTGAAGCGGAGGGAGTAACACATTTAGGTCATCTTTACTTGCATGATTGTAAAAACGCAGAAATAAAAAAATGAATGATTGAAATGTCATGTTCGCTGAAATCCTAAGGTTTCAAGTTTGTTTGATTGCATCAAAAAAGAGAGCTTTTTCCAAGAGGTTTGAGTAGGTATTAAATTTCTATGTAATCTAATACAAATGACTGAATCGAACAACTAATGTAGGAAAAAAATTACGAATTTGATTCCTCCAAAATTCTATGGAAATCCCTTGAGTCGAAGAAGCCCGGCTATATATATATATACCTTTCGTCAGTATAAAGACGCCATGGATGGATACGGGAGCTTAACTTAGGGCATCTCCAACGCCAGCCCTTAAACCGCTCGCAACCGTCCGGACCGCCCGCAACCGTCCGGACCGCACGGTCCGGACGTGTTGTGTCATCCAACGCAGGTCTGTATTGGTCCGCTCGATGGTTTGGACATGCTTTCTCCCGAAAAGTGTAAATAAAGTGAGGAGGAGGTGTGGGGTTGCGGGACTCCGGACAGCAGACACGTAGGATTGCGACATCCCTAGCCCACCAAATCCCCTCCCTGTCCCATTTCCTTCCACTTCGCCCTTTCTCCCCCTTACTTTGTATCCGCACCCTCCACCTCCGCCGCCGTCGTTGTACCTCTCCGGCCGCCATAAAGGCATTGTCGGATGTGTGCAACCAACACCGACGTGTCTGCTCACCTTTACAACGACGTTGTCCACCCTAGAGCCGTTTGTATCCAGGTACACTCCGCCCCCCTGCGACGCCCTCCATGACACCACGCCCGACAGGTGCTTGGTGAAATTCCATTTACCTTAATTTCGGATGCCATCTTCTATCCGAATAAGAATGATATTTTCTATCCGAATTCTGATGAACTCCGGCCGGCTTGCATGAATTTCGTCCGACTAGTTCGAATAGTTGATGAAATGTATGCGAACAACGTTAGATGACGGCATCCGGGATCAGTGTCTGTGAACAAATGCCGAAGCAAATTTGCGGAGCAGCGTTGCAGATGCCCTTAACTGCTACTAGTAATTTGCATCTCCCTCCCGGTCGAGAAACAGAGCGTGGGGCTGGTAGTGGTTGAGTGACAGTAGTCGCTAATTCCACGCTGGTTAACTAGACGGGCGGATTTAGCCGGCTCATCGCCTTCGCGGTGCAGCGCCCGTCTATTTGGTATGTTGTTTGATACGGCTTAATTTTTATTTTGGTAGATTCAAAAGAAGTCACGTGTGTGTGTGCGACACACGCATGTCTAGGAGAGTGAAAGTGTTAATATCAGCCGCATATGAATTGCATTCCGACATTCATCTTGTGAAAGAAAAGAACCTACTTTGTACCAAGCACCATGTGTGAGCTTCATATCCATCTTTCATCTTACAACCAACTACTAAAGCCAGTTCAACATGGCGTTCTTTTTGAAACAAAATTACAATATACACTTAGAACTATACACGTAACCTTGTGACAAATTCAAGAAAGCATTCCCATTAATACTATTGGTGGCATTATTTTTGTGCATGTCGAACGTGAATGGGGAAGGGGAAAATGCATGATCCGCAAAGTGCAAAAGTATAATACGAGAGACCTTCATGATGAAAGAGGTAGCAGCGGCCCACCTGTACAAAGAACAAAAAGGACTGATAATAGGGCAATTGTCTGTAAGGTCAATAAACTGAAGGAAACACATGTATTTACATGGATAAGAAAGCAGTAAAATAATTGGTAGTTTCTAGAAATAGAATCCAAATTTACCACAGTAATGGAAACAGAGACAGGATCATAATGTCTCAAAGACCAGAAACATAACTTTAGAGAATAAATAAGAGTGATTGTGTAGAGATGCACGTCTGTGATAATTCTATTCAGATAGGCGCAATGGTTCTCTGAAAACACAGTACTGACAAGTCGGAACTGACAAACACAAAGATAACCAAACTGGTTGATAGTTGTCGGACGCAGACATAATAAGTAAAACTTCCAGAAAGCATAGACGCACGCAGAACATCTCTATTTATTTATTTATTAGCTTCCAAAGTTGATGAACCAATCTTTGCCCAAGGGAGATGCAGTTTCTTTTTCGAAGCAGAGGTCTTGCTTGTGTCAGTTGCAGACCTCTAAATCATGAAGATAGCTTTTAATATATATGTACATCGAAAAATAGAACCATGAACAGGGATTAGTTATGTATAATGTGGCTATTTACCTTTCTGCGTTTATTTTTTGCTTGTGCTACTGGAAGCATTTGTGGCAGCCTGGCAGGTGCATTTTGCATTGTCCTGTGTTTATGGGCTGGTAGTCAGTGCCTCAATGCTGTTTTTTGCTCATAAATTTTGGAGACAATATGTTGGAGTCATGCAGTGAAGAAATATGTAAAGTACTTTATAATTCGAGAGATGGCTATACTGGTGAAGTAAGTACGTGACCAATTGCACGATAGATCAACATATTCTCAGATACGTTGGTGCTATCATCGTGATCAATGCTAGTGCTCACCTGACATTGGAAAAGTTCAGAGGTCACAAATATAGTTACTTTTAGTTAGATTAATTAATTTGTTGCCAGCAATTGTGATAATGACTCGGTAGTGTGAGAATTGATTATACCGTTATCCTAAGTACAGGTGATTCAGCGACTATACTGAGGGTTCAGAGGATAATATATGGTCCGGTAACTCCTATGAAATATTCGAGGATGATAGATTGTCTCGTAATTTATATGAGAAAGCTTATTCAATATCTGTTATCTGGAGGTTCCTTTTCTCATAATCCTAGGCTCAAGCGGGTAGTCGAACCTTCCAAGACATCTGAGATTACTGAAACTATTCCGGCAACATCCGTACATTCAAACATGAGCATCATAAGTTGATAATGGACCAAATAGTAAAGCAGCAAAGTGGAGGAAGCAAAGGAACAATTGTACGTGCACAAAAGTAGAATTTCCTTGCCTACAAGGAGTCTATCTTTCCAACCATAGAGGGTAGAGGTATAAAATCGGTGAGTGAATATGCATAGTGAGGATAATTGAATTTGACAGGAAGATCACGCTGCGCCTAAACCTTTGACCATATAGTTATTTTTATTAAACTTCTTCCACAACATTATACAGGTTCTTTGCTGATTTCATAAAGAAATCCTTGATGAGGCAAACATTACCCACCTTGACTTTTTCTGAATATTTCTGCATGCATCACATGTATCTTCCCATATATTTATCTTGTTTCCCTATATAGAAGATCAGGATTAAACACAGGGACAATACATTATGTAACGCGGAATACATGGTAATAAGTTTTTAGTTGGCATGTTCATCAACAAAGACAATGTCAAGATGTGTAAATTCAGTCCTAGTAAAAATCCCATACAAGAGCTACACAAGCAAGCATGGTGACAGTTCCGCGGCATGCGTTCAGATCATCTGATGGAAGCAAATGGTAAACGATTGCAGGCGGTGGACCGGCTGCGTGTTCGGCCGGTCGCGCACGCACGTGGCCTGGATCCACGGGTGCTGCTCTCCTCGCGCCGACTCGGTCTTGTGTATCCTCGCGACAACGCGTCACACAAGCCACGCGCTCGTTGTGTGTGGGCCACACACAAGTCTTACCTCTTTCTCAAACCTCTCACAACCACTCATTTCCTCAGCTACGTTATCCAATCTCTCTTGCACTCGTCCCGCCTCCTGTGTTCTTTTCCAACCGGCATAGATGAGCTTCCCCTCCCCACATCTCTCCTTCATGCGCAAACCTCCCCACATCCCCTACCTCCTGCCCAATAGAGAGATGCTGATGGGTGCAACTTGGAGACAAGTTATGTGTTGCAACTGTTAGAAAGGAGAGAGAGAGGTTTGGTGGAATAGTTTGATATATTGCTTGAGCCTCATGGGCATATATATAAGAGTACATGATCATCTTGGAGTACAAGGCAAGGTAGAATAATATCCTACGCTATCCTAGCTTTCCTAATAATCACGATACTCAACATCCCCCCGCAGTCACAACGGTGGCGACGCAGACGGTGAGACTGGAGAAGAATCCGAAGGCAAGCCGACGGACACCCCCCCCCCCCCCCCCACAGTCGTAACGGTCGACGCATCGCGGAGTCGTGGCTGGAGTGGAAACCAACAAGGTTGCTCAAGCAGGCAGTAGCCCTTTGTGCGGTTTGTCGATGTACCCGAGAGCCAAGGGTGGTGTAGTCGTGGTCGAGGTAGCCGCGCGTAGAATGTCGTGGTCGATGTCGAGTCGGGGAGCCGGTGTCGAGGATGTCGCCGTGGAGCCACGGGCGCAAGAGCGCGCCGAGTTAGCATGGGCGCAGTAGTGTCGAAGTAGTGGTGCGCCGGGAAGAAGACGTTGTTGACGACGCGTCGCGGCGGGTTTGCCAAGCCCGGGGACACATCGTAGACGAAGGCACGCACCGGTGTTGCCAACACCGGGCATGCGTAGACGGACAAAGACGAAGTTGACGAAGCGCCAAACCAGGCTTGCCAGGCCCGGGGAAACATCATGGATGAAGGCACGCATCGGTGTTGCCAGCACCGGGCATGCATAGACGAGGACCTGCACAAGTTGTACGCCATGTCGGAGGAGTCGGAGAGGCCAACAAAGAAGGACTCGACGACGGTTGCGGCGTCAATCAGCGCGGAGCCGATGTCGCCTGCGGTTGTCGGAGTAGACGAAGTGGTCGGGGTAGATGACGGCGACGCTGGCGACGGGCCGATGCTGGATGAAGACGAAGGAGGTGGGCGGGCGGCGGCGGCTACGTGGGTAGCGGCGGCGGCCAAGAAGAGCGGCGGCGGCTAGGTTAGGAGCGCGGCGGCGGTGCTCGAAGTAGGCGAAGAATCCGACAGCATGACGAAGACCGGCGCGGACGGTGGCGTTCCCGTGCTAGGGAGGTGGCGCGACGCATACCACAGGAATTCAACGCGCGTGGACGACGAAGTGGACCGTGGGCCGCCGCGCTACGGCCCGAAGGGGCGACGCAACGGCGGCGGGCAGGTCGGGGTGACGGCAGGAAGACCTTGGAGTGGCGCGGCGGAGGAGCGCGGGGCGGTGCAACCGCGGGGACGGCCTCTAGACGGCGGCGTGGACCGTGTGCCACGCTCGCTACGGCCCGACGGGGCGACGCAGTGGCGGCGCGAGGGTCGATGCCGCCACAGGGACGACCTAGAGTGGACGGCCTCTGGGCGGCGGTGGACCGCGAGCCGCGGTACTACGGCCCGAAGGGGCGACGCAGCGGTGACGCGGGTCGGGACAGCCGGGAGAAGAACCACGGGGCGGCGGCACTGCGGCCCGACGGGGCGACGCAGCGGCAGCCCGATGCTCGATCGGTGGAGAGGCGCGCTGAACTCGAAGACGATCTTCACAGGACCTGCAGAGGCGCGCGTAATTGACGGGCTAGGTCGGTCGTGCGGCGTAGATGAGGCGGATCGCGGCGGCGAGCGGGTGATCAAGCCGATCGCGTGTGAGGTCGGGGACGCCGCTCGGTCGAGGCGCGGTGGCGGCAGAGTCCGATATGAAGCCGGCGGCGGCAGGCGGCAGGGCGGCTATGATTGGCGGCAGCATGGCGCGAGGCCGCCGGGTTGGGGTGATGCAGGAGTCCCGGTCGGAGCAGGGCGGTGACGGCCGGCGTAGATCGACGGGCGGGCCGTCGCGCGAACGGCGGCGGTGAAGGGCCGCCGCATGACGCGAGGCCGCCGGGTCGGGGCGACCGGCGGGCCAACGCGCGGACGACGCGCGAGGCCGCCGAGTCGGGGCGACCGACGGGCCGACGCGCGGACGACGCGCGAGGCTGCCGGGTCGGTGAAGAAGCCGGCCAATCGCACCGGTGTTGGAGTAGAGGCGCACGGGGTCGACGGCGGCGGCGGGTGACGCAAACCGGATCACATAGACCGGAAAACCAAAAAGTAGACGCCGATCAAAGCGACCGGCGAGAGAGAAAACCCGGATCAAAGGATCGGGAAAAAAGACTCTCTAGGGCAGCCGGCCAACACGGCCGGCGGACGAACCCTAGGTACGGGTGGCGCGGCCCCCGGTGCCACTTTGCTCCACTTGGGAGCCGTTATTCTCATCAAACTCCACGTTACACGTCTCCTCAATAAGTCCCCTAGATTTATTGAGGACACGGTAAGCATGAGAGTTTGTAGCATAACCAACAAATATGCCCTCATAAGCTCTAGCCTCAAATTTAGACAACCGAACACCTTTCTTGAGAATGAAACACTTACACCCGAATACCCGGAAGTACTTGAGGTTGGGCTTGTTACCGGTGAGTATCTCATATGGAGTCTTGTTCAAGCCCTTGCGGAGGTAGAGCCGATTGGATGCATGACATGCGGTGTTGATGGCTTCGGCCCGAAAGTTGTATGGAGACTTGAACTCCGCCATCATGGTCCTTGCCGCATCCATCAACGTCCGGTTCTTCCTCTCCGCAACACCGTTTTGTTGAGGGGTGTATGGTGCGGAATATTGATGCTTGATTCCCTCATCACTAAGAAATTCATCCAAGGTGTAGTTCTTGAAGTCGGTGCCGTTGTCACTTCTTATTGTCAAGATCTTTGCATTGTGTTGACGTTGTGCTTGATTTGCAAAGTCAATGACGGTTTGTTGGGTCTCGCTCTTCCTCTTGAAGAAATACACCCACGTGTACCTTGAGTAGTCATCCACAATCACCAAGCAATACTTCCTACCTCCAAGACTATCGAAGGATGGGGGCCCAAAAAGATCCATGTGAAGGAGCTCCAAGGGCCTCTTTGAATAAATGATAGTTGTGGGAGGGTGAGCCTTCTCATGTAGCTTTCCTTCGATAGAGGCACTGCAAGCACGATCTTTAACAAAACTAACATTCGTTAGTCCACGGACATGGTCCCCCTTGAGGAGACTTTGCAAAGATCTCATATTGACATGGGCTAAACGGCGATGTCAAAGCCATCCCACATCAACTTTAGCCATTAGGCATGTCGCGGTCTTAGTGGGTCGCTCCAAAAAGTTAATCACATATAGACCGTTCTCGACATACCCGACAAAAGCTACTTTAAGAGTCTTGCTCCACAAAAGGGCCACGGTATCGATATCAAAGAAAGTGGCAAAGCCCATGATTGCAAGTTGACGAACGGAAAGTAAATTGTATGCAAGGGACTCAACAAGCATGACCTTCTCGATCGTGAGATCATGAGAGATGACCACCTTGCCAAGTCCCAATACCTTAGAGGATGAGGCGTCACCCCACTCGACATTGGTGGGCATAGATGGAACTTTGTGCACGTCCACCACCAAGTCCTTGCTTCCGGTCATATGATTTGTAGCTTCGCTATCAAGCAACCATGATCCACCACCGGAAGCAAACACCTACAAGAGATCAATGCTTGGTTTTAGGTACCCATTTTGTAATGGGTCCTGTGATGTTAGTAACAAGGGTCTTAGGGACCCAAATAGACCATTCAATGTACTCATGAAGAGAACCAACAAATTTGGCATAAACATGCCCATCACTAGCACGGCATAACACATAAGAAGGATTAAAATCGCCGGCTTTGTTGGGAGAGGTGACATTGCCCTTCTTGACATTGTTCTTCTTCTTCTCCTCGGGGGCACTCTCTCCTTCCCTCACAAAGGTTTGCATGAGGGGAGGAGGTCGTTTGGTCTTGTCATTCTTCTTCTTGTTCTTGGAGTCGGGCACGTACCCAACCCCTTCCTTGGCCACACCTC
Organism: Triticum monococcum; assembly: GCA_034509565.1. NCBI lineage: Eukaryota > Viridiplantae > Streptophyta > Magnoliopsida > Poales > Poaceae > Triticum > Triticum monococcum. Next base: position 27,100,754 of record CM067847.1, read on the forward strand.
CCTTTTGGTTGATCAAGAGATCGTTGAGGTTCTTCTTGCCTTGTATGCAAGTCGCAAGACCTCTCTCAAGTTGCTCCTTCAACTTAGCATTTTCCTCAACAAGATGTATATGCTCACAACACGGGTTAGTAGCATTTGCATTATCAATTAAAACCATATGAGGAAAAGTTACTTTCTCCTTAGTTAGCTTCACTTGGAGTTGATCATGAGACTCCTTGAGACTAGCGTGAATACCCTTCAAGGCCTTGTGGGCCTTGTCAAGTATATCAAACTCCTCTTTGAGTCTAGCAAGATCAACCCCGAGTTTGGCCTTCTCGGAATTTAGCACACGAGAAACAATGAGGGCATGATCATAATCTTTCTTTAACTTAGCATGATCAACGTTGTGTGACTCCTCAAGAGCCAAACGAAGACCACGCTCTTCTTCAAGAGCATTGGAAAGATCCGAAATCTCATCGGCATAGTCACGACTATGCCATTCCATCTTGGAGATGGTGTCTTCGTGAGCCTCGATCATGTCATTGGTCTCACCAAGTTGTTCCAAGAGAGCAACAAAGTGCTTCTTGGATTTTCCCTTGAGTTTGCCCATAAAGGCCTCAAACTCGTTAGCCTCCACATTAGCTCCCTCAAGTTCATTAATGCTATCCGTTGGGGAAGGATGATTAATGATGGTAGTTTTGATGTTGGAGGTTACCTTGTTGGTGGCTTTAGCCATGAGGCACTTGGCGGTGATGCTCTCGTTGGGTGAGTCGAAGAGAGACACCCGTGACGTTGTTGCAATGGCAACGGAAGCCATGGCAACCGACTCATCATCTTCATCATCGTCATCATCCTCATTGTACTCTTCTTGCACAACCAAAGCCTTGGGAGGAGTCTTCTTGGTGAAGTTGTTCTTGTTGGGGAATGACTTGGCCTTGTCCTTTCGGATGAGTTTGCCACCATTGTCTTCCCTCTTCTCATACGGGCATTCCGCAACGAAATGACTCACGTTGCCGCAATTGTAGCAAGTCCTTACATGTTTCTTGCCCCTTATGCCACTCGAGTTGTGTTTGCTAAAGTTGGGCCTCGAGTTTTTCTTGCTCCAAAATTGCCTTGAAGCAAGTGCCATGTGTTCATGATATGCATACTTCGTATCTTCGGGGTTGCTCTCCTCTTCTTCCTCTTCTTCTTCTTCCACGGTGAGCTTGGCCTTCAATGCAAGGTTAGGCTTCTTTGCCCGTTGAGAACGGAGCACCGCATTGTCGGCGGTCTTGTCCAAAATGTTCATGGACACAAACTCATCCAACACTTCGCTTGAGGTCAAAGTGTGGAAGTCCGGTCTTTGACGAATGACGGAGGACATGGCCTTGTGGTAGGGCATCATTGCCTTGAGGAATTTGCGCTTGATCCAATTGTCATCCGTGTCCTTGCTCCCGTGATCTCGTAGTGAGACCGCGAGTTTGGTTACTCTCCGATAAAGCTCACGAGGTTCTTCATCTTCCTTCATTGCAAACTCATCGGCCTCATCTTATACCACTTCATAGTTGGAGCGTTGAATGCTTGCGCTTCCCTGGTAGAGAGACACGAGACCAAGCCATGCATCTTTGGCCAAGGCAAAGGGACGAAGATGAGGTAGGTCTTCGGGTGGAATTGCATCTTGAATGATGAAGAGAGAATTCTCATTGAATTGACTGTCCGCGGCTTCTCGAGGAGTGAAGTTGCTTGGATCATGTGGATAGAAACCTTCTTCAATGATTCTCCAAAGGTTAGTGTTCACATGATTTAAATGACGTTTAAAGTGGTAAACCCAAGAATCGAAATCCTCATTTTTCACAATCTTAGGGGGAGGACCGACATGATTCAAATGAGTGGAAGGAACCGGTCCACCATAAACAAGTGGTGGTTCCACATGGGCAAAGATGCCGGTGCCATTCTTGCCACTAGAAGAAGGAGCCTTTTCACTACTAGCTCCCCCCTTGTCAGGGATAGCATCCGTCACCTTGTTGGTGGGATCACCCACTTTCAATGGTGCGGTGGATAGTTTAAGCCCCTCAAGAAATTTAGTAAACATGCTTTCAACTTCGGTCGTCATGGAGGTTTTCAATGTCTCCAAGGCCACATTGAACTCCTCACGAGAAACTGAAGTTCCCCCATCTCCAGTAGACGAGATCGGATTCACACTGGAGTGTTCCTCCACGGCGTCTACGGTATCAACCATACTCTTTGGACGGTAAAGTCCTTAATAAAGAGACGAGGCTCTTATACCAATTGAAAGGATCGATATGGTTGACTAGAGGGGTGGGTTAATAGGCAACTACCAATTTTTAGCTTTTCTTTACCAAATTAAACTTTGCATCAAAGTAGGTTGTCTAGATGTGCAACTAGGTGAGCAACCTATATGATGCAATAACAATAAGCATACAAGCAAGCAAGGAAAGAAACACTAAAGAGCTTGCACAAGTAAAGGTAAGAGATAACCAAGAGTGGATCCGGTGAATACGAGGATGTGTTACCGAAGTTCCTTCCTTTTGAGGGGAAGTACGTCTCCGTTGGAGCGGTGTGGAGGCACAATGCTCCCCAAGAAGCCACTAGGGCCACCGTATTCTCCTCATGCCCTCACACAATGCGAGATGCCGTGATTCCACTATTGGTGCCCTTGAAGGTGGCGACCGAACCTTTACAAACAAGGTTGGGGCAATCTCCACAACTTAATCGGAGGCTCCCAACAAGACCACAAAGCTTCACCACAATGGAATATGGCTCCGAGGTGACCTCAACCATCTAGGGTGCTCAAACACCCAAGAGTAACAAGATCCGCTAGGGATGAGTGGGGGAATCGAAAATCCCTTGGTGGAAGTGTAGATCGGGCCCTTCTCAACCACTCCTGGGCCAATCAACAAGTTTGATTGGCTAGAGAGATGGATCGGGCGAAAATGGAGCTTGGAGTATTTAATGGAGCTTGAGCAATAAATGGAGCTTGGGGGAGGAAGAGGTGGGTGAGAAGGAAGAAGGGGACTCCCTTTTATAGTGGGGGCAACAATCCCATTGCCCCCAACCAACCAGCCCCGCACAGGGTGGTACTACCGCTGAGAGGGGGCGGTACTACCGCCAGGACAATGGTACTGCCGCGCCAGCCAACAGTACTGTCGCGCTGAGGAGACTAGTAGGGAACGGACCCAAATGCGGTACTACCACGATGGTAGGGCGGTACTACCATTCCTGGAACGGTACTACCGCCACTACAACCGTGACTAGTGCCGCAAAACCCGACACGAGAAAAAGACCTCTCGAATTGAGGCGGTAGGAGCCAGACTGCCCAACGGTACTACGGCAGTGGGGTCAAGGGCGGTAGTACTGCTGTGGAGCGGTACTGCCGCTTGTGACCCTTCGGCCGTAGTACCGCAGGCAGTGCGGTACTACCGCTGGGACGCGAGAGAGAGAGAGAGAGAGAGAGAGAGAGAAGTAATCTCTCATAGATGCTGAGGACAAGGCGGAGGTGCCAGGCCCCCAGCGGTACTACTGCTGTGGAGCCATGGGCGGTACTACCGCTGCAGAGCGGTACTGCCGCTTGGCTCCTCAGCGGTACTACCGCTGGGTGCGCGGTACTACCGCTTTGACCCTGACAGGACAAGGAAGAGAGGAGAGATCTCTTCAATGGAAAGGAACAGCTCAGAGGGTGAGAAGCTGACGTGTACGTGATGATTCCACCCATGCAAAACCCCAGCAGACCCCCTCTTGATAGTACGGTGACCTCTACGCAACTAGTCCACCGAGAAAGAAACGAAAGAGCTACACCGTCTTGAAATACACTCCGAGGAGAAGAAGGCGTCTCGTGCCAGGGGAGAATCTGTGAATTATTCAAAGCACAAGATTAGTCCGCAAACATGTTGTCATCAATCATCAAAACTACCTTGAGAGAGATATGCCGTAACATTATGGGTCGTTAATAGGCCCGATGTGATGTTGGGTCACATATGGCCAAGGATTTCGTCCAACGTTAACAGGCCAAAAATCACAACAGGCTGAAAGTGGCCCAAATCTATAGTGGCCTCTACCAGGCTGAATGTCAGACATGGCCGAATATGACCCAAAATCTTTCACGGTCGTTTATGGGCCGAAAGTTTCAATGGCCTATAAATAGGCCCAAATGAAGCAGGACCTTTAACAGGCCGGAAACACACCGGGCCGTAATTCGGCCCAAATACTTACCGGATTGTTAACGGGCCAGAAGTGACCATGGGCTGCCATGATGACAAGTTTAGGACGGGTCGTTGACGGGCTGATTTGACACCAGCTGTACGAGCCTTAACTGAGAATGTTGGGCCTTTAGCTGGGCCGGCCCATTATGGTCTACAAAATCTTGTGGGCCTTTAGCTGGGCTGGCCCATTATGGTTCGCAAAATTTTGTGCACCTTTAGTTGGGCCGTCCCACTTAATCTTTATGGGTCACTTTTGGGCCGGTCCACGTGTCAACATATCATAGGCACATCTCGCCCATTGGATGAGTGACACATGTGCCAACGCGGAGCTGACACGTGATTCCGTCTCCCAATGAGAATTTTACACGTGGAAAATCGGCATTGGTCGTGGCTGTTAGCGGGTTATTGAATCCAAAACTGGACCTGATAGCTTAACGGCGACCCGTTACGGTGGATGCCACGTGTCGGTCACCCTTAACGAAAGCACTTCCATGACGCGGCATTTATCATCATGGAAGTGGACACTTTCGTGATGATAATTTTGGTAATGTCATGGAACACTTCTACGACAGCACATGTATGACTATCTTGATTCTATCATGAAATCGCCATGGATGTACTTGCATGACAGAAAACGTGACCTGCTGTGACAAACATGTATCATCACGGAAGTGTTTTTTTTTGTAGTGGCTATCCCTCTTGGGGGCGTTGTCGAGGAGTTTGGGTGTGCTAGGTTGTAGTGTGAGGGTGTTTACTTCCTTTGATAGTTGTTGTTGGTAGCATAACCGCGCGTGTTGTGAGTGTGCCGGATATCTCCAGATCGACTTTGGAAGAGGGCTACCTCACCATCATGTATCGTTCGGTTTGTACTTCTTCGATTGTTGCTATATCTTTCTTTCTTTTCCTGGGCGCTGAGGTACAAAGGGGTTGTGGGAGATGAACAATTAGGAAGAAAACGGAGTGCTATCCGTTCGAATGGTGGGAACGAGCTTTGCATTGGAGCCAAAACGGCATGGAATTTGGCCATGTGTTTCCAATACGAATTCAGTATACAGCCAAACATCCGTACTAGATCAGATGATTATCAATTCAATTTCTTGGGCTTCAATGAAGGCATTTAAATGCAATATTATATGTATTGTAACCCGTAGCAATGCACGGGCATTCTACTATATAGTGGTAGTAGATGAATTCAGCGTCCAGCCAAACGTCTGTATTGACGCTAGATGATTACAAAATCCATTCCCTGGGCTCCAATGAAGGCATCCAAATACAGTGTTGTTGTAATTAAAGCTTCTATGTTTTGTGCGGTGAATGGCTAGGATATACAGAGGACGAGAATATGTCGATGTCGAATTTCCTCGCCAGGGGGCTCTTGCATTCGTGCCCCACGTGTGGTAACTGCCAACATATTGTTTATTTCATAGTATGAATCATCATATCATTTCCCCAATTTTACACATTGGTCGGAGTTCAGATCAAAGCCCCCAAATCCCCAAATTCTTGTCATGTTCATTGGGACCTGGGTAAGCTCTAAAATCCACTATTGTACAGTTTTATTGATCCGATGGTATATTCACATTTATTGGAGTATATATACTCCCTCTGGTCCATTTTACTCCACATATAAGTTTCGTCTAAAGTCAAATTTAGTAAAGTTTGACCAACTTTATTGAAAAGATAACAACATTCTAATACGAAACCAATATAATTAGTTGTGTCATGAATTTAATTTTCATAATGTATAACTTTAGTATTTTAGTATTATAGATGTTGATATTGTTTCATACAAACAAGTTCAAACTTTACGGAGTTTGACTTAAGACAAATCTTATACGCTGAGTAAAAAGGACTTGAGCGAGTACATACATGAGCTGGATGCTAAATTTGTAGGAGCATGTGCAAAAATTTGAGGTTGTTCAATCAGGGCCTTGCTTGCACGTAGTTTCCGGAGAGCCTATGTGCACAGGTCCTATGAGCTAAGTACTATCCGTCTGGATCCATTATTGACACAGTCTTCACAGGGAATGGTTCGTCGACATGGGCAGCCATTGAATATGGGTTAGAGCTAGCTAAGCAGGGGTGCATCTGGCGTGTTGGTACTGAAGAAAACATACACATATGGTGGGATCCTTGGATCCCAAGGGAACCCTCCTTTAGGCCGATCACACAAAAACGTCGATGCAGACTAAAATGGGTGGCAGATCTCCTGAATGTCGATGGCTCTTGGAATACATCGCTTCTCATGCAACATTTCCTTCTAGCAGATGTCTTCGACAACCTGTGTAACTACATTTTTGTGTAATTATTTGAAACACAAGTTCATCTCACCTCAAGGGCTTCTTTGCAAATCGCATAAAACCTCGCCTAATATTTTGTAATTATTTGAGGACAAATATTTAAGAAGGGTTTCTTTGCAAACCGCAACATGTGGTTTGCATGTAGTTTTTCGCAAAAGAATGGAGCATGGGGAAGAGTTGACTAAGGCAAGGGCTAGGCAGAACTGGGTTTTACTTATGGACAGAACAGTAGGAAGCAGAAAAATAGTTGTTGTAAAGCTTGAGGCCTTGAATAATCGATAGTGTTCCAACAGATAACAGTATATAGCTGAGGGGGCCATTGCCCCCCCCCCCCCATAATCGGTGTTGCAGCTTAAAAAAATGAATAATAGATATGCAGATTGTTATAGTTCGTTATATTTTATACCTGATCGTCACTCTGCAGGTTAAAAATTTACGTAAATTATGAGCGCATCAAAGAGAAAGAATAAACTACATGTAGGCATTGCTAAATTTAATAATGGCTTACGAGTTTGATTTCTGCTCCGTGGCTCCCTGCATAGTGCGGGTTTTCTATCATTATGAAATTTTCTGCCAACAGATGAATAGCAAAACAAGTGAGTCGCTAATTACAAATGTATAGAACATCCAAATTAAAAGGCTACTAGATACCCATTAGTCGGTAATACCTTATCGCGGGCCCTTCCACTAATGACTGAAGTGAGGCACAAGGAGGCAATTTCTTGAACAACTTCACGCATCTGATTATATGGATCAGGGATAAGAAAGATCTACAAATATCAAGTAGCATGCAAGAATTTTTCTTTTCATTATACTTACCTCACTGGACATGTATGCCTCGTCAAGATTATCTACTATTGGCGATAGTGTTCCGTTGTAGTCCAAGAAGAGGGCTATCGTCTTGCCCTGCCAGTTGGTTGTGATTTCATGAAAGGAATCGATAGCAGAAGGACGTTTAGCCTGCAATAAAGCAAACATTAGAGATAGTATCACCGTTGGCAAAAGAATGGAGCATGGGGAAGAGTTGACTAATGCAAGGGCTAGGCAGAACTGGGTTTTACTTATGGACAGAACAATAGGAAGCAGAAAAATAGTTGTTGTAAAGCTTGATAACATCTAGCCGCCAGAAGGAACCACCCTTTTGATCAGAGTAAGATATGGTGTCATTTTAATCAATTACGCGTCTCATGCTTAACTCACCATTTGGAACCTTGAAGAATCGATAGTGTTCCAACAGATAATCGTATATAGCTGAGAGGGCCATTGCTCCCCCCCCCCACATAATCGGTGTTGCAGTTTTAAAAATTGAATAATAGATATGCGTATTATTATAGTTCGTTATATTATATAAATATTTACGTAAATTTTGAGCGCGTCAAAGAGAAAGGATAAACTACATATAGGCATTGCTAAATTTAATAATGGCTTACGAGTTTGATTTCTGCTCCGTGGCTCCTTGCATAGTGCGGGTTTTCTATCATTATGAAATTTTCTGCCAACAGATGAATAGCAAAACAAGTGAGTCGCTAATTACAAATGTATAGAACATCCAAATTAAAAGGCTACTAGATACCCATTAGTCGGTAATACCTTATCGCGGGCCCTTCCACTAATGACTGAAGTGAGGCACAAGGAGGCAATTTCTTGAACAACTTCACGCATCTGATTATATGGATCAGGGATAAGAAAGATCTACAAATATCAAGTAGCATGCAAGAATTTTTCTTTTCATTATACTTACCTCACTGGACATGTATGCCTCGTCAAGATTATCTACTATTGGCGATAGTGTTCCGTTGTAGTCCAAGAAGAGGGCTATCGTCTTGCCCTGCCAGTTGGTTGTGATTTCATGAAAGGAATCGATAGCAGAAGGACGTTTAGCCTGCAATAAAGCAAACATTAGAGATAGTATCACCGTTGGCAAAAGAATGGAGCATGGGGAAGAGTTGACTAATGCAAGGGCTAGGCAGAACTGGGTTTTACTTATGGACAGAACAATAGGAAGCAGAAAAATAGTTGTTGTAAAGCTTGATAACATCTAGCCGCCAGAAGGAACCACCCTTTTGATCAGAGTAAGATATGGTGTCATTTTAATCAATTACGCGTCTCATGCTTAACTCACCATTTGGAACCTTGAAGAATCGATAGTGTTCCAACAGATAATCGTATATAGCTGAGGGGGCCATTGCTCCCCCCCCCCCCCCCCACATAATCGGTGTTGCAGTTTTAAAAATTGAATAATAGATATGCGTATTATTATAGTTCGTTATATTATATAAATATTTACGTAAATTTTGAGCGCGTCAAAGAGAAAGGATAAACTACATATAGGCATTGCTAAATTTAATAATGGCTTACGAGTTTGATTTCTGCTCCGTGGCTCCTTGCATAGTGCAGGTTTTCGACCATTATGAAATTTTCTTCCTGCAGATGAATAGCAAAACAAGTGAGTCGCGAATTACAAATGTATAGAACATCCAAATTAAAAGGCTACTAGATACCCATTAGTCGGTAATACCTTGTCGCGGGCCCTTCCACTAACGACTGAAGTGGGGCACAAGGAGGCAATTTCTTGAACTACTTCGCGCATCTAATTATATGGATCAAGGATAAGAAAGATCTACAAATATCAAGTAACATGCAAGAATTTTTCTTTTCATTATACTAACCTCACTGGACATGTATGCCTCGTCAAGATTATCTACTATTGGCGATAGTGTTCCATCATAGTCCAAGAAGAGGGCTATCGTCTTGCCCTACCAGTTGGTTGTGATTTCATGAAAGGAATCGATAGCAGAAGGACGTTTAGCCTGCAATAAAGAAAACATTAGAGATAGTACCATCGTTGGCAAAAGAATGGAGCATGGGGAAGAGCTGACTAAGGCAAGGGCTAGGCAGAACTGAGTTTTACTTATGGACAGAACAATAGGAAGCAGAAAAATAGTTGTTGTAAAGCTTGATAACATCTAGCCGCCAGAAGGAACCACCCTTTTGATCAGAGTAAGATATGGTGTCATTTTAATCAATTACGTGTCTCATGCTTAACTCACCATTTGGAGCCTTGAAGAATCGATAGTGTTCCAACAGATAATCGTATATAGCTGAGGGGGCCATTGCCCCCCCCCCCCCACATAATCGGTGTTGTATTTTTAAAAATTGAATAATAGATATGCGTATTATTATAGTTCGTTATATTATATAAATATTTACATAAATTTTGAGCGCGTCAAAGAGAAAGGATAAACTACATATAGGCATTGCTAAATTTAATAATGGCTTACGAGTTTGATTTCTGCTCCGTGGCTCCTTGCATAGTGCAGGTTTTCGACCATTATGAAATTTTCTTCCTGCAGATGAATAGCAAAACAAGTGAGTCGCGAATTACAAATGTATAGAACAACCAAATTAAAAGGCTACTAGATACCCATTAGTCGGTAATACCTTGTCGCGGGCCCTTCCACTGACGACTGAAGTGGGGCACAAGGAGGCAATTTCTTGAACTACTTCGCGCATCTAATTATATGGATCAGGGATAAGAAAGATCTACAAATATCAAGTAACATGCAAGAATTTTTCTTTTCATTATACTTACCTCACTGGACATGTATGCCTCGTCAAGATTATCTACTATTGGCGTTAGTGTTCCGTCGTAGTCCAAGAAGAGGGCTATCGTCTTGCCCTACCAGTTGGTTGTGATTTCATGAAAGGAATCGATAGCAGAAGGACGTTTAGCCTGCAATAAAGAAAACATTAGAGATAGTATCATCGTTGGCAAAAGAATGGAGCATGGGGAAGAGCTGACTAAGGCAAGGGCTAGGCAGAACTGAGTTTTACTTATGGACAGAACAATAGGAAGCAGAAAAATAGTTGTTGTAAAGCTTGATAACATCTAGCCGCCAGAAGGAACCACCCTTTTGATCAGAGTAAGATATGGTGTCATTTTAATCAATTACGTGTCTCATGCTTAACTCACCATTTGGAGCCTTGAAGAATCGATAGTGTTCCAACAGATAATCGTATATAGCTGAGGGGGCCATTGCCCCCCCCCCCACATAATCGGTGTTGTATTTTTAAAAATTGAATAATAGATATGCGTATTATTATAGTTCGTTATATTATATAAATATTTACATAAATTTTGAGCGCGTCAAAGAGAAAGGATAAACTACATATAGGCATTGCTAAATTTAATAATGGCTTACGAGTTTGATTTCTGCTCCGTGGCTCCTTGCATAGTGCAGGTTTTCGACCATTATGAAATTTTCTTCCTGCAGATGAATAGCAAAACAAGTGAGTCGCGAATTACAAATGTATAGAACAACCAAATTAAAAGGCTACTAGATACCCATTAGTCGGTAATACCTTGTCGCGGGCCCTTCCACTGACGACTGAAGTGGGGCACAAGGAGGCAATTTCTTGAACTACTTCGCGCATCTAATTATATGGATCAGGGATAAGAAAGATCTACAAATATCAAGTAACATGCAAGAATTTTTCTTTTCATTATACTTACCTCACTGGACATGTATGCCTCGTCAAGATTATCTACTATTGGCGTTAGTGTTCCGTCGTAGTCCAAGAAGAGGGCTATCGTCTTGCCCTACCAGTTGGTTGTGATTTCATGAAAGGAATCGATAGCAGAAGGACGTTTAGCCTGCAATAAAGAAAACATTAGAGATAGTATCATCGTTGGCAAAAGAATGGAGCATGGGGAAGAGCTGACTAAGGCAAGGGCTAGGCAGAACTGAGTTTTACTTATGGACAGAACAATAGGAAGCAGAAAAATAGTTGTTGTAAAGCTTGATAACATCTAGCCGCCAGAAGGAACCACCCTTTTGATCAGAGTAAGATATGGTGTCATTTTAATCAATTACGTGTCTCATGCTTAACTCACCATTTGGAGCCTTGAAGAATCGATAGTGTTCCAACAGATAATCGTATATAGCTGAGGGGGCCATTGCCCCCCCCCCCCCACATAATTGGTGTTGCATTTTTAAAACTTGAATAATAGATATGCGTATTATTATAGTTCGTTATATTATATAAATATTTACATAAATTTTGAGCGTGTCAAAGAGAAAGGATAAACTACATATAGGCATTGCTAAATTTAATAATGGCTTACGAGTTTGATTTCTGCTCCGTGGCTCCTTGCATAGTGCAGGTTTTCGACCATTATGAAATTTTCTTCCTGCAGATGAATAGCAAAACAAGTGAGTCGCGAATTACAAATGTATAGAACATCCAAATTAAAAGGCTACTAGATACCCATTAGTCGGTAATACCTTGTCGCAGGCCCTTCCACTGACGACTGAAGTGGGGCACAAGGAGGCAATTTCTTGAACTACTTCGCGCATCTAATTATATGGATCAGGGATAAGAAAGATCTACAAATATCAAGTAGCATGCAAGAATTTTTCTTTCCATTATACTTACCTCGCTGGACATGTATGCCTCATCAGGATTATCTACTATTGGCGATAGTGTTCCGTCGTAGTCCAAGAAGAGGGCTATCGTCTTGCCCTATCAGTTGGTTGTGATTTCATGAAAGAAATCGATAGCAGAAGGACGTTTAGTCTGCAATAAAGCATACATTAGAAAATGCTTTGCATAAGTCAGTCAAAAAAACTAAAAAGTATGATTATGCAAATGTAGACTTTTAGAAGACACATTTTCATTCAAATTCAGAAAATCACAAATAGGAATGTATGATAACATGAATAAAAAGTAACAAATTTGAAACACAAGTTTAACAGATAGTACTCCCTCTGTAAACTAATATAAGAGCGTTTAAATCACTATTTTAGTATTCTAAACGCTCTTATATTAGTTTATGGAGGGAGTATATAACTTATTACACGCTGATGGTTTTTCTAAGAGCATCGAGAACAACAAGCGTGTGACTTTCTGAAATTATGTGCAGTTACCTCTGTAACAGCATTTTTTTGTAATTATTTGAAACACAAATTCATCTCAACTTAAAAAGATATCCATACACCAAATTTAGGTTTATTTTTATAGATATAGATATATGTTCCAGCATAATCAGTGTTGCAGTTTTGAAAATGAATGGGTTGTAGTTGTAAAATACAGATTGCCAAATGCATTGCTCGAAAAGAATTGGATAATTAAATATTTCAGTTGTCCTCTAATAGAAAACTTGTTGACTGTCAGCCAACAACACTAGTACTGCTAGTATATTGTAGCTTTAATAGACCCCCTATATATGATTGTACATATTTGCTAATCATATGGTTTGGATTTCGTTTGATGTTGTCTTGTCGCTGTTGTAACTACAAGTATATGTCAAAGTTCAAAAAATATAACTATTTTCGGTATGTCTCTTTGAAGGTAATTAGGTTTGGAAGTATGCCCTTGTCTTGTTTTTACTGTCTGAGCAAGTAATTTATTGTTTATTAGTAGTGTCTGCGTCTAGACTCTAGCCATGGAGTTAATCAGGGATGAATGATGGGCATGTAGTTTTAATATCTGTAAGTTTAAATCAAAAGTTGTCTGTGTTTTGGTGTTTTGAACTTTTGTGATGCCCACTGTTAATCGCCATCAACATAAGCACATGTGCTCTACTCTGCACACTCCAACAACCGTTTCACGGAGAGAACACATAGACCTTCTTGGCCTTTAAAGGGGAGAAAGGCCTAAGCCTTGGATTAAATTATTAATGACGCCTTCTATGGCGAAAGATGCGAAGTGCTGAACTAGCTTCCAAGACAAACTAACACATGTGTGCATGCATACACAAGATCCGGCCACACAAAATTCGCATCTTTTCTCTCTCCTCCAACATAATAAAAATATTATATTTAAATCTTTACAATCTGCTTACATCATCTTATTATACTTGCTCTAAGTAGAACCAAAACACAAACCCAAGCCGTTGGCAAGATAAGTAAGCTCATCCTGAATTTGCGAGGGAATGTCACCCCGCCATCAAACTACTCCATCAGGGAACCTTCCGGGATGATTGGAAGCACCATCCACGGCAGGCAGGAGCCCGCCAAAAGCTCAAGCGGACATGTTGATGATACTCCCTTGGGTCAAGGTGAGAACTCTATTTGAAGCAAACCCGAACTCCACAGGACCTCGTCATCACCACCAACAAACTATCGAGAACAACCGAGAGATTGTGGACTCCAAGATGTTGCCTTCGTGCCGAGCAGGACGCCGAAGCACCATCGCTCCTTGATCCGAACTAGATTAGGGGGTTTTCACCTAGGATGAAGAAAGGTTGTCGCGGCCTTCATAAAGGGAACAACGCCAAGGACTCCTTTGCACCGTCGGCCCCAGACAAGAACTCCCCGGCTCCAGATCTTGGGGCAGTCGATCGCCATATCAACCGATGCACCACACTCCCGCCACACGCTCAAATCGCTAGTTGCCATGGAGCCCTCGCCACCGACCAGCAGCTAAGCCATGACCTCCACCATCACACCACTTCTTCTTCTTCGTTGTCTTTTTCATTATCATCGTTGTCTTCCTCGCTATCACAATGAATGATAAAATGTTAAAGATAGACTAATACATAAATGGACCCTGGCTTACACCCCCATTATATGGACACGTACACATGGTGACTAATTAAACGTGCTGACTGGCGTCTTTGCTGGATTCAGTCACTGCTCCTGGAGCCGTTGAGCATGTCCATAACTAATCAAGCCACGTCATGGACAGGATAGATGGGGGAGGGACTTGCAAATGATGGCGAAAATAAATAAACAACCCGGCCGCTCGTCCCGTCGCTAACCCCATGCCGGTTAGGTAGATGGATTATTTTTAGGTGAGAAATAAATTAGAAAGCAGAGATTTTTTAGGTGAACTGAAAGCAGAGATGCATAACCAAACCGTGCGTACGTTAGCTTCTTTTGGGCCGTTGACCTGCTACAGTGGGTTGGGTTGGAACTGGTGAGCACTACTTGAGCGGAACCGGGTCCTCTAACATTGAGAAGGAATGTTAGAGAAGCTACAATACTCTAACTTTCTTTCTTTCTATTCATATGATTATGGCTAAAATAATTTAAATTAATTTGCAAATTGACGATCTACCATGTACATTTATAGTAATTACATGCAAACAAATTGATGGTGAAATAAAATTAAATTTAAATTATTTATATCTACAATAAATACCAACACTAAACAACCTATTAACTATCTACTAATAGTCTCTAACTTTCCTTCTTCATTTTACACTAGGCTAACACTGTAGCATCGTGACATTCTTTCTTGATGTTAGAGGATCCGGTAACTTGAGCGACTGAGCACTAGCTGGGGGTATATAGGTCAGCTGGATGAGTAGTACTGGTACCACCAAATTTTGATGTTTGTTCGTTATTGTTCTATATGTACTACTGCTATGTCTTTGGGGGTAATTTGTTTTGGAGGTTAAGTCTTTCTTGTCTCGACCCTCTTGTATAGTGATTTGTCGTGTCAAGATTCTAGGCTTAGTCAATTAGGGATGGGTTTGTTTGAATTGTTCTAGTTCGCCTGGTTGGTTGGTTTATACACTCTTAGTTAGAAAATACTTGTCGTGGTCTTAGAACTAAAATCACGAAAGTATTTTGAAGCGGAGGGAGTAACACATTTAGGTCATCTTTACTTGCATGATTGTAAAAACGCAGAAATAAAAAAATGAATGATTGAAATGTCATGTTCGCTGAAATCCTAAGGTTTCAAGTTTGTTTGATTGCATCAAAAAAGAGAGCTTTTTCCAAGAGGTTTGAGTAGGTATTAAATTTCTATGTAATCTAATACAAATGACTGAATCGAACAACTAATGTAGGAAAAAAATTACGAATTTGATTCCTCCAAAATTCTATGGAAATCCCTTGAGTCGAAGAAGCCCGGCTATATATATATATACCTTTCGTCAGTATAAAGACGCCATGGATGGATACGGGAGCTTAACTTAGGGCATCTCCAACGCCAGCCCTTAAACCGCTCGCAACCGTCCGGACCGCCCGCAACCGTCCGGACCGCACGGTCCGGACGTGTTGTGTCATCCAACGCAGGTCTGTATTGGTCCGCTCGATGGTTTGGACATGCTTTCTCCCGAAAAGTGTAAATAAAGTGAGGAGGAGGTGTGGGGTTGCGGGACTCCGGACAGCAGACACGTAGGATTGCGACATCCCTAGCCCACCAAATCCCCTCCCTGTCCCATTTCCTTCCACTTCGCCCTTTCTCCCCCTTACTTTGTATCCGCACCCTCCACCTCTGCCGCCGTCGTTGTACCTCTCCGGCCGCCATAAAGGCATTGTCGGATGTGTGCAACCAACACCGACGTGTCTGCTCACCTTTACAACGACGTTGTCCACCCTAGAGCCGTTTGTATCCAGGTACACTCCGCCCCCCTGCGACGCCCTCCATGACACCACGCCCGACAGGTGCTTGGTGAAATTCCATTTACCTTAATTTCGGATGCCATCTTCTATCCGAATAAGAATGATATTTTCTATCCGAATTCTGATGAACTCCGGCCGGCTTGCATGAATTTCGTCCGACTAGTTCGAATAGTTGATGAAATGTATGCGAACAACGTTAGATGACGGCATCCGGGATCAGTGTCTGTGAACAAATGCCGAAGCAAATTTGCGGAGCAGCGTTGCAGATGCCCTTAACTGCTACTAGTAATTTGCATCTCCCTCCCGGTCGAGAAACAGAGCGTGGGGCTGGTAGTGGTTGAGTGACAGTAGTCGCTAATTCCACGCTGGTTAACTAGACGGGCGGATTTAGCCGGCTCATCGCCTTCGCGGTGCAGCGCCCGTCTATTTGGTATGTTGTTTGATACGGCTTAATTTTTATTTTGGTAGATTCAAAAGAAGTCACGTGTGTGTGTGCGACACACGCATGTCTAGGAGAGTGAAAGTGTTAATATCAGCCGCATATGAATTGCATTCCGACATTCATCTTGTGAAAGAAAAGAACCTACTTTGTACCAAGCACCATGTGTGAGCTTCATATCCATCTTTCATCTTACAACCAACTACTAAAGCCAGTTCAACATGGCGTTCTTTTTGAAACAAAATTACAATATACACTTAGAACTATACACGTAACCTTGTGACAAATTCAAGAAAGCATTCCCATTAATACTATTGGTGGCATTATTTTTGTGCATGTCGAACGTGAATGGGGAAGGGGAAAATGCATGATCCGCAAAGTGCAAAAGTATAATACGAGAGACCTTCATGATGAAAGAGGTAGCAGCGGCCCACCTGTACAAAGAACAAAAAGGACTGATAATAGGGCAATTGTCTGTAAGGTCAATAAACTGAAGGAAACACATGTATTTACATGGATAAGAAAGCAGTAAAATAATTGGTAGTTTCTAGAAATAGAATCCAAATTTACCACAGTAATGGAAACAGAGACAGGATCATAATGTCTCAAAGACCAGAAACATAACTTTAGAGAATAAATAAGAGTGATTGTGTAGAGATGCACGTCTGTGATAATTCTATTCAGATAGGCGCAATGGTTCTCTGAAAACACAGTACTGACAAGTCGGAACTGACAAACACAAAGATAACCAAACTGGTTGATAGTTGTCGGACGCAGACATAATAAGTAAAACTTCCAGAAAGCATAGACGCACGCAGAACATCTCTATTTATTTATTTATTAGCTTCCAAAGTTGATGAACCAATCTTTGCCCAAGGGAGATGCAGTTTCTTTTTCGAAGCAGAGGTCTTGCTTGTGTCAGTTGCAGACCTCTAAATCATGAAGATAGCTTTTAATATATATGTACATCGAAAAATAGAACCATGAACAGGGATTAGTTATGTATAATGTGGCTATTTACCTTTCTGCGTTTATTTTTTGCTTGTGCTACTGGAAGCATTTGTGGCAGCCTGGCAGGTGCATTTTGCATTGTCCTGTGTTTATGGGCTGGTAGTCAGTGCCTCAATGCTGTTTTTTGCTCATAAATTTTGGAGACAATATGTTGGAGTCATGCAGTGAAGAAATATGTAAAGTACTTTATAATTCGAGAGATGGCTATACTGGTGAAGTAAGTACGTGACCAATTGCACGATAGATCAACATATTCTCAGATACGTTGGTGCTATCATCGTGATCAATGCTAGTGCTCACCTGACATTGGAAAAGTTCAGAGGTCACAAATATAGTTACTTTTAGTTAGATTAATTAATTTGTTGCCAGCAATTGTGATAATGACTCGGTAGTGTGAGAATTGATTATACCGTTATCCTAAGTACAGGTGATTCAGCGACTATACTGAGGGTTCAGAGGATAATATATGGTCCGGTAACTCCTATGAAATATTCGAGGATGATAGATTGTCTCGTAATTTATATGAGAAAGCTTATTCAATATCTGTTATCTGGAGGTTCCTTTTCTCATAATCCTAGGCTCAAGCGGGTAGTCGAACCTTCCAAGACATCTGAGATTACTGAAACTATTCCGGCAACATCCGTACATTCAAACATGAGCATCATAAGTTGATAATGGACCAAATAGTAAAGCAGCAAAGTGGAGGAAGCAAAGGAACAATTGTACGTGCACAAAAGTAGAATTTCCTTGCCTACAAGGAGTCTATCTTTCCAACCATAGAGGGTAGAGGTATAAAATCGGTGAGTGAATATGCATAGTGAGGATAATTGAATTTGACAGGAAGATCACGCTGCGCCTAAACCTTTGACCATATAGTTATTTTTATTAAACTTCTTCCACAACATTATACAGGTTCTTTGCTGATTTCATAAAGAAATCCTTGATGAGGCAAACATTACCCACCTTGACTTTTTCTGAATATTTCTGCATGCATCACATGTATCTTCCCATATATTTATCTTGTTTCCCTATATAGAAGATCAGGATTAAACACAGGGACAATACATTATGTAACGCGGAATACATGGTAATAAGTTTTTAGTTGGCATGTTCATCAACAAAGACAATGTCAAGATGTGTAAATTCAGTCCTAGTAAAAATCCCATACAAGAGCTACACAAGCAAGCATGGTGACAGTTCCGCGGCATGCGTTCAGATCATCTGATGGAAGCAAATGGTAAACGATTGCAGGCGGTGGACCGGCTGCGTGTTCGGCCGGTCGCGCACGCACGTGGCCTGGATCCACGGGTGCTGCTCTCCTCGCGCCGACTCGGTCTTGTGTATCCTCGCGACAACGCGTCACACAAGCCACGCGCTCGTTGTGTGTGGGCCACACACAAGTCTTACCTCTTTCTCAAACCTCTCACAACCACTCATTTCCTCAGCTACGTTATCCAATCTCTCTTGCACTCGTCCCGCCTCCTGTGTTCTTTTCCAACCGGCATAGATGAGCTTCCCCTCCCCACATCTCTCCTTCATGCGCAAACCTCCCCACATCCCCTACCTCCTGCCCAATAGAGAGATGCTGATGGGTGCAACTTGGAGACAAGTTATGTGTTGCAACTGTTAGAAAGGAGAGAGAGAGGTTTGGTGGAATAGTTTGATATATTGCTTGAGCCTCATGGGCATATATATAAGAGTACATGATCATCTTGGAGTACAAGGCAAGGTAGAATAATATCCTACGCTATCCTAGCTTTCCTAATAATCACGATACTCAACATCCCCCCGCAGTCACAACGGTGGCGACGCAGACGGTGAGACTGGAGAAGAATCCGAAGGCAAGCCGACGGACACCCCCCCCCCCCCCCCCACAGTCGTAACGGTCGACGCATCGCGGAGTCGTGGCTGGAGTGGAAACCAACAAGGTTGCTCAAGCAGGCAGTAGCCCTTTGTGCGGTTTGTCGATGTACCCGAGAGCCAAGGGTGGTGTAGTCGTGGTCGAGGTAGCCGCGCGTAGAATGTCGTGGTCGATGTCGAGTCGGGGAGCCGGTGTCGAGGATGTCGCCGTGGAGCCACGGGCGCAAGAGCGCGCCGAGTTAGCATGGGCGCAGTAGTGTCGAAGTAGTGGTGCGCCGGGAAGAAGACGTTGTTGACGACGCGTCGCGGCGGGTTTGCCAAGCCCGGGGACACATCGTAGACGAAGGCACGCACCGGTGTTGCCAACACCGGGCATGCGTAGACGGACAAAGACGAAGTTGACGAAGCGCCAAACCAGGCTTGCCAGGCCCGGGGAAACATCATGGATGAAGGCACGCATCGGTGTTGCCAGCACCGGGCATGCATAGACGAGGACCTGCACAAGTTGTACGCCATGTCGGAGGAGTCGGAGAGGCCAACAAAGAAGGACTCGACGACGGTTGCGGCGTCAATCAGCGCGGAGCCGATGTCGCCTGCGGTTGTCGGAGTAGACGAAGTGGTCGGGGTAGATGACGGCGACGCTGGCGACGGGCCGATGCTGGATGAAGACGAAGGAGGTGGGCGGGCGGCGGCGGCTACGTGGGTAGCGGCGGCGGCCAAGAAGAGCGGCGGCGGCTAGGTTAGGAGCGCGGCGGCGGTGCTCGAAGTAGGCGAAGAATCCGACAGCATGACGAAGACCGGCGCGGACGGTGGCGTTCCCGTGCTAGGGAGGTGGCGCGACGCATACCACAGGAATTCAACGCGCGTGGACGACGAAGTGGACCGTGGGCCGCCGCGCTACGGCCCGAAGGGGCGACGCAACGGCGGCGGGCAGGTCGGGGTGACGGCAGGAAGACCTTGGAGTGGCGCGGCGGAGGAGCGCGGGGCGGTGCAACCGCGGGGACGGCCTCTAGACGGCGGCGTGGACCGTGTGCCACGCTCGCTACGGCCCGACGGGGCGACGCAGTGGCGGCGCGAGGGTCGATGCCGCCACAGGGACGACCTAGAGTGGACGGCCTCTGGGCGGCGGTGGACCGCGAGCCGCGGTACTACGGCCCGAAGGGGCGACGCAGCGGTGACGCGGGTCGGGACAGCCGGGAGAAGAACCACGGGGCGGCGGCACTGCGGCCCGACGGGGCGACGCAGCGGCAGCCCGATGCTCGATCGGTGGAGAGGCGCGCTGAACTCGAAGACGATCTTCACAGGACCTGCAGAGGCGCGCGTAATTGACGGGCTAGGTCGGTCGTGCGGCGTAGATGAGGCGGATCGCGGCGGCGAGCGGGTGATCAAGCCGATCGCGTGTGAGGTCGGGGACGCCGCTCGGTCGAGGCGCGGTGGCGGCAGAGTCCGATATGAAGCCGGCGGCGGCAGGCGGCAGGGCGGCTATGATTGGCGGCAGCATGGCGCGAGGCCGCCGGGTTGGGGTGATGCAGGAGTCCCGGTCGGAGCAGGGCGGTGACGGCCGGCGTAGATCGACGGGCGGGCCGTCGCGCGAACGGCGGCGGTGAAGGGCCGCCGCATGACGCGAGGCCGCCGGGTCGGGGCGACCGGCGGGCCAACGCGCGGACGACGCGCGAGGCCGCCGAGTCGGGGCGACCGACGGGCCGACGCGCGGACGACGCGCGAGGCTGCCGGGTCGGTGAAGAAGCCGGCCAATCGCACCGGTGTTGGAGTAGAGGCGCACGGGGTCGACGGCGGCGGCGGGTGACGCAAACCGGATCACATAGACCGGAAAACCAAAAAGTAGACGCCGATCAAAGCGACCGGCGAGAGAGAAAACCCGGATCAAAGGATCGGGAAAAAAGACTCTCTAGGGCAGCCGGCCAACACGGCCGGCGGACGAACCCTAGGTACGGGTGGCGCGGCCCCCGGTGCCACTTTGCTCCACTTGGGAGCCGTTATTCTCATCAAACTCCACGTTACACGTCTCCTCAATAAGTCCCCTAGATTTATTGAGGACACGGTAAGCATGAGAGTTTGTAGCATAACCAACAAATATGCCCTCATAAGCTCTAGCCTCAAATTTAGACAACCGAACACCTTTCTTGAGAATGAAACACTTACACCCGAATACCCGGAAGTACTTGAGGTTGGGCTTGTTACCGGTGAGTATCTCATATGGAGTCTTGTTCAAGCCCTTGCGGAGGTAGAGCCGATTGGATGCATGACATGCGGTGTTGATGGCTTCGGCCCGAAAGTTGTATGGAGACTTGAACTCCGCCATCATGGTCCTTGCCGCATCCATCAACGTCCGGTTCTTCCTCTCCGCAACACCGTTTTGTTGAGGGGTGTATGGTGCGGAATATTGATGCTTGATTCCCTCATCACTAAGAAATTCATCCAAGGTGTAGTTCTTGAAGTCGGTGCCGTTGTCACTTCTTATTGTCAAGATCTTTGCATTGTGTTGACGTTGTGCTTGATTTGCAAAGTCAATGACGGTTTGTTGGGTCTCGCTCTTCCTCTTGAAGAAATACACCCACGTGTACCTTGAGTAGTCATCCACAATCACCAAGCAATACTTCCTACCTCCAAGACTATCGAAGGATGGGGGCCCAAAAAGATCCATGTGAAGGAGCTCCAAGGGCCTCTTTGAATAAATGATAGTTGTGGGAGGGTGAGCCTTCTCATGTAGCTTTCCTTCGATAGAGGCACTGCAAGCACGATCTTTAACAAAACTAACATTCGTTAGTCCACGGACATGGTCCCCCTTGAGGAGACTTTGCAAAGATCTCATATTGACATGGGCTAAACGGCGATGTCAAAGCCATCCCACATCAACTTTAGCCATTAGGCATGTCGCGGTCTTAGTGGGTCGCTCCAAAAAGTTAATCACATATAGACCGTTCTCGACATACCCGACAAAAGCTACTTTAAGAGTCTTGCTCCACAAAAGGGCCACGGTATCGATATCAAAGAAAGTGGCAAAGCCCATGATTGCAAGTTGACGAACGGAAAGTAAATTGTATGCAAGGGACTCAACAAGCATGACCTTCTCGATCGTGAGATCATGAGAGATGACCACCTTGCCAAGTCCCAATACCTTAGAGGATGAGGCGTCACCCCACTCGACATTGGTGGGCATAGATGGAACTTTGTGCACGTCCACCACCAAGTCCTTGCTTCCGGTCATATGATTTGTAGCTTCGCTATCAAGCAACCATGATCCACCACCGGAAGCAAACACCTACAAGAGATCAATGCTTGGTTTTAGGTACCCATTTTGTAATGGGTCCTGTGATGTTAGTAACAAGGGTCTTAGGGACCCAAATAGACCATTCAATGTACTCATGAAGAGAACCAACAAATTTGGCATAAACATGCCCATCACTAGCACGGCATAACACATAAGAAGGATTAAAATCGCCGGCTTTGTTGGGAGAGGTGACATTGCCCTTCTTGACATTGTTCTTCTTCTTCTCCTCGGGGGCACTCTCTCCTTCCCTCACAAAGGTTTGCATGAGGGGAGGAGGTCGTTTGGTCTTGTCATTCTTCTTCTTGTTCTTGGAGTCGGGCACGTACCCAACCCCTTCCTTGGCCACACCTCCCTTTTGGTTGATCAAGAGATCGTTGAGGTTCTTCTTGCCTTGTATGCAAGTCGCAAGACCTCTCTCAAGTTGCTCCTTCAACTTAGCATTTTCCTCAACAAGATGTATATGCTCACAACACGGGTTAGTAGCATTTGCATTATCAATTAAAACCATATGAGGAAAAGTTACTTTCTCCTTAGTTAGCTTCACTTGGAGTTGATCATGAGACTCCTTGAGACTAGCGTGAATACCCTTCAAGGCCTTGTGGGCCTTGTCAAGTATATCAAACTCCTCTTTGAGTCTAGCAAGATCAACCCCGAGTTTGGCCTTCTCGGAATTTAGCACACGAGAAACAATGAGGGCATGATCATAATCTTTCTTTAACTTAGCATGATCAACGTTGTGTGACTCCTCAAGAGCCAAACGAAGACCACGCTCTTCTTCAAGAGCATTGGAAAGATCCGAAATCTCATCGGCATAGTCACGACTATGCCATTCCATCTTGGAGATGGTGTCTTCGTGAGCCTCGATCATGTCATTGGTCTCACCAAGTTGTTCCAAGAGAGCAACAAAGTGCTTCTTGGATTTTCCCTTGAGTTTGCCCATAAAGGCCTCAAACTCGTTAGCCTCCACATTAGCTCCCTCAAGTTCATTAATGCTATCCGTTGGGGAAGGATGATTAATGATGGTAGTTTTGATGTTGGAGGTTACCTTGTTGGTGGCTTTAGCCATGAGGCACTTGGCGGTGATGCTCTCGTTGGGTGAGTCGAAGAGAGACACCCGTGACGTTGTTGCAATGGCAACGGAAGCCATGGCAACCGACTCATCATCTTCATCATCGTCATCATCCTCATTGTACTCTTCTTGCACAACCAAAGCCTTGGGAGGAGTCTTCTTGGTGAAGTTGTTCTTGTTGGGGAATGACTTGGCCTTGTCCTTTCGGATGAGTTTGCCACCATTGTCTTCCCTCTTCTCATACGGGCATTCCGCAACGAAATGACTCACGTTGCCGCAATTGTAGCAAGTCCTTACATGTTTCTTGCCCCTTATGCCACTCGAGTTGTGTTTGCTAAAGTTGGGCCTCGAGTTTTTCTTGCTCCAAAATTGCCTTGAAGCAAGTGCCATGTGTTCATGATATGCATACTTCGTATCTTCGGGGTTGCTCTCCTCTTCTTCCTCTTCTTCTTCTTCCACGGTGAGCTTGGCCTTCAATGCAAGGTTAGGCTTCTTTGCCCGTTGAGAACGGAGCACCGCATTGTCGGCGGTCTTGTCCAAAATGTTCATGGACACAAACTCATCCAACACTTCGCTTGAGGTCAAAGTGTGGAAGTCCGGTCTTTGACGAATGACGGAGGACATGGCCTTGTGGTAGGGCATCATTGCCTTGAGGAATTTGCGCTTGATCCAATTGTCATCCGTGTCCTTGCTCCCGTGATCTCGTAGTGAGACCGCGAGTTTGGTTACTCTCCGATAAAGCTCACGAGGTTCTTCATCTTCCTTCATTGCAAACTCATCGGCCTCATCTTATACCACTTCATAGTTGGAGCGTTGAATGCTTGCGCTTCCCTGGTAGAGAGACACGAGACCAAGCCATGCATCTTTGGCCAAGGCAACGGGACGAAGATGAGGTAGGTCTTCGGGTGGAATTGCATCTTGAATGATGAAGAGAGAATTCTCATTGAATTGACTGTCCGCGGCTTCTCGAGGAGTGAAGTTGCTTGGATCATGTGGATAGAAACCTTCTTCAATGATTCTCCAAAGGTTAGTGTTCACATGATTTAAATGACGTTTAAAGTGGTAAACCCAAGAATCGAAATCCTCATTTTTCACAATCTTAGGGGGAGGACCGACATGATTCAAATGAGTGGAAGGAACCGGTCCACCATAAACAAGTGGTGGTTCCACATGGGCAAAGATGCCGGTGCCATTCTTGCCACTAGAAGAAGGAGCCTTTTCACTACTAGCTCCCCCCTTGTCAGGGATAGCATCCGTCACCTTGTTGGTGGGATCACCCACTTTCAATGGTGCGGTGGATAGTTTAAGCCCCTTAAGAAATTTAGTAAACATGCTTTCAACTTCGGTCGTCATGGAGGTTTTCAATGTCTCCAAGGCCACATTGAACTCCTCACGAGAAACTGAAGTTCCCCCATCTCCAGTAGACGAGATCGGATTCACACTGGAGTGTTCCTCCACGGCGTCTACGGTATCAACCATACTCTTTGGACGGTAAAGTCCTTAATAAAGAGACGAGGCTCTTATACCAATTGAAAGGATCGATATGGTTGACTAGAGGGGTGGGTTAATAGGCAACTACCAATTTTTAGCTTTTCTTTACCAAATTAAACTTTGCATCAAAGTAGGTTGTCTAGATGTGCAACTAGGTGAGCAACCTATATGATGCAATAACAATAAGCATACAAGCAAGCAAGGAAAGAAACACTAAAGAGCTTGCACAAGTAAAGGTAAGAGATAACCAAGAGTGGATCCGGTGAATACGAGGATGTGTTACCGAAGTTCCTTCCTTTTGAGGGGAAGTACGTCTCCGTTGGAGCGGTGTGGAGGCACAATGCTCCCCAAGAAGCCACTAGGGCCACCGTATTCTCCTCATGCCCTCACACAATGCGAGATGCCGTGATTCCACTATTGGTGCCCTTGAAGGTGGCGACCGAACCTTTACAAACAAGGTTGGGGCAATCTCCACAACTTAATCGGAGGCTCCCAACAAGACCACAAAGCTTCACCACAATGGAATATGGCTCCGAGGTGACCTCAACCATCTAGGGTGCTCAAACACCCAAGAGTAACAAGATCCGCTAGGGATGAGTGGGGGAATCGAAAATCCCTTGGTGGAAGTGTAGATCGGGCCCTTCTCAACCACTCCTGGGCCAATCAACAAGTTTGATTGGCTAGAGAGATGGATCGGGCGAAAATGGAGCTTGGAGTATTTAATGGAGCTTGAGCAATAAATGGAGCTTGGGGGAGGAAGAGGTGGGTGAGAAGGAAGAAGGGGACTCCCTTTTATAGTGGGGGCAACAATCCCATTGCCCCCAACCAACCAGCCCCGCACAGGGTGGTACTACCGCTGAGAGGGGGCGGTACTACCGCCAGGACAATGGTACTGCCGCGCCAGCCAACAGTACTGTCGCGCTGAGGAGACTAGTAGGGAACGGACCCAAATGCGGTACTACCACGATGGTAGGGCGGTACTACCATTCCTGGAACGGTACTACCGCCACTACAACCGTGACTAGTGCCGCAAAACCCGACACGAGAAAAAGACCTCTCGAATTGAGGCGGTAGGAGCCAGACTGCCCAACGGTACTACGGCAGTGGGGTCAAGGGCGGTAGTACTGCTGTGGAGCGGTACTGCCGCTTGTGACCCTTCGGCCGTAGTACCGCAGGCAGTGCGGTACTACCGCTGGGACGCGAGAGAGAGAGAGAGAGAGAGAGAGAAGTAATCTCTCATAGATGCTGAGGACAAGGCGGAGGTGCCAGGCCCCCAGCGGTACTACTGCTGTGGAGCCATGGGCGGTACTACCGCTGCAGAGCGGTACTGCCGCTTGGCTCCTCAGCGGTACTACCGCTGGGTGCGCGGTACTACCGCTTTGACCCTGACAGGACAAGGAAGAGAGGAGAGATCTCTTCAATGGAAAGGAACAGCTCAGAGGGTGAGAAGCTGACGTGTACGTGATGATTCCACCCATGCAAAACCCCAGCAGACCCCCTCTTGATAGTACGGTGACCTCTACGCAACTAGTCCACCGAGAAAGAAACGAAAGAGCTACACCGTCTTGAAATACACTCCGAGGAGAAGAAGGCGTCTCGTGCCAGGGGAGAATCTGTGAATTATTCAAAGCACAAGATTAGTCCGCAAACATGTTGTCATCAATCATCAAAACTACCTTGAGAGAGATATGCCGTAACATTATGGGTCGTTAATAGGCCCGATGTGATGTTGGGTCACATATGGCCAAGGATTTCGTCCAACGTTAACAGGCCAAAAATCACAACAGGCTGAAAGTGGCCCAAATCTATAGTGGCCTCTACCAGGCTGAATGTCAGACATGGCCGAATATGACCCAAAATCTTTCACGGTCGTTTATGGGCCGAAAGTTTCAATGGCCTATAAATAGGCCCAAATGAAGCAGGACCTTTAACAGGCCGGAAACACACCGGGCCGTAATTCGGCCCAAATACTTACCGGATTGTTAACGGGCCAGAAGTGACCATGGGCTGCCATGATGACAAGTTTAGGACGGGTCGTTGACGGGCTGATTTGACACCAGCTGTACGAGCCTTAACTGAGAATGTTGGGCCTTTAGCTGGGCCGGCCCATTATGGTCTACAAAATCTTGTGGGCCTTTAGCTGGGCTGGCCCATTATGGTTCGCAAAATTTTGTGCACCTTTAGTTGGGCCGTCCCACTTAATCTTTATGGGTCACTTTTGGGCCGGTCCACGTGTCAACATATCATAGGCACATCTCGCCCATTGGATGAGTGACACATGTGCCAACGCGGAGCTGACACGTGATTCCGTCTCCCAATGAGAATTTTACACGTGGAAAATCGGCATTGGTCGTGGCTGTTAGCGGGTTATTGAATCCAAAACTGGACCTGATAGCTTAACGGCGACCCGTTACGGTGGATGCCACGTGTCGGTCACCCTTAACGAAAGCACTTCCATGACGCGGCATTTATCATCATGGAAGTGGACACTTTCGTGATGATAATTTTGGTAATGTCATGGAACACTTCTACGACAGCACATGTATGACTATCTTGATTCTATCATGAAATCGCCATGGATGTACTTGCATGACAGAAAACGTGACCTGCTGTGACAAACATGTATCATCACGGAAGTGTTTTTTTTTGTAGTGGCTATCCCTCTTGGGGGCGTTGTCGAGGAGTTTGGGTGTGCTAGGTTGTAGTGTGAGGGTGTTTACTTCCTTTGATAGTTGTTGTTGGTAGCATAACCGCGCGTGTTGTGAGTGTGCCGGATATCTCCAGATCGACTTTGGAAGAGGGCTACCTCACCATCATGTATCGTTCGGTTTGTACTTCTTCGATTGTTGCTATATCTTTCTTTCTTTTCCTGGGCGCTGAGGTACAAAGGGGTTGTGGGAGATGAACAATTAGGAAGAAAACGGAGTGCTATCCGTTCGAATGGTGGGAACGAGCTTTGCATTGGAGCCAAAACGGCATGGAATTTGGCCATGTGTTTCCAATACGAATTCAGTATACAGCCAAACATCCGTACTAGATCAGATGATTATCAATTCAATTTCTTGGGCTTCAATGAAGGCATTTAAATGCAATATTATATGTATTGTAACCCGTAGCAATGCACGGGCATTCTACTATATAGTGGTAGTAGATGAATTCAGCGTCCAGCCAAACGTCTGTATTGACGCTAGATGATTACAAAATCCATTCCCTGGGCTCCAATGAAGGCATCCAAATACAGTGTTGTTGTAATTAAAGCTTCTATGTTTTGTGCGGTGAATGGCTAGGATATACAGAGGACGAGAATATGTCGATGTCGAATTTCCTCGCCAGGGGGCTCTTGCATTCGTGCCCCACGTGTGGTAACTGCCAACATATTGTTTATTTCATAGTATGAATCATCATATCATTTCCCCAATTTTACACATTGGTCGGAGTTCAGATCAAAGCCCCCAAATCCCCAAATTCTTGTCATGTTCATTGGGACCTGGGTAAGCTCTAAAATCCACTATTGTACAGTTTTATTGATCCGATGGTATATTCACATTTATTGGAGTATATATACTCCCTCTGGTCCATTTTACTCCACATATAAGTTTCGTCTAAAGTCAAATTTAGTAAAGTTTGACCAACTTTATTGAAAAGATAACAACATTCTAATACGAAACCAATATAATTAGTTGTGTCATGAATTTAATTTTCATAATGTATAACTTTAGTATTTTAGTATTATAGATGTTGATATTGTTTCATACAAACAAGTTCAAACTTTACGGAGTTTGACTTAAGACAAATCTTATACGCTGAGTAAAAAGGACTTGAGCGAGTACATACATGAGCTGGATGCTAAATTTGTAGGAGCATGTGCAAAAATTTGAGGTTGTTCAATCAGGGCCTTGCTTGCACGTAGTTTCCGGAGAGCCTATGTGCACAGGTCCTATGAGCTAAGTACTATCCGTCTGGATCCATTATTGACACAGTCTTCACAGGGAATGGTTCGTCGACATGGGCAGCCATTGAATATGGGTTAGAGCTAGCTAAGCAGGGGTGCATCTGGCGTGTTGGTACTGAAGAAAACATACACATATGGTGGGATCCTTGGATCCCAAGGGAACCCTCCTTTAGGCCGATCACACAAAAACGTCGATGCAGACTAAAATGGGTGGCAGATCTCCTGAATGTCGATGGCTCTTGGAATACATCGCTTCTCATGCAACATTTCCTTCTAGCAGATGTCTTCGACAACCTGTGTAACTACATTTTTGTGTAATTATTTGAAACACAAGTTCATCTCACCTCAAGGGCTTCTTTGCAAATCGCATAAAACCTCGCCTAATATTTTGTAATTATTTGAGGACAAATATTTAAGAAGGGTTTCTTTGCAAACCGCAACATGTGGTTTGCATGTAGTTTTTCGCAAAAGAATGGAGCATGGGGAAGAGTTGACTAAGGCAAGGGCTAGGCAGAACTGGGTTTTACTTATGGACAGAACAGTAGGAAGCAGAAAAATAGTTGTTGTAAAGCTTGAGGCCTTGAATAATCGATAGTGTTCCAACAGATAACAGTATATAGCTGAGGGGGCCATTGCCCCCCCCCCCATAATCGGTGTTGCAGCTTAAAAAAATGAATAATAGATATGCAGATTGTTATAGTTCGTTATATTTTATACCTGATCGTCACTCTGCAGGTTAAAAATTTACGTAAATTATGAGCGCATCAAAGAGAAAGAATAAACTACATGTAGGCATTACTAAATTTAATAATGGCTTACGAGTTTGATTTCTGCTCCGTGGCTCCCTGCATAGTGCGGGTTTTCTATCATTATGAAATTTTCTGCCAACAGATGAATAGCAAAACAAGTGAGTCGCTAATTACAAATGTATAGAACATCCAAATTAAAAGGCTACTAGATACCCATTAGTCGGTAATACCTTATCGCGGGCCCTTCCACTAATGACTGAAGTGAGGCACAAGGAGGCAATTTCTTGAACAACTTCACGCATCTGATTATATGGATCAGGGATAAGAAAGATCTACAAATATCAAGTAGCATGCAAGAATTTTTCTTTTCATTATACTTACCTCACTGGACATGTATGCCTCGTCAAGATTATCTACTATTGGCGATAGTGTTCCGTTGTAGTCCAAGAAGAGGGCTATCGTCTTGCCCTGCCAGTTGGTTGTGATTTCATGAAAGGAATCGATAGCAGAAGGACGTTTAGCCTGCAATAAAGCAAACATTAGAGATAGTATCACCGTTGGCAAAAGAATGGAGCATGGGGAAGAGTTGACTAATGCAAGGGCTAGGCAGAACTGGGTTTTACTTATGGACAGAACAATAGGAAGCAGAAAAATAGTTGTTGTAAAGCTTGATAACATCTAGCCGCCAGAAGGAACCACCCTTTTGATCAGAGTAAGATATGGTGTCATTTTAATCAATTACGCGTCTCATGCTTAACTCACCATTTGGAACCTTGAAGAATCGATAGTGTTCCAACAGATAATCGTATATAGCTGAGAGGGCCATTGCTCCCCCCCCCCCCACATAATCGGTGTTGCAGTTTTAAAAATTGAATAATAGATATGCGTATTATTATAGTTCGTTATATTATATAAATATTTACGTAAATTTTGAGCGCGTCAAAGAGAAAGGATAAACTACATATAGGCATTGCTAAATTTAATAATGGCTTACGAGTTTGATTTCTGCTCCGTGGCTCCTTGCATAGTGCGGGTTTTCTATCATTATGAAATTTTCTGCCAACAGATGAATAGCAAAACAAGTGAGTCGCTAATTACAAATGTATAGAACATCCAAATTAAAAGGCTACTAGATACCCATTAGTCGGTAATACCTTATCGCGGGCCCTTCCACTAATGACTGAAGTGAGGCACAAGGAGGCAATTTCTTGAACAACTTCACGCATCTGATTATATGGATCAGGGATAAGAAAGATCTACAAATATCAAGTAGCATGCAAGAATTTTTCTTTTCATTATACTTACCTCACTGGACATGTATGCCTCGTCAAGATTATCTACTATTGGCGATAGTGTTCCGTTGTAGTCCAAGAAGAGGGCTATCGTCTTGCCCTGCCAGTTGGTTGTGATTTCATGAAAGGAATCGATAGCAGAAGGACGTTTAGCCTGCAATAAAGCAAACATTAGAGATAGTATCACCGTTGGCAAAAGAATGGAGCATGGGGAAGAGTTGACTAATGCAAGGGCTAGGCAGAACTGGGTTTTACTTATGGACAGAACAATAGGAAGCAGAAAAATAGTTGTTGTAAAGCTTGATAACATCTAGCCGCCAGAAGGAACCACCCTTTTGATCAGAGTAAGATATGGTGTCATTTTAATCAATTACGCGTCTCATGCTTAACTCACCATTTGGAACCTTGAAGAATCGATAGTGTTCCAACAGATAATCGTATATAGCTGAGGGGGCCATTGCTCCCCCCCCCCCACATAATCGGTGTTGCAGTTTTAAAAATTGAATAATAGATATGCGTATTATTATAGTTCGTTATATTATATAAATATTTACGTAAATTTTGAGCGCGTCAAAGAGAAAGGATAAACTACATATAGGCATTGCTAAATTTAATAATGGCTTACGAGTTTGATTTCTGCTCCGTGGCTCCTTGCATAGTGCAGGTTTTCGACCATTATGAAATTTTCTTCCTGCAGATGAATAGCAAAACAAGTGAGTCGCGAATTACAAATGTATAGAACATCCAAATTAAAAGGCTACTAGATACCCATTAGTCGGTAATACCTTGTCGCGGGCCCTTCCACTAACGACTGAAGTGGGGCACAAGGAGGCAATTTCTTGAACTACTTCGCGCATCTAATTATATGGATCAAGGATAAGAAAGATCTACAAATATCAAGTAACATGCAAGAATTTTTCTTTTCATTATACTAACCTCACTGGACATGTATGCCTCGTCAAGATTATCTACTATTGGCGATAGTGTTCCATCATAGTCCAAGAAGAGGGCTATCGTCTTGCCCTACCAGTTGGTTGTGATTTCATGAAAGGAATCGATAGCAGAAGGACGTTTAGCCTGCAATAAAGAAAACATTAGAGATAGTACCATCGTTGGCAAAAGAATGGAGCATGGGGAAGAGCTGACTAAGGCAAGGGCTAGGCAGAACTGAGTTTTACTTATGGACAGAACAATAGGAAGCAGAAAAATAGTTGTTGTAAAGCTTGATAACATCTAGCCGCCAGAAGGAACCACCCTTTTGATCAGAGTAAGATATGGTGTCATTTTAATCAATTACGTGTCTCATGCTTAACTCACCATTTGGAGCCTTGAAGAATCGATAGTGTTCCAACAGATAATCGTATATAGCTGAGGGGGCCATTGCCCCCCCCCCCCCACATAATCGGTGTTGCATTTTTAAAAATTGAATAATAGATATGCGTATTATTATAGTTCGTTATATTATATAAATATTTACATAAATTTTGAGCGCGTCAAAGAGAAAGGATAAACTACATATAGGCATTGCTAAATTTAATAATGGCTTACGAGTTTGATTTCTGCTCCGTGGCTCCTTGCATAGTGCAGGTTTTCGACCATTATGAAATTTTCTTCCTACAGATGAATAGCAAAACAAGTGAGTCGCGAATTACAAATGTATAGAACATCCAAATTAAAAGGCTACTAGATACCCATTAGTCGGTAATACCTTGTCGCGGGCCCTTCCACTGACGACTGAAGTGGGGCACAAGGAGGCAATTTCTTGAACTACTTCGCGCATCTAATTATATGGATCAGGGATAAGAAAGATCTACAAATATCAAGTAACATGCAAGAATTTTTCTTTTCATTATACTTACCTCACTGGACATGTATGCCTCGTCAAGATTATCTACTATTGGCGATAGTGTTCCGTCGTAGTCCAAGAAGAGGGCTATCGTCTTGCCCTACCAGTTGGTTGTGATTTCATGAAAGGAATCGATAGCAGAAGGACGTTTAGCCTGCAATAAAGAAAACATTAGAGATAGTATCATCGTTGGCAAAAGAATGGAGCATGGGGAAGAGCTGACTAAGGCAAGGGCTAGGCAGAACTGAGTTTTACTTATGGACAGAACAATAGGAAGCAGAAAAATAGTTGTTGTAAAGCTTGATAACATCTAGCCGCCAGAAGGAACCACCCTTTTGATCAGAGTAAGATATGGTGTCATTTTAATCAATTACGTGTCTCATGCTTAACTCACCATTTGGAGCCTTGAAGAATCGATAGTGTTCCAACAGATAATCGTATATAGCTGAGGGGGCCATTGCCCCCCCCCCCCCACATAATCGGTGTTGCATTTTTAAAACTTGAATAATAGATATGCGTATTATTATAGTTCGTTATATTATATAAATATTTACATAAATTTTGAGCGCGTCAAAGAGAAAGGATAAACTACATATAGGCATTGCTAAATTTAATAATGGCTTACGAGTTTGATTTCTGCTCCGTGGCTCCTTGCATAGTGCAGGTTTTCGACCATTATGAAATTTTCTTCCTGCAGATGAATAGCAAAACAAGTGAGTCGCGAATTACAAATGTATAGAACAACCAAATTAAAAGGCTACTAGATACCCATTAGTCGGTAATACCTTGTCGCGGGCCCTTCCACTGACGACTGAAGTGGGGCACAAGGAGGCAATTTCTTGAACTACTTCGCGCATCTAATTATATGGATCAGGGATAAGAAAGATCTACAAATATCAAGTAACATGCAAGAATTTTTCTTTTCATTATACTTACCTCACTGGACATGTATGCCTCGTCAAGATTATCTACTATTGGCGTTAGTGTTCCGTCGTAGTCCAAGAAGAGGGCTATCGTCTTGCCCTACCAGTTGGTTGTGATTTCATGAAAGGAATCGATAGCAGAAGGACGTTTAGCCTGCAATAAAGAAAACATTAGAGATAGTATCATCGTTGGCAAAAGAATGGAGCATGGGGAAGAGCTGACTAAGGCAAGGGCTAGGCAGAACTGAGTTTTACTTATGGACAGAACAATAGGAAGCAGAAAAATAGTTGTTGTAAAGCTTGATAACATCTAGCCGCCAGAAGGAACCACCCTTTTGATCAGAGTAAGATATGGTGTCATTTTAATCAATTACGTGTCTCATGCTTAACTCACCATTTGGAGCCTTGAAGAATCGATAGTGTTCCAACAGATAATCGTATATAGCTGAGGGGGCCATTGCCCCCCCCCCCCCCCCCACATAATCGGTGTTGTATTTTTAAAAATTGAATAATAGATATGCGTATTATTATAGTTCGTTATATTATATAAATATTTACATAAATTTTGAGCGCGTCAAAGAGAAAGGATAAACTACATATAGGCATTGCTAAATTTAATAATGGCTTACGAGTTTGATTTCTGCTCCGTGGCTCCTTGCATAGTGCAGGTTTTCGACCATTATGAAATTTTCTTCCTGCAGATGAATAGCAAAACAAGTGAGTCGCGAATTACAAATGTATAGAACAACCAAATTAAAAGGCTACTAGATACCCATTAGTCGGTAATACCTTGTCGCGGGCCCTTCCACTGACGACTGAAGTGGGGCACAAGGAGGCAATTTCTTGAACTACTTCGCGCATCTAATTATATGGATCAGGGATAAGAAAGATCTACAAATATCAAGTAACATGCAAGAATTTTTCTTTTCATTATACTTACCTCACTGGACATGTATGCCTCGTCAAGATTATCTACTATTGGCGTTAGTGTTCCGTCGTAGTCCAAGAAGAGGGCTATCGTCTTGCCCTACCAGTTGGTTGTGATTTCATGAAAGGAATCGATAGCAGAAGGACGTTTAGCCTGCAATAAAGAAAACATTAGAGATAGTATCATCGTTGGCAAAAGAATGGAGCATGGGGAAGAGCTGACTAAGGCAAGGGCTAGGCAGAACTGAGTTTTACTTATGGACAGAACAATAGGAAGCAGAAAAATAGTTGTTGTAAAGCTTGATAACATCTAGCCGCCAGAAGGAACCACCCTTTTGATCAGAGTAAGATATGGTGTCATTTTAATCAATTACGTGTCTCATGCTTAACTCACCATTTGGAGCCTTGAAGAATCGATAGTGTTCCAACAGATAATCGTATATAGCTGAGGGGGCCATTGCCCCCCCCCCCCACATAATTGGTGTTGCATTTTTAAAACTTGAATAATAGATATGCGTATTATTATAGTTCGTTATATTATATAAATATTTACATAAATTTTGAGCGTGTCAAAGAGAAAGGATAAACTACATATAGGCATTGCTAAATTTAATAATGGCTTACGAGTTTGATTTCTGCTCCGTGGCTCCTTGCATAGTGCAGGTTTTCGACCATTATGAAATTTTCTTCCTGCAGATGAATAGCAAAACAAGTGAGTCGCGAATTACAAATGTATAGAACATCCAAATTAAAAGGCTACTAGATACCCATTAGTCGGTAATACCTTGTCGCAGGCCCTTCCACTGACGACTGAAGTGGGGCACAAGGAGGCAATTTCTTGAACTACTTCGCGCATCTAATTATATGGATCAGGGATAAGAAAGATCTACAAATATCAAGTAGCATGCAAGAATTTTTCTTTCCATTATACTTACCTCGCTGGACATGTATGCCTCATCAGGATTATCTACTATTGGCGATAGTGTTCCGTCGTAGTCCAAGAAGAGGGCTATCGTCTTGCCCTATCAGTTGGTTGTGATTTCATGAAAGAAATCGATAGCAGAAGGACGTTTAGTCTGCAATAAAGCATACATTAGAAAATGCTTTGCATAAGTCAGTCAAAAAAACTAAAAAGTATGATTATGCAAATGTAGACTTTTAGAAGACACATTTTCATTCAAATTCAGAAAATCACAAATAGGAATGTATGATAACATGAATAAAAAGTAACAAATTTGAAACACAAGTTTAACAGATAGTACTCCCTCTGTAAACTAATATAAGAGCGTTTAAATCACTATTTTAGTATTCTAAACGCTCTTATATTAGTTTATGGAGGGAGTATATAACTTATTACACGCTGATGGTTTTTCTAAGAGCATCGAGAACAACAAGCGTGTGACTTTCTGAAATTATGTGCAGTTACCTCTGTAACAGCATTTTTTTGTAATTATTTGAAACACAAATTCATCTCAACTTAAAAAGATATCCATACACCAAATTTAGGTTTATTTTTATAGATATAGATATATGTTCCAGCATAATCAGTGTTGCAGTTTTGAAAATGAATGGGTTGTAGTTGTAAAATACAGATTGCCAAATGCATTGCTCGAAAAGAATTGGATAATTAAATATTTCAGTTGTCCTCTAATAGAAAACTTGTTGACTGTCAGCCAACAACACTAGTACTGCTAGTATATTGTAGCTTTAATAGACCCCCTATATATGATTGTACATATTTGCTAATCATATGGTTTGGATTTCGTTTGATGTTGTCTTGTCGCTGTTGTAACTACAAGTATATGTCAAAGTTCAAAAAATATAACTATTTTCGGTATGTCTCTTTGAAGGTAATTAGGTTTGGAAGTATGCCCTTGTCTTGTTTTTACTGTCTGAGCAAGTAATTTATTGTTTATTAGTAGTGTCTGCGTCTAGACTCTAGCCATGGAGTTAATCAGGGATGAATGATGGGCATGTAGTTTTAATATCTGTAAGTTTAAATCAAAAGTTGTCTGTGTTTTGGTGTTTTGAACTTTTGTGATGCCCACTGTTAATCGCCATCAACATAAGCACATGTGCTCTACTCTGCACACTCCAACAACCGTTTCACGGAGAGAACACATAGACCTTCTTGGCCTTTAAAGGGGAGAAAGGCCTAAGCCTTGGATTAAGTTATTAATGACGCCTTCTATGGCGAAAGATGCAAAATGCTGAACTAGCTTCCAAGACAAACTATCACATGTGTGCATGCATACACAAGATCCGGCCACACAAAATTCGCATCTTTTCTCTCTCCTCCAACATAATAAAAATATTATATTTAAATCTTTACAGTCTACTTACATCACCTTATTGTACTTGCTCTAAGTAGAACCAAAACACAAACCCAAGCTGTTGGCAAGATAAGTAAGCTCATCCTGAATTTGCGAGGGAATGTCACCCCGCCATCAAACTACTCCATCAGGGAACCTTCCGGGATGATTGGGAGCACCATTCACGGCAGGCAGGAGCCGACCAAAAGCTCAAGTGGACATGTTGACGATACTCCCTTGGGTCAAGGTGAGAACTCTATTTGAAGCAAACCCGAACTCCACAGGACCTTGTCATCACCACCAACAAACTATCGAGAACAACCGAGAGATTGTGGACTCCAAGATGTTGCCTTTGAAGGAAATATGCCCTAGAGGCAATAATAAAGTTATTATTTATTTCCTTATATCATGATAAATGTTTATTATTCATGCTAGAATTGTATTAACCGGAAACATAATACATGTGTGAATACATAGACAAACAGAGTGTCACTAGTATGCCTCTACTTGACTAGCTCGTTAATCAAAGATGGTTATGTTTCCTAACCATGAACAAAGAGTTGTTATTTGATTAACGAGGTCACATCATTAGTTGAATGATCTGATTGACAAGACCCATTCCATTAGTTTAGCACCCGATCGTTTAGTATGTTGCTATTGCTTTCTTCATGACTTATACATGTTCCTATGACTATGAGATTATGCAACTCCCGTTTGCCGGAGGAACACTTTGGGTGCTACCAAACGTCACAACGTAACTGGGTGATTATAAAGGAGTACTACAGGTGTTTCCAATGGTAGATGTTGGGTTGGCGTATTTCGAGAATAGGATTTGTCACTCCGATTGTCGGAGAGGTATCTCTGGGCCCTCTCGGTAATACACATCACATAAGCCTTGCAAGCATTATAACTAAGATGTTAGTTGTGAGATGATGTATTACAGAAGGAGTAAAGAGACTTGCCGGTAACGAGATTGAACTAGGTATTGGATACCGACGATCGAATCTCGGGCAAGTAACATACCGATGACAAAGGGAACAACGTATGTTGTTATGCGGTCTGACCGATAAAGATCTTCGTAGAATATGTAGGAGCCAATATGGGCATCTAGGTCCTGCTATTGGTTATTGACCGAAGATGTGTCTCGGTCATGTCTACATTGTTCTCGAACCGTAGGGTCCGCGCGCTTAACGTTACGATGACAGTTATTATGAGTTTATGCATTTTGATGTACCGAAGGTTGTTCGGAGTCCCGGATGTGATCACGGACATGACGAGGAGTCTCGAAATGGTCGAGACATAAAGATTGATATATTGGAAGCCTATATTTGGATATTGGAAGTGTTCCGGGTGAAATCGGGATTTTACCGGATTACCGGGAGGTTACCGGAACCCCCCGGGAGCCATATGGGCCTTAGTGGAAAGGAGAAAAGGGGCAGCCCATAGGTGGCCGCGCGCCCCCCTTCCCTTAGTCCTATTAGGACTAGGAGAAGGGGCCCCCCCTCTCTCTCTTCCCCCCCTTGGGAATCCTAGTTGGAATAGGATTGAGGGGGGGAGTCCTACTCCCGGTAGGAGTAGGACTCCTCCTGCGCCCTCTCCCTGGCCAGCGCACCCCTCCCCCTTGGATCCTTTATATACGGGGGCAGGGGGCACCTCTAGACACACAAGTTGATCCTTGGTGATCGTTCCTTAGCCGTGTGCGGTGCCCCCTGCCACCAAATTCCACCTCGATCATATTGTTGCAGTGCTTAGGCGAAGCCCTGCGTCGGTAGTACATCAAGATCGTCACCACGCCGTCGTGCTGACGGAACTCCTCCCCGAAGCTTTGCTGAATCGGAGCCCGGGGATCGTCATCGAGCTATACGTGTGCTAAGAACTCGGAGGTGCCGGAGTAACGGTGCTTGGATCGGTCAGATCGGGAAGACGTACGACTACTTCTTCTATGTTGTGTGATCGCTTCCGCAGTCGGTCTGCGTTGGTATGTAGACAACACTCTCCCCTCTCGTTGCTATGCATCACCATGATCTTGCGTGTGCGTAGGAAATTTTTTGAAATTACTACGTTCCCCATCAGTGGCATCCGAGCCTAGGTTTTATGGTTTGATGTTATTTGCACGAGTAGAACACAAGTGAGTTGTGGGCGATACAAGTCATATTGCCTACCAGCA
The DNA here is from genome assembly GCA_034509565.1 of Triticum monococcum. NCBI lineage: Eukaryota > Viridiplantae > Streptophyta > Magnoliopsida > Poales > Poaceae > Triticum > Triticum monococcum. Next base: position 27,139,918 of record CM067847.1, read on the forward strand.
TGTCACACTTTGGTTCGGCGGTATTGTTGGACGAGACGACCCGGACCAACCTTACGCGTACGCTTACGCGAGACCGGTTCCCTCAACGTGCTTTGCACATAGATGGCTTGCGGGCGACTGTCTCTCCAACTTTAGTTGAACCAAGTGTGGCTACGCCCGGTCCTTAAGAAGGTTAAAACGGAGTCTATTTGACAAACTATCGTTGTGGTTTTGATGCATAGGTGAGATGAGTTCTTGCTTAAGCCCGTAGCAGCCACGTAAAACTTGCAACAACAAAGTAGAGGACGTCTAACTTGTTTTTGCAGGGCATGTTGTGATGTGATATGGTCAAGGTATGATGCTAAATTTTATTGTATGAGATGATCATGTTTTGTAACCAAGTTATCGGCAACTGGCAGGAGCCATATGGTTGTCGCTTTATTGTATGCAATGCAATCGCGATGTAATGCTTTACTTTATTACTAAGCGGTAGTGATAGTCGTGGAAGCATAAGATTGGCGAGATGACAATGATGCTACGATGGAGATCAAGGTGTCGCGCCGGTGACGATGGTGATCATAACGGTGCTTCGGAGATCGAGATCACAAGCACAAGATGATGATGGCCATATCATATCACTTATATTGATTGCATGTGATGTTTATCCTTTTATGCATCTTATCTTGCTTTGATTGACGGTAGCATTATAAGATGATCTCTCACTAAATTATCAAGAAGTGTTCTCCCTGAGTATGCACCGTTGCCAAAGTTCGTCGTGCCCAGACACCACGTGATGATCGGGTGTGATAAGCTCTACGTCCATCTACAATGGGTGCAAGCCAGTTTTGCACACGCAGAATACTCAGGTTAAACTTGACGAGCCTAGCATATGCAGATATGGCCTCGGAACACAAAGACCGAAAGGTCGAGCGTGAATCATATAGTAGATATGATCAACATAATGATGTTCACCATTGAAAACTACTCCATCTCACGTGATGATCGGTTATGGTTTAGTTGATTTGGATCACGTGATCACTTAGAGGATTAGAGGGATGTCTATCTAAGTGCGAGTTCTTAAGTAATTTGATTAACTGAACTTAAACTTATCATGAACTTAGTACCTGATAGTATCTTGCTTGTTTATGTTGATTGTAGATAGATGGCTCGTGCTGTTGTTCCATTGAATTTTAATGCGTTCCTTGAGAAAGCAAAGTTGAAAGATGATGGTAGCAATTACACGGACTGGGTCCGTAACTTGAGGATTATCCTCATTGCTGCACAGAAGAATTACGTCCTGGAAGCACCGCTGGGTGCCAGGCCTGATGCTGGAGCAACACCAGATGTTATGAACGTCTGGCAGAGCAAAGCTGATGACTACTCGATAGTTCAGTGTGCCATGCTTTACGGCTTAGAATCGGGACTTCAACGACGTTTTGAACGTCATGGAGCATATGAGATGTTCCAGGAGTTGAAGTTAATATTTCAAGCAAATGCCCGGATTGAGAGATATGAAGTCTCCAATAAGTTCTATAGCTGCAAGATGGAGGAGAACAGTTCTGTCAGTGAGCATATACTCAAGATGTCTGGGTATAATAATCACTTGATTCAATTGGGAGTTAATCTTCTGGATGATTGCGTCATTGACAGAATTCTCTAATCACTGCCACCAAGCTACAAGAGCTTCGTGATGAACTATAATATGCAAGGGATGAACAAGACTATTCCCGAGCTCTTCGCAATGCTGAAAGCTGCGGAGGTAGAAATCAAGAAGGGGCATCAAGTGTTGATGGTCAACAAGACCACTAGTTTCAAGAAAAAGGGCAAAGGGAAGAAGAAGGGGAACTTCAAGAAGAACAGCAAGCAAGTTGCTGCTCAGGAGAAGAAACCCAAGTCTGGACCTAAGCCTGAAACTGAGTGCTTCTACTGCAAGCAGACTGGTCACTGGAAGCGGAACTGACCCAAGTATTTGGCGGATAAGAAGGATGGCAAGGTGAACAAAGGTATATGTGATATACATGTTATTGATGTGTACCTTACTAGAGCTCGCAGTAGCACCTGGTTATTTGATACTGGTTCTGTTGCTAATATTTGCAACTCGAAACAGGGACTACGGAATAAGCGGACACTAGCAAAGGACGAGGTGACGATGCGCGTGGGAAACGGTTCCAAAGTCGATGTGATCGCGGTCGGCACGCTACCTCTACATCTACCTTCGGGATTAATATTAGACCTAAATAATTGTTATTTGGTGCCAGCGTTGAGCATGAACATTATATCTGGATCTTGTTTAATGCGAGACGGTTATTCATTTAAATCAGAGAATAATGGTTGTTCTATTTATATGAGTAATATCTTTTATGGTCATGCACCTTTGAAGAGTGGTCTATTTTTGATGAATCTCGATAGTAGTGATACACATATTCATAATGTTGAAACCAAAAGATGCAGAGTTGATAATGATAGTGCAACTTATTTGTGGCACTGCCGTTTAGGTCATATCGGTGTAAAGCGCATGAAGAAACTCCATACTGATGGGCTTTTGGAACCACTTGATTATGAATCACTTGGTACTTGCGAACCGTGCCTCATGGGCAAGATGACTAAAACACCGTTCTCTGATACTATGGAGAGAGCAACAGATTTGTTGGAAATCATACATACCGATGTATGTGGTCCGATGAATATTGAGGCTCGTGGCGGATATTGTTATTTTCTCACTTTCACAGATGATTTAAGCAGATATGGATATATCTACTTAATGAAACATAAGTCTGAAACATTTGAAAAGTTCAAAGAATTTCAGAGTGAAGTTGAAAATCATCGTAACAAGAAAATAAAATTTCTACGATCTGATCGTGGAGGAGAATATTTGAGTTACGAGTTTGGTGTACATTTGAAAAATTGTGGAATAGTTTCGCAACTCACGCCACCCAGAACACCATAGCGTAATGGTGTGTTCGAACGTCATAATCGTACTTTACTAGATATGGTACGATCTATGATGTCTCTTACTGATTTACCGCTATCATTTTGGGGATACGCTTTAGAGACGGCCGCATTCACGTTAAATAGGGCACCATCAAAATCCGTTGAGACGACGCCTTATGAACTGTGGTTTGGCAAGAAACCAAAGTTGTCGTTTCTTAAAGTTTGGGGCTGCGATGCTTATGTGAAAAAGCTTCAACCTGATAAGCTCGAACCCAAATCGGAGAAATGTGTCTTCATAGGATACCCAAAGGAGACTGTTGGGTACACCTTCTATCACAGATCCGAAGGCAAGACATTCATTGCTAAGAATGGATCCTTTCTAGAGAAGGAGTTTCTCTCGAAAGAAGTGAGTGGGAGGAAAGTAGAACTTGACGAGGTAACTGTACCTGCTCCCTTATTGGAAAGTAGTACATCACAGAAAACCGTTTCTGCGACACCTACACCAATAAGTGAGGAAGCTAATGATGATGATCATGAAACTTCAGGACAAGATACTACTGAACCTCGTAGATCAACCAGAGCAAGATCCGCGCCAGAGTGGTATGGTAATCCTGTTTTGGAAATCATGCTACTAGATCATGATGAACCTACGAACTATGAAGAAGCGATGGTGAGCCCAGATTCCGCAAAGTGGCTTGAAGCCATGAAATCTGAGATGGGATCCATGTATGAAAACAAAGTATGGACTTTGGTTGACTTGCCTGTTGATCGGCAAGCAATTGAGAATAAATGGATCTTCAAGAAGAAGACTGACGCTGATGGTAATGTTACTGTCTATAAAGCTCGACTTGTCGCAAAAGGTTTTCGACAAGTTCAAGGGGTTGACTACGATGAGACCTTCTCACCCGTAGCGATGCTTAAGTCTGTCAGAATCATGTTAGCAATTGCCGCATTTTATGATTATGAAATTTGGCAGATGGATGTCAAAACTGCATTCCTGAATGGATTTCTGGAAGAAGAGTTGTATATGATGCAACCAGAAGGTTTTGTCAATCCAAAGGGAGCTAACAAAGTGTGCAAGCTCCAGCGATCCATTTATGGACTGGTGCAAGCCTCTCGGAGTTGGAATAAACGCTTTGATAGTGTGATCAAAGCATTTGGTTTTATACAGACTTTTGGAGAAGCCTGTATTTACAAGAAAGTGAGTGGGAGCTCTGTAGCATTTCTGATATTATATGTGGATGACATATTGTTGATTGGAAATGATATAGAATTTCTGGATAGCACAAAGGGATACTTGAATAAAAGTTTTTCGATGAAAGACCTCGGGGAAGCTGCTTACATATTAGGCATAAAGATCTATAGAGATAGATCAAGACGCTTGATTGGACTTTCACAAAGCACATACCTTGACAAGATTTTGAAGAAGTTCAAAATGGATCAAGCAAAGAAAGGGTTCTTGCCTGTGTTACAAGGTATGAAGTTGAGTCAGACTCAATGCCCGACCACTGCAGAAGATAGAGAAAAAATGAAAGATGTTCCCTATGCTTCAGCCATAGGCTCTATCATGTATGCAATGCTGTGTACCAGACCTGATGTGTGCCTTGCTATAAGTTTAGCAGGGAGGTACCAAAGTAATCCAGGAGTGGATCACTGGACAGCGGTCAAGAACATCCTGAAATACCTGAAAAGGACTAAGGATATGTTTCTCGTATATGGAGGTGACAAAGAGCTCACCGTAAGAGGTTATGTTGATGCAAGCTTTGACACTGATCCGGACGATTCTAAATCGCAAACCGGATACATATTTACTTTAAACGGTGGAGCTGTCAGTTGGTGCAGTTCTAAACAAAGTGTCGTAGCGGGATCTACATGTGAAGCGGAGTACATAGCTGCTTCGGAAGCAGCGAACGAAGGAGTCTGGATGAAGGAGTTCATATCCGATCTAGGTGTCATACCTAGTGCATCGGGTCCAATGAAAATCCTTTGTGACAATACTGGTGCAATTGCCTTAGCAAAGGAATCCAGATTTCACAAAAGGACCAAACACATCAAGAGACGCTTCAACTCCATCCGGAATCTAGTCCAGGTGGGAGACATAGAGATTTGCAAGATACATACGGATCTGAATGTTGCAGACCCGTTGACTAAGCCTCTTCCACGAGCAAAACATGATCAGCACCAAGGCTCCATGGGTGTTAGAATCATTACTGTGTAATCTAGATTATTGACTCTAGTGCAAGTGGGAGACTGAAGGAAATATGCCCTAGAGGCAATAATAAAGTTATTATTTATTTCCTTATATCATGATAAATGTTTATTATTCATGCTAGAATTGTATTAACCGGAAACATAATACATGTGTGAATACATAGACAAACAGAGTGTCACTAGTATGCCTCTACTTGACTAGCTCGTTAATCAAAGATGGTTATGTTTCCTAACCATAAACAAAGAGTTGTTATTATTAACGAGGTCACATCATTAGTTGAATGATCTGATTGACAAGACCCATTCCATTAGCTTAGCACCCGATCGTTTAGTATGTTGCTATTGCTTTCTTCATGACTTATACATGTTCCTATGACTATGAGATTATGCAACTCCCGTTTGCCGGAGGAACACTTTGGGTGCTACCAAACGTCACAACGTAACTGGGTGATTATAAAGGAGTACTACAGGTGTTTCCAATGGTAGATGTTGGGTTGGCGTATTTCGAGAATAGGATTTGTCACTCCGATTGTCGGAGAGGTATCTCTGGGCCCTCTCGGTAATACACATCACATAAGCCTTGCAAGCATTATAACTAAGATGTTAGTTGTGAGATGATGTATTATAGAACGAGTAAAGAGACTTGCCGGTAAAGAGATTGAACTAGGTATTGGATACCGATGATCGAATCTCGGGCAAGTAACATACCGATGACAAAGGGAACAACGTATGTTGTTATGCGGTCTGACCGATAAAGATCTTCGTAGAATATGTAGGAGCCAATATGGGCATCCAGGTCCCGCTATTGGTTATTGACCGGAGACGTGTCTCGGTCATGTCTACATTATTCTCGAACCGTAGGGTCCGCACGCTTAACGTTACGATGACAGTTATTATGAGTTTATGCATTTTGATGTACCGAAGGTTGTTCGGAGTCCCGGATGTGATCACGGACATGACGAGGAGTCTCGAAATGGTCGAGACATAAACATTGATATATTGGAAGCCTATATTTGGATATCGGAAGTGTTCCGGGTGAAATCGGGATTTTACCGGATTACCGGGAGGTTACCGGAACCCCCCGGGAGCCATATGGGCCTTCATGGGCCTTAGTGGAAAGGAGAAAAGGGGCAGCCCATAGGTGGCCGCGCGCCCCCCTTCCCTTAGTCCTATTAGGACTAGGAGAAGGGGCCGGCCCCCTCTCTCTCTCTTTCCCCCCTTGGGAATCCTAGTTGGAATAGGATTGAGGGGGGGAGTCCTACTCCCGGTAGGAGTAGGACTCCTCCTGCGCCCTCTCCCTGGCCGGCGCACCCCTCCCCCTTGGATCCTTTATATACGGGGGCAGGGGGCACCTCTAGACACACAAGTTGATCCTTGGTGATCGTTCCTTAGCCGTGTGCGGTGCCCCCTGCCACCAAATTCCACCTCGATCATATTGTTGCAGTGCTTAGGCGAAGCCCTGCGTCGGTAGTACATCAAGATCGTCACCACGCTGTCGTGCTGACGGAACTCCTCCCCGAAGCTTTGCTGGATCGGAGCCCGGGGATCGTCATCGAGCTATACGTGTGCTAAGAACTCGGAGGTGCCGGAGTAACGGTGCTTGGATCGGTCGGATCGGGAAGACGTACGACTACTTCCTCTACGTTGTGTGATCGCTTCCGCAGTCGGTCTGTGTTGGTACGTAGACAACACTCTCCCCTCTCGTTGCTATGCATGACCATGATCTTGCATGTGCGTAGGAAATTTTTTGAAATTACTACGTTCCCCATCAGCCTTCATGCCGAGCAGGACTCCGAAGCACCATCGCTCCTTGATCCGAACTAGATTAGGGGATTTTCACCTAGGATGAAGAAAGGTTGTAGCGGCCTTCATGAAGGGAACAACGCCAAGGACTCCTTTACCACCGTCGGCCCCAGGCAAGAACTCCCCGGCTCCAGGTCTTGGGGCAGTCGATCGCCATATCAACCGACGCACCACACTCCCGCCACACGCTCAAATCGCTAGTTGCCATGGAGCCCTCGCCACCGACCAGCAGCTAAGCCATGACCTCCACCATCACACCACTTCTTCTTCTTCGTTGTCTTTTTCATTATCATCGTTGTCTTCCTCGCTATCACAATGAATGATAAAATGTTAAAGATAGACTAATACATAAATGGACCCTGGCTTACACCCCCATTATATGGACACGTACACATGGTGACTAATTAAACGTGCTGACTGGCGTCTTTGCTGGATTCAGTCACTGCTCCTGGAGCCGTTGAGCATGTCCATAACTAATCAAGCCACGTCATGGACAGGATAGATGGGGGAGGGACTTGCAAATGATGGCGAAAATAAATAAACAACCCGGCCGCTCGTCCCGTCGCTAACCCCATGCCGGTTAGGTAGATGGATTATTTTTAGGTGAGAAATAAATTAGAAAGCAGAGATTTTTTAGGTGAACTGAAAGCAGAGATGCATAACCAAACCGTGCGTACGTGAGCTTCTTCTTTTGGCCGTTGACCTGCTACAGTGGGTTGGGTTGGAACTTGTGAGCACTACTCGAGCACTAGCTGGGGGTATATAGGTCAGCTGGATGAGTAGTACTGGTACCACCAAATTTTGATGTTTGTTCGTTATTGTTTTATATGTACTACTGCTATGTCTTTGGGGGTAATTTGTTTTGGAGGTTAAGTCTTTCTTGTCTCGACCCTCTTGTATAGTGATTTGTCGTGTCTAAGATTCTAGGCTTAGTCAATTAGGGATGGGTTTGTTTGAATTGTTCTAGTTCGCCTGGTTGGTTGGTTTATACACTCTTAGTTAGAAAATACTTGTCGTGGTCTTAGAACTAAAATCACGAAAGTATTTTGAAGCGGAGGGAGTAACACATTTAGATCATCTTTACTTGCATGATTGTAAAAGCACAGGAATAAAAAAATGAATGATTGAAATGTCATGTTCGCTGAAATCCTAAGGTTTCAAGTTTGTTTGATTGCATCAAAAAAGAGAGCTTTTTCCAAGAGGTTTGAGTAGGTATTAAATTTCTATGTAATCTAATACAAATGACTGAATTGAACAACTAATGTAGGAAAAAAAACTTACGAATTTGATTCCTCCAAAATTCTATGGAAATCCCTTGAGTCGAAGAAGCCCGGCTATATATGCACCTTTCGTCAGTATAAAGACGCCATGGATGGATACGGGAACTTAACTTAGGGCATCTCCAACGCCAACCCTTAAACCGCCCGCAACCGTCCGGACCGCGCGGTCCGGACGTGTTGTGTCATCCAACGCAGATCTGTATTGGTCCGCTCGGTGGTTCGGACGTGCTTTCTCCCGAAAAGTGTAAATAAAGTGGGGGGAGGGGTGTTGCGGGAGTCCGGACAGCAGACACGTAGGACTGCGACATCCCCGACCCGCCCAATCCCCTCCCTATCCCATTTCCTTCCACTTCGCCATTTCTCCCCCTTATTGTGTATCCGCACCCTCCACCTTCGCCGTCGTCGTTGTACCTCTCCGTCCGCCATAGAGGCATTGCCGGACGTGTGCAACCAGCATCGACGTGTCTGCTCACCTTTGCTATGACGTTGTCCACCCTGAAGCCGTTTGTACCCAGGTACACTCCGTCCCCCTGCGACGCCCTTCATGACACCACGCCGTACATGTGCTTGGTGAAATGCCATTTAGTTTAATTTCGGATGCCACCTTCTATCTGAATAAGAATGCTATTTTCTATCCGAATTTTGATGAACTCTGGCCGGCTTGCATGAATTTTGTCCGGCTAGTTCAAATAGTTGATGAAATGTATGCAAGTAACGTTAGATGACAGCCTCCAGAATCAGTGTACGTGGACATATGCCGAAGCAAATTTGCGGGGCAATGTTGCAGATACCCTTAACTGCTACTAGTAATTTGCATCTCCCTCCCGATCGAGAAACAGAGCGTGGGGCTGGTAGTGGTTCGCTTGGGCAGGAGTGACAGTAGTCGCTAATTCCACGCTGGTTAACTAGACGGACGGACTAAGCCGGATCATCGCCTTCTTTTTCTCTTCTAAAACCAGCTAAAGCTAGTGGCCGCACCGTACACTAGCTTCTGCTTTTGGGCCGTTGACCTGCGACATGTGGTGAAGGTCTGTCAGCCTCTGGACATATGCCAAAGTACTATATATGGCGTTGGATTTATTATAGGTACTACTATAGGTCAGCTGGTGTAGCATGTTTGGTTGGAGTTGGTGAGCACTATGGAATGGATATCAATATTTTGAGCAAGTTGAGTGAGCAGAGCACTAGGTGTAGGTGCATGCATGCATGCATAGGTCAGCTGGTCTTGGTTTCGAAGCCACTCGTTTGGCCGTTCCTCCCTGGCCACGGAATGGTTGAGCTTCGAAGTCGCCGTCGTCGTCGCAAGCGAAAGGCGGCCGGGCAGGGCAGGGCAGCTGCAACTTGCAAGAGAGAACGTGAGACGGCCATAACAGAGGCAGCCTCACAAACTTTGATCAAGTTTATGAAGAAAAATATTTCCATCTAGAGTGTGAAACATATATCACTAAATTTATCATAAAATGTAGTTTCACATTATATATTTTTGCTATTGTAGATATAAATATTTTTTTCTCTACAAATTTAGTCAAAGTTTGCAAAGTTTGACTTCTCAAAAAATCTATAGGCACTGCATTATGAACCGGGGGAGTAGTTGAGAAGTATTTCTTCCAAAGACCACTTACATCTTCACAGACTATGACAAATAGCATATGCTGTGTGTGTGCCATTTATTGTAACTTTGAAGTTCTCTTTTTCGTATATTTGTTTATTTAAAATGTTTTATCTCATAAACCATGCGTTCAAATTTCAAACCGTTTTCATAGTTGGGTTTCCTGCGTCGAGATTTTCAAAACTAGATCTCATATTGATATTTTGACGAACTTTTTTAACAAAAAAGCAGATGAAAAAAACCACACTGAGAGCACGTTTTCTTTTCCTTTCGGAAACCCATTTCCGAGAGGTACGGCCGTGCCTCTCGCGGAAGCAAAATTGTACTTCTCGCGGAAACAAATCTGTGACTCTCGCGGAGGAAAAACCAGGCCTCTCGCTGAAGAAAAAAAGCACATGTTTTTCGTTTTCGAGAGGCACGGTCGTGCCCCCGTGCCTCTCACAGAAGGAAAAAAACAAGAAAATGCATTTTTTCCATTTCCGAGAGGTAGGACCGTGCCTCTCGCGGAAGCAAAATTGTGCCTCTTGCAAAAGCAAAAAAAAATGCGATTTTTTCGCACAATTTTGTTGTTGAAAAACTTAGGAAAACCCGTGCACAACTGAACAACAAAAAACCGAAAAAACATCTAAAAAACCGAGAACGCTTGCAGAAAAATAGAAAAAAAATCCGGAGGGTGTGCTCTCAGCGCACCCCAAGTGACCCATGGGAAGGCTCCCGAACAAGCACTCCTCAAATAGTTGCTCCCCGTCTAGTCCTCTGAGAGAGATTATGTGCGAATGCTATATCTTGCTTATAGCGAGACTAGCATCCGTTTCGCCTGTAGGGCTCGTGCATAAGGGCGGGGCCGTTAACACTGTCACTCGCTCGCTCGTTTTATGTCATGGTGTTATATTATTTTAATCATTTTTCATCATTTCTTTCACCGTCTTAATCAATTTTTTGCTTTTCTTTTTTAGTATTCCTTGCTTTTATTGTTTCCTTTTCGGTTTATATTGTTTCTTTGTTTTTTCATACAACTATCATATACACCCGAAAAAAATTTATATACATGTTTAACATTTTCTAAATATGTGATTAACAGTTTTGACAACTTATATGTTTAATATCTACTTTTCACTACACATTGCACATTTTATGTATACATGCAGAACATTTTTATATACACATTTAACATTTTAAAAATATATGATTAACATTTTCTAAACATATATTTTAATGTATACTTTTCATTAAACATTTCATATTTTCATATATATATAAGGAACATTTATACATAGTCCCTTCGTTTCTAATTATAAGACCCTTTAGAGATTTTAATACGGGATACATACGGATGTATATAGATATATTTTAGAGTGTTGATTCACTCATTTTGCTTTGTATATAGTCCGCATTAAAATCTCCAAAAAGACTTATATTTAGGAACGGAGGGGGTACATGTTTAACATTTTTCAAATTCATGATTAACTTTTTTGAACATATATTTTTTGATGTCCACTTTTACCATATAAATTATACACTTTTTGTATACTTCAAGAACATTATTTATATACACGTTTAACATTGTCCGAATACATGATTATATTTTTTTACATTGATATTTTTTATATCTACTTTTTCCCGTGCACACTGTACATTTTGTGTATACATTGGAAACCTTTTTCTATACACATTTAACATTTTGTAAATGCATGAATAAAATGTATAATAAATACATATTTTTTTGCTTTCTGCTTTTTTCCATAGGCATTGTATATGTTTTGTATCCTTCGGAAACTTTTTTTCTATACACATTTAATATTTTTAATGCATGGTTAACATTTTTCAACTTTTGTATATAAAGTGAATTTTATGATGGACGTACTCAGAATATTTCCAAATATTACCAAAAAAAATGCAAGATAGGAAAAATAATACAAAAACGCTAAAGGCCTGAGTCCGCACTGGGACGGTCCAATCGGGCGGCTGCCATCAGCGAGACATACTAGTGTCTCGATTGAAGCGAGACATAGACGTGCCCAGGACTCTCCTCCTTTCTGGCCGTCACTATAAATGGCCGGCCCAGGTAACTTCCCTGTTAGTTCGTTTTATTTTCCTGTTTTTAATTTGTTTTTGGACCCTGATAAGTACATGCCACTTGGCACGAGCACATGACAACTCCAAACCCCTTTACGAAAAGTTTAGTGACGTGAGGATGTCAACTTTAGACAAGCATGCCAACTTTTGTGCTTGAGTTTATTTTTGACAGAAACTTGCTATGTGCCACTAGAAATTGACATCCTTGCATGACTAGAAATTGCCAACGAAAACATCAGGGCTGGCGTGAAACGTATTTGACGTGTGGCACTTATCATTTGAGTTGTTTTTTAGTTTTTATTATATCCAAAAATATTGTAAATACATATATACCAAAACATATTATTAATTAAAATAAAAATAAAAACCTGAGTTTGAAAAGAAAATAATGCAGTGTAAAACATGAGTAAAAACACTTGTTTCAAAAATGTATGCGACATTTTTTTAAATGAATATGCAATGTAAATATAATATTTGTGTAATTTAAAAATGATTTGTAATACGCATAAAATAAAATCATGTTGTATTTAAAAAAATGTTCACGTGTTATGAAAATATGTCCTTGACATTTTTTAAAAATGTTTCCACAATCTGCCGAAATGTTGGCATAGTATAAAACATGTTTTAGAACATTTGAAAAAATGGTTGTATTTGAAAATTTGTTTAAGATGTATTTGGTTTTTTTCAAAAACATGTGTTTGAAAAATGTTAAACGTTTATAAATCAATGTTTTAAATGTATGCAAAAAATGTACAATGTGTAGGAAAAAAATGAAAATCAAAAACACGTATTTGAACAAATGGTAAGCATGTATTTGAAAAAATATTCGTGATGTATACAAAAATGTGCAATGTGTATCAAAAATATAGACATGTGTTGAAAAAGGAAAAAAGGAAGGAAAAATAATGGAAATAAATGTTCCCGTAGTTTAGAAAAGGGAACTACCCCAGCCAGGCGACCAACCGACGCTTTAACCTGTCTCTCGCATGTGAGCTGCATGTATTATAGATCTATTGGCATGTCGGAGAGGAGGAGAGGGGTTGCCCCTCTGCTCTGCCATGTCTATATATTATATGACTTTGTGTCCCTAGTGACTTTTGGATTATTGATAGATAGATCTTGGAGGAGACTTTCAGGGCGGAGGAGCCATCATCTCACATTCATCTTCCTCCTCAGCTTGGGCATCATTTTCCTCAATGGCTGCTCCATGGAGGTGTGGTTCGAAGCCTCTCCGGTCAATAGGCTCCTGGATGCGGCCAGAACCATCATTCTCCTCTTCTCAGTTGGAGTTGGGGAAGATGACTATGTCGGCTGGTCCTTATCTATGCATTTTATCCTCTAGGTCTCAATAAGAATTCTCGTTACACATTCTTGGTCATACCGTTGCTGAGTTATCCGGTTGAGTACATCCCTTATCCTCATTCCTAGTTCTTGCACTCTTTTGTGTCGCTGCCTGGTGCTTAGCACAGACTTGTTGGGAGATGATCCATGTGTTTCCTCCATATGTGGTGTTGGTTCCTTCGAACTCTGACGATATTATTCCCAGTTCTCATGTGTCAGAGCAAGTCTGCACATTCCTTGTAGTCTTTGTCTCCTCCCTTCTTCAACTTCTCCTTGCCTTTCTTACTCCCACTGGCCCTCTTGGTAGCAATCAAGTTGGGAGTGGGACTTCTTTTCCCTCCTTGACACTTGATGTATCATCATCGTTGTCAACTTGTAAAGCATGTCCAACCGAGTTGCGTCACTTCTTCTTATTTTTGATTTTCATTGCATTGGAGGTCTTTCCACCTCTCCTCATTGCAAATCTCCATCCAACAATGGTGCAAACCAAATGTGTTGTCTTTCCCTCCACCCCTCTTCTTTCCTTTGCCCTTAAAAATTCTCGAGCAATGCGTCACACAACATCTTGTCTTCTTTGGTACTCTTCCGTATTGAGTTGGAACAACAAAGCCCTCATCTTCCATGTCAAGAATTTGATCTTATGATGCACATTGTTGAGATGGGAAATCTTGTGATGGAAATTCCGGTTCAACACAGATGTATTGCAAAAGAAGTTTCATCATCCACACTACATACATCAAGTGTGAACAAAACACACACATACCACACCACAATTTCATACAAAAAAGAGCACATGAAATTTAGTGAAAACTGAAAAAGATTTTTTCTATCTCCAGTCATTTCACCGAACAAGCTGGTGGTCCTAGCGGTGGTGGCGATGGGAGACACTAGCTCAACCTTGGACGACAACGGTAGGGGATCAAAATAGGCCATAGACGACGGTGGAGGAGCCGGTGGCGCGAGGGTGGGAATGCCATCAGTGCAGTCGACGCCTTCTTTCTCACGCGAGCCGCAGCCACGGCCGATCGATCTTGCGGTGACCACTTCCCGACGGGCTTCTTTGCCTTCGGGGGAGCCCTGGCGCGATGTTCATTGTTTTTCTCATTGTATTTTTATTGTTCATCATTTTTGTGATATCTTTTTTGTTGAGGCAAAGTTTTGTGATAGCTCATCACTCATGTCGAACGGTACCCAAATTTTTACCAGTTCTGAGATACTGGGCTCATGTTTTAGGCTGGCTCGGCCCACTTTCATTCGAGACTACTGCGCTCGTGGAGCCGATCCGGACCGTTCACGCTTTGTGCGTGTCAGAGGAGCCGACGGTGTGATCCAGCCGCCTACTCGTCCGAAAAAAACAGAGCTCGACACGCTCGCCCGGGCTCCCCCCCACCACTCTCTCCCTCCGGCGGCATCCAGAACCTTCGGCCGGCCGGCGCGGCAGCCATGGCGGACGCGTACTGGAGGTACGCCGACCTTCAGCGCCAGCAGCAGCAGCAGCACATGCCGCCCCCCTCCGCCGGGGCCCCGCAGTCGTCGCTGGCCGCCGCCGGGCAGCAGCCCCTCAAGCGCCCCCGCCCCGGCGACTACTCCGCCGGTTCGCTCCCCTCCCTCTTCCTCCCCCGCACCCTCCCGTCTACCCGATCCGTTCCTTCTCCCGCCCCACCGGATTCGGATGCCTAGGGTTTTAGCGCCGCCGCGTCTGGTCGAATCGATCCGCTTCGCCCTGGCCTGCGCCCGGGCCGACGCCGTCCCGGAGCAGGCGCGGCGCTCGCTGCCTCCGTTCGAGTCGCGTTCGGTTGCCTGAGCTCTGCGCCGACTGTCACTGCCGCGAAATCAAGCGTATTTTGCGGGAATTTTGCATCCAGGGGCGTAGATTTCAGGCATTCGGCCCTTGAAAAAGCGGGTAAATTTGCGCGATCTCTCGGTTTAATGGTGCTGAAATCGGTACTGTCCAGGTGGATTCATGCGCTAAGCCTCGTCGACTTTTAAAGGCGCTGCTGTGCGAGTGCAGACTGGGATTTTGCATGCTTGCGTTTCGATTTAGGATGAAGTTGGGTGAAAAGTGCAGATTTTGTTGTGAACTTTTGATTTGATTGCTTGGTTCTAGTCGTTGTTTATTACTGTGATGACGGCAAGCTGTACTGTGAGCCAACACTTCTGTTGATTAGAGTTGTCCATGCCACACTGGTTTCAGTATATCTTCTCGGCCAAATTCACTGTTTTGACCTTGCCAGAAAACTTACACAAAATGCCGTGGCTTCCAGCGTTTCTGGCCCACATATAGAAATGGCAAACCGCCGGGCGTTTCTGGCCTGGTCACGACCTGGCCGAGTAGCATTTCACCTCCTACGTGGCAGGGCAGAAACGCCAAACCACAGCGCGTTACTGGAAACGCCGTGGCCTGTGGCATTGCTGCCCCAAGAAGAAACGCCATTGCTTGTGGTGTTTCCAGCAATGTGTGCCCGTGGCCACTTGTCTATTTAGGGAAGAAACGCTGGCCGGTTTGGTGTGTCTAGGTGGGGCAGAAACGCCACAAGGCTTGGCGTTACCAAAAGGGTCAGATCGTGCTAGAAAATCTGGATGGGTTCAGATCATGCTAAAATATCCTGACAAGGTCAAAATAGTGATTTTGGCCTATCTTCTCAACCAATATCCGAATCCAGTACATTAAACAGACGGCTTGAGAGAGGCAGTCAGCACTGTCTCTAATTCTATGGTTGCTATAAACCTATAAATGTTCTGGGAAAAGCATCCCGACAAGGTCAAAATAGTGATTTTGGCCTATCTTCTCAACCAATATCCGAATCCAGCACAATGAACGGACGGCTTGGGAGAGGCAGAGAACACTGTCTCTAATTATGTGGATGCTATAAAATTATGAATGTTCTGGGAAAAGGTCTGCAAAAATATGTCTTGTGACCTGTATTTACTGCTAGCTTTCCTCCCCTTTGTAGATGGACCTGGTGCTCCTGAAATGGCTGGCTATTACCCTCGTGATGAAGAAAGGCCAGGATATGCTGCCGTGAGAGATACACAGGCTCTTAATGCTTCCTATGAGCGTTTTCTGCGTACTGGGGTATATGTCATCCTTTTTCCTGATTACTCATTTTGTAAACAATACTCTCAGCTAATTGTTTTCTTATCTTCAGCAAATTCAGTCCTATGGCGCTGGACCTGCTGGTGGATCTGTCAGGCCTACCGCGGGAGCCAGTGCTGGTGGCTACCAAGCTGATGATCGTCCGGGGATGGCTGCTGGGGGTATGAATGGCAGGAATGTTGGTTTTGGTGGTGGAATGCCAGAGCCTCCCCTTCCCCCAGATGCCTCAAACACCTTGTTTATTGAAGGCATCCCTCCTGATTGTGAACGTCGAGAAGTTTCTCGTATCCTTAAAACCTACACCTTTTCTGTAACTCTCTGCACTTGTTGTCCTTCGTAATATGCCTTCATTTTTTAGCTGTGGGTCCTTCACTTTTCCACCCAGATATCTTTCGACCATTTGTTGGTTTTCAGGAGGTGAGGCTTGTAAACAAAGAACCAAGACATGTAAGTGAGCTATTGGGCGTTTGTCAGGTCTTGCCTCACATTTGATTTTCATTTATTTTTCTAACTCTTCGCTTCTGACAGCCTGGCGGCGATCCAATCGTCCTCTGTTTTGTTGATTTCACTAATGCTGCTCAAGCAGCTATTGCCATGGAAGCTTTGCAAGGTGAAATCGGCGAACTTGGCATGAATAGATACTCATCAAACTAAATTCTGTTTGCTCTTAACTAGTACTCCCTCTAAAGAAATCTAAGATCATTTAGATCACTAGTACGATTTCTTTACAGAGGTATTATGATTTCTTTTCTTTTCCTTGGAGTGCCAATTATCTCATAGTTCTACCATACACATAAATTCGAATAATTCATGTCCCAAAATTCGCATAGGTGTTTGTAACATTGTGAGGAATTGTGGTCGTTTGAATCCTTTAGCCAAAAGCCAATATTGTCAGCTTGTGTTGGTAGAATCAAACTCATTCAACTTAAGTCACTATATATCCTTATTTTGGTGTGAAGTAATTGCCCAACATCTTTTTTGTCATCGCCCGTTGCTTCACATAGCACCTACTGGTCATTGGTGATTATGCTACTTGGTGATAGATGATGTTCAGGTGATAATGCCCCCCCTAGGTTTTATAACCTGGACTTGAGACTAGGCTTGTGCCTGAACAATCTATATAGTAGAAAATGCTATTGATATTTACCGTCTATTGTTAATACAAGATTGTGTTGTGCCTTGCTCGTACTCTTGGATTGCATCCTGTCTGTCATTTTGCCACCCATTTAGCAAGGTATATTATGCCCTGATATGAACACTACTCATTAGTGATGCTTGCTGTGCTATTCTGCTGCACTTGTCCCAGAGAGATGGTTGGTGACCAGTCGCTCATTGTTAAATTCTCCAGCTAGATAGAATCAAGCTAGTCAAGGGCAATGTATGAAACGCACTCATGAAAAGAGTTTGCTGACGCCTTGCAGAAGCGAACAGCATCGTAGTACAGAAAGCATTTTCAATGAACAGCAAACTAATTTAGGCATACCATGATCTAGTGGTCATTCTGTGGCAAGGTGTTGTCTGCTAGGCACCTGCTTCGAATTGGTTAGGCATATCATGAATGGAATATTATTCATTTATTAGCTGAAACGCTTGTTCTGTTTTGCTGTTTTGCTGTCTAGATGCTTAGCTCTTGCACGCAGCATTGTCACTTAATAATAAAATACCGCAAATATGAGGCTAATCTGTTTTGTTGATTTTGCAGGCTATAAGTTTGATGAACATGACCGCAGTTCACCTCAACTGCGGCTGCAGTTTGCTCGTTTTAAGGGTCCAAGGGGGCAAGCAGGAGGACCTGGTGGTGGTGGTGGTGGTGGCGGCGGCGGTGGTATTAGGCGTTAAGTTGGGTCGATGATTCAATCGTCTTGACCGCGATGTTTGCTGAATTCGCTTGACCACAAGCTCTTGGCGGGGTGACAACGCCAGCTAATTTATTTCTTATCACCTCGTAGGTCCGATAACGTGTGGAAGTGCGACCATGATATTTTGGTTGTTGTTCTAGATATATATTTATTTGTCCACATAGTGTATTGATAGCTTTTGCTCCCTCTACTGTTCTGAAATCATTACAACCTTGGATGAAATGAACTGTTTAAATGTGGAAGAGGAAAACGCCCGCGGCAACCTCAGGCTATGTCTGAATCATGTGGAATTGTGTTGTACAAACGGTTTTGCTGGTTAATGCGTGTTGCTCCACATAATCTGCTCTAGTGTGCTGCATTATCGCCCAGCTGTTAATTTCCTTGTCCTTCGACAACAGTTTCTGCTGTTATTTCTTCTTTTCAGGTGGTAGCTTCTCTAGTTTGCACTATGGGCACACAGTTTTATTCATTATTGGCAGCATTTATCCATTATGTTTCGAGGATCAAAGAATTGGAAAAATATCATTGAATGTGTATGCAATGAGATGAAATGAAATATGTATAGCTTCTTGCTGTTCGGTAAACCAGCACGCCTCATCAGTCCTGTGTTCTGTTATTTTTCACCAGGGTCGCTGCGGTGACTGCCCTCCTTTGTTCCAGTTTGGTCTCGAGCACTCGTGGCAAATTGTTCAGAAACGCGCGCGGACTATTGACTACATATAGTATGAATTTGATTAATGGCGGTTTATTGTTCGTATGGTACACAGGGAGGAATAAAAGATTTTAAACATACTGCAGAGTAGCAAAAAATATAACTAATTGATGGCTCTTTCTTCCTTTTTGAGCAATAGTCGACAAGTACACGAGGGGGATTTACATGACAGGGCAGAGGGGCAAATTGTCTTCATCTACTTTATTAAACCATCAGACGAGGCCTCGACCATGTTCAGGCTACCCGGTGACGAGACGAATTACATCCACGCCTATCTCGGCACCGAGCACGCTTGAATTGCGCCAGGGCGGTGGCCATTGAACTCATGTAAAATTGGCCAATCTAGTCTTGCTGCTCTGGTTTGCAGCTGCATGGTTGAAAGTCGAAATCTTATGAAATATGCAACATTCCGACAAGCGGGGAGAGGATGGCCCACATCTCCTACCAGTTTCTTCTAAAATCTCAGCTTGTCAGCAAGTCATAAAAAAAAGCTCATCGTGGAATATGTAGCACCTCATGGCCTGACAACCAACATAGCAAGGACTGATATCAAATGGTTTAGATATAACAATGTATATATAGTGGTGAGCAATGGCCACCAGAACGTCTAAGTAAAGCACAGGGTAAGCGTGATGCCACTGAATGGTGTAACTCATGCCTCATGAGGAACAACAATACAAGCATGACCAGTGGGTCGATCATTATGTTGTCTAGAAAATTTATCATTATGCAAGAAGGGCATGAAGGGAGTCGTGATATGTTGTATCACACGGCTGATGTGAGCACCGAGAGGATACCCGAACTGGAATAATATAGATTAGCGAGTCGAGAAAATTCCCTCACAAAAACGTAAAACAACTCCATAAATTCAGTAAGACTCCCTAAATCGACGGTGTACCTCCACTAATCATTAGCATATGGTTCTTTCTAAGAGTAAATGAAATAATTGATAAATATGATTATGCAGAGGAACTAAAGTGGATGAGTTATCCGTGATGAGCTAGGGACTACAAAACCTTCATTTCAACAGAACATGTACTGCTTGTTTGCCATTGCCATGCATTAACTAAGCAATACATACATGATGATAATAAATCACGACATGCACATCTGCTTCGTGGTCTAGTTTCGAGTTGACGCTCATGCTCTAGGGTGAGTTCTCTATCGTCTATTGGTTAGGTACACTTCGAGCCAGGGCAAGGGGGTCTCTTCAGTGATAGACGGATGGCACCATGACGAGGTCCATCTTGCTTTGAAGAGAAGAAGGCATATTTTTCAAGTCGTTTGCCATTCCCAAATCTAGGTATTGTATTCGCTTCAACCTTGGTCAAGGCGCGCTCTTGTGTTTGAAGATTTTGACATTCTCAAGGTGTGTGTGTGTGTATGTCTTTATTTACTTGACATTCTCAAGGTATGTGCAATTGATAATGGAAAACTACCAGCCCTAGCCTCCCGGGTCGCATCTAGCGACTCCGGAGGCCTCCCCGCCGCCACAGAAGAGACTTCGCCGTCGACGCCCCACCCCCTGCCGCCGTCGGAGGAGGCCGCCGGGCTGACGGCGGCGGCAGGGCGGACCGCGTGCTCGCGTCCACTCTCCTTCCTCCCCATCTTACGGATCCGCATAAGGCGTCCCATCTCCGGCCTCGGCTGCAGGTTCCCCTGCTAGCATCTTTGCCTCGGTTGTGACGCCGGTTGCTCGCCTCAAGCCTCGAGCCTAGGGTGCGGCTGCTCACCTGCTCCCTGATCGGTTCGTAGCCGGCGTTGCTGTGTTGCTCGTTGGCCCATGGAGACGTGGGTGTGGCATGGTGTGTACGTGTGGGGAATGACCAGATCTGGCCTCCTCATGTAGAACAGCTGCGACGGCAAGGCGGGCGCCATGGTTTCTGGCCGATGGTCTCCAAAGGTGGTCGATGACTGACTGCAGCTCTAATCCACTTGGGGCCTTCGGGAGCATCGGTGAGATGCAATCTAGGAACAATGACTTGATGCAGAGGATATGATTGTACAGTGATGGCGGTCGTCCCCCGACGCATGTAGTTGTTGGGATCGTGGAAAGTGATGGCGACAACACATAATTGAATTCGATGGTGGTGCTTCTTAAGTTCCCGGTCTCGGGCTCTGAGGTGAAAAACCTAGGACTGACCCGAGATGGTTATACCCGGCAATGGCGGTGTACTTGAATCGTAACCTTGTTGAAGGCATTGCTCGAATATGCTCGGACTGGTTCTTCAGGATGAAAACTTAGAATCCGGCCTTCGATGGCGGGATCCGGTGACGGCGACGTTTGAGCGTCGCTTCCTTCCTAAAAGGCGTTGCTGTTGAAGAACACGAACATCATTGTCCTTGTATTGTCATGTAATGGTTGGTCCGGATATAGTCCTTGTTGTAGTTTGTCAGGTTTTTTTCTCTCTCGCTTAGGCATAACTTTGGTCTCATATGACTTTGCTATTTGCCGGCGGGTTTTGTGTGTGTCAGTGTTGGCTTGCATCCTAGCAATGCAGAGACTGGGTGTATACTCATTGTGTTTGTATCCACTTGATGCTTCATCTTGAGTCAATAAAATTCACCTTTATCAAAAAAATTGTGGTCTAAGTAAGATGTTCTTAGCACCTTGTATCTGATGGGCCGCCTGAGACTTTATTAATCCAAAGCTGGGCGGGATACCTTATGTTTAAAAGCCAAGTTTCACTGGTAAGAGAAATTGACATCAATAGAAAACAGCATGAGCTAGCAAAGTTTACTATTCTAAACGCTCTTATATTAGTTTACAAAGGGAATACCTTTTTCCCCATCCGATTGTTTGTTTGATCAATCAATTGATTGAGCTACACAAATTATAAGTGCGTACTGCAGTACTATTATTACTTGATCAATGAAACCAAGCAAAATAAAATCTAAAGTTTGTCGTTTCTTTGCTCATGCTTTTCTTGTTCTTGAGAACAAAAGTTGGACAAGCTAGAATCAGAGGTTGTGTAACGATAATACATTCTTAGAAGGCTTGAACCTACTTTTGTATAGTCTTTTGCATACTGATTTATGCATAAAGGTATGAATTAAGTAGTTCCTTGGCCATTGTTCTCAATGGTGTGTCATATGGAAGTAAAATAAAAAATGGTCCACGAAGATGGTCCACGACTCATTGCAGTTTCTTCTAAAATCTCAGCTAATCCGTGAGACACATAAAAAATTTAGCCTAGAATGTAGCATCTCATGCATGAGCATGTCAACCAGCAACGGAGAGAAAACACAAGCATATCAAATGGTATTGACATACAAGTCATATATACAGTGGTGAGCAATGGCCAAAACTTTAGTTAAGTATAAACCAGATGGTAATTGTGATGCCAACAAATTGTGTAACTCATGACGAGTAACAATACAAGCATGACGAGTCATCCATAATGTTGTCCAAGAAAATAATGCAAGAAGCGCATGATGCCACACGAAAATAATGCAAGAAGCGCATGATGCCACACGACGCTACTGGTGTGCACATCGAGGCATTGCCGGAACATAATGTTGTCCATATGTATTATATATTGAAATCTCTAAAGATACATGTCTTTAGGAACGGAGGAAGTAGCTAGTAGTTTGGTAAATTCAAAATACACTGGTACTAATTGGTTGCTCAAGTGTCGGCGTGTTCTTCACGAGCAACTGCAAGCATGCCTCCCTCAGCGCCGGGCAGCCGTGCCGCTCGGCCAGCGCCAGAGCGGCCGCCATGGAGCTGGCGTCGATTTTCTTACATAGCGCCTCCACACAGAGGAGCTTCAGCTTTTCCAGCTGAAACCTGTCTGCTGCAGCGAGCAGCCGCTCCATATTCTTTGGCGGCGCCGTCGGTGTAGATGAACTAGAGCAGCGTCTTGCACACGTCGGCGTCCATGTCGTTCACGAGAAGGCGTAGATGGTCAGCAGTGGCGTTGTTCGAGGCGAGGGTGAGATCCGCCTTGAGGACGGGTGACCGGGCCTCAAGCACCCACCGGTTCATGGTTCGGTTTCCAGTTGACACTCATGCTCAATTCTCTATCATATGTCGGTTCGGCACACTTCGAACTAGGGCAAGGCGGTCTCCTCAGCGATAGACGGATGCAGCATGACGGGGTCCATCTTTCTTTGAAGAGAAGAAGGCATATATATTCTTCAAGTTGTTTGCCATTCCCAAATCTAGGTATTGTATTCGCTTCAACCTTGGTCAAGGCGCGTTCTTGTGTTTGAAGATTTTGACATTCTCAAGGTGTGTCTGTTTTTCTTTACTTGACATGTGTTTGTAACTATTTGTGGTCTAAGTAAGATGTTCTTCTCAGCACCTTGTATCTGGTTGGCCGCCTGAGACTTTATTAATTCAAAGCCAGTTTTCACTTGTGAAAGAGAAATTGACATCAATAAAAAACACCATGAGCTAGCAAAGTTTGCTACTCTCTCTGATCCAAAGTAATTGATGCAGCCTCTATACAATATATAGAAGACATTACATAGAGGTTGCATTAATTAATTTGGATCGGAGGGAGTAACCTTTTTCTCGTCCGATTGTTTGTTTGATCAATCTATTGACCTAACTACACAAACTACTAGCGCGTAGCACAATCCCATGAAACCAAACAAAATCAAATCTAAAGTTTGACGTTTCTTTGCTCATCCTTTTCTTGTTGTTGAGTACAAAAGTTGGACAAGCTAGAATTTTTTTCAAGAACACACAAGCTGTGCGTCTTCTATATTAAGAAAGGGGTTAAAACACAATAGTGGTTCTGTACATATGTTAGAAAAGAAACATCAGGCTAATGGGAGCGTCGACCATAGGCCTAGTACGACCTGCTCGCAATCCTAATCTCCCTCAACTGCCACTGCTCCCCTCTTCCTGGCCAACATCCAGAGGGCTACCTCGCTTCTAATTCTGGCCGTAGTAACAGACTCAACGGTCGCAACCCCGTCGAAACACACGGCTGTTCCTCTCCAGCCATAGCATTCTGAAGGTGCAGCAGACAGTCGAGCTTGAACCTAGTTTTGTAGTCTTTTGCATACTGACTTATGCATAAAGGTAGGAATTAAGTAGTGTGTTATACGGAAGTAAAATAAAAAATGTTCCATGAAGAAAGACTTCGAAGATGGTCCACGACTCATCGCAGTTTCTTCTAAAATCTTAGCTGATCCGTGACACACATCAAAAGTATAGCCTAGAATGTAGCATCTCATGCATGACAACCAGCAACGGAGAGAAAACACAAGCATATCAAATGGTATTACATACAACAAGTCATATATACAGTGGTGAGCAATGGCCAAAACTTTAGTTAAGTATAAACCAGATGGTAGGTGTGATGCCAACAAATTGTGTAACTCATGACGAGTAACAATACAAGCATGACGAGTCATCCATAGTATTGTCCAAGAAAATAATGCACGAAGTGCATGATGCCACACGACCCTACTGGTGTGCGCATTGTTGCATTGCCGGAACATAATGTTGTCCATATGTAGTATAAATTGAAATATCTGAAAAGACATATATTTAGGAACGGAGGAAGTAGCTAGCAGTCTGGTAAATTCAAAATACACTGGTACTAATTGGTTGCTCAATTGTCGGCGTGTTCTTCACGAGGAACAGCGAGCACGCCTCCCTCAGCGTCGGGCAGCCGTTCCGCTTGGCCAGCGCCAGGGCGGCCGCCACGGAGCTGGCGTCGATTTTCTTGCACAGTCCCTCCACGCAGAGGAGCTTCAGCTTTTCCAGCTGAAACCTGTCCACTGCGTAGAGCGGCCGCTCCACATTCTTTGGCGACGCCGTCTCGAGCTCGGGGGGCTGTGAGTCGGTGTAGATGAACCGGAGCAGCGACTTGTACACGTCGGCGTCCATGTCGTTCACGAGCAGGCGTAGATGGTCAGCGGTGGCGTTGTTCGAGGCGAGGGCGAGATCCGCCTTGAGGACGGGTGACCGGGCCTCGAGCACCCACCGGTGCGCCGCGATCGTCTCTCCGTCCCCGAGGTGGATCGTCACGTCCGCCGTCTCCCTGTTCCAGATGGCTTCCACGAGTTGCAAGCCGCGCAAGTCGAACGGCGGAGGCGGAGGCGGCTGCTCCGCCGCAGCACGCAGCCCGTCGGCGGTGATGACGTCGCAGAGGATGGACAGACAGTCTTCCACAAGGTACTTGTCCCTGTCCAGATCTTGGAGCCCCATGAACTCTGTCCAGCCCCATCCATCACCCCTGAAGTGGCGCTCATGTTCGAATTTAGTGCACGATGGTTTCAAGGCCTTGTCGAGTATGCTCATCTTGTAAGCCGCCGTGGCATCGCTGGTCTTGGCGTGGCTGTCGTGCATCAGGAAGAGGGACATATGGTTCCCCGCCCCTCCCGGAACGCCGTTCGGGTAGCACTTGATGAACCAGTCGTGCCCGCCAGCGCCGAACGGGCTTGACATGAGTACATGACGGCGATGCCATTGGCCAGCTTCTCCCTTGCTCGTGTGAACTCCTCGATCCTGAAGATGTGGGAGCCGGATGCCTGCTTCGCGCGGACGGTGGAGGCGGTGATCTGCTGGCGGCCGGCGCCGCGCATGGTCGACAAGATCACGGACGTGGACATGGTGTGGCCTGGGTGTGGCCGGCCGGGGTTGACCAAGGAAAAGAGACGATCACCTACGGCTTTGCAGATCGCGCATTGGTTTGTACAGCGAATTAAAACGGCATGCGCGTGTCCTGTATGGCTACTTCAATCCATGTAGTTCATTCTTCTTTAAAAAACTCCATGTAGTACAACAGAAGATTTTGTTTCGTACAAATCTCAACAAAAATATTTTGTCTCCTAGAAGATCGTGTGGAAACCAAAGAGAGTCCTGACTTGGGCTGCAATCCGTTTTTTTTAGCATCAGTATAGACACAATCGGTCATATACACGCGCATACACTCACCCCTATGAACCCTGGTGGCTTGGGGATACCATTGTCCACCTAATCATCTCAACCACAGGTTGATTCGCGGGCTGCAATCGATTAGCAGATCTAGTTTCCTAGACCACAAGTCTTTGTTTTTTCGAGAGTACGCGAATGCGTACCATATTTTTATAGAAGACGGAATTTAAATTACAAGAAGACTACAACTTGTTGCGAACAACAAGTGTAGTGCAGACACCACACCACACCAGGCAAGTCCGAAAACTGCCAACCCCGACAACACAGCTACAAAGCACAAAAGAGCCTGTCCAAAAACAGATCAACATCGCCGCGTCTTGACCAACGCCGGTCACCTCCGAAGACAATACCAACTCCGGATGAACTCCCCTTGTCGACGCACCATCCACCCTTGATGCCTAAAGGAAGTGGCAAGTAGATGGCGGAACTTGGTCGGTCCAGTAAAGGCACCATCTTGGATTCACCGGCGATGACATACATTGCGCATCTGAAGATCGTCTTGGACAACGGCGAGCATCGGAAGTAGCGCAACATGGAACCTCAAGACCGTGTCTTCAAACGCGATGCTCCCAACAGAGTAGCGACGTCGAAGACGCTGCCATCACGCCGGTTCAACTCCGAACCTAAGCTTTCGCCCGAAGACCGCTACCAATCCCAAGAGCAAGCGATGGAGATGCCGACACACCTTGGCGACGCCTCCAAGGAGGGAAACGACACCCACGGGCGCCGTCGCCGCCAGCACCGACCAAGAACGGGCAAGAATTTCTTCTGGACCGCCACACACCTCCATCTCTGCCGATCGGATTGGGGACAGACCATCCAAGTTGGCACTCCGCCACCACCGCAGCACTAAGCCAGCATAGCCGAGAGGCCGAGAACACTCGAGACCCGCACATCCAGGAGCGCACAGCCTACCACCAGCACCTCCACGGCTGAGAACTCGCCGAGCTCCCTCCATGCCCGACCAAGGATTGCTAGACTGCACGCCCAACCATCAGGCCAACTCCAGGCAGACGACTGCGTCGCGACCCTACAGCCTAGATCGGGCCCATCCGGCCCGCGCCACCGCCTCCATCACCCACGACCACGAAGACCAGGAGGGGGCGCCACAACGGAGGCGCCGAGAACCGCGGCGTGCTCGGCCGCTGCAAGCACAGCAACTCCTGGCCGAGCCCCGCCATGCCGCCCAAGCCAAACCGCGCCGCCGCCGCCTTGTCCCGTCCCGTCGCCTCCTAGAGGGGCCACCACGCCACGGCCATCTCCTCCCGAGAGCCCCAGCCGCACACCACCTCTCCGCCGCGCCGCTCCGCCGTGCGCTCAACAACATTATTTCAGCAAAACCGTTTTTCTCTTCCAAAACTCTATTTGCTTGGGCATGGTGCGCGTCCGCCAACTGATCTTTTTAAATGACCGGCCATGTCGTGAGCCGACCGATGGCGCCCGAAACAACCGCCCAATTTATTGCTTTTGCAACAGGTGTTGGGGTTAAATCCATCGGATCTCGGGTAGCGGATCCCGAGCTGGTGATCTTAACTAGATGGTAAGAGGACAAAAAGGGACACGATGTTTTACCCAGCTTCAGGCCCTCTCGAAGAGGTAAAACCCTATGTCCTGCTCTTGTCATATTGATTGTGGATGAGGTATAAAATACATGATGGTCTACCTTGAGATCGTATATGAATGTCTCTTACCCTTACGGTCTAAAATCCCCCGGCTTATATCAAGGGATAAACATACTGATGATTTGGATATGTCTTGAAGTGTGCGCCAAGTCTTGAGAGGATTTCATCTTGAGTACGCCGTGGGTCATGACAAGCATGATCCCTTCTTCGGTTGTCTGGGAGTCCTCGGCCTGGCCCATGACTGGCAGGCCGACGTGCTTACCACCCTCTAGTTCAGGACACCGCTAATAGACCATGAACCGGTCTTCCAAGCCGAGGATAGGTCCTCGCATGGCTCGTCCTCCGTTACTGATCTTCGGCCTTGCAAACTGGTTCACCTTTTCAGCATCTTCCTCTATTGTAATCATGTTGTAGTCCGAGAAGTGATATACATCGGCCATCCGAGGAGTTCCAACCGAGTCCCCCGACAAGTGCTTCTCATTTAGTCGGATCCGAAGACCCCTTCGATGTTTTGGGTTGCCTAATAGTGAAGTCTCCCAGTACTGCTGTGGGTCAGTCGATTGGGTAGCGTTCTGAGTCGGCCTTGAGGTACTTGTCCCTGTCCAGCCTCGCGACTCCTCTGGGCGATCCGGGCTAGGGCCATCACATAACATATTTTCATGCCTAAGTCTTGTAATCCACCATGATCACTTGATCATGAACATATTTTCCGCCTCTCTTCTCTTAATATATGAATGCGGGTGATACACCGGTTCTTTCAAAAAAACTTGTCCCTGTCCAGATCATTGTGTTTCCATCCCCAGTAATTAACCATCGTTCGTCTCGAAGCGGTGATTTTGCATTACTTTGGTGCACGACGGCTCCCAGGGAGTTTGAGAGAAAATCATCGAAAAAGTTTCGTACACCAAAAAGTTTCGGACAGCGGAAAAGTTCCGCAGACAGAGGTCACCAGATGAGTTTTGGTGAAACCGAAAAAGTTGTTTCGGGGTATGCCATTAAGTCAAAATGGTTTCGGCACATGCCTGATAATTCTTGGAGGGTGCCAGAATCATTCTTGAAACTTTTTGGAATTTTCAGAAATAAAAACCTGAAATATTTCGGAGCTGCTGGAACTGGTTTAGATGCTTTTCACGGATGAAAATCACTAAACTATAATTGTTCCAGAACGCATTGAAAATCATTATGGTGGGTACTGGAAATGTTCTAAGCCCACATAAATATTTTCAGTTCGAACAGACGATGAAAAATGTCGTCGTGAATAGTGAAAGTGCTTTTTGGGATATTTTATGGTGAGTCACCTTCTGGGATATTTCCAAAAGGCTTCTGGAAGGGCTTGGGGGCCAAGCATGCTCCTCATGGGGGCCCCCAAGGGGGTTGGCCGGCCACATGTGTGGGGCTCCATGGAGCTCCACTTCCCTCCCCGTTATGCCCTTCATGTGTGACATTTGCATGGGCATTTTGGGTTTTTGTGAGCCATCCCTACCCCTTGGCTTTCCTATAAATAGAGGAGGAGTGGGCATCCAAAACTTCATCCCTTGCTCTCATAAACATGCCATGCATTATCTGGCTTCTTCTCTCCCTCCCACGAAAAGAGTTTCGTAGAACCGTAAGGCTGTCTGGGTTCCGGCAGGAACTAGTTCTGGACGGCGAAGCCCTGTCGGATATATGACACCGTATGTGTGCAACTCTGTAGAGAGATCGTAGTTTCGGTATTAGTTCGTGAGTGCCTCCCGAAGAGCTATCCGTGTGACCGTTCGAGTTTCAAAGGTCCTCCCGAAGGGCTATCCGAGTGACCGTTCGAGTTTCGAATGTCCTCCCGAAGGGCTATCCGCGACACCGTCTGGGGGGCTGTTCGACCGCCTCCCGGAGGGCTGTCTGAGGAGCAGATGAGGGTATACATCCTCGCGGTTGGGAGGTTGTAAATCCTAACTGCGGGGATCTGCACCGCCGATCGTCATCGACTCTACTTCCCGCTGCGCTACGAGTCGGTAACGAAAAATATCAAACCATGTATGCAGTCTTCATAGTGGTCCTGGGCTGGTGCGTAGGTCGGAATTTTTTTGTTTTCTGTCGCATTACCCTATAGTGGCATCAAGAGCCGTGCTATGCGTAGATGCAGGTTTCGATCTAGAACACATGGAGATGTATGGGTATTGCATAATATAATTAGGTAGTAGATGAGATCTATTGCTGAAAATTATTTATGCGGGTGACAGATGAAATCTGTTACCCGACGTTCTTGTTGCTTCCCTAGAATTTGCGTTTGCTCAGTCTAGAGACAACATGGTGGAATTTGACAAAGTTCTGGCAATCCGTGATCCTGATTGATCATGGAAGTGCTATCAGTTCTTTGGGTTCTGCCGTAGTCAAAAGAAAGATGAAATCCGCAGATGAAAGGGCATTGCAGATATGATCTGCACGGGGGTCATGCGTATGACGAAGTTTAGTATGGGGCTCGAGATTTAATTATCTCGTGTTTCATACACCCCGAGATGTTAATCTAGCAACTTGAATAATCATACTTGATGATAAAACATTGGTAGCTTCGGTTTAAGTCAAAACCTTGGAAGCCACGTAAAATAAAATTTCGCATAAACCGATTAGAGGCGTCTAACCTTGTTTTGCAGGATGTGCATGTGATGTGGTATAGCAATGCTCATATTCAATTTGATTATGTATGAGATGACTATATGATGTAATTGACATGGCCTGCGTGTCATGATTCGGCATGATGGCTGGAGCCATATGATTGTCACTTTAATGACCTGCATGTCAACCTTAAGTAATGCACTTATTTTATTAGCTATAGAGATAGCAATATTTTCTGGTGCATCGACAAGGTGGTGGCAATCTTCGTGAAGGTGAACACCGACGCGAATGCCGAAGACGAAGGAATGAAAGACTTCTCCGTCATAAAGGGCTATACCATATAATGCTATTATGAATTGCCTGAGATGTTTATCCCTTTGATGCACCCTTTTTTATTGCGCGGTAGTCTCTTTTTATTAGGGTGATCTCTCACTAAAATATCAAGTAGTTAGTGTTCTCCCAAGTGTAGCACCGTCACGGCACCTATCTTTTCGGGGTGCGCCATGGATGCATGGGTACGAACGATTAGAGAAATGTGAGGCGGGTGAGGTCAGACCTCGTAGCAAGATCACTTGGTTGTCTCGACGTTCATGGCAGGATCGTCCTGAGCTCGGAACACACGCTTCGAAAGATGAGCAAGAGTCACATAGAGATGTGATCGGCAAGTTGGCCTACCGATTAAAATTCCCGTTATGAGATGATGATTCTATGGCGATGAATTGAAATCTGGATCTTGTATCACTCAAAATTAATTATGAGAGATATTGATTTATGTGGGAGCGCACTGTTGAATTAACATGTTTAATTCTCAGTGCAATTAATTATGAACACTCTCTAAGTGTTTCTTGCAAAATAGTTGTAGAATAATGGCTCGCGATTCCACTTTCCCTATTAAAATTGAATAGCTGTTAAAATATCTGGTTAAAACTTTACGATTGGTAATGTAATATGAGGATTGTCCTCAAAAGTGCCGAGAAGGACTTTGTCCTATCGCATGCTTTCCGTATCCTCCCGCTAATGCTATGGATCATGTGACTCTCGTCCTTCGATCCAAAAGCTAGAATTCTGTTACGGTCAAGTGGAATATGTTTGCTTCCATGAAACCCAAACTTCGAAAGTTGGGATAGTTATATGATATTCATGGAACTGAAAATTATTTTTAGATACAAACAAAGCAATGTTTGTTTGCAAGTATTAGTAAAAGTGTTTACTATGCATTTGACTGTTGGGAAAGGGATCCAGAAGAACGCCTGTCATATAATCAAAGGTAAATAAAACAACAACTTAAAGAGAAAGGAAGTGTCCAAAGGGTGTTAGTATGACTTAGACGCCTAGGAAGTCCGGGGCTAACGCCACTCTTAAGTTGGGTGCTTCTTTTGCGAGTAGGAGAAATACTAAAAGTTAAACTGTTAGAAGTATAAAGGCAGAAAGAAAGATGACTGGAATATCCAGCTCATGTATCAATGTCATACAAGTTTTTGATGTATAGTAGGCTGGTCAAACATGTTAATCACTAATTCTTGGGTATTGTGAGTTAATCACAAAGATACCCGCTCGATTGCATTCTGTTACGAATCAATGTAAGAGCTACTATGGCCTAAAAGGCTAGCCTGAAATGAGGTTAAGGTATACACAGGGAACATAGTAAATGTTACTATACCTTCCATCGGTGTATTGTCGTCTGTATTTATTTTCATAATTCCTTTAGATTTTTACAAACTCTAGCCCATTGCATAAGGTATCTTGCAAGAAGGTTGTTCATAAGAGAACTTTTTATGATCGATGCTATGAATAACACAAGGGCCATACTTTCATTATGAATGAGATGTATGTTATGAATATTGATAATAATACAATACCTCTGGGTTTACTTTCATAATTCATTTTAGAGTTTCATACAATCTAGCCCATTGCACAATGTTTGTTGCAAAAGAGTTGTTCATAAAAACAACAATTGTTGTTAAGTGTTATGAATAACATGAAGGGCCATGCTTCCATCCAAGATGGGATGTATGTTATGAATATTGAATGTAATATGATACATCCATAACACTGACGCTAAATGTCCCAAGACCAAAAGAATACCACACAAGTGTGGCACTACATTTGGTCACATTGGAGAAACCCGCATGGAAAATTCCATTATGATGGATTTTGAAGTCTTTTTGATTTTGAATCATCTGACACTTGCAACTTTCCTCCGAAAAGTGAAGTGACTAAAATACCGTTCACGGGCCTTAAGGAACGAAGAAAAAACTTATTAGTGATCATACATTTGATGTGTGTAGTCCGATAAGTGTTGTTAGTGGTGGATTTATTTATCTTCAGAAATGACTCAAGTAGATATATGGATATTTACTTAATGAGACGTAAGTATGGATCTTTTGAAATCATTCGAAAGGTTTTCAAAAATGAAGTAGAAGATATTGTAACAAGAAAATTATGTTTCTCCAATTTGATTGCACAAAGGAATATTCGAGTTACATGTTTAGCGAATGTCTGATGAGTTGTGAAAGGGTTTTCATAACTTGCACCTCCCGGAACACCACTGCAAGTGAAAAGTCCGTGGAGATGTAATCTAACCATTTATGACATGGGAAGATCAAAGAAGACAAATAAATTTGCCATTATCCCTTTTAAAGTGATGCTTTAGAGACTGCGGCTTTTACACTGAAAAGAGCTACATCGGGTCTGTTGAAATGAAGCCATGGTATGGTACGCCCAACCATGTTATATCTTTTCTTAACATTTAGAATATGGGGCTTGTGTAAAAGGTTACAAACCTATTCCAAATCAGACAAGTGCTACTTTGTAGGTTATACCAAAATGTTGGGTATTCCTCCCTCACTATATCGAGGCAAATAGTTTTGCCACGAAACGGTGTGCTTTTAAAGAGAATGGTTCTTTCAAAAGGGTGAGTGTGAGAATAGTGCAACTCGACGAGATAAATAGTATCTTCATCGTCAGATCAAAGGAAAGAGACCTTGGAAGTAATTCCAGAGTTTCCTACAACGACTGATACGGAAGTCTCTACAATAAAATGTATGAACTTCGGTCGAACTTGCAGCTGAACCACGTAGGCAAGGCTCGTGCAAACCTCTCAGGTGTGCAAACGAGATATTGTTGTTAGACAACATTATACCTACGATTCACAAGGAAGCGTTGATGGGCCCTGACTCAGGAATTGGCTAAATGCCAATACAACCCGAGTCAGTTTCCATATAAGTGATTCAAGATTAAAACCTTGATACACCTTTCGTAAGACTTAGAGTCTAACGAATATTTATGGAACTTAAAACTGATACGGATAAAAATGTTTTATCCATAAAGCTCGACTTGTTGAAATAACAAGTTCAAGAGTTGACTACGATGAGGTGGTTTTCATCGTAGCGATGCTTAAAGTCGGTTCGGGTTGAACTAGCAATTAATAAATATTTCAATCATGAGATATGAAACATGCGGATGACAATAGGATTTCCATCTGATGGAAATGAAACCAAGGACTTGCATGTGTTACGGTCCAAGGCATTTTGTCTATCCATAGGATGCTAGTACGGGTGCAAACTTCAGAGTTCCAGCGATGGACAGAAGAGAGCAAAATGGAGTTTGAATGTTCGTGCTTTGATGAAATGGTCAAAGGGTTCTGACTTCATCAATGAGTAACAAAGATGCTTGTAATTCAAGAAAGTAAGTGGGAGCGTAATAATATTTCTAAAAACCTTGTTTGCTTGACACATTGTTAATTGGAAATAAATTTCTTGACACGAATTAGGACTTCATTTGAAATTGTTTTTTATGAAGTGCTTAGGCATGATGATCTATGGAGATAGATTTACCTAATATGGCTAAGCAATGAATACATATTGACAAAGTGCTAAAACCTATTTAGCATTTAAAACGCCAAGGAGTGATTCTTGACTAAGTCACATGGAAAGAGTTTTTACAAGACTCGGTGTCCCAAAACACTGATGAGTAAAATACATGATGGAGATTTCACACACCTTCGTGTTTTGGATTAATCATGTATTCCATGGTATGTAAAAACAACCAGATATGTCCAATACTCCCAAGATGTTGCGAGTATAGATACCAAAGTGATCAAAAGTACTGATCATGGGACAACAGTGAAAAATGATCATTGAGTACTAAAGTAGCACTGGTGACATGTTTTCTCGCAAGTGGAGATCATGAAGAGTTCGTTGTAATAGGTTACATCGATACAATCTTCATCATTTCTCCATGCGAATTTCGATATAAATTGAGGGTTTTGTGTAACACACAATATGGTGGTGCAGTTAGTTGGAAATTGTTCCAAACAAGTTACTGTGGCGAATTCTATAACAGAGGCGAAGTATGTTGCCGCTTTAGAAGCGACAAAGACAAAGACATTAAATCATATAGTTCATTCATGAACTTAGTATGGTTCCCAGAAGGCTTTGGTCAATGGGACACTATTGCGGATAGTTGCTCCATAACTTAGTCAGAGGAATCATGTTTCGACCAATGATTCACATATATACAATGCCAAGTCCGCACAAAATAAGAATTTTGTGAAAGCGTGAAAACGCGAGGATATGCAGAGATACACATGAAGCTGAAATTGACAGATCCGATGGACATCAGGCTATACCACATGCGAAGCATTTTTTACACCAGTATGCCATAGGTGTAAAGTGCATTAGCATTAACTAGATTATTGACTCTAGTGCAAGTGGGAGTCTGTAGGAGATATGCCCTAGAGGCAATAATAAATGCTATTACTTATCTCCATGTTCATAATTATGTTTATGTTCCATGCTATAACTGCTATGGCTCTCGAGTCTGCAATAACCACGAGGCTTAGAGGAAGACTCATATGCACGTGTGGAATAGTAAACGGTAAAACGTATTCCTAGTCTGGCCTCTAAGACTAGCTCAAGTATTGGATGATGGTTTCGTTTTCCTGATCATGGGCATGTCTATGCCAGCAACCTTGAGGGCACAATGTTAAGAGAACATTTGTGTTGAATCGACTCAGATTGATGTTATGCTAAGAGATTCATTCGTCACAAGTTAATGGTACATAACACAGAGATGGTTAACGTTTGCATGATTCCTTAGACCATGAGAGTATCGAGTTTCTTCATGCTTGCTTCATGAACTTTGGGGTTTGTTAAACGTCATCCGTAAATGGGTGGCTATTACAGCGGCTTACGGGTTCATGGAGAAGTGTGTTAAGTAACTTGATAGCTCAAGATTGGGATTTGCTCCTCTGACGATGGAGAGATATTCTTGGGCCCTCTCGGTATTACGGTATCCATCATCGTCTGGCCAGACACAGTGTGATTTGATCACTGGGATGCCGGAACACGGAAACGAGAAAAGAGACCAAAACCGGTAACGAGGTAACTTGCATGGTGGACAAATTGTTCATCCATGGGGATGCAATAAATCTCACCTCGGGTGTTTGTGACATATCGCGAAGCAACATGAATAGCTCACTGCAACTGGAGGTTAACTCAAATATTCATTCGTGTGGGTATAGGGGTCAATATGGGTGTCCACGGCTCCGATGTTGATCATTGATCGGAAGAGGTTCCAGGTCATGTCTATACTTCACCGAACCTATAGGGTCACACGCTTAAGGGTCATCTATCTGCTGAATACTAGACAGGGAGTCTGAGAGAAAATCATCGAAAAAGTTTCGAACACCGAAAAGTTTCGAACAGCGGAAAAGTTCCGCAGAGAGAGGTCACCGGATGAGTTTTGGTGAAACCGAAAAAGTTTTTTCGGGGTATGCCATTAAGTCAAAATGGTTCCGGCACATGCCTGATAATTCTTGGAGGGTGCTAGAATCATTCCGGAAACTTTTTGGAATTATCAGAAATACAAACCGGAAATGTTCCGGAGCTG
Organism: Triticum monococcum; assembly: GCA_034509565.1. Classification (NCBI taxonomy): domain Eukaryota; kingdom Viridiplantae; phylum Streptophyta; class Magnoliopsida; order Poales; family Poaceae; genus Triticum; species Triticum monococcum. Next base: position 27,175,817 of record CM067847.1, read on the forward strand.
CTGGAACCGGTTCAGATGCTTTTCGCAGATGAAAATCACTAAACTGGAATTGTTCCAGAACGCGTTGAAAATCATTATGGTGGGTACTGGAAATGTTCTAAGCCCACATAAATATTTTCAGTTCGAACAGACGCTGAAAAATGTCGTCGTGAATAGTGAAAGTGCTTTTTGGGATATTTTATGGTGAGTCACCTTTTGGGATATTTCCAAAAGGCTTCTGGAAGGGCTTGGGGGCCAAGCATGCTCCTCATGGGGGCCCCCAAGGGGGTTGGCCGGCCACATGTGTGGGGCTCCATGGAGCTCCACTTCCCTCCCCGTTATGCCCTTCATGTGTGACATTTGCATGGGCATTTTGGGTTTTTCTGAGCCATCCCTACCCCTTGGCTTTCCTATAAATAGAGGAGGAGTGGGCATCCCAAACTTCATCCCTTGCTCTCATAAACATGCCATGCATTATCTGGCTTCTTCTCTCCCTCCCACGAAAAGAGTTTCGTAGAACCATAAGGCTGGCTGGGTTCCGGCAGGAACTAGTTCTGGACGGCGAAGCCCTGCCGGATAGATGTCACCGCATGTGTGCAACTCTGTAGAGAGATCGTAGTTTCGGTTTTAGTTTGTGAGTGCCTCCCGAAGGGCTGTCCGTGTGACCGTCCGAGTTTCGAAGGTCCTCCCGAAGGGTTGTTCGAGTGACCGTTCGAGTTTCGAAGGTCCTCCCGAAGGGTTGTCCGCGACACCGTCCGAGAGGCTGTTCGACCGCCTCCCGGAGGGCTGTGATGAGGGTATACATCCTCGCGGTTGGGAGGTTGTAAATCCTAGCTGCGGGGATCTGCACCGCCGATCGTCATCGACTCTCCTTGCCGCTGCGCTACGAGTCGGTAATGAAAAATATCAAACCATGTATGCAGTCTCCATAGTGGTCCTGGGCTGGTGGGTAGGTTGGAAAATTTGTGTTGTCTGTCGCGTTACCCTACATCATTATCCTAATTGGTTGATTCACACGAGTGCTAATTTGCATGTATGCGGTGATATTTCCATGTTTTCGTCTTATTAGACCGCATGGACTTCCACCATGCTGATGGGCAACGGTTCAAGTGCTTCTGTTTGTGGTGTTGACACGGTCGATCTGAAGTTTACTTCAAGGAAAATTGTGTGGCTGAAGAACGTGCATTATTTCCCCTCCGTCAATAAAAATCTTTTTTGCGGATATTTTCTGTGTAGAGATGGCTACAAGCTTGTCTTTGAGTCAAATAATTTTTTAATATCCAAGTATGGAACCTTTGTTGGTAAAGGCTATGAGTCAGGAGGCCTGTTCCATTTATCCTTGTCAGGTGTTTGCAATAAAGTTGTTAATTATGTTTGCAACAATAGTGAATCAAATGTGTGGCATTCACGTCTCTGTCATGTTAACTTTGGTTGCATCTCGCGACTAGCCAAATTGAACTTAATCCCTAGTTTCACCATTGTCAAGGGATCTAAGTGTCAAGTTTGTGTGCAATCTAAGCAACCTCGTAACTCACACACGACTGCATAAATGAGAAATCTTGCACGACTAGAGATCATACATTCAAATTTATGTGAAACGAATGGTGTTTTGACAAAAGGTGAAAAGAAATATTTCATGACGTTAATTGTTAACTCCACTAGATACTTCCATGTGTATCTTTGAAAATCTAATGATGAGGCTTTGAACCTTCTCGCGACTAGCTATAAAGATGTTCCTTCTCCCGCCCCTCCGGATTCGGATTCCTAGGGTTTTAGCGCTGCCGCGTCTCGTCTGGTCGAATCGATCCGCTCCGCCCTGGCCCACGCCGCCCCAGAGCAGGCGTGATGCTCGCTGCCCCCATTCGAGTCGCGCTCGGTTGCCTGAGCTCCACGCCGACTGTCACTGATGCGAAATCAAGCGTATTTTGTGGGAAAGTTTGCGTCAAGGGGCCTAGATTTTAGTACGCCTTCGACCCCTGAAAGCGGTGCCTCCCATGGTAATTTTGCGCCATCTCTCGGTGTAATGGTGCTGAAATTGGTGCCGTCCAGGTGGATTCACGCGTTAAGCCTTGTCGACTTTTAGGGGCGCTGCTGCGTGAGTGCAGACAGGGATTCTGCATGCTTGGTTTTGATTTAGGATGAAGTTGGGTCAAAAGTGCAGGTTTTGTTATGAACTTTTGATTGCTTGGTTCTAGTCGTCGTTTATTAGTTGTGATGACTGCAAGTTGTACTGTGAGCCAACACTTTCGTTGATTAGAGTTATCCATGCCATGCTGATTTCAGTATATCTTCTCGGCCAAAATCACTGTTTTGACCTTGCCAGATAACGTTAGCACAAAACGCCATGGCTTCCAGCGTTCCTGGACCACATATAGAAACGGGAAACCGCCAAGCGTTTCTGGCCTGGTCACGACCTGGTCGACAAACCACAACGCATTACTGGAAATGCCGTGGCCTGTGGCGTTGCTACCCCAAGAAGAAACGCCATTGCTTGTGGCGTTTCCAGCAATATGTGCCTGTGGGCACTTATCTTTTTAGGGAAGAAATGCTGCCCAGTTTGGTGTGTCTAGGTGGGGCAGAAACGCCACAAGGCTTGGCATTACCAAAAGGGTCAGATCGTTCTAAAAAATCTGGAAGGGTCCAGATCATGCTAAAAAATCTGACAAGGTCAAAATAGTGATTTTGGCCTATCTTCTCAACGAATATCTGAATCCAGTACATTAAACGGACGGCTTGAGAGAGGTAGTCAGCACTGTCTCTAATTCTATGGTTGCTATAAACCTATAAATGTTCTGGGAAAAGCATCCCGACTGTTGGGGAACGTAGCAGAATTTTAAAATTTTCTACGCATCACCAAGATCAATCTATGGAGTCATCTAGCAACGAGGGAGAGAGGAGTGCATCTACATACCCTTGTAGATCACGAGCGGAAGTGTTCAAGAGAACGGGGTTGATGGAGTCGTACTCGACGTGATCTGAATCACCGAAGAACCTAGCGCCGAACGGACGGCACCTCCGCATTCAACACACGTACGGAGCGAGGACGTCTCCCACGCCTTGATCCAGCAAGGAGGAGGGAGAGGTTGAGGAAGAGGGCTCCAACAGCAGCACGATGGCGTGGTGGTGGTGAAGCTGCAGTACTCCGGCAGGGCTTCGCCAAGCTCTTATGAAGGAGGAGAGGTGTTGGGGAGGGGATGGGCTGCGCCTTGGATGTTCTATGCAGCCCTCCCCTGACCCCTCTATTTATAGGGGAAGGGGGAAGGGGGTCGGCCCCCTCTAGATGAGATCTAGAGGGGGGCGGCGGCCAAGGGGAGGGGGGCTTGCCCCCCAAGCAAGGGGGCACCCCCCTTAGGGTTTCCCCCAACCCTAGGCACATGGGCCCTAGGGGGGTGTGGCGCCCCAGCCCACTTGGGCTGGTTCCCTTCTCCATACAGCCCATAAGGCCCTCCGGAAGAGGTGGCCCCTCCCGGTGGACCCCCGGAACCCCTCCAGTGGCCCCTGTACAATACCGATATGCCCCCGAACATTTCCGGCGATCGTATGACAACTTCCCATATATAAATCTTTACCTCCGGACCATTCCGGAACTCCTCGTGATGTCCGGGATCTCATCCGGGACTCCGAACAACATTCGGTAACCACATACAAGTCTTCCTAACAACCCTAGCGTCACCGAACCTTAAGTGTGTAGACCCTACGGGTTCGGGAGACATGCAGACATGACCGAGACAACTCTCCGATCAATAACCAACAGCGGGATCTGGATACCCATATTGGCTCCCACATGCTCCACGATGATCTCATTGGATGAACCACGATGTCGAGGATTCAATCAATCTGTATACAATTCCCTTTGTCAATCGGTACGTTACTTGCTCGAGACTCGATCGTCGGTATCCCAATACCTTGTTCAGTCTCGTTATCGGCAAGTCAGTTTACTCGTACCGCAATGCATGATCCCGTGATCAATCACTTGATCACATTGAGCTCATTATGATGATGCATTACCGAGTGGGCCCAGAGATACCTCTCCGTCATACGGAGTGACAAATCCCAGTCTCGATTCGTGCCAACCCAACAGACACTTTCCGAGATACCTGTAATGTACCTTTATAGTCACCCAGTTACGTTGTGACGTTTGGCACACCCAAGGCACTCCTATGGTGTCCGGGAGTTGCACAATCTCATGGTCTAAGGAAATGATACTTGACCTTCAGAAAAGCTACAGCAAACGAACTATACCATCTTTGAGCTATGCTTAGGATTGGGTCTTGTCCATCACATCATTCTCCTAATGATGTGATCCCGTTATCAATGACATCCAATGTCCATAGTCAGGAAACCATGACTATCTTTTGATCAACGAGCTAGTCAACTAGAGGCTCACTAGGGACGTGTTGTGGTCTATGTATTCACACATGTATTACGATTTCCGGATAACACAATTATAGCATGAACAATAGACAATTATCATGAACAAAGAAATATAATAATAACCATTTTATTATTGCCTCTAGGGCATATTTCCAACAGTCTCCCACTTGCACTAGAGTCAATATTCTAGTTACATTGTGATGAATCAAACACCCATGCAGTTCTGGTGTTGATCATGTTTTGCTCTAGGGAGAGGTTTAGTCAACGGATCTGCTACATTCAGGTCCGTATGTACTTTACAAATCTCTATGTCTCCATTTTGAACACTTTCACGAATGGAGTTGAAGCGACGCTTGATATGCCTGGTCTTCCTGTGAAACCTGGGTTCCTTGGCAAGGGCAATAGCTCCAGTGTTGTCACAGAAGAGAGTCATCGGGCCCGACGCATTGGGTATGACTCCTATGTCGGTAATGAACTCCTTCACCCAGACTGCTTCTTGTGCTGCCTCCGAGGCTGCCATGTACTCCGCTTCACATGTAGATCCCGCCACAACGCTTTGCTTGCAACTGCACCAGCTTACTGCCGCACCGTTCAAAATATACACGTATCCGGTTTGTGACTTAGAGTCATCCAGATCTATGTCGAAGCTAGCATCGACGTAACCCTTTACGACAAGCTCTTCATCACCTCTATAAACGAGAAACATTTCCTTAGTCCTTTTCAGGTACTTCAGGATATTCTTGACCGCTGTCCAGTGTTCCATGCCAGGATTACTTTGGTACCTTCCTACCAAACTTACGGCAAGGTTTACATCAGGTCTGGTACACAGCATAGCATACATGATAGACCCTATGGCAGAGGCATAGGGGACGACACCCATCTTTTCTCTATCTTCTGCCGTGGTCGGGCATTGAGCCGTGCTCAATCTCGTACCTTGCAATACAGGCAAGGACCCCTTCTTTGACTGGTCCATTTTGAACTTCTTCAATATCTTGTCAAGGTACGTACTCTGTGAAAGACCAATGAGGCGTCTCGATCTATCTCTATAGATCTTGATGCCTAATATATAAGCAGCTTCTCCAAGGTCCTTCATTGAAAAACACTTGTTCTAGTAGGCCTTTATGTTTTCCAAGAATTCTATATCATTTCCCATCAACAGTATGTCATCCACATACAATATGAGAAATGCTACAGAGCTCCCACTCACTTTCTTGTAAATGCAGGCTTCTCCATAAGTCTGCATAAACCCAAACGCTTTAATCATCTCATCAAAATGAATGTTCTAACTCCGAGATGCTTGCACCAGCCCATAAATCGAGCGTTGGAGCTTGCACACCTTGTCAGCATTCTTAGGATCGACAAAACCTTCTGGCTGCATCATATACAATTCTTCCTTAAGGAAACCATTAAGGAATGCAGTTTTGACGTCCATTTGCCATATCTCATAATCATAGAATGCGGCAATTGCTAACATGATTCGGACGGACTTCAGCTTCGCTACGGGTGAGAAAGTCTCATCGTAGTCAACCCCTTGAACTTGTCGATAACCCTTAGCGACAAGCCGAGCTTTATAGATGGTCACATTACCATCTGCGTCTGTCTTCTTCTTAAAGATCCATTTATTTTCTATGGCTCGCCGATAAACGAGATCCTGATACAATGTTCATGCTCAAAGCTGGCACTAAATAACAATTATTCAGGTTTAAAACTAATCCCGTAGGTAAATGTAGAGGTAGCGTGCCGACGGCGATCAAATCGACCTTGGAACCATTCCCGACGCGCATCATCACCTCGTCCTTCGCCAGTCTCCGTTTATTCCGCAGTTCCTGCTTTGAGTTTCAAATGTGAGCAACCGCACCGGTATCAAATACCCAGGAGCTACTACGAGTACTGGTAAGGTACACATCAATTACATGTATATCACATATACCTTTAGTGTTGCCGGCCTTCTTGTCCGCTAAGTACTTGGGGCAGTTCCGCTTCGAGTGACCACTTCCCTTGCAATAAAAACACTCAGTCTCGGGCTTGGGTCCATTCTTTGGCTTCTTCCCGGCAGCTTGCTTACCGTGCGCGGCAACTCCCTTGCCGTCCTTCTTGAAGTTCTTCTTACCCTTGCCTTTCTTGAACTTAGTGGTTTTATTCACCATCAACACTTGATGTTCCTTTTTGATTTCCACCTCTGCTGATTTCAGCATTGAATATACCTCAGGAATGGTCTTTTACATCCCCTGCATATTGAAGTTCATCACAAAGCTCTTATAGCTCGGTGGTAGCGACTGAAGGATTATGTCAATGACCGCGTCATCCGGGAGATTAACTCCTAGCTGAGTCAAGCGGTTATGCAACCCAGACATTTTGAGTATGTGCTCACTGACAGAACTATTTTCCTCCATCTTACAGCTGAAGAACTTGTCGGAGACTTCATATCGTTCGACCCGGGCATGAGCTTGGAAAACCATTTTCAGCTCTTCGAACATCTCATATGCTCCGTGTCTCTCAAAACGCTTTTGGAGCCCCGGTTCTAAGCTGTAAAGCATGCCGCACTGAACGAGGGAGTAATCATCGGCACGTGATTTCCATGTGTTCATAACGTCTTGGTTCTCTAGGACAAGTGCGTTACCTAGCGGTGCTTCTAGGACATAATCTTTCTTGGCAGCTATGAGGATGATCCTCAGGTTCCGGACCCAGTCCGTATAGTTGCTGCCATCGTCTTTCAGCTTGGTTTTCTCTAGGAACGCGTTGAAGTTGAGGACAACGTGGGCCATTTGATCTACAAGACATATTGTAAAGATTTTAGACTAAGTTCATAATAATTAAGTCCATCTAATCAAATTACTCAATGAACTCCCACTCAGATAGACATCCCTCTAGTCATCTAAGTGAAACATGATCCGAGTTAACTAGGCCATGTCCGATCATCATGTGAGACGGACTAGCCAACATCGGTGAACATCTTCATGTTGATCGTATCTTCTATACGACTCATGCTCGACCTTTCGGTCTTCCGTGTTCCGAGGCCATGTCTGTACATGCTAGGCTCGTCAAGTCAACCTAAGTGTATTGCGTGTGTAAATCTGGCTTACACCCGTTGTATTCGAACGCTAGAATCTATCACACCCGATCATCACTTGCTGCTTCGAAACAACGAACCTTCACAACGGTGCACAGTTAGGGGGAACACTTTTTTGAAATTATTATGAGGGATCATCTTATTTAAGCTACCGTCGTTCTAAGCAAATAAGATGTAAAACATGATAAAAATCACATGCAATCAAACAGTGACATGATATGGCCAATATCGTTTGCTCCTTTTGATTTCTATCTTCGGGGCTCCATGATCATCGTTGTCACCGGCATGACACCATGATCTCCATCATCGTGTCTTCTTGAAGTTGTCTCGTCATCTATTACTTCTACTACTATGGCTAACACTTTAGCAATAAATTAAAGTAATTACATGACATTTTTGTTGACACGCAGGTCATAAATAAATAAAGACAACTCCTATGGCTCTTGCCGGTTGTCATACTCATCGACATGCAAGTCATGATTCCTATTACAAGAACATGATCATCTCATACACCACATATATCATTCATCACATCCTTTGGCCATATCACATCACAAAACACTTGCTGCAAAAACAAGTTAGACGTCCTCTAATTGTTGTTGCAAGTTTTAACGTGGCTGCTATAGGTTTCTAGCAAGAACGTTTTTTACCTACGCCAAAACCACAACGTGAATTGCCAATTTCTATTTACCCTTTATAAGGACCCTGTTCATCGAATCTGATCCGACTAAAGTGGGAGAGACAGACACCCGCCAGCCACCTTATGCAACTAGTGCATGTCAGTCGGTGGAACCGGTCTCACGTAAGCGTACGTGTAAGGTTGGTCTGTGCCGCTTCATCCCACAATGTCGCCGAATCAAGATAAGACTAGTAACGACAAGATAATTGACAATATCGACGCCCACAACTGCTTTGTGTTCTACTCGTGCATAGTAACTACGCATAGACCTAGCTCTGATACTAGTGTTGGGGAACGTAGCAGAATTTTAAAATTTTCTACGCATCACCAAGATCAATCTATGGAGTCATCTAGCAACGAGGGAGAGAGGAGTGCATCTACATACCCTTGTAGATCACGAGCGGAAGCGCTCAAGAGAACGGGGTTGATGGAGTCGTACTCGACGTGATCCGAATCACCGAAGATCCTAGCGTCGAATGGACGGCACCTCCGCGTTCAACACACGTACAGAGCGAGGACGTCTCCCGCGCCTTGATCCAGCAAGGAGGAGGGAGAGGTTGAGGAAGAGGGCTCCAACAGCAGCACGACGGCGTGGTGGTGGTGAAGCTGCAGTACTCCGGCAGGGCTTCGCCAAGCTCTTATGGAGGAGGAGAGGTGTTGGGGAGGGGAGGGGCTGCGCCTTGGACGTTCTATGCAGCCCTTCCCTCACCCCTCTATTTATAGGGGAAGGGGGAAGGGGGCCGGCCCCCTCTAGATGAGATCTAGAGGGGGCGTCCAAGGGGAGGGGGGCTTGCCCCCCAAGCAAGGGGGCGCCCCCCTTAGGGTTTCCCCCCAACCCTAGGCACATGGGCCCTAGGGGGTGTGGCGCCCCAGCCCACTTGGGCTGGTTCCCTTCTCCATACAGCCCATAAGGCCCTCCGGAAGAGGTGGCCCCTCCCGGTGGACCCCCGGAACCCCTCCGGTGGCCCCGGTACAATACCGATATGCCCCCGAACATTTCCGGCGACCGTATGACAACTTCCCATATATAAATCTTTACCTCCGGACCATTCCGGAACTCCTCGTGACGTCCGGGATCTCATCCGGGACTCCGAACAACATTCGGTAACCACATACAAGTCTTCCTAACAACCCTAGCGTCACCGAACCTTAAGTGTGTAGATCCCAGTTGTACGTAGCTCGGCCAATGCATGTGCTTGGTCCTGTGCAAGCTGCCCAAAATAAACGTAGAAGACATGAATAATGGGTGGTTGACTTGTAGTGCATCTATACAATTTTTGCAGTGCTGCAGCTTGATACTTAACTTTTGAAATTTATTTGTCCACACCAGACAACAGTACTTTGGGCGGCCGCCGACGAACGCCGACAAAGTGAAGCAACGTTGGCAGTCTTGATTCCTGCCCCAAGTCGGCTCGTACCCGACCAGATGCCCCAAGTCCTACACGATGATGGTTCCTGCCACTTGGTACTTTACGTCAAAGCTAGTACAAGCAGACTAGCCTCGACTTTGCTTTGTTGATCTCCACCTCACGGTTTTGGTACAGGTTTACAGGGGGTACACGTCAGTATATATACCAGCTAAGCCAATTTGTATTAGTTCTACATGATTGATGAGTCAAAAAACCTATATGCGAATCAGCTTGCGGTTGGATGATTAGACAGACAACGGTATCCCAGCCCATCAGGATTTAAGTTCTGACGCTCGCATTATTTCTAGATTTAGAATTTTCGGCGATGCGTTTTCAGTGAAAGGACATGTTCCCGTCGACGACGAGGCGCCTACGACGACTTTGTAAATCTCAAGATGATATGTCTTGTAAGAAATGTCTAGATGAATCCTTTGCTTGTACGGGAAGTCCAGCCGCCTCTTATATATGTTAGGAGTGACGGCCGATTGAACAACACCAATCGAACAAATCAATCTACTACTTTTTCGTGTTCATCTCCTTTTTATCTCTCCCTTGTATCTTTCTTCTCGTTCTTTACTAGTTTCTTCATGCTGGAGGGCTGCGGATCCACGAGGCTCTAGGGGCAAGCGAATCGACCTGGAGCAGTCCATAGCCGCCGCGAGCCCTGACGGGGTCCCTCGCGGGCAAGCGGGGCTTCGGGTCTACAAAAGTATCTGCCGGTTGTCCTGCGTATCGCGTTGCCGGTAAGATCTCCTTCGACGTGAGCTGCGGTGCATCACCCCCGGCGTCGAGGGTACACGGTGACGTGTTGTGCGAACACACTTTTTGGCGACTCCGCTGGGCACGAAGCTTTGACAGTCTACATCCTGTTCTTGCTACGAGAGCGTCATCAAGCAACTGCAATCTAGAATGGTAACATGTATGATCAATCTCCTTACGTAGATGCAAATAACCATTATGTTGATGTTGCTAGATCTTTCAAGGGACATGTCATGTCGGCTAGCCCTAACGAGCAAAGGCCGACTAGTTATTCCATTGAAGAAACTTGGAATTTACAGAATTGCGACATGCAACTTATGAATCTGACCTTTCGTGCATCGGCAACATCTTTCAATATGCCCGTGAACAACACGATTTGTTCGAGTGATCAATATATGACACCTCATGTGCAGGGGGGCGTCTCATAGTTTTATCCATCGGCAGCCGACTCACAGTATGCGGGTTCATCCCCAAACATGCCGATGGACGGGGGAACCCGCCATGCTTCCTATAGTTATTTGGCTAGGTATCCTCAAACATCATATACTACACCTCGTGAGATTAATGAGCAAATTGCTTCTATACCATCGACAACCTCTGCAATAGCTCATTTGCCATCCAACAAAGCTGCAGTGCTTATATACCAAACGCAAACGAATTCTATTGCCTATATACCACTGCCGTTAGTACGCCGTTATACTATCTTTTTTTTCGTCAGTTTTCTCACAAATTCCGATTGTACCCTCACATTAGATAAAAAAATAAAATTCAACTCACGCACGCCCCCGCCCCTCCTCATCCCCACCACTCCACGCACGCACCCGACCTCCCACCACGCACGAGCGCGACCGACGGCCTCCAGCCAGCCGCAATGGCGGAACCGCCGCCGACGCCGCCGCAGCCCCTGCCGCCGCTCCCCCAACCCCCACCAATGCCCCAGATTCCCGTCGCCGCTACGCCTCAAAGCTTCTCACCCACCGCATCTTCGGCGTTCTCCAGGAGACGCCTCATGGCGGAACCGCCGCCGGCGCTTCCCCTGCCCCTGCCGCACGGCCCTGTCTCCGCCGCGCCTCTAGCCCTCTCGTCCACCGCATCTTCGACGGCCCCCACACATGGGCTAGCAGCGCCAACCACTCGCAGCGCCCAAGTCGCCCAGAACCCTAGGATTGGGGATTCCGGCGAGGTGGAGAGCAGGGTTGTGGCGCCAACGGCCGAAGCCCTACCCAAAATCAACTCTAATGTGGGCGCACTTGTTGGAGCCCCTCTGCCCCAGATTTCCATGGCCGGCGAGGAGGACGGCATTGCTGATGAATGCGACTCGACCTCTCTGTCTGCTATTTGCGCTAGGTAATTTCTTGGATTATCTCTCTTTTTACTGCAATTTTCGGTAGGAGAATGCGCAATTGACATGCTTTGCTCATCCACAGGATGATCCAGTCTTGTACTTACACAGTAGAGGTGAAGGTTTGTTGCAGTGGAACCAAAATCGATGGGGATTCTACATTCAATTGGCAGATTATTGAAGGTACCAGGACAAGTATGAAGGATTTGCTGGCTTCTATTGCTGGAACCTTTTCTTTTGCTTTATGCTCAGAGGATAATATATTTCTTGAGTATGTTGACTGCACTAGTGGCAAAAATATCTCTGTGTCAAATGATGAAGAATGCATGAAAATGTTTGATTGTTTTGATCAGAATAGAAGTGGCCATTTGATCATCAAATATTCTGAGAGAATTGATAATGTTGATGTTCCATGTACTCCTTCGAACCAAACACCATCTATAGCACTACCTAGTCAACCAAGTAATGTCATGGATGAAGCTAGTGTATGCCTAACAGATACATATCTTGACAATCCCCATGAAGAATATGAACATGTTGGTGTAGATGAGGAGGACCAATACTCAATTGGCAGTGTTGGTTCCGATAGTGATGATGAGGTCGGAGAAAAAGATATACCAAATCATAATTATATTGAGGATAGCAGTGATGATGAGGAATGGGTTGCCGAAGATGCTAGACCGAATGCTATTCCAGAAATTGCCTATGACAAAGAAAACCCGCCAATGCATGTTGGTGCAAAGTACCCCAACATTGAAGAGTTTAGGTTGGCAATTGCTACATATGCTGTAAAGAAAGAGTTCGAATTTAAGGTTGAAAAAAGTGAACCTACTCGATTCAGGGCTTATTGTCGTCGGGTGAACAAGACAAGTTGTAAATGGAGAATTCATGTTGGGAGGTTGGATGACCGAGAAACTATGGAGGTATTTTGGTTGCATAATTTTGTTGAATGATGTCTTGTTATAAAATGGAGTTGACTGACACTAGTTTTTTCCATTGTTTGTTTAATGCAGGTCAACGTTCATGTGCAGGAGCACACATGTTCTAGCACAAAGAAGAAAAAGAAGCAGAAAAATGCTTCAAAGGCATGGGTATGTGAGAAAGTCATGGACTGGGTAAAAGAAGATCCTAGTGTTCGGCCGATGGAATTACGCAGGAGGCTACAGGACAAGTACAAGATCAAGGTCCAATACACAAAAGTATTCCGTGGCAAAGGGCTAGCAATGGCTAAGTTGTTTGGTAATTGGGATGATTCTTTTGACAAGCTATATGCTTGGAAAGCTGAGGTTGAGAAGAGGTCTCCTGGCAGTATAGTTGCGATTGACCACATGGAGTACGATCAGAAAAAATATTTCATACGGATGTTTGTTGGGCTGAAGCCTTTGTGCGATGGATTCTTGGCTGGCTGCAGACCTTACTTGGCGATAGATAGCACCCATTTGACAGGCAAGTATAGAGGCCAATTAGCTACTGCTTGTGCTATTGATGGGCACAATTGGTTGTACCCTGTAGTCTATGGAGTTATCGACTCGGAAACTACTGAAAGTTGGGTTTGGTTTTTGGAGAAGCTTCGTGATGCTATTGGCTCTCCCCCCGGTCTAGCTATATGTTCAGATGCAGGAAAAGGGATTGACACTGCAATCGAACAGGTATTTGGGTATGCAGAACATAAAGAATGCATGCGACACTTGGTTGTGAACTTCAAGAAAAAAATTCATGGTAAAGTTTTTGATGATCATTTGTGGCCAGCTGCTTATTCATGGACTCCTCGAGGATTTGACTATCACATGGCAGCCATAGAGGAGAAAAAGGCTGCTACAATAGCATACTTAAACAAGTACCACACCAGGCTATGGTCAAGGAGCAAATATTCAACCTCCTCAAAAGTGGATTATGTGACAAATAATTTGGCCGAGTGTTTCAATAACTGGATCCGCAAGCACAAAGGTTTAATGTTGTTTCAGCTCATGGACAAGATCAGGAGAAAGATTATGGTGAAGTTTGAGAAGAGGAGAAGGGTAGCTAGAAAATTTCAAGGTCGGCGTATACTTCCAAGTGTCATGAAGGAGTTGAATGACATAAGCAGGGGGCTGGACATTGAATATGAGAGAATAGATGACATGATTGCAGAGGTGAGTGAGAGTGTTGCGCTAGGTGGCAAGCGCCATGTCACTGATCTAGCAAATAAGACATGCACATGCAGGGCATTTCAAGTCTCCGGGAAGCCTTGCAAACATGCAATTAGCTTTATTACAGGAATTAGGGGGGTCACAATAGAAGACTTCGTTGATGATTGTTACAGCGTTGCCAAGTTCGCTGCAGCTTATGCTCCTATTCTTCCTGGCCTAACCGACATGTCTCAATGGCCAAGTGTGAACAAAGAATTCTTCTTGAACCCCCCAATCCTTAGGAGGGCCCCTGGGAGACCAAAGGTACAGAGGCACAAAAGTGGTGCTGAGAATAGCAAGGGGAAGGGAAAGAAAGGCCAACACCAATGTCCAATTTGCAAAGCTTATGGACATAGATGGAAAAGCTGCAAAGATGCTACTCCTGAAGCACTAGAAGCCTATGCAGAGGTGGCAAAGCAAAAAGGTACTTGCTATTTCAATATGAGATTTCTGTTCCACCTTACTCTTGTCTTAATTAAGCTATAATATGTGAAACTCATGCAGGGACAAAAGAAAGAAAAAACTCATTACAAAAGCTATTTGTACAACATCAGAGCAAGCAACCAATGGTACACTACCTCTACTTCCGTGTCCAAGTGAAAATGAAACTGCACTAGCTCTACTTTCATGTCCAAGTGATGCAATTCAAGACGATGTTGCCAAGTCTACTGTTGGGGAACGTAGTAATTTCAAAAAATTTCCTACGCACACACAAGATCATGGTGATGCATAGCAACGAGGGGGAGAGTCTGATCTACGTACCCTTGTAGATCGCAACGGAAGCGTTGACACAACGTAGAGGAAATAGTCGTACGTCTTCTTCCCGATCCGACCGATCCAAGCACCGTTACTCCGGCACCTCCGAGTTCTTAGCACACGTTCAGCTCGATGACGATCCCCGGGCTCCGATCCAGCAAAGCTTCGGGGAGGAGTTCCGTCAGCACGATGGCGTGGTGACGATCTTGATGTACTACCGATGCAGGGCTTCGCCTAAGCACTACAACGGTATGATCGAGGTGGAATTTGGTGGCAGGGGCACCGCACACGGCTAAGGAACGATCTCAAGGATCAACTTGTGTGTCTAGAGGTGCCCCCTGCCCCCGTATATAAAGGTTGAGAGGGGGAGGGCTGGCCGGCAAAGCTAGGGAGGCGCAGGAGGATTCCTACTCCTACCGGGAGTAGGACTCCCCCCCCCAATCCTATTCCTAATAGGACTCCTAAGTGGAAAGAGAGGGAGAGAGGTGGCCGGCCACCTCTCCTAGTCCTAATAGGACTAGGGGAGGGGGGAGGCGCGCAGCCCTCCTTGGGCTGCCCCTTTCACCTTTCGACCAAGGCCCAATAAGGCCCATTTGGTTCCCGGGGGGTTCCGGTAACCTCCCGGTACTCCGGTAAAATTCCCGATTTCACCCAGAACACTTCCGATGTCCAAACATAGGCTTCCAATATATCAATCTTTATGTCTCGACCATTTCGAGACTCCTCGTCATGTCCGTGATCACATCCGGGACTCCGAACAACCTTCGGTACATCAAAATGCATAAACTCATAATAACTGTCATCGTAACGTTAAGCGTGCGGATCCTACGGTTCGAGAACAATGTAGACATGACCGACACACGTCTCTGGTCAATAACCAATAGCGGGACCTGGATGTCCATATTGGCTCCTACATATTCTACGAAGATCTTTATCGGTCAGACCGCATAACAACATACGTTGTTCCCTTTGTCATCGGTATGTTACTTGCCCGAGATTCGATCGTTGGTATCCAATACCTAGTTCAATCTCGTTACCGGCAAGTCTCTTTACTCGTTCTGTAATACATCATCCCGCAACTTACTCATTAGTTGCAATGCTTGCAAGGCTTGTGTAATGTGTATTACCGAGAGGGCCCAGAGATACCTCTCCGACAATCGGAGTGACAAACCCTAATCTCGAAATACGCCAACCCAACATCTACCATTGGAGACACCTGTAGTACTCCTTTATAATCACCCAGTTACGTTGTGACGTTTGGTAGTACCCAAAGTGTTCCTCCGGCAAACGGGAGTTGCATAATCTCATAGTCATAGGAACATGTATAAGTCATGAAGAAAGCAATAGCAACATACTAAACGATCGGGTGCTAAGCTAATGAAATGGGTCATGTCAATCAGATCATTCAACTAATGATGTGACCTCGTTAATCAAATAACAACACATTGTTCATGGTTAGGAAACTTAACCATCTTTGATTAACGAGCTAGTCAAGTAGAGGCATACTAGTGACACTCTGTTTGTCTATGTATTCACCCATGTATTATGTTTCCGGTTAATACAATTCTAGCATGAATAATAAACATTTATCATGATATAAGGAAATAAATAATAACTTTATTATTGCCTCTAGGGCATATTTCCTTCATCTACATCATCGAAGACTACCTTGAAATCTAGAAGGTATGAAAACTGCACCAATTACTTATATTCTGTGAGTGTACCTCTAAATCTAGAAGGTATAAAGACTGCACCAAATTTACTTATATTCCGTGAGTGTACCTCTACATCATCGAAGACTACCTCTAAATCTAGTATGTAATAAATTTTTTTGATGTAGATCAAAGGTCATATCTGCTGCGCCTGACAGCCCTGCAATGGGAACTTGAAGCAAGAAGAGAGTTGCGCCTAACAGCCAAGCAATGGCCAGTCGAAGCAAAAAAAAGTTGAAGCTGTGAAATTCTTTAAAATCTCGCGTATTATCTGTATTGCGCTCTTCATGTGTATGCTATTTTATTTAGAGACTTGCTTGTGTGAACAAGATATCTCGGTTATGGTATTTTGGTTCTGGACGATGTGAACTTGCTGTTGATTGTGCGAGATTTAATATGATGTTTCCTGAATCTCTTCTAAATGATGTGAATTTTCTTGAGTATATTACTCTGTTGCTGGAATGCTGAAAATAGAGAAGGAGTGCTGTTATTTTTTTTTCTGGACATGTTTTAGAGTTGTTTGCTTATTTGCCATCGAGGGCAGGACGGTCATTTTGGCCACTTACCAGATTGAGGAAACACTAAACTAACTGCTAGTGGTATATAGGCAATAGAATTCATTTGCGTTTGGTATATAAGCACTGCAGCTTTGTTGGATGGCAAATGAGCTATTGCAGGGGTTGTCGATGGTATAGAAGCAATTTTCTCAAGATTAATTGTTCAGTGGCATATGAAACTAAAAATATCCATGACTCAGCTCGCCTTCGCGATTATGGCCGAATGAATGGAGATTCTGCAGGAGCATATGTGTCTAATAATGCAGGAGATGAGGTGGCTCTCGCTGCATTAAAAAGTTTAGCCCAAAATAAGAAGATTAGTGCTATTTACCTTGAGCAGCACGAAAAGGGATTGGTTCCTGATTATGAGACAATAAGAGCTAGGGTTTTGAAAGAAGACGAAGTGTTGCTGGTTGATCTAATTGGCGAGAGAAAATATTCAACAACTATGCACATGCATGCCTTCACCTATCATTGCAGCATGTTATACACCCCCTATACAATCGCAAAATTTCGGCAACATCAATTCATTGCCGAAAGATCCTAAAAGTGTTGGGGGGCAAGACGATCCAAGCAAGGCTGAGTTTAAAGAAAAATATGTGGCCCATGTGGACAAGGTCAAGCCAAAGCTCACAAGCAATAGTGTCGACAGCTTTACTACGCCAACTCTTTAGGAATTACCAGCAAAATATCGATAGGCTTATGAAGCACTCAAGAAGAAGAGTAGAGAGGAAGATTTGCAAGAGTACATCAAGTGCCTTCCTCCATGTAGCAACCATGTTGGCCGTTCTGCACTTTTGAGGCAAGATAAAAAAGAAGCTTGGCAAGAAAATCAGCAAAAAAGGATTCACTCAGCTAATACAGTGGATTCGATTGAAACCAGATTGAGCACTGAGACAGCTAATGTCGAGTGCATCAAGCAAGTTATTACTGAGTGTACCAAAATAGAAGATGCAAGCTTCACTGAGCAAAGGAACGACAAACGCAGCAAATTGGTTGTGCTCGATTTTTCTGGATGTAAGGGAGCTTACATGCTACCCTATGAGTTTCGTGCTAAAGATATTGATGAGCATCAAGAACAAAGTAATATGGCTGAACACAGTTCGGTTAACGATGAACATTAAGAACAAGAAAATGCAGCCGAGCAAAGTTCAACTGACAAAGAGTGTCCGAGTGAAATCCACTAAGGCAATCCGGCTGAAATATACTCAGGCAATCCGAGTGAAATCTACTCAGGCAATCCGAGTGATGAGACACAAGATCCAGAAGAGGAGGAACAGGTGTTGGAGAATTATTCAAAAGTGGAGCAAGGTATTGTTCAAGTGGTGCAACCATCTCCCTTCTTCCAACGTCTTCACAAAGGTACACCTAGCAGACAATTTATTCAATTTACGATTCGGTCAAAATCATATTGATGCACCTGTTAGTAGGATTCTAATTAATTTTGAAAGACCAATCGAAATGAGTAATTTGTTTGTTAGAAATGATCTTGTCACTAATCATGCTAGTAAACACATGGTATCATTCATAGAGGCTAATAGTGACAACTTATCACAACCAAAGTTGTTCCCGTCATGCCAACTGAACTTTATATTCATATGGACAACTTTGTTTGTTGCATGCCTGGCTAACATTTGGTCTTAGATGAGACGTATATTCTATAATTATTTTGGTTGCAGGAATATAAAGCTAGGTTCAAAGTTCTCTAGGATAGTCGATTCAAGAGCATCGGAAAATGAGAAAGAAAATCGATGCATAGCCGAGTCAGATGACGTTAAGCCGACACCACTCGGTTATTTAGTTCCAAAGCCGGTATCACATTATCGGTTAATGAACAAACAATGTACCTTCAATCCGGGCATACGTGATCACATCGTCGGTACATCGCTGACTAATCCTATTATTATAATTGATCATGATGTCGAGCCATCAAGACAAGAGCGAATGCAATGTTCGTTCGAGCAAAATGTCAAAGACTGCAACATGATCCATCGAGGCGCATAATCAGTCAACAGAAGACGATTGGAGTTTGTTGAAGCACGAGCATATGGCCAGTCGTATCAGATTGGTCTTGATGGCAATCAAATGTTGACTCAGCTATCTCAAGTCGATTCATCTAAAGTTAACAGGTACACACCAATGATGACGGGGTCAAGTCTTCGAGCAAGGATATGGTTAAAAAGTGCATCAATAAAAATCTTGAAGACGAGAACTCTATCAAAACTACAATAGCAACATCTAGTGCTCGGGGGCAACGAGAAAATTCAAAGGCTAATGCACACACATCTAAACAAAGCAAAGGCAATGGTAAGCACAAAGGTAAAAAGCCGAAAGTCACTTTCGCGCAGTTATTAGAAAAATATCAGAATATAAGTGAGGCAAAGAGTGCTTGTCGGCCGAGTGGAACAAAAGCATCGAAGTCACCCCCAAGGCATAAATCTGAAGACCGGGATTGGTGACGGAAGAAGTTGAGAAAGCAGACTCCATATCATCCTTTTGGGCCACCAATGCCGATGTCATGGATATCTCCCCCTACCGACTATTATTCATATCAATCATGGGACAAGTATAAATCAAGGGCACACTATCCATCATATTCTAAACCACCTCAACAAAATTATGCAGCTCCAAGAGGATCATCGTTTGTTCAACAACCACATGTTAAAGACCGACTCGACCAAAAAGAATCGGTCCGGAGCTCAGTGAAGAAGATGTACGTGGTCAAGCAAGTGTACCGAGTGAAAAAGGATGGCCGCAAGTGTGCTATTTTAGATCCAACTCCAGATGACAAAAAGACAGTCGAGTCTATGTTGGCTACTAAGGACAAGAAAGTGAAGCAAGTAACTTTCAAGGATCCAATCGCCGAGTTTGGAAGGGCCAAGCTGGAGGTGCCCAAAGCCAGGAAGAACTTGCCAGTGCATAAACCAAAGACACGGCCGGGATGCCCACTCGCTTACCATATTCGCAAGAGAAAAAGCTGAATTGGCTTAGGGCCAAAGAGCTGGAGAAGAGGAACATGGCTTGGGTTCCCAAGGGAAATCCTCGAGTCAAAAGCGGCACCACATCTCCTATTGCGAAGCCGGCAAGAGTAAAAGAGGACAAGTGTGAAGCCGGCAGGCGGAGTCGACAGTTTTCATCTCACTATAGGAGACTCCAAATGGCACATCGTCCATGTTCTTCAATCGTACCATCAAAGCCAATGCTCTGTAATTTATCCCCAGCTGAAACATCTGATTTATTTCGGTTATTCACACTTTGGTGGACGGGTTCTCGAGGTCCTTTAAGATGAGGATGCACGGCCGATATTTTCATATCACCCTGAGAGTGCATCGTGTTGGCCAAGCTGGCATCTGGCTGATGGCGTTCTTCACGGTTTATCTCATACCTAAAAGTCGATGCTCAGTTTTACCAATACTTGTGAGGACGTCTTGACTATTGAGTCGGCCACTAACAATGATCTAGTGCACCGGGTGGCCAGCTAGAAGAAACCTATTTTCCTTATTTGCAGTATCCGAGTTGAGAGATCAGGCAGGTTGCACCACGGGACATATCCATGGAGGCGCTTGTGTTATCAAGACAACAAATATTTGGAAAGGGCCTACCCAGGTGATAGCTAGTCTGAGCATCTGGCCGATATGAGATTATCGGCCTAAGCATATAAATAGCCGATGGAGTGGTGAGATCGTCCTTAGAGCAAGCCATGTGCAATTATTTTTCGGCACACAAGCTTTGCTGAAAAACAGGAGGGCATGTGTTGACACCCGATTTTGGCATGGTCAAGAACTTATTTAATATGGCCTCAAATGAAGAAGTGATCCACATTAAGGAGTTCCGTATTTTTGATATGAACATCTTTGAAGTTTGGGCTATCGCCGTCCAATTTCATCTCAAAGGCCGAAACTATGCTCAAAGTACCAAGATCTTATATTCAGAGTATAGTTTGGCCGACTAAGCCCCAAGACGATCTCATATGAAACAATGATCTACACGAATTGTCTTCGTCTCGTCGAACCGATCGATTTTCATATAAAAATTGTCCCAATCCGAGTTTGTAGGGAAACGTTAGAGGCAACACTTCACGGACCGGTCCTGAGTGAAAAAGTGGGACCAGACACCACCTAGGTGGTGTCTGATGGGTCGCGTGGGTTATTCAGCCTTTGTCGGCTGAATGAAGCTTGCCGGCGTGGAAAGCTTGCCGTGGTGGAGACCTTGCCGGCGTGGAAGCTTGCCCGTGTGAAAGCTTGCCGGCGTAGAAAGCTTGCCGGAGTGGAAAGCTTGCCAGGGTGGAGACTATCAAAGTCAATCCGATCAGAAGTTGGAGATGGACACAAAAGGTTATTCAGATGGCCTCGTATAGAAAGGAGTTCTACACGGAAGTTGTACGTATTGTTGAAACGGTCAACTTTGCTTTTGGAGTTATCATCATCGGAGATAGTATACGGTCTGCAAAATTGTTACAAGACTCGGACAGTTTAGAAAACTGCATAATTGAATCCGACCCACATTCAAAGATAGGCCCTGAAAGTCATCAAGATGGGCATAAAAGGAGAAGTGGCCCGCGTTGTCTTATGCAGATCGTCGAGGCGGACAAGTTTGATGTTGAACTCGACTCCATCCGAGTTAGTATGTGATTTGTAAAGCCCGCGCAAAAAGCAGGACAGAAGTATGAGACAGATTCGGAATGAATCTGAGTTCGGCTGAAACTGGAGCTGTAGGACGTGAATTGATATAATTTTCTTGTAAGGAAAGTCTAAATGAAATCTTTTCTTGTACAGAAAGTCTAGCCACCTCTTATATACGTTAGGGGTGATGGCCGATTGAACAACACCAATCGAACAAATCAATCTACTACTTTTTCGTGTTCATTTTCTTTTTATCTCTCCCTTGTAACTTTCTTCTCGTTCTTCGCTAGTTTCTTCATGCTGGAGGGATGCGGATCCACGAGGCTCTAGGGGCGAGCGAATCGACCTAGAGCAGTCCATAGCCGCCGCGAGCCCTGACGGGGTCCCTCCCGGGCAAGCGGGGCTTCGGGTCTACAAAAGTATCTGCTGGTTGTCTTGCATATCGCGCTGCCGGTCAGATCTCCTTCGATGTGAGTTGCGGTGCATCACCCCCGGCGTCGAGGGTACATGGTGACGTGTTTATGTGCGAACAGGGTTTATGGGTTTTGGAGGGTTTATGTGTTTCACATTGTGTTAGCTAGCTACTACATATAGAGAGAGGTGACCTCTCTTTCTCCGTGCTTGGTCGACGCTAGCTACTACATATAGAGAGAACTCGACGCAAGCTAGTAAGAAAATGAAGGAACCATTAATTACACAAAATCATCATCAACATATATAGAGAGAAGTGACCTCTCTTTCTCCGTGCTTGGCCGAACAACAAGTTTTCGTATATCTATCTGATGCTACAACATATATACAATATGACATCTCTTACAATTCCTAACATCATCTACGTAAGATCCATTTGCAATTTGATATGGTATTTTTCGTTTGCAGGTATGATGTGGTCAACAAAAAATCCCGCCAATTCTCTTGAATTACTCGTATGCGATCATGTGGTAGGAGTTCATCCCGCATCTGCCCAGATCTAATTTAAAGAAGGGGGGGTCAATATATATAAGTGAAACACAACCGATCATATATATAAGGGGGGTCAATATATATAAGTGAAACTCAACACAATTGATGGTAATAAAATGAAATTGTGAATATTGTTTACTTACTTCTAATTGTTCTTTAGTTATGCCCCGCTCAACGGTCGAGTTGCGAATGAACTCACAAACGTAGTATCCACATAAATTATTCTCGGGTGCTTACCACAAGCACTTTGTGAGAATAGAGTTCAATCAAACTGATAAGCAAACATGATAATGGTATTGATGAAACTAGAATGAATGAGAGATGCGCGCAACTAGCTAGTACTACTTACTTTGGGGAGTGTAAATCGCAGCTCCTTCTTCAGACCCGGGACCATTCCAGTGAACGTTTTCCAAACCCTGCCCGGCAAAAAAAACGATTACTTGATATCAAGAAACAAATATAAGTTGCCGATATTGTACGATAATGATTGAACTTACCTCTGGAGCATTTCACTCATGTCCGACCACTCCATTTGCTCTTTACGTCTTAAGTCTAAGACAATTACTACTGCCTCGTAAAGCTTAATGGATAGCAAAATAAAGTGGAACATGCACACGCACAACTCATCAATTACACTTAACCTTGAGTAAGCAAAACTGAATATGCACAAGGCAGTAGCACTCACTTGAAGTTGAAGGAAAGAGTATTTTCCTTTTGTTTTGATGTCGAAGGAACGCTTTTAGCAAGTTATCCTCGGTATCTTTGCCTCTGTTTTGTACTGCCCATTGATTTACGGTATTTGGGCTAATGAACCCAATGTCATAGACTTGTCCTATTTTGCATTCGATGATCTTCAATTTGCATAATATAGTGAGGAGAATTATATATACATGCAATGCACGAGCTGAGCTAGAGACTTAATTACAGAAATAATACTTACAGATAGTAACAAGTCATGAGTTGTTTGTCGAGGTCCTCTTGATTGAATAACTGAAATAATTCCACAAATTCAATAGGTAGCAGGTCGACTCCAATGAAGTCGTGCTAAGTTTTAATTCGCATCATACTGTCGGTCCATCCTTCCTGCAGGTTTCCAAGTACCACTCATGCAATCTTCACATCATCGTTGGTAGGAGCCGGACCTGATCAGGTTTGACCAGAGGCTTCCCGTGCTCGTATCTTAATATCTCTATTACCTTAGCCATTTCAAATTGTACATCATCGCCCACGTAATCACCAAGAGTGGTACCGGGCACTAGCCCCGGATGATTAGCGATATTGGTAGACACCATGAGCGGGGGGCATGATTGCTCTCCTGTTCTCCGAGCTGGGGAATTGTTTTTCTACTTCGTCTTGCAGCACTCTTAATACGTCCTGACCGCTGCGCTTCATCATATGTATTTTCAATACATCGGTCATAGTGTGATTGCGGCGGAGGTGGTGCTGGTCGCCTAAGGGCATCAAGACAGCGCTTCGCTTTCACTGGATCCATTTTCTCTTTTGGAGGTGGAGGTTTCCTTTCAAAATGATCTCTCACTTTGGCATCCACGATTTCCTTGTTTTCCTCGTCAGTCCTCTCATATAGTAACTTTGGAGGAGCCCTGAGGCTTGGACCAGTTTTGAATTTCTTCCCGCCTTTTTTACTGCTAGCCGCCAAAGCGGCGGCAGCTCTCTTCGGCCGTTGCGGAGGCGGCGGAGTCTGCTGACGTGCTGGAGGAGGCGGAGGAGGAGATGGAGTCCGCTGACGCGCTGGAGACAGCTGAGGCGGAAGAGGACTCTACTGACGGGCCTCCGCCGCCGGAGACGGTAGGCTGAGGCGGCGGAGACAGCTCACGCGCCGGAGACGTCTCAGGCAGCTGAGACGGCTGAGCTGGACTATGAGGAGTCTGCTGAGGGGCCTCCTCCGACTAAGTCTGCTGAGGCGGCATCTAGTTTGGAAGCTTCATGTTCTCCTTTATCCATAGACAGGTACTCCTTAATGCACTTTCCAGAAGAACGTCCCCTTCACCTATAGGGTAGTCAAGCTCCAGCCCCTCAAATCCCTCCATTATTTCATCCACCGTGACAATAGCATAGCCATGTGGAATCGGGCGGCAATGGAAAGTTCCCTCAGCTTGAGGAGGTAAAACAGAGCCAACTGCAGCCTTCAAGGTCAGTTTCTGGCATTTCGCCATTAGCACACAAGGTTCAGTCTCCGTGATACTATCCACGGGGTAGCGAGGAGCCATGAAATCAGGCTGAACGAGCTCCGTGGAAGCCAAACTGCTTCTCCGCTGAGATGGTGGGGTAGCTTCGGGGGCAGTGTCAAAGGAAGGATCTTCGTGCCGCTGAGATGGTTGGCCGGTAGCTCACTGGCTCTCAAGTTCCTCTAGTTTCGCTAATCTTGCATTGATCTTATGCATTTCGCTTCCTTCGACTTTCTTCTTTTTCTGTTGGCTTCTATAACCACTGATGTCGGGAAACCCATGCACCCACAGAACGGAGCCTGATGTGCCTCGTGTCCGTCCAGGGTGTACATGATTCCCGAGGGCCTCTGTCAGCTCGTCCTTCTCTTTGTCGGGAATGAACGTCCCTTCTTGCGCTGCCTTGATTGCATCCTCAAGCTTCGTCATGGGTATTGCAAGTTGATCATTCGCCCAAACACACTTCCCTGATTCTGGGTCCAAAGTTCCTCCAACCCCGAAGAACCAAGTCCTTGCTCGATCTGGGCCGTCTCCCGACCGGTCGGCGGCCCCCACGCCGTACCCCCGACCTGGCGGCGTCCCCTACCCCGCGAACCTCGCATCTCGTGGCTGCCCCCCCCCCCCTGACTGGCCGGTGCCCCCACCCCGCGCCCCCACACCGAGCTCCTCCCTTCGGTCTACTTGGTGAGCTCCCCCCTCTCCATGTGTGGATTTATGTATGTATGGATGGATGAATATTTGGATGCATACATAGATGCATAAATAGATGGATGCATAGATAGATGGATGACTAGATGTATGGATTGATAGATGGATGGATGCTATGTAGATAATTTTTGGTGATGTTGTATGCATGGATGCTATGTGTGGATGTATGCATGGATTTTGTTGTTGTTTGCATCTATTTGTTTTTGTTTTTTGTATGGATGCTATGTAGTAATTTTTTGCATTAGTTTTTATGTATTAGTTTTATCTTGTAGTGGGACTAGTAGTTTTCATAGTAGTTTTTTGTAGTAGTTTTTATGTACTAGTTCTTATCTTGAGCGAGTGACGACCATATTTGACAGATGCGAGATATTTTCAGAGGAATGGTACCGATTGTTGTCGTAGGGGGTCGCGCTTCTTCTATTCCTCCTCTGTGATCTTTTCAAAGTAGGAGGAATAGAGGAAGAGCAACCATCACCGACAGTTGATGAGAGTTGTTCTTGGAGGAAGAAAATTGACTTTTGACGATGACGGTTGATCTGGGTGAGCTCTTCCTGTTATATCTTGATAACGCATGATGGGCTCACCCAGCTCAACCATCACCGAAAGTCAAAATATCCGTGAGAGAGTGTCCACCATATATACAACCACTAGACAGAGTGTCCACCATATATACGTGAAGGAGTGTCGATGAGAGTTGTCCTTGGAGGAATAAAATAGAATTTGTCGATGGCAATCAATCTGGGCGAGTTATTCCTGTGATATACATTTCTCACGCACGATGGACTCGCCTAGCTTGAACATCATCAAAAGTCGAAATACCTGTGAGAGAGTGTCCACCATATATACCACCACCAGAGAGTGTCCATCATATATACATGAGAGAGATGAGAGTTGTTCTTGGAGAAAGAAAATTGAATTTTGCCGATTGCGGTCGATCTGTGCGAGTTCGTCCTGTGATATACATTTGTCATGCATGATGTACTCACCCAGCTCGACCATCACCGAAAGTCGAAATATCCGTGAGAGAGTGTCCATCATAATTAATTTTCTTAGATGTAATCTTTGATATTTGATTCTTATGCTATTTTTCATTGTAGGATGAAAGGTGTTAGCACCGATCGATTTCACGGCTATGGCTTCCTTCGGCGACACAACTTCCATTAGGGTCGACTCCGTGGTCAAGGAGAAGCGCATCGAGGACCACTTGATGGCGCTCATTGAAAAGAACCCGCAGCTGATCCTAATAAAGTATTTTTAGGATCTGGCCAAGAAGAATCCGCCATCTAAGGAGAGGAAAGCCCCACCACTTAAGGAGTGTGACGACCCGATGCCATTGAGTCCACCGACCTTCACTCTCGACGACGCTTGTTCCTCCATTGTGGGGGATGCCCCCACGTGCTCTGACTCCACGATCACTGGTTTCACTGACTACATCTCGGAGTAGCCCTCCTAGATAGTTTGGCATTGATTTAGTGATATACTCATGTAGCTGCTGATATGGACTTGGATTGCCACTTGCGATGCTTTTGATTATATGAGTGACGAATGCTTACATAGATTAAGTATTATGTGATATTTTAACCTTGCATTTCGTCTCTGCCTCCTTTTCTCTTTCTTTGTAGATAAAGTGGTATGCGGTGTATAGAGGTAGGTGTCCAGAAGTCTACGATTCATTGTCTGAATGCAATGAACAAGTGCTTTGCTATGAAGGCAGCTCCCACGACTCGTTCAACAATAGAGAGAAGACAGAGTATCATTACAATCAGTATGTACTTAACCATAAGAGAAAATCTGAATTAGGCTTAGGCAATGGTGCAAGCCAGAAACGGCTTATCGGGTTCAGTGGATGGAAGAACTTGATAATTCTCTCTCAGTTCGTCATAATTGTGGTGTTGCTTTTATCACGTGGTCACATGCAGACATGCATTGACTGCTTTGTTGTTTAGTGAGTAGGCACGTGTACCAAAGAGCTACTTTGTGATTTCAAATAAAGCTTGTGTGAACTATTTATATATTGGTTATGTGAGTTTGTTGTTAGACTTTGTGACTTCAAATGCAAGTTTGTGTATTGTATATCTGTTTTTGCTGCAGTGATCCGAGGGAAAAGCAGAAGAAACAGAACTAGGAATGAATCTTTACCGAGTGCGGCTCTCGGCAAAGTGGCATGCGCTGGGAGCAACTGTCAGTTGGCTGTGGCAGTTTTGCCGAGCGTGCCTCTCGGCAAAGAGCTGACGGAACCAGAGGCTGTTAAGTCACTTTATTTTGGAAAATGCTTTTGGAAATTTCTGTTTGCCTGAGAGATCTGGCTCTCGGCACAGTTTGGCTGTTAAGTCACTTTGTTTTGCCAAGAGGCACAGTTTGGCTTTTAGTTGATCAGGAATTAACTAAAAGTCCTGAGACAGCCACAGTTGGTGTATTTGTATCTCATATCTGAAATACTCCCTGGGTATCGAAATATAAGACGTCTTTTGACATTGCCGTAGTGTCAAAATACATCTTATATTTTGATAGAGGTAGTCTCCGAAGATGATTACACAGTGGAATTTGAAGAAGATGGAGATAGCTAAAGGTTAAACGATCACAATTATACCTTCAGTTCAATCAACAAAACTGCAAACAGTGTGCTATTATTCAATTGCTTAGCTTATGAAGCAAGCCCTGTTATCTGATATCCGAAGGAGATAGATCTCTTAGTTGAGTATTATAAATTCATATTTTTTTTATGATTGGAGTAACGCACTAGCTAGCTGGTAAATTCATAATACATTGGTA
This sequence comes from Triticum monococcum, assembly GCA_034509565.1. Classification (NCBI taxonomy): domain Eukaryota; kingdom Viridiplantae; phylum Streptophyta; class Magnoliopsida; order Poales; family Poaceae; genus Triticum; species Triticum monococcum. Next base: position 27,203,870 of record CM067847.1, read on the forward strand.
CTAATTGGTTGCGCATTTGTCAGCACGTTTTTCCAGAGGAACTGCTTGCACGCCGCCATGGAGCTGGCGTCAATTTTCCTGCACAGCGCCTCCTCGCAGAGGAGCTTCAGCTTCTCCAGCTCAAACCTGTCCGCTGCTGTGAGACGCTCCACATTCTATGGCAGTGCCATCTCGAGCTGCGTTCGGTGTAGATGAACTGGACCAGTGCTTTGAACACATCGGCGTCCTTATCATTCTCTAGCAGGAGTAGATGGTCAGCGGTGGCATTGTTCGAGGCGAGGGCTAGATCCAGTTTGAGGATGGGTGACCGGAGCCTTGAGCACCCACCGGTGTGCCACCATCGTCTGCCCGTCGCCGAGGTGGATCGTCACTTCCGCGAATTTAGGCTTATGTCGCGACACCTTCTTCACGAGGAGCTCCAACAGGCCGAGGGGCATACCGTCTTCAATTGCTTGAAACCATCACATAGGCCCCGTCCTAACATTTCGGGTGGCTGGGGCTAGATAACAAAAAGGGGCCTGAAGCCACATAAATATATGTTTTCCATTTCAATTGCAAATAAATATTCATTACAATATAATTTTTGTTGCCTTGTCATCTGACTATTCAAAGAAAAGAAACGGGCGTGGCGTTGTCTTGGGGCCTTTCAGTGGTTCTCGGTAGCGTAGTCGTTTTATGATTTTTATTATTGTGCGGGTAGCATCTGCTTTGAGGGGACTCTTTGGTATCTTGTATGTATTGTTTGGCGTGTATTTTGTCTCGTGTTATATATATAAAGCAGGGCAACACAGCACGGCCAAAACACAAACGACAACCACCCAAATCGCAGCAAACAGACCAATACAAGGAACTGGTGTAACTACTACGCTGACAACCCTAAATAATGGGAAAAGAGTAGAGCGACAGACCATGAAATCATTAGAAGGGAGACCAGACGCTAGACGCTACGCACATGTGCCTTCTGTAGCAATGATATTTCCCTTTTCCTACAGAGATGATATATGATGAAAGAAAATGGAATGGGGGCCTTCTAAACCCTTCACCACCCTTTATCAGACTCTCTGATCCCACACGAGTCTGATAGCCCGGAGCATCCGTTGCTGCTCACGCAACGGCATGTTCTTGTCGAATAGACCCAGCAGGACAGAGAGGCTGAGTGTCTTGAGCTTCTCCAAACCATCAGATGACGCCGCCACAGCTTCTAGGTTATCGGGAGAAGAGAGGACGCGCATGCACGCCCTCCTCAGTGCCGGGCAGCCGTACCGCTCGTCCAGCGCCAGGGCGGTGGCCACGGAGCTCACGTCGATCTTCTTGCACAGCGCCTCCTCGCAGGCGTCCCTCAACTTCTTCAGTTCGTACCTGTCCGCCGCCATGAGCAGCTGCTCCACGGTCGTTGCCGGTGCCTCCTCGAGCTGCGCCGGCGGTGAGTTGGTGTAGATGAACCTGAGCAGCGCCTTGCACACGTCGGCGTCCATGCCGTCGACGCGTAGTTCAGCAATGTTCTCGCTGGTTGTCGGGGCGAGCGCGAGTTGGGACTCAAATACGGGGGATCGGGCCTCCAGCACGCACCGGTGCGCTCCGATCCTCTGACCGTCGCCGAGGTGGATCATCACGTCCGCTGCTTCCGCAAGATGTAAGCCATGATGAGGCTCGGACGGAGCCGGCGGCTCCGAATTGAGTTCCTCCGCCGCCGCCACAACCTCATCGGTGGTTCGCAGCCCGAGGTCGACTGTGACGTCGCAGAGGACGGAGAGGCAGTCATCCTTGAGGTACTTCTCTCTGTCAAGATCAAGATCTTTGTGTTTCATGAACTTTCTCCAGCCCCAGTAACCATCGTCTGTCTCGAAGCGGTGATTCTCCATTATTTGGGTGCACGACGGCTCCCAGGACTTGTCGAGTATGCTCATCTTGTAGGTCGCCGTGACGTCGCCGGTCCTGGCGTGGCTGTCGTGCTGGAGGTGGAGGGAGACATGGCCCACCGAATCTTTGATTCTGCCGTTCGGGAAGCACCTGATACGCCAGTCGTGGCCGCCGACGGCAAACGGGCTTGACAAGACGGCGACGCCATTGGCCGTCTTCTCCCTGAGTCGCGTGAACTCCTCGATCCGGAAGACGTGAGAGCCGGCTGCCGGTGCCGTGCGGAGGGTGGAAACGGTGATGTGCTGGCGGCCGGCGCAGCGCATGGCAGACAAGAGGCCCGACGTGGACATGATGCGGCCGCCCGGCGTTGACCAAGGAAAGGAGACGATCGCCTAGGGCTCCTTTGCTGATCGTACTTTCGGTTTGTATACGGCGGATCAACACGGCATGCGCCCGTGTCTTATATGGCTACTCCAACCGATGTACTGAAAAAAAAGATCCAGATCCAATGCAACAAACCAAAGAGAGTCCTTACTTGGGCTGCAATCCGTTAGCAGATTTTGTTTAGTAGGAGTCTCACCCAAATTATTTCCACGAAACAACCTTTCTCTTCAAAAAACTCTATTGTCAATGAAAAAAAAATAAGTCCCATATCCGGTTTTGCTATTCCTCAATGGCGAGGATGGGGCGTTGACCTGTTGGCTGGGCAGCTGAGGTTGCTGCCAGCCCACCCGAGTTCAAGTCCCGGCTTGAACGCATGATACTCGAGGAGTTTCTCCTATAAAAAATTGTCAACGAGGGTTAGCCTTTGAGTTAATCTCATTTTTTTCTATTCCTAAATGGCGGTTGCTACAAATTAGCCTCATGATTTCTCGCCTAGACAGCCGTCCAATCAGCATGCTAGGAGCCGTTGGATTGCAGCAATGACACAGCAGGAGTAACCGCGTGACAGCTTCAACGCAACGCTGTTGTACCCCGGCAAAGCTCCACTGTAGCTCCCAGCTCTCATAGCGCCTCGACAATCTCCGGCGAAGCTCTAACACAGCGCCGACGGTGTCCGGTGCAGCTCCATTGCAGCCCGACGTAGCTCCAATGCATCACTGACGCATGTTGCAACTCCGGCGAGGCTTCATTGCCGCGTCGGCTATACTTCCAGCGGCCGGGCCTTGCTCCATTGCAGCTTCAAGGCAATATCGACGGAGTTGCAGAGCCCCCGTCGGCCACTCACCGCGGACACCATCGCAGCGCCGGTGGCGCTCCATTACAACCTCGACAGTGCTCCCGACAGGCTGTAGCAACGGTGTCTACTGCGATGGGGTGTGGGTTCAACCAAAGGCGTTGCTGGGCCCCAAGCTAGCAGGGCCATGGCTCGGAGCGTGCGGAAAACAAATAAGCCTATATTTTAGAAAATTTCAGGATTGGCCCGGGGCGTAGGCGCGGCCCAGCCCAACACTTGCCCCCCTCGAGACCAGATCGAACCAGGAGGGAACCCTACGCGGCTACGCATCCAGCTGTTCGAGCAGGAGAGAAGCCGACCAAAGGCCAGCCATTGTTCGAGCAGGAGAGAAGCCGAGCAAAGGCCAGCCGCCATCCGCCGCCCAGCCACCCCGTCCATCTGCTCGTCCGGCGAGGAGGCGACCCCGTCCATCTGCTTGTCCGGCGACCTCGTCTGCCCTGCCGCATCCCACCTCTCGTCCCGCGACATAGCCCGGCCTCTCGTCCAGCTATCCAGGTCCAGCGACGCTGCACTGATCGCTCGTCCGGTGACCTCGCCCTGCCTCCGGCCAACCGTCAGGCCGCCACCGTCCGGCCAGCCGGCTAGGTATTTCCCCTCTGCCCAGTGCTTCCTAATATTTGTTCTCTGAACTTAAATCTTCAAATTAACAAGATGTATTTGGGGGTATCTAAAATTAAAGCTTCAAATTAGATGTTTTTGCTCTCTGAACTTGATGCTTCAAATTACCATAAAGCAATGATTCCTAATATTTGTTCCAGTTAACAGGAAGACCGAAGACAAGATGAACAAAAGAACCAGGACAATGACATCTTTTTTTCAAGAGAAAAGTATACTTTTCGTCCCTCAATTCCTCGCGAAGTCGAGATTTAGCCTTCAACTCTAAAACCGGACAACTTGCACCCCAAACTCTTGAAACCGGACAAGTTCAGTCCATTGTCTGCGCAAACCTGGTATCAGCATAGTTTTGACCGGTCTTCGTCCTTGTGGCAGTATTTCTCTCTCCTATCTTCTTCCTTCTCATATTGGCTTATTGAGGTATTTCATCGAACACATGCACTGTGTCCCACGAGGCCACGGAGGATGCAGGCAAGCTACGCGCGCGGTGGCACTACCTCGTGCTCGTCCTCGACTTCCTCTTCTCCACTGCCTGGGAGCACGTGGAACCCAGTGCAGGGGCGGCGATGAGGAGAAGCTGAGCGTGTCCGCCATCTCCATCTGGCGCATAGTAGCACCACGACGAGGCAGCACCACGGGCATGCTGGGCGGGATCGCGGAGCTCCAGTACAGTCTCTCCAAGACGACGGTGGTGGGCGTGGTGCGGCTGGTGGCGGACAAGCTGGCGCGCCGGCGTGCGTGTGAACTCCCGTGATCTCGGACGGTCAATTCGCTCGCTCGTGAACTCCCGTGTTTTGGCTTTCGGTTTGCATTTTTTTTCGCTCCCGAACGAGATGGCCGAAATTCGGCCATTTTAAAAATCTCGGCAAAATACCGGACGAAATTACCAAACCAAAACTTAAATTTTAAACGAAATTTAAGAAAAAATTGGCCGAAATTCAGCCAATTTTTTTGAAAACAAGCAGAGCAAAAGCATGGCAGTCAAACAACACTGAGTATGGCAGACCAAAAGCTTTGGGGATTAAAAACTGTGCATCAGTCCAACATCATCATCAGCTCCAAAAGAAAAAGATTGAAACGTGGACAGGGAGATGTGCTTCAGAGTTGAGGAGGAGTTGCCGATGGATTCAGCTGCAGCGCACAGCGAGCAGAGTGCAGCCCGCATCCGGCAGAGGTCGGCAGCAGGGGCTGGGCCGTCGGGAAGGCGCGAACGGGGCAGGAGCGACAGGCTCTAGCGGGAAGGCAGGCGGCGACGAGCGGAGGAGCCGCGTTTGGGCGTAGCGCCGCCGCCGCACACACAGGACGACCATGGGGTCGTGATTTGTTTAGGGTTAGGGCGCTTGGTTCGATCCTTTTCTCTTGGGCAAAGCGTGGGGAGGCTCCATAAGTTGGATTGGGCCAAAAAGAGTTCAAATTGGGCCGAAAATTTTGGCCGGTACAGGCATTTACCGGGCCCAAGCGAGATGGACGAAATTCGGCCGAAAATTGTTTTTTTCGGCCGAAAATCAAAACTGTGGCGTGTAGACGACAGCGATCATTCTGTTGCACACGGCGTCACGAACGCGCATCGGCCAGAGCGTACTCCTGCTGCACATGGCGTGCCACCATGCAGGAAGCCAGGAGAATCCGCTGTAGATATGCTGCTTGGCTGGTGTGTCGCGTACGCGTCTCTGACTCGTGGACGGTGTTGGTGTACGCGGATTGGTGAGCCAGCGGGCCAACGCAGGACGTGCAAGCAGCCATCCACATTTGTGCATTGGTGTATACCTGTGCACATAGCATGGTGCCACAATGCCATGCATGAAGCTGTGCGGTGCAACGGAGCTGGATGGAGACGTGGTTGATGAAGGAGTCCCGATCAAATCAGGCGACAATGACTGGTGGACAACGGGCATTTTCCTCGGACACCACATGCCGAGCCAAACAACCATATCGCCCAGTTGCTGCGGCGAGGGCTCCGTCGGCGAGGACCGCAGCAGCTGAGACGATGCCGAGCTGCACTGCTCCCTGGCGAGTTGCGAGTTTGCGACCAACATGGAGCAGAGCATGACGGAGATGTTGATACTGAGCTGCACTGGCCCCAACCGTGGCTTTCTTTTGGCCTAAGCGAAGCAGCACGCCGGCGCATAGGGCGTCGGCCAGCAGCCGTCCACTGCGTAGTGCACCTGCACGAGCAACGTGAGCACCAGCGGGAGTAGCTAGCCACCGCTGTTTGGTCGTGGTTGGCACAGGCAATGCGTGCAAGGTGTTTGATGAAATGTTTCAGTAAGCCAATGTGAGGAGGAAGAAGGAAGGAGAGAGATAGACCGGTCAAAACCACCCTGAGTCAGCAACGATACCGGGTCAGCCGAGACTAGGGACTAAACTTGTCCGGTGTCAATAGTTGAGGATGCAAGTTGTTCGGTTTTGTAGTTGAGGGACTAAATCTAGACTTCGTCAAAAGTTAAGGGACGAAAAGCATATTTTCTCTTTTTTCAACCACAAAGCACTGATTCCATAGTAATAGAAACTGGCCCTTCAACTCGAGCAAGTGATGATGTTCCTCGTGTTACAACTCAACTTAAGCCCGGTGATATTGAGCCAGATCCTGGTAAGAGAATACCTATTGATAATTTGGATCCCGACATTAGATATCTTGCTAGAAGGGAGTACATTACCAAGGGCCCTTGCCAAAACCAACTGATCATAAATATGAATGGAAATGGGTAGGAAAAGGGTTTAGAAGCTTTCATGATTCTTGGTACAAAAATCATCGTGGCTGGTTGGAATATAGCATTGATAAAAATGCAACCTTTTGCTTTTATTGCTTTCTATTTAAGGAACCAAGAGTTGAGAACTATGGTGTTCAAGCATTCACTAGGAATGGGTTTAAGAATTGGAAGGATGGACCTAAAATTCTTTATGAACATGTTCGTAAACATGATAGTGCTTATAATAAGGCTAGACAACACTGTGAGGCTTTGAAAAATCAGAGGCAAAATCTGCCACATGTGTTTGATCGAGGTACTCAGAAGGACGAAGAAGAATACAAAGCTCGTCTCTTGATTATATTGGGTGTTATCAAATTTTTGCTGCTCCAAGGTCTTGCTTTTCGTGGACATGATGACTCTACTAGAACGAGAACTGACTGGGGATGCAGGAGCGAACCATAAGCTAACTTCACCTGAGATACGATTGGACTTGTGCAGAAGAGACCACCAAAACCATTGTTGATGAAATTGGAGATAGTAAATTTTCCTTACTTGTTGATGAGTCCAGAGATGCATCTATCAAGGAGCAAATGGCTATGTGTTTGAGGTCAGTGCCGTCGTATGTATTGTATATGTGTCTTGTTGTGCACATATTTTCTCAAAGTTGTTATAAATTAATCATGCAATTGTGTCTTATGTAGGCATCTCAGCAGCCGAGGGGAGGTGATTGAGAGGTTTATTGCAATCAAGCATGTTCCTGACACGCAAGCAACTTCACTCAAGGTAGTTTTGGATGGTATATGTGCTACTCAGGGCTTGTCTATGTCTAATTTGAGAGGGCAAGGTTATGATGGGGCATCAAATATGAGGGGGGAATTTCATGGGTTGCACAGATTGATCTTGGAGGAAAATCCGTATGCTCATTATATACACTGCTTTGCCCATCAATTGCAATTAGTTTTTGTTGATGTTGCAAAGTGTTGTTCATCAGTAAGAGGTTTTTTTGTATACACTAGCATGGTTGCCAAAATTGTTAATGCTTCATGTAAAAGACATGATCAGTTAGCCCAAGAGCAACATGATGAATTTGTACGCCAAGTGGAGGCCGGGGAACTTCCTTGGGGGAAAGAAAAAAACAATTTACTAACCTTGCAAGACCCGGTGATACACGGTGGGGTCACATCATAGGACCTTGTGTCGACTTATTTCTATGTGGAAACCAGTTCTGACGGTATTTGAAAATTTGTACAATGATGCTGATAATGTTGCACAAAGAACCTCGGCTGGTGGGTTGATAAACCACATGGAAACATTTGAATTTGTTCTCACGTTGCATCTTATGATTAGATTATTGGGCAAGGCTAATGATCTATCACAGTGCTTGCAACAGAAAAAACAGCATATTGTTCATGCCATGGGATTTATAAAAACCACAATGGACAAAATGCAAGAGATAAGGCAGAATGGTTGGGATGAGCTCTTCCAAGAGGTAACTGAGTTTTGTCTCAAATACAATATTGTAGTGCCAAATATGGAAGATACAAGAACTGCTAATGGCCGTTCAAAAACATGGGGGTGGCTAATTGGTAACTTACCACCATCATTTCAGAAATGAAATATTCAGCGTGGTGCATGATCAAATTATTGTGTAATTAAACAACCGCTTTACTGAAAGATCTACTCAATTGTTAAGATGAATTGCTGGTCTTGATACAAAGAATTCTTTTGCCAATTATGATGAAGACAAGCTTGTTGACCTTACTAGTATGTATGCTGTTGACTTCTCTGCATATGAAGTTAGTTTTGTCCTTAGAAATTAATTGAAATCATTCATTCATGAAGCAAGAGTTGATCCACATTTGATGAATTGTAATGACCTTGGTCATCTTGCCATGAAGATGGTTTTGAGTAATATGCACACAACTTTTCCATTGGTTTACGGCCTTGTTGAGTTAGCATTAATTTTACCTGTTGCAACCACAACGGTGGAAAGGGCCTTCTCAGCAATGAGCATTATCAAGATCGACATGAGGAACAGGATGGGTGATGATTGGTTGAATCACAGAATGGTATGTTACATTGAGCGAGATGTATTTGTTAGTATTGAAGAGTCAAAGATCATTGAGCGATTTCAGGGTTATCGCACACGCAAAGGCATTTTACCTCATCCTAGAGGTAATGTTTCATATTTTGCATCCATTAGCAACTTTTTTACTTGCTTTCTATGCACTGACTTGCATACCAACAAATTTTATACTTGAAGGTGAATCATCTGTTATTATTGAAGATGTAATCGTGGGAAGCTAAAATCAAACAACCCTTTGATTGGGTACCCTCTTTTCTATTATTTATCCTTTATATTGTTTTTTGTTATGTGTTACATTATCAGATGAAGCACTATTAGATATTATCTTCAGATTCTTATCATTTACAAATGAGCGCTACTATTGGTATGCCTTAAAACCGTGGTAGTTTTTCCGAAAAAGTTTGGCCCTTCATTTTTGGCCCGGGGCATCGGCCAATCCTGGCTACGCCATTGGGTTCAACATGACCGGCTACTAAAACCCCGCCGGCCAGCCTATAGCAGCTCCTCGCCTCTGTCCCCGGGGTGAGTTGGTCAATGTTGTGCAACTCCTCCCCTCTGGCCCTGATTGCAGCATGTGCGGACGCCTTGCGACACAGCCGTCATCTGCAGCACCGGCGCCGCTACCACGGATCCCAGCAGGGCCTTGTGTCGCCAACCACACCATGAGAACCATTGCCCCCCGTTTCGCAGCATCATGTCAGTGTTGCCGTCCAGCAGCCGTCGCAACGCAAAGGTACCAGTCGCAGTAGCAACAGCTCCGCCGGTCAGAGTGGGAGAGGGCATGGGGTGGTCGCCGCTCACAGCACATGGTGGCTGCTGTCCGCTTGCAGCAACCAAGGGACCTTGCATCGCCATTGTTCCATGGCCACTGCTTGCAGCACCATGTGGGATTTGCAGCGCCGCCGCCTCCTCCTGGCAGCAGTTATGTCCTCCGCCTGCATCTTCAAGGCATCGACCGCCAGAGAGAGCGCAAGAGAGCTTCCATGGTTGTATTGGATTTGGGCGAACAACAAAGAGTGGTGGGAAAGCAACGCCCTAGACGGCTAGAGGATAAGGATGGGCTGGGTCGTCTCAGGTCGTGTTGACTAAGCTATATGGGGGCACGGACGCGTGGCTCGCTATGGATGCGGCTGATGTTTCAAAATAATCATCAGGCTAAACTAAAGTATTTTCTTTCCTCACAATTGGTAGAAAAACGAGTTAGTGTCAGACGATTTTCCACAAAGCACACCAAGGCCGAAGCCGGCCGCACCACGGCACTGAGCAGAACGAAACATGGGGGCGCCGGTGTTGAATCGAATGGCAACGACCCAGAGCCCGAGACGACGCGCCAGCGGTATCTCAGTTTTTTTTGAGGCAGGATGTTTACAGGTATGGTAACTGGATCATACAGTAGATCGAGCCATATGTGACGACCCACACCTAACGACTTATCGTGCTTTGAAGGCTTGTGCCTCAAAGTTACAACTCCTACTTTCGTACAAGAAAAAAACAGCTTTTAAAAGAAGATTTCCTTGCTTGAATATCATGTATAATTGCCCCATAAGGTGCACTCGAGCCTGACTGAATATCGTTGATTGAACACTGGCAGTCCATAGCCAACTGAACACTTCCCATGTTCAAATCTGCAGCCAAGGAAAGGCCCTCCCTTCATGCCAACGCCTCCATGCATGTTGGGTCTGAAACATTGTGAACCACAATAGCTGAGGCTCCCAAGTATTATTCCTGTTCATCTCGACAGAAAAGCAGTCGCCACGCCAACAGTCCCATCTCGGGAGAAGGCACCGTCGACATTAATTTTGGTTTGTACCGTACCTAGCTCAGCGAGATAAGAATCAACAAAACGACGAATTTGCTCAGGACGTTGGAAGATACTGTCATGTATAGCCTTACGCCGTGCTAAGATGGCCCAAAGGGTGACAATCATCCTTGTAAAATCCTCCTGTGACACTGTATCATGCTTGAAGAACATCCATTGTTTTCCATTCGGCTCGGTGCATGAAATCATATGTTCTGTTAGGCTAGGATCTGAAAAGTCACAATGAGGGGCTCAATTATTCGACAGCGAACAAGAAGGCAAAGAAGCTCACTCAGAAACGAAAGCATCGATGCCGAGAAACCATCTTTTATATCTGTATTTACTTTGTGCACGCACTTGATCGTTATCGGTAAAAAGAAGTGTAATATAGACGGTCGCCTGAGTCATATACATCGTATTAGATCCACTTCTTCCCGGCTCGGTCGCCTTTCGGAAAAGAAAAGAAAATGGAAAGGAGTAGAAAAATGAGAAAGGAAAGAAGAAATTTAAAGGATTAGAAAAGAAAATGAAAATAAAAAGAAAAAGGAGAAAGGAAATAAGGAAAAGAAAATGAAAAGAAAAGGCAGAAGGAGAAATGAAAAGAAAAATCACAGGAATAGCAGTAGCGCTGGTTTGGACCCGTGCTATAGCTAACTTAGCTGTAGCGTGGGTTGTCGCCCCCGTGGAACAAGGATGGATGATGAGATAGAGGAGGAGGAGGACCCTCTGCGGTTCCTCAATACCGGTGCGTATGACGACAGACAGATGATGAGTCAGCAATACTCGGGCTATGAGCATGTGGATGAGGAGTTGGATGATGTGCCGGAGCAGGAACGTCCTAGGGGTGGTCGCAAGAAGTCTCTCATCATGCAATCCTCACAGGAGACGCCTCCAGATGCCGTGTGAACCCATGGTCAAGTAGTCGAGAGTCGTGCAATGCATAGCACGAACACATTGGTCGGGGGTCAGGTAGGGCCTGGAAGGCTCACTAGCTCAACCCAAGAAGAAGCGGAGGAAGAGACCGCCGAAGAAAAGCTTAGCTGCCGCCAAGGCTTCTAGCAGCCAGTCGGCTCCATCGGCTGATTTTGCGGATCGGTGTACCGGTCAAAGGTGCGGCGAGGTTCCATGTCGTGGGCGAGCTGATCCTACCGCCAAAACCCCTAGAGGGCATATCAGGGGATCTTAGGACACTGCACGACCATGTGTTGTCGACAGAGACAAGCCTTCTCGCCTAGAAGGCTCCAGGATACTTGATTTATGCGGTTCGTGTGCCTGCCCAAGTTCCGCCTCGAGATGGTGGCGCTTCGTCCCGAAAATCCTCTCTTGATTTTTTTCTAGGGCAAATGGGATGACATACCAAAAGATGGGCACCGGGGGCTGGCCAGGGGCCCCACCACCCACCAGGGCGCACCTGGGGGGGAGGGGGTAGGCGTGCCCTGGTGCCTTGTGGGCACCGGGGTGGCTCCTTCTAGTACTTCTTTGCTCCAGTTTATTCCAAAATAAATCTTCGTAAAATTTTAGCTCATTTGGAGATATGTAAAATAGGTATCTCTGACATACCTTTTTCAGGTCCAGAATTCCAGCTGTCGTCATTCTCCCTCTTTGTGTAAACTTTGCATATTATGAGAGTAATGCATTAGAATTACTCCACAAAGTGTTATATTGATTGAAAACACTATAAATAACAGTAGGAAACACATGATGCTAAATGGACTTATCAGATATAAGCAAAAGTTAGCATTCCATTGGAGAGACATGGTCATCAAGGCACCATCTTTCTGCTACACCCGGACGACGCCACAATCCATCGTTGCTCCCAGGGGAGAATCTACTAGGGGGCTTTAACAGGCTTGAGCCCCCCTCCAACACTGTAAAATTAGCTTTCACTACTACTTTCAAGGCCCACGCGTGCCAGTTGTCAGCCCGGCCATACACATGTTTGCATGATCCAGGCAGCCCAGCCGCCCCTCCATTTTTGTGTAGTCGCCACTGGTTGCTCCTATAATGATAAATGGGATGCAAGACCGAGGCGTAAATAATAAACAACAATTGCGGCAACTAAAATACGGTTACGCCTCTCAAACTATCGAATCTGCTCTAATGTTCTAAATTACGTATTCGAGTTGTCAGATAAGGCACTACTTCTGAACGGGTATTTTAGTTATACAAACCCAAGGTGTTGCTTATTTAATTTATTGATTCAATACATATTCCTAAACTAGGGTTCATAAGCTACCCTAGCAAAATAATTATTCTTGAGCTCAAAAATTACAGTGGACACATAATAATACTATCATACTGATGTGAAATTTTTAGAGTTAACACTATCACTGATTAATCACAAAAATTCCTAAAGATCATATTTAACTGAAAATGTAAAATTGTGAAACTGATTATTCGGAAATGTGTAACCGTTTACTTTTAAATGAGTGAAATATGTTATCTCAAAAATATGCAGCTGAAATTGATGTGATTTTTGTGAAACAATCCAGCGAAAAGTGAAATGTAGCTTCTGAATTGTGAACTAGCAACCAAAGAAAGTTAAATTATAATGTATCATTGTGAAACTGATTGTTCAAAATTGTGAAACAATTTTTTATAAAAGAGTGAAATAGTTTATTTGATAAATGTACAATTGAAGTATATTTTTTATGAAACAAGGCTGTCAAAAATGAAATGTAGGCTCTGAATTGTGAAATAGTAACCATGGAATGTGAAATTCTAATGTATCATTGTGAAATTGATTATTTGAAATATGAAAGAATTTATTTCAAAAGAGTGAAATAGGTTATTTGAGAAATGTACAATTGAAATAGGTGTTATTTTTGTGAAATAAGCCAGCGGAAAGTGAAATGTTGGTTCTTAATTGTGAAACAGTAAGCACATATACAGTGAATTATAATGTATCATTATGGATATTTGAAACTTTGAAACAATTTATTTGAACACAACGAAAAAGTTTTTGAGTTATGTGCAATTGAAATATTTGTTTTTTGTGAAACAAGCCAATGAAAAGTGAAAAGTAGGTTTTGAATTGTGAAATGTGCAATTGATATATTATTTTTGCGAAAGAAGACAGTGAAAAGTGAAATTTTACTTATGAATTGTGAAATAGTAAGCACAGAAGCTGAAATACATTGTTCACATTTTCAAATAACCAGTTTCACAATCGTATATTATAATTTCATTTTCTGTACTTATTATTTCACAATTCTGAAATATGTTATTAACTTGTTTCAGTTTTTTCAAGTGAAATATGTTAGTTTCACATATGAAATGTGAAATGTTGAAATTTAAATGTGTTTGAAATGTATCCAAGATCGGTCTAGTTTTAAAGGTCTTGTCGTCAAGAGTTCAAATATATAAATTATTTCAAATACGAAATTATGGTTTAAAAGATAAGAATGTTTTTAATTTACTAAGATGAAATAAAGTCTATGGATTTGTTTGCAAGGGAGAGAGAAAAGAGTGATGTACGCATGTCTCTGTCTGACAAAAAAGTAGTACTCCGGACCCATTAGACTGGCAAAAGTAGTACTATGTTGGTAGACCAGCTACTGAAATACTAATATTTCATAAATATTAAAAGTAATATTCTCTGTGCGTATTCTGCTTGTGTATTGGCTGTGTGCGGGCACAGGAACGCACTGCAGATTCGGATTCCAACGTGCGTAGAAAAAATATCTTTCTCTCCCTTTGATCACCATCTTTGATTAAAGGAGACTAGGAGACAAACATACAAAGAGCTTACAGTGCCCGTGTGTGCTGAGTGTGTCAACAGCGCGGTGGTTGGTGTGATGCACGGCTGAGGGAACGTTATCTTCACAACTGGGACCATTCACCTGGTATTGTGCGTCCATTAGGCGGTTGATTACGAGAGGTTATATTACTACATAAATTGTACTGTTACAGGCAGTTTCTAATAAGAATGGCATTTTGTACGGGTTGTTGTGTAATATCGATCCAAGGTTAACATACATCTAAGGAGCTTTGTGCTTGTAATAAAGAATAGCTATATGCAATAGTCGATGTAGAAGGTGTGATATAATATATTTCCTTTTCTAAAAAAGAAAGAGCTTTAACGTGGTAGCTGTTAACAAAAATATAACATTACCGATAAATCATTGGTCGCAACAAATTCAAATAGATTATAGGTCGGCATATCTGACAGTATAACTCAGAAATAGTCTTCGACATCGGTCTGTACTTAATTACCAAAGTGAGTCAACTAAAGTCTGGTTATTATTTTATGCATGAAATAAATTTAAGATGCGATGAGCTTATTTAAAATGCGTGTTGCTATCTAGTTCGTAACACCAGGGGTGTTACAATGAATATTTCTCAATGGACACAAACGTGAGGACCAAACCTGTCAACTCCGATCAACAATATACTACGTACACATCTTCCTATCCGGTCTTAACTTCATAGCTAACATGTTTCATCAATATAGTATCAAGTAAAGTAATAACTGAGTTACTCTATCATTCGCCGGTGACAACCAAATCACCAATTTTCTTTTTCTTGAAGACGCACGAGTGTGCGTATTCGATTTACAAAAAAGGGAGTGGGGTGAAGAGCCCCTCCACGATATTGTTACATGATTTTACATGCACATCATCACCACCTGAACACTCTACCCTCTACTGCTAAGCTAACTTGCCGCACTAGCCCACCGTTCCACGTGGTTGAAGAAGCCGGTAAGGTATCCTTTAAGTAATTCCGCTTGTTTCCAATTGCGCCCCTCCTCCGTGATCCTATGGAGTACATAGTTCGTCAATGGCATAGCTCCCTCGAGCACAATTGCGTTGTGATGCTTCCATATCTCCTACATGACTAGAATACGTAGAGCATTGAGCATTCTCTTGTGTATCCCATTGGTGCTTTTGCTAACGCATCATCCCGAGACAGTGTCGTTCGTTGTCGGCACCCAGTCTGGCTTGCCCAGGGCCTGGAATATCGCTGCCCAAATCTGTCTCGCAAAAACCACTACAAGGATTCCGGTCTATTTCAACAAAATTTACTGCTACAACTACCATTTGTTGCAATAAAATGCAATATTACCACAAATTCTCTGGTTGTGGTAATAGGTCACACATATTGCCATAACTTAGTTTGGTCACGATAAATACTAACTTTGTTGCAATAGAGGCTCATATTGCAACAAACGGTATCGGCGTTGCAATATGGCAGTGTTATTGCGATAAATAAATTCCGTTGCGTGAGGGCAGTCATTTCGTTGTAATAGAGACTAGTTATTTCAACAGAATAACTATTCATGGCAATATTCGGAAAGATATTGCAACACAGGTGTGACGTTGCATTAGTTATCAAATATTGTTGCAAAAAATTGGGTAACTATTGCAACAAAATAAATTGGCCTTGCCATATGGCAGCGACATTGCGGCAAAAAAATTCCATTGCGCAAAGCAGACATTTTGTTGCAATAGAGAGTAGGTATTTCAACATGATAACTATTTGTGGTAGTATTCGAAAAGATATTGCAACATCGGTGTGACGTTGCATTAGTTACAAGTAAAATAGTGGAAAATATATTATTCGAATTTATAGATATTAAGTTATAATTTTTGCAAGCTCTAAGGAGTACCTAAAATATTTTTAAATTACACCAATTTTAATTAACCAAAAATGTGGAAACAGTTTATAAATGGTTAGAACACACTTTCTTGATAGGAATACATATTTAACTCGTTAAATTTGGATTTGAAATGGCCAAGAAATATTCTCCTAAGTAAAAAAACATGTTGACGAGTTTCAAAAAACGTGTATGCAATTTAAAAAATGTTTGTGAATTCAAAAAAGATTCAAGAATTTGTAAAAAAGTTTATGAATTTAGAAAATGCTCGCAACTTCAAAATTATGGTGGACATTTTCCAATTTGGTGAACAAATTTTAATTCGAAAAATGTCACCCCAATTTGTAAAAATGTTTACCGTTTTGAAAACAAATATCAGGAATTTAAAAATATTCACAATTTCAAAAAAAAACAATTGTACGTGCTGAGTACACACCAGGTCGCTCACGCCAAATAGGAGACCACCAAAAAAATGAAAACGAACAAAAAACCAGAGCAAACAGAACACAACTGGGCCATAGCTTTAAAACAAAATATTTGTTTTGCTAAAAAACACCTAAATGGATACCTAAATGACTATGTATACCTAAATGGATTTCTTTTGCTAAAAAACACCTAAATGGATTTATTTTCTCAAAAAACCTAAATAGATTTGTTTTCACCCAAAAAAGCCTAAATAGATTTCTTATAGGAAAAACTAAATATATAACAAGTGCATCTCCACATTTATAGCACATACACGCTTGGTATCGTGGTTGGCACGTGCGTAAAAAACACACAGGTCTCAGGTTCGACACCCCCACCCCCCCCCCCCCCCCCCCGTTGCTCTTTTTTCTTTTATTTCTCATATATCCCACTGACATATGGGCTCTTTTTTTATTTCTCATATATCCCACTGACATATGGGCCCATTCAGATGAGCGGGACCGGGCTAACGTGTCATACTGCAGAATACACTGTACATAGTCCTCATTGTTTGATAAAATTCCCAACAATGTCCAGAAAATGTTTATTCCCATTCTAAAAATAAACGTGACACTTAAAGGAATAGTCACATATATCCAAATTATATATGTTAAATTTTCCAAAATGTTTATACAATGTAAAAGAATGCATAGTTTACAAATAATGTATGAGAAATTTTCAGAAGTTTTTACAGTGTAAAAGAAAACTTTTGCATAATTTGACAAAATTCCCAATAACGATGGACTAATAATTATTTTGGAACTCGTCGACAAGTTTTGTTTCCGTAGGCGAACATTCCTTGAAATTGGGGAACAACTTTTTTCTCATATATCCCACTGACATATGGGCCCATTCAGACGAGCGGGACCGGGCTAACGTGTCATACTGCAGAATACACTGTACATAGTACTCATTGTTTGATAAAATTCCCAACAATGTCCAGAAAATGTTTATTCCCATTCTAAAAATAAAAGTGACACTTAAAGGATTAGTCACGTATATCCAAATTATATATGTGAAATTTTCCAAAATGTTCATACAATGTAAAAGAATGCATAGTTTACAAATAATGTATGAGAAATTTTCAGAAGTTTTTACAGTGTAAAAGAAAACTTTGCATAATTTGACAAAATTCCCAATAACGATGGACTAATGATTATTTTGGAACTCGTCGACAAGTTTTGTTTCCATAGGCGAACATTCCTTGAAATTGGGGAACAACTTTTGAAATTCAGAAACATTTTTTTGTGAAGAATATTTTTATAAATTCACGAATTTTATTTTGAATCGGTGAACATTTTTAAAAAAAATTCTTTTATTTCTCATATATCCCACTGACATATGGGCCCATTCAAATGAGCCGGACCGGGCTAACATGTCATACTGCAGAATACACTGTACATTGTTCTCATTGTTTGATAAAATTCCCAACAATGTCCAGAAAATGTTTATTCCCATTCTAAAAAGAAACGTGACACTTAAAGGAATAGTCACATATATACCAATAACATATGTGAAATTTTCCAAAATGTTTATACAATGTAAAAGAATGCATAGTTTACAAATAATGTATGAGAAATTTTCAAAAGTTTTTACAGTGTAAAAGAAAACTTTGCATAATTTGACAAAATTCCCAATAACGATGGACTAATAATTATTTTGGAACTTGTCGACAAGGTTTGTTTGCATAGGCGAACATTCCTTGAAATTGGGGAACAACTTTTGAAATTCAGAAACATTTTTTTGTGAAGAATATTTTGATAAATTCATGAATTTTATTTTGAATCGGTGAACATTTTTTAAAAAATTCTTTTATTTCTCATATATCCCACTGACATATGGGCCCATTCAAACGAGCGGGATCGGGCTAACGTGTCATACTGCAGAATACACTGTACATAGTTCTCATTGTTTGATAAAATTCCCAACAATGTCCAGAAAATGTTTATTACCATTCTAAAAATAAACATATCACGGATTTGGCCTGGTGGGAAGCGATGAACGTTTTTGAAAAAACTCATGAACATTTTCTAAATATATGAACTTTTTAAAAGCCAGAATATCTATATAATAGACAATGTATCACCATATTAAACATATCACTGATTTGGCCTGGTGGCTTGCTTGCCCAGCGATGGGGCAGAAGCTTGCGCATGCGAATCCCCTCGTCGTGTTTTTTCCTCTTATTTGTCGGCATGCTTTTTTCTTTTTATTACTCGGCCCACAGACAAATTGACCCGTTAGCTATGGAAATACGAGATACTATGCAATGTGTAGAGTCAGGACTGCTGTTTCAAGCTCAAAGACCGTATTGAGCACGTATTTTCTTATGACGGGACCGTATTGAAGCACTTTGCAACCACCAGGACCATGTTGGACTTCGCCAGCTAGCGACTACGAGGACGATAGATGCAATTATCTGAAGTATAAATCACAGAGAAATATTTCTATTCTGTAGGATGTGGCACTTAATCGAGAGTAATAATCTACACTGCAGGAGAGTGTGGGTATCAAATAAAGGATTGTTACTTCAAAGCAGGAAAGTGACCAGGTGGCAACTCGCAAAATCAGAAGCTCCAACCCAATCAAATCACGAAGCACTACCACAACATATGGACGACTCGAAGATACGGAAAAATCCTGCGCGAACGACACACAAAATACATGTCTAAGCCAGCTTGGGTTGTCGCTTCCTAGCGCTGATAGACAGGGTCCACCACACGACCATAGGCCGGAGCGCTTTCAGCGCCCCAATTTGAGGGAGCTTAGAAACATAGAAGATCTGCACACAATTTTCTTGCTGGCCGGAAGAGATTTTTTGTGTGTGTGAAATGCTAGAACTAAATTTAACTTCATTGCAAAGCAATATTTGTTCTCAAAGTTTGGATTTTGTCATGGCAACTAGGAAGTAAACAAAGATACACAATTGTAGATCCTTGCTGTAACAACACGTTCCTAACACAAAAGATCTTAGAACGAAATTGGTTTGGTTATTAATTTACAGAGTTGAATACCTATGGTTGTTGTTGAAACAAAAATGACATAATTATGTTGGACCTACTCTAGCGCGGAGGAACTCTCTATGGATTGTTCGGTAAGATGAAAGATGCTTAGATCACCCCATCTCAAGATCAAAATGTGAGATCGAGACTGACATATATAGATCGTCTCATCAACCCATCCCATCTGTAGTTGTGTTTCAAGGCAAGAAAATAACCTAGTAGTTTTAAAGTGAGGGTCACATGATGTTTTCTGTGGGCCGTAGTTCAAAATTGGTCAAGTTTTTGCTACTTTCTGAAACGATTTCTAAAATTGTAGTGCAAACCTGGTTGTACGTACCTATAGCCGGGTCGTTCGGCGACAACGCGCTAGCACCGGTCGCAACCCCTACTTCTATGGGACAGCAAGCCCCGTCCGACGAGCCGCCCCTCTGACCTTGCACGTCGCTCCTGGTCGGCCATGGCTCCCGTCGCCCTCTTCCTCCATCCTCGGTGGTGACCAAGCAGTTCCTTTGTCCCTTTTCCCGATCTTCCCCCGGGAGCTCGAGCCTTTCCACCGGCCATGGATGCAAGCTTCCCACACGCTGCTTACCGCCGTACTTAGGGAAGATGACGGGCGTGAGACGATTTCATCGGGAATCTCCTAATCTAGTTCGGAAGGAAGATAACGGTGGTAAGACGATTTGTCGGGATTTGAAAACACTCAATGACAACAACAATGCAAAATATGGTATCCTCTAAACATATGATGCCATGGATTGGTCACGTTGAACTACTTATACGCACCATACATGTATACTAAATAACCGGGAAACAATGTATAAATAAGAAATATACAAATATCGACGGCGAGAACGTTAGAGGGGAGGGCACCGGATCGCCCCTCCATGATTCTCGGATTTGGTGGTATTTTAAAAAAGAAATAACTTACAAACATATTTTAGTAATATTATTTTAGCAGCATATATATCTCATATTGCTTTGAAATATATTTTTTTCTAATTTATTTCATTATTCTAAACATTCCATCCAAAAATAATTACTTTCCCGCCACCTAATTTCAGTTTACTGTAGTTTGTGCCAATATTTTGTGTTCCCACCAAAACAAATAGAGTCTACTTATCCTTTGCCTTCCTAACTACCCACGATTATTATTCTAAACCAAATCAGAGGGCGTCTTCATGGGTGATTGGATCTGAGGTCTCGTCCTCACTCCTCCGTCACGGCGTCAACACAGCAAACCACACCGGAGTCAACTGCAGTACGAGGAGTCGTCGTCCTCGATCTCGCCCTCCTCCCTCTCCTCCGCGCCCGCCGACACGGGCCGCGTCTCCGTGTCCTCGGCCATGCTGCCAACAACAGCGATGCGGTCTGGTGTCGGCACCGATGGAGTTCCCGTCTTCTTCCCTGCATCGCGAGCGCAGTGCCGGCCTGCCTACGTCGGGGTTGCTCGCCACATGGCCGACCCGGAGGTGGAGATGCTGCGACCAGGTTCATCATCAAGCCGCATCCCTGAACCTCCATAACGAGTGCTGTAGATGCAGTACCGCCGCCGTATCCCGCCCCCATGATCCAAACGAGCAGGCCAGATTCGCCGCCGCCGGGAGCAGCACAGAGTCGTGGTCGTGCACTACAATACAGCCTCAATGCGTCAACCCCGGCCATCTCTACGTGGGACGACTATGCCTCATCATAGATGACCTCCAACACCGTCCTGCTGCCCAAAAAGGAACGAAACATCCGGCTCTCGGACGACTTCCCCTGCCCCCGCTAAGATCGCCCCTTTTAAACAGCTGAGCGGTATCGCTCCTATGGTCTCCACCATCAGCTTCGTGTCTCCCCCCTTTGGTGACCTCAAAAGCACATGCGTAGTATCAGTATCATAGTTGTAATTACTAATCCATACAATTGTTATTATTTCGCTGTTATTTGCAGATCTGTTATCTGTGTGCTAAAGTTGGCTGGGTACTTTGGCCACTTTCACTGGAAATATCAAAGATAGAAAGGAGCATATATGGTTTCATGCCTCTCATGTTTCGGTACTGTACCTACAAATTTTTAGATATACATTGGACTACGACATAGTATTAAAGTGCGCCACATCGACTATATCATTGCCTCCAAATGGTTACTTGATCTCTGTATTATAGTTGATGGTGTAATTGTTGTTTCAGCTGGATGTATATCTGATACAGTCACCGGTTATGAAAGCTTTTGATTTGCTTAGTAACTTTTGTTGTAGATTCTAGGTTTGTTTTGTCAGCTAACAGGACCTTCTATACATTAACAAATATATTTTTAGCTAATTGTTACCTACTTGACTTCATTTGGCCACACCAGCAAGTTACATATATATGTTGACTCCTGCATGAATGACAACAATGTATTGGCATCTACCTGCTGATCACGAGTTCATGACTGAGATTCGAGATGGATAAGGTATCCCTTCTTAACACGAATTTGTTTTGTTTTCCTGAAAGAAAATCTTGACAGTTCAAACATAGTTTTTATATTTACAGTTATGCAAATTATGTTCGGATCTCCTTATTCTTACGCTTTGTTATTCCGGACACTGCCGCTTAACATCATCTTTTAATTTTCTTTATCATGAACATCTATTTCAATGTTGTTTCTCAGCGATTGGTGTAGGTCATTCAGAACCCACTCCAACATTTGGTCGGGTTTGTTACGTCTTTGCCTCCATTTAATTAGCCACTTGAGTTTTTCAAGTTATCATGCATGTATTACTGGATAATTCATCACACTTTTAATCTATAGTAGACTAAGGAGATTTATGCTGCTACCGCATAGGTAATACTTCAATGGTGAGCTACCTTCTGCATTGTAGAGTTCTCTTTTTAAGGTATGCCATTCTAATTCATTTTTTGATTTTATATTAGTAATCATTTGTTCAGTCCCTATTGTTGTGAGCTCCATGGTAATTATTGCCTCCTAATTCTAGCAAATATTCACCGGTTATGTATGGTTCTCTATTTGCGCATCACCAGTTGTAAAGGGTCCAATATAATCAATTCACTAAACTTATCTTGGGATATTCATATGTAAATTTCTATCAAATGTACACAATTTCCATTTTTTTGTCGGTGTAAACTTACCAGATTATTCATGTTTTTCTTAATTTGCTTCTGGGAACAACCGAATATATGCCCAAGGAGTAGTGAAGTGGGTGCTCTAATCTTGCTCTTTCTTTTGCTTCAGAATGAATTGTCGTCGGGCAAACTGAATAAAATACTGTAGAGAACCGCGACACCAAGGGTCTTCTCCTTTGCCAAGAGGTTATTTCCACTATGTAACTCATGTAACCATGTTTATTTCTGTTTACTACACATAATCTTGATAATTTTGTTCTCTTTCATTATGATTTGGCGAGGCATCGTCTATGTACTGTGTTATGCCAGCATTTTATCATCCAATCTTATAATCCATCTACACAGAGAACAAATGTAGAAAATAGAAGTGGGCTGATTTCTTGCCCAGCTTTGCTACGTGGTGCACATGTATTTTCTGCTCCAATGTCATCACGCCATGTGATCCGTCCTTTTCTAGGGAATATTAATCCATCTATTGCTATATGATATAACTCAAGCTTTCTTATTCTTAGTCATGAGCTTTGTCCCCTTACTTATATTGATATTAGTTTGTCAGGGCTCCTGGTTCCATGGCGTTCCTTACTCTTTGGTGGGCATACTAAAAGGTGAGGGCTCTCCTGGTCAAACAAGTGGAATGAACGCATGCTCTTTTCTCACATTGAAGGACCATAAACTGCTGATGGGCACCTCAAGTTTCTCCCCCATTTCAGCTGGCTTTGGAAATCTCTTGCAAGCTCAAGTGCTCAGTTGTAAGTTATTTCTTGGCACCAATTTAAAAGCAAAGTTAACACTCAAAATCTGGTCCATTGTAAAAACTTTTTTCATCCCTGATCATAATTGTGCCATACGCCAAGCTCATGTCGAAGCATATAGTTGTACTTTTGTTTGATTGTTGATTTGGCTTGCAATGTTTGGACATTCTATGGCCTGCATGGTGATGAGGCATCTAAAACATGGCAGAGATAGAGATTATTTACCAATAGATCAATAGACTATTTTCCATGGAAATAGCCATTTTGGGACGTGTTGTATTTGGGAAGTATGTAATAGAAAAATCTTTGGTAATATACTTGCTGGAGAATTCAAGTAGTTAGCACCTACACGTAGAGCTGAATCTAGGAGAGTGAAAAGAAAATTGTTTTGTTGCATGGATGACTGAGTACTTTGGTACTGATTCAAAATTTCAGGTTATCTCTAAGATCACTCTTTGTCTACTATGTGTTAAGATGAAATTGCTTGTCTGACTGGTTATATTTTCTTTCAATGACTTGATAGGAATACAGCCAAAAGAACACCGATACCCGTAAGAAACTGAAGACAAAAGACAGAATTGGATCAAAATCTTATTTGCAACTAAGTTTTGAGAAGGTATGAGTCTAACTAAATATGTATGCCTCGCTGCTAACTATGGTTTCATGTTTCAAGCATCTCATTGCTATATTACGTGCAGAGAAACTTGGAAACTAGAGAAGAGTCAGATTGTATTGCTCTGCCGGAACTCACCCACACGAAGAATGAAACATGGTCTAACACAGAGTCCTAGTATATTTACATGAGCACTGACTTTTGGTTAATTATTCAATGATGTGCATTTGGCATGCTTCTTCATCAGCTTGGATTATTCATGTGTTGGATCATGTTATTCTTGTTTCATCATTTATAGTGTCAATATTGGTGGATATTTGCTATGAGAATTATGAATTTTATGAATCTACATATTATACATATGGTTTTGAATATTCTAATTGAACGCCTGTATTTTTTTACGGTCGCAGTAGGCTATTACCACAACCCAGTTTTGGTTGCCACATGTTAGCACCACGAACAGTTTAAATTGTCACAATAGTTTCTCTACAAACATTTCACCCGCGGCGAAACCTATTTATCACCACCAAAACTAGTATGTTACAATTTCCTATTACGACGTCTAAAATATTTGTTGCCATAATTTAATGCCACAAGTGTAGCGGTTCGTGGCAAAATGCCTAATGCCACAAAAACAAGAATTGTTGCCATAGTCTATTGCCACAATTGACTATTGCCACGGAAGAGTACGCGCCACAAAATGAGCATCGTTGGCATATGTTGTTTTCACAAATGTCTATTGCCACGAGCTATAAGTGGCCACGATTCATTACATGTTGCATTAAAGTTATCTCCACAAAGCGAATTGTGGCATAACGTGAGTGTTGCCATGGGAAAACATGTGGCAACTTCCCACATGATTGTTGCAATAGCACGCTTTATTGCCACAATTGTTTTTTTTGTGGCAATAACCTATTACCATGTGTCCAGTCGCAACGGCTGCCAACGAATGATGTTTTGTGGCAATAGGTACTTATTGCCACAAGTCGGCATGTATTGCGATGAACGATTTTGTTGCAATAGACCCGGATCCTTGTAGTGAACGCAGCGTATAAGTAGGTGGTCTATGTTTTCCTCCTCCTGGTTACACAATGGACGTTGGTCCTGATGATCAAGTCCTCTCCGCGCAACACGGTCGGAGGTCACCACCTATTCTGCAGGGCCAGCCATGCGAAAAAACGGCAATGTAGCGGGATCTAGCTTTCCAAGTGAACTCGGCCGTTGGGTCTACATCACGACCCCAATACTTGGCTGCATAGGCTGATCTCGTGGTGAAGGTGCCACTTGTCTCCCAGGACCACAACACCTCATCTTGTCGTGTCTGATCAAGTTCTATTCCAGTAGTCCAAGTCCACAATGTAAGATATTCATGCAGAGTAGCTGTGTTGATTTCTGGGTCCACATCCCGCGCCTAAGCATTCTCATGTAGCGCCCGGGCGAAATCACCCATTTTCTATTTCTCATGATTTTGCTGAGGGTTTGAACGTGCAGTAGATGGCAGTGACAAGCTAAGTAACTCTATCATTCACCCCTGACAAGAAAATCATTCGCCGGTAGACGGCGGCTTGGGCGGTTGTGGTGTTGCATGTCGGCGTGGCATGGGATCTCCTGTCCGATGATGAGGCGGAATCTCGGGTAGTGTAATAGTTGTTACCTCTTGTCCCAATTGAATGATAGTGTTGATGTTGGGATCTCCTTGGGATATGCATCTTTCTGTTGAGATGAACGTTGTGTGGTTGCGGCGCCTTCTTGATGATTTATGTGGCGCCCGATGAAGGGGATTCCTTCATCGTGGTGTTGACGGAGGATTTGTTAGCTGCGATCATTGCTTGCTATATCTCGGTAGCAAGACTATCGTCGTCGTCGACTGCGTCCACATCCAATCTGGCTTGGACCATGGTGATGTCGGTGCTATAGGGGTGGGCTTGCTGATGCCCGCGGTGTCGGCGATGATGTTGTCGCAGACGCATGCTAGCTTCTGCTCGAGGGTGAGTCGTTCCATGCGAGGATTGGCGATTTCCTGGTTTATGTTCTCCCTTTTGATGGTGGAGAGATCTGGATATGTTGCGCTCCGATGGTAAGGGAAAAAATTCATGAATTTCTTTTCCCAACTGGCGAGGGCGGCGTGGAGGTCCTCCATGTGGTTGATCGTAACGTGGCTCCGAGTACCAAATGTAATAGGGTTTGCGGGGCAGGGGCGGTGGCGCAAGGGAGGAGAGAGAGAGAGAGAGAGAGGAGGCGGCGCGCCAAAGAGCTTGAGAGCGAGGGGCAAGAGTGTTTCGACTTCCTTTTTCTTAAAGATTGAACAATAACATGGCCCATTGTATTTATAGTCCTAGGAGACTTAGCCCCTAAGCAACCACGTATATCCTTATAGGATTTGTATTCTCCTTCCTAACAAAGCAAACTCAATCTCTTAACTCTTTCGTAATCTCATAAGACTCGATAAGACAGCTTGACGTCGGCTGCAGTGGCACTGACGGCGCCCTGCCGGCCCTCCTGGGCCCTTGCTTGATCGTGCGTATGACAAAGGGCTTTGCCAAATTTATTAATAAAAGAGAGAGAAAAGCTATCTCATGATCAAGAGGTGTCATGTACATATTCTAAAATCATGTGAGGTTGTCACGTACTCACTCGAGGCTATATATCCACACTATGAGTTGTGTGCTAAAATGTAATGCTATTAAAAATAATTCATATTATATATATATATATGAGCTATTTGAGTGTGCCAGACACGTCAATGCGCTACTATATCTCTTGTGGTACACAGCGTGCATAGATGTAGCCATGTAGAAGAAGAGAAAGATGAAGCTGCCTGGAGTTGTAGAGAGAAGCCCCGACCTTAGTGCAGGAGACGCACAGTGAGACACTTGGCGTGTCTGCATATTTTGGGCTAGTTCTATTACGGTGGGACACACACGATGCTGAATGTTGGAGCAGAAACCGTAAGATGAGACTGGCGGGCATCACTCACGGAAACACTCACGTGACGGAGGTGGCGGCGACTAATTCATCCCACTCCCCTGAAATCCCGGGGTGGGGCTCCATTCCATCCAATCTTTTAATGACACCCCTCTCCGTAAGCCTAAGTCTGTTAAAAACTGCATGTAAGTGTAGCATAACTGGACTGGCGGGTATTGGCAACAGGGCGGCTGTGGACTAGCACGAGACCATGGGTCAATCGCCATAAATAGCAGTGATACAGTGATAGAGGTGCACACGGCGTAGCACCGTTAGGGCGTCCATACCTAATAAACAGCAACAAGGACGCTTGGGAAGACGCGGATTGGCTGATGCTATATGGATATGGAAATACATGAACGTGATTACTCATTCTACTTTACTATCATATCAATACGATCTGTTTTATTCCGAAGTAAACAATCTCTGGAAACATCATTGAACATTGCGAAAGAGAAAAAGAAAGATGTTACACGACCGATTTGATTATGAAAGATCACAATGCAATAGGCACAGACAAAGGGGACACACCCTTGTTAGCTAGCCATCTTATTGCTGGAACAGCGGAAACGGGAAGAAATCAAACACTCTGATGATTAAAAGCAACATGTAGGTAACTGCAGGCTGCAGCAGGGTCGAATATTGAATGATTTAGATGGTATAAACACCAATCGAAGTGACGAAAATGTTATCAGTGTTTGCGAAGAAGCCCACCACCGTCTCGTCCTCCGGCACGGTATAACTGAAATTTGGAGTGCCGTTGTCAGCTCCAAAAGGACCATATGTTTTGTGGGTGGTGACGATCTCAAATTTTGACAGCCAGCCCTCGCCTCCTCTCTGAGACCCATTGATCTTTTTCACAAACTCTGATGGGCCAAACTTTATCTGTAAAACAACACATAATAAGTTAAGAGGAAAAAAGATATATCATCAAGTGTTTATTAATTAGGCGATAGAACAAAAGATATACATAGGTACAAACTCCATACCTCCCAAAAAAGATATAAGTCTAAAATAATGTTAGGTCAAACTATCTTAATTTCCATAAAAAGATATTACATTATATCACTAAATAAGCAAATATACGTACTCCCTCTCTCTTCTTTTATTTCAGAGGTCGCAGTGCTTTAAGTCAAACGTTAATAACCATCTAATCATTTTGAAAACATCCTTATAGTTTCACAACATATATATATATATATATATATGTGTGTGTGTGTGTGTGTGTGTGTGTGTGTGTGTGTGTGTGTGTGTGTGTGTGTGTGTGTGTGTGTGTGTGTGTGTGTGAATTATATACTGTAAAAGTTTTTTTCATAGTAAATCTAAAAACAAATCTTATATATGTTATGAATCTACATAGTCAAAGATACAAATGTTTGACTTATAACAAAACTAATACGACATGTAAAAAATGTAGTGAGTACGGTTTTACAAGTAATATATATTTTCATTATACTATATATATACCTATATTTGGAGTCATACCGTTTGATAATATTTTCCATAAATTGATGTGAAGTTTAGGTTAGTTTAGCTCTAACCTAACATAGATTTGCACCGTCCTTTCATGATGAAGCCAGGCATAAACTATAACATGATTTGCAAAACAACCGCACCCCACATGCAGGGCAAAATATGAAATCTACTCACTTCGGTCTTGCGCAAAGGATCAGGATGTACTCGACCCCAAGTATCAGTGGTGCGGATTTTCCCGTCTTCGTCAACGTAGGAAAATTGAAACCCTTCAACTGCACCTACATGGTAGATTGTCACATTTTCAAGACGTTGGGATTTGCCTTCCATTTCCCGAGGCAGGGTGCCTCTATTTCCACCAACTGTTCCTCTCTTTGTTGGTGAAGGGACGACCTGAATATGAAGGATCAGGCATCATGATTCACGATTGTTGGTTTAGCCCAACAAAATGAGGGAGTGAAGGAATAAAGGAGAGAGCCAAACAGAGTCATAGGGCAAAAACGAAGAGTCCTCAACCTCTCCTCCCTCAACCCCTTTTACAGGGGGAGTTGGGAGACCAGGTCTCTTTATGTCTCACGGTAGGGTTTGTATTTACAGAAAATACCATGGTTTGTATTTACAAAAAATACTACTAGGAGCAACAAATGGACCCTTGGTGGGGTTTGTATTTACACGCTAAAAATGGCCGTCCAAATATGATTTTAGAAGACCTACTACTAGGCTATGTAATTGAGACTGACATGATAGTAGGGGTCCCCAGTGTATAACATATTCCAACAATGAGCTCGATTCGAAATAACAGAAAAGAAATGATAAGTATTTTACTGCATATGTAATGCAAAGTGATCAGATAACGAGAAGAAATTCAACAATGAGCTAGAATATATGATGCAAAGAGGGCGACCTGAAATTAATTACAGGTTTACCTCCTTCATGCGGCAGAAGAATTCAATAGTAAGCGCATGTGTTAATGTACTGTCTGTTACACTATATACTCTTCTCTGGATGATACCGCGAGCCATCGCGAATTCACCGGTCCCATCTACAATGGCCCACTCATTATCTGCCTCATCCTCATCATTAGCTCCCATAACCTGAAGAGTGGACGCTTCGAACCTGCATGCACAATATATATAATCGTTTTTGCTCCTAGATAATAATTAGGTCATTCTCAGCAGTGGTTTCATGCCCGGTAGACTCTCATGTATTATTGGCCTTACATGTAAAACAAAAACCGTGGAACAAAACAATAATAGTTACTCTACGTACCTTTCGACCACAAACACCAGGGTGAACCAATTGCTCCATTTGCCGGCAAATGTGTGCATGCCGTGCGTTTTGGCAACCAGTTTCGCCTTAGGGCCAGGGCCGTCATAGATCCCCCAGTTGTTCACAGCAGTTTTACCTAGCCCAGTTACGGCATTGGGCTTTATCACATCTGACTGATTCGCTTCCCAGCCCGTCATGATCTGGCGCAGATATAGCCTGTCGACGTTCACCTTGGCGTTCTCCGCGATTCCACCGAAGCCACGAGTGACCTTGAAATTGGCGGAGACGGCGCCTATAGGGAGGCTTTTGCTCACAATGGGAACATCGGAGAGGACACCGATGGTCTCCATGGTGGGGTCGTCGGAGACGTCGCCGCAGGTCTCCATGGTGATGGTGGGTTCATCGGTGGGTGTGGCCATTGCTTGCTAGCTAGTGGTGGCGGTGCGGTACTTGACTCAACTTGTGTAAGTTGTCTTTCTATGGAAGCTGATAAAACCAGGTGCGTACGTAGTCCTATTTATAGCCCCGGGTGGAACTGCAAGCTAGCTCAAACACGAGGGAGGCGTGCTGCGGGCTGGGCACCTTGTAGGCGACGGAGGGGTGCGTCAGCAAGGAGATGGCGTGCGACACGCCGGAGCGCCATGTGTGGTGGGACGTCTACAGCCCCAGGGAGGCTGCCGACGCCCTCGTCGCAAACTGGTCCAGGACGTCGTTGTCGGACTCCGGCGCCGGCGCAGGCACGCCACGAGCATCTGTGGCTGCGTATGGCAGACCAGAGAGCCGGCGTATGGACGTGTGAGTGATGCACAGTCGGTCATAGTTACCCCCTTTTTGGATATGCTGCAACAGTCTATTCGTGTACAAGTTGCTCTTTAAAAACCAGCTGACTTAGACACTTCACTTCAACGCTTTTGCATGAGGCCAGAGAGGTTATGATAAAATATGTTGCCCAGACCCTCCCAAGCAATGTAATATGAGAGTTTTCAAACTACACTTCTTAGGACATCTTTCAAACCGCCCACAAACGATTACGATAAAATATGAGAGTTCTCAAACTACCCTTCTTAGGGTATCTTACTGATTCCTACGCAGTGCACCAGGTAGCTCTCTTGTGCACTGGGACGTTCATGCGCTGCCTCGGCACAAAGGTCTCTTCTGTACTAATTCCTACGCAGACAACACTGATTAAAGCACTGCGTGATTCCCGCTTCAGTCTATTACAGCAGACATGGCAGCACTAGGCATGCTGATTTTTACATGTGATTTCTGGAATCCAAGGCTGCGGTAGGTGAGTTCTAACTCGTTCTGCCGACAATACAGTGTTCCTCTTCTTTTTATACGCACAATGGCGGCTCTGTGCACAGACGCTCTTTCTCAAATCTCTTTGGTTGCCTTCTCTACCTCTCTGCTCTCTCTAAGTCTACTAGAACACACAGAAAGAAAAACTCGGTAGGTCAAGAGACTGTACCATGCAAATAGTCAATTTATAGTAACATACATGCGGTCATTAATTTTAGAGTGCGTGTATGATAGTTATCAATTGGACAGGGATACTGCAACGTTTCGAAATACGAATTCATATAAAGAACTCACATGAAAGATTCAATAATACACATGCATTTGGTGTGCTTAGCTCTGCTGGAGGTTGGTCACTGGTGCTCTAAGTAAAAGGTGCTCGTGCAACACGGCAGGAGAGGACAAGCGCGACAGCTCGCGTGCTCGGTGCAGCGTGCGCGTGCATGCCTGTGCCTCTGTGCGTGTCTGGCTGCTTGTGTATTGGCTGTGTGCGAGCACAAGAACGCACTGCTCAGCATATGCTCTTGAAGATTCGGACTCCAACGTGCGTAGAAGAAATATCTTTCTCTCCCTTTGATCTCCATCTTTGATTAAAGGAGACTAGGAGACAAACATACTCAGAGCTTACAGTGCCCGTCTGTGCTGAGTGTGTCAATAGCGAGGTGGCTGAGGGAACTTTATCTTCACAACTGGGACCATTCACCTGGTATTGTGCGTCTATCAAGCGGTTGATTACGAGAGGTTATATTACTACGGAAATTGTACTGCTACAGGTAGTTCCTAATAAGAATGGCATTTAGTACGGCTTGTTGTGTAACATCGATCCAAGGTTAAGATACATCTAAGGAGCTTTGTGCTTGTAATAAAGAATAGCTATATGCATTAGTCGATGTAGAAGATGTGATATTAATATATTTCCTTTTCTAAAAAAGATGCTTTAACATGCTAGCTGTTAACAAAAATATAACATTACCGATACGGCGCTGCTAAAAATCAGTCGACTGAGACTTCACGAAGTCTCAGTCGACTGGTTAGCCGTCCGATCTGTTTCTTGCTTGTAGATTCGCGTTGGTCGCTTTTGTGTCCTTTTTCGGCCTGTCTAAGACGCGGACCGGCCCGTTTCCTTTTTTACGTCGAAGCTTGGCCGCGGGCGAGCGTTTGTGGTTTTGTGGGCTGGGCAGTTTGTCTCGGGATGGACTTCTTCCGTTGTTTTTTTTTCTTCTCAGGCCGCGGGAAGGGGAGCGGGCACCGGGGTAATTATGAGGAGGGGAGCGAGCACAGTCATTTCATCTCTATCCTTTCCACTCTCTCCATTTTCTCCCTCTCCCAAATCTGTACAAGTGCTTTTTATACGCACAATGGCGGCTTCGTGCACAGACGCTCTTTCTCAAATCTCTTTGGTTGCCTTCTCTACCTCTCTGCTCTCTCTAAGTCTACTAGAACACACAGAAAGAAAAACTCGGTAGGTCAAGAGACTGTACCATGCAAATAGTCAATTTATAGTAACATACATGCGGTCATTAATTTTAGAGTGCGTGTATGATAGTTATCAATTGGACAGGGATACTGCAACGTTTCGGAATACGAATTCATATAAAAAATTCACATGAAAGATTCAATAATACACATGCATTTGGCGTGCTTAGCTCTGCTGGAGGTTGGTCACTGGTGCTCTAAGTAAAAGGTGCTCGTGCAACACGGCAGGAGAGGACAAGCGCGACAGCTCGCGTGCTCGGTGCAGCGTGCGCGTGCATGCCTGTGCCTCTGTGCGTGTCTGGCTGCTTGTGTATTGGCTGTGTGCGAGCACAGGAACACACTGCTCAGCATATGCTCTTGAAGATTCGGACTCCAACGTGCGTAGAAGAAATATCTTTCTCTCCCTTTGATCTCCATCTTTGATTAAAGGAGACTAGGAGACAAACATACTCAGAGCTTACAGTGCCCGTGTGTGCTGAGTGTGTCAACAGCGAGGTGGCTGAGGGAACTTTATCTTCACAACTGGGACCATTCACCTGGTATTGTGCGTCTATCAAGAGGTTGATTATGAGAGGTTATATTACTACGGAAATTGTACTGCTACAGGTAGTTCCTAATAAGAATGGCATTTACTAGGGCTTGTTGTGTAACATCGATCCAAGGTTAAGATACATCTAAGGAGCTTTGTGCTTGTAATAAAGAATAGCTATATGCATTAGTCGATGTAGAAGATGTGATATTAATATATTTCCTTTTCTAAAAAAGATGCTTTAACGTGCTAGCTGTTAACAAAAATATAACATTACCGATACGGCGCTGCTAAAAATTAGTCGACTGAGACTCCACGAAGTCTCAGTCAACTGGTTAGCCGTCCGATCTGTTTCTTGCTTGTAGATTCGCGTTGGTCGCTTTTGTGTCCTTTTTCGGCCTGTCTAAGACGCGGACCGGCCCGTTTCCTTTTTTACGTCGAAGCTTGGCCGCGGGCGAGCGTTTGTGGTTTTGTGGGCTGAGCAGTTTGTCTCGGGATGGGCTTCTTCCGTTGTTTTTTTTTTCTTCTCGGGCCGCTGGAAGGGAAGGGGAGCGGGCACCGAGGTAATTATGAGGAGGGGAGCGAGCACAGTCATTTCATCTCTATCCTTTCCACTCTCTCCATTTTCTCCCTCTCCCAAATCTGTACAAGTGCTTGGTGTTCCCGGAGGGGTTCTTTGACCTTCAGATCCGACCGCTCCTGCACTACCAGACAGAGAGAAGGATGGCCGGTGCATCTGGTCATGTGAGTCCCAGAAGCTTTGCTTGTGTTTTTTTTTCTTTTTGTTTGCACGCACCCCCAATAGATCTGAGTGGGGCTGTAGGTTTTTTTGTATCAGGTAATACGGCATAGTAGTTTCAAGTTGAGAATCGCCCCCAGTGTGTAGCACTTGTATTTTTATTAGATTTTTTTTCATTTTTCTTTTGTGTTCATGTGTATCAAGATGCATGCTGAATTTTAGTGGTATATGTAGGGTTTGCATGTATGCATATAATGTAGATCCCTTTTTCTTTTTTCATGGATACTTGTTTGATTAAAGTAATCTACATGATTTTTTATTTTTGTTTATAGCGTTTCTATCATTAAGATTTTTGTATTTTTGTTTTTGTATGTCAATAGAATGCAAAATCATTCCCAGTGAAAGTAGAGGATGATGTATCTTTTTTCACCGGAGGAAGTTGACCAGTAGTTTCAGACTCCAGTGATACGTTCATAAAGGATTTTCAGTGACTAGTAGTTTCAGTGGACAAGTAGTTTCAGACTTTCAGTGACTAGTAGTTTCAGTGGACTAGTAGTTTCAGTGGACTAGTAGTTTCAGACTTTCAGTGACTAGTAGTTTCAGTTGACTAGTAGTTTCAGACTTTCAGACTTTCATAGCTTTTTTGTACATTTTCATGATAGATGATTGCCATGTCCATAGTTAAGATTTAGAATTTCAGTGGTACATAACATAGTTTCAGACTTTCAGTGGTATGTTCGTTATGCTGAACATAGTTTCAAACTTGCACTGGTACGTTCATACGACTGAATATAGTTTCAGACTTGTTGGTATGTTCATCTTACTAACCATAGTTTCATTTTACCATTTTCTATGTTCATAGTGTCACTTCCAGTGGTAGTTAGTATAGGCATATTGCTAGTGCTGTTTTATATCTTCATAGCCTTTTGTATTTTTTTCATTGCATTTTTTGCTGATTTTTTGTTGCACTTGAGCCAAACATTGTATGTCTTTGTACACTTTTCACTTTTGTGCAGTGTTAGAGCACCTGATCCAAATATGCACGTTCAAAGTTAGCACCAAGTTTGCTTGATCAAATCCGCTAGGATCTATCATAGATAGTCAACTAACGATCAGTTGATTGATTCAAATCCGCTAGCAGCGTATGTGGTGTCGTCTTTCTTTTTTTTTTTATTTAGATTTTTCAAGGGCAACCTAGTTACTTATGTGGCACTGATTAGAACTAGCAGTAAAGCCAAGTAGCTATAACAGAGTGATTAGTACCTTTTTGTATTTTTTTTACTGGAGGTAGTACTAGTAGCACCACCAATTTCTATGTAGGTACTTTTAGTTCAGAGTTTAGACTCATGACCTCACAGGAGTACTTTCTGATCTGTCGAGTGGCAAAAAATGAAACATCTTAGCCTGGATTAGCATCATTCTGTGAATTAATTTTAGTCATAAAAACGTATTAAAAAGCAAGATTTTGTCATTTGGGTGGGCAGGGATTTAACTTCAGGAACCTGATGGGCCCTGTGTGAAGCTATTTGAAAACTTCTTTTTGTTTGTATTTCCTACTTCAGAAGAGTGTAATAGTAACCACATGTACATCAATACTTTTCCTTCTCTCTTTTCCCAAAACTGAACCACTAGTCTTTTACAGCAGAAGTAATTTTTTATATGTAATTTTTTTGGTTGTACCATCTGGTAAGCATAGTTTTTGGGCTTTTTCATAATCATAAAGCTGCATGAATACATGGTGAAATATATATATATATATATATATATATATATATATTTCTGAGAACAAAGAAATGGCACTGTAAACTGTTATTTTTAGTGAGTTATACATTATAATTTATTTTATTTTTTGCTTCCTTTTTGGATGTGCACAGGAGGTTTGTGGAGTTTGTTTCAACCATTGCAACTATGAGAGCAAGGGAAGTGGTTTCAGCATGTTTGCATGGGAGGAGTCCAACAATGCAGGGGTAACTCACTCCTAACTTTTTGTACTAATGTCATCACAATACTGATAACTTTTGTCGTGACATCACTCCTAACTTTTTGTATTTTTTAGTTTTTTTTGTGTGTTCAAATCAGGTTGTGCCTTGCAATGAAAGGGCCCGTTTCAACAATGTGACAGGAGAGAGGGTGATGTTTGTGGCAAACCAACGGACATACACTGTAAAGTGTTACAAGGGTCGTACAAAGAGCGCTATGTATGGGAGAGGTTGGAGGAAGTTCTATGATGACAACAAGCTGGGGAAGGGTCAGATGGTGGTGTTCTTCCTGGATGAACCTTCGCCTAGGGCAGCTATTTGTGTGATCCAGGTGGGCAACGGCTCCGAAGATGAACAGCCTATGGAAGATGGTGATCCCATTGAAGATTCATATTCAGATGATGAGGATGGAGAAGCTTCAAGCGATGGTGGTGAAGGCATTGTTCACACTATGGTGCTTCTGCTTAATGAGACAGAGGGTTTTCAGCTACAAGGGCCGCTGCCTCTCAGTGATGATTTCATCGGGTTTCCTTTCTTTCACCGCATCACAAGGACATACATTCGTTTGGGCATGATGGTATGTATCTCTTTTTTCCTTTTTTTTCTCTTTTAGTTCTTTTGTATGGGTATGCTACAAGTATATATATCTGAACACATAATGCAAATCTGATTCCTAGGAAAGAGAAGGGGCGGGGTAATATGATTTCTGTGCTGGAAATTGCATAATTAAAAATATAAGACTTTTTTGCAGGAGTTTTTAGTATCTGCAAGTATGTTTGAACATGTATTCATGCTCAGTTTTTTTCAGTATGCTTTTCAAGTAAAAAATCTAAATTGTTTTTTACCCTTTTCTTTGACATGATTCAAAGACCAAAGAAAGTTTCATGGTTTTGATAAAACACTCACATAATTGTCTTTTTTTGTGTGTGTTTTTTCCACGATGCATAGAAAATACCCAAGAAAGTTGCTACTGCCACGCCGTTTGAAGAACAGGGGGTTGGTCGGTATTTGTGTGGATGGTGGGAGATTCAAAAAAAATCTCATACAAAACTGCTGATGATGGCCGCATTGTGTTTGGCAGCAACTGGATGTCTTCTAGTTTGGTCACAACTATGGGGGTCTTTGTTTCGTCGGAGGGGCCGGCGTCGAGAGGCATGGGGCCCATTTGCATGTCCCACACTAGGCATGCAACTTCATGTCTTTTAGTTTGGTCGCAACTGCATGCCTTATAAATTGGTTGCAACCCGACTTCCATTTCTTGTTTGTATGGGGAGAGGCACCAGTTTGCATGTCCAACAATGGGCACGCAACTTCATGTCTTCTAGTTTGGTCGCAACTGGGGGGAGTCTTTGTTTTGTCGGAAGGGGGCAGCGTCGAGAGGCATGGGGCCCAGTTGCATGTCCTACACCAGGCACGCCACTGCATGTCTTCTAGTTTGGCCGCAACTAGGGGGGACATTTGTTTTGTCGGAGGGTGTGGCGTCGAGAGAGATCGGGCAAGTTGCATGTCCCACACTAGGAACGTAGTTGCATGTCCTCTAACTTGGTCGCAACTCGGGGGGGGGGGGGGGGCTTTTTTTTGGTCGGATGGGCCGGCATCGAAAGACATGGGGCCCAGCTACATGTCCCACAGGAGGCACGGCATTGCATGTCTTCTAACTTGGTAGCAACTGGCAACTACATGCCTTATAACCTGGTTGGAACTCGACTTCCATTTCTTGTTTGTACATGGAGAGGCGCGAATTGCATGTCCCACAATGGCCACGCAACTGCATGTCTTCTAGTTTGGTCGCAATTGGGGGGTGGGGTCATTGTTTTGTCAGAAGGGGGCGGCATCGAGAGGCATGGGGCCCAGTTGCATGTCCCACACCAGGCATGACTGCATGTCTTCTAGTTTGGTCGCAACTAGGGGGTGCCTTTGTTTTGGCAGAGGGAGCAGCGCCGAGAGAGATCGGGCAAGTTGCGTGTCCCACACTAGGAACGCAACTGCATGTCTACTAACTTGGTCGCAACTCGGGCGGGCTTTTGTTTTTCCGGATGGGCCGGCATCGAGAGACATGGGGCCTAGCTGCATGTCCCACAGGAGGCACGAAACTACATGTCTTCTAACTTGGTTGCAACTGCATGCTTTATAACTTGGTTGCAACTCGACTTCCATTTCTTGTTTGTACGGGGAGAGTCACCAGCTGCATGTCCCATAATGGGCACGCAGTTGCATGCCTTCTAGTTTGGTCACAACTGGGGGGGGGGGTCTTTGGTTTGTCGGAGGGGGCTGCGTCGAGAGACATGGGGCCCAGTTGCATGTCCACACTAGGAACGCAACTGCATGTCTTTTAACTTGGTCGCAACTTGGGGGGGGGGGGGTGCTTTTGTTTTGTTGGATGGACTGACATCGAGAGACATGGGGCCGAGTTGCATGTCCCACAGGAGGCACAAAACTACATGTCTGCTAACTTGGTCGCAACTGCATACCTTATAACTTGGTTTTAACTCGACTTTCATTTCTTGTTTGTACGGGGAGAGGCACCAGCTGCATGTCCCACAATGGGCACGCAACTACATGTCTTCTAGTTTGGTTGCAACTGGGGGAGGGGCCTTTGTTTTGTTGGAGGGGGGGCGTCGAGAGGCATGGGGCCTAGTTGCATGTCCCACACTAGGCATGCAGCTGCATGTCTTTTAGTTTGGTCGTAACTGCATGCCTTATAAATCGGTTGCAACTCGACTTCCATTTCTTGTTTGTATGGGGAGAGGCACCAGTTTGCATGTCCCATAATGGGCACGCAACTGCATGTCTTCTAGTTTGGTCGCAATTGGGGGGGGGGGGTGTCTTCGTTTTCTCGAACTGGTGCGGGGTCGAGAGGCATGGGGCCAAGTTGCATGTCCCACACTAGGAACACAACTGCATGTCTTTTAACTTGGTTGCAACTTGCGGGGGGGGGGGGGGGGGTGGGGACCTTTTGTTTTGTCGGATGGGCAGGCATCGAGAGACATGGGGCCCAGTTGCATGTCCCACAGCAGGCACGAAACTGCATGTCTTCTAACTTGGTCGCAATTGCATGCCTTATAACTTGGTTGCAACTCGACTTCAATTTCTTGTTTGTACGGGGAGAGGTGCCAACTGCATGTCCCACACTAGGCACGCAACTGCATGTCTTCTAGTTTGGTTGCAACTGGGGGGGAGGGGGTCTTTGTTTTGTCGGAAGGGGGCGGCGTCGAGAGGCATGGGGACCAGTTGCATGTACCACACTAGGCGTGCAATGACATGTCTTCTAGTTTTGCTCGCAACTAGCGGGTGGGATTTGTTTTGTCGGAGGGTGCGGCGTCGAGAGACATGGGACCTAGTTGCATGTCCCATAGTAGGCACGCAACTGCATGTCTTCTAGATTGGTAGCAACTAGGGGGGCTTTTGTTTTGTCGAAGGGGCGGCATCGAGAGACATGGGGCCCAGTTGCATGTCCTTTTACAAACATTTTTTTCACAAGTACACTGTTTTTGCTTGGTCGAAACGGCGACGAGATGCTCGGTGACGCTCGTGAGGAGATGCTCGGCGATCCGGGCGCCCCTCCAGAGTCCTCGTGCCCTGCTGATGAGGTGAGCTGAGCTACGACGCCTTTTCCCCTATCGAGGTGAAACCGAGCTGCGGGTGTCAATTTTTCTGTAGTCTAGGGTTCATAATTGTTGAGAATCACAATTCCGGGAGGAATTGCAAGTCGGGAAGAGGGATTTTTGGTGTGTTTTCGGGCAGCGGGATGGGGAACTGGCGTGGTGGTCCGTCAGATGGTGGGTGCCGGTGGTGCTGCCCGGCGAGAAGGGGGAAGGGGCAGCGCGTCCGTCTTCTCCATCATTCTCCGGCGCCACCCCAGCCAGCGCCGCGCCCGGTCAGCGGGATGGGGAACTTGGTAGGACTACGTCTGAATTTTTCTGTGCTTCATGAGAGCGTCAGTCTAATTCTGTTCACCGTCAATAGACATTCTGTGGTTGTGAATTTTAGAAGTATGAAAGTTCATTGTTAGTAGATATGTCTTAATTTCTTAAGCAACATGCTTGTAAGTGGTCAGCCTTGCTGTAATACTCCCGTGCAAGTGATCTGCAACTGTTAGTTATTTAAACACTGTAGTTGATGGATTTTAGCTACCTTCTGTGTCTTCTCGAGGTAGGAGGATTTTGCTGCTGATCGTCACAACTAAATACAGCATCTCTTAATCATATCAACATCAATTTTTCCACACATATTTTTCCCAAAGCTGTCCCGCTTTTTGGCTTCCTGTCTCCAACTCATGAAATGTTGCATTTGTAGTGCCTGTTTTTGGTTTTGTTTGTCTGAACTACCAAAAATTGAAAATTGATGTTTTACATTTTCCATAAGGAAATCTGGGAGTGTTTCCTTTTACTAGTTACAAGTAGAAATATGTGAAGGGATTAACCATCCTCACTAGTTACAAGTAGTTTTTTCTGCTTTTTTATTGGGGCGAATCACGAATCTGAGGGGAGCGAATTAGTGCTTTTGTTTTAGCTCGACCTCGTATTTTTTCGAAGGTAACTATTTTTGAATTCTGCTGTGATGTACTCGTACTTAGTTGTTAGTGATGTCTGCTCAGTTGCCTGCTTGCACCGAGCATTGCCAATGCTTGTTTGGATTTTTCTGAGGCATTCGGCATACTGAGATAATTGATTTTTTGGGGCCAGTGTGGTGTTATACATCAGGCTGCACCAGTGTGGGGTTATACATAGTACTATTTTACTCTAAAAATGTCTTTGTACTGAAGAGATAGTATGTCATAGTTGATTTGCTGGCCGTTTCTAGCCAGACTCCGTTCTATCACTCAAGTCGAGGGTGAGACATGCTTTTTCATTTTCTCTCGCTGGTTTCTGAAGATACGTTACATGTCTTCTAATCAAATTTTTGTATTATCCCTGGAGGCTTTTGGTGATTTTGTTATCTTCAGAGACTAGTGCAGGAAGGGAAACAACATCATTCACAAGTGTTTTTTAATCCCACTGTAGTTGATAGTTTTTACCCTTTTTTCTAGTCAACTACCTTCTGCCTCTCTGGAGATAGGAGATTGCCGCTATTCATCACGGCTAATTAGGGCATCTCGTAATATTGCCAACATCGAAACTATCATCATCCCAAAGCTGCCGGCTAAGATGAAGCAAGCCCAAAGCAAAGCACGTTTGGGATTTGTTAATGTACTCGTAACTAGTAAAAGAAACACTCCCAGATTCTTTTTATATGGATTTTTTTGTCTTGGGCCTCCTGCATCTCACTAAGCAGCATCTTTTCTCAAGCCCGCCCTACTAACTGAAATGATCTCAATCTTTGTGTTTGATTTCCCCTAATCTGAATTTAGATTCAAGATCGACACAACACTCTCTGATGCATAACTTTATTGAATGATTTTTGTGCATTTTTTCTTTTTTTCTTAGCTCACTGCCACAGTAAAATTTGAGAGGGTATCCAGTGGTATTTTTGTCTTCCTTTTTTGTTTCTGTGTTAATCCACTTTTGCGATATATATTTAGATAGATTAGTGCCTCTCTTTTTATCAGCAGTGTGATGGATGCCTGCATGTAGATTGAACGCGGGATCGAAACTAAAACCGAGTCCTCCTTGAAAGAAGGGTTAGGTCAACAGCTTAAAACTGTATGTACTCGGTCTTTTTTCTGTGTTTTTGATTTAACCCCTTCTTGTTTGCACAGTTTTTTTTAATCTCATCATCATTTTTTTCCAGACAGGATCATATGAAGGAGTCTAAAGACTTAACAAGAGATTGCTTAAACAATGTGGTATGTTAAATGCAACCACCCTTTGTATGCTTACAATGTCTACTGCTTTTGTTTTTCTGTAAGCATGAGCAAAGAAGGAAGTTACCTGGAACATATGTGTGTTGTATTTGCTGTTTATATTTTTTGGCCTAGAGTATCTTCCAAGAGATAGAAGTTACTTGCAACACTAATGTATCATATGCATTTTTTTTAATACAGCCGCACACAGGTACAGTTTTTGAAGTTGAAGGAGGGAAACCTGGGAGTGATAGAAATGAAGAAGGCAGAGATAAGTGTGTCGAAGATACTGATTTAGAAGGGAGAGGCTATGATGTCGAGATCACTGACACTGAAGCATCAGAGGGTTTGCTGTATGAAGAAGTTCTGACTTCGGTGTGTATCACTTTATCTATAAATATTCACTTTTCTTTTTTCTTGTTTTTATTGTTTAAAAAATAGATAATGCATAAATTGTTGCCTTTTTTTCTTGCCCCCAACCTAATGGATTTTTTTTTGTTTTTCCTTCCGCCAGCTGAGTAAGAGTGCTCAAAGGAAAGAACGACGGGAAGCTCTTTTGGAACGAAAAAAGAAGGTACATCACTACTTTTTCTTTTTTTTCATCAGTTGGGGTTCCATTTTTTTTATAGTTTTCCAGCTCAAATAAATTCATACACCTTTTTACCTTCTATATATTTTTGCAGCAGAGAGCAAGGATTGACCCAACCACAACAAAGGCCACCATTGATGAGATTGCAACTAAAGCTTACAGCCGGTGCAGCATGCCATACTTCTCTGAGATTGTCAATCTCATGTGCAAGAGCCACCACAGGGTCCAGCTTGTTAGGAACCGTTGTTTTGGCTATCTGCTGGAGCTGGTCGGCTGTCTTGTACCCAGGGGGTTTGTGCAGTGGATTGTTGATAATGTGGACACACAAGCAGAAGCAACTGTTTTGAACAAGGGCATTCCACTCAATGCTCAGTCAGTAGAGTTTGTGTTGGGGATTCCTTCAGGGTTTTAACCGACAGAGAGAACATACAACTGGGAGGAGCAAAAGTTTTCCTGTCGTTTAGCTATACATGGATTTTTTTGCTTTTTTGTTGTGTGTTTGTTGCGTCCATGGACAGAGTCACAGGTACAACGGGCCAAACAGACAGCAAAAACAAAAGGAAACAAACAAACAAGCAAGCCCACACCACAAGCCCATCACGGGGAATTAAAACCCATCAGGAAGGGATGCTAAGCAGGCCTAATCTGTCAGGGGTGATGTCAGCCGACTGAGACTTCACGAAGTCTCAGTCGACTGAGACCTAGACAGTCCCTTACCGATAAATCATTGGTAGCAACAAATTCAAACAGATTATAGGTCGGCATATCTGATAGAATCAACTTGGCAATAGTCTTCGACATCGGTCTATACTTAATTACCAAAGTGTGTCAACTAAAGTCTGGTTATTATTTTATGCATGAAATAAATTTAAAACGTGATGAGCTTATTTGCTAACTACTCTTAATTAAGACTTAAGCATAGTGCTAAACAAGTTCGTAACACCCGGGGTGTTACAATGAATATTCCTCAATGGACACAAACGGGACGAGCATCAAGAGATATGGACGAAGTCCACGCGGAG
Organism: Triticum monococcum; assembly: GCA_034509565.1. NCBI lineage: Eukaryota > Viridiplantae > Streptophyta > Magnoliopsida > Poales > Poaceae > Triticum > Triticum monococcum. Next base: position 27,246,809 of record CM067847.1, read on the forward strand.
GATAGTCTTGCTACGGCGATACAGCAAGCAATGATCGTCCAGATCTAATCTAGCTTGGACCGTGGTGATGTCGGCACTATAGGGGTGGGCTTGCTCGATGCCCATGGTTTCGGTGATGATATTGTCGCGGATGCGTGCCAGCTTCTCCTTGAGGGCAAGTCGTTCCATGCGCGGATCGACGATTTCCTGGTTGATGTTCTTCCTTTTCATGCTGGAGAGACCTGGATATGTAGTGTTCTGATCGTAAGGGAAAAAAATTCATGAATTTCTTTTCCCAATTGGCGAGGGCGGCATGGATGTCCTCCATGTGGTAGATCGTAACGTGGCTCCGAGTACCAGATGTAATAAGCGTGTCGACGGCAAGGCCGCTGGAGGCGGCTAGGGTTTGAGGGGCAGGGGTGGCGGCGCAAGGGTGGAGAGAGAGAAGAGGCGGCGCGCGAGAGAGCTTGAGAGCGAGGGGTAAGAGTCTTTCGACATCTTTGTTTCTTAAAGATTGAACAGTTACATGGCCCATTGTATTTACGACAATGCTATTTTCCTGCCGACTGGTGGTTTGCAATAGGCGCGTACGATCGTTGTCGCTGTCATCCAAATGTCGCTGTCTCCTACTCCCACCGAACGGTCGCTATCGCTGTTGTTTTGCTTTTTTTATTTTCCTTTCCCGATCGGAAGGATGATGTACGTTTTTTTTTCTCACGTATACTGATCATCACTGAAGGTCGCTGTCGTTGCTGTTTTTTTTCGTTTTTTCTTCCAGATCCAAAGGATGATGCCTGCTGTTTTTTTTCTCACGTAATAATCGTTAATTTCAGCGAGTAAAAAATGATATGGACAATAGGATTCGAATCCCAGGCCGGTTGATGCATGGTTGTATGATGCCAATAACCAACACGCCTAGTACTACTTGCTGTGTTATGAATGGTACCCATGTGACCTTTTTAAACACCATGGCAGGAAATGGAAAACGGTTTTTTTGTTGTTTGTCGGCCTTCTCTTGTATTTCATCCACTCTAAGATGAGTGACTCGACTTTGTACTAACTTTATACAAAGGAAGTACATCATTTCCTACTACATTATAAGTTGTGTAATATCACAGATGCGGAGCTCCAGTACAGCCTCTCCAAGACGACAGTGGTGGGCGTGGTGCGGCTGGTGGCGGACAAGCTGGCGCGCCGGCGTGCGTGTGAACTCGCGTGATCTCGGACGGTCAATTCGCTCGCTCGTGAAATCAGGGCGTGTAGACGACAGCGATCATTCTGTTGCACACGGCGTCACGAACGCGCATCGGCCAGAGCGTACTCCTGCTGCACATGGCGTGCCACCATGCAGGAAGCCAGGAGAATCCGCTGTAGATATGCTGCTTGGCTGGTGCGTCGCGTACGCGTCTCTGACTCGTGGACGGTGTTGGTGTACGCGGATTGGTGAGCCAGCGGGCCAACGCAGGACGTGCAAGCAGCCATCCACATTTGTGCATTGGTGTATACCTGTGCACATAGCATGGTGCCACAATGCCATGCATGAAGCTGTGCGGTGCAACGGAGCTGGATGGAGACGTGGTTGATGAAGGAGTCCCGATCAAATCAGGCGACAATGACTGGTGGACAACGGGCATTTTCCTCGGACACCGCATGCCGAGCCAAACAACCATATCGCCCAGTTGCTGCGGCGAGGGCTCCGTCGGCGAGGACCGCAGCAGCTGAGACGATGCCGAGCTGCACTGCTCCCTGGCGAGTTGCGAGTTTGCGACCAACATGGAGCAGAGCATGACGGAGATGTTGATACTGAGCTGCACTGGCCCCAACCGTGGCTTTCTTTTGGCCTAAGCGAAGCAGCACGCCGGCGCACAGGGCGTCGGCCAGCAGCCGTCCACTGCGTAGTGCACCTGCACGAGCAACGTGAGCACCAGCGGGAGTAGCTAGCCACCGCTGTTTGGTCGTGGTTGGCACAGGCAATGCGTGCAAGGTGTTTGATGAAATGTTTCAGTAAGCCAATGTGAGGAGGAAGAAGGAAGGAGAGAGATAGACCGGTCAAAACCACCCTGAGTCAGCAACGATACCGGGTCAGCCGAGACTAGGGACTAAACTTGTCCGGTGTCAATAGTTGAGGATGCAAGTTGTTCGGTTTTGTAGTTGAGGGACTAAATCTAGACTTCGTCAAAAGTTAAGGGACGAAAAGCATACTTTTCTCTTTTTTCAACCACAAAGCACTGATTCCATAGTAATAGAAACTGGCCCTTCAACTCGAGCAAGTGATGATGTTCCTCGTGTTACAACTCAACTTAAGCCCGGTGATATTGAGCCAGATCCTGGTAAGAGAATACCTATTGATAATTTGGATCCCGACATTAGATATCTTGCTAGAAGGGAGTACATTACCAAGGGCCCTTGCCAAAACCAACTGATCATACATATGAATGGAAATGGGTAGGAAAAGGGTTTAGAAGCTTTCATGATTCTTGGTACAAAAATCATCGTGGCTGGTTGGAATATAGCATTGATAAAAATGCAACCTTTTGCTTTTATTGCTTTCTGTTTAAGGAACCAAGAGTTGAGAACTATGGTGTTCAAGCATTCACTAGGAATGGGTTTAAGAATTGGAAGGATGGACCTAAAATTCTTTATGAACATGTTCGTAAACATGATAGTGCTTATAATAAGGCTAGACAACACTGTGAGGCTTTGAAAAATCAGAGGCAAAATCTGCCACATGTGTTTGATCGAGGTACTCAGAAGGACGAAGAAGAATACAAAGCTCGTCTCTTGATTATATTGGGTGTTATCAAATTTTTGCTGCTCCAAGGTCTTGCTTTTCATGGACATGATGACTCTACTAGAACGAGAACTGACTGGGGATGCAGGAGCGAACCATAAGCTAACTTCACCTGAGATACGATTGGACTTGTGTAGAAGAGACCACCAAAACCATTGTTGATGAAATTGGAGATAGTAAATTTTCCTTACTTGTTGATGAGTCCAGAGATGCATCTATCAAGGAGCAAATGGCTATGTGTTTGAGGTCAGTGCCGTCGTATGTATTGTATATGTGTCTTGTTGTGCACATATTTTCTCAAAGTTGTTATAAATTAATCATGCAATTGTGTCTTATGTAGGCATCTCAGCAGCCGAGGGGAGGTGATTGAGAGGTTTATTGCAATCAAGCATGTTCCTGACACGCAAGCAAGTTCACTCAAGGTAGTTTTGGATGGTATATGTGCTACTCAGGGCTTGTCTATGTCTAATTTGAGAGGGCAAGGTTATGATGGGGCATCAAATATGAGGGGGGAATTTCATGGGTTGCACAGATTGACCTTGAAGGAAAATCCGTATGCTCATTATATACACTTCTTTGCCCATCAATTGCAATTAGTTTTTGTTGATGTTGCAAAGTGTTGTTCATCAGTAAGAGGTTTTTTTGTATACACTAGCATGGTTGCCAAAATTGTTAATGCTTCATGTAAAAGACATGATCAGTTAGCCCAAGAGCAACATGATGAATTTGTACGCCAAGTGGAGGCCGGGGAACTTCCTTGGGGGAAAGAAAAAAAACAATTTACTAACCTTGCAAGACCCGGTGATACACGGTGGGGTCACATCATAGGACCTTGTGTCGACTTATTTCTATGTGGAAACCAGTTCTGACGGTATTTGAAAATTTGTACAGTGATGCTGATAATGTTGCACAAAGAACCTCAGCTGGTGGGTTGATAAACCACATGGAAACATTTGAATTTGTTCTCACGTTGCATCTTATGATTAGATTATTGGGCAAGGCTAATGATCTATCACAGTGCTTGCAACAGAAAAAACAGCATATTGTTCATGCCATGGGATTTATAAAAACCACAATGGACAAAATGCAAGAGATAAGGCAGAATGGTTGGGATGAGCTCTTCCAAGAGGTAACTGAGTTTTGTCTCAAATACAATATTGTAGTGCCAAATATGGAAGATACAAGAACTGCTAATGGTTGTTCAAAAACTTGGGGTGGCTAATTGGTAACTTACCACCATCATTTCAGAAATGAAATATTCAGCGTGGTGCATGATCAAATTATTGTGTAATTAAACAACCGCTTTACTGAAAGATCTACTCAATTGTTAAGATGAATTGCTGGTCTTGATACAAAGAATTCTTTTGCCAATTATGATGAAGACAAGCTTGTTGACCTTACTAGTATGTATGCTGTTGACTTCTCTGCATATGAAGTTAGTTTTGTCCTTAGAAATTAATTGGAATCATTCATTCATGAAGCAAGAGTTGATCCATATTTGATGAATTGTAATGACCTTGGTCATCTTGCCATGAAGATGGTTTTGAGTAATATGCACACAACTTTTCCATTGGTTTACGGCCTTGTTGAGTTAGCATTAATTTTACCTGTTGCAACCACAATGGTGGAAAGGGCCTTCTCAGCAATGAGCATTATCAAGATCGACATGAGGAACAGGATGGGTGATGATTGGTTGAATCACAGAATGGTATGTTACATTGAGCGAGATGTATTTGTTAGTATTGAAGAGTCAAAGATCATTGAGCGATTTCAGGGTTATCGCACACGCAAAGGCATTTTACCTCATCCTAGAGGTAATGTTTCATATTTTGCATCCATTAGCAACTTTTTTACTTGCTTTCTATGCACTGACTTGCATACCAACAAATTTTATACTTGAAGGTGAATCATCTGTTATTATTGAAGATGTAATCGTGGGAAGCTAAAATCAAACAACCCTTTGATTGGGTACCCTCTTTTCTATTATTTATCCTTTATATTGTTTTTTGTTATGTGTTACATTATCAGATGAAGCACTATTAGATATTATCTTCAGATTCTTATCATTTACAAATGAGCGCTACTATTGGTATGCCTTAAAACCGTGGTAGTTTTTCAGAAAAAGTTTGGCCCTTCATTTTTGGCCCGGGGCATCGGCCAATCCTGGCTACGCCATTGGGTTCAACATGACCGGCTACTAAAACCCCGCCGGCCAGCCTATAGCAGCTCCTCGCCTCTGTCCCCGGGGTGAGTTGGTCAATGTTGTGCAACTCCTCCCCTCTGGCCCTGATTGCAGCATGTGCGGACGCCTTGCGACACAGCCGTCATCTGCAGCACCGGCGCCGCTACCACGGATCCCAGCAGGGCCTTGTGTCGCCAACCACACCATGAGAACCATTGCCCCCCGTTTCGCAGCATCATGTCAGCGTTGCCGTCCAGCAGCCGTCGCAACGCAAAGGTGCCAGTCGCAGTAGCAACAGCTCCGCCGGTCAGAGTGGGAGAGGGCATGGGGTGGTCGCCGCTCACAGCACATGGTGGCTGCTGTCCGCTTGCAGCAACCAAGGGACCTTGCATCGCCATTGTTCCATGGCCACTGCTTGCAGCACCATGTGGGATTTGCAGCGCCGCCGCCTCCTCCTGGCAGCAGTTATGTCCTCTGCCTGCATCTTCAAGGCATCGACCGCCAGAGAGAGCGCAAGAGAGCTTCCATGGTTGTATTGGATTTGGGCGAACAACAAAGAGTGGTGGGAAAGCAACGCCATAGACGGCTAGAGGATAAGGATGGGCTGGGTCGTCTCGGGTCGTGTTGACTAAGCTATATGGGGGCACGGACGCGTGGCTCGCTATGGATGCGGCTGATGTTTCAAAATAATCATCAGGCTAAACTAAAGTATTTTCTTTCCTCACAATTGGTAGAAAAACGAGTTAATGTCAGACGATTTTCCACAAAGCACACCAAGGCCGAAGCCGGCCGCACCACGGCGCTGAGCAGAACGAAACATGGGGGCGCCGGTGTTGAATCGAATGGCAACGACCCAGAGCCCGAGACGACGCGCCAGCGGTATCTCAGTTTTTTTTTTGAGGCAGGATGTTTACAGGTATGGTAACTGGATCATACAGTAGATCGAGCCATATGTGACGACCCACACCTAACGACTTATCGTGCTTTGAAGGCTTGTGCCTCAAAGTTACAACTCCTACTTTCGTACAAGAAAAAAACAGCTTTTAAAAGAAGATTTCCTTGCTTGAATATCATGTATAATTGCCCCATAAGGTGCACTCGAGCCTGACTGAATATCGTTGATTGAACACTGGCAGTCCATAGCCAACTGAACACTTCCCATGTTCAAATCTGCAGCTAAGGAAAGGCCCTCCCTTCATGCCAACGCCTCCATGCATGTTGGGTCTGAAACATTGTGCACCACAATAGCTGAGGCTCCCAAGTATTATTCCTGTTCATCTCGACAGAAAAGCAGTCGCCACGCCAACAGTCCCATCCCGGGAGAAGGCACCGTCGACATTAATTTTGGTTTGTACCGTACCTAGCTCAGCGAGATAAGAATCAACAAAACGACGAATTTGCTCGGGACGTTGGAAGATATTGTCATGTATAGCCTTACGCCGTGCTAAGATGGCCCAAAGGGTGACAATCATCCTTGTAAAATCCTCCTGTGACACTGTATCATGCTTGAAGAACATCCATTGTTTTGCATTCGGCTCGGTGCATGAAATCATATGTTCTGTTAGGCTAGGATCTGAAAAGTCACAATGAGGGGCTCAATTATTCGACAGCGAACAAGAAGGCAAAGAAGCTCACTCAGAAACGAAAGCATCGATGCCGAGAAACCATCTTTTATATCTGTATTTACTTTGTGCACGCACTTGATCGTTATCGGTAAAAAGAAGTGTAATATAGACGGTCGCCTGAGTCATATACATCGTATTGGATCCCCTTCTTCCCGGCTCGGTCGCCTTTCGGAAAAGAAAAGAAAATGGAAAGGAGTAGAAAAATGAGAAAGGAAAGAAGAAATTTAAAGGATTAGAAAAGAAAATGAAAATAAAAAGAAAAAGGAGAAAGGAAATAAGGAAAAGAAAATGAAAAGAAAAGGCAGAAGGAGAAATGAAAAGAAAAATCACAGGAATAGCAGTAGCGCTGGTTTGGACCCGTGCTATAGCTAACTTAGCTGTAGCGTGGGTTGTCGCCCCCGTGGAACAAGGAATGGATGATGAGATAGAGGAGGAGGAGGACCCTCTGCGGTTCCTCAATACCGGTGCCTATGACGACAGACAGATGATGAGTCAGCAATACTCGGGCTATGAGCATGTGGATGAGGAGTTGGATGATGTGCCGGAGCAGGAACGTCCTAGGGGTGGTCGCAAGAAGTCTCTCATCATGCAATCCTCACAGGAGACGCCTCCAGATGCCGTGTCAACCCATGGTCAAGTAGTTGAGAGTCGTGCAATGCATAGCACGAACACACTGGTCGGGGGTCAGGTAGGGCCTGGAAGGCTCACTAGCTCAACCCAAGAAGAAGCGGAGGAAGAGACCGCCGAAGAAAAGCTTAGCTGCCGCCAAAGCTTCTAGCAGCCAGTCGGCTCCACCGGCTGATTTTGCGGATCGGTGTACCGGTCAAAGGTGCGGCGAGGTTCCATGTCGTGGGCGAGCTGATCCTACCGCCAAAACCCCTAGAGGGCATATCAGGGGATCTTAGGACACTGCACGACCATGTGTTGTCGACAGAGACAAGCCTTCTCGCCTAGAAGGCTCCAGGATACTTGATTTATGCGGTTCGTGTGCCTGCCCAAGTTCCGCCTCGAGATGGTGGCGCTTCGTCTCGAAAATCCTCTCTTGATTTTTTTCTAGGGCAAATGGGATGACATACCAAAAGATGGGCACCGGGGGCTGGCCAGGGGCCCCACCACCCACCAGGGCACACCTGGGGGGGAGGGGGTAGGCGTGCCCTGGTGCCTTGTGGGCACCGGGGTGGCTCCCTCTAGTACTTCTTTGCTCCAGTTTATTCCAAAATAAATCTTCGTAAAATTTTAGCTCATTTGGAGATATGTAAAATAGGTATCTCTGACATACCTTTTTCAGGTCCAGAATTCCGGCTGTCGTCATTCTCCCTCTTTGTGTAAACTTTGCATATTATGAGAGTAATGCATTAGAATTACTCCACAAAGTGTTATATTGATTGAAAACACTATAAATAACAGTAGGAAACACATGATGCTAAATGGACTTATCAGATATAAGCAAAAGTTAGCATTCCATTGGAGAGACATGGTCATCAAGGCACCATCTTTCTGCTACACCCGGACGACGCCACAATCCATCGTTGCTCCCAGGGGAGAATCTACTAGGGGGCTTTAACAGGCTTGAGCCCCCCTCCAACACTGTAAAATTAGCTTTCACTACTACTTTCAAGGCCCACGCGTGCCAGTTGTCAGCCCGGCCATACACATGTTTGCATGATCCAGGCAGCCCAGCCGCCCCTCCATTTTTGTGTAGTCGCCACTGGTTGCTCCTATAATGATAAATGGGATGCAAGACCGAGGCGTAAATAATAAACAACAATTGCGGCAACTAAAATACGGTTACGCCTCTCAAACTATCGAATCTGCTCTAATGTTCTAAATTACGTATTCGAGTTGTCAGATAAGGCACTACTTCTGAACGGGTATTTTAGTTATACAAACCCAAGGTGTTGCTTATTTAATTTATTGATTCAATACATATTCCTAAACTAGGGTTCATAAGCTACCCTAGCAAAATAATTATTCTTGAGCTCAAAAATTACAGTGGACACATAATAATACTATCATACTGATGTGAAATTTTTAGAGTTAACACTATCACTGATTAATCACAAAAATTCCTAAAGATCGTATTTAACTGAAAATGTAAAATTGTGAAACTGATTATTCGGAAATGTGTAACCGTTTACTTTTAAATGAGTGAAATATGTTATCTCAAAAATATGCAGCTGAAATTGATGTGATTTTTGTGAAACAATCCAGCGAAAAGTGAAATGTAGCTTCTGAATTGTGAACTAGCAACCAAAGAAAGTTAAATTATAATGTATCATTGTGAAACTGATTGTTCAAAATTGTGAAACAATTTTTTATAAAAGAGTGAAATAGTTTATTTGATAAATGTACAATTGAAGTATATTTTTTATGAAACAAGGCTGTCAAAAATGAAATGTAGGCTCTGAATTGTGAAATAGTAACCATGGAATGTGAAATTCTAATGTATCATTGTGAAATTGATTATTTGAAATATGAAAGAATTTATTTCAAAAGAGTGAAATAGGTTATTTGAGAAATGTACAATTGAAATAGGTGTTATTTTTGTGAAACAAGCCAGCGGAAAGTGAAATGTTGGTTCTTAATTGTGAAACAGTAAGCACATATACAGTGAATTATAATGTATCATTATGGATATTTGAAACTTTGAAACAATTTATTTGAACACAACGAAAAAGTTTTTGAGTTATGTGCAATTGAAATATTTGTTTTTTGTGAAACAAGCCAGTGAAAAGTGAAAAGTAGGTTTTGAATTGTGAAATGTGCAATTGATATATTATTTTGGCGAAAGAAGACAGTGAAAAGTGAAATTTTACTTATGAATTGTGAAATAGTAAGCACAGAAGCTGAAATACATTGTTCACATTTTCAAATAACCAGTTTCACAATCGTATATTATAATTTCATTTTCTGTACTTATTATTTCACAATTCTGAAATATGTTATTAACTTGTTTCAGTTTTTTCAAGTGAAATATGTTAGTTTCACATATGAAATGTGAAATGTTGAAATTTAAATGTGTTTGAAATGTATCCAAGATCGGTCTAGTTTTAAAAGTCTTGTCGTCAAGAGTTCAAATATATAAATTATTTCAAATACGAAATTATGGTTTAAAAGATAAGAATGTTTTTAATTTACTAAGATGAAATAAAGTCTATGGATTTGTTTGCAAGGGAGAGAGAAAAGAGTGATGTACGCATGTCTCTGTCTGACAAAAAAGTAGTACTCCGGACCCATTAGACTGGCAAAAGTAGTACTATGTTGGTAGACCAGCTACTGAAATACTAATATTTCATAAATATTAAAAGTAATATTCTCTGTGCGTATTCTGCTTGTGTATTGGCTGTGTGCGGGCACAGGAACGCACTGCAGATTCGGATTCCAACGTGCGTAGAAAAAATATCTTTCTCTCCCTTTGATCACCATCTTTGATTAAAGGAGACTAGGAGACAAACATACAAAGAGCTTACAGTGCCCGTGTGTGCTGAGTGTGTCAACAGCGCGGTGGTTGGTATGATGCACGGCTGAGGGAACGTTATCTTCACAACTGGGACCATTCACCTGGTATTGTGCGTCCATTAGGCGGTTGATTACGAGAGGTTATATTACTACAGAAATTGTACTGCTACAGGCAGTTTCTAATAAGAATGGCATTTTGTACGGGTTGTTGTGTAATATCGATCCAAGGTTAACATACATCTAAGGAGCTTTGTGCTTGTAATAAAGAATAGCTATATGCAATAGTCGGTGTAGAAGGTGTGATATAATATATTTCCTTTTCTAAAAAAGAAAGAGCTTTAACGTGGTAGCTGTTAACAAAAATATAACATTACCGATAAATCATTGGTCGCAACAAATTCAAATAGATTATAGGTCGGCATATCTGATAGTATAACTCAGAAATAGTCTTGGACATCGGTCTGTACTTAATTACCAAAGTGAGTCAACTAAACTCTGGTTATTATTTTATGCATGAAATAAATTTAAGATGCGATGAGCTTATTTAAAATGCGTGTTGCTATCTAGTTCGTAACACCAGGGGTGTTACAATGAATATTCCTCAATGGACACAAACGGGAGGACCAAACCTGTCAACTCCGATCAACAATATACTACGTACACATCTTCCTATCCGGTCTTAACTTCATAGCTAACATGTTTCATCAATATAGTATCAAGTAAAGTAATAGCTGAGTTACTCTATCATTCGCCGGTGACAACCAAATCACCAATTTTCTTTTTCTTGAACACGCACACTCGTGCGTATTCGATTTACAAAAAAGGGAGTGGGGTGAAGAGCCCCTCCACGATATTGTTACATGATTTTACATGCACATCATCACCACCTGAACACCCTACCCTCTACTGCTAAGCTAACTTGCCGCACTAGCCCACCGTTCCACGTGGTTGAAGAAGCCGGTAAGGTATCCTTTAAGTAATTCCGCTTGTTTCCAATTGCGCCCCTCCTCCGTGATCCTATGGAGTACATAGTTCGTCGATGGCATAGCTCCCTCGAGCACAATTGCGTTGTGATGCTTCCATATCTCCCACATGACTAGAATACGTAGAGCATTGAGCATTCTCTTGTGTATCCCATTGGTGCTTTTGCTAACGCATCATCCCGAGACAGTGTCGTTCGTTGTCGGCACCCAGTCTGGCTTGCCCAGGGCCTGGAATATCGCTGCCCAAATCTGTCTCGCAAAAACGCAGCGTATAAGTAGGTGGTCTATGTTTTCCTCCTCCTGGTTACACAATGGACGTTGGTACTGATGATCAAGTCCTCTCCGCGCAACACGGTCGGAGGTCACCACCTATTTTGCAGGGCTAGACATGCGAAAAAACGGCAATGTAGCGGGATCTAGCTTTCCAAGTGAACTCGGCCGTTGGGTCTACATCACGACCCCAATACTTGGCTGCATAGGCTGATCTCGAGGTGAAGGTGCCACTTGTCTCCCAGGACCACAATACCTCATCTTGTCGTGTCTGATCAAGTTCTATTCCAGTAGTCCAAGTCCACAATGTAAGATATTCATGCAGAGTAGCTGTGTTGACTTCTGGGTCCACATCCCGCGCCTAAGCATTCTCATGTAGCGCCCGGGCGAAATCACCCATTTTCTATTTCTCATGATTTTGCTGAGGGTTTGAACGTGCAGTAGATGGCAGTGACAAGCTAAGTAACTCTATCATTCACCCCTGACAAGAAAATCATTCGCCGGTAGATGGCGGCTTGGGCGGTTGTGGTGTTGCATGTCGGCGTGGCATGGGATCTCCTGTCGGATGATGAGGTGGAATCTCGGGTAGTGTAATAGTTGTTACCTCTTGTCCCAATTGAATGATAGTGTTGATGTTGGGATCTCCTTGGGATATGCATCTTTCTGTTGAGATGAACGTTGTGTGGTTGCGGCGCCTTCTTGATGATTTATGTGGCGGCCGATGAAGGGGATTCCTTCATCGTGGTGTTGACGGAGGATTTGTTAGCTGCGATCATTGCTTGCTATATCTCGGTAGCAAGACTATCATCGTTGTTGACTGCGTCCGCATCCAATCTGGCTTGGACCATGGTGATGTCGGTGCTATAGGGGTGGGCTTGCTGATGCCCGCGGTGTCGGTGATGATGTTGTCGCAGACGCATGCTAGCTTCTGCTCGAGGGTGAGCCGTTCCATGCGAGGATCGGCGATTTCCTGGTTGACGTTCTCCCTTTTGATGGTGGAGAGATCTGGATATATTGCGTTCTGATGGTAAGGGAAAAAATTCATGAATTTATTTTCCTAACTGGCGAGGGTGGCGTGGAGGTCCTCTATGTGGTTGATCGTAATGTGGCTCCGAGTACCAGATGTAATAGATTTTGAGGGGCAGGGGCGGCGGCGCGAGGAGAGAGAGAGGAGGCGGCGCGCGAGAGAGCTTGAGAATGAGGGGTAAGAGTCTTTCGACTTCTTCTTTTTTCCTTAAAGATTGAACAATTACATGGCTCATTATATTGATAGTCCTAGGAGACTTAGCGCCTAAGCAACCACGTATATCCTTATAGGATTTGTATTCTCCTTCCTAACAAAGCAAACTCAATCTCTTAACTCTTTCGTAATCTAATAAGACTCGATAAGACAGCTTGACGTTGGCGGCAGCGGCACTGACGGCGCCCTGCCGGCCCTCCTGGGCCCTTGCTTGATCGTGCGTATGACAAAGGGCTTTGCCAAATTTATTAATAAAAGAGAGAGAAAAGCTATCTCATGATCAAGAGGTGTCATGTACATATTCTAAAATCATGTGAGGTTGTCACGTACTCACTTGAGGCTATATATCCACACTATGAGTTGTGTGCTAAAATGTAATGCTATTAAAAATAATTCATATTATATATATATATATATATATATATATATATATATATATATATATGAGCTATTTGAGTGCGCCAGACACGTCAATGCGCTACTATATCTCTTGTGGTACACAGCGTGCATAGATGTAGCCATGTGGAAGAAGAGGAAGATGAAGCTGCCTGGAGTTGTAGAGAGAAGCCCCGACCTTAGTGCAGGAGACGCACAGTGAGACACTAGGCGTGTCCGCATATTTTGGGCTAGTTCTATTATGGTTGGACACACACGATGCTGAATGTTGGAGCAGAAACCATGAGATGAAACTGGCGGGTATTGGCAACAGGGCGGTCGTGGTGCGCGGAAACTGTGCACGAGTGTAGGAGGCTGTGGACTAGCACGAGACCATGGGTCAGTCGCCATCAATAGCAGTGATACAGTGATAGAGGTGCACACGGCGTAGCACCGCTAGGGCGACCATACCTAATAAACAGCAACAAGGACGCTTGGGAAGACGCGGATTGGCTGATGCTATATGGATATGGAAATACATGAACGTGATTACTCATTCTACTTTACCATCAATACGATCGGTTTTATTCCAAAGAAAACAATCTCTGAAAACAGCATTGAACATTGGAAAGGAAAGAGAAAAAGAAAGATGTTACACGACCGATTTGATTACGAAAGATCACAATACAATAGGCACAGACAAAGGGGACACACCCTTGTTAGCTAGGCATCTTATTGCTGGAACAGCGGAAACGGGAAGAAATCAAACACTCTGATGATTAAAAGGAACATGTAGGTAACTGCAGGCTGCCGCAGGGTCGAATATTGAATGATTTAGATGGTATAAACACCAATCGAAGTGACGAAAATGTTATCAGTGTTTGCGAAGAAGCCCACCACCGTCTCGTCCTCCGGCACGGTATAACTGAAATTTGGAGTGCCGTTGTCAGCTCCAAAAGGACCATACGTTTTGTGGGTGGTGACGATCTCAAATTTTGACAGCCAGCCCTCGCCTCCTCTCTGAGCCCCATTGATCTTTTTCACAAACTCTGATGGGCCAAACTTTATCTGTAAAACAACACATAATAAGTTAAGAGGAAAAAAGATATATCATCAAGTATTTATTAATTAGGTGATAGAACAAAAGATATACATAGGTACAAACTCCATACCTCCCAAAAAAGATATAAGTCTAAAATAATGTTAGGTCAAACTATCTTAATTTCCATAAAAAGATATTACATTATATCACTAAATAAGAAACTATACGTACTCCCTCTCTCTTCTTTTCTTTCAGAGGTCGCAGTGCTTTAAGTCAAACGTTAATAACCATCTAATCATTTTCAAAACATCCTTGTAGTTTCACAACATATATATGAATTATATACTATAAAAGTATTTTTCATAGTAAATCTAAAAAACAAATCTTATATATGTTATGAATCTATATAGTCAAAGATACAAATGTTTGACTTATAACAAAACTAATACGACATGTAAAAAACGTAGTGAGTATGATTTTACAAGTAATATATATTTTCATTATACTATATATATATACCTATATTTGGAGTCATACCGTTTGATAATATTTTCCATAAATTGATGTCAAGTTTAGGTTAGTTTAGCTCTAACCAAACATAGATTTGCACCGTCCTTTCATGATGAAGCCAGGCATAAACTATAACATGATTTGCAAAACAACCGCGCCCCACATGCATAGCAAAATATGAAATCTACTCACTTCGGTCTTGCGCAAAGGATCAGGATGTACTCGACCCCAAGTATCAGTGGTGCGGATTTTCCCGTCTTCGTCAACGTAGGAAAATTGAAACCCTTCAACTGCACCTACATGGTAGATTGTCACATTTTCAAGACGTTGGGATTTGCCTTCCATTTCCCGAGGCAGGGTGCCTCTATTTCCACCAACTGTTCCTCTCTTTGTAGGTGAAGGGACGACCTGAATATGAAGGATCAGGCATCATGATTCACGATTGGTGGTTTAGCCCAACAAAATGAGGGAGTGAAGGAATAAAGGAGAGAGCCAAACAGAGTCATAGGGCAAAAACGAAGAGTCCTCAACCTCTCCTCCCTCAACCCCTTTTACAGGGGGAGTTGGGAGACCAGGTCTCTTTATGTCTCACGGTAGGGTTTGTATTTACAGAAAATACCATGGTTTGTATTTACAAAAAATACTACTAGGAGCAACAAATGGACCCTTGGTGGGGTTTGTATTTACACGCTAAAAATGGCCGTCCAAATATGATTTTAGAAGACCTACTACTAGGCTATGTAATTGAGACTGACATGATAGTAGGGGTCCCCAGTGTATAACATATTCCAACAATGAGCTCGATTCGAAATAACAGAAAAGAAATGATAAGTATTTTACTGCATATGTAATGCAAAGTGATCAGATAACGAGAAGAAATTCAACAATGAGCTAGAATATATGATGCAAAGAGGGCGACCTGAAATTAATTACAGGTTTACCTCCTTCATGCGGCAGAAGAATTCAATAGTAAGCGCATGTGTTAATGTACTGTCTGTTACACTATATACTCTTCTCTGGATGATACCGCGAGCCATCGCGAATTCACCGGTCCCACCTACAATGGCCCACTCATTATCTGCCTCATCCTCATCATTAGCTCCCATAACCTGAAGAGTGGACGCTTCGAACCTGCATGCACAATATATATAATCGTTTTTGCTCCTAGATAATAATTAGGTCATTCTCAGCAGTGGTTTCATGCCCGGTAGACTCTCATGTATTATTGGCCTTACATGTAAAACAAAAACCGTGGAACAAAACAATAATAGTTACTCTACGTACCTTTCGACCACAAACACCAGGGTGAACCAATTGCTCCATTTGCCGGCAAATGTGTGCATGCCGTGCGTTTTGGCAACCAGTTTCGCCTTAGGGCCAGGGCCGTCATAGATCCCCCAGTTGTTCACAGCAGTTTTACCTAGCCCAGTTACGGCATTGGGCTTTATCACATCTGACTGATTCGCTTCCCAGCCCGTCATGATCTGGCGCAGATATAGCCTGTCGACGTTCACCTTGGCGTTCTCTGCGATTCCACCGAAGCCACGAGTGACCTTGAAATTGGCGGAGACGGCGCCTATAGGGAGGCTTTTGCTCACAATGGGAACATCGGAGAGGACACCGATGGTCTCCATGGTGGGGTCGTCGGAGACGTCGCCGCAGGTCTCCATGGTGATGGTGGGTTCATCGGTGGGTGTGGCCATTGCTTGCTAGCTAGTGGTGGCGGTGCGGTACTTGACTCAACTTGTGTAAGTTGTCTTTCTATGGAAGCTGATAAAACCAGGTGCGTACGTAGTCCTATTTATAGCCCCGGGTGGAACTGCAAGCTAGCTCAAACACGAGGGAGGCGTGCTGCGGGCTGGGCACCTTGTAGGCGACGGAGGGGTGCGTCAGCAAGGAGATGGCGTGCGACACGCCGGAGCGCCATGTGTGGTGGGACGTCTACAGCCCCAGGGAGGCTGCCGACGCCCTCGTCGCAAACTGGTCCAGGACGTCGTTGTCGGACTCCGGCGCCGGCGCAGGCACGCCACGAGCATCTGTGGCTGCGTATGGCAGACCAGAGAGCCGGCGTATGGACGTGTGAGTGATGCACAGTCGGTCATAGTTACCCCCTTTTTGGATATGCTGCAACAGTCTATTCGTGTACAAGTTGCTCTTTAAAAACCAGCTGACTTAGACACTTCACTTCAACGCTTTTGCATGAGGCCAGAGAGGTTATGATAAAATATGTTGCCCAGACCCTCCCAAGCAATGTAATATGAGAGTTTTCAAACTACACTTCTTAGGACATCTTTCAAACCGCCCACAAACGATTACGATAAAATATGAGAGTTCTCAAACTACCCTTCTTAGGGTATCTTACTGATTCCTACGCAGTGCACCAGGTAGCTCTCTTGTGCACTGGGACGTTCATGCGCTGCCTCGGCACAAAGGTCTCTTCTGTACTAATTCCTACGCAGACGACACTGATTAAAGCACTGCGTGATTCCCGCTTCAGTCTATTACAGCAGACATGGCAGCACTAGGCATGCTGATTTTTACATGTGATTTCTGGAATCCAAGGCTGCGGTAGGTGAGTTCTAACTCGTTCTGCCGACAATACAGTGTTCCTCTTCTTTTTATACGCACAATGGCGGCTCTGTGCACAGACGCTCTTTCTCAAATCTCTTTGGTTGCCTTCTCTACCTCTCTGCTCTCTCTAAGTCTACTAGAACACACAGAAAGAAAAACTCGGTAGGTCAAGAGACTGTACCATGCAAATAGTCAATTTATAGTAACATACATGCGGTCATTAATTTTAGAGTGCGTGTATGATAGTTATCAATTGGACAGGGATACTGCAACGTTTTGAAATACGAATTCATATAAAGAACTCACATGAAAGATTCAATAATACACATGCATTTGGTGTGCTTAGCTCTGCTGGAGGTTGGTCACTGGTGCTCTAAGTAAAAGGTGCTCGTGCAACACGGCAGGAGAGGACAAGCGCGACAGCTCGCGTGCTCGGTGTAGCGTGCGCGTGCATGCCTGTGCCTCTGTGCGTGTCTGGCTGCTTGTGTATTGGCTGTGTGCGAGCACAAGAACGCACTGCTCAGCATATGCTCTTGAAGATTCGGACTCCAACGTGCGTAGAAGAAATATCTTTCTCTCCCTTTGATCTCCATCTTTGATTAAAGGAGACTAGGAGACAAACATACTCAGAGCTTACAGTGCCCGTGTGTGCTGAGTGTGTCAACAGCGAGGTGGCTGAGGGAACTTTATCTTCACAACTGGGACCATTCACCTGGTATTGTGCGTCTATCAAGCGGTTGATTACGAGAGGTTATATTACTACGGAAATTGTACTGCTACAGGTAGTTCCTAATAAGAATGGCATTTAGTACGGCTTGTTGTGTAACATCGATCCAAGGTTAAGATACATCTAAGGAGCTTTGTGCTTGTAATAAAGAATAGCTATATGCATTAGTCGATGTAGAAGATGTGATATTAATATATTTCCTTTTCTAAAAAAGATGCTTTAACGTGCTAGCTGTTAACAAAAATATAACATTACCGATACGGCGCTGCTAAAAATCAGTCGACTGAGACTTCACGAAGTCTCAGTCGACTGGTTAGCCGTCCGATCTGTTTCTTGCTTGTAGATTCGCGTTGGTCGCTTTTGTGTCCTTTTTCGGCCTGTCTAAGACGCGGACCGGCCCGTTTCCTTTTTTACGTCGAAGCTTGGCCGCGGGCGAGCGTTTGTGGTTTTGTGGGCTGGGCAGTTTGTCTCGGGATGGACTTCTTCCGTTGTTTTTTTTTCTTCTCAGGCCACGGGAAGGGGAGCGGGCACCGGGGTAATTATGAGGAGGGGAGTGAGCACAGTCATTTCATCTCTATCCTTTCCACTCTCTCCATTTTCTCCCTCTCCCAAATCTGTACAAGTGCTTTTTATACGCACAATGGCGGCTCCGTGCACAGACGCTCTTTCTCAAATCTCTTTGGTTGCCTTCTCTACCTCTCTGCTCTCTCTAAGTCTACTAGAACACACAGAAAGAAAAACTCGGTAGGTCAAGAGCCTGTACCATGCAAATAGTCAATTTATAGTAACATACATGCGGTCATTAATTTTAGAGTGCGTGTATGATAGTTATCAATTGGACAGGGATACTGCAACGTTTCGGAATACGAATTCATATAAAAAATTCACATGAAAGATTCAATAATACACATGCATTTGGCGTGCTTAGCTCTGCTGGAGGTTGGTCACTGGTGCTCTAAGTAAAAGGTGCTCGTGCAACACGGCAGGAGAGGACAAGCGCGACAGCTCGCGTGCTCGGTGCAGCGTGCGCGTGCATGCCTGTGCCTCTGTGCGTGTCTGGCTGCTTGTGTATTGGCTGTGTGCGAGCACAGGAACACACTGCTCAGCATATGCTCTTGAAGATTCGGACTCCAACGTGCGTAGAAGAAATATCTTTCTCTCCCTTTGATCTCCATCTTTGATTAAAGGAGACTAGGAGACAAACATACTCAGAGCTTACAGTGCCCGTGTGTGCTGAGTGTGTCAACAGCGAGGTGGCTGAGGGAACTTTATCTTCACAACTGGGACCATTCACCTGGTATTGTGCGTCTATCAAGCGGTTGATTATGAGAGGTTATATTACTACGGAAATTGTACTGCTACAGGTAGTTCCTAATAAGAATGGCATTTACTAGGGCTTGTTGTGTAACATCGATCCAAGGTTAAGATACATCTAAGGAGCTTTGTGCTTGTAATAAAGAATAGCTATATGCATTAGTCGATGTAGAAGATGTGATATTAATATATTTCCTTTTCTAAAAAAGATGCTTTAACATGCTAGCTGTTAACAAAAATATAACATTACCGATACGGTGCTGCTAAAAATCAGTCGACTGAGACTCCACGAAGTCTCAGTCAACTGGTTAGCCGTCCGATCTGTTTCTTGCTTGTAGATTCGCGTTGGTCGCTTTTGTGTCCTTTTTCGGCCTGTCTAAGACGCGGACCGGCCCGTTTCCTTTTTTACGTCGAAGCTTGGCCGCGGGCGAGCGTTTGTGGTTTTGTGGGCTGAGCAGTTTGTCTCGGGATGGGCTTCTTCCGTTGTTTTTTTTTCTTCTCGGGCCGCTGGAAGGGAAGGGGAGCGGGCACCGAGGTAATTATGAGGGGAGCGAGCACAGTCATTTCATCTCTATCCTTTCCACTCTCTCCATTTTCTCCCTCTCCCAAATCTGTACAAGTGCTTGGTGTTCCCGGAGGGGTTCTTTGACCTTCAGATCCGACCGCTCCTGCACTACCAGACAGAGAGAAGGATGGCCGGTGCATCTGGTCATGTGAGTCCCAGAAGCTTTGCTTGTGTTTTTTTTTCTTTTTGTTTGCACGCACCCCCAATAGATCTGAGTGGGGCTGTAGGTTTTTTTGTATCAGGTAATACGGCATAGTAGTTTCAAGTTGAGAATCGCCCCCAGTGTGTAGCACTTGTATTTTTATTAGATTTTTTTTTCATTTTTCTTTTGTGTTCATGTGTATCAAGATGCATGCTGAATTTTAGTGGTATATGTAGGGTTTGCATGTATGCATATAATGTAGATCCCTTTTTCTTTTTTCATGGATACTTGTTTGATTAAAGTAATCTACATGATTTTTTATTTTTGTTTATAGCGTTTCTATCATTAAGATTTTTGTATTTTTGTTTTTGTATGTCAATAGAATGCAAAATCATTCCCAGTGAAAGTAGAGGATGATGTATCTTTTTTCACCGGAGGAAGTTGACCAGTAGTTTCAGACTCCAGTGATACGTTCATAAAGGATTTTCAGTGACTAGTAGTTTCAGTGGACAAGTAGTTTCAGACTTTCAGTGACTAGTAGTTTCAGTGGACTAGTAGTTTCAGTGGACTAGTAGTTTCAGACTTTCAGTGACTAGTAGTTTCAGTTGACTAGTAGTTTCAGACTTTCAGACTTTCATAGCTTTTTTGTACATTTTCATGATAGATGATTGCCATGTCCATAGTTAAGATTTAGAATTTCAGTGGTACATAACATAGTTTCAGACTTTCAGTGGTATGTTCGTTATGCTGAACATAGTTTCAAACTTGCACTGGTACGTTCATACGACTGAATATAGTTTCAGACTTGTTGGTATGTTCATCTTACTAACCATAGTTTCATTTTACCATTTTCTATGTTCATAGTGTCACTTCCAGTGGTAGTTAGTATAGGCATATTGCTAGTGCTGTTTTATATCTTCATAGCCTTTTGTATTTTTTTCATTGCATTTTTTGCTGATTTTTTGTTGCACTTGAGCCAAACATTGTATGTCTTTGTACACTTTTCACTTTTGTGCAGTGTTAGAGCACCTGATCCAAATATGCACGTTCAAAGTTAGCACCAAGTTTGCTTGATCAAATCCGCTAGGATCTATCATAGATAGTCAACTAACGATCAGTTGATTGATTCAAATCCGCTAGCAGCGTATGTGGTGTCGTCTTTCTTTTTTTTTATTTAGATTTTTCAAGGGCAACCTAGTTACTTATGTGGCACTGATTAGAACTAGCAGTAAAGCCAAGTAGCTATAACAGAGTGATTAGTACCTTTTTGTATTTTTTTTACTGGAGGTAGTACTAGTAGCACCACCAATTTCTATGTAGGTACTTTTAGTTCAGAGTTTAGACTCATGACCTCACAGGAGTACTTTCTGATCTGTCGAGTGGCAAAAAATGAAACATCTTAGCCTGGATTAGCATCATTCTGTGAATTAATTTTAGTCATAAAAACGTATTAAAAAGCAAGATTTTGTCATTTGGGTGGGCAGGGATTTAACTTCAGGAACCTGATGGGCCCTGTGTGAAGCTATTTGAAAACTTCTTTTTGTTTGTATTTCCTACTTCAGAAGAGTGTAATAGTAACCACATGTACATCAATACTTTTCCTTCTCTCTTTTCCCAAAACTGAACCACTAGTCTTTTACAGCAGAAGTAATTTTTTATATGTAATTTTTTTGGTTGTACCATCTGGTAAGCATAGTTTTTGGGCTTTTTCATAATCATAAAGCTGCATGAATACATGGTGAAATATATATATATATATATATATATATATATATATATATATATATTTCTGAGAACAAAGAAATGGCACTGTAAACTGTTATTTTTAGTGAGTTATACATTATAATTTATTTTATTTTTTGCTTCCTTTTTGGATGTGCACAGGAGGTTTGTGGAGTTTGTTTCAACCATTGCAACTATGAGAGCAAGGGAAGTGGTTTCAGCATGTTTGCATGGGAGGAGTCCAACAATGCAGGGGTAACTCACTCCTAACTTTTTGTACTAATGTCATCACAATACTGATAACTTTTGTCGTGACATCACTCCTAACTTTTTGTATTTTTTAGTTTTTTTTTGTGTGTTCAAATCAGGTTGTGCCTTGCAATGAAAGGGCCCATTTCAACAATGTGACAGGAGAGAGGGTGATGTTTGTGGCAAACCAACGGACATACACTGTAAAGTGTTACAAGGGTCGTACAAAGAGCGCTATGTATGGGAGAGGTTGGAGGAAGTTCTATGATGACAACAAGCTGGGGAAGGGTCAGATGGTGGTGTTCTTCCTGGATGAACCTTCGCCTAGGGCAGCTATTTGTGTGATCCAGGTGGGCAACGGCTCCGAAGATGAACAGCCTATGGAAGATGGTGATCCCATTGAAGATTCATATTCAGATGATGAGGATGGAGAAGCTTCAAGCGATGGTGGTGAAGGCATTGTTCACACTATGGTGCTTCTGCTTAATGAGACAGAGGGTTTTCAGCTACAAGGGCCGCTGCCTCTCAGTGATGATTTCATCGGGTTTCCTTTCTTTCACCGCATCACAAGGACAGACATTCGTTTGGGCATGATGGTATGTATCTCTTTTTTCCTTTTTTTTTCTCTTTTAGTTCTTTTGTATGGGTATGCTACAAGTATATATATCTGAACACGTAATGCAAATCTGATTCCTAGGAAAGAGAAGGGGCGGGGTAATATGATTTCTGAGCTGGAAATTGCATAATTAAAAATATAAGACTTTTTTGCAGGAGTTTTTAGTATCTGCAAGTATGTTTGAACATGTATTCATGCTCAGTTTTTTTCAGTATGCTTTTCAAGTAAAAAATCTAAATTGTTTTTTACCCTTTTCTTTGACATGATTCAAAGACCAAAGAAAGTTTCATGGTTTTGATAAAACACTCACATAATTGTCTTTTTTTGTGTGTGTTTTTTCCACGATGCATAGAAAATACCCAAGAAAGTTGCTACTGCCACGCCGTTTGAAGAACAGGGGGTTGGTCGGTATTTGTGTGGATGGTGGGAGATTCAAAAAAAAATCTCATACAAAACTGCTGATGATGGCCGCATTGTGTTTGGCAGCAACTGCATGTCTTCTAGTTTGGTCGCAACTATGGGGGTCTTTGTTTCGTCGGAGGGGCCGGCGTCGAGAGGCATGGGGCCCATTTGCATGTCCCACACTAGGCATGCAACTTCATGTCTTTTAGTTTGGTCGCAACTGCATGCCTTATAAATTGGTTGCAACCCGACTTCCATTTCTTGTTTGTATGGGGAGAGGCACCAGTTTGCATGTCCAACAATGGGCACGCAACTTCATGTCTTCTAGTTTGGTCGCAACTGGGGGGAGTCTTTGTTTTGTCGGAAGGGGCAGCGTCGAGAGGCATGGGGCCCAGTTGCATGTCCTACACCAGGCATGCCACTGCATGTCTTCTAGTTTGGCCGCAACTAGGGGGGACATTTGTTTTGTCGGAGGGTGTGGCGTCGAGAGAGATCGGGCAAGTTGCATGTCCCACACTAGGAACGTAGTTGCATGTCCTCTAACTTGGTCGCAACTCGGGGGGGGGGGGGGCTTTTTTTTGGTCGGATGGGCCGGCATCGAAAGACATGGGGCCCAGCTGCATGTCCCACAGGAGGCACGGCATTGCATGTCTTCTAACTTGGTAGCAACTGGCAACTACATGCCTTATAACCTGGTTGGAACTCGACTTCCATTTCTTGTTTGTACATGGAGAGGCGCGAATTGCATGTCCCACAATGGCCACGCAACTGCATGTCTTCTAGTTTGGTCGCAATTGGGGGGTGGGGTCATTGTTTTGTCAGAA
Organism: Triticum monococcum; assembly: GCA_034509565.1. Classification (NCBI taxonomy): domain Eukaryota; kingdom Viridiplantae; phylum Streptophyta; class Magnoliopsida; order Poales; family Poaceae; genus Triticum; species Triticum monococcum. The sequence continues at coordinate 27,270,397 of CM067847.1, forward strand.
GGGGCCGGCATCGAGAGGCATGGGGCCCAGTTGCATGTCCAACACCAGGCATGACTGCATGTCTTCTAGTTTGGTCGCAACTAGGGGGTGCCTTTGTTTTGGCAGAGGGAGCAGCGCCGAGAGAGATCGGGCAAGTTGCGTGTCCCACACTAGGAACGCAACTGCATGTCTACTAACTTGGTCGCAACTCGGGCGGGCTTTTGTTTTTCCGGATGGGCCGGCATCGAGAGACATGGGGCCTAGCTGCATGTCCCACAGGAGGCACGAAACTACATGTCTTCTAACTTGGTTGCAACTGCATGCTTTATAACTTGGTTGCAACTCGACTTCCATTTCTTGTTTGTACGGGGAGAGTCACCAGCTGCATGTCCCATAATGGGCACGCAGTTGCATGCCTTCTAGTTTGGTCACAACTGGGGGGGGGGGGTCTTTGGTTTGTCGGAGGGGGCTGCGTCGAGAGACATGGGGCCCAGTTGCATGTCCACACTAGGAACGCAACTGCATGTCTTCAAACTTGGTCGCAACTTGGGGGGGGGGTGCTTTTGTTTTGTTGGATGGACTGACATCGAGAGACATGGGGCCGAGTTGCATGTCCCACAGGAGGCACAAAACTACATGTCTGCTAACTTGGTCGCAACTGCATACCTTATAACTTGGTTTTAACTCGACTTTCATTTCTTGTTTGTACGGGGAGAGGCACCAGTTGCATGTCCCACAATGGGCACGCAACTACATGTCTTCTAGTTTGGTTGCAACTGGGGGAGGGGCCTTTGTTTTGTTGGAGGGGGGGCGTCGAGAGGCATGGGGCCTAGTTGCATGTCCCACACTAGGCATGCAGCTGCATGTCTTTTAGTTTGGTCGTAACTGCATGCCTTATAAATCGGTTGCAACTCGACTTCCATTTCTTGTTTGTATGGGGAGAGGCACCAGTTTGCATGTCCCATAATGGGCACGCAACTGCATGTCTTCTAGTTTGGTCGCAATTGGGGGGGGGGGTGTGTCTTCGTTTTCTCGAACTGGTGCGGGGTCGAGAGGCATGGGGCCCAGTTGCATGTCCCACACTAGGAACACAACTGCATGTCTTTTAACTTGGTTGCAACTTGCGGGGGGGGGGGGGGGGACCTTTTGTTTTGTCGGATGGGCAGGCATCGAGAGACATGGGGCCCAGTTGCATGTCCCACAGCAGGCACGAAACTGCATGTCTTCTAACTTGGTCGCAATTGCATGCCTTATAACTTGGTTGCAACTCGACTTCAATCTCTTGTTTGTACGGGGAGAGGTGCCAACTGCATGTCCCACACTAGGCACGCAACTGCGTGTCTTCTAGTTTGGTTGCAACTGGGGGGGAGGGGTCTTTGTTTTGTCGGAAGGGGGCGGCGTCGAGAGGCATGGGGACCAGTTGCATGTACCACACTAGGCGTGCAATGACATGTCTTCTAGTTTTGCTCGCAACTAGCGGGTGGGATTTGTTTTGTCGGAGGGTGCGGCGTCGAGAGACATGGGACCTAGTTGCATGTCCCATAGTAGGCACGCAACTGCATGTCTTCTAGATTGGTAGCAACTAGGGGGGCTTTTGTTTTGTCGAAGGGGCGGCATCGAGAGACATGGGGCCCAGTTGCATGTCCTTTTACAAACATTTTTTTCACAAGTACACTGTTTTTGCTTGGTCGAAACGGCGACGAGATGCTCGGTGACGCCCGTGAGGAGATGCTCGGCGATCCGGGCGCCCCTCCAGAGTCCTCGTGCCCTGCTGATGAGGTGAGCTGAGCTACGACGCCTTTTCCCCTATCGAGGTGAAACCGAGCTGCGGGTGTCAATTTTTCTGTAGTCTAGGGTTCATAATTGTTGAGAATCACAATTCCGGGAGGAAATTGCAAGTCGGGAAGAGGGATTTTTGGTGTGTTTTCGGGCAGCGGGATGGGGAACTGGCGTGGTGGTCCGTCAGATGGTGGGTGCCGGTGGTGCTGCCCGGCGAGAAGGGGGAAGGGGCAGCGCGTCCGTCTTCTCCATCATTCTCCGGCGCCACCCCAGCCAGCGCCGCGCCCGGTCAGCGGGATGGGGAACTTGGTAGGACTACGTCTGAATTTTTCTGTGCTCCATGAGAGCGTCAGTCTAATTCTGTTCACCGTCAATAGACATTCTGTGGTTGTGAATTTTAGAAGTATGAAAGTTCATTGTTAGTAGATATGTCTTAATTTCTTAAGCAACATGCTTGTAAGTGGTCAGCCTTGCTGTAATACTCCCGTGCAAGTGATCTGCAACTGTTAGTTATTTAAACACTGTAGTTGATGGATTTTAGCTACCTTCTGTGTCTTCTCGAGGTAGGAAGATTTTGCTGCAGATCGTCACAACTAAATACAGCATCTCTTAATCATATCAATATCAATTTTTCCACACATATTTTTCCCAAAGCTGTCCCGCTTTTTGGCTTCCTGTCTCCAACTCATGAAATGTTGCATTTGTAGTGCCTGTTTTTGGTTTTGTTTGTCTGAACTACCAAAAATTGAAAATTGATGTTTTACATTTTCCATAAGGAAATATGGGAGTGTTTCCTTTTACTAGTTACAAGTAGAAATATGTGAAGGGATTAACCATCCTCACTAGTTACAAGTAGTTTTTTCTGCTTTTTTATTGGGGCGAATCACGAATCTGAGGGGAGCGAATTAGTGCTTTTGTTTTAGCTCGACCTCGTATTTTTTCGAAGGTAACTATTTTTGAATTCTGCTGTGATGTACTCGTACTTAGTTGTTAGTGATGTCTGCTCAGTTGCCTGCTTGCACCGAGCATTGCCAATGCTTGTTTGGATTTTTCTGAGGCATTCGGCATACTGAGATAATTGATTTTTTGGGGCCAGTGTGGTGTTATACATCAGGCTGCACCAGTGTGGGGTTATACATAGTACTATTTTACTCTAAAAATGTCTTTGTACTGAAGAGATAGTATGTCATAGTTGATTTGCTGGCCGTTTCTAGCCAGACTCCGTTCTATCACTCAAGTCGAGGGTGAGACATGCTTTTTCATTTTCTCTCGCTGGTTTCTGAAGATACGTTACATGTCTTCTAATCAAATTTTTGTATTATCCCTGGAGGCTTTTGGTGATTTTGTTATCTTCAGAGACTAGTGCAGGAAGGGAAACAACATCATTCACAAGTGTTTTTTAATCCCACTGTAGTTGATAGTTTTTACCCTTTTTTCTAGTCAACTACCTTCTGCCTCTCTGGAGATAGGAGATTGCCGCTATTCATCACGGCTAATTAGGGCATCTCGTAATATTGCCAACATCGAAACTATCATCATCCCAAAGCTGCCGGCTAAGATGAAGCAAGCCCAAAGCAAAGCACGTTTGGGATTTGTTAATGTACTCGTAACTAGTAAAAGAAACACTCCCAGATTCTTTTTATATGGATTTTTTTGTCTTGGGCCTCCTGCATCTCACTAAGCAGCATCTTTTCTCAAGCCCGCCCTACTAACTGAAATGATCTCAATCTTTGTGTTTGATTTCCCCTAATCTGAATTTAGATTCAAGATCGACACAACACTCTCTGATGCATAACTTTATTGAATGATTTTTGTGCATTTTTTCTTTTTTTCTTAGCTCACTGCCACAGTAAAATTTGAGAGGGTATCCAGTGGTATTTTTGTCTTCCTTTTTTGTTTCTGTGTTAATCCACTTTTGCGATATATATTTAGATAGATTAGTGCCTCTTTTTTTATCAGCAGTGTGATGGATGCCTGCATGTACATTGAACGCGGGATCGAAACTAAAACCGAGTCCTCCTTGAAAGAAGGGTTAGGTCAACAGCTTAAAACTGTATGTACTCGGTCTTTTTTCTGTGTTTTTGATTTAACCCCTTCTTGTTTGCACAGTTTTTTTTAATCTCATCATCATTTTTTTCCAGACAGGATCATATGAAGGAGTCTAAAGACTTAACAAGAGATTGCTTAAACAATGTGGTATGTTAAATGCAACCACCCTTTGTATGCTTACAATGTCTACTGCTTTTGTTTTTCTGTAAGCATGAGCAAAGAAGGAAGTTACCTGGAACATATGTGTGTTGTATTTGCTGTTTATATTTTTTGGCCTAGAGTATCTTCCAAGAGATAGAAGTTACTTGCAACACTAATGTATCATATGCATTTTTTTTAATACAGCCGCACACAGGTACAGTTTTTGAAGTTGAAGGAGGGAAACCTGGGAGTGATAGAAATGAAGAAGGCAGAGATAAGTGTGTCGAAGATACTGATTTAGAAGGGAGAGGCTATGATGTCGAGATCACTGACACTGAAGCATCAGAGGGTTTGCTGTATGAAGAAGTTCTGACTTCGGTGTGTATCACTTTATCTATAAATATTCACTTTTCTTTTTTCTTGTTTTTATTGTTTAAAAAATAGATAATGCATAAATTGTTGCCTTTTTTTCTTGCCCCCAACCTAATGGATTTTTTTTGTTTTTCCTTCCGCCAGCTGAGTAAGAGTGCTCAAAGGAAAGAACGACGGGAAGCTCTTTTGGAACGAAAAAAGAAGGTACATCACTACTTTTTCTTTTTTTTCATCAGTTGGGGTTCCATTTTTTTTATAGTTTTCCAGCTCAAATAAATTCATACACCTTTTTACCTTCTATATATTTTTGCAGCAGAGAGCAAGGATTGACCCAACCACAACAAAGGCCACCATTGATGAGATTGCAACTAAAGCTTACAGCCGGTGCAGCATGCCATACTTCTCTGAGATTGTCAATCTCATGTGCAAGAGCCACCACAGGGTCCAGCTTGTTAGGAACCGTTGTTTTGGCTATCTGCTGGAGCTGGTCGGCTGTCTTGTACCCAGGGGGTTTGTGCAGTGGATTGTTGATAATGTGGACACACAAGCAGAAGCAACTATTTTGAACAAGGGCATTCCACTCAATGCTCAGTCAGTAGAGTTTGTGTTGGGGATTCCTTCAGGGTTTTAACCGACAGAGAGAACATACAACTCGGAGGAGCAAAAGTTTTCCTGTCGTTTAGCTATACATGGATTTTTTTGCTTTTTTGTTGTGTGTTTGTTGCGTCCATGGACAGAGTCACAGGTACAACGGGCCAAACAGACAGCAAAAACAAAAGGAAACAAACAAACAAGCAAGCCCACACCACAAGCCCATCACGGGGAATTAAAACCCATCAGGAAGGGATGCTAAGCAGGCCTAATCTGTCAGGGGTGATGTCAGCCGACTGAGACTTCACGAAGTCTCAGTCGACTGAGACCTAGACAGTCCCTTACCGATAAATCATTGGTAGCAACAAATTCAAACAGATTATAGGTCGGCATATCTGATAGAATCAACTTGGCAATAGTCTTCGACATCGGTCTATACTTAATTACCAAAGTGTGTCAACTAAAGTCTGGTTATTATTTTATGCATGAAATAAATTTAAAACGTGATGAGCTTATTTGCTAACTACTCTTAATTAAGACTTAAGCATGGTGCTAAACAAGTTCGTAACACCCGGGGTGTTACAATGAATATTCCTCAATGGACACAAACGGGACGAGCATCAAGAGATATGGACGAAGTCCACGCGGAGGATAGTCTTGCTACGGCGATACAGCAAGCAATGATCGTCCAGATCTAATCTAGCTTGGACCGTGGTGATGTCGGCACTATAGGGGTGGGCTTGCTCGATGCCCACGGTTTCGGTGATGATATTGTCGCGGATGCGTGCCAGCTTCTCCTTGAGGGCAAGTCGTTCCATGCGCGGATCGACGATTTCCTGGTTGATGTTCTTCCTTTTCATGCTGGAGAGACCTGGATATGTAGTGTTCTGATCGTAAGGGAAAAAAATTCATGAATTTCTTTTCCCAATTGGCGAGGGCGGCATGGATGTCCTCCATGTGGTAGATCGTAACGTGGCTCCGAGTACCAGATGTAATAAGCGTGTCGACGGCAAGGCCGCTGGAGGCGGCTAGGGTTTGAGGGGCAGGGGTGGCGGCGCATGGGTGGAGAGAGAGAAGAGGCGGCGCGCGAGAGAGCTTGAGAGCGAGGGGTAAGAGTCTTTCGACATCTTTGTTTCTTAAAGATTGAACAGTTACATGGCCCATTGTATTTACGACAATGCTATTTTCCTGCCGACTGGTGGTTTGCAATAGGCGCGTACGATCGCTGTCGCTGTCATCCAAATGTCGTTGTCTCCTACTCCCACCGAACGGTCGCTATCGCTGTTGTTTTGCTTTTTTTATTTTCCTTTCCCGATCGGAAGGATGATGTACGTTTTTTTTTCTCACGTATACTGATCATCACTGAAGGTCGCTGTCGTTGCTGTTTTTTTTTTCGTTTTTTCTTCCAGATCCAAAGGATGATGCCTGCTGTTTTTTTTCTCACGTAATAATCGTTAATTTCAGCGAGTAAAAAATGATATGGACAATAGGATTCGAATCCCAGGCCGGTTGATGCATGGTTGTATGATGCCAATAACCAACACGCCTAGTACTACTTGCTGTGTTATGAATGGTACCCATGTGACCTTTTTAAACACCATGGCAGGAAATGGAAAACGGTTTTTTTGTTGTTTGTCGGCCTTCTCTTGTATTTCATCCACTCTAAGATGAGTGACTCGACTTTGTACTAACTTTGTACAAAGGAAGTACATCATTTCCTACTACATTATAAGTTGTGTAATATCACAGATGCGGAGCTCCAGTACAGCCTCTCCAAGACGACAGTGGTGGGCGTGGTGCGGCTGGTGGCGGACAAGCTGGCGCGCCGGCGTGCGTGTGAACTCGCGTGATCTCGGACGGTCAATTCGCTCGCTCGTGAAATCAGGGCGTGTAGACGACAGCGATCATTCTGTTGCACACGGCGTCACGAACGCGCATCGGCCAGAGCGTACTCCTGCTGCACATGGCGTGCCACCATGCAGGAAGCCAGGAGAATCCGCTGTAGATATGCTGCTTGGCTGGTGCGTCGCGTACGCGTCTCTGACTCGTGGACGGTGTTGGTGTACGCGGATTGGTGAGCCAGCGGGCCAACGCAGGACGTGCAAGCAGCCATCCACATTTGTGCATTGGTGTATACCTGTGCACATAGCATGGTGCCACAATGCCATGCATGAAGCTGTGCGGTGCAACGGAGCTGGATGGAGACGTGGTTGATGAAGGAGTCCCGATCAAATCAGGCGACAATGACTGGTGGACAACGGGCATTTTCCTCGGACACCGCATGCCGAGCCAAACAACCATATCGCCCAGTTGCTGCGGCGAGGGCTCCGTCGGCGAGGACCGCAGCAGCTGAGACGATGCCGAGCTGCACTGCTCCCTGGCGAGTTGCGAGTTTGCGACCAACATGGAGCAGAGCATGACGGAGATGTTGATACTGAGCTGCACTGGCCCCAACCGTGGCTTTCTTTTGGCCTAAGCGAAGCAGCACGCCGGCGCATAGGGCGTCGGCCAGCAGCCGTCCACTGCGTAGTGCACCTGCAGAGCAACGTGAGCACCAGCGGGAGTAGCTAGCCACCGCTGTTTGGTCGTGGTTGGCACAGGCAATGCGTGCAAGGTGTTTGATGAAATGTTTCAGTAAGCCAATGTGAGGAGGAAGAAGGAAGGAGAGAGATAGACCGGTCAAAACCACCCTGAGTCAGCAACGATACCGGGTCAGCCGAGACTAGGGACTAAACTTGTCCGGTGTCAATAGTTGAGGATGCAAGTTGTTCGGTTTTGTAGTTGAGGGACTAAATCTAGACTTCGTCAAAAGTTAAGGGACGAAAAGCATACTTTTCTCTTTTTTCAACCACAAAGCACTGATTCCATAGTAATAGAAACTGGCCCTTCAACTCGAGCAAGTGATGATGTTCCTCGTGTTACAACTCAACTTAAGCCCGGTGATATTGAGCCAGATCCTGGTAAGAGAATACCTATTGATAATTTGGATCCCGACATTAGATATCTTGCTAGAAGGGAGTACATTACCAAGGGCCCTTGCCAAAACCAACTGATCATACATATGAATGGAAATGGGTAGGAAAAGGGTTTAGAAGCTTTCATGATTCTTGGTACAAAAATCATCGTGGCTGGTTGGAATATAGCATTGATAAAAATGCAACCTTTTGCTTTTATTGCTTTCTGTTTAAGGAACCAAGAGTTGAGAACTATGGTGTTCAAGCATTCACTAGGAATGGGTTTAAGAATTGGAAGGATGGACCTAAAATTCTTTATGAACATGTTCGTAAACATGATAGTGCTTATAATAAGGCTAGACAACACTGTGAGGCTTTGAAAAATCAGAGGCAAAATCTGCCACATGTGTTTGATCGAGGTACTCAGAAGGACGAAGAAGAATACAAAGCTCGTCTCTTGATTATATTGGGTGTTATCAAATTTTTGCTGCTCCAAGGTCTTGCTTTTCGTGGACATGATGACTCTACTAGAACGAGAACTGACTGGGGATGCAGGAGCGAACCATAAGCTAACTTCACCTGAGATACGATTGGACTTGTGCAGAAGAGACCACCAAAACCATTGTTGATGAAATTGGAGATAGTAAATTTTCCTTACTTGTTGATGAGTCCAGAGATGCATCTATCAAGGAGCAAATGGCTATGTGTTTGAGGTCAGTGCCGTCGTATGTATTGTATATGTGTCTTGTTGTGCACATATTTTCTCAAAGTTGTTATAAATTAATCATGCAATTGTGTCTTATGTAGGCATCTCAGCAGCCGAGGGGAGGTGATTGAGAGGTTTATTGCAATCAAGCATGTTCCTGACACGCAAGCAACTTCACTCAAGGTAGTTTTGGATGGTATATGTGCTACTCAGGGCTTGTCTATGTCTAATTTGAGAGGGCAAGGTTATGATGGGGCATCAAATATGAGGGGGGAATTTCATGGGTTGCACAGATTGACCTTGAAGGAAAATCCGTATGCTCATTATATACACTGCTTTGCCCATCAATTGCAATTAGTTTTTGTTGATGTTGCAAAGTGTTGTTCATCAGTAAGAGGTTTTTTTGTATACACTAGCATGGTTGCCAAAATTGTTAATGCTTCATGTAAAAGACATGATCAATTAGCCCAAGAGCAACATGATGAATTTGTACGCCAAGTGGAGGCCGGGGAACTTCCTTGGGGGAAAGAAAAAAAACAATTTACTAACCTTGCAAGACCCGGTGATACACGGTGGGGTCACATCATAGGACCTTGTGTCGACTTATTTCTATGTGGAAACCAGTTCTGACGGTATTTGAAAATTTGTACAGTGATGCTGATAATGTTGCACAAAGAACCTCAGCTGGTGGGTTGATAAACCACATGGAAACATTTGAATTTGTTCTCACGTTGCATCTTATGATTAGATTATTGGGCAAGGCTAATGATCTATCACAGTGCTTGCAACAGAAAAAACAGCATATTGTTCATGCCATGGGATTTATAAAAACCACAATGGACAAAATGCAAGAGATAAGGCAGAATGGTTGGGATGAGCTCTTCCAAGAGGTAACTGAGTTTTGTCTCAAATACAATATTGTAGTGCCAAATATGGAAGATACAAGAACTGCTAATGGTCGTTCAAAAACTTGGGGTGGCTAATTGGTAACTTACCACCATCATTTCAGAAATGAAATATTCAGCGTGGTGCATGATCAAATTATTGTGTAATTAAACAACCGCTTTACTGAAAGATCTACTCAATTGTTAAGATGAATTGCTGGTCTTGATCCAAAGAATTCTTTTGCCAATTATGATGAAGACAAGCTTGTTGACCTTACTAGTATGTATGCTGTTGACTTCTCTGCATATGAAGTTAGTTTTGTCCTTAGAAATTAATTGGAATCATTCATTCATGAAGCAAGAGTTGATCCATATTTGATGAATTGTAATGACCTTGGTCATCTTGCCATGAAGATGGTTTTGAGTAATATGCACACAACTTTTCCATTGGTTTACGGCCTTGTTGAATTAGCATTAATTTTACCTGTTGCAACCACAACGGTGGAAAGGGCCTTCTCAGCAATGAGCATTATCAAGATCGACATGAGGAACAGGATGGGTGATGATTGGTTGAATCACAGAATGGTATGTTACATTGAGCGAGATGTATTTGTTAGTATTGAAGAGTCAAAGATCATTGAGCGATTTCAGGGTTATCGCACACGCAAAGGCATTTTACCTCATCCTAGAGGTAATGTTTCATATTTTGCATCCATTAGCAACTTTTTTACTTGCTTTCTATGCACTGACTTGCATACCAACAAATTTTATACTTGAAGGTGAATCATCTGTTATTATTGAAGATGTAATCGTGGGAAGCTAAAATCAAACAACCCTTTGATTGGGTACCCTCTTTTCTATTATTTATCCTTTATATTGTTTTTTGTTATGTGTTACATTATCAGATGAAGCACTATTAGATATTATCTTCAGATTCTTATCATTTATAAATGAGCGCTACTATTGGTATGCCTTAAAACCGTGGTAGTTTTTCAGAAAAAGTTTGGCCCTTCATTTTTGGCCCGGGGCATCGGCCAATCCTGGCTACGCCATTGGGTTCAACATGACCGGCTACTAAAACCCCGCCGGCCAGCCTATAGCAGCTCCTCGCCTCTGTCCCCGGGGTGAGTTGGTCAATGTTGTGCAACTCCTCCCCTCTGGCCCTGATTGCAGCATGTGCGGACGCCTTGCGACACAGCCGTCATCTGCAGCACCGGCGCCGCTACCACGGATCCCAGCAGGGCCTTGTGTCGCCAACCACACCATGAGAACCATTGCCCCCCGTTTCGCAGCATCATGTCAGCGTTGCCGTCCAGCAGCCGTCGCAACGCAAAGGTGCCAGTCGCAGTAGCAACAGCTCCGCCGGTCAGAGTGGGAGAGGGCATGGGGTGGTCGCCGCTCACAGCACATGGTGGCTGCTGTCCGCTTGCAGCAACCAAGGGACCTTGCATCGCCATTGTTCCATGGCCACTGCTTGCAGCACCATGTGGGATTTGCAGCGCCGCCGCCTCCTCCTGGCAGCAGTTATGTCCTCTGCCTGCATCTTCAAGGCATCGACCGCCAGAGAGAGCGCAAGAGAGCTTCCATGGTTGTATTGGATTTGGGCGAACAACAAAGAGTGGTGGGAAAGCAACGCCATAGACGGCTAGAGGATAAGGATGGGCTGGGTCGTCTCGGGTCGTGTTGACTAAGCTATATGGGGGCACGGACGCGTGGCTCGCTATGGATGCGGCTGATGTTTCAAAATAATCATCAGGCTAAACTAAAGTATTTTCTTTCCTCACAATTGGTAGAAAAACGAGTTAATGTCAGACGATTTTCCACAAAGCACACCAAGGCCGAAGCCGGCCGCACCACGGCGCTGAGCAGAACGAAACATGGGGGCGCCGGTGTTGAATCGAATGGCAACGACCCAGAGCCCGAGACGACGCGCCAGCGGTATCTCAGTTTTTTTTTTGAGGCAGGATGTTTACAGGTATGGTAACTGGATCATACAGTAGATCGAGCCATATGTGACGACCCACACCTAACGACTTATCGTGCTTTGAAGGCTTGTGCCTCAAAGTGACAACTCCTACTTTCGTACAAGAAAAAAACAGCTTTTAAAAGAAGATTTCCTTGCTTGAATATCATGTATAATTGCCCCATAAGGTGCACTCGAGCCTGACTGAATATCGTTGATTGAACACTGGCAGTCCATAGCCAACTGAACACTTCCCATGTTCAAATCTGCAGCTAAGGAAAGGCCCTCCCTTCATGCCAACGCCTCCATGCATGTTGGGTCTGAAACATTGTGCACCACAATAGCTGAGGCTCCCAAGTATTATTCCTGTTCATCTCGACAGAAAAGCAGTCGCCACGCCAACAGTCCCATCCCGGGAGAAGGCACCGTCGACATTAATTTTGGTTTGTACCGTACCTAGCTCAGCGAGATAAGAATCAACAAAACGACGAATTTGCTCGGGACGTTGGAAGATACTGTCATGTATAGCCTTACGCCGTGCTAAGATGGCCCAAAGGGTGACAATCATCCTTGTAAAATCCTCCTGTGACACTGTATCATGCTTGAAGAACATCCATTGTTTTGCATTCGGCTCGGTGCATGAAATCATATGTTCTGTTAGGCTAGGATCTGAAAAGTCACAATAAGGGGCTCAATTATTCGACAGCGAACAAGAAGGCAAAGAAGCTCACTCAGAAACGAAAGCATCGATGCCGAGAAACCATCTTTTATATCTGTATTTACTTTGTGCACGCACTTGATCGTTATCGGTAAAAAGAAGTGTAATATAGACGGTCGCCTGAGTCATATACATCGTATTAGATCCCCTTCTTCCCGGCTCGGTCGCCTTTCGGAAAAGAAAAGAAAATGGAAAGGAGTAGAAAAATCAGACAGGAAAGAAGAAATTTAAAGGATTAGAAAAGAAAATGAAAATAAAAAGAAAAAGGAGAAAGGAAATAAGGAAAAGAAAATGAAAAGAAAAGGCAGAAGGAGAAATGAAAAGAAAAATCACAGGAATAGCAGTAGCGCTGGTTTGGACCCGTGCTATAGCTAACTTAGCTGTAGCGTGGGTTGTCGCCCCCGTGGAACAAGGAATGGATGATGAGATAGAGGAGGAGGAGGACCCTCTGCGGTTCCTCAATACCGGTGCCTATGACGACAGACAGATGATGAGTCAGCAATACTCGGGCTATGAGCATGTGGATGAGGAGTTGGATGATGTGGCGGAGCAGGAACGTCCTAGGGGTGGTCGCAAGAAGTCTCTCATCATGCAATCCTCACAGGAGACGCCTCCAGATGCCGTGTCAACCCATGGTCAAGTAGTTGAGAGTCGTGCAATGCATAGCACGAACACATTGGTCGGGGGTCAGGTAGGGCCTGGAAGGCTCACTAGCTCAACCCAAGAAGAAGCGGAGGAAGATACCGCCGAAGAAAAGCTTAGCTGCCGCCAAAGCTTCTAGCAGCCAGTCGGCTCCACCGGCTGATTTTGTGGATCGGTGTACCGGTCAAAGGTGCGGCGAGGTTCCATGTCGTGGGCGAGCTGATCCTACCGCCAAAACCCCTAGAGGGCATATCAGGGGATCTTAGGACACTGCACGACCATGTGTTGTCGACAGAGACAAGCCTTCTCGCCTAGAAGGCTCCAGGATACTTGATTTATGCGGTTCGTGTGCCTGCCCAAGTTCCGCCTCGAGATGGTGGCGCTTCGTCTCGAAAATCCTCTCTTGATTTTTTTCTAGGGCAAATGGGATGACATACCAAAAGATGGGCACCGGGGGCTGGCCAGGGGCCCCACCACCCACCAGGGCACACCTGGGGGGGAGGGGGTAGGCGTGCCCTGGTGCCTTGTGGGCACCGGGGTGGCTCCCTCTAGTACTTCTTTGCTCCAGTTTATTCCAAAATAAATCTTCGTAAAATTTTAGCTCATTTGGAGATATGTAAAATAGGTATCTCTGACATACCTTTTTCAGGTCCAGAATTCCGGCTGTCGTCATTCTCCCTCTTTGTGTAAACTTTGCATATTATGAGAGTAATGCATTAGAATTACTCCACAAAGTGTTATATTGATTGAAAACACTATAAATAACAGTAGGAAACACATGATGCTAAATGGACTTATCAGATATAAGCAAAAGTTAGCATTCCATTGGAGAGACATGGTCATCAAGGCACCATCTTTCTGCTACACCCGGACGACGCCACAATCCATCGTTGCTCCCAGGGGAGAATCTACTAGGGGGCTTTAACAGGCTTGAGCCCCCCTCCAACACTGTAAAATTAGCTTTCACTACTACTTTCAAGGCCCACGCGTGCCAGTTGTCAGCCCGGCCATACACATGTTTGCATGATCCAGGCAGCCCAGCCGCCCCTCCATTTTTGTGTAGTCGCCACTGGTTGCTCCTATAATGATAAATGGGATGCAAGACCGAGGCGTAAATAATAAACAACAATTGCGGCAACTAAAATACGGTTACGCCTCTCAAACTATCGAATCTGCTCTAATGTTCTAAATTACGTATTCGAGTTGTCAGATAAGGCACTACTTCTGAACGGGTATTTTAGTTATACAAACCCAAGGTGTTGCTTATTTAATTTATTGATTCAATACATATTCCTAAACTAGGGTTCATAAGCTACCCTAGCAAAATAATTATTCTTGAGCTCAAAAATTACAGTGGACACATAATAATACTATCATACTGATGTGAAATTTTTAGAGTTAACACTATCACTGATTAATCACAAAAATTCCTAAAGATCGTATTTAACTGAAAATGTAAAATTGTGAAACTGATTATTCGGAAATGTGTAACCGTTTACTTTTAAATGAGTGAAATATGTTATCTCAAAAATATGCAGCTGAAATTGATGTGATTTTTGTGAAACAATCCAGCGAAAAGTGAAATGTAGCTTCTGAATTGTGAACTAGCAACCAAAGAAAGTTAAATTATAATGTATCATTGTGAAACTGATTGTTCAAAATTGTGAAACAATTTTTTATAAAAGAGTGAAATAGTTTATTTGATAAATGTACAATTGAAGTATATTTTTTATGAAACAAGGCTGTCAAAAATGAAATGTAGGCTCTGAATTGTGAAATAGTAACCATGGAATGTGAAATTCTAATGTATCATTGTGAAATTGATTATTTGAAATATGAAAGAATTTATTTCAAAAGAGTGAAATAGGTTATTTGAGAAATGTACAATTGAAATAGGTGTTATTTTTGTGAAACAAGCCAGCGGAAAGTGAAATGTTGGTTCTTAATTGTGAAACAGTAAGCACATATACAGTGAATTATAATGTATCATTATGGATATTTGAAACTTTGAAACAATTTATTTGAACACAACGAAAAAGTTTTTGAGTTATGTGCAATTGAAATATTTGTTTTTTGTGAAACAAGCCAGTGAAAAGTGAAAAGTAGGTTTTGAATTGTGAAATGTGCAATTGATATATTATTTTTGCGAAAGAAGACAGTGAAAAGTGAAATTTTACTTATGAATTGTGAAATAGTAAGCACAGAAGCTGAAATACATTGTTCACATTTTCAAATAACCAGTTTCACAATCGTATATTATAATTTCATTTTCTGTACTTATTATTTCACAATTCTGAAATATGTTATTAACTTGTTTCAGTTTTTTCAAGTGAAATATGTTAGTTTCACATATGAAATGTGAAATGTTGAAATTTAAATGTGTTTGAAATGTATCCAAGATCGGTCTAGTTTTAAAAGTCTTGTCGTCAAGAGTTCAAATATATAAATTATTTCAAATACGAAATTATGGTTTAAAAGATAAGAATGTTTTTAATTTACTAAGATGAAATAAAGTCTATGGATTTGTTTGCAAGGGAGAGAGAAAAGAGTGATGTACGCATGTCTCTGTCTGACAAAAAAGTAGTACTCCGGACCCATTAGACTGGCAAAAGTAGTACTATGTTGGTAGACCAGCTACTGAAATACTAATATTTCATAAATATTAAAAGTAATATTCTCTGTGCGTATTCTGCTTGTGTATTGGCTGTGTGCGGGCACAGGAACGCACTGCAGATTCGGATTCCAACGTGCGTAGAAAAAATATCTTTCTCTCCCTTTGGTCACCATCTTTGATTAAAGGAGACTAGGAGACAAACATACAAAGAGCATACAGTGCCCGTGTGTGCTGAGTGTGTCAACAGCGCGGTGGTTGGTGTGATGCACGGATGAGGGAACGTTATCTTCACAACTGGGACCATTCACCTGGTATTGTGCGTCCATTAGGTGGTTGATTACGAGAGGTTATATTACTACAGAAATTGTACTGCTACAGGCAGTTTCTAATAAGAATGGCATTTTGTACGGGTTGTTGTGTAATATCGATCCAAGGTTAACATACATCTAAGGAGCTTTGTGCTTGTAATAAAGAATAGCTATATGCAATAGTCGATGTAGAAGGTGTGATATAATATATTTCCTTTTCTAAAAAAGAAAGAGCTTTAACGTGGTAGCTGTTAACAAAAATATAACATTACCGATAAATCATTGGTCGCAACAAATTCAAATAGATTATAGGTCGGCATATCTGATAGTATAACTCAGAAATAGTCTTGGACATCGGTCTGTACTTAATTACCAAAGTGAGTCAACTAAACTCTGGTTATTATTTTATGCATGAAATAAATTTAAGATGCGATGAGCTTATTTAAAATGCGTGTTGCTATCTAGTTCGTAACACCAGGGGTGTTACAATGAATATTCCTCAATGGACACAAACGGGAGGACCAAACCTGTCAACTCCGATCAACAATATACTACGTACACATCTTCCTATCCGGTCTTAACTTCATAGCTAACATGTTTCATCAATATAGTATCAAGTAAAGTAATAACTGAGTTACTCTATCATTCGCCGGTGACAACCAAATCACCAATTTTCTTTTTCTTGAACACGCACACTCGTGCGTATTCGATTTACAAAAAAGGGAGTGGGGTGAAGAGCCCCTCCACGATATTGTTACATGATTTTACATGCACATCATCACCACCTGAACACCCTACCCTCTACTGCTAAGCTAACTTGCCGCACTAGCCCACCGTTCCACGTGGTTGAAGAAGCCGGTAAGGTATCCTTTAAGTAATTCTGCTTGTTTCCAATTGCGCCCCTCCTCCGTGATCCTATGGAGTACATAGTTCGTCGATGGCATAGCTCCCTCGAGCACAGTTGCGTTGTGATGCTTCCATATCTCCCACATGACTAGAATACGTAGAGCATTGAGCATTCTCTTGTGTATCCCATTGGTGCTTTTGCTAACGCATCATCCCGAGACAGTGTCGTTCATTGTCGGCACCCAGTCTGGCTTGCCCAGGGCCTGGAATATCGCTGCCCAAATCTGTCTCGCAAAAACGCAGCGTATAAGTAGGTGGTCTATGTTTTCCTCCTCCTGGTTACACAATGGACGTTGGTCCTGATGATCAAGTCCTCTCCGCGCAACACGGTCGGAGGTCACCACCTATTTTGCAGGGCTAGACATGCGAAAAAACGGCAATGTAGCGGGATCTAGCTTTCCAAGTGAACTCGGCCGTTGGGTCTACATCACGACCCCAATACTTGGCTGCATAGGCTGATCTCGAGGTGAAGGTGCCACTTGTCTCCCAGGACCACAATACCTCATCTTGTCGTGTCTGATCAAGTTCTATTCCAGTAGTCCAAGTCCACAATGTAAGATATTCATGCAGAGTAGCTGTGTTGACTTCTGGGTCCACATCCCGCGCCTAAGCATTCTCATGTAGCGCCCGGGCGAAATCACCCATTTTCTATTTCTCATGATTTTGTTGAGGGTTTGAACGTGCAGTAGATGGCAGTGACAAGCTAAGTAACTCTATCATTCACCCCTGACAAGAAAATCATTCGCCGGTAGATGGCGGCTTGGGCGGTTGTGGTGTTGCATGTCGGCGTGGCATGGGATCTCCTGTCGGATGATGAGGTGGAATCTCGGGTAGTGTAATAGTTGTTACCTCTTGTCCCAATTGAATGATAGTGTTGATGTTGGGATCTCCTTGGGATATGCATCTTTCTGTTGAGATGAACGTTGTGTGGTTGCGGCGCCTTCTTGATGATTTATGTGGCGCCCGATGAAGGGGATTCCTTCATCATGGTGTTGACGGAGGATTTGTTAGCTGCGATCATTGCTTGCTATATCTCGGTAGCAAGACTATCATCGTTGTTGACTGCGTCCGCATCCAATCTGGCTTGGACCATGGTGATGTCGGTGCTATAGGGGTGGGCTTGCTGATGCCCGCGGTGTCGGTGATGATGTTGTCGCAGACGCATGCTAGCTTCTGCTCGAGGGTGAGCCGTTCCATGCGAGGATCGGCGATTTCCTGGTTGACGTTCTCCCTTTTGATGGTGGAGAGATCTGGATATATTGCGTTCTGATGGTAAGGGAAAAAATTCATGAATTTATTTTCCTAACTGGCGAGGGCGGCGTGGAGGTCCTCTATGTGGTTGATCGTAATGTGGCTCCGAGTACCAGATGTAATAGATTTTGAGGGGCAGGGGCGGCGGCGCGAGGAGAGAGAGAGGAGGCGGCGCGCGAGAGAGCTTGAGAATGAGGGGTAAGAGTCTTTCGACTTCTTCTTTTTTCCTTAAAGATTGAACAATTACATGGCTCATTATATTGATAGTCCTAGGAGACTTAGCGCCTAAGCAACCACGTATATCCTTATAGGATTTGTATTCTCCTTCCTAACAAAGCAAACTCAATCTCTTAACTCTTTCGTAATCTAATAAGACTCGATAAGACAGCTTGACGTTGGCGGCAGCGGCACTGACGGCGCCCTGCCGGCCCTCCTGGGCCCTTGCTTGATCGTGCGTATGACAAAGGGCTTTGCCAAATTTATTAATAAAAGAGAGAGAAAAGCTATCTCATGATCAAGAGGTGTCATGTACATATTCTAAAATCATGTGAGGTTGTCACGTACTCACTTGAGGCTATATATCCACACTATGAGTTGTGTGCTAAAATGTAATGCTATTAAAAATAATTCATATTATATATATATATATATATATATATATATATATATATATATATATGAGCTATTTGAGTGCGCCAGACACGTCAATGCGCTACTATATCTCTTGTGGTACACAGCGTGCATAGATGTAGCCATGTGGAAGAAGAGGAAGATGAAGCTGCCTGGAGTTGTAGAGAGAAGCCCCGACCTTAGTGCAGGAGACGCACAGTGAGACACTAGGCGTGTCCGCATATTTTGGGCTAGTTCTATTATGGTTGGACACACACGATGCTGAATGTTGGAGCAGAAACCATGAGATGAAACTGGCGGGTATTGGCAACAGGGCGGTCGTGGTGCGCGGAAACTGTGCACGAGTGTAGGAGGCTGTGGACTAGCACGAGACCATGGGTCAGTCGCCATCAATAGCAGTGATACAGTGATAGAGGTGCACACGGCGTAGCACCGCTAGGGCGACCATACCTAATAAACAGCAACAAGGACGCTTGGGAAGACGCGGATTGGCTGATGCTATATGGATATGGAAATACATGAACGTGATTACTCATTCTACTTTACCATCAATACGATCGGTTTTATTCCAAAGAAAACAATCTCTGAAAACAGCATTGAACATTGGAAAGGAAAGAGAAAAAGAAAGATGTTACACGACCGATTTGATTACGAAAGATCACAATACAATAGGCACAGACAAAGGGGACACACCCTTGTTAGCTAGGCATCTTATTGCTGGAACAGCGGAAACGGGAAGAAATCAAACACTCTGATGATTAAAAGGAACATGTAGGTAACTGCAGGCTGCCGCAGGGTCGAATATTGAATGATTTAGATGGTATAAACACCAATCGAAGTGACGAAAATGTTATCAGTGTTTGCGAAGAAGCCCACCACCGTCTCGTCCTCCGGCACGGTATAACTGAAATTTGGAGTGCCGTTGTCAGCTCCAAAAGGACCATACGTTTTGTGGGTGGTGACGATCTCAAATTTTGACAGCCAGCCCTCGCCTCCTCTCTGAGCCCCATTGATCTTTTTCACAAACTCTGATGGGCCAAACTTTATCTGTAAAACAACACATAATAAGTTAAGAGGAAAAAAGATATATCATCAAGTATTTATTAATTAGGTGATAGAACAAAAGATATACATAGGTACAAACTCCATACCTCCCAAAAAAGATATAAGTCTAAAATAATGTTAGGTCAAACTATCTTAATTTCCATAAAAAGATATTACATTATATCACTAAATGAGCAACTATACGTACTCCCTCTCTCTTCTTTTCTTTCAGAGGTCGCAGTGCTTTAAGTCAAACGTTAATAACCATCTAATCATTTTCAAAACATCCTTATAGTTTCACAACATATATATGAATTATATACTATAAAAGTATTTTTCATAGTAAATCTAAAAAACAAATCTTATATATGTTATGAATCTATATAGTCAAAGATACAAATGTTTGACTTATAACAAAACTAATACGACATGTAAAAAACGTAGTGAGTATGATTTTACAAGTAATATATATTTTCATTATACTATATATATATACCTATATTTGGAGTCATACCGTTTGATAATATTTTCCATAAATTGATGTCAAGTTTAGGTTAGTTTAGCTCTAACCAAACATAGATTTGCACCGTCCTTTCATGATGAAGCCAGGCATAAACTATAACATGATTTGCAAAACAACCGCGCCCCACATGCATAGCAAAATATGAAATCTACTCACTTCGGTCTTGCGCAAAGGATCAGGATGTACTCGACCCCAAGTATCAGTGGTGCGGATTTTCCCGTCTTCGTCAACGTAGGAAAATTGAAACCCTTCAACTGCACCTACATGGTAGATTGTCACATTTTCAAGACGTTGGGATTTGCCTTCCATTTCCCGAGGCAGGGTGCCTCTATTTCCACCAACTGTTCCTCTCTTTGTAGGTGAAGGGACGACCTGAATATGAAGGATCAGGCATCATGATTCACGATTGTTGGTTTAGCCCAACAAAATGAGGGAGTGAAGGAATAAAGGAGAGAGCCAAACAGAGTCATAGGGCAAAAACGAAGAGTCCTCAACCTCTCCTCCCTCAACCCCTTTTACAGGGGGAGTTGGGAGACCAGGTCTCTTTATGTCTCACGGTAGGGTTTGTATTTACAGAAAATCTATGGCTTCCCGCTTCAGTCTATTACAGCAGACATGGCAGCACTAGGCATGCTGATTTTTACATGTGATTTCTGGAATCCAAGGCTGCGGTAGGTGAGTTCTAACTCGTTCTGCCGACAATACAGTGTTCCTCTTCTTTTTATACGCACAATGGCGGCTCTGTGCACAGACGCTCTTTCTCAAATCTCTTTGGTTGCCTTCTCTACCTCTCTGCTCTCTCTAAGTCTACTAGAACACACAGAAAGAAAAACTCGGTAGGTCAAGAGACTGTACCATGCAAATAGTCAATTTATAGTAACATACATGCGGTCATTAATTTTAGAGTGCGTGTATGATAGTTATCAATTGGACAGGGATACTGCAACGTTTCGAAATACGAATTTATATAAAGAACTCACATGAAAGATTCAATAATACACATGCATTTGGTGTGCTTAGCTCTGCTGGAGGTTGGTCACTGGTGCTCTAAGTAAAAGGTGCTCGTGCAACACGGCAGGAGAGGACAAGCGCGACAGCTCGCGTGCTCGGTGCAGCGTGCGCGTGCATGCCTGTGCCTCTGTGCGTGTCTAGCTGCTTGTGTATTGGCTGTGTGCGAGCACAAGAACGCACTGCTCAGCATATGCTCTTGAAGATTCGGACTCCAACGTGCGTAGAAGAAATATCTTTCTCTCCCTTTGATCTCCATCTTTGATTAAAGGAGACTAGGAGACAAACATACTCAGAGCTTACAGTGCCCGTGTGTGCTGAGTGTGTCAACAGCGAGGTGGCTGAGGGAACTTTATCTTCACAACTGGGACCATTCACCTGGTATTGTGCGTCTATCAAGCGGTTGATTACGAGAGGTTATATTACTACGGAAATTGTACTGCTACAGGTAGTTCCTAATAAGAATGGCATTTAGTACGGCTTGTTGTGTAACATCGATCCAAGGTTAAGATACATCTAAGGAGCTTTGTGCTTGTAATAAAGAATAGCTATATGCATTAGTCGATGTAGAAGATGTGATATTAATATATTTCCTTTTCTAAAAAAGATGCTTTAACGTGCTAGCTGTTAACAAAAATATAACATTACCGATACGGCGCTGCTAAAAATCAGTCGACTGAGACTCCACGAAGTCTCAGTCAACTGGTTAGCCGTCCGATCTGTTTCTTGCTTGTAGATTCGCGTTGGTCGCTTTTGTGTCCTTTTTCGGCCTGTCTAAGACGCGGACCGGCCCGTTTCCTTTTTTACGTCGAAGCTTGGCCGCGGGCGAGCGTTTGTGGTTTTGTGGGCTGAGCAGTTTGTCTCGGGATGGGCTTCTTCCGTTGTTTTTTTTTTCTTCTCGGGCCGCTGGAAGGGAAGGGGAGCGGGCACCGAGGTAATTATGAGGAGGGGAGCGAGCACAGTCATTTCATCTCTATCCTTTCCACTCTCTCCATTTTCTCCCTCTCCCAAATCTGTACAAGTGCTTGGTGTTCCCGGAGGGGTTCTTTGACCTTCAGATCCGACCGCTCCTGCACTACCAGACAGAGAGAAGGATGGCCGGTGCATCTGGTCATGTGAGTCCCAGAAGCTTTGCTTGTGTTTTTTTTTTCTTTTTGTTTGCACGCACCCCCAATAGATCTGAGTGGGGCTGTAGGTTTTTTTGTATCAGGTAATACGGCATAGTAGTTTCAAGTTGAGAATCGCCCCCAGTGTGTAGCACTTGTCTTTTTATTAGATTTTTTTTCATTTTTCTTTTGTGTTCATGTGTATCAAGATGCATGCTGAATTTTAGTGGTATATGTAGGGTTTGCATGTATGCATATAATGTAGATCTCTTTTTCTTTTTTCATGGATACTTGTTTGATTAAAGTAATCTACATGATTTTTTATTTTTGTTTATAGCGTTTCTATCATTAAGATTTTTGTATTTTTGTTTTTGTATGTCAATAGAATGCAAAATCATTCCCAGTGAAAGTAGAGGATGATGTATCTTTTTTCACTGGAGGAAGTTGACCAGTAGTTTCAGACTCCAGTGATACGTTCATAAAGGATTTTCAGTGACTAGTAGTTTCAGTGGACTAGTAGTTTCAGACTTTCAGTGACTAGTAGCTTCAGTGGACTAGTAGTTTCAGTGGACTAGTAGTTTCAGACTTTCAGTGACTAGTAGTTTCAGTTGACTAGTAGTTTCAGACTTTCAGACTTTCATAGCTTTTTTGTACATTTTCATGATAGATGATTGCCATGTCCATAGTTAAGATTTAGAATTTCAGTGGTACATAACATAGTTTCAGACTTTCAGTGGTATGTTCGTTATGCTGAACATAGTTTCAAACTTGCACTGGTACGTTCATACGACTGAATATAGTTTCAGACTTGTTGGTATGTTCATCTTACTAACCATAGTTTCATTTTACCATTTTCTATGTTCATAGTGTCACTTCCAGTGGTAGTTAGTATAGGCATATTGCTAGTGCTGTTTTATATCTTCATAGCCTTCTGTATTTTTTTCATTGCATTTTTTGCTGATTTTTTGTTGCACTTGAGCCAAACATTGTATGTCTTTGTACACCTTTCACTTTTGTGCAGTGTTAGAGCACCTGATCCAAATATGCATGTTCAAAGTTAGCACCAAGTTTGCTTGATCAAATCCGCTAGGATCTATCATAGATAGTCAACTAACGATCAGTTGATTGATTCAAATCCGCTAGCAGCATATGTGGTGTCGTATTTCTTTTTTTTTAGATTTTTCAAGGGCAACCTAGTTACTTATGTGGCACTGATTAGAACTAGCAGTAAAGCCAAGTAGCTATAACAGAGTGATTAGTACCTTTTTGTATTTTTTTTACTGGAGGTAGTACTAGTAGCACCACCAATTTCTATGTAGGTACTTTTAGTTCAGAGTTTAGACTCATGACCTCATAGGAGTACTTTCTGATCTGTCGAGTGGCAAAAAATGAAACATCTTAGCCTGGATTAGCATCATTCTGTGAATTAATTTTAGTCATAAAAACGTATTAAAAAGCAAGATTTTGTCATTTGGGTGGGCAGGGATTTAACTTCAGGAACCTGATGGGCCCTGTGTGAAGCTATTTGAAAACTTCTTTTTGTTTGTATTTCCTACTTCAGAAGAGTGTAATAGTAACCACATGTACATCAATACTTTTCCTTCTCTCTTTTCCCAAAACTGAACCACTAGTCTTTTACAGCAGAAGTAATTTTTTATATGTAATTTTTTTGGTTGTACCATCTGGTAAGCATAGTTTTTGGGCTTTTTCATAATCATAAAGCTGCATGAATACATGGTGAAATATATATATATATATATATATATATATATATATTTCTGAGAACAAAGAAATGGCACTGTAAACTGTTATTTTTAGTGAGTTATACATTCTAATTTATTTTATTTTTTGCTTCCTTTTTGGATGTGCACAGGAGGTTTGTGGAGTTTGTTTCAACCATTGCAACTATGAGAGCAAGGGAAGTGGTTTCAGCATGTTTGCATGGGAGGAGTCCAACAATGCAGGGGTAACTCACTCCTAACTTTTTGTACTAATGTCATCACAATACTGATAACTTTTGTCGTGACATCACTCCTAACTTTTTGTATTTTTTAGTTTTTTTTTTGTGTGTTCAAATCAGGTTGTGCCTTGCAATGAAAGGGCCCATTTCAACAATGTGACAGGAGAGAGGGTGATGTTTGTGGCAAACCAACGGACATACACTGTAAAGTGTTACAAGGGTCGTACAAAGAGCGCTATGTATGGGAGAGGTTGGAGGAAGTTCTATGATGACAACAAGCTGGGGAAGGGTCAGATGGTGGTGTTCTTCCTGGATGAACCTTCGCGTAGGGCAGCTATTTGTGTGATCCAGGTGGGCAACGGCTCCGAAGATGAACAGCCTATGGAAGATGGTGATCCCATTGAAGATTCATATTCAGATGATGAGGATGGAGAAGCTTCAAGCGATGGTGGTGAAGGCATTGTTCACACTATGGTGCTTCTGCTTAATGAGACAGAGGGTTTTCAGCTACAAGGGCCGCTGCCTCTCAGTGATGATTTCATCGGGTTTCCTTTCTTTCACCGCATCACAAGGACAGACATTCGTTTGGGCATGATGGTATGTATCTCTTTTTTCCTTTTTTTTTCTCTTTTAGTTCTTTTGTATGGGTATGCTACAAGTATATATATCTGAACACGTAATGCAAATCTGATTCCTAGGAAAGAGAAGGGGCGGGGTAATATGATTTCTGAGCTGGAAATTGCATAATTAAAAATATAAGACTTTTTTGCAGGAGTTTTTAGTATCTGCAAGTATGTTTGAACATGTATTCATGCTCAGTTTTTTTCAGTATGCTTTTCAAGTAAAAAATCTAAATTGTTTTTTACCCTTTTCTTTGACATGATTCAAAGACCAAAGAAAGTTTCATGGTTTTGATAAAACACTCACATAATTGTCTTTTTTTGTGTGTGTTTTTTCCACGATGCATAGAAAATACCCAAGAAAGTTGCTACTGCCATGCCGTTTGAAGAACAGGGGGTTGGTCGGTATTTGTGTGGATGGTGGGAGATTCAAAAAAAATCTCATACAAAACTGCTGATGATGGCCGCATTGTGTTTGGCAGCAACTGCATGTCTTCTAGTTTGGTCGCAACTATGGGGGTCTTTGTTTCGTCGGAGGGGCCGGCGTCGAGAGGCATGGGGCCCATTTGCATGTCCCACACTAGGCATGCAACTTCATGTCTTTTAGTTTGGTCGCAACTGCATGCCTTATAAATTGGTTGCAACCCGACTTCCATTTCTTGTTTGTATGGGGAGAGGCACCAGTTTGCATGTCCAACAATGGGCACGCAACTTCATGTCTTCTAGTTTGGTCGCAACTGCGGGGAGTCTTTGTTTTGTCGGAAGGGGGCAGCGTCGAGAGGCATGGGGCCCAGTTGCATGTCCCACACCAGGCACGCCACTGCATGTCTTCTAGTTTGGCCGCAACTAGGGGGGACATTTGTTTTGTCGGAGGGTGTGGCGTCGAGAGAGATCGGGCAAGTTGCATGTCCCACACTAGGAACGTAGTTGCATGTCCTCTAACTTGGTCGCAACTCGAGGGGGGGGGGGGCTTTTTTTTGGTCGGATGGGCCGGCATCGAAAGACATGGGGCCCAGCTGCATGTCCCACAGGAGGCACGGCATTGCATGTCTTCTAACTTGGTAGCAACTGGCAACTACATGCCTTATAACCTGGTTGGAACTCGACTTCCATTTCTTGTTTGTACATGGAGAGGCGCGAATTGCATGTCCCACAATGGCCACGCAACTGCATGTCTTCTAGTTTGGTCGCAATTGGGGGGTGGGGTCATTGTTTTGTCAGAAGGGGGCGGCATCGAGAGGCATGGGGCCCAGTTGCATGTCCCACACCAGGCATGACTGCATGTCTTCTAGTTTGGTCGCAACTAGGGGGTGCCTTTGTTTTGGCAGAGGGAGCAGCGCCGAGAGAGATCGGGGAAGTTGCATGTCCCACACTAGGAACGCAACTGCATGTCTACTAACTTGGTCGCAACTCGGGCGGGCTTTTGTTTTTCCGGATGGGCCGGCATCAAGAGACATGGGGCCTAGCTGCATGTCCCACAGGAGGCACGAAACTACATGTCTTCTAACTTGGTTGCAACTGCATGCTTTATAACTTGGTTGCAACTCGACTTCCATTTCTTGTTTGTACGGGGAGAGTCACCAGCTGCATGTCCCATAATGGGCACGCAGTTGCATGCCTTCTAGTTTGGTCACAACTGGGGGGGGGGGTCTTTGGTTTGTCGGAGGGGGCTGCGTCGAGAGACATGGGGCCCAGTTGCATGTCCACACTAGGAACGCAACTGCATGTCTTCTAACTTGGTCGCAACTTGGGGTGGGGGGGGGGTGCTTCTGTTTTGTTGGATGGACTGACATCGAGAGACATGGGGCCGAGTTGCATGTCCCACAGGAGGCACAAAACTACATGTCTGCTAACTTGGTCGCAACTGCATACCTTATAACTTGGTTTTAACTCGACTTTCATTTCTTATTTGTACGGGGAGAGGCACCAGCTGCATGTCCCACAATGGGCACGCAACTACATGTCTTCTAGTTTGGTTGCAACTGGGGGAGGGGCCTTTGTTTTGTTGGAGGGGGGGCGTCGAGAGGCATGGGGCCCAGTTGCATGTCCCACACTAGGCATGCAGCTGGATGTCTTTTAGTTTGGTCATAACTGCATGCCTTATAAATCGGTTGCAACTCGACTTCCATTTCTTGTTTGTATGGGGAGAGGCACCAGTTTGCATGTCCCATAATGGGCACGCAACTGCATGTCTTCTAGTTTGGTCGCAATTGGGGGGGGGTGTCTTCGTTTTCTCGAAGTGGTGCGGGGTCGAGAGGCATGGGGCCCAGTTGCATGTCCCACACTAGGAACACAACTGCATGTCTTTTAACTTGGTTGCAACTTGCGGGGGGGGGGGGGGGGCCTTTGTTTTGTCGGATGGGCAGGCATCGAGAGACATGGGGCCCAGTTGCATGTCCCACAGCAGGCACGAAACTGCATGTCTTCTAACTTGGTCGCAATTGCATGCCTTATAACTTGGTTGCAACTCGACTTCAATTTCTTGTTTGTACGGGGAGAGGTGCCAACTGCATGTCCCACACTAGGCACGCAACTGCATGTCTTCTAGTTTGGTTGCAACTGGGGGGGAGGGGTCTTTGTTTTGTCGGAAGGGGGCGGCGTCGAGAGGCATGGGGACCAGTTGCATGTACCACACTAGGCGTGCAATGACATGTCTTCTAGTTTTGCTCGCAACTAGCGGGTGGGATTTGTTTTGTCGGAGGGTTCGGCGTCGAGAGACATGGGACCTAGTTGCATGTCCCATAGTAGGCACGCAACTGCATGTCTTCTAGATTGGTAGCAACTAGGGGGGCTTTTGTTTTGTCGAAGGGGCGGCATCGAGAGACATGGGGCCCAGTTGCATGTCCTTTTACAAACATTTTTTTCACAAGTACACTGTTTTTGCTTGGTCGAAACGGCGACGAGATGCTCGGTGACGCCCGTGAGGAGATGCTCGGCGATCCGGGCGCCCCTCCAGAGTCCTCGTGCCCTGCTGATGAGGTGAGCTGAGCTACGACGCCTTTTCCCCTATCGAGGTGAAACCGAGCTGCGGGTGTCAATTTTTCTGTAGTATAGGGTTCATAATTGTTGAGAATCACGATTCCGGGAGGAAATTGCAAGTCGGGAAGAGGGATTTTTGGTGTGTTTTCGGGCAGCGGGATGGGTAACTGGCGTGGTGGTCCGTCAGATGGTGGGTGCCGGTGGTGCTGCCCGGCGAGAAGGGGGAAGGGGCAGCGCGTCCGTCTTCTCCATCATTCTCCGGCGCCACCCCAGCCAGCGCCGCGCCCGGTCAGCGGGATGGGGAACTTGGTAGGACTACGTCTGAATTTTTCTGTGCTCCATGAGAGCGTCAGTCTAATTCTGTTCACCGTCAATAGACATTCTGTGGTTGTGAATTTTAGAAGTATGAAACTTCATTGTTAGTAGATATGTCTTAATTTCTTAAGCAACATGCTTGTAAGTGGTCAGCCTTGCTGTAATACTCCCGTGCAAGTGATCTGCAACTGTTAGTTATTTAAACACTGTAGTTGATGGATTTTAGCTACCTTCTGTGTCTTCTCGAGGTAGGAAGATTTTGCTGCTGATCGTCACAACTAAATACAGCATCTCTTAATCATATCAACATCAATTTTTCCACACATATTTTTCCCAAAGCTGTCCCGCTTTTTGGCTTCCTGTCTCCAACTCATGAAATGTTGCATTTGTAGTGCCTGTTTTTGGTTTTGTTTGTCTGAACTACCAAAAATTGAAAATTGATGTTTTACATTTTCCATAAGGAAATCTGGGAGTGTTTCCTTTTACTAGTTACAAGTAGAAATATGTGAAGGGATTAACCATCCTCACTAGTTACAAGTAGTTTTTTCTGCTTTTTTATTGGGGCGAATCACGAATCTGAGGGGAGCGAATTAGTGCTTTTGTTTTAGCTCGACCTCGTATTTTTTCGAAGGTAACTATTTTTGAATTCTGCTGTGATGTACTCGTACTTAGTTGCTAGTGATGTCTGCTCAGTTGCCTGCTTGCACCGAGCATTGCCAATGCTTGTTTGGATTTTTCTGAGGCATTCGGCATACTGAGATAATTGATTTTTTGGGGCCAGTGTGGTGTTATACATCAGGCTGCACCAGTGTGGGGTTATACATAGTACTATTTTACTCTAAAAATGTCTTTGTACTGAAGAGATAGTATGTCATAGTTGATTTGCTGGCCGTTTCTAGCCAGACTCCGTTCTATCACTCAAGTCGAGGGTGAGACATGCTTTTTCATTTTCTCTCGCTGGTTTCTGAAGATACGTTACATGTCTTCTAATCAAATTTTTGTATTATCCCTGGAGGCTTTTGGTGATTTTGTTATCTTCAGAGACTAGTGCAGGAAGGGAAACAACATCATTCACAAGTGTTTTTTAATCCCACTGTAGTTGATAGTTTTTACCCTTTTTTCTAGTCAACTACCTTCTGCCTCTCTGGAGATAGGAGATTGCCGTTATTCATCACGGCTAATTAGGGCATCTCGTAATATTGCCAACATCGAAACTATCATCATCCCAAAGCTGCCGGCTAAGATGAAGCAAGCCCAAAGCAAAGCACGTTTGGGATTTGTTAATGTACTCGTAACTAGTAAAAGAAACACTGCCAGATTCTTTTTATATGGATTTTTTTGTCTTGGGCCTCCTGCATCTCACTAAGCAGCATCTTTTCTCAAGCCCGCCCTACTAACTGAAATGATCTCAATCTTTGTGTTTGATTTCCCCTAATCTGAATTTAGATTCAAGATCGACACAACACTCTCTGATGCATAACTTTATTGAATGATTTTTGTGCATTTTTTCTTTTTTTCTTAGCTCACTGCCACAGTAAAATTTGAGAGGGTATCCAGTGGTATTTTTGTCTTCCTTTTTTGTTTCTGTGTTAATCCACTTTTGCGATATATATTTAGATAGATTAGTGCCTCTTTTTTTATCAGCAGTGTGATGGATGCCTGCATGTACATTGAACGCGGGATCGAAACTAAAACCGAGTCCTCCTTGAAAGAAGGGTTAGGTCAACAGCTTAAAACTGTATGTACTCGGTCTTTTTTCTGTGTTTTTTATTTAACCCCTTCTTGTTTGCACAGTTTTTTTTAATCTCATCATCATTTTTTTCCAGACAGGATCATATGAAGGAGTCTAAAGACTTAACAAGAGATTGCTTAAACAATGTGGTATGTTAAATGCAACCACCCTTTGTATGCTTACAATGTCTACTGCTTTTGTTTTTCTGTAAGCATGAGCAAAGAAGGAAGTTACCTGGAACATATGTGTGTTGTATTTGCTGTTTATATTTTTTGGCCTAGAGTATCTTCCAAGAGATAGAAGTTACTTGCAACACTAATGTATCATATGCATTTTTTTTAATACAGCCGCACACAGGTACAGTTTTTGAAGTTGAAGGAGGGAAACCTGGGAGTGATAGAAATGAAGAAGGCAGAGATAAGTGTGTCGAAGATACTGATTTAGAAGGGAGAGGCTATGATGTCGAGATCACTGACACTGAAGCATCAGAGGGTTTGCTGTATGAAGAAGTTCTGACTTCGGTGTGTATCACTTTATCTATAAATATTCACTTTTCTTTTTTCTTGTTTTTATTGTTTAAAAAATAGATAATGCATAAATTGTTGCCTTTTTTTCTTGCCCCCAACCTAATGGATTTTTTTTGTTTTTCCTTCCGCCAGCTGAGTAAGAGGGCTCAAAGGAAAGAACGACGGGAAGCTCTTTTGGAACGAAAAAAGAAGGTACATCACTACTTTTTCTTTTTTTTCATCAGTTGGGGTTCCATTTTTTTTATAGTTTTCCAGCTCAAATAAATTCATACACCTTTTTACCTTCTATATATTTTTGCAGCAGAGAGCAAGGATTGACCCAACCACAACAAAGGCCACCATTGATGAGATTGCAACTAAAGCTTACAGCCGGTGCAGCATGCCATACTTCTCTGAGATTGTCAATCTCATGTGCAAGAGCCACCACAGGGTCCAGCTTGTTAGGAACCGTTGTTTTGGCTATCTGCTGGAGCTGGTCGGCTGTCTTGTACCCAGGGGGTTTGTGCAGTGGATTGTTGATAATGTGGACACACAAGCAGAAGCAACTGTTTTGAACAAGGGCATTCCACTCAATGCTCAGTCAGTAGAGTTTGTGTTGGGGATTCCTTCAGGGTTTTAACCGACAGAGAGAACATACAACTCGGAGGAGCAAAAGTTTTCCTGTCGTTTAGCTATACATGGATTTTTTTGCTTTTTTGTTGTGTGTTTGTTGCGTCCATGGACAGAGTCACAGGTACAACGGGCCAAACAGACAGCAAAAACAAAAGGAAACAAACAAACAAACAAGCAAGCCCACACCACAAGCCCATCACGGGGAATTAAAACCCATCAGGAAGGGATGCTAAGCAGGCCTAATCTGTCAGGGGTGATGTCAGCCGACTGAGACTTCACGAAGTCTCAGTCGACTGAGACCTAGACAGTCCCTTACCGATAAATCATTGGTAGCAACAAATTCAAACAGATTATAGGTCGGCATATCTGATAGAATCAACTTGGCAATAGTCTTCGACATCGGTCTATACTTAATTACCAAAGTGTGTCAACTAAAGTCTGGTTATTATTTTATGCATGAAATAAATTTAAAACGTGATGAGCTTATTTGCTAACTACTCTTAATTAAGACTTAAGCATGGTGCTAAACAAGTTCGTAACACCCGGGGTGTTACAATGAATATTCCTCAATGGACACAAACGGGACAAGCATCAAGAGATATGGACGAAGTCCACGCGGAGGATAGTCTTGCTACGGCGATACAGCAAGCAATGATCATCCAGATCTAATCTAGCTTGGACCGTGGTGATGTCGGCACTATAGGGGTGGGCTTGCTCGATGCCCACGGTTTCGGTGATGATATTGTCGCGGATGCGTGCCAGCTTCTCCTTGAGGGCAAGTCGTTCCATGCGCGGATCGACGATTTCCTGGTTGATGTTCTTCCTTTTCATGCTGGAGAGACCTGGATATGTAGTGTTCTGATCGTAAGGGAAAAAAATTCATGAATTTCTTTTCCCAATTGGCGAGGGCGGCATGGATGTCCTCCATGTGGTAGATCGTAACGTGGCTCCGAGTACCAGATGTAATAAGCGTGTCGACGGCAAGGCCGCTGGAGGCGGCTAGGGTTTGAGGGGCAGGAGTGGCGGCGCAAGGGTGGAGAGAGAGAAGAGGCGGCGCGCGAGAGAGCTTGAGAGCGAGGGGTAAGAGTCTTTCGACATCTTTGTTTCTTAAAGATTGAACAGTTACATGGCCCATTGTATTTACGACAATGCTATTTTCCTGCCGACTGGTGGTTTGCAATAGGCGCGTACGATCGCTGTCGCTGTCATCCAAATGTCGTTGTCTCCTACTCCCACCGAACGGTCGCTATCGCTGTTGTTTTGCTTTTTTTATTTTCCTTTCCCGATCGGAAGGATGACGTACGTTTTTTTTTCTCACGTATACTGATCATCACTGAAGGTCGCTGTCGTTGCTGTTTTTTTTTCGTTTTTTCTTCCAGATCCAAAGGATGATGCCTGCTGTTTTTTTTCTCACGTAATAATCGTTAATTTCAGCGAGTAAAAAATGATATGGACAATAGGATTCGAATCCCAGGCCGGTTGATGCATGGTTGTATGATGCCAATAACCAACACGCCTAGTACTACTTGCTGTGTTATGAATGGTACCCATGTGACCTTTTTAAACACCATGGCAGGAAATGGAAAACGGTTTTTTTGTTGTTTGTCGGCCTTCTCTTGTATTTCATCCACTCTAAGATGAGTGACTCGACTTCGTACTAACTTTGTACAAAGGAAGTACATCATTTCCTACTACATTATAAGTTGTGTAATATCACAGATGCGGAGCTCCAGTACAGCCTCTCCAAGACGACAGTGGTGGGCGTGGTGCGGCTGGTGGCGGACAAGCTGGCGCGCCGGCGTGCGTGTGAACTCGCGTGATCTCGGACGGTCAATTCGCTCGCTCGTGAAATCAGGGCGTGTAGACGACAGCGATCATTCTGTTGCACACGGCGTCACGAACGCGCATCGGCCAGAGCGTACTTCTGCTGCACATGGCGTGCCACCATGCAGGAAGCCAGGAGAATCCGCTGTAGATATGCTGCTTGGCTGGTGCGTCGCGTACGCGTCTCTGACTCGTGGACGGTGTTGGTGTACGCGGATTGGTGAGCCAGCGGGCCAACACAGGACGTGCAAGCAGCCATCCACATTTGTGCATTGGTGTATACCTGTGCACATAGCATGGTGCCACAATGCCATGCATGAAGCTGTGCGGTGCAACGGAGCTGGATGGAGACGTGGTTGATGAAGGAGTCCCGATCAAATCAGGCGACAATGACTGGTGGACAACGGGCATTTTCCTCGGACACCGCATGCCGAGCCAAACAACCATATCGCCCAGTTGCTGCGGCGAGGGCTCCGTCGGCAAGGACCGCAGCAGCTGAGACGATGCCGAGCTGCACTGCTCCCTGGCGAGTTGCGAGTTTGCGACCAACATGGAGCAGAGCATGACGGAGATGTTGATACTGAGCTGCACTGGCCCCAACCGTGGCTTTCTTTTGGCCTAAGCGAAGCAGCACGCCGGCGCATAGGGCGTCGGCCAGCAGCCGTCCACTGCGTAGTGCACCTGCACGAGCAACGTGAGCACCAGCGGGAGTAGCTAGCCACCGCTGTT
This sequence comes from Triticum monococcum, assembly GCA_034509565.1. Taxonomy (NCBI): domain Eukaryota; kingdom Viridiplantae; phylum Streptophyta; class Magnoliopsida; order Poales; family Poaceae; genus Triticum; species Triticum monococcum. The sequence goes on from CM067847.1 coordinate 27,303,863, forward strand.
TGGTCGTGGTTGGCACAGGCAATGCGTGCAAGGTGTTTGATGAAATGTTTCAGTAAGCCAATGTGAGGAGGAAGAAGGAAGGAGAGAGATAGACCGGTCAAAACCACCCTGAGTCAGCAACGATACCGGGTCAGCCGAGACTAGGGACTAAACTTGTCCGGTGTCAATAGTTGAGGATGCAAGTTGTTCGGTTTTGTAGTTGAGGGACTAAATCTAGACTTCGTCAAAAGTTAAGGGACGAAAAGCATACTTTTCTCTTTTTTCAACCACAAAGCACTGATTCCATAGTAATAGAAACTGGCCCTTCAACTCGAGCAAGTGATGATGTTCCTCGTGTTACAACTCAACTTAAGCCCGGTGATATTGAGCCAGATCCTGGTAAGAGAATACCTATTGATAATTTGGATCCCGACATTAGATATCTTGCTAGAAGGGAGTACATTACCAAGGGCCCTTGCCAAAACCAACTGATCATAAATATGAATGGAAATGGGTAGGAAAAGGGTTTAGAAGCTTTCATGATTCTTGGTACAAAAATCATCGTGGCTGGTTGGAATATAGCATTGATAAAAATGCAACCTTTTGCTTTTATTGCTTTCTGTTTAAGGAACCAAGAGTTGAGAACTATGGTGTTCAAGCATTCACTAGGAATGGGTTTAAGAATTGGAAGGATGGACCTAAAATTCTTTATGAACATGTTCGTAAACATGATAGTGCTTATAATAAGGCTAGACAACACTGTGAGGCTTTGAAAAATCAGAGGCAAAATCTGCCACATGTGTTTGATCGAGGTACTCAGAAGGACGAAGAAGAATACAAAGCTCGTCTCTTGATTATATTGGGTGTTATCAAATTTTTGCTGCTCCAAGGTCTTGCTTTTCGTGGACATGATGACTCTACTAGAACGAGAACTGACTGGGGATGCAGGAGCGAACCATAAGCTAACTTCACCTGAGATACGATTGGACTTGTGCAGAAGAGACCACCAAAACCATTGTTGATGAAATTGGAGATAGTAAATTTTCCTTACTTGTTGATGAGTCCAGAGATGCATCTATCAAGGAGCAAATGGCTATGTGTTTGAGGTCAGTGCCGTCGTATGTATTGTATATGTGTCTTGTTGTGCACATATTTTCTCAAAGTTGTTATAAATTAATCATGCAATTATGTCTTATGTAGGCATCTCAGCAGCCGAGGGGAGGTGATTGAGAGGTTTATTGCAATCAAGCATGTTCCTGACACGCAAGCAACTTCACTCAAGGTAGTTTTGGATGGTATGTGTGCTACTCAGGGCTTGTCTATGTCTAATTTGAGAGGGCAAGGTTATGATGGGGCATCAAATATGAGGGGGGAATTTCATGGGTTGCACAGATTGATCTTGGAGGAAAATCCGTATGCTCATTATATACACTGCTTTGCCCATCAATTGCAATTAGTTTTTGTTGATGTTGCAAAGTGTTGTTCATCAGTAAGAGGTTTTTTTGTATACACTAGCATGGTTGCCAAAATTGTTAATGCTTCATGTAAAAGACATGATCAGTTAGCCCAAGAGCAACATGATGAATTTGTACGCCAAGTGGAGGCCGGGGAACTTCCTTGGGGGAAAGAAAAAAAACAATTTACTAACCTTGCAAGACCCGGTGATACACGGTGGGGTCACATCATAGGACCTTGTGTCGACTTATTTCTATGTGGAAACCAGTTCTGACGGTATTTGAAAATTTGTACAATGATGCTGATAATGTTGCACAAAGAACCTCAGCTGGTGGGTTGATAAACCACATGGAAACATTTGAATTTGTTCTCACGTTGCATCTTATGATTAGATTATTGGGCAAGGCTAATGATCTATCACAGTGCTTGCAACAGAAAAAACAGCATATTGTTCATGCCATGGGATTTATAAAAAACACAATGGACAAAATGCAAGAGATAAGGCAGAATGGTTGGGATGACCTCTTCCAAGAGGTAACTGACTTTTGTCTCAAATACAATATTGTAGTGCCAAATATGGAAGATACAAGAACTGCTAATGGTCGTTCAAAAACTTGGGGTGGCTAATTGGTAACTTACCACCATCATTTCAGAAATGAAATATTCAGCGTGGTGCATGATCAAATTATTGTGTAATTAAACAACCGCTTTACTGAAAGATCTACTCAATTGTTAAGATGAATTGCTGGTCTTGATACAAAGAATTCTTTTGCCAATTATGATGAAGACAAGCTTGTTGACCTTACTAGTATGTATGCTGTTGACTTCTCTGCATATGAAGTTAGTTTTGTCCTTAGAAATTAATTGGAATCATTCATTCATGAAGCAAGAGTTGATCCACATTTGATGAATTGTAATGACCTTGGTCATCTTGCCATGAAGATGGTTTTGAGTAATATGCACACAACTTTTCCATTGGTTTACGGCCTTGTTGAGTTAGCATTAATTTTACCTGTTGCAACCACAACGGTGGAAAGGGCCTTCTCAGCAATGAGCATTATCAAGATCGACATGAGGAACAGGATGGGTGATGATTGGTTGAATCACAGAATGGTATGTTACATTGAGCAAGATGTATTTGTTAGTATTGAAGAGTCAAAGATCATTGAGCGATTTTAGGGTTATCGCACACGCAAAGGCATTTTACCTCATCCTAGAGGTAATGTTTCATATTTTGCATCCATTAGCAACTTTTTTACTTGCTTTCTATGCACTGACTTGCATACCAACAAATTTTATACTTGAAGGTGAATCATCTGTTATTATTGAAGATGTAATCGTGGGAAGCTAAAATCAAACAACCCTTTGATTGGGTACCCTCTTTTCTATTATTTATCCTTTATATTGTTTTTTGTTATGTGTTACATTATCAGATGAAGCACTATTAGATATTATCTTTAGATTCTTATCATTTACAAATGAGCGCTACTATTGGTATGCCTTAAAACCGTGGTAGTTTTTCAGAAAAAGTTTGGCCCTTCATTTTTGGCTCGGGGCATCGGCCAATCCTGGCTACGCCATTGGGTTCAACATGACCGGCTACTAAAACCCCGCCGGCCAGCCTATAGCAGCTCCTCGCCTCTGTCCCCGGGGTGAGTTGGTCAATGTTGTGCAACTCCTCCCCTCTGGCCCTGATTGCAGCATGTGCGGACGCCTTGCGACACAGCCGTCATCTGCAGCACCGGCGCCGCTACCACGGATCCCAGCAGGGCCTTGTGTCGCCAACCACACCATGAGAACCATTGCCCCCCGTTTCGCAGCATCATGTCAGCGTTGCCGTCCAGCAGCCGTCGCAACGCAAAGGTGCCAGTCGCAGTAGCAACAGCTCCGCCGGTCAGAGTGGGAGAGGGCATGGGGTGGTCGCCGCTCACAGCACATGGTGGCTGCTGTCCGCTTGCAGCAACCAAGGGACCTTGCATCGCCATTGTTCCATGGCCACTGCTTGCAGCACCATGTGGGATTTGCAGCGCCGCCGCCTCCTCCTGGCAGCAGTTATGTCCTCTGCCTGCATCTTCAAGGCATCGACCGCCAGAGAGAGCGCAAGAGAGCTTCCATGGTTGTATTGGATTTGGGCGAACAACAAAGAGTGGTGGGAAAGCAACGCCATAGACGGCTAGAGGATAAGGATGGGCTGGGTCGTCTCGGGTCGTGTTGACTAAGCTATATGGGGGCACGGACGCGTGGCTCGCTATGGATGCGGCTGATGTTTCAAAATAATCATCAGGCTAAACTAAAGTATTTTCTTTCCTCACAATTGGTAGAAAAACGAGTTAATGTCAGACGATTTTCCACAAAGCACACCAAGGCCGAAGCCGGCCGCACCACGGCGCTGAGCAGAACGAAACATGGGGCGCCGGTGTTGAATCGAATGGCAACGACCCAGAGCCCGAGACGACGCGCCAGCGGTATCTCAGTTTTTTTTAAGGCAGGATGTTTACAGGTATGGTAACTGGATCATACAGTAGATCGAGCCATATGTGACGACCCACACCTAACGACTTATCGTGCTTTGAAGGCTTGTGCCTCAAAGTTACAACTCCTACTTTCGTACAAGAAAAAAACAGCTTTTAAAAGAAGATTTCCTTGCTTGAATATCATGTATAATTGCCCCATAAGGTGCACTCGAGCCTGACTGAATATCGTTGATTGAACACTGGCAGTCCATAGCCAACTGAACACTTCCCATGTTCAAATCTGCAGCTAAGGAAAGGCCCTCCCTTCATGCCAACGCCTCCATGCATGTTGGGTCTGAAACATTGTGCACCACAATAGCTGAGGCTCCCAAGTATTATTCCTGTTCATCTCGACAGAAAAGCAGTCGCCACGCCAACAGTCCCATCCCGGGAGAAGGCACCGTCGACATTAATTTTGGTTTGTACCGTACCTAGCTCAGCGAGATAAGAATCAACAAAACGACGAATTTGTTCGGGACGTTGGAAGATACTGTCATGTATAGCCTTACGCCGTGCTAAGATGGCCCAAAGGGTGACAATCATCCTTGTAAAATCCTCCTGTGACACTGTATCATGCTTGAAGAACATCCATTGTTTTGCATTCGGCTCGGTGCATGAAATCATATGTTCTGTTAGGCTAGGATCTGAAAAGTCACAATGAGGGGCTCAATTATTCGACAGCGAACAAGAAGGCAAAGAAGCTCACTCAGAAACGAAAGCATCGATGCTGAGAAACCATCTTTTATATCTGTATTTACTTTGTGCACGCACTTGATCGTTATCGGTAAAAAGAAGTGTAATATAGACGGTCGCCTGAGTCATATACATCGTATTAGATCCCCTTCTTCCCGGCTCGGTCGCCTTTCGGAAAAGAAAAGAAAATGGAAAGGAGTAGAAAAATGAGAAAGGAAAGAAGAAATTTAAAGGATTAGAAAAGAAAATGAAAATAAAAAGAAAAAGGAGAAAGGAAATAAGGAAAAGAAAATGAAAAGAAAAGGCAGAAGGAGAAATGAAAAGAAAAATCACAGGAATAGCAGTAGCGCTGGTTTGGACCCGTGCTATAGCTAACTTAGCTGTAGCGTGGGTTGTCGCCCCCGTGGAACAAGGAATGGATGATGAGATAGAGGAGGAGGAGGACCCTCTGTGGTTCCTCAATACCGGTGCCTATGACGACAGACAGATGATGAGTCAGCAATACTCGGGCTATGAGCATGTGGATGAGGAGTTGGATGATGTGCCGGAGTAGGAACGTCCTAGGGGTGGTCGCAAGAAGTCTCTCATCATGCAATCCTCACAGGAGACGCCTCCAGATGCCGTGTCAACCCATGGTCAAGTAGTTGAGAGTCGTGCAATGCATAGCACAAACACATTGGTCGGGGGTCAGGTAGGGCCTGGAAGGCTCACTAGCTCAACCCAAGAAGAAGCGGAGGAAGAGACCGCCGAAGAAAAGCTTAGCTGCCGCCAAAGCTTCTAGCAGCCAGTCGGCTCCACCGGCTGATTTTGCGGATCGGTGTACCGGTCAAAGGTGCGGCGAGGTTCCATGTCGTGGGCGAGCTAATCCTACCGCCAAAACCCCTAGAGGGCATATCAGGGGATCTTAGGACACTGCACGACCATGTGTTGTCGACAGAGACAAGCCTTCTCGCCTAGAAGGCTCCAGGATACTTGATTTATGCGGTTCGTGTGCCTGCCCAAGTTCCGCCTCGAGATGGTGGCGCTTCGTCCTGAAAATCCTCTCTTGATTTTTTTCTAGGGCAAATGGGATGACATACCAAAAGATGGGCACCGGGGGCTGGCCAGGGGCCCCACCACCCACCAGGGCACACCTGGGGGGGAGGGGGTAGGCGTGCCCTGGTGCCTTGTGGGCACCGGGGTGGCTCCCTCTAGTACTTCTTTGCTCCAGTTTATTCCAAAATAAATCTTCGGTAAAATTTTAGCTCATTTGGAGATATGTAAAATAGGTATCTCTGACATACCTTTTTCAGGTCCAGAATTCCAGCTGTCGTCATTCTCCCTCTTTGTGTAAACTTTGCATATTATGAGAGTAATGCATTAGAATTACTCCACAAAGTGTTATATTGATTGAAAACACTATAAATAACAGTAGGAAACACATGATGCTAAATGGACTTATCAGATATAAGCAAAAGTTAGCATTCCATTGGAGAGACATGGTCATCAAGGCACCATCTTTCTGCTACACCCGAACGACGCCACAATCCATCGTTGCTCCCAGGGGAGAATCTACTAGGGGGCTTTAACAGGCTTGAGCCCCCCTCCAACACTGTAAAATTAGCTTTCACTACTACTTTCAAGGCCCACGCGTGCCAGTTGTCAGCCCGGCCATACACATGTTTGCATGATCCAGGCAGCCCAGCCGCCCCTCCATTTTTGTGTAGTCTCCACTGGTTGCTCCTATAATGATAAATGGGATGCAAGACCGAGGCGTAAATAATAAACAACAATTGCGGCAACTAAAATACGGTTACGCCTCTCAAACTATCGAATCTGCTCTAATGTTCTAAATTACGTATTCGAGTTGTCAGATAAGGCACTACTTCTGAACGGGTATTTTAGTTATACAAACCCAAGGTGTTGCTTATTTAATTTATTGATTCAATACATATTCCTAAACTAGGGTTCATAAGCTACCCTAGCAAAATAATTATTCTTGAGCTCAAAAATTACAGTGGACACATAATAATACTATCATACTGATGTGAAATTTTTAGAGTTAACACTATCACTGATTAATCACAAAAATTCCTAAAGATCATATTTAACTGAAAATGTAAAATTGTGAAACTGATTATTCGGAAATGTGTAACCGTTTACTTTTAAATGAGTGAAATATGTTATCTCAAAAATATGCAGCTGAAATTGATGTGATTTTTGTGAAACAATCCAGCGAAAAGTGAAATGTAGCTTCTGAATTGTGAACTAGCAACCAAAGAAAGTTAAATTATAATGTATCATTGTGAAACTGATTGTTCAAAATTTTGAAACAATTTTTTTATAAAAGAGTGAAATAGTTTATTTGATAAATGTACAATTGAAGTATATTTTTTATGAAACAAGGCTGTCAAAAATGAAATGTAGGCTCTGAATTGTGAAATAGTAACCATGGAATGTGAAATTCTAATGTATCATTGTGAAATTGATTATTTGAAATATGAAAGAATTTATTTCAAAAGAGTGAAATAGGTTATTTGAGAAATGTACAATTGAAATAGGTGTTATTTTTGTGAAACAAGCCAGCGGAAAGTGAAATGTTGGTTCTTAATTGTGAAACAATAAGCACATATACAGTGAATTATAATGTATCATTATGGATATTTGAAACTTTGAAACAATTTATTTGAACACAACGAAAAAGTTTTTGAGTTATGTGCAATTGAAATATTTGTTTATTGTGAAACAAGCCAGTGAAAAGTGAAAAGTAGGTTTTGAATTGTGAAATGTGCAATTGATATATTATTTTTGCGAAAGAAGACAGTGAAAAGTGAAATTTTACTTATGAATTGTGAAATAGTAAGCACAGAAGCTGAAATACATTGTTCACATTTTCACATAACCAGTTTCACAATCGTATATTATAATTTCATTTTCTGTACTTATTATTTCACAATTCTGAAATATGTTATTAACTTGTTTCAGTTTTTTCAAGTGAAATATGTTAGTTTCACATATGAAATGTGAAATGTTGAAATTTAAATGTGTTTGAAATGTATCCAAGATCGGTCTAGTTTTAAAGGTCTTGTCGTCAAGAGTTCAAATATATAAATTATTTCAAATACGAAATTATGGTTTAAAAGATAAGAATGTTTTTAATTTACTAAGGTGAAATAAAGTCTATGGATTTGTTTGCAAGGGAGAGAGAAAAGAGTGATGTACGCATGTCTCTGTCTGACAAAAAAGTAGTACTCCGGACCCATTAGACTGGCAAAAGTAGTACTATGTTGGTAGACCAGCTACTGAAATACTAATATTTCATAAATATTAAAAGTAATATTCTCTGTGCGTATTCTGCTTGTGTATTGGCTGTGTGCGGGCACAGGAACGCACTGCAGATTCGGATTCCAACGTGCGTAGAAAAAATATCTTTCTCTCCCTTTGATCACCATCTTTGATTAAAGCAGACTAGGAGACAAATATACAAAGAGCTTACAGTGCCCGTGTGTGCTGAGTGTGTCAACAGCGCGGTGGTTGGTGTGATGCACGGCTGAGGGAACGTTATCTTCACAACTGGGACCATTCACCTGGTATTGTGCGTCCATTAGGCGGTTGATTACGAGAGGTTATATTACTACAGAAATTGTACTGCTACAGGCAGTTTCTAATAAGAATGGCATTTTGTACGGGTTGTTGTGTAATATCGATCCAAGGTTAACATACATCTAAGGAGCTTTGTGCTTGTAATAAAGAATAGCTATATGCAATAGTCGATGTAGAAGGTGTGATATAATATATTTCCTTTTCTAAAAAAGAAAGAGCTTTAACGTGGTAGCTGTTAACAAAAATATAACATTACCGATAAATCATTGGTCGCAACAAATTCAAATAGATTATAGGTCGGCATATCTGATAGTATAACTCAGAAATAGTCTTGGACATCGGTCTGTACTTAATTACCAAAGTGAGTCAACTAAACTCTGGTTATTATTTTATGCATGAAATAAATTTAAGATGCGATGAGCTTATTTAAAATGCGTGTTGCTATCTAGTTCGTAACACCAGGGGTGTTACAATGAATATTCCTCAATGGACACAAACGTGAGGACCAAACCTGTCAACTCCGATCAACAATATACTACGTACACATCTTCCTATCCGGTCTTAACTTCATAGCTAACATGTTTCATCAATATAGTATCAAGTAAAGTAATAACTGAGTTACTCTATCATTCGCCGGTGACAACCAAATCACCAATTTTCTTTTTCTTGAACACGCACACTCGTGCGTATTCGATTTACAAAAAAGGGAGTGGGGTGAAGAGCCCCTCCACGATATTGTTACATGATTTTACATGCACATCATCACCACCTGAACACCCTACCCTCTACTGCTAAGCTAACTTGCCGCACTAGCCCACCGTTCCACGTGGTTGAAGAAGCCGGTAAGGTATCCTTTAAGTAATTCTGCTTGTTTCCAATTGCGCCCCTCCTCCGTGATCCTATGGAGTACATAGTTCGTCGATGGCATAGCTCCCTCGAGCACAATTGCGTTGTGATGCTTCCATATCTCCCACATGACTAGAATACGTAGAGCATTGAGCATTCTCTTGTGTATCCCATTGGTGCTTTTGCTAACGCATCATCCCGAGACAGTGTCGTTCGTTGTCGGCACCCAGTCTGGCTTGCCCAAGGCCTGGAATATCGCTGCCCAAATCTGTCTCGCAAAAACCACTACAAGGATTCCGGTCTATTTCAACAAAATTTACTGCTACAACTACCATTTGTTGCAATAAAATGCAATATTACCACAAATTCTCTGGTTGTGGTAATAGGTCACACATATTGCCATAACTTAGTTTGGTCACGATAAATACTAACTTTGTTGCAATAGAGACCTCATATTGCAACAAACGGTATCGGCGTTGCAATATGGCAGTGTTATTGCGACAAATAAATTCCGTTGCGTGAGGGCAGTCATTTCGTTGTAATAGAGACTAGTTATTTCAACAGAATAACTATTCATGGCCATATTCGGAAAGATATTGCAACACAGGTGTGACGTTGCATTAGTTATCAAATATTGTTGCAAAAAATTGGCTAACTATTGCAACAAAATAAATTGGCCTTGCCATATGGCAGCGAGATTGCGGCAAAAAAATTCCGTTGCGCAAAGCAGACATTTTGTTGCAATAGAGAGTAGGTATTTCAACATGATAACTATTTGTGGTAGTATTCGAAAAGATATTGCAACATCGGTGTGACGTTGCATTAGTTACAAGTAAAATAGTGTAAAATATATTATTCGAATTTATAGATATTAAGTTATAATTTTTGCTAGCTCTAAGGAGAAACTAAAATATTTTTAAATTACACCAATTTTAATTAACCAAAAATGTGGAAACAGTTTATAAATGGTTAGAACACACTTTCTTGATAGGAATACATATTTAACTCGTTAAATTTGGATTTGAAATGGCCAAGAAATATTCTCCTAAGTAAAAAAACATGTTGACGAGTTTCAAAAAACGTGTATGCAATTTAAAAAATGTTTGTGAATTCAAAAAAGATTCAAGAATTTGTAAAAAAGTTTATGAATTTAGAAAATGCTCGCAACTTCAAAATTATGGTGGACATTTTCCAATTTGGTGAACAAATTTTAATTCGAAAAATGTCACCCAAATTTGTAAAAATGTTTACCGTTTTGAAAACAAATATCAGGAATTTAAAAATATTCACAATTTCAAAAAAAAACAATTGTACGTGCTGAGTACACACCAGGTCGCTCACGCCAAATAGGAGACCACCAAAAAAATGAAAACGAACAAAAAACCAGAGCAAACAGAACACAACTGGGCCATAGCTTTAAAACAAAATATACAGGCCCTCCCAGGTTTATAGGAAAAACTAAATATATAACAAGTGCATCTCCACATTTATAGCACATACACGCTTGGTATCGTGGTTGGCACGTGCGTAAAAAACGCACAGGTCTCAGGTTCGACACCCCCACCACCCCCCCCCCCCCCCCCCCGTTGCTCTTTTTTCTTTTATTTCTCATATATCCCACTGACATATGGGCTCTTTTTTTTATTTCTCATATATCCCACTGACATATGGGCCCATTCAGATGAGCGGGACCGGGCTAACGTGTCATACTGCAGAATACACTGTACATAGTCCTCATTGTTTGATAAAATTCCCAACAATGTCCAGAAAATGTTTATTCCCATTCTAAAAATAGACGTGACACTTAAAGGAATAGTCACATATATCCAAATTATATATGTTAAATTTTCCAAAATGTTTATACAATGTAAAAGAATGCATAGTTTACAAATAATGTATGAGAAATTTTCAGAAGTTTTTACAGTGTAAAAGAAAACTTTGCATAATTTGACAAAATTCCCAATAACATGGACTAATAATTATTTTGGAACTCGTCGACAAGTTTTGTTTCCATAGGCGAACATTCCTTGAAATTGGGGAACAACTTTTTTCTCATATATCCCACTGACATATGGGCCCATTCAGACGAGCGGGACCGGGCTAACGTGTCATACTACAGAATACACTGTACATAGTACTCATTGTTTGATAAAATTCCCAACAATGTCCAGAAAATGTTTATTCCCATTCTAAAAATAAAAGTGACACTTAAAGGATTAGTCACGTATATCCAAATTATATATGTGAAATTTTCCAAAATGTTCATACAATGTAAAAGAATGCATAGTTTACAAATAATGTACGAGAAATTTTCAGAAGTTTTTACAGTGTAAAAGAAAACTTTGCATAATTTGACAAAATTCCCAATAAGATGGACTAATGATTATTTTGGAACTCGTCGACAAGTTTTGTTTCCATAGGCGAACATTCCTTGAAATTGGGGAACAACTTTTGAAATTCAGAAACATTTTTTGTGAAGAATATTTTTATAAATTCACGAATTTTATTTTGAATCGGTGAACATTTTAAAAAAAAATCTTTTATTTCTCATATATCCCACTGACATATGGGCCCATTCAAATGAGCGGGACCGGGCTAACGTGTCATACTGCAGAATACACTGTACATTGTTCTCATTGTTTGATAAAATTCCCAACAATGTCCAGAAAATGTTTATTCCCATTCTAAAAAGAAACGTGACACTTAAAGGAATAGTCACATATATACCAATAATATATGTGAAATTTTCCAAAATGTTTATACAATGTAAAAGAATGCATAGTTTACAAATAATGTATGAGAAATTTTCAAAAGTTTTTACAGTGTAAAAGAAAACTTTGCATAATTTGACAAAATTCCCAATAACGATGGACTAATAATTATTTTGGAACTTGTCGACAAGGTTTGTTTGCATAGGCGAACATTCCTTGAAATTGGGGAACAACTTTTGAAATTCAGAAACATTTTTTTGTGAAGAATATTTTGATAAATTCATGAATTTTATTTTGAATCGGTGAACATTTTTTAAAAATTCTTTTATTTCTCATATATCCCACTGACATATGGGCCCATTCAAACGAGCGGGATCGGGCTAACGTGTCATACTGCAGAATACACTTTACATAGTTCTCATTGTTTGATAAAATTCCCAACAATGTCCAGAAAATGTTTATTACCATTCTAAAAATAAACATATCACGGATTTGGCCTGGTGGGAAGCGATGAACGTTTTTGAAAAAACTCATGAACATTTTCTAAATATATGAACTTTTTAAAAGCCAGAATATCTATATAATAGACAATGTATCACCATATTAAACATATCACTGATTTGGCCTGGTGGCTTGCTTGCCCAGCGATGGGGCAGAAGCTTGCGCATGCGAATCCCCTCGTCGTGTTTTTTCCTCTTATTTGTCGGCATGCTTTTTTCTTTTTATTACTCGGCCCACAGACAAATTGACCCGTTAGCTATAGAAATACGAGATACTATGCAATGTGTAGAGTCAGGACTGCTGTTTCAAGCTCAAAGACCGTATTGAGCACGTATTTTCTTATGACGGGACCGTATTGAAGCACTTTGCAACCACCAGGACCATGTTGGACTTCGCCAGCTAGCGACTACGAGGACGATAGATGCAATTATCTGAAGTATAAATCACAGAGAAATATTTCTATTCTGTAGGATGTGGCACTTAATTGAGAGTAATAATCTACACTGCAGGAGAGTGTGGGTATCAAATAAAGGATTGTTACTTCAAAGCAGGAAAGTGACCAGGTGGCAACTCGCAAAATCAGAAGCTCCAACCCAATCAAATCACGAAGCACTACCACAACATATGGACGACTCGAAGATACGGAAAAATCCTGCGCGAACGACACACAAAATACATGTCTAAGCCAGCTTGGGTTGTCGCTTCCTAGCGCTGATAGACAGGGTCCACCACACGACCATAGGCCGGAGCGCTTTCAGCGCCCCAATTTGAGGGAGCTTAGAAACATAGAAGATCTGCACACAATTTTCTTGCTGGCCGGAAGAGATTTTTTGTGTGTGTGAAATGCTAGAACTAAATTTAACTTCATTGCAAAGCAATATTTGTTCTCAAAGTTTGGATTTTGTCATGGCAACTAGGAAGTAAACAAAGATACACAATTGTAGATCCTTGCTGTAACAACACGTTCCTAACACAAAAGATCTTAGAACGAAATTGGTTTGGTTATTAATTTACAGAGTTGAATACCTATGGTTGTTGTTGAAACAAAAATGACATAATTATGTTGGACCTACTCTAGCGCGGAGGAACTCTCTATGGATTGTTCGGTAAGATGAAAGATGCTTAGATCACCCCATCTCAAGATCAAAATGTGAAATCGAGACTGACATATATCGATCGTCTCATCAACCCATCCCATCTGTAGTTGTGTTTCAAGGCAAGAAAATAACCTAGTAGTTTTAAAGTGAGGGTCACATGATGTTTTCTGTGGGCCGTAGTTCAAAATTGGTCAAGTTTTTGCTACTTTCTGAAATGATTTCTGAAATTGTAGTGCAAACCTGGTTGTACGTACCTATAGCCGGGTCGTCCGGCGACAACGCGCTAGCACCGGTCGCAACCCCTACTTCTACGGGACAGCAAGCCCCGTCCGACGAGCCGCCCCTCTGACCTTGCACGTCGCTCCTGGTCGGCCATGGCTCCCGTCGCCCTCTTCCTCCATCCTCGGTGGTGACCAAGCAGTTCCTTTGTCCCTTTTCCCGATCTTCCCCCGGGAGCTCGAGCCTTTCCACCGGCCATGGATGCAAGCTTCCCACACGCTGCTTACCGCCGTACTTAGGGAAGATGACGGGCGTGAGACGATTTCATCGGGAATCTCCTAATCTAGTTCGGAAGGAAGATAACGGTGGTAAGACGATTTGTCGGGATTTGAAAACACTCAATGACAACAACAATGCAAAATATGGTATCCTCTAAACATATGATGCCATGGATTGGTCACGTTGAACTACTTATACGCACCATACATGTATACTAAATAACCGGGAAACAATGTATAAATAAGAAATATACAAATATCGACGGCGAGAACGTTAGAGGGGAGGGCACCGGATCGCCCCTCCATGATTCTCGGATTTGGTGGTATTTTAAAAAAGAAATAACTTACAAACATATTTTAGTAATATTATTTTAGCAGCATATATATCTCATATTGCTTTGAAATATATTTTTTCTAATTTATTTCATTATTCTAAACATTCCATCCAAAAATAATTACTTTCCCGCCACCTAATTTCAGTTTACTGTAGTTTGTGCCAATATTTTGTGTTCCCACCAAAACAAATAGAGTCTACTTATCCTTTGCCTTCCTAACTACCCACGATTATTATTCTAAACCAAATCAGAGGGCGTCTTCATGGGTGATTGGATCTGAGGTCTCGTCCTCGCTCCTCCGTCACGGCGTCAACACAGCAAACCACACCGGAGTCAACTGCAGTACGAGGAGTCGTCGTCCTCGATCTCGCCCTCCTCCCTCTCCTCCGCGCCCGCCGACACGGGCCGCGTCTCCGTGTCCTCGGCCATGCTGCCAACAACAGCGATGCGGTCTGGTGTCGGCACCGACGGAGTTCCCGTCTTCTTCCCTGCATCGCGAGCGCAGTGCCGGCCTGCCTACGTCGGGGTTGCTCGCCACATGGCCGACCCGGAGGTGGAGATGCTGCGACCAGGTTCATCATCAAGCCGCATCCCTGAACCTCCATAACGAGTGCTGTAGATGCAATACCGCCGCCGTATCCCGCCCCCATGATCCAAACGAGCAGGCCAGATTCGCCGCCGCCGGGAGCAGCACAGAGTCGTGGTCGTGCACTACAATACAGCCTCAATGCGTCAACCCCGGCCATCTCTACGTGGGACGACTATGCCTCATCATAGATGACCTCCAACACCGTCCTGCTGCCCAAAAAGGAACGAAACATCCGGCTCTCGGACGACTTCCCCTGCCCCCGCTAAGATCGCCCCTTTTAAACAGCTGAGCGGTATCGCTCCTATGGTCTCCACCATCAGCTTCGTGTCTCCCCCCTTTGGTGACCTCAAAAGCACATGCGTAGTATCAGTATCATAGTTGTAATTACTAATCCATACAATTGTTATTATTTCGCTGTTATTTGCAAATCTGTTATCTGTGTGCTAAAGTTGGCTGGGTACTTTGGCCACTTTCACTGGAAATATCAAAGATAGAAAGGAGCATATATGGTTTCATGCCTCTCATGTTTCGGTATTGTACCTACAAATTTTTAGATATACATTGGACTACAAATGGTTACTTGATCTCTGTATTATAGTTGATGGTGTAATTGTTGTTTCAGCTGGATGTATATCTGATACAGTCACCGGTTATGAAAGCTTTTGATTTGCTTAGTAACTTTTGTTGTAGATTCTAGGTTTGTTTTGTCAGCTAACAGGACCTTCCATACATTAACAAATATATTTTTAGCTAATTGTTACCTACTTGACTTCATTTGGCCACACCAGCAAGTTACATATATATGTTGACTCCTGCATGAATGACAGCAATGTATTGGCATCTACCTGCTGATCACGAGTTCATGACTGAGATTCGAGATGGATAAGGTATCCCTTCTTAACACGAATTTGTTTTGTTTTCCTGAAAGAAAATCTTGACAGTTCAAACATAGTTTTTATATTTACAGTTATGCAAATTATGTTCGGATCTCCTTATTCTTACGCTTTGTTATTCCGGACACTGCCGCTTAACATCATCTTTTAATTTTCTTTATCATGAACATCTATTTCAATGTTGTTTCTCAGCGATTGGTGTAGGTCATTCAGAACCCACTCCAACATTTGGTCGGGTTTGTTACGTCTTTGCCTCCATTTAATTAGCCACTTGAGTTTTTCAAGTTATCATGCATGTATTACTGGATAATTCATCACACTTTTAATCTATAGTAGACTAAGGAGATTTATGCTGCTACCGCATAGGTAATACTTCAATGGTGAGCTACCTTCTGCATTGTAGAGTTCTCTTTTTAAGGTATGCCATTCTAATTCATTTTTTGATTTTATATTAGTAATCATTTGTTCAGTCCCTATTGTTGTGAGCTCCATGGTAATTATTGCCTCCTAATTCTAGCAAATATTCACCGGTTATGTATGGTTCTCTATTTGCGCATCACCAGTTGTAAAGGGTCCAATATAATCAATTCACTAAACTTATCTTGGGATATTCATATGTAAATTTCTATCAAATGTACACAATTTCCATTTTTTTTGTCGGTGTAAACTTACCAGATTATTCATGTTTTTCTTAATTTGCTTCTGGGAACAACCGAATATATGCCCAAGGAGTAGTGAAGTGGGTGCTCTAATCTTGCTCTTTCTTTTGCTTCAGAATGAATTGTCGTCGGGCAAACTGAATAAAATACTATAGAGAACCGCGACACCAAGGGTCTTCTCCTTTGCCAAGAGGTTATTTCCACTATGTAACTCATGTAACCATGTTTATTTCTGTTTACTACACATAATCTTGATAATTTTGTTCTCTTTCATTATGATTTGGCGAGGCATCGTCTATGTACTGTGTTATGCCAGCATTTTATCATCCAATCTTATAATCCATCTACATAGAGAACAAATGTAGAAAATAGAAGTGGGCTGATTTCTTGCCCAGCTTTGCTACGTGGTGCACATGTATTTTCTGCTCCAATGTCATCACGCCATGTGATCCGTCCTTTTCTAGGGAATATTAATCCATCTATTGCTATATGATATAACTCAAGCTTTCTTATTCTTAGTCATGAGCTTTGTCCCCTTACTTATATTGATATTAGTTTGTCAGGGCTCCTGGTTCCATGGTGTTCCTTACTCTTTGGTGGGCATACTAAAAGGTGAGGGCTCTCCTGGTCAAACAAGTGGAATGAACGCATGCTCTTTTCTCACATTGAAGGACCATAAACTGCTGATGGGCACCTCAAGTTTCTCCCCCATTTCAGCTGGCTTTGGAAATCTCTTGCAAGCTCAAGTGCTCAGTTGTAAGTTATTTCTTGGCACCAATTTAAAAGCAAAGTTAACACTCAAAATCTGGTCCATTGTAAAAACTTTTTTCATCCCTGATCATAATTGTGCCATACGCCAAGCTCATGTCGAAGCATATAGTTGTACTTTTGTTTGATTGTTGATTTGGCTTGCAATGTTTGGACATTCTATGGCCTGCATGGTGATGAGGCATCTAAAACATGGCAGAGATAGAGATTATTTACCAATAGATCAATAGACTATTTTCCATGGAAATAGCCATTTTGGGACGTGTTGTATTTGGAAAGTATGTAATAGAAAAATCTTTGGTAATATACTTGCTGGAGAATTCAAGTAGTTAGCACCTACACGTAGAGCTGAATCTAGGAGAGTGAAAAGAAAATTGTTTTGTTGCATGGATGACTGAGTACTTTGGTACTGATTCAAAATTTCAGGTTATCTCTAAGATCACTCTTTGTCTACTATGTGTTAAGATGAAATTGCTTGTCGGACTGGTTATATTTGCTTTCAATGACTTGATAGGAATACAGCCAAAAGAACACCAATACCCGTAAGAAACTCAAGACAAAAGACAGAATTGGATCAAAATCTTATTTGCAACTAAGTTTTGAGAAGGTATGAGTCTAACTAAATATGTATGCCTCGCTGCTAACTATGGTTTCATGTTTCAAGCATCTCATTGCTATATTACTTGCAGAGAAACTTGGAAACTAGAGAAGAGTCAGATTGTATTTGCTCTGCCGGAACTCACCCACACGAAGAATGAAACATGGTCTAACAGAGTCCTAGTATATTTACGTGAGCACTGACTTTTGGTTAATTATTCAATGATGTGCATTCGGCATGCTTCTTCATCAGCTTGGATTATTCATGTGTTGGACCATGTTATTCTTGTTTCATCATTTATAGTGTCAATATTGGTGGATATTTGCTATGAGAATTATGAATTTTATGAATCTACATATTATACATATGGTTTTGAATATTCTAATTGAACGCCTGTATTTTTTTACGGTCGCAGTAGGCTATTACCACAACCCAGTTTTGGTTGCCACATGTTAGCACCACGAACAGTTTAAATTGTCACAATAGTTTCTCTACAAACAGTTCACCCGCAGTGAAACCTATTTATCACCACCAAAACTAGTATGTTACAATTTCCTATTACGACGTCTAAAATATTTGTTGCCATAATTTAATGCCACAAGTGTAGCGGTTCGTGGCAAAATGCCTAATGCCACAAAAACAAGAATTGTTGCCATAGTCTATTGCCACAATTGACTATTGCCACGGAAGAGTACGCGCCACAAAATGAGCATCGTTGGCATATGTTGTTTTCACAAATGTCTATTGCCACGAGCTATAAGTGGCCACGATTCGTTACATGTTGCATTAAAGTTATCTCCACAAAGCGAATTGTGGCATAACGTGAGTGTTGCCACGGGAAAACATGTGGCAACTTCCCACATGATTGTTGCAATAGCACGCTTTATTGCCACAATTGTTTTTTTTGTGGCAATAACCTATTACCATGTGTCCAGTCGCAACGGCTGCCAACGAATGATGTTTTGTGGCAATAGGTACTTATTGCCACAAGTCGGCATGTATTGCGACGAACGATTTTGTTGCAATAGACCCGGATCCTTGTAGTGAACGCAGCGTATAAGTAGGTGGTCTATGTTTTCCTCCTCCTGGTTACACAACGGACGTTGGTCCTGATGATCAAGTCCTCTCCGCGCAACACGGTCGGAGGTCACCACCTATTCTGCAGGGCCAGCCATGCGAAAAAACGGCAATGTAGCGGGATCTAGCTTTCCAAGTGAACTCGGCCGTTGGGTCTACATCACGACCCCAATACTTGGCTGCATAGGCTGATCTCGTGGTGAAGGTGCCACTTGTCTCCCAGGACCACAACACCTCATCTTGTCGTGTCTGATCAAGTTCTATTCCAGTAGTCCAAGTCCACAATGTAAGATATTCATGCAGAGTAGCTGTGTTGATTTCTGGGTCCACATCCCGCGCCTAAGCATTCTCATGTAGCGCCCGGGCGAAATCACCCATTTTCTATTTCTCATGATTTTGCTGAGGGTTTGAAGCAGTGACAAGCTAAGTAACTCTATCATTCACCCCTGACAAGAAAATCATTCGCCGGTAGACGGCGGCTTGGGCGGTTGTGGTGTTGCATGTCGGCGTGGCATGGGATCTCCTGTCCGATGATGAGGCGGAATCTCGGGTAGTGTAATAGTTGTTACCTCTTGTCCCAATTGAATGATAGTGTTGATGTTGGGATCTCCTTGGGATATGCATCTTTCTGTTGAGATGAACGTTGTGTGGTTGCGGCGCCTTCTTGATGATTTATGTGGCGCCCGATGAAGGGGATTCCTTCATCGTGGTGTTGACGGAGGATTTGTTAGCTGCGATCATTGCTTGCTATATCTCGGTAGCAAGACTATCGTCGTCGTCGACTGCGTCCACATCCAATCTGGCTTGGACCATGGTGATGTCGGTGCTATAGGGGTGGGCTTGCTGATGCCCGCGGTGTCGGTGATGATGTTGTCGCAGAGGCGGGGCAGGGGCGGTGGCAGGGGCGGTGGCGCAAGGGAGGAGAGAGAGAGAGAGAGAGGAGGCGGCGCGCCAAAGAGCTTGAGAGCGAGGGGCAAGAGTGTTTCGACTTCCTTTTCCTTAAAGATTGAACAATTACATGGCTCATTATATTGATAGTCCTAGGAGACTTAGCGCCTAAGCAACCACGTATATCCTTATAGGATTTGTATTCTCCTTCCTAACAAAGCAAACTCAATCTCTTAACTCTTTCGTAATCTAATAAGACTCGATAAGACAGCTTGACGTTGGCGGCAGCGGCACTGACGGCGCCCTGCCGGCCCTCCTGGGCCCTTGCTTGATCGTGCGTATGACAAAGGGCTTTGCCAAATTTATTAATAAAAGAGAGAGAAAAGCTATCTCATGATCAAGAGGTGTCATGTACATATTCTAAAATCATGTGAGGTTGTCACGTACTCACTCGAGGCTATATATCCACACTATGAGTTGTGTGCTCAAATGTAATGCTATTAAAAATAATTCATATTATATATATATATATATATATATATATATATATATATATGTGAGCTATTTGAGTGCGCCAGACACGTCAATGCGCTACTATATCTCTTGTGGTACACAGCGTGCATAGATGTAGCCATGTGGAAGAAGAGGAAGATGAAGCTGCCTGGAGTTGTAGAGAGAAGCCCCGACCTTAGTGCAGGAGACGCACAGTGAGACACTAGGCGTGTCCGCATATTTTGGGCTAGTTCTATTATGGTTGGACACACACGATGCTGAATGTTGGAGCAGAAACCATGAGATGAAACTGGCGGGTATTGGCAACAGGGCGGTCGTGGTGCGCGGAAACTGTGCACGAGTGTAGGAGGCTGTGGACTAGCACGAGACCATGGGTCAGTCGCCATCAATAGCAGTGATACAGTGATAGAGGTGCACACGGCGTAGCACCGCTAGGGCGACCATACCTAATAAACAGCAACAAGGACGCTTGGGAAGACGCGGATTGGCTGATGCTATATGGATATGGAAATACATGAACGTGATTACTCATTCTACTTTACCATCAATACGATCGGTTTTATTCCAAAGAAAACAATCTCTGAAAACAGCATTGAACATTGGAAAGGAAAGAGAAAAAGAAAGATGTTACACGACCGATTTGATTACGAAAGATCACAATACAATAGGCACAGACAAAGGGGACACACCCTTGTTAGCTAGGCATCTTATTGCTGGAACAGCGGAAACGGGAAGAAATCAAACACTCTGATGATTAAAAGGAACATGTAGGTAACTGCAGGCTGCCGCAGGGTCGAATATTGAATGATTTAGATGGTATAAACACCAATCGAAGTGACGAAAATGTTATCAGTGTTTGCGAAGAAGCCCACCACCGTCTCGTCCTCCGGCACGGTATAACTGAAATTTGGAGTGCCGTTGTCAGCTCCAAAAGGACCATACGTTTTGTGGGTGGTGACGATCTCAAATTTTGACAGCCAGCCCTCGCCTCCTCTCTGAGCCCCATTGATCTTTTTCACAAACTCTGATGGGCCAAACTTTATCTGTAAAACAACACATAATAAGTTAAGAGGAAAAAAGATATATCATCAAGTATTTATTAATTAGGTGATAGAACAAAAGATATACATAGGTACAAACTCCATACCTCCCAAAAAAGATATAAGTCTAAAATAATGTTAGGTCAAACTATCTTAATTTCCATAAAAAGATATTACATTATATCACTAAATAAGCAACTATACGTACTCCCTCTCTCTTCTTTTCTTTCAGAGGTCGCAGTGCTTTAAGTCAAACGTTAATAACCATCTAATCATTTTCAAAACATCCTTATAGTTTCACAACATATATATGAATTATATACTATAAAAGTATTTTTCATAGTAAATCTAAAAAACAAATCTTATATATGTTATGAATCTATATAGTCAAAGATACAAATGTTTGACTTATAACAAAACTAATACGACATGTAAAAAACGTAGTGAGTATGATTTTACAAGTAATATATATTTTCATTATACTATATATATATACCTATATTTGGAGTCATACCGTTTGATAATATTTTCCATAAATTGATGTCAAGTTTAGGTTAGTTTAGCTCTAACCAAACATAGATTTGCACCGTCCTTTCATGATGAAGCCAGGCATAAACTATAACATGATTTGCAAAACAACCGCGCCCCACATGCATAGCAAAATATGAAATCTACTCACTTCGGTCTTGCGCAAAGGATCAGGATGTACTCGACCCCAAGTATCAGTGGTGCGGATTTTCCCGTCTTCGTCAACGTAGGAAAATTGAAACCCTTCAACTGCACCTACATGGTAGATTGTCACATTTTCAAGACGTTGGGATTTGCCTTCCATTTCCCGAGGCAGGGTGCCTCTATTTCCACCAACTGTTCCTCTCTTTGTAGGTGAAGGGACGACCTGAATATGAAGGATCAGGCATCATGATTCACGATTGTTGGTTTAGCCCAACAAAATGAGGGAGTGAAGGAATAAAGGAGAGAGCCAAACAGAGTCATAGGGCAAAAACGAAGAGTCCTCAACCTCTCCTCCCTCAACCCCTTTTACAGGGGGAGTTGGGAGACCAGGTCTCTTTATGTCTCACGGTAGGGTTTGTATTTACAGAAAATACCATGGTTTGTATTTACAAAAAATACTACTAGGAGCAACAAATGGACCCTTGGTGGGGTTTGTATTTACACGCTAAAAATGGCCGTCCAAATATGATTTTAGAAGACCTACTACTAGGCTATGTAATTGAGACTGACATGATAGTAGGGGTCCCCAGTGTATAACATATTCCAACAATGAGCTCGATTCGAAATAACAGAAAAGAAATGATAAGTATTTTACTGCATATGTAATGCAAAGTGATCAGATAACGAGAAGAAATTCAACAATGAGCTAGAATATATGATGCAAAGAGGGCGACCTGAAATTAATTACAGGTTTACCTCCTTCATGCGGCAGAAGAATTCAATAGTAAGCGCATGTGTTAATGTACTGTCTGTTACACTATATACTCTTCTCTGGATGATACCGCGAGCCATCGTGAATTCACCGGTCCCACCTACAATGGCCCACTCATTATCTGCCTCATCCTCATCATTAGCTCCCATAACCTGAAGAGTGGACGCTTCGAACCTGCATGCACAATATATATAATCGTTTTTGCTCCTAGATAATAATTAGGTCATTCTCAGCAGTGGTTTCATGCCCGGTAGACTCTCATGTATTATTGGCCTTACATGTAAAACAAAAACCGTGGAACAAAACAATAATAGTTACTCTACGTACCTTTCGACCACAAACACCAGGGTGAACCAATTGCTCCATTTGCCGGCAAATGTGTGCATGCCGTGCGTTTTGGCAACCAGTTTCGCCTTAGGGCCAGGGCCGTCATAGATCCCCCAGTTGTTCACAGCAGTTTTACCTAGCCCAGTTACGGCATTGGGCTTTATCACATCTGACTGATTCGCTTCCCAGCCCGTCATGATCTGGCGCAGATATAGCCTGTCGACGTTCACCTTGGCGTTCTCCGCGATTCCACCGAAGCCACGAGTGACCTTGAAATTGGCGGAGACGGCGCCTATAGGGAGGCTTTTGCTCACAATGGGAACATCGGAGAGGACACCGATGGTCTCCATGGTGGGGTCGTCGGAGACGTCGCCGCAGGTCTCCATGGTGATGGTGGGTTCATCGGTGGGTGTGGCCATTGCTTGCTAGCTAGTGGTGGCGGTGCGGTACTTGACTCAACTTGTGTAAGTTGTCTTTCTATGGAAGCTGATAAAACCAGGTGCGTACGTAGTCCTATTTATAGCCCCGGGTGGAACTGCAAGCTAGCTCAAACACGAGGGAGGCGTGCTGCGGGCTGGGCACCTTGTAGGCGACGGAGGGGTGCGTCAGCAAGGAGATGGCGTGCGACACGCCGGAGCGCCATGTGTGGTGGGACGTCTACAGCCCCAGGGAGGCTGCCGACGCCCTCGTCGCAAACTGGTCCAGGACGTCGTTGTCGGACTCCGGCGCCGGCGCAGGCACGCCACGAGCATCTGTGGCTGCGTATGGCAGACCAGAGAGCCGGCGTATGGACGTGTGAGTGATGCACAGTCGGTCATAGTTACCCCCTTTTTGGATATGCTGCAACAGTCTATTCGTGTACAAGTTGCTCTTTAAAAACCAGCTGACTTAGACACTTCACTTCAACGCTTTTGCATGAGGCCAGAGAGGTTATGATAAAATATGTTGCCCAGACCCTCCCAAGCAATGTAATATGAGAGTTTTCAAACTACACTTCTTAGGACATCTTTCAAACCGCCCACAAACGATTACGATAAAATATGAGAGTTCTCAAACTACCCTTCTTAGGGTATCTTACTGATTCCTACGCAGTGCACCAGGTAGCTCTCTTGTGCACTGGGACGTTCATGCGCTGCCTCGGCACAAAGGTCTCTTCTGTACTAATTCCTACGCAGACAACACTGATTAAAGCACTGCGTGATTCCCGCTTCAGTCTATTACAGCAGACATGGCAGCACTAGGCATGCTGATTTTTACATGTGATTTCTGGAATCCAAGGCTGCGGTAGGTGAGTTCTAACTCGTTCTGCCGACAATACAGTGTTCCTCTTCTTTTTATACGCACAATGGCGGCTCTGTGCACAGACGCTCTTTCTCAAATCTCTTTGGTTGCCTTCTCTACCTCTCTGCTCTCTCTAAGTCTACTAGAACACACAGAAAGAAAAACTCGGTAGGTCAAGAGACTGTACCATGCAAATAGTCAATTTATAGTAACATACATGCGGTCATTAATTTTAGAGTGCGTGTATGATAGTTATCAATTGGACAGGGATACTGCAACGTTTTGAAATACGAATTCATATAAAGAACTCACATGAAAGATTCAATAATACACATGCATTTGGTGTGCTTAGCTCTGCTGGAGGTTGGTCACTGGTGCTCTAAGTAAAAGGTGCTCGTGCAACACGGCAGGAGAGGACAAGCGCGACAGCTCGCGTGCTCGGTGCAGCGTGCGCGTGCATGCCTGTGCCTCTGTGCGTGTCTGGCTGCTTGTGTATTGGCTGTGTGCGAGCACAAGAACGCACTGCTCAGCATATGCTCTTGAAGATTCGGACTCCAACGTGCGTAGAAGAAATATCTTTCTCTCCCTTTGATCTCCATCTTTGATTAAAGGAGACTAGGAGACAAACATACTCAGAGCTTACAGTGCCCGTGTGTGCTGAGTGTGTCAACAGCGAGGTGGCTGAGGGAACTTTATCTTCACAACTGGGACCATTCACCTGGTATTGTGCGTCTATCAAGCGGTTGATTACGAGAGGTTATATTACTACGGAAATTGTACTGCTACAGGTAGTTCCTAATAAGAATGGCATTTAGTACGGCTTGTTGTGTAACATCGATCCAAGGTTAAGATACATCTAAGGAGCTTTGTGCTTGTAATAAAGAATAGCTATATGCATTAGTCGATGTAGAAGATGTGATATTAATATATTTCCTTTTCTAAAAAAGATGCTTTAACGTGCTAGCTGTTAACAAAAATATAACATTACCGATACGGCGCTGCTAAAAATCAGTCGACTGAGACTTCACGAAGTCTCAGTCGACTGGTTAGCCGTCCGATCTGTTTCTTGCTTGTAGATTCGCGTTGGTCGCTTTTGTGTCCTTTTTCGGCCTGTCTAAGACGCGGACCGGCCCGTTTCCTTTTTTACGTCGAAGCTTGGCCGCGGGCGAGCGTTTGTGGTTTTGTGGGCTGGGCAGTTTGTCTCGGGATGGACTTCTTCCGTTGTTTTTTTTTCTTCTCAGGCCGCGGGAAGGGGAGCGGGCACCGGGGTAATTATGAGGAGGGGAGTGAGCACAGTCATTTCATCTCTATCCTTTCCACTCTCTCCATTTTCTCCCTCTCCCAAATCTGTACAAGTGCTTTTTATACGCACAATGGCGGCTCCGTGCACAGACGCTCTTTCTCAAATCTCTTTGGTTGCCTTCTCTACCTCTCTGCTCTCTCTAAGTCTACTAGAACACACAGAAAGAAAAACTCGGTAGGTCAAGAGCCTGTACCATGCAAATAGTCAATTTATAGTAACATACATGCGGTCATTAATTTTAGAGTGCGTGTATGATAGTTATCAATTGGACAGGGATACTGCAACGTTTCGGAATACGAATTCATATAAAAAATTCACATGAAAGATTCAATAATACACATGCATTTGGCGTGCTTAGCTCTGCTGGAGGTTGGTCACTGGTGCTCTAAGTAAAAGGTGCTCGTGCAACACGGCAGGAGAGGACAAGCGCGACAGCTCGCGTGCTCGGTGCAGCGTGCGCGTGCATGCCTGTGCCTCTGTGCGTGTCTGGCTGCTTGTGTATTGGCTGTGTGCGAGCACAGGAACACACTGCTCAGCATATGCTCTTGAAGATTCGGACTCCAACGTGCGTAGAAGAAATATCTTTCTCTCCCTTTGATCTCCATCTTTGATTAAAGGAGACTAGGAGACAAACATACTCAGAGCTTACAGTGCCCGTGTGTGCTGAGTGTGTCAACAGCGAGGTGGCTGAGGGAACTTTATCTTCACAACTGGGACCATTCACCTGGTATTGTGCGTCTATCAAGCGGTTGATTATGAGAGGTTATATTACTACGGAAATTGTACTGCTACAGGTAGTTCCTAATAAGAATGGCATTTACTAGGGCTTGTTGTGTAACATCGATCCAAGGTTAAGATACATCTAAGGAGCTTTGTGCTTGTAATAAAGAATAGCTATATGCATTAGTCGATGTAGAAGATGTGATATTAATATATTTCCTTTTCTAAAAAAGATGCTTTAACATGCTAGCTGTTAACAAAAATATAACATTACCGATACGGTGCTGCTAAAAATCAGTCGACTGAGACTCCACGAAGTCTCAGTCAACTGGTTAGCCGTCCGATCTGTTTCTTGCTTGTAGATTCGCGTTGGTCGCTTTTGTGTCCTTTTTCGGCCTGTCTAAGACGCGGACCGGCCCGTTTCCTTTTTTACGTCGAAGCTTGGCCGCGGGCGAGCGTTTGTGGTTTTGTGGGCTGAGCAGTTTGTCTCGGGATGGGCTTCTTCCGTTGTTTTTTTTTCTTCTCGGGCCGCTGGAAGGGAAGGGGAGCGGGCACCGAGGTAATTATGAGGGGAGCGAGCACAGTCATTTCATCTCTATCCTTTCCACTCTCTCCATTTTCTCCCTCTCCCAAATCTGTACAAGTGCTTGGTGTTCCCGGAGGGGTTCTTTGACCTTCAGATCCGACCGCTCCTGCACTACCAGACAGAGAGAAGGATGGCCGGTGCATCTGGTCATGTGAGTCCCAGAAGCTTTGCTTGTGTTTTTTTTCTTTTTGTTTGCACGCACCCCCAATAGATCTGAGTGGGGCTGTAGGTTTTTTTGTATCAGGTAATACGGCATAGTAGTTTCAAGTTGAGAATCGCCCCCAGTGTGTAGCACTTGTATTTTTATTAGATTTTTTTTTCATTTTTCTTTTGTGTTCATGTGTATCAAGATGCATGCTGAATTTTAGTGGTATATGTAGGGTTTGCATGTATGCATATAATGTAGATCCCTTTTTCTTTTTTCATGGATACTTGTTTGATTAAAGTAATCTACATGATTTTTTATTTTTGTTTATAGCGTTTCTATCATTAAGATTTTTGTATTTTTGTTTTTGTATGTCAATAGAATGCAAAATCATTCCCAGTGAAAGTAGAGGATGATGTATCTTTTTTCACCGGAGGAAGTTGACCAGTAGTTTCAGACTCCAGTGATACGTTCATAAAGGATTTTCAGTGACTAGTAGTTTCAGTGGACAAGTAGTTTCAGACTTTCAGTGACTAGTAGTTTCAGTGGACTAGTAGTTTCAGTGGACTAGTAGTTTCAGACTTTCAGTGACTAGTAGTTTCAGTTGACTAGTAGTTTCAGACTTTCAGACTTTCATAGCTTTTTTGTACATTTTCATGATAGATGATTGCCATGTCCATAGTTAAGATTTAGAATTTCAGTGGTACATAACATAGTTTCAGACTTTCAGTGGTATGTTCGTTATGCTGAACATAGTTTCAAACTTGCACTGGTACGTTCATACGACTGAATATAGTTTCAGACTTGTTGGTATGTTCATCTTACTAACCATAGTTTCATTTTACCATTTTCTATGTTCATAGTGTCACTTCCAGTGGTAGTTAGTATAGGCATATTGCTAGTGCTGTTTTATATCTTCATAGCCTTCTGTATTTTTTTCATTGCATTTTTTGCTGATTTTTTGTTGCACTTGAGCCAAACATTGTATGTCTTTGTACACCTTTCACTTTTGTGCAGTGTTAGAGCACCTGATCCAAATATGCATGTTCAAAGTTAGCACCAAGTTTGCTTGATCAAATCCGCTAGGATCTATCATAGATAGTCAACTAACGATCAGTTGATTGATTCAAATCCGCTAGCAGCATATGTGGTGTCGTATTTCTTTTTTTTTAGATTTTTCAAGGGCAACCTAGTTACTTATGTGGCACTGATTAGAACTAGCAGTAAAGCCAAGTAGCTATAACAGAGTGATTAGTACCTTTTTGTATTTTTTTTACTGGAGGTAGTACTAGTAGCACCACCAATTTCTATGTAGGTACTTTTAGTTCAGAGTTTAGACTCATGACCTCACAGGAGTACTTTCTGATCTGTCGAGTGGCAAAAAATGAAACATCTTAGCCTGGATTAGCATCATTCTGTGAATTAATTTTAGTCATAAAAACGTATTAAAAAGCAAGATTTTGTCATTTGGGTGGGCAGGGATTTAACTTCAGGAACCTGATGGGCCCTGTGTGAAGCTATTTGAAAACTTCTTTTTGTTTGTATTTCCTACTTCAGAAGAGTGTAATAGTAACCACATGTACATCAATACTTTTCCTTCTCTCTTTTCCCAAAACTGAACCACTAGTCTTTTACAGCAGAAGTAATTTTTTATATGTAATTTTTTTGGTTGTACCATCTGGTAAGCATAGTTTTTGGGCTTTTTCATAATCATAAAGCTGCATGAATACATGGTGAAATATATATATATTTCTGAGAACAAAGAAATGGCACTGTAAACTGTTATTTTTAGTGAGTTATACATTATAATTTATTTTATTTTTTGCTTCCTTTTTGGATGTGCACAGGAGGTTTGTGGAGTTTGTTTCAACCATTGCAACTATGAGAGCAAGGGAAGTGGTTTCAGCATGTTTGCATGGGAGGAGTCCAACAATGCAGGGGTAACTCACTCCTAACTTTTTGTACTAATGTCATCACAATACTGATAACTTTTGTCGTGACATCACTCCTAACTTTTTGTATTTTTTAGTTTTTTTTTGTGTGTTCAAATCAGGTTGTGCCTTGCAATGAAAGGGCCCATTTCAACAATGTGACAGGAGAGAGGGTGATGTTTGTGGCAAACCAACGGACATACACTGTAAAGTGTTACAAGGGTCGTACAAAGAGCGCTATGTATGGGAGAGGTTGGAGGAAGTTCTATGATGACAACAAGCTGGGGAAGGGTCAGATGGTGGTGTTCTTCCTGGATGAACCTTCGCCTAGGGCAGCTATTTGTGTGATCCAGGTGGGCAACGGCTCCGAAGATGAACAGCCTATGGAAGATGGTGATCCCATTGAAGATTCATATTCAGATGATGAGGATGGAGAAGCTTCAAGCGATGGTGGTGAAGGCATTGTTCACACTATGGTGCTTCTGCTTAATGAGACAGAGGGTTTTCAGCTACAAGGGCCGCTGCCTCTCAGTGATGATTTCATCGGGTTTCCTTTCTTTCACCGCATCACAAGGACAGACATTCGTTTGGGCATGATGGTATGTATCTCTTTTTTCCTTTTTTTTTCTCTTTTAGTTCTTTTGTATGGGTATGCTACAAGTATATATATCTGAACACGTAATGCAAATCTGATTCCTAGGAAAGAGAAGGGGCGGGGTAATATGATTTCTGAGCTGGAAATTGCATAATTAAAAATATAAGACTTTTTTGCAGGACTTTTTAGTATCTGCAAGTATGTTTGAACATGTATTCATGCTCAGTTTTTTTCAGTATGCTTTTCAAGTAAAAAATCTAAATTGTTTTTTACCCTTTTCTTTGACATGATTCAAAGACCAAAGAAAGTTTCATGGTTTTGATAAAACACTCACATAATTGTCTTTTTTTGTGTGTGTTTTTTCCACGATGCATAGAAAATACCCAAGAAAGTTGCTACTGCCACGCCGTTTGAAGAACAGGGGGTTGGTAGGTATTTGTGTGGATGGTGGGAGATTCAAAAAAAAATCTCATACAAAACTGCTGATGATGGCCGCATTGTGTTTGGCAGCAACTGCATGTCTTCTAGTTTGGTCGCAACTATGGGGGTCTTTGTTTCGTCGGAGGGGCCGGCGTCGAGAGGCATGGGGCCCATTTGCATGTCCCACACTAGGCATGCAACTTCATGTCTTTTAGTTTGGTCGCAACTGCATGCCTTATAAATTGGTTGCAACCCGACTTCCATTTCTTGTTTGTATGGGGAGAGGCACCAGTTTGCATGTCCAACAATGGGCACGCAACTTCATGTCTTCTAGTTTGGTCGCAACTGGGGGGAGTCTTTGTTTTGTCGGAAGGGGGCAGCGTCGAGAGGCATGGGGCCCAGTTGCATGTCCTACACCAGGCATGCCACTGCATGTCTTCTAGTTTGGCCGCAACTAGGGGGGACATTTGTTTTGTCGGAGGGTGTGGCGTCGAGAGAGATCGGGCAAGTTGCATGTCCCACACTAGGAACGTAGTTGCATGTCCTCTAACTTGGTCGCAACTCGGGGGGGGGGGGGGGGGCTTTTTTTTGGTCGGATGGGCCGGCATCGAAAGACATGGGGCCCAGCTGCATGTCCCACAGGAGGCACGGCATTGCATGTCTTCTAACTTGGTAGCAACTGGCAACTACATGCCTTATAACCTGGTTGGAACTCGACTTCCATTTCTTGTTTGTACATGGAGAGGCGCGAATTGCATGTCCCACAATGGCCACGCAACTGCATGTCTTCTAGTTTGGTCGCAATTGGGGGGTGGGGTCATTGTTTTGTCAGAAGGGGGCGGCATCGAGAGGCATGGGGCCCAGTTGCATGTCCAACACCAGGCATGACTGCATGTCTTCTAGTTTGGTCGCAACTAGGGGGTGCCTTTGTTTTGGCAGAGGGAGCAGCGCCGAGAGAGATCGGGCAAGTTGCGTGTCCCACACTAGGAACGCAACTGCATGTCTACTAACTTGGTCGCAACTCGGGCGGGCTTTTGTTTTTCCGGATGGGCCGGCATCGAGAGACATGGGGCCTAGCTGCATGTCCCACAGGAGGCACGAAACTACATGTCTTCTAACTTGGTTGCAACTGCATGCTTTATAACTTGGTTGCAACTCGACTTCCATTTCTTGTTTGTACGGGGAGAGTCACCAGCTGCATGTCCCATAATGGGCACGCAGTTGCATGCCTTCTAGTTTGGTCACAACTGGGGGGGGGGGGGTCTTTGGTTTGTCGGAGGGGGCTGCGTCGAGAGACATGGGGCCCAGTTGCATGTCCACACTAGGAACGCAACTGCATGTCTTCAAACTTGGTCGCAACTTGGGGGGGGTGCTTTTGTTTTGTTGGATGGACTGACATCGAGAGACATGGGGCCGAGTTGCATGTCCCACAGGAGGCACAAAACTACATGTCTGCTAACTTGGTCGCAACTGCATACCTTATAACTTGGTTTTAACTCGACTTTCATTTCTTGTTTGTACGGGGAGAGGCACCAGCTGCATGTCCCACAATGGGCACGCAACTACATGTCTTCTAGTTTGGTTGCAACTGGGGGAGGGGCCTTTGTTTTGTTGGAGGGGGGGCGTCGAGAGGCATGGGGCCTAGTTGCATGTCCCACACTAGGCATGCAGCTGCATGTCTTTTAGTTTGGTCGTAACTGCATGCCTTATAAATCGGTTGCAACTCGACTTCCATTTCTTGTTTGTATGGGGAGAGGCACCAGTTTGCATGTCCCATAATGGGCACGCAACTGCATGTCTTCTAGTTTGGTCGCAATTGGGGGGGGGGGGGGTGTCTTCGTTTTCTCGAACTGGTGCGGGGTCGAGAGGCATGGGGCCCAGTTGCATGTCCCACACTAGGAACACAACTGCATGTCTTTTAACTTGGTTGCAACTTGCGGGGGGGGGGGGGACCTTTTGTTTTGTCGGATGGGCAGGCATCGAGAGACATGGGGCCCAGTTGCATGTCCCACAACAGGCACGAAACTGCATGTCTTCTAACTTGGTCGCAATTGCATGCCTTATAACTTGGTTGCAACTCGACTTCAATTTCTTGTTTGTACGGGGAGAGGTGCCAACTGCATGTCCCACACTAGGCACGCAACTGCGTGTCTTCTAGTTTGGTTGCAACTGGGGGGGAGGGGTCTTTGTTTTGTCGGAAGGGGGCGGCGTCGAGAGGCATGGGGACCAGTTGCATGTACCACACTAGGCGTGCAATGACATGTCTTCTAGTTTTGCTCGCAACTAGCGGGTGGGATTTGTTTTGTCGGAGGGTGCGGCGTCGAGAGACATGGGACCTAGTTGCATGTCCCATAGTAGGCACGCAACTGCATGTCTTCTAGATTGGTAGCAACTAGGGGGGCTTTTGTTTTGTCGAAGGGGCGGCATCGAGAGACATGGGGCCCAGTTGCATGTCCTTTTACAAACATTTTTTTCACAAGTACACTGTTTTTGCTTGGTCGAAACGGCGACGAGATGCTCGGTGACGCCCGTGAGGAGATGCTCGGCGATCCGGGCGCCCCTCCAGAGTCCTCGTGCCCTGCTGATGAGGTGAGCTGAGCTACGACGCCTTTTCCCCTATCGAGGTGAAACCGAGCTGCGGGTGTCAATTTTTCTGTAGTCTAGGGTTCATAATTGTTGAGAATCACGATTCCGGGAGGAAATTGCAAGTCGGGAAGAGGGATTTTTGGTGTGTTTTCGGGCAGCGGGATGGGGAACTGGCGTGGTGGTCCGTCAGATGGTGGGTGCCGGTGGTGCTGCCCGGCGAGAAGGGGGAAGGGGCAGCGCGTCCGTCTTCTCCATCATTCTCCGGCGCCACCCCAGCCAGCGCCGCGCCCGGTCAGCGGGATGGGGAACTTGGTAGGACTACGTCTGAATTTTTCTGTGCTCCATGAGAGCGTCAGTCTAATTCTGTTCACCGTCAATAGACATTCTGTGGTTGTGAATTTTAGAAGTATGAAAGTTCATTGTTAGTAGATATGTCTTAATTTCTTAAGCAACATGCTTGTAAGTGGTCAGCCTTGCTGTAATACTCCCGTGCAAGTGATCTGCAACTGTTAGTTATTTAAACACTGTAGTTGATGGATTTTAGCTACCTTCTGTGTCTTCTCGAGGTAGGAAGATTTTGCTGCAGATCGTCACAACTAAATACAGCATCTCTTAATCATATCAATATCAATTTTTCCACACATATTTTTCCCAAAGCTGTCCCGCTTTTTGGCTTCCTGTCTCCAACTCATGAAATGTTGCATTTGTAGTGCCTGTTTTTGGTTTTGTTTGTCTGAACTACCAAAAATTGAAAATTGATGTTTTACATTTTCCATAAGGAAATCTGGGAGTGTTTCCTTTTACTAGTTACAAGTAGAAATATGTGAAGGGATTAACCATCCTCACTAGTTACAAGTAGTTTTTTCTGCTTTTTTATTGGGGCGAATCACGAATCTGAGGGGAGCGAATTAGTGCTTTTGTTTTAGCTCGACCTCGTATTTTTTCGAAGGTAACTATTTTTGAATTCTGCTGTGATGTACTCGTACTTAGTTGTTAGTGATGTCTGCTCAGTTGCCTGCTTGCACCGAGCATTGCCAATGCTTGTTTGGATTTTTCTGAGGCATTCGGCATACTGAGATAATTGATTTTTTGGGGCCAGTGTGGTGTTATACATCAGGCTGCACCAGTGTGGGGTTATACATAGTACTATTTTACTCTAAAAATGTCTTTGTACTGAAGAGATAGTATGTCATAGTTGATTTGCTGGCCGTTTCTAGCCAGACTCCGTTCTATCACTCAAGTCGAGGGTGAGACATGCTTTTTCATTTTCTCTCGCTGGTTTCTGAAGATACGTTACATGTCTTCTAATCAAATTTTTGTATTATCCCTGGAGGCTTTTGGTGATTTTGTTATCTTCAGAGACTAGTGCAGGAAGGGAAACAACATCATTCACAAGTGTTTTTTAATCCCACTGTAGTTGATAGTTTTTACCCTTTTTTCTAGTCAACTACCTTCTGCCTCTCTGGAGATAGGAGATTGCCGCTATTCATCACGGCTAATTAGGGCATCTCGTAATATTGCCAACATCGAAACTATCATCATCCCAAAGCTGCCGGCTAAGATGAAGCAAGCCCAAAGCAAAGCACGTTTGGGATTTGTTAATGTACTCGTAACTAGTAAAAGAAACACTCCCAGATTCTTTTTATATGGATTTTTTTGTCTTGGGCCTCCTGCATCTCACTAAGCAGCATCTTTTCTCAAGCCCGCCCTACTAACTGAAATGATCTCAATCTTTGTGTTTGATTTCCCCTAATCTGAATTTAGATTCAAGATCGACACAACACTCTCTGATGCATAACTTTATTGAATGATTTTTGTGCATTTTTTCTTTTTTTCTTAGCTCACTGCCACAGTAAAATTTGAGAGGGTATCCAGTGGTATTTTTGTCTTCCTTTTTTGTTTCTGTGTTAATCCACTTTTGCGATATATATTTAGATAGATTAGTGCCTCTTTTTTTATCAGCAGTGTGATGGATGCCTGCATGTACATTGAACGCGGGATCGAAACTAAAACCGAGTCCTCCTTGAAAGAAGGGTTAGGTCAACAGCTTAAAACTGTATGTACTCGGTCTTTTTTCTGTGTTTTTGATTTAACCCCTTCTTGTTTGCACAGTTTTTTTTAATCTCATCATCATTTTTTTCCAGACAGGATCATATGAAGGAGTCTAAAGACTTAACAAGAGATTGCTTAAACAATGTGGTATGTTAAATGCAACCACCCTTTGTATGCTTACAATGTCTACTGCTTTTGTTTTTCTGTAAGCATGAGCAAAGAAGGAAGTTACCTGGAACATATGTGTGTTGTATTTGCTGTTTATATTTTTTGGCCTAGAGTATCTTCCAAGAGATAGAAGTTACTTGCAACACTAATGTATCATATGCATTTTTTTTAATACAGCCGCACACAGGTACAGTTTTTGAAGTTGAAGGAGGGAAACCTGGGAGTGATAGAAATGAAGAAGGCAGAGATAAGTGTGTCGAAGATACTGATTTAGAAGGGAGAGGCTATGATGTCGAGATCACTGACACTGAAGCATCAGAGGGTTTGCTGTATGAAGAAGTTCTGACTTCGGTGTGTATCACTTTATCTATAAATATTCACTTTTCTTTTTTCTTGTTTTTATTGTTTAAAAAATAGATAATGCATAAATTGTTGCCTTTTTTTCTTGCCCCCAACCTAATGGATTTTTTTTGTTTTTCCTTCCGCCAGCTGAGTAAGAGTGCTCAAAGGAAAGAACGACGGGAAGCTCTTTTGGAACGAAAAAAGAAGGTACATCACTACTTTTTCTTTTTTTTCATCAGTTGGGGTTCCATTTTTTTTATAGTTTTCCAGCTCAAATAAATTCATACACCTTTTTACCTTCTATATATTTTTGCAGCAGAGAGCAAGGATTGACCCAACCACAACAAAGGCCACCATTGATGAGATTGCAACTAAAGCTTACAGCCGGTGCAGCATGCCATACTTCTCTGAGATTGTCAATCTCATGTGCAAGAGCCACCACAGGGTCCAGCTTGTTAGGAACCGTTGTTTTGGCTATCTGCTGGAGCTGGTCGGCTGTCTTGTACCCAGGGGGTTTGTGCAGTGGATTGTTGATAATGTGGACACACAAGCAGAAGCAACTATTTTGAACAAGGGCATTCCACTCAATGCTCAGTCAGTAGAGTTTGTGTTGGGGATTCCTTCAGGGTTTTAACCGACAGAGAGAACATACAACTCGGAGGAGCAAAAGTTTTCCTGTCGTTTAGCTATACATGGATTTTTTTGCTTTTTTGTTGTGTGTTTGTTGCGTCCATGGACAGAGTCACAGGTACAACGGGCCAAACAGACAGCAAAAACAAAAGGAAACAAACAAACAAGCAAGCCCACACCACAAGCCCATCACGGGGAATTAAAACCCATCAGGAAGGGATGCTAAGCAGGCCTAATCTGTCAGGGGTGATGTCAGCCGACTGAGACTTCACGAAGTCTCGGTCGACTGAGACCTAGACAGTCCCTTACCGATAAATCATTGGTAGCAACAAATTCAAACAGATTATAGGTCGGCATATCTGATAGAATCAACTTGGCAATAGTCTTCGACATCGGTCTATACTTAATTACCAAAGTGTGTCAACTAAAGTCTGGTTATTATTTTATGCATGAAATAAATTTAAAACGTGATGAGCTTATTTGCTAACTACTCTTAATTAAGACTTAAGCATGGTGCTAAACAAGTTCGTAACACCCGGGGTGTTACAATGAATATTCCTCAATGGACACAAACGGGACGAGCATCAAGAGATATGGACGAAGTCCACGCGGAGGATAGTCTTGCTACGGCGATACAGCAAGCAATGATCGTCCAGATCTAATCTAGCTTGGACCGTGGTGATGTCGGCACTATAGGGGTGGGCTTGCTCGATGCCCACGGTTTCGGTGATGATATTGTCGCGGATGCGTGCCAGCTTCTCCTTGAGGGCAAGTCGTTCCATGCGCGGATCGACGATTTCCTGGTTGATGTTCTTCCTTTTCATGCTGGAGAGACCTGGATATGTAGTGTTCTGATCGTAAGGGAAAAAAATTCATGAATTTCTTTTCCCAATTGGCGAGGGCGGCATGGATGTCCTCCATGTGGTAGATCGTAACGTGGCTCCGAGTACCAGATGTAATAAGCGTGTCGACGGCAAGGCCGCTGGAGGCGGCTAGGGTTTGAGGGGCAGGGGTGGCGGCGCATGGGTGGAGAGAGAGAAGAGGCGGCGCGCGAGAGAGCTTGAGAGCGAGGGGTAAGAGTCTTTCGACATCTTTGTTTCTTAAAGATTGAACAGTTACATGGCCCATTGTATTTACGACAATGCTATTTTCCTGCCGACTGGTGGTTTGCAATAGGCGCGTACGATCGCTGTCGCTGTCATCCAAATGTCGTTGTCTCCTACTCCCACCGAACGGTCGCTATCGCTGTTGTTTTGCTTTTTTTATTTTCCTTTCCCGATCGGAAGGATGATGTACGTTTTTTTTTCTCACGTATACTGATCATCACTGAAGGTCGCTGTCGTTGCTGTTTTTTTTTCGTTTTTTCTTCCAGATCCAAAGGATGATGCCTGCTGTTTTTTTTCTCACGTAATAATCGTTAATTTCAGCGAGTAAAAAATGATATGGACAATAGGATTCGAATCCCAGGCCGGTTGATGCATGGTTGTATGATGCCAATAACCAACACGCCTAGTACTACTTGCTGTGTTATGAATGGTACCCATGTGACCTTTTTAAACACCATGGCAGGAAATGGAAAACGGTTTTTTTGTTGTTTGTCGGCCTTCTCTTGTATTTCATCCACTCTAAGATGAGTGACTCGACTTTGTACTAACTTTGTACAAAGGAAGTACATCATTTCCTACTACATTATAAGTTGTGTAATATCACAGATGCGGAGCTCCAGTACAGCCTCTCCAAGACGACAGTGGTGGGCGTGGTGCGGCTGGTGGCGGACAAGCTGGCGCGCCGGCGTGCGTGTGAACTCGCGTGATCTCGGACGGTCAATTCGCTCGCTCGTGAAATCAGGGCGTGTAGACGACAGCGATCATTCTGTTGCACACGGCGTCACGAACGCGCATCGGCCAGAGCGTACTCCTGCTGCACATGGCGTGCCACCATGCAGGAAGCCAGGAGAATCCGCTGTAGATATGCTGCTTGGCTGGTGCGTCGCGTACGCGTCTCTGACTCGTGGACGGTGTTGGTGTACGCGGATTGGTGAGCCAGCGGGCCAACGCAGGACGTGCAAGCAGCCATCCACATTTGTGCATTGGTGTATACCTGTGCACATAGCATGGTGCCACAATGCCATGCATGAAGCTGTGCGGTGCAACGGAGCTGGATGGAGACGTGGTTGATGAAGGAGTCCCGATCAAATCAGGCGACAATGACTGGTGGACAACGGGCATTTTCCTCGGACACCGCATGCCGAGCCAAACAACCATATCGCCCAGTTGCTGCGGCGAGGGCTCCGTCGGCGAGGACCGCAGCAGCTGAGACGATGCCGAGCTGCACTGCTCCCTGGCGAGTTGCGAGTTTGCGACCAACATGGAGCAGAGCATGACGGAGATGTTGATACTGAGCTGCACTGGCCCCAACCGTGGCTTTCTTTTGGCCTAAGCGAAGCAGCACGCCGGCGCATAGGGCGTCGGCCAGCAGCCGTCCACTGCGTAGTGCACCTGCAGAGCAACGTGAGCACCAGCGGGAGTAGCTAGCCACCGCTGTTTGGTCGTGGTTGGCACAGGCAATGCGTGCAAGGTGTTTGATGAAATGTTTCAGTAAGCCAATGTGAGGAGGAAGAAGGAAGGAGAGAGATAGACCGGTCAAAACCACCCTGAGTCAGCAACGATACCGGGTCAGCCGAGACTAGGGACTAAACTTGTCCGGTGTCAATAGTTGAGGATGCAAGTTGTTCGGTTTTGTAGTTGAGGGACTAAATCTAGACTTCGTCAAAAGTTAAGGGACGAAAAGCATACTTTTCTCTTTTTTCAACCACAAAGCACTGATTCCATAGTAATAGAAACTGGCCCTTCAACTCGAGCAAGTGATGATGTTCCTCGTGTTACAACTCAACTTAAGCCCGGTGATATTGAGCCAGATCCTGGTAAGAGAATACCTATTGATAATTTGGATCCCGACATTAGATATCTTGCTAGAAGGGAGTACATTACCAAGGGCCCTTGCCAAAACCAACTGATCATACATATGAATGGAAATGGGTAGGAAAAGGGTTTAGAAGCTTTCATGATTCTTGGTACAAAAATCATCGTGGCTGGTTGGAATATAGCATTGATAAAAATGCAACCTTTTGCTTTTATTGCTTTCTGTTTAAGGAACCAAGAGTTGAGAACTATGGTGTTCAAGCATTCACTAGGAATGGGTTTAAGAATTGGAAGGATGGACCTAAAATTCTTTATGAACATGTTCGTAAACATGATAGTGCTTATAATAAGGCTAGACAACACTGTGAGGCTTTGAAAAATCAGAGGCAAAATCTGCCACATGTGTTTGATCGAGGTACTCAGAAGGACGAAGAAGAATACAAAGCTCGTCTCTTGATTATATTGGGTGTTATCAAATTTTTGCTGCTCCAAGGTCTTGCTTTTCGTGGACATGATGACTCTACTAGAACGAGAACTGACTGGGGATGCAGGAGCGAACCATAAGCTAACTTCACCTGAGATACGATTGGACTTGTGCAGAAGAGACCACCAAAACCATTGTTGATGAAATTGGAGATAGTAAATTTTCCTTACTTGTTGATGAGTCCAGAGATGCATCTATCAAGGAGCAAATGGCTATGTGTTTGAGGTCAGTGCCGTCGTATGTATTGTATATGTGTCTTGTTGTGCACATATTTTCTCAAAGTTGTTATAAATTAATCATGCAATTGTGTCTTATGTAGGCATCTCAGCAGCCGAGGGGAGGTGATTGAGAGGTTTATTGCAATCAAGCATGTTCCTGACACGCAAGCAACTTCACTCAAGGTAGTTTTGGATGGTATATGTGCTACTCAGGGCTTGTCTATGTCTAATTTGAGAGGGCAAGGTTATGATGGGGCATCAAATATGAGGGGGGAATTTCATGGGTTGCACAGATTGACCTTGAAGGAAAATCCGTATGCTCATTATATACACTGCTTTGCCCATCAATTGCAATTAGTTTTTGTTGATGTTGCAAAGTGTTGTTCATCAGTAAGAGGTTTTTTAGTATACACTAGCATGGTTGCCAAAATTGTTAATGCTTCATGTAAAAGACATGATCAATTAGCCCAAGAGCAACATGATGAATTTGTACGCCAAGTGGAGGCCGGGGAACTTCCTTGGGGGAAAGAAAAAAAACAATTTACTAACCTTGCAAGACCCGGTGATACACGGTGGGGTCACATCATAGGACCTTGTGTCGACTTATTTCTATGTGGAAACCAGTTCTGACGGTATTTGAAAATTTGTACAGTGATGCTGATAATGTTGCACAAAGAACCTCAGCTGGTGGGTTGATAAACCACATGGAAACATTTGAATTTGTTCTCACGTTGCATCTTATGATTAGATTATTGGGCAAGGCTAATGATCTATCACAGTGCTTGCAACAGAAAAAACAGCATATTGTTCATGCCATGGGATTTATAAAAACCACAATGGACAAAATGCAAGAGATAAGGCAGAATGGTTGGGATGAGCTCTTCCAAGAGGTAACTGAGTTTTGTCTCAAATACAATATTGTAGTGCCAAATATGGAAGATACAAGAACTGCTAATGGTCGTTCAAAAACTTGGGGTGGCTAATTGGTAACTTACCACCATCATTTCAGAAATGAAATATTCAGCGTGGTGCATGATCAAATTATTGTGTAATTAAACAACCGCTTTACTGAAAGATCTACTCAATTGTTAAGATGAATTGCTGGTCTTGATCCAAAGAATTCTTTTGCCAATTATGATGAAGACAAGCTTGTTGACCTTACTAGTATGTATGCTGTTGACTTCTCTGCATATGAAGTTAGTTTTGTCCTTAGAAATTAATTGGAATCATTCATTCATGAAGCAAGAGTTGATCCATATTTGATGAATTGTAATGACCTTGGTCATCTTGCCATGAAGATGGTTTTGAGTAATATGCACACAACTTTTCCATTGGTTTACGGCCTTGTTGAGTTAGCATTAATTTTACCTGTTGCAACCACAACGGTGGAAAGGGCCTTCTCAGCAATGAGCATTATCAAGATCGACATGAGGAACAGGATGGGTGATGATTGGTTGAATCACAGAATGGTATGTTACATTGAGCGAGATGTATTTGTTAGTATTGAAGAGTCAAAGATCATTGAGCGATTTCAGGGTTATCGCACACGCAAAGGCATTTTACCTCATCCTAGAGGTAATGTTTCATATTTTGCATCCATTAGCAACTTTTTTACTTGCTTTCTATGCACTGACTTGCATACCAACAAATTTTATACTTGAAGGTGAATCATCTGTTATTATTGAAGATGTAATCGTGGGAAGCTAAAATCAAACAACCCTTTGATTGGGTACCCTCTTTTCTATTATTTATCCTTTATATTGTTTTTTGTTATGTGTTACATTATCAGATGAAGCACTATTAGATATTATCTTCAGATTCTTATCATTTATAAATGAGCGCTACTATTGGTATGCCTTAAAACCGTGGTAGTTTTTCAGAAAAAGTTTGGCCCTTCATTTTTGGCCCGGGGCATCGGCCAATCCTGGCTACGCCATTGGGTTCAACATGACCGGCTACTAAAACCCCGCCGGCCAGCCTATAGCAGCTCCTCGCCTCTGTCCCCGGGGTGAGTTGGTCAATGTTGTGCAACTCCTCCCCTCTGGCCCTGATTGCAGCATGTGCGGACGCCTTGCGACACAGCCGTCATCTGCAGCACCGGCGCCGCTACCACGGATCCCAGCAGGGCCTTGTGTCGCCAACCACACCATGAGAACCATTGCCCCCCGTTTCGCAGCATCATGTCAGCGTTGCCGTCCAGCAGCCGTCGCAACGCAAAGGTGCCAGTCGCAGTAGCAACAGCTCCGCCGGTCAGAGTGGGAGAGGGCATGGGGTGGTCGCCGCTCACAGCACATGGTGGCTGCTGTCCGCTTGCAGCAACCAAGGGACCTTGCATCGCCATTGTTCCATGGCCACTGCTTGCAGCACCATGTGGGATTTGCAGCGCCGCCGCCTCCTCCTGGCAGCAGTTATGTCCTCTGCCTGCATCTTCAAGGCATCGACCGCCAGAGAGAGCGCAAGAGAGCTTCCATGGTTGTATTGGATTTGGGCGAACAACAAAGAGTGGTGGGAAAGCAACGCCATAGACGGCTAGAGGATAAGGATGGGCTGGGTCGTCTCGGGTCGTGTTGACTAAGCTATATGGGGGCACGGACGCGTGGCTCGCTATGGATGCGGCTGATGTTTCAAAATAATCATCAGGCTAAACTAAAGTATTTTCTTTCCTCACAATTGGTAGAAAAACGAGTTAATGTCAGACGATTTTCCACAAAGCACACCAAGGCCGAAGCCGGCCGCACCACGGCGCTGAGCAGAACGAAACATGGGGGCGCCGGTGTTGAATCGAATGGCAACGACCCAGAGCCCGAGACGACGCGCCAGCGGTATCTCAGTTTTTTTTTTTGAGGCAGGATGTTTACAGGTATGGTAACTGGATCATACAGTAGATCGAGCCATATGTGACGACCCACACCTAACGACTTATCGTGCTTTGAAGGCTTGTGCCTCAAAGTTACAACTCCTACTTTCGTACAAGAAAAAAACAGCTTTTAAAAGAAGATTTCCTTGCTTGAATATCATGTATAATTGCCCCATAAGGTGCACTCGAGCCTGACTGAATATCGTTGATTGAACACTGGCAGTCCATAGCCAACTGAACACTTCCCATGTTCAAATCTGTAGCTAAGGAAAGGCCCTCCCTTCATGCCAACGCCTCCATGCATGTTGGGTCTGAAACATTGTGCACCACAATAGCTGAGGCTCCCAAGTATTATTCCTGTTCATCTCGACAGAAAAGCAGTCGCCACGCCAACAGTCCCATCCCGGGAGAAGGCACCGTCGACATTAATTTTGGTTTGTACCGTACCTAGCTCAGCGAGATAAGAATCAACAAAACGACGAATTTGCTCGGGACGTTGGAAGATACTGTCATGTATAGCCTTACGCCGTGCTAAGATGGCCCAAAGGGTGACAATCATCCTTGTAAAATCCTCCTGTGACACTGTATCATGCTTGAAGAACATCCATTGTTTTGCATTCGGCTCGGTGCATGAAATCATATGTTCTGTTAGGCTAGGATCTGAAAAGTCACAATAAGGGGCTCAATTATTCGACAGCGAACAAGAAGGCAAAGAAGCTCACTCAGAAACGAAAGCATCGATGCCGAGAAACCATCTTTTATATCTGTATTTACTTTGTGCACGCACTTGATCGTTATCGGTAAAAAGAAGTGTAATATAGACGGTCGCCTGAGTCATATACATCGTATTAGATCCCCTTCTTCCCGGCTCGGTCGCCTTTCGGAAAAGAAAAGAAAATGGAAAGGAGTAGAAAAATCAGACAGGAAAGAAGAAATTTAAAGGATTAGAAAAGAAAATGAAAATAAAAAGAAAAAGGAGAAAGGAAATAAGGAAAAGAAAATGAAAAGAAAAGGCAGAAGGAGAAATGAAAAGAAAAATCACAGGAATAGCAGTAGCGCTGGTTTGGACCCGTGCTATAGCTAACTTAGCTGTAGCGTGGGTTGTCGCCCCCGTGGAACAAGGAATGGATGATGAGATAGAGGAGGAGGAGGACCCTCTGCGGTTCCTCAATACCGGTGCCTATGACGACAGACAGATGATGAGTCAGCAATACTCGGGCTATGAGCATGTGGATGAGGAGTTGGATGATGTGGCGGAGCAGGAACGTCCTAGGGGTGGTCGCAAGAAGTCTCTCATCATGCAATCCTCACAGGAGACGCCTCCAGATGCCGTGTCAACCCATGGTCAAGTAGTTGAGAGTCGTGCAATGCATAGCACGAACACATTGGTCGGGGGTCAGGTAGGGCCTGGAAGGCTCACTAGCTCAACCCAAGAAGAAGCGGAGGAAGATACCGCCGAAGAAAAGCTTAGCTGCCGCCAAAGCTTCTAGCAGCCAGTCGGCTCCACCGGCTGATTTTGTGGATCGGTGTACCGGTCAAAGGTGCGGCGAGGTTCCATGTCGTGGGCGAGCTGATCCTACCGCCAAAACCCCTAGAGGGCATATCAGGGGATCTTAGGACACTGCACGACCATGTGTTGTCGACAGAGACAAGCCTTCTCGCCTAGAAGGCTCCAGGATACTTGATTTATGCGGTTCGTGTGCCTGCCCAAGTTCCGCCTCGAGATGGTGGCGCTTCGTCTCGAAAATCCTCTCTTGATTTTTTTCTAGGGCAAATGGGATGACATACCAAAAGATGGGCACCGGGGGCTGGCCAGGGGCCCCACCACCCACCAGGGCACACCTGGGGGGGAGGGGGTAGGCGTGCCCTGGTGCCTTGTGGGCACCGGGGTGGCTCCCTCTAGTACTTCTTTGCTCCAGTTTATTCCAAAATAAATCTTCGTAAAATTTTAGCTCATTTGGAGATATGTAAAATAGGTATCTCTGACATACCTTTTTCAGGTCCAGAATTCCGGCTGTCGTCATTCTCCCTCTTTGTGTAAACTTTGCATATTATGAGAGTAATGCATTAGAATTACTCCACAAAGTGTTATATTGATTGAAAACACTATAAATAACAGTAGGAAACACATGATGCTAAATGGACTTATCAGATATAAGCAAAAGTTAGCATTCCATTGGAGAGACATGGTCATCAAGGCACCATCTTTCTGCTACACCCGGACGACGCCACAATCCATCGTTGCTCCCAGGGGAGAATCTACTAGGGGGCTTTAACAGGCTTGAGCCCCCCTCCAACACTGTAAAATTAGCTTTCACTACTACTTTCAAGGCCCACGCGTGCCAGTTGTCAGCCCGGCCATACACATGTTTGCATGATCCAGGCAGCCCA
The DNA here is from genome assembly GCA_034509565.1 of Triticum monococcum. NCBI lineage: Eukaryota > Viridiplantae > Streptophyta > Magnoliopsida > Poales > Poaceae > Triticum > Triticum monococcum. The sequence continues at coordinate 27,348,498 of CM067847.1, forward strand.
GCCGCCCCTCCATTTTTGTGTAGTCGCCACTGGTTGCTCCTATAATGATAAATGGGATGCAAGACCGAGGCGTAAATAATAAACAACAATTGCGGCAACTAAAATACGGTTACGCCTCTCAAACTATCGAATCTGCTCTAATGTTCTAAATTACGTATTCGAGTTGTCAGATAAGGCACTACTTCTGAACGGGTATTTTAGTTATACAAACCCAAGGTGTTGCTTATTTAATTTATTGATTCAATACATATTCCTAAACTAGGGTTCATAAGCTACCCTAGCAAAATAATTATTCTTGAGCTCAAAAATTACAGTGGACACATAATAATACTATCATACTGATGTGAAATTTTTAGAGTTAACACTATCACTGATTAATCACAAAAATTCCTAAAGATCGTATTTAACTGAAAATGTAAAATTGTGAAACTGATTATTCGGAAATGTGTAACCGTTTACTTTTAAATGAGTGAAATATGTTATCTCAAAAATATGCAGCTGAAATTGATGTGATTTTTGTGAAACAATCCAGCGAAAAGTGAAATGTAGCTTCTGAATTGTGAACTAGCAACCAAAGAAAGTTAAATTATAATGTATCATTGTGAAACTGATTGTTCAAAATTGTGAAACAATTTTTTATAAAAGAGTGAAATAGTTTATTTGATAAATGTACAATTGAAGTATATTTTTTATGAAACAAGGCTGTCAAAAATGAAATGTAGGCTCTGAATTGTGAAATAGTAACCATGGAATGTGAAATTCTAATGTATCATTGTGAAATTGATTATTTGAAATATGAAAGAATTTATTTCAAAAGAGTGAAATAGGTTATTTGAGAAATGTACAATTGAAATAGGTGTTATTTTTGTGAAACAAGCCAGCGGAAAGTGAAATGTTGGTTCTTAATTGTGAAACAGTAAGCACATATACAGTGAATTATAATGTATCATTATGGATATTTGAAACTTTGAAACAATTTATTTGAACACAACGAAAAAGTTTTTGAGTTATGTGCAATTGAAATATTTGTTTTTTGTGAAACAAGCCAGTGAAAAGTGAAAAGTAGGTTTTGAATTGTGAAATGTGCAATTGATATATTATTTTTGCGAAAGAAGACAGTGAAAAGTGAAATTTTACTTATGAATTGTGAAATAGTAAGCACAGAAGCTGAAATACATTGTTCACATTTTCAAATAACCAGTTTCACAATCGTATATTATAATTTCATTTTCTGTACTTATTATTTCACAATTCTGAAATATGTTATTAACTTGTTTCAGTTTTTTCAAGTGAAATATGTTAGTTTCACATATGAAATGTGAAATGTTGAAATTTAAATGTGTTTGAAATGTATCCAAGATCGGTCTAGTTTTAAAAGTCTTGTCGTCAAGAGTTCAAATATATAAATTATTTCAAATACGAAATTATGGTTTAAAAGATAAGAATGTTTTTAATTTACTAAGATGAAATAAAGTCTATGGATTTGTTTGCAAGGGAGAGAGAAAAGAGTGATGTACGCATGTCTCTGTCTGACAAAAAAGTAGTACTCCGGACCCATTAGACTGGCAAAAGTAGTACTATGTTGGTAGACCAGCTACTGAAATACTAATATTTCATAAATATTAAAAGTAATATTCTCTGTGCGTATTCTGCTTGTGTATTGGCTGTGTGCGGGCACAGGAACGCACTGCAGATTCGGATTCCAACGTGCGTAGAAAAAATATCTTTCTCTCCCTTTGGTCACCATCTTTGATTAAAGGAGACTAGGAGACAAACATACAAAGAGCATACAGTGCCCGTGTGTGCTGAGTGTGTCAACAGCGCGGTGGTTGGTGTGATGCACGGATGAGGGAACGTTATCTTCACAACTGGGACCATTCACCTGGTATTGTGCGTCCATTAGGTGGTTGATTACGAGAGGTTATATTACTACAGAAATTGTACTGCTACAGGCAGTTTCTAATAAGAATGGCATTTTGTACGGGTTGTTGTGTAATATCGATCCAAGGTTAACATACATCTAAGGAGCTTTGTGCTTGTAATAAAGAATAGCTATATGCAATAGTCGATGTAGAAGGTGTGATATAATATATTTCCTTTTCTAAAAAAGAAAGAGCTTTAACGTGGTAGCTGTTAACAAAAATATAACATTACCGATAAATCATTGGTCGCAACAAATTCAAATAGATTATAGGTCGGCATATCTGATAGTATAACTCAGAAATAGTCTTGGACATCGGTCTGTACTTAATTACCAAAGTGAGTCAACTAAACTCTGGTTATTATTTTATGCATGAAATAAATTTAAGATGCGATGAGCTTATTTAAAATGCGTGTTGCTATCTAGTTCGTAACACCAGGGGTGTTACAATGAATATTCCTCAATGGACACAAACGGGAGGACCAAACCTGTCAACTCCGATCAACAATATACTACGTACACATCTTCCTATCCGGTCTTAACTTCATAGCTAACATGTTTCATCAATATAGTATCAAGTAAAGTAATAACTGAGTTACTCTATCATTCGCCGGTGACAACCAAATCACCAATTTTCTTTTTCTTGAACACGCACACTCGTGCGTATTCGATTTACAAAAAAGGGAGTGGGGTGAAGAGCCCCTCCACGATATTGTTACATGATTTTACATGCACATCATCACCACCTGAACACCCTACCCTCTACTGCTAAGCTAACTTGCCGCACTAGCCCACCGTTCCACGTGGTTGAAGAAGCCGGTAAGGTATCCTTTAAGTAATTCTGCTTGTTTCCAATTGCGCCCCTCCTCCGTGATCCTATGGAGTACATAGTTCGTCGATGGCATAGCTCCCTCGAGCACAGTTGCGTTGTGATGCTTCCATATCTCCCACATGACTAGAATACGTAGAGCATTGAGCATTCTCTTGTGTATCCCATTGGTGCTTTTGCTAACGCATCATCCCGAGACAGTGTCGTTCATTGTCGGCACCCAGTCTGGCTTGCCCAGGGCCTGGAATATCGCTGCCCAAATCTGTCTCGCAAAAACGCAGCGTATAAGTAGGTGGTCTATGTTTTCCTCCTCCTGGTTACACAATGGACGTTGGTCCTGATGATCAAGTCCTCTCCGCGCAACACGGTCGGAGGTCACCACCTATTCTGCAGGGCTAGACATGCGAAAAAACGGCAATGTAGCGGGATCTAGCTTTCCAAGTGAACTCGGCCGTTGGGTCTACATCACGACCCCAATACTTGGCTGCATAGGCTGATCTCGAGGTGAAGGTGCCACTTGTCTCCCAGGACCACAATACCTCATCTTGTCGTGTCTGATCAAGTTCTATTCTAGTAGTCCAAGTCCACAATGTAAGATATTCATGCAGAGTAGCTGTGTTGACTTCTGGGTCCACATCCCGCGCCTAAGCATTCTCATGTAGCGCCCGGGCGAAATCACCCATTTTCTATTTCTCATGATTTTGTTGAGGGTTTGAACGTGCAGTAGATGGCAGTGACAAGCTAAGTAACTCTATCATTCACCCCTGACAAGAAAATCATTCGCCGGTAGATGGCGGCTTGGGCGGTTGTGGTGTTGCATGTCGGCGTGGCATGGGATCTCCTGTCGGATGATGAGGTGGAATCTCGGGTAGTGTAATAGTTGTTACCTCTTGTCCCAATTGAATGATAGTGTTGATGTTGGGATCTCCTTGGGATATGCATCTTTCTGTTGAGATGAACGTTGTGTGGTTGCGGCGCCTTCTTGATGATTTATGTGGCGCCCGATGAAGGGGATTCCTTCATCGTGGTGTTGACGGAGGATTTGTTAGCTGCGATCATTGCTTGCTATATCTCGGTAGCAAGACTATCATCGTTGTTGACTGCGTCCGCATCCAATCTGGCTTGGACCATGGTGATGTCGGTGCTATAGGGGTGGGCTTGCTGATGCCCGCGGTGTCGGTGATGATGTTGTCGCAGACGCATGCTAGCTTCTGCTCGAGGGTGAGCCGTTCCATGCGAGGATCGGCGATTTCCTGGTTGACGTTCTCCCTTTTGATGGTGGAGAGATCTGGATATATTGCGTTCTGATGGTAAGGGAAAAAATTCATGAATTTATTTTCCTAACTGGCGAGGGCGGCGTGGAGGTCCTCTATGTGGTTGATCGTAATGTGGCTCCGAGTACCAGATGTAATAGATTTTGAGGGGCAGGGGCGGCGGCGCGAGGAGAGAGAGAGGAGGCGGCGCGCGAGAGAGCTTGAGAATGAGGGGTAAGAGTCTTTCGACTTCTTCTTTTTTCCTTAAAGATTGAACAATTACATGGCTCATTATATTGATAGTCCTAGGAGACTTAGCGCCTAAGCAACCACGTATATCCTTATAGGATTTGTATTCTCCTTCCTAACAAAGCAAACTCAATCTCTTAACTCTTTCGTAATCTAATAAGACTCGATAAGACAGCTTGACGTTGGCGGCAGCGGCACTGACGGCGCCCTGCCGGCCCTCCTGGGCCCTTGCTTGATCGTGCGTATGACAAAGGGCTTTGCCAAATTTATTAATAAAAGAGAGAGAAAAGCTATCTCATGATCAAGAGGTGTCATGTACATATTCTAAAATCATGTGAGGTTGTCACGTACTCACTTGAGGCTATATATCCACACTATGAGTTGTGTGCTAAAATGTAATGCTATTAAAAATAATTCATATTATATATATATGAGCTATTTGAGTGCGCCAGACACGTCAATGCGCTACTATATCTCTTGTGGTACACAGCGTGCATAGATGTAGCCATGTGGAAGAAGAGGAAGATGAAGCTGCCTGGAGTTGTAGAGAGAAGCCCCGACCTTAGTGCAGGAGACGCACAGTGAGACACTAGGCGTGTCCGCATATTTTGGGCTAGTTCTATTATGGTTGGACACACACGATGCTGAATGTTGGAGCAGAAACCATGAGATGAAACTGGCGGGTATTGGCAACAGGGCGGTCGTGGTGCGCGGAAACTGTGCACGAGTGTAGGAGGCTGTGGACTAGCACGAGACCATGGGTCAGTCGCCATCAATAGCAGTGATACAGTGATAGAGGTGCACACGGCGTAGCACCGCTAGGGCGACCATACCTAATAAACAGCAACAAGGACGCTTGGGAAGACGCGGATTGGCTGATGCTATATGGATATGGAAATACATGAACGTGATTACTCATTCTACTTTACCATCAATACGATCGGTTTTATTCCAAAGAAAACAATCTCTGAAAACAGCATTGAACATTGGAAAGGAAAGAGAAAAAGAAAGATGTTACACGACCGATTTGATTACGAAAGATCACAATACAATAGGCACAGACAAAGGGGACACACCCTTGTTAGCTAGGCATCTTATTGCTGGAACAGCGGAAACGGGAAGAAATCAAACACTCTGATGATTAAAAGGAACATGTAGGTAACTGCAGGCTGCCGCAGGGTCGAATATTGAATGATTTAGATGGTATAAACACCAATCGAAGTGACGAAAATGTTATCAGTGTTTGCGAAGAAGCCCACCACCGTCTCGTCCTCCGGCACGGTATAACTGAAATTTGGAGTGCCGTTGTCAGCTCCAAAAGGACCATACGTTTTGTGGGTGGTGACGATCTCAAATTTTGACAGCCAGCCCTCGCCTCCTCTCTGAGCCCCATTGATCTTTTTCACAAACTCTGATGGGCCAAACTTTATCTGTAAAACAACACATAATAAGTTAAGAGGAAAAAAGATATATCATCAAGTATTTATTAATTAGGTGATAGAACAAAAGATATACATAGGTACAAACTCCATACCTCCCAAAAAAGATATAAGTCTAAAATAATGTTAGGTCAAACTATCTTAATTTCCATAAAAAGATATTACATTATATCACTAAATGAGCAACTATACGTACTCCCTCTCTCTTCTTTTCTTTCAGAGGTCGCAGTGCTTTAAGTCAAACGTTAATAACCATCTAATCATTTTCAAAACATCCTTATAGTTTCACAACATATATATGAATTATATACTATAAAAGTATTTTTCATAGTAAATCTAAAAAACAAATCTTATATATGTTATGAATCTATATAGTCAAAGATACAAATGTTTGACTTATAACAAAACTAATACGACATGTAAAAAACGTAGTGAGTATGATTTTACAAGTAATATATATTTTCATTATACTATATATATATACCTATATTTGGAGTCATACCGTTTGATAATATTTTCCATAAATTGATGTCAAGTTTAGGTTAGTTTAGCTCTAACCAAACATAGATTTGCACCGTCCTTTCATGATGAAGCCAGGCATAAACTATAACATGATTTGCAAAACAACCGCGCCCCACATGCATAGCAAAATATGAAATCTACTCACTTCGGTCTTGCGCAAAGGATCAGGATGTACTCGACCCCAAGTATCAGTGGTGCGGATTTTCCCGTCTTCGTCAACGTAGGAAAATTGAAACCCTTCAACTGCACCTACATGGTAGATTGTCACATTTTCAAGACGTTGGGATTTGCCTTCCATTTCCCGAGGCAGGGTGCCTCTATTTCCACCAACTGTTCCTCTCTTTGTAGGTGAAGGGACGACCTGAATATGAAGGATCAGGCATCATGATTCACGATTGTTGGTTTAGCCCAACAAAATGAGGGAGTGAAGGAATAAAGGAGAGAGCCAAACAGAGTCATAGGGCAAAAACGAAGAGTCCTCAACCTCTCCTCCCTCAACCCCTTTTACAGGGGGAGTTGGGAGACCAGGTCTCTTTATGTCTCACGGTAGGGTTTGTATTTACAGAAAATCTATGGCTTCCCGCTTCAGTCTATTACAGCAGACATGGCAGCACTAGGCATGCTGATTTTTACATGTGATTTCTGGAATCCAAGGCTGCGGTAGGTGAGTTCTAACTCGTTCTGCCGACAATACAGTGTTCCTCTTCTTTTTATACGCACAATGGCGGCTCTGTGCACAGACGCTCTTTCTCAAATCTCTTTGGTTGCCTTCTCTACCTCTCTGCTCTCTCTAAGTCTACTAGAACACACAGAAAGAAAAACTCGGTAGGTCAAGAGACTGTACCATGCAAATAGTCAATTTATAGTAACATACATGCGGTCATTAATTTTAGAGTGCGTGTATGATAGTTATCAATTGGACAGGGATACTGCAACGTTTCGAAATACGAATTTATATAAAGAACTCACATGAAAGATTCAATAATACACATGCATTTGGTGTGCTTAGCTCTGCTGGAGGTTGGTCACTGGTGCTCTAAGTAAAAGGTGCTCGTGCAACACGGCAGGAGAGGACAAGCGCGACAGCTCGCGTGCTCGGTGCAGCGTGCGCGTGCATGCCTGTGCCTCTGTGCGTGTCTAGCTGCTTGTGTATTGGCTGTGTGCGAGCACAAGAACGCACTGCTCAGCATATGCTCTTGAAGATTCGGACTCCAACGTGCGTAGAAGAAATATCTTTCTCTCCCTTTGATCTCCATCTTTGATTAAAGGAGACTAGGAGACAAACATACTCAGAGCTTACAGTGCCCGTGTGTGCTGAGTGTGTCAACAGCGAGGTGGCTGAGGGAACTTTATCTTCACAACTGGGACCATTCACCTGGTATTGTGCGTCTATCAAGCGGTTGATTACGAGAGGTTATATTACTACGGAAATTGTACTGCTACAGGTAGTTCCTAATAAGAATGGCATTTAGTACGGCTTGTTGTGTAACATCGATCCAAGGTTAAGATACATCTAAGGAGCTTTGTGCTTGTAATAAAGAATAGCTATATGCATTAGTCGATGTAGAAGATGTGATATTAATATATTTCCTTTTCTAAAAAAGATGCTTTAACGTGCTAGCTGTTAACAAAAATATAACATTACCGATACGGCGCTGCTAAAAATCAGTCGACTGAGACTCCACGAAGTCTCAGTCAACTGGTTAGCCGTCCGATCTGTTTCTTGCTTGTAGATTCGCGTTGGTCGCTTTTGTGTCCTTTTTCGGCCTGTCTAAGACGCGGACCGGCCCGTTTCCTTTTTTACGTCGAAGCTTGGCCGCGGGCGAGCGTTTGTGGTTTTGTGGGCTGAGCAGTTTGTCTCGGGATGGGCTTCTTCCGTTGTTTTTTTTTTCTTCTCGGGCCGCTGGAAGGGAAGGGGAGCGGGCACCGAGGTAATTATGAGGAGGGGAGCGAGCACAGTCATTTCATCTCTATCCTTTCCACTCTCTCCATTTTCTCCCTCTCCCAAATCTGTACAAGTGCTTGGTGTTCCCGGAGGGGTTCTTTGACCTTCAGATCCGACCGCTCCTGCACTACCAGACAGAGAGAAGGATGGCCGGTGCATCTGGTCATGTGAGTCCCAGAAGCTGTGCTTGTGTTTTTTTTTTCTTTTTGTTTGCACGCACCCCCAATAGATCTGAGTGGGGCTGTAGGTTTTTTTGTATCAGGTAATACGGCATAGTAGTTTCAAGTTGAGAATCGCCCCCAGTGTGTAGCACTTGTATTTTTATTAGATTTTTTTTCATTTTTCTTTTGTGTTCATGTGTATCAAGATGCATGCTGAATTTTAGTGGTATATGTAGGGTTTGCATGTATGCATATAATGTAGATCTCTTTTTCTTTTTTCATGGATACTTGTTTGATTAAAGTAATCTACATGATTTTTTATTTTTGTTTATAGCGTTTCTATCATTAAGATTTTTGTATTTTTGTTTTTGTATGTCAATAGAATGCAAAATCATTCCCAGTGAAAGTAGAGGATGATGTATCTTTTTTCACTGGAGGAAGTTGACCAGTAGTTTCAGACTCCAGTGATACGTTCATAAAGGATTTTCAGTGACTAGTAGTTTCAGTGGACTAGTAGTTTCAGACTTTCAGTGACTAGTAGCTTCAGTGGACTAGTAGTTTCAGTGGACTAGTAGTTTCAGACTTTCAGTGACTAGTAGTTTCAGTTGACTAGTAGTTTCAGACTTTCAGACTTTCATAGCTTTTTTGTACATTTTCATGATAGATGATTGCCATGTCCATAGTTAAGATTTAGAATTTCAGTGGTACATAACATAGTTTCAGACTTTCAGTGGTATGTTCGTTATGCTGAACATAGTTTCAAACTTGCACTGGTACGTTCATACGACTGAATATAGTTTCAGACTTGTTGGTATGTTCATCTTACTAACCATAGTTTCATTTTACCATTTTCTATGTTCATAGTGTCACTTCCAGTGGTAGTTAGTATAGGCATATTGCTAGTGCTGTTTTATATCTTCATAGCCTTCTGTATTTTTTTCATTGCATTTTTTGCTGATTTTTTGTTGCACTTGAGCCAAACATTGTATGTCTTTGTACACCTTTCACTTTTGTGCAGTGTTAGAGCACCTGATCCAAATATGCATGTTCAAAGTTAGCACCAAGTTTGCTTGATCAAATCCGCTAGGATCTATCATAGATAGTCAACTAACGATCAGTTGATTGATTCAAATCCGCTAGCAGCATATGTGGTGTCGTATTTCTTTTTTTTTAGATTTTTCAAGGGCAACCTAGTTACTTATGTGGCACTGATTAGAACTAGCAGTAAAGCCAAGTAGCTATAACAGAGTGATTAGTACCTTTTTGTATTTTTTTTACTGGAGGTAGTACTAGTAGCACCACCAATTTCTATGTAGGTACTTTTAGTTCAGAGTTTAGACTCATGACCTCACAGGAGTACTTTCTGATCTGTCGAGTGGCAAAAAATGAAACATCTTAGCCTGGATTAGCATCATTCTGTGAATTAATTTTAGTCATAAAAACGTATTAAAAAGCAAGATTTTGTCATTTGGGTGGGCAGGGATTTAACTTCAGGAACCTGATGGGCCCTGTGTGAAGCTATTTGAAAACTTCTTTTTGTTTGTATTTCCTACTTCAGAAGAGTGTAATAGTAACCACATGTACATCAATACTTTTCCTTCTCTCTTTTCCCAAAACTGAACCACTAGTCTTTTACAGCAGAAGTAATTTTTTATATGTAATTTTTTTGGTTGTACCATCTGGTAAGCATAGTTTTTGGGCTTTTTCATAATCATAAAGCTGCATGAATACATGGTGAAATATATATATATATATATATATATATATATATATATATATATATATATATATATATATTTCTGAGAACAAAGAAATGGCACTGTAAACTGTTATTTTTAGTGAGTTATACATTCTAATTTATTTTATTTTTTGCTTCCTTTTTGGATGTGCACAGGAGGTTTGTGGAGTTTGTTTCAACCATTGCAACTATGAGAGCAAGGGAAGTGGTTTCAGCATGTTTGCATGGGAGGAGTCCAACAATGCAGGGGTAACTCACTCCTAACTTTTTGTACTAATGTCATCACAATACTGATAACTTTTGTCGTGACATCACTCCTAACTTTTTGTATTTTTTAGTTTTTTTTTGTGTGTTCAAATCAGGTTGTGCCTTGCAATGAAAGGGCCCATTTCAACAATGTGACAGGAGAGAGGGTGATGTTTGTGGCAAACCAACGGACATACACTGTAAAGTGTTACAAGGGTCGTACAAAGAGCGCTATGTATGGGAGAGGTTGGAGGAAGTTCTATGATGACAACAAGCTGGGGAAGGGTCAGATGGTGGTGTTCTTCCTGGATGAACCTTCGCCTAGGGCAGCTATTTGTGTGATCCAGGTGGGCAACGGCTCCGAAGATGAACAGCCTATGGAAGATGGTGATCCCATTGAAGATTCATATTCAGATGATGAGGATGGAGAAGCTTCAAGCGATGGTGGTGAAGGCATTGTTCACACTATGGTGCTTCTGCTTAATGAGACAGAGGGTTTTCAGCTACAAGGGCCGCTGCCTCTCAGTGATGATTTCATCGGGTTTCCTTTCTTTCACCGCATCACAAGGACAGACATTCGTTTGGGCATGATGGTATGTATCTCTTTTTTCCTTTTTTTTTCTCTTTTAGTTCTTTTGTATGGGTATGCTACAAGTATATATATCTGAACACGTAATGCAAATCTGATTCCTAGGAAAGAGAAGGGGCGGGGTAATATGATTTCTGAGCTGGAAATTGCATAATTAAAAATATAAGACTTTTTTGCAGGAGTTTTTAGTATCTGCAAGTATGTTTGAACATGTATTCATGCTCAGTTTTTTTCAGTATGCTTTTCAAGTAAAAAATCTAAATTGTTTTTTACCCTTTTCTTTGACATGATTCAAAGACCAAAGAAAGTTTCATGGTTTTGATAAAACACTCACATAATTGTCTTTTTTTGTGTGTGTTTTTTCCACGATGCATAGAAAATACCCAAGAAAGTTGCTACTGCCATGCCGTTTGAAGAACAGGGGGTTGGTCGGTATTTGTGTGGATGGTGGGAGATTCAAAAAAAATCTCATACAAAACTGCTGATGATGGCCGCATTGTGTTTGGCAGCAACTGCATGTCTTCTAGTTTGGTCGCAACTATGGGGGTCTTTGTTTCGTCGGAGGGGCCGGCGTCGAGAGGCATGGGGCCCATTTGCATGTCCCACACTAGGCATGCAACTTCATGTCTTTTAGTTTGGTCGCAACTGCATGCCTTATAAATTGGTTGCAACCCGACTTCCATTTCTTGTTTGTATGGGGAGAGGCACCAGTTTGCATGTCCAACAATGGGCACGCAACTTCATGTCTTCTAGTTTGGTCGCAACTGCGGGGAGTCTTTGTTTTGTCGGAAGGGGGCAGCGTCGAGAGGCATGGGGCCCAGTTGCATGTCCCACACCAGGCACGCCACTGCATGTCTTCTAGTTTGGCCGCAACTAGGGGGGACATTTGTTTTGTCGGAGGGTGTGGCGTCGAGAGAGATCGGGCAAGTTGCATGTCCCACACTAGGAACGTAGTTGCATGTCCTCTAACTTGGTCGCAACTCGAGGGGGGGGGGGGCTTTTTTTTGGTCGGATGGGCCGGCATCGAAAGACATGGGGCCCAGCTGCATGTCCCACAGGAGGCACGGCATTGCATGTCTTCTAACTTGGTAGCAACTGGCAACTACATGCCTTATAACCTGGTTGGAACTCGACTTCCATTTCTTGTTTGTACATGGAGAGGCGCGAATTGCATGTCCCACAATGGCCACGCAACTGCATGTCTTCTAGTTTGGTCGCAATTGGGGGGTGGGGTCATTGTTTTGTCAGAAGGGGGCGGCATCGAGAGGCATGGGGCCCAGTTGCATGTCCCACACCAGGCATGACTGCATGTCTTCTAGTTTGGTCGCAACTAGGGGGTGCCTTTGTTTTGGCAGAGGGAGCAGCGCCGAGAGAGATCGGGGAAGTTGCATGTCCCACACTAGGAACGCAACTGCATGTCTACTAACTTGGTCGCAACTCGGGCGGGCTTTTGTTTTTCCGGATGGGCCGGCATCAAGAGACATGGGGCCTAGCTGCATGTCCCACAGGAGGCACGAAACTACATGTCTTCTAACTTGGTTGCAACTGCATGCTTTATAACTTGGTTGCAACTCGACTTCCATTTCTTGTTTGTACGGGGAGAGTCACCAGCTGCATGTCCCATAATGGGCACGCAGTTGCATGCCTTCTAGTTTGGTCACAACTGGGGGGGGTCTTTGGTTTGTCGGAGGGGGCTGCGTCGAGAGACATGGGGCCCAGTTGCATGTCCACACTAGGAACGCAACTGCATGTCTTCTAACTTGGTCGCAACTTGGGGTGGGGGGGGGGGGGTGCTTCTGTTTTGTTGGATGGACTGACATCGAGAGACATGGGGCCGAGTTGCATGTCCCACAGGAGGCACAAAACTACATGTCTGCTAACTTGGTCGCAACTGCATACCTTATAACTTGGTTTTAACTCGACTTTCATTTCTTATTTGTACGGGGAGAGGCACCAGCTGCATGTCCCACAATGGGCACGCAACTACATGTCTTCTAGTTTGGTTGCAACTGGGGGAGGGGCCTTTGTTTTGTTGGAGGGGGGGCGTCGAGAGGCATGGGGCCCAGTTGCATGTCCCACACTAGGCATGCAGCTGGATGTCTTTCAGTTTGGCCATAACTGCATGCCTTATAAATCGGTTGCAACTCGACTTCCATTTCTTGTTTGTATGGGGAGAGGCACCAGTTTGCATGTCCCATAATGGGCACGCAACTGCATGTCTTCTAGTTTGGTCGCAATTGGGGGGGGTGTCTTCGTTTTCTCGAAGTGGTGCGGGGTCGAGAGGCATGGGGCCCAGTTGCATGTCCCACACTAGGAACACAACTGCATGTCTTTTAACTTGGTTGCAACTTGCGGGGGGGGGGGGGGGGCCTTTGTTTTGTCGGATGGGCAGGCATCGAGAGACATGGGGCCCAGTTGCATGTCCCACAGCAGGCACGAAACTGCATGTCTTCTAACTTGGTCGCAATTGCATGCCTTATAACTTGGTTGCAACTCGACTTCAATTTCTTGTTTGTACGGGGAGAGGTGCCAACTGCATGTCCCACACTAGGCACGCAACTGCATGTCTTCTAGTTTGGTTGCAACTGGGGGGGAGGGGTCTTTGTTTTGTCGGAAGGGGGCGGCGTCGAGAGGCATGGGGACCAGTTGCATGTACCACACTAGGCGTGCAATGACATGTCTTCTAGTTTTGCTCGCAACTAGCGGGTGGGATTTGTTTTGTCGGAGGGTTCGGCGTCGAGAGACATGGGACCTAGTTGCATGTCCCATAGTAGGCACGCAACTGCATGCCTTCTAGATTGGTAGCAACTAGGGGGGCTTTTGTTTTGTCGAAGGGGCGGCATCGAGAGACATGGGGCCCAGTTGCATGTCCTTTTACAAACATTTTTTTCACAAGTACACTGTTTTTGCTTGGTCGAAACGGCGACGAGATGCTCGGTGACGCCCGTGAGGAGATGCTCGGCGATCCGGGCGCCCCTCCAGAGTCCTCGTGCCCTGCTGATGAGGTGAGCTGAGCTACGACGCCTTTTCCCCTATCGAGGTGAAACCGAGCTGCGGGTGTCAATTTTTCTGTAGTATAGGGTTCATAATTGTTGAGAATCACGATTCCGGGAGGAAATTGCAAGTCGGGAAGAGGGATTTTTGGTGTGTTTTCGGGCAGCGGGATGGGTAACTGGCGTGGTGGTCCGTCAGATGGTGGGTGCCGGTGGTGCTGCCCGGCGAGAAGGGGGAAGGGGCAGCGCGTCCGTCTTCTCCATCATTCTCCGGCGCCACCCCAGCCAGCGCCGCGCCCGGTCAGCGGGATGGGGAACTTGGTAGGACTACGTCTGAATTTTTCTGTGCTCCATGAGAGCGTCAGTCTAATTCTGTTCACCGTCAATAGACATTCTGTGGTTGTGAATTTTAGAAGTATGAAACTTCATTGTTAGTAGATATGTCTTAATTTCTTAAGCAACATGCTTGTAAGTGGTCAGCCTTGCTGTAATACTCCCGTGCAAGTGATCTGCAACTGTTAGTTATTTAAACACTGTAGTTGATGGATTTTAGCTACCTTCTGTGTCTTCTCGAGGTAGGAAGATTTTGCTGCTGATCGTCACAACTAAATACAGCATCTCTTAATCATATCAACATCAATTTTTCCACACATATTTTTCCCAAAGCTGTCCCGCTTTTTGGCTTCCTGTCTCCAACTCATGAAATGTTGCATTTGTAGTGCCTGTTTTTGGTTTTGTTTGTCTGAACTACCAAAAATTGAAAATTGATGTTTTACATTTTCCATAAGGAAATCTGGGAGTGTTTCCTTTTACTAGTTACAAGTAGAAATATGTGAAGGGATTAACCATCCTCACTAGTTACAAGTAGTTTTTTCTGCTTTTTTATTGGGGCGAATCACGAATCTGAGGGGAGCGAATTAGTGCTTTTGTTTTAGCTCGACCTCGTATTTTTTCGAAGGTAACTATTTTTGAATTCTGCTGTGATGTACTCGTACTTAGTTGTTAGTGATGTCTGCTCAGTTGCCTGCTTGCACCGAGCATTGCCAATGCTTGTTTGGATTTTTCTGAGGCATTCGGCATACTGAGATAATTGATTTTTTGGGGCCAGTGTGGTGTTATACATCAGGCTGCACCAGTGTGGGGTTATACATAGTACTATTTTACTCTAAAAATGTCTTTGTACTGAAGAGATAGTATGTCATAGTTGATTTGCTGGCCGTTTCTAGCCAGACTCCGTTCTATCACTCAAGTCGAGGGTGAGACATGCTTTTTCATTTTCTCTCGCTGGTTTCTGAAGATACGTTACATGTCTTCTAATCAAATTTTTGTATTATCCCTGGAGGCTTTTGGTGATTTTGTTATCTTCAGAGACTAGTGCAGGAAGGGAAACAACATCATTCACAAGTGTTTTTTAATCCCACTGTAGTTGATAGTTTTTACCCTTTTTTCTAGTCAACTACCTTCTGCCTCTCTGGAGATAGGAGATTGCCGTTATTCATCACGGCTAATTAGGGCATCTCGTAATATTGCCAACATCGAAACTATCATCATCCCAAAGCTGCCGGCTAAGATGAAGCAAGCCCAAAGCAAAGCACGTTTGGGATTTGTTAATGTACTCGTAACTAGTAAAAGAAACACTGCCAGATTCTTTTTATATGGATTTTTTTGTCTTGGGCCTCCTGCATCTCACTAAGCAGCATCTTTTCTCAAGCCCGCCCTACTAACTGAAATGATCTCAATCTTTGTGTTTGATTTCCCCTAATCTGAATTTAGATTCAAGATCGACACAACACTCTCTGATGCATAACCTTATTGAATGATTTTTGTGCATTTTTTCTTTTTTTCTTAGCTCACTGCCACAGTAAAATTTGAGAGGGTATCCAGTGGTATTTTTGTCTTCCTTTTTTGTTTCTGTGTTAATCCACTTTTGCGATATATATTTAGATAGATTAGTGCCTCTTTTTTTATCAGCAGTGTGATGGATGCCTGCATGTACATTGAACGCGGGATCGAAACTAAAACCGAGTCCTCCTTGAAAGAAGGGTTAGGTCAACAGCTTAAAACTGTATGTACTCGGTCTTTTTTCTGTGTTTTTTATTTAACCCCTTCTTGTTTGCACAGTTTTTTTTAATCTCATCATCATTTTTTTCCAGACAGGATCATATGAAGGAGTCTAAAGACTTAACAAGAGATTGCTTAAACAATGTGGTATGTTAAATGCAACCACCCTTTGTATGCTTACAATGTCTACTGCTTTTGTTTTTCTGTAAGCATGAGCAAAGAAGGAAGTTACCTGGAACATATGTGTGTTGTATTTGCTGTTTATATTTTTTGGCCTAGAGTATCTTCCAAGAGATAGAAGTTACTTGCAACACTAATGTATCATATGCATTTTTTTTAATACAGCCGCACACAGGTACAGTTTTTGAAGTTGAAGGAGGGAAACCTGGGAGTGATAGAAATGAAGAAGGCAGAGATAAGTGTGTCGAAGATACTGATTTAGAAGGGAGAGGCTATGATGTCGAGATCACTGACACTGAAGCATCAGAGGGTTTGCTGTATGAAGAAGTTCTGACTTCGGTGTGTATCACTTTATCTATAAATATTCACTTTTCTTTTTTCTTGTTTTTATTGTTTAAAAAATAGATAATGCATAAATTGTTGCCTTTTTTTCTTGCCCCCAACCTAATGGATTTTTTTTGTTTTTCCTTCCGCCAGCTGAGTAAGAGTGCTCAAAGGAAAGAACGACGGGAAGCTCTTTTGGAACGAAAAAAGAAGGTACATCACTACTTTTTCTTTTTTTTCATCAGTTGGGGTTCCATTTTTTTTATAGTTTTCCAGCTCAAATAAATTCATACACCTTTTTACCTTCTATATATTTTTGCAGCAGAGAGCAAGGATTGACCCAACCACAACAAAGGCCACCATTGATGAGATTGCAACTAAAGCTTACAGCCGGTGCAGCATGCCATACTTCTCTGAGATTGTCAATCTCATGTGCAAGAGCCACCACAGGGTCCAGCTTGTTAGGAACCGTTGTTTTGGCTATCTGCTGGAGCTGGTCGGCTGTCTTGTACCCAGGGGGTTTGTGCAGTGGATTGTTGATAATGTGGACACACAAGCAGAAGCAACTGTTTTGAACAAGGGCATTCCACTCAATGCTCAGTCAGTAGAGTTTGTGTTGGGGATTCCTTCAGGGTTTTAACCGACAGAGAGAACATACAACTCGGAGGAGCAAAAGTTTTCCTGTCGTTTAGCTATACATGGATTTTTTTGCTTTTTTGTTGTGTGTTTGTTGCGTCCATGGACAGAGTCACAGGTACAACGGGCCAAACAGACAGCAAAAACAAAAGGAAACAAACAAACAAACAAGCAAGCCCACACCACAAGCCCATCACGGGGAATTAAAACCCATCAGGAAGGGATGCTAAGCAGGCCTAATCTGTCAGGGGTGATGTCAGCCGACTGAGACTTCACGAAGTCTCAGTCGACTGAGACCTAGACAGTCCCTTACCGATAAATCATTGGTAGCAACAAATTCAAACAGATTATAGGTCGGCATATCTGATAGAATCAACTTGGCAATAGTCTTCGACATCGGTCTATACTTAATTACCAAAGTGTGTCAACTAAAGTCTGGTTATTATTTTATGCATGAAATAAATTTAAAACGTGATGAGCTTATTTGCTAACTACTCTTAATTAAGACTTAAGCATGGTGCTAAACAAGTTCGTAACACCCGGGGTGTTACAATGAATATTCCTCAATGGACACAAACGGGACGAGCATCAAGAGATATGGACGAAGTCCACGCGGAGGATAGTCTTGCTACGGCGATACAGCAAGCAATGATCATCCAGATCTAATCTAGCTTGGACCGTGGTGATGTCGGCACTATAGGGGTGGGCTTGCTCGATGCCCACGGTTTCGGTGATGATATTGTCGCGGATGCGTGCCAGCTTCTCCTTGAGGGCAAGTCGTTCCATGCGCGGATCGACGATTTCCTGGTTGATGTTCTTCCTTTTCATGCTGGAGAGACCTGGATATGTAGTGTTCTGATCGTAAGGGAAAAAAATTCATGAATTTCTTTTCCCAATTGGCGAGGGCGGCATGGATGTCCTCCATGTGGTAGATCGTAACGTGGCTCCGAGTACCAGATGTAATAAGCGTGTCGACGGCAAGGCCGCTGGAGGCGGCTAGGGTTTGAGGGGCAGGGGTGGCGGCGCAAGGGTGGAGAGAGAGAAGAGGCGGCGCGCGAGAGAGCTTGAGAGCGAGGGGTAAGAGTCTTTCGACATCTTTGTTTCTTAAAGATTGAACAGTTACATGGCCCATTGTATTTACGACAATGCTATTTTCCTGCCGACTGGTGGTTTGCAATAGGCGCGTACGATCGCTGTCGCTGTCATCCAAATGTCGTTGTCTCCTACTCCCACCGAACGGTCGCTATCGCTGTTGTTTTGCTTTTTTTTATTTTCCTTTCCCGATCGGAAGGATGACGTACGTTTTTTTTTCTCACGTATACTGATCATCACTGAAGGTCGCTGTCGTTGCTGTTTTTTTTTCGTTTTTTCTTCCAGATCCAAAGGATGATGCCTGCTGTTTTTTTTCTCACATAATAATCGTTAATTTCAGCGAGTAAAAAATGATATGGACAATAGGATTCGAATCCCAGGCCGGTTGATGCATGGTTGTATGATGCCAATAACCAACACGCCTAGTACTACTTGCTGTGTTATGAATGGTACCCATGTGACCTTTTTAAACACCATGGCAGGAAATGGAAAACGGTTTTTTTGTTGTTTGTCGGCCTTCTCTTGTATTTCATCCACTCTAAGATGAGTGACTCGACTTTGTACTAACTTTGTACAAAGGAAGTACATCATTTCCTACTACATTATAAGTTGTGTAATATCACAGATGCGGAGCTCCAGTACAGCCTCTCCAAGACGACAGTGGTGGGCGTGGTGCGGCTGGTGGCGGACAAGCTGGCGCGCCGGCGTGCGTGTGAACTCGCGTGATCTCGGACGGTCAATTCGCTCGCTCGTGAAATCAGGGCGTGTAGACGACAGCGATCATTCTGTTGCACACGGCGTCACGAACGCGCATCGGCCAGAGAGTACTTCTGCTGCACATGGCGTGCCACCATGCAGGAAGCCAGGAGAATCCGCTGTAGATATGCTGCTTGGCTGGTGCGTCGCGTACGCGTCTCTGACTCGTGGACGGTGTTGGTGTACGCGGATTGGTGAGCCAGCGGGCCAACGCAGGACGTGCAAGCAGCCATCCACATTTGTGCATTGGTGTATACCTGTGCACATAGCATGGTGCCACAATGCCATGCATGAAGCTGTGCGGTGCAACGGAGCTGGATGGAGACGTGGTTGATGAAGGAGTCCCGATCAAATCAGGCGACAATGACTGGTGGACAACGGGCATTTTCCTCGGACACCGCATGCCGAGCCAAACAACCATATCGCCCAGTTGCTGCGGCGAGGGCTCCGTCGGCAAGGACCGCAGCAGCTGAGACGATGCCGAGCTGCACTGCTCCCTGGCGAGTTGCGAGTTTGCGACCAACATGGAGCAGAGCATGACGGAGATGTTGATACTGAGCTGCACTGGCCCCAACCGTGGCTTTCTTTTGGCCTAAGCGAAGCAGCACGCCGGCGCATAGGGCGTCGGCCAGCAGCCGTCCACTGCGTAGTGCACCTGCACGAGCAACGTGAGCACCAGCGGGAGTAGCTAGCCACCGCTGTTTGGTCGTGGTTGGCACAGGCAATGCGTGCAAGGTGTTTGATGAAATGTTTCAGTAAGCCAATGTGAGGAGGAAGAAGGAAGGAGAGAGATAGACCGGTCAAAACCACCCTGAGTCAGCAACGATACCGGGTCAGCCGAGACTAGGGACTAAACTTGTCCGGTGTCAATAGTTGAGGATGCAAGTTGTTCGGTTTTGTAGTTGAGGGACTAAATCTAGACTTCGTCAAAAGTTAAGGGACGAAAAGCATACTTTTCTCTTTTTTCAACCACAAAGCACTGATTCCATAGTAATAGAAACTGGCCCTTCAACTCGAGCAAGTGATGATGTTCCTCGTGTTACAACTCAACTTAAGCCCGGTGATATTGAGCCAGATCCTGGTAAGAGAATACCTATTGATAATTTGGATCCCGACATTAGATATCTTGCTAGAAGGGAGTACATTACCAAGGGCCCTTGCCAAAACCAACTGATCATAAATATGAATGGAAATGGGTAGGAAAAGGGTTTAGAAGCTTTCATGATTCTTGGTACAAAAATCATCGTGGCTGGTTGGAATATAGCATTGATAAAAATGCAACCTTTTGCTTTTATTGCTTTCTGTTTAAGGAACCGAGAGTTGAGAACTATGGTGTTCAAGCATTCACTAGGAATGGGTTTAAGAATTGGAAGGATGGACCTAAAATTCTTTATGAACATGTTCGTAAACATGATAGTGCTTATAATAAGGCTAGACAACACTGTGAGGCTTTGAAAAATCAGAGGCAAAATCTGCCACATGTGTTTGATCGAGGTACTCAGAAGGACGAAGAAGAATACAAAGCTCGTCTCTTGATTATATTGGGTGTTATCAAATTTTTGCTGCTCCAAGGTCTTGCTTTTCGTGGACATGATGACTCTACTAGAACGAGAACTGACTGGGGATGCAGGAGCGAACCATAAGCTAACTTCACCTGAGATACGATTGGACTTGTGCAGAAGAGACCACCAAAACCATTGTTGATGAAATTGGAGATAGTAAATTTTCCTTACTTGTTGATGAGTCCAGAGATGCATCTATCAAGGAGCAAATGGCTATGTGTTTGAGGTCAGTGCCGTCGTATGTATTGTATATGTGTCTTGTTGTGCACATATTTTCTCAAAGTTGTTATAAATTAATCATGCAATTATGTCTTATGTAGGCATCTCAGCAGCCGAGGGGAGGTGATTGAGAGGTTTATTGCAATCAAGCATGTTCCTGACACGCAAGCAACTTCACTCAAGGTAGTTTTGGATGGTATGTGTGCTACTCAGGGCTTGTCTATGTCTAATTTGAGAGGGCAAGGTTATGATGGGGCATCAAATATGAGGGGGGAATTTCATGGGTTGCACAGATTGATCTTGGAGGAAAATCCGTATGCTCATTATATACACTGCTTTGCCCATCAATTGCAATTAGTTTTTGTTGATGTTGCAAAGTGTTGTTCATCAGTAAGAGGTTTTTTTGTATACACTAGCATGGTTGCCAAAATTGTTAATGCTTCATGTAAAAGACATGATCAGTTAGCCCAAGAGCAACATGATGAATTTGTACGCCAAGTGGAGGCCGGGGAACTTCCTTGGGGGAAAGAAAAAAAAACAATTTACTAACCTTGCAAGACCCGGTGATACACGGTGGGGTCACATCATAGGACCTTGTGTCGACTTATTTCTATGTGGAAACCAGTTCTGACGGTATTTGAAAATTTGTACAATGATGCTGATAATGTTGCACAAAGAACCTCAGCTGGTGGGTTGATAAACCACATGGAAACATTTGAATTTGTTCTCACGTTGCATCTTATGATTAGATTATTGGGCAAGGCTAATGATCTATCACAGTGCTTGCAACAGAAAAAACAGCATATTGTTCATGCCATGGGATTTATAAAAAACACAATGGACAAAATGCAAGAGATAAGGCAGAATGGTTGGGATGACCTCTTCCAAGAGGTAACTGACTTTTGTCTGAAATACAATATTGTAGTGCCAAATATGGAAGATACAAGAACTGCTAATGGTCGTTCAAAAACTTGGGGTGGCTAATTGGTAACTTACCACCATCATTTCAGAAATGAAATATTCAGCGTGGTGCATGATCAAGTTATTGTGTAATTAAACAACCGCTTTACTGAAAGATCTACTCAATTGTTAAGATGAATTGCTGGTCTTGATACAAAGAATTCTTTTGCCAATTATGATGAAGACAAGCTTGTTGACCTTACTAGTATGTATGCTGTTGACTTCTCTGCATATGAAGTTAGTTTTGTCCTTAGAAATTAATTGGAATCATTCATTCATGAAGCAAGAGTTGATCCACATTTGATGAATTGTAATGACCTTGGTCATCTTGCCATGAAGATGGTTTTGAGTAATATGCACACAACTTTTCCATTGGTTTACGGCCTTGTTGAGTTAGCATTAATTTTACCTGTTGCAACCACAACGGTGGAAAGGGCCTTCTCAGCAATGAGCATTATCAAGATCGACATGAGGAACAGGATGGGTGATGATTGGTTGAATCACAGAATGGTATGTTACATTGAGCAAGATGTATTTGTTAGTATTGAAGAGTCAAAGATCATTGAGCGATTTTAGGGTTATCGCACACGCAAAGGCATTTTACCTCATCCTAGAGGTAATGTTTCATATTTTGCATCCATTAGCAACTTTTTTACTTGCTTTCTATGCACTGACTTGCATACCAACAAATTTTATACTTGAAGGTGAATCATCTGTTATTATTGAAGATGTAATCGTGGGAAGCTAAAATCAAACAACCCTTTGATTGGGTACCCTCTTTTCTATTATTTATCCTTTATATTGTTTTTTGTTATGTGTTACATTATCAGATGAAGCACTATTAGATATTATCTTTAGATTCTTATCATTTACAAATGAGCGCTACTATTGGTATGCCTTAAAACCGTGGTAGTTTTTCAGAAAAAGTTTGGCCCTTCATTTTTGGCTCGGGGCATCGGCCAATCCTGGCTACGCCATTGGGTTCAACATGACCGGCTACTAAAACCCCGCCGGCCAGCCTATAGCAGCTCCTCGCCTCTGTCCCCGGGGTGAGTTGGTCAATGTTGTGCAACTCCTCCCCTCTGGCCCTGATTGCAGCATGTGCGGACGCCTTGCGACACAGCCGTCATCTGCAGCACCGGCGCCGCTACCACGGATCCCAGCAGGGCCTTGTGTCGCCAACCACACCATGAGAACCATTGCCCCCCGTTTCGCAGCATCATGTCAGCGTTGCCGTCCAGCAGCCGTCGCAACGCAAAGGTGCCAGTCGCAGTAGCAACAGCTCCGCCGGTCAGAGTGGGAGAGGGCATGGGGTGGTCGCCGCTCACAGCACATGGTGGCTGCTGTCCGCTTGCAGCAACCAAGGGACCTTGCATCGCCATTGTTCCATGGCCACTGCTTGCAGCACCATGTGGGATTTGCAGCGCCGCCGCCTCCTCCTGGCAGCAGTTATGTCCTCTGCCTGCATCTTCAAGGCATCGACCGCCAGAGAGAGCGCAAGAGAGCTTCCATGGTTGTATTGGATTTGGGCGAACAACAAAGAGTGGTGGGAAAGCAACGCCATAGACGGCTAGAGGATAAGGATGGGCTGGGTCGTCTCGGGTCGTGTTGACTAAGCTATATGGGGGCACGGACGCGTGGCTCGCTATGGATGCGGCTGATGTTTCAAAATAATCATCAGGCTAAACTAAAGTATTTTCTTTCCTCACAATTGGTAGAAAAACGAGTTAATGTCAGACGATTTTCCACAAAGCACACCAAGGCCGAAGCCGGCCGCACCACGGCGCTGAGCAGAACGAAACATGGGGCGCCGGTGTTGAATCGAATGGCAACGACCCAGAGCCCGAGACGACGCGCCAGCGGTATCTCAGTTTTTTTTTAAGGCAGGATGTTTACAGGTATGGTAACTGGATCATACAGTAGATCGAGCCATATGTGACGACCCACACCTAACGACTTATCGTGCTTTGAAGGCTTGTGCCTCAAAGTTACAACTCCTACTTTCGTACAAGAAAAAAACAGCTTTTAAAAGAAGATTTCCTTGCTTGAATATCATGTATAATTGCCCCATAAGGTGCACTCGAGCCTGACTGAATATCGTTGATTGAACACTGGCAGTCCATAGCCAACTGAACACTTCCCATGTTCAAATCTGCAGCTAAGGAAAGGCCCTCCCTTCATGCCAACGCCTCCATGCATGTTGGGTCTGAAACATTGTGCACCACAATAGCTGAGGCTCCCAAGTATTATTCCTGTTCATCTCGACAGAAAAGCAGTCGCCACGCCAACAGTCCCATCCCGGGAGAAGGCACCGTCGACATTAATTTTGGTTTGTACCGTACCTAGCTCAGCGAGATAAGAATCAACAAAACGACGAATTTGTTCGGGACGTTGGAAGATACTGTCATGTATAGCCTTACGCCGTGCTAAGATGGCCCAAAGGGTGACAATCATCCTTGTAAAATCCTCCTGTGACACTGTATCATGCTTGAAGAACATCCATTGTTTTGCATTCGGCTCGGTGCATGAAATCATATGTTCTGTTAGGCTAGGATCTGAAAAGTCACAATGAGGGGCTCAATTATTCGACAGCGAACAAGAAGGCAAAGAAGCTCACTCAGAAACGAAAGCATCGATGCTGAGAAACCATCTTTTATATCTGTATTTACTTTGTGCACGCACTTGATCGTTATCGGTAAAAAGAAGTGTAATATAGACGGTCGCCTGAGTCATATACATCGTATTAGATCCCCTTCTTCCCGGCTCGGTCGCCTTTCGGAAAAGAAAAGAAAATGGAAAGGAGTAGAAAAATGAGAAAGGAAAGAAGAAATTTAAAGGATTAGAAAAGAAAATGAAAATAAAAAGAAAAAGGAGAAAGGAAATAAGGAAAAGAAAATGAAAAGAAAAGGCAGAAGGAGAAATGAAAAGAAAAATCACAGGAATAGCAGTAGCGCTGGTTTGGACCCGTGCTATAGCTAACTTAGCTGTAGCGTGGGTTGTCGCCCCCGTGGAACAAGGAATGGATGATGAGATAGAGGAGGAGGAGGACCCTCTGTGGTTCCTCAATACCGGTGCCTATGACGACAGACAGATGATGAGTCAGCAATACTCGGGCTATGAGCATGTGGATGAGGAGTTGGATGATGTGCCGGAGTAGGAACGTCCTAGGGGTGGTCGCAAGAAGTCTC
This sequence comes from Triticum monococcum, assembly GCA_034509565.1. Classification (NCBI taxonomy): domain Eukaryota; kingdom Viridiplantae; phylum Streptophyta; class Magnoliopsida; order Poales; family Poaceae; genus Triticum; species Triticum monococcum. The sequence continues at coordinate 27,373,361 of CM067847.1, forward strand.
TCATCATGCAATCCTCACAGGAGACGCCTCCAGATGCCGTGTCAACCCATGGTCAAGTAGTTGAGAGTCGTGCAATGCATAGCACAAACACATTGGTCGGGGGTCAGGTAGGGCCTGGAAGGCTCACTAGCTCAACCCAAGAAGAAGCGGAGGAAGAGACCGCCGAAGAAAAGCTTAGCTGCCGCCAAAGCTTCTAGCAGCCAGTCGGCTCCACCGGCTGATTTTGCGGATCGGTGTACCGGTCAAAGGTGCGGCGAGGTTCCATGTCGTGGGCGAGCTAATCCTACCGCCAAAACCCCTAGAGGGCATATCAGGGGATCTTAGGACACTGCACGACCATGTGTTGTCGACAGAGACAAGCCTTCTCGCCTAGAAGGCTCCAGGATACTTGATTTATGCGGTTCGTGTGCCTGCCCAAGTTCCGCCTCGAGATGGTGGCGCTTCGTCCTGAAAATCCTCTCTTGATTTTTTTCTAGGGCAAATGGGATGACATACCAAAAGATGGGCACCGGGGGCTGGCCAGGGGCCCCACCACCCACCAGGGCACACCTGGGGGGGGAGGGGGTAGGCGTGCCCTGGTGCCCTGTGGGCACCGGGGTGGCTCCCTCTAGTACTTCTTTGCTCCAGTTTATTCCAAAATAAATCTTCGGTAAAATTTTAGCTCATTTGGAGATATGTAAAATAGGTATCTCTGACATACCTTTTTCAGGTCCAGAATTCCAGCTGTCGTCATTCTCCCTCTTTGTGTAAACTTTGCATATTATGAGAGTAATGCATTAGAATTACTCCACAAAGTGTTATATTGATTGAAAACACTATAAATAACAGTAGGAAACACATGATGCTAAATGGACTTATCAGATATAAGCAAAAGTTAGCATTCCATTGGAGAGACATGGTCATCAAGGCACCATCTTTCTGCTACACCCGAACGACGCCACAATCCATCGTTGCTCCCAGGGGAGAATCTACTAGGGGGCTTTAACAGGCTTGAGCCCCCCTCCAACACTGTAAAATTAGCTTTCACTACTACTTTCAAGGCCCACGCGTGCCAGTTGTCAGCCCGGCCATACACATGTTTGCATGATCCAGGCAGCCCAGCCGCCCCTCCATTTTTGTGTAGTCTCCACTGGTTGCTCCTATAATGATAAATGGGATGCAAGACCGAGGCGTAAATAATAAACAACAATTGCGGCAACTAAAATACGGTTACGCCTCTCAAACTATCGAATCTGCTCTAATGTTCTAAATTACGTATTCGAGTTGTCAGATAAGGCACTACTTCTGAACGGGTATTTTAGTTATACAAACCCAAGGTGTTGCTTATTTAATTTATTGATTCAATACATATTCCTAAACTAGGGTTCATAAGCTACCCTAGCAAAATAATTATTCTTGAGCTCAAAAATTACAGTGGACACATAATAATACTATCATACTGATGTGAAATTTTTAGAGTTAACACTATCACTGATTAATCACAAAAATTCCTAAAGATCATATTTAACTGAAAATGTAAAATTGTGAAACTGATTATTCGGAAATGTGTAACCGTTTACTTTTAAATGAGTGAAATATGTTATCTCAAAAATATGCAGCTGAAATTGATGTGATTTTTGTGAAACAATCCAGCGAAAAGTGAAATGTAGCTTCTGAATTGTGAACTAGCAACCAAAGAAAGTTAAATTATAATGTATCATTGTGAAACTGATTGTTCAAAATTTTGAAACAATTTTTTTATAAAAGAGTGAAATAGTTTATTTGATAAATGTACAATTGAAGTATATTTTTTATGAAACAAGGCTGTCAAAAATGAAATGTAGGCTCTGAATTGTGAAATAGTAACCATGGAATGTGAAATTCTAATGTATCATTGTGAAATTGATTATTTGAAATATGAAAGAATTTATTTCAAAAGAGTGAAATAGGTTATTTGAGAAATGTACAATTGAAATAGGTGTTATTTTTGTGAAACAAGCCAGCGGAAAGTGAAATGTTGGTTCTTAATTGTGAAACAATAAGCACATATACAGTGAATTATAATGTATCATTATGGATATTTGAAACTTTGAAACAATTTATTTGAACACAACGAAAAAGTTTTTGAGTTATGTGCAATTGAAATATTTGTTTATTGTGAAACAAGCCAGTGAAAAGTGAAAAGTAGGTTTTGAATTGTGAAATGTGCAATTGATATATTATTTTTGCGAAAGAAGACAGTGAAAAGTGAAATTTTACTTATGAATTGTGAAATAGTAAGCACAGAAGCTGAAATACATTGTTCACATTTTCACATAACCAGTTTCACAATCGTATATTATAATTTCATTTTCTGTACTTATTATTTCACAATTCTGAAATATGTTATTAACTTGTTTCAGTTTTTTCAAGTGAAATATGTTAGTTTCACATATGAAATGTGAAATGTTGAAATTTAAATGTGTTTGAAATGTATCCAAGATCGGTCTAGTTTTAAAGGTCTTGTCGTCAAGAGTTCAAATATATAAATTATTTCAAATACGAAATTATGGTTTAAAAGATAAGAATGTTTTTAATTTACTAAGATGAAATAAAGTCTATGGATTTGTTTGCAAGGGAGAGAGAAAAGAGTGATGTACGCATGTCTCTGTCTGACAAAAAAGTAGTACTCCGGACCCATTAGACTGGCAAAAGTAGTACTATGTTGGTAGACCAGCTACTAAAATACTAATATTTCATAAATATTAAAAGTAATATTCTCTGTGCGTATTCTGCTTGTGTATTGGCTGTGTGCGGGCACAGGAACGCACTGCAGATTCGGATTCCAACGTGCGTAGAAAAAATATCTTTCTCTCCCTTTGATCACCATCTTTGATTAAAGGAGACTAGGAGACAAATATACAAAGAGCTTACAGTGCCCGTGTGTGCTGAGTGTGTCAACAGCGCGGTGGTTGGTGTGATGCACGGCTGAGGGAACGTTATCTTCACAACTGGGACCATTCACCTGGTATTGTGCGTCCATTAGGCGGTTGATTACGAGAGGTTATATTACTACAGAAATTGTACTGCTACAGGCAGTTTCTAATAAGAATGGCATTTTGTACGGGTTGTTGTGTAATATCGATCCAAGGTTAACATACATCTAAGGAGCTTTGTGCTTGTAATAAAGAATAGCTATATGCAATAGTCGATGTAGAAGGTGTGATATAATATATTTCCTTTTCTAAAAAAGAAAGAGCTTTAACGTGGTAGCTGTTAACAAAAATATAACATTACCGATAAATCATTGGTCGCAACAAATTCAAATAGATTATAGGTCGGCATATCTGATAGTATAACTCAGAAATAGTCTTGGACATCGGTCTGTACTTAATTACCAAAGTGAGTCAACTAAACTCTGGTTATTATTTTATGCATGAAATAAATTTAAGATGCGATGAGCTTATTTAAAATGCGTGTTGCTATCTAGTTCGTAACACCAGGGGTGTTACAATGAATATTCCTCAATGGACACAAACGTGAGGACCAAACCTGTCAACTCCGATCAACAATATACTACGTACACATCTTCCTATCCGGTCTTAACTTCATAGCTAACATGTTTCATCAATATAGTATCAAGTAAAGTAATAACTGAGTTACTCTATCATTCGCCGGTGACAACCAAATCACCAATTTTCTTTTTCTTGAACACGCACACTCGTGCGTATTCGATTTACAAAAAAGGGAGTGGGGTGAAGAGCCCCTCCACGATATTGTTACATGATTTTACATGCACATCATCACCACCTGAACACCCTACCCTCTACTGCTAAGCTAACTTGCCGCACTAGCCCACCGTTCCACGTGGTTGAAGAAGCCGGTAAGGTATCCTTTAAGTAATTCCGCTTGTTTCCAATTGCGCCCCTCCTCCGTGATCCTATGGAGTACATAGTTCGTCGATGGCATAGCTCCCTCGAGCACAATTGCGTTGTGATGCTTCCATATCTCCCACATGACTAGAATACGTAGAGCATTGAGCATTCTCTTGTGTATCCCATTGGTGCTTTTGCTAACGCATCATCCCGAGACAGTGTCGTTCGTTGTCGGCACCCAGTCTGGCTTGCCCAAGGCCTGGAATATCGCTGCCCAAATCTGTCTCGCAAAAACCACTACAAGGATTCCGGTCTATTTCAACAAAATTTACTGCTACAACTACCATTTGTTGCAATAAAATGCAATATTACCACAAATTCTCTGGTTGTGGTAATAGGTCACACATATTGCCATAACTTAGTTTGGTCACGATAAATACTAACTTTGTTGCAATAGAGACCTCATATTGCAACAAACGGTATCGGCGTTGCAATATGGCAGTGTTATTGCGACAAATAAATTCCGTTGCGTGAGGGCAGTCATTTCTTTGTAATAGAGACTAGTTATTTCAACAGAATAACTATTCATGGCCATATTCGGAAAGATATTGCAACACAGGTGTGACGTTGCATTAGTTATCAAATATTGTTGCAAAAAATTGGCTAACTATTGCAACAAAATAAATTGGCCTTGCCATATGGCAGCGAGATTGCGGCAAAAAAATTCCGTTGCGCAAAGCAGACATTTTGTTGCAATAGAGAGTAGGTATTTCAACATGATAACTATTTGTGGTAGTATTCGAAAAGATATTGCAACATCGGTGTGACGTTGCATTAGTTACAAGTAAAATAGTGTAAAATATATTATTCGAATTTATAGATATTAAGTTATAATTTTTGCTAGCTCTAAGGAGAAACTAAAATATTTTTAAATTACACCAATTTTAATTAACCAAAAATGTGGAAACAGTTTATAAATGGTTAGAACACACTTTCTTGATAGGAATACATATTTAACTCGTTAAATTTGGATTTGAAATGGCCAAGAAATATTCTCCTAAGTAAAAAAACATGTTGACGAGTTTCAAAAAACGTGTATGCAATTTAAAAAATGTTTGTGAATTCAAAAAAGATTCAAGAATTTGTAAAAAAGTTTATGAATTTAGAAAATGCTCGCAACTTCAAAATTATGGTGGACATTTTCCAATTTGGTGAACAAATTTTAATTCGAAAAATGTCACCCAAATTTGTAAAAATGTTTACCGTTTTGAAAACAAATATCAGGAATTTAAAAATATTCACAATTTCAAAAAAAAACAATTGTACGTGCTGAGTACACACCAGGTCGCTCACGCCAAATAGGAGACCACCAAAAAAATGAAAACGAACAAAAAACCAGAGCAAACAGAACACAACTGGGCCATAGCTTTAAAACAAAATATACAGGCCCTCCCAGGTTTATAGGAAAAACTAAATATATAACAAGTGCATCTCCACATTTATAGCACATACACGCTTGGTATCGTGGTTGGCACGTGCGTAAAAAACGCACAGGTCTCAGGTTCGACACCCCCACCACCCCCCCCCCCCCCCCCCCGTTGCTCTTTTTTCTTTTATTTCTCATATATCCCACTGACATATGGGCTCTTTTTTTTATTTCTCATATATCCCACTGACATATGGGCCCATTCAGATGAGCGGGACCGGGCTAACGTGTCATACTGCAGAATACACTGTACATAGTCCTCATTGTTTGATAAAATTCCCAACAATGTCCAGAAAATGTTTATTCCCATTCTAAAAATAGACGTGACACTTAAAGGAATAGTCACATATATCCAAATTATATATGTTAAATTTTCCAAAATGTTTATACAATGTAAAAGAATGCATAGTTTACAAATAATGTATGAGAAATTTTCAGAAGTTTTTACAGTGTAAAAGAAAACTTTGCATAATTTGACAAAATTCCCAATAACATGGACTAATAATTATTTTGGAACTCGTCGACAAGTTTTGTTTCCATAGGCGAACATTCCTTGAAATTGGGGAACAACTTTTTTCTCATATATCCCACTGACATATGGGCCCATTCAGACGAGCGGGACCGGGCTAACGTGTCATACTACAGAATACACTGTACATAGTACTCATTGTTTGATAAAATTCCCAACAATGTCCAGAAAATGTTTATTCCCATTCTAAAAATAAAAGTGACACTTAAAGGATTAGTCACGTATATCCAAATTATATATGTGAAATTTTCCAAAATTTTCATACAATGTAAAAGAATGCATAGTTTACAAATAATGTACGAGAAATTTTCAGAAGTTTTTACAGTGTAAAAGAAAACTTTGCATAATTTGACAAAATTCCCAATAAGATGGACTAATGATTATTTTGGAACTCGTCGACAAGTTTTGTTTCCATAGGCGAACATTCCTTGAAATTGGGGAACAACTTTTGAAATTCAGAAACATTTTTTGTGAAGAATATTTTTATAAATTCACGAATTTTATTTTGAATCGGTGAACATTTAAAAAAAAAATCTTTTATTTCTCATATATCCCACTGACATATGGGCCCATTCAAATGAGCGGGACCGGGCTAACGTGTCATACTGCAGAATACACTGTACATTGTTCTCATTGTTTGATAAAATTCCCAACAATGTCCAGAAAATGTTTATTCCCATTCTAAAAAGAAACGTGACACTTAAAGGAATAGTCACATATATACCAATAATATATGTGAAATTTTCCAAAATGTTTATACAATGTAAAAGAATGCATAGTTTACAAATAATGTATGAGAAATTTTCAAAAGTTTTTACAGTGTAAAAGAAAACTTTGCATAATTTGACAAAATTCCCAATAACGATGGACTAATAATTATTTTGGAACTTGTCGACAAGGTTTGTTTGCATAGGTGAACATTCCTTGAAATTGGGGAACAACTTTTGAAATTCAGAAACATTTTTTTGTGAAGAATATTTTGATAAATTCATGAATTTTATTTTGAATCGGTGAACATTTTTTAAAAATTCTTTTATTTCTCATATATCCCACTGACATATGGGCCCATTCAAACGAGCGGGATCGGGCTAACGTGTCATACTGCAGAATACACTTTACATAGTTCTCATTGTTTGATAAAATTCCCAACAATGTCCAGAAAATGTTTATTATCATTCTAAAAATAAACATATCACGGATTTGGCCTGGTGGGAAGCGATGAACGTTTTTGAAAAAACTCATGAACATTTTCTAAATATATGAACTTTTTAAAAGCCAGAATATCTATATAATAGACAATGTATCACCATATTAAACATATCACTGATTTGGCCTGGTGGCTTGCTTGCCCAGCGATGGGGCAGAAGCTTGCGCATGCGAATCCCCTCGTCGTGTTTTTTCCTCTTATTTGTCGGCATGCTTTTTTCTTTTTATTACTCGGCCCACAGACAAATTGACCCGTTAGCTATAGAAATACGAGATACTATGCAATGTGTAGAGTCAGGACTGCTGTTTCAAGCTCAAAGACCGTATTGAGCACGTATTTTCTTATGACGGGACCGTATTGAAGCACTTTGCAACCACCAGGACCATGTTGGACTTCGCCAGCTAGCGACTACGAGGACGATAGATGCAATTATCTGAAGTATAAATCACAGAGAAATATTTCTATTCTGTAGGATGTGGCACTTAATTGAGAGTAATAATCTACACTGCAGGAGAGTGTGGGTATCAAATAAAGGATTGTTACTTCAAAGCAGGAAAGTGACCAGGTGGCAACTCGCAAAATCAGAAGCTCCAACCCAATCAAATCACGAAGCACTACCACAACATATGGACGACTCGAAGATACGGAAAAATCCTGCGCGAACGACACACAAAATACATGTCTAAGCCAGCTTGGGTTGTCGCTTCCTAGCGCTGATAGACAGGGTCCACCACACGACCATAGGCCGGAGCGCTTTCAGCGCCCCAATTTGAGGGAGCTTAGAAACATAGAAGATCTGCACACAATTTTCTTGCTGGCCGGAAGAGATTTTTTGTGTGTGTGAAATGCTAGAACTAAATTTAACTTCATTGCAAAGCAATATTTGTTCTCAAAGTTTGGATTTTGTCATGGCAACTAGGAAGTAAACAAAGATACACAATTGTAGATCCTTGCTGTAACAACACGTTCCTAACACAAAAGATCTTAGAACGAAATTGGTTTGGTTATTAATTTACAGAGTTGAATACCTATGGTTGTTGTTGAAACAAAAATGACATAATTATGTTGGACCTACTCTAGCGCGGAGGAACTCTCTATGGATTGTTCGGTAAGATGAAAGATGCTTAGATCACCCCATCTCAAGATCAAAATGTGAAATCGAGACTGACATATATCGATCGTCTCATCAACCCATCCCATCTGTAGTTGTGTTTCAAGGCAAGAAAATAACCTAGTAGTTTTAAAGTGAGGGTCACATGATGTTTTCTGTGGGCCGTAGTTCAAAATTGGTCAAGTTTTTGCTACTTTCTGAAACGATTTCTGAAATTGTAGTGCAAACCTGGTTGTACGTACCTATAGCCGGGTCGTCCGGCGACAACGCGCTAGCACCGGTCGCAACCCCTACTTCTACGGGACAGCAAGCCCCGTCCGACGAGCCGCCCCTCTGACCTTGCACGTCGCTCCTGGTCGGCCATGGCTCCCGTCGCCCTCTTCCTCCATCCTCGGTGGTGACCAAGCAGTTCCTTTGTCCCTTTTCCCGATCTTCCCCCGGGAGCTCGAGCCTTTCCACCGGCCATGGATGCAAGCTTCCCACACGCTGCTTACCGCCGTACTTAGGGAAGATGACGGGCGTGAGACGATTTCATCGGGAATCTCCTAATCTAGTTCGGAAGGAAGATAACGGTGGTAAGACGATTTGTCGGGATTTGAAAACACTCAATGACAACAACAATGCAAAATATGGTATCCTCTAAACATATGATGCCATGGATTGGTCACGTTGAACTACTTATACGCACCATACATGTATACTAAATAACCGGGAAACAATGTATAAATAAGAAATATACAAATATCGACGGCGAGAACGTTAGAGGGGAGGGCACCGGATCGCCCCTCCATGATTCTCGGATTTGGTGGTATTTTAAAAAAGAAATAACTTACAAACATATTTTAGTAATATTATTTTAGCAGCATATATATCTCATATTGCTTTGAAATATATTTTTTCTAATTTATTTCATTATTCTAAACATTCCATCCAAAAATAATTACTTTCCCGCCACCTAATTTCAGTTTACTGTAGTTTGTGCCAATATTTTGTGTTCCCACCAAAACAAATAGAGTCTACTTATCCTTTGCCTTCCTAACTACCCACGATTATTATTCTAAACCAAATCAGAGGGCGTCTTCATGGGTGATTGGATCTGAGGTCTCGTCCTCGCTCCTCCGTCACGGCGTCAACACAGCAAACCACACCGGAGTCAACTGCAGTACGAGGAGTCGTCGTCCTCGATCTCGCCCTCCTCCCTCTCCTCCGCGCCCGCCGACACGGGCCGCGTCTCCGTGTCCTCGGCCATGCTGCCAACAACAGCGATGCGGTCTGGTGTCGGCACCGACGGAGTTCCCGTCTTCTTCCCTGCATCGCGAGCGCAGTGCCGGCCTGCCTACGTCGGGGTTGCTCGCCACATGGCCGACCCGGAGGTGGAGATGCTGCGACCAGGTTCATCATCAAGCCGCATCCCTGAACCTCCATAACGAGTGCTGTAGATGCAGTACCGCCGCCGTATCCCGCCCCCATGATCCAAACGAGCAGGCCAGATTCGCCGCCGCCGGGAGCAGCACAGAGTCGTGGTCGTGCACTACAATACAGCCTCAATGCGTCAACCCCGGCCATCTCTACGTGGGACGACTATGCCTCATCATAGATGACCTCCAACACCGTCCTGCTGCCCAAAAAGGAACGAAACATCCGGCTCTCGGACGACTTCCCCTGCCCCCGCTAAGATCGCCCCTTTTAAACAGCTGAGCGGTATCGCTCCTATGGTCTCCACCATCAGCTTCGTGTCTCCCCCCTTTGGTGACCTCAAAAGCACATGCGTAGTATCAGTATCATAGTTGTAATTACTAATCCATACAATTGTTATTATTTCGCTGTTATTTGCAAATCTGTTATCTGTGTGCTAAAGTTGGCTGGGTACTTTGGCCACTTTCACTGGAAATATCAAAGATAGAAAGGAGCATATATGGTTTCATGCCTCTCATGTTTCGGTATTGTACCTACAAATTTTTAGATATACATTGGACTACGACATAGTATTAAAGTGCGCCACATCGACTATATCATTGCCTCCAAATGGTTACTTGATCTCTGTATTATAGTTGATGGTGTAATTGTTGTTTCAGCTGGATGTATATCTGATACAGTCACCGGTTATGAAAGCTTTTGATTTGCTTAGTAACTTTTGTTGTAGATTCTAGGTTTGTTTTGTCAGCTAACAGGACCTTCCATACATTAACAAATATATTTTTAGCTAATTGTTACCTACTTGACTTCATTTGGCCACACCAGCAAGTTACATATATATGTTGACTCCTGCATGAATGACAGCAATGTATTGGCATCTACCTGCTGATCACGAGTTCATGACTGAGATTCGAGATGGATAAGGTATCCCTTCTTAACACGAATTTGTTTTGTTTTCCTGAAAGAAAATCTTGACAGTTCAAACATAGTTTTTATATTTACAGTTATGCAAATTATGTTCGGATCTCCTTATTCTTACGCTTTGTTATTCCGGACACTGCCGCTTAACATCATCTTTTAATTTTCTTTATCATGAACATCTATTTCAATGTTGTTTCTCAGCGATTGGTGTAGGTCATTCAGAACCCACTCCAACATTTGGTCGGGTTTGTTACGTCTTTGCCTCCATTTAATTAGCCACTTGAGTTTTTCAAGTTATCATGCATGTATTACTGGATAATTCATCACACTTTTAATCTATAGTAGACTAAGGAGATTTATGCTGCTACCGCATAGGTAATACTTCAATGGTGAGCTACCTTCTGCATTGTAGAGTTCTCTTTTTAAGGTATGCCATTCTAATTCATTTTTTGATTTTATATTAGTAATCATTTGTTCAGTCCCTATTGTTGTGAGCTCCATGGTAATTATTGCCTCCTAATTCTAGCAAATATTCACCGGTTATGTATGGTTCTCTATTTGCGCATCACCAGTTGTAAAGGGTCCAATATAATCAATTCACTAAACTTATCTTGGGATATTCATATGTAAATTTCTATCAAATGTACACAATTTCCATTTTTTTTGTCGGTGTAAACTTACCAGATTATTCATGTTTTTCTTAATTTGCTTCTGGGAACAACCGAATATATGCCCAAGGAGTAGTGAAGTGGGTGCTCTAATCTTGCTCTTTCTTTTGCTTCAGAATGAATTGTCGTCGGGCAAACTGAATAAAATACTATAGAGAACCGCGACACCAAGGGTCTTCTCCTTTGCCAAGAGGTTATTTCCACTATGTAACTCATGTAACCATGTTTATTTCTGTTTACTACACATAATCTTGATAATTTTGTTCTCTTTCATTATGATTTGGCGAGGCATCGTCTATGTACTGTGTTATGCCAGCATTTTATCATCCAATCTTATAATCCATCTACATAGAGAACAAATGTAGAAAATAGAAGTGGGCTGATTTCTTGCCCAGCTTTGCTACGTGGTGCACATGTATTTTCTGCTCCAATGTCATCACGCCATGTGATCCGTCCTTTTCTAGGGAATATTAATCCATCCATTGCTATATGATATAACTCAAGCTTTCTTATTCTTAGTCATGAGCTTTGTCCCCTTACTTATATTGATATTAGTTTGTCAGGGCTCCTGGTTCCATGGTGTTCCTTACTCTTTGGTGGGCATACTAAAAGGTGAGGGCTCTCCTGGTCAAACAAGTGGAATGAACGCATGCTCTTTTCTCACATTGAAGGACCATAAACTGCTGATGGGCACCTCAAGTTTCTCCCCCATTTCAGCTGGCTTTGGAAATCTCTTGCAAGCTCAAGTGCTCAGTTGTAAGTTATTTCTTGGCACCAATTTAAAAGCAAAGTTAACACTCAAAATCTGGTCCATTGTAAAAACTTTTTTCATCCCTGATCATAATTGTGCCATACGCCAAGCTCATGTCGAAGCATATAGTTGTACTTTTGTTTGATTGTTGATTTGGCTTGCAATGTTTGGACATTCTATGGCCTGCATGGTGATGAGGCATCTAAAACATGGCAGAGATAGAGATTATTTACCAATAGATCAATAGACTATTTTCCATGGAAATAGCCATTTTGGGACGTGTTGTATTTGGAAAGTATGTAATAGAAAAATCTTTGGTAATATACTTGCTGGAGAATTCAAGTAGTTAGCACCTACACGTAGAGCTGAATCTAGGAGAGTGAAAAGAAAATTGTTTTGTTGCATGGATGACTGAGTACTTTGGTACTGATTCAAAATTTCAGGTTATCTCTAAGATCACTCTTTGTCTACTATGTGTTAAGATGAAATTGCTTGTCGGACTGGTTATATTTGCTTTCAATGACTTGATAGGAATACAGCCAAAAGAACACCAATACCCGTAAGAAACTCAAGACAAAAGACAGAATTGGATCAAAATCTTATTTGCAACTAAGTTTTGAGAAGGTATGAGTCTAACTAAATATGTATGCCTCGCTGCTAACTATGGTTTCATGTTTCAAGCATCTCATTGCTATATTACTTGCAGAGAAACTTGGAAACTAGAGAAGAGTCAGATTGTATTTGCTCTGCCGGAACTCACCCACACGAAGAATGAAACATGGTCTAACAGAGTCCTAGTATATTTACGTGAGCACTGACTTTTGGTTAATTATTCAATGATGTGCATTCGGCATGCTTCTTCATCAGCTTGGATTATTCATGTGTTGGACCATGTTATTCTTGTTTCATCATTTATAGTGTCAATATTGGTGGATATTTGCTATGAGAATTATGAATTTTATGAATCTACATATTATACATATGGTTTTGAATATTCTAATTGAACGCCTGTATTTTTTTACGGTCGCAGTAGGCTATTACCACAACCCAGTTTTGGTTGCCACATGTTAGCACCACGAACAGTTTAAATTGTCACAATAGTTTCTCTACAAACAGTTCACCCGCAGTGAAACCTATTTATCACCACCAAAACTAGTATGTTACAATTTCCTATTACGACGTCTAAAATATTTGTTGCCATAATTTAATGCCACAAGTGTAGCGGTTCGTGGCAAAATGCCTAATGCCACAAAAACAAGAATTGTTGCCATAGTCTATTGCCACAATTGACTATTGCCACGGAAGAGTACGCGCCACAAAATGAGCATCGTTGGCATATGTTGTTTTCACAAATGTCTATTGCCACGAGCTATAAGTGGCCACGATTCGTTACATGTTGCATTAAAGTTATCTCCACAAAGCGAATTGTGGCATAACGTGAGTGTTGCCACGGGAAAACATGTGGCAACTTCCCACATGATTGTTGCAATAGCACGCTTTATTGCCACAATTGTTTTTTTTGTGGCAATAACCTATTACCATGTGTCCAGTCGCAACGGCTGCCAACGAATGATGTTTTGTGGCAATAGGTACTTATTGCCACAAGTCGGCATGTATTGCGACGAACGATTTTGTTGCAATAGACCCGGATCCTTGTAGTGAACGCAGCGTATAAGTAGGTGGTCTATGTTTTCCTCCTCCTGGTTACACAACGGACGTTGGTCCTGATGATCAAGTCCTCTCCGCGCAACACGGTCGGAGGTCACCACCTATTCTGCAGGGCCAGCCATGCGAAAAAACGGCAATGTAGCGGGATCTAGCTTTCCAAGTGAACTCGGCCGTTGGGTCTACATCACGACCCCAATACTTGGCTGCATAGGCTGATCTCGTGGTGAAGGTGCCACTTGTCTCCCAGGACCACAACACCTCATCTTGTCGTGTCTGATCAAGTTCTATTCCAGTAGTCCAAGTCCACAATGTAAGATATTCATGCAGAGTAGCTGTGTTGATTTCTGGGTCCACATCCCGCGCCTAAGCATTCTCATGTAGCGCCCGGGCGAAATCACCCATTTTCTATTTCTCATGATTTTGCTGAGGGTTTGAAGCAGTGACAAGCTAAGTAACTCTATCATTCACCCCTGACAAGAAAATCATTCGCCGGTAGACGGCGGCTTGGGCGGTTGTGGTGTTGCATGTCGGCGTGGCATGGGATCTCCTGTCCGATGATGAGGCGGAATCTCGGGTAGTGTAATAGTTGTTACCTCTTGTCCCAATTGAATGATAGTGTTGATGTTGGGATCTCCTTGGGATATGCATCTTTCTGTTGAGATGAACGTTGTGTGGTTGCGGCGCCTTCTTGATGATTTATGTGGCGCCCGATGAAGGGGATTCCTTCATCGTGGTGTTGACGGAGGATTTGTTAGCTGCGATCATTGCTTGCTATATCTCGGTAGCAAGACTATCGTCGTCGTCGACTGCGTCCACATCCAATCTGGCTTGGACCATGGTGATGTCGGTGCTATAGGGGTGGGCTTGCTGATGCCCGCGGTGTCGGTGATGATGTTGTCGCAGAGGCGGGGCAGGGGCGGTGGCAGGGGCGGTGGCGCAAGGGAGGAGAGAGAGAGAGAGAGAGGAGGCGGCGCGCCAAAGAGCTTGAGAGCGAGGGGCAAGAGTGTTTCGACTTCCTTTTCCTTAAAGATTGAACAATTACATGGCTCATTATATTGATAGTCCTAGGAGACTTAGCGCCTAAGCAACCACGTATATCCTTATAGGATTTGTATTCTCCTTCCTAACAAAGCAAACTCAATCTCTTAACTCTTTCGTAATCTAATAAGACTCGATAAGACAGCTTGACGTTGGCGGCAGCGGCACTGACGGCGCCCTGCCGGCCCTCCTGGGCCCTTGCTTGATCGTGCGTATGACAAAGGGCTTTGCCAAATTTATTAATAAAAGAGAGAGAAAAGCTATCTCATGATCAAGAGGTGTCATGTACATATTCTAAAATCATGTGAGGTTGTCACGTACTCACTCGAGGCTATATATCCACACTATGAGTTGTGTGCTCAAATGTAATGCTATTAAAAATAATTCATATTATATATATATATATATATATATATATATGTGAGCTATTTGAGTGCGCCAGACACGTCAATGCGCTACTATATCTCTTGTGGTACACAGCGTGCATAGATGTAGCCATGTGGAAGAAGAGGAAGATGAAGCTGCCTGGAGTTGTAGAGAGAAGCCCCGACCTTAGTGCAGGAGACGCACAGTGAGACACTAGGCGTGTCCGCATATTTTGGGCTAGTTCTATTATGGTTGGACACACACGATGCTGAATGTTGGAGCAGAAACCATGAGATGAAACTGGCGGGTATTGGCAACAGGGCGGTCGTGGTGCGCGGAAACTGTGCACGAGTGTAGGAGGCTGTGGACTAGCACGAGACCATGGGTCAGTCGCCATCAATAGCAGTGATACAGTGATAGAGGTGCACACGGCGTAGCACCGCTAGGGCGACCATACCTAATAAACAGCAACAAGGACGCTTGGGAAGACGCGGATTGGCTGATGCTATATGGATATGGAAATACATGAACGTGATTACTCATTCTACTTTACCATCAATACGATCGGTTTTATTCCAAAGAAAACAATCTCTGAAAACAGCATTGAACATTGGAAAGGAAAGAGAAAAAGAAAGATGTTACACGACCGATTTGATTACGAAAGATCACAATACAATAGGCACAGACAAAGGGGACACACCCTTGTTAGCTAGGCATCTTATTGCTGGAACAGCGGAAACGGGAAGAAATCAAACACTCTGATGATTAAAAGGAACATGTAGGTAACTGCAGGCTGCCGCAGGGTCGAATATTGAATGATTTAGATGGTATAAACACCAATCGAAGTGACGAAAATGTTATCAGTGTTTGCGAAGAAGCCCACCACCGTCTCGTCCTCCGGCACGGTATAACTGAAATTTGGAGTGCCGTTGTCAGCTCCAAAAGGACCATACGTTTTGTGGGTGGTGACGATCTCAAATTTTGACAGCCAGCCCTCGCCTCCTCTCTGAGCCCCATTGATCTTTTTCACAAACTCTGATGGGCCAAACTTTATCTGTAAAACAACACATAATAAGTTAAGAGGAAAAAAGATATATCATCAAGTATTTATTAATTAGGTGATAGAACAAAAGATATACATAGGTACAAACTCCATACCTCCCAAAAAAGATATAAGTCTAAAATAATGTTAGGTCAAACTATCTTAATTTCCATAAAAAGATATTACATTATATCACTAAATAAGCAACTATACGTACTCCCTCTCTCTTCTTTTCTTTCAGAGGTCGCAGTGCTTTAAGTCAAACGTTAATAACCATCTAATCATTTTCAAAACATCCTTATAGTTTCACAACATATATATGAATTATATACTATAAAAGTATTTTTCATAGTAAATCTAAAAAACAAATCTTATATATGTTATGAATCTATATAGTCAAAGATACAAATGTTTGACTTATAACAAAACTAATACGACATGTAAAAAACGTAGTGAGTATGATTTTACAAGTAATATATATTTTCATTATACTATATATATATACCTATATTTGGAGTCATACCGTTTGATAATATTTTCCATAAATTGATGTCAAGTTTAGGTTAGTTTAGCTCTAACCAAACATAGATTTGCACCGTCCTTTCATGATGAAGCCAGGCATAAACTATAACATGATTTGCAAAACAACTGCGCCCCACATGCATAGCAAAATATGAAATCTACTCACTTCGGTCTTGCGCAAAGGATCAGGATGTACTCGACCCCAAGTATCAGTGGTGCGGATTTTCCCGTCTTCGTCAACGTAGGAAAATTGAAACCCTTCAACTGCACCTACATGGTAGATTGTCACATTTTCAAGACGTTGGGATTTGCCTTCCATTTCCCGAGGCAGGGTGCCTCTATTTCCACCAACTGTTCCTCTCTTTGTAGGTGAAGGGACGACCTGAATATGAAGGATCAGGCATCATGATTCACGATTGTTGGTTTAGCCCAACAAAATGAGGGAGTGAAGGAATAAAGGAGAGAGCCAAACAGAGTCATAGGGCAAAAACGAAGAGTCCTCAACCTCTCCTCCCTCAACCCCTTTTACAGGGGGAGTTGGGAGACCAGGTCTCTTTATGTCTCACGGTAGGGTTTGTATTTACAGAAAATACCATGGTTTGTATTTACAAAAAATACTACTAGGAGCAACAAATGGACCCTTGGTGGGGTTTGTATTTACACGCTAAAAATGGCCGTCCAAATATGATTTTAGAAGACCTACTACTAGGCTATGTAATTGAGACTGACATGATAGTAGGGGTCCCCAGTGTATAACATATTCCAACAATGAGCTCGATTCGAAATAACAGAAAAGAAATGATAAGTATTTTACTGCATATGTAATGCAAAGTGATCAGATAACGAGAAGAAATTCAACAATGAGCTAGAATATATGATGCAAAGAGGGCGACCTGAAATTAATTACAGGTTTACCTCCTTCATGCGGCAGAAGAATTCAATAGTAAGCGCATGTGTTAATGTACTGTCTGTTACACTATATACTCTTCTCTGGATGATACCGCGAGCCATCGTGAATTCACCGGTCCCACCTACAATGGCCCACTCATTATCTGCCTCATCCTCATCATTAGCTCCCATAACCTGAAGAGTGGACGCTTCGAACCTGCATGCACAATATATATAATCGTTTTTGCTCCTAGATAATAATTAGGTCATTCTCAGCAGTGGTTTCATGCCCGGTAGACTCTCATGTATTATTGGCCTTACATGTAAAACAAAAACCGTGGAACAAAACAATAATAGTTACTCTACGTACCTTTCGACCACAAACACCAGGGTGAACCAATTGCTCCATTTGCCGGCAAATGTGTGCATGCCGTGCGTTTTGGCAACCAGTTTCGCCTTAGGGCCAGGGCCGTCATAGATCCCCCAGTTGTTCACAGCAGTTTTACCTAGCCCAGTTACGGCATTGGGCTTTATCACATCTGACTGATTCGCTTCCCAGCCCGTCATGATCTGGCGCAGATATAGCCTGTCGACGTTCACCTTGGCGTTCTCCGCGATTCCACCGAAGCCACGAGTGACCTTGAAATTGGCGGAGACGGCGCCTATAGGGAGGCTTTTGCTCACAATGGGAACATCGGAGAGGACACCGATGGTCTCCATGGTGGGGTCGTCGGAGACGTCGCCGCAGGTCTCCATGGTGATGGTGGGTTCATCGGTGGGTGTGGCCATTGCTTGCTAGCTAGTGGTGGCGGTGCGGTACTTGACTCAACTTGTGTAAGTTGTCTTTCTATGGAAGCTGATAAAACCAGGTGCGTACGTAGTCCTATTTATAGCCCCGGGTGGAACTGCAAGCTAGCTCAAACACGAGGGAGGCGTGCTGCGGGCTGGGCACCTTGTAGGCGACGGAGGGGTGCGTCAGCAAGGAGATGGCGTGCGACACGCCGGAGCGCCATGTGTGGTGGGACGTCTACAGCCCCAGGGAGGCTGCCGACGCCCTCGTCGCAAACTGGTCCAGGACGTCGTTGTCGGACTCCGGCGCCGGCGCAGGCACGCCACGAGCATCTGTGGCTGCGTATGGCAGACCAGAGAGCCGGC
This sequence comes from Triticum monococcum, assembly GCA_034509565.1. Lineage (NCBI taxonomy): Eukaryota > Viridiplantae > Streptophyta > Magnoliopsida > Poales > Poaceae > Triticum > Triticum monococcum. The sequence goes on from CM067847.1 coordinate 27,391,962, forward strand.
GTATGGACGTGTGAGTGATGCACAGTCGGTCATAGTTACCCCCTTTTTGGATATGCTGCAACAGTCTATTCGTGTACAAGTTGCTCTTTAAAAACCAGCTGACTTAGACACTTCACTTCAACGCTTTTGCATGAGGCCAGAGAGGTTATGATAAAATATGTTGCCCAGACCCTCCCAAGCAATGTAATATGAGAGTTTTCAAACTACACTTCTTAGGACATCTTTCAAACCGCCCACAAACGATTACGATAAAATATGAGAGTTCTCAAACTACCCTTCTTAGGGTATCTTACTGATTCCTACGCAGTGCACCAGGTAGCTCTCTTGTGCACTGGGACGTTCATGCGCTGCCTCGGCACAAAGGTCTCTTCTGTACTAATTCCTACGCAGACAACACTGATTAAAGCACTGCGTGATTCCCGCTTCAGTCTATTACAGCAGACATGGCAGCACTAGGCATGCTGATTTTTACATGTGATTTCTGGAATCCAAGGCTGCGGTAGGTGAGTTCTAACTCGTTCTGCCGACAATACAGTGTTCCTCTTCTTTTTATACGCACAATGGCGGCTCTGTGCACAGACGCTCTTTCTCAAATCTCTTTGGTTGCCTTCTCTACCTCTCTGCTCTCTCTAAGTCTACTAGAACACACAGAAAGAAAAACTCGGTAGGTCAAGAGACTGTACCATGCAAATAGTCAATTTATAGTAACATACATGCGGTCATTAATTTTAGAGTGCGTGTATGATAGTTATCAATTGGACAGGGATACTGCAACGTTTCGAAATACGAATTCATATAAAGAACTCACATGAAAGATTCAATAATACACATGCATTTGGTGTGCTTAGCTCTGCTGGAGGTTGGTCACTGGTGCTCTAAGTAAAAGGTGCTCGTGCAACACGGCAGGAGAGGACAAGCGCGACAGCTCGCGTGCTCGGTGCAGCGTGCGCGTGCATGCCTGTGCCTCTGTGCGTGTCTAGCTGCTTGTGTATTGGCTGTGTGCGAGCACAAGAACGCACTGCTCAGCATATGCTCTTGAAGATTCGGACTCCAACGTGCGTAGAAGAAATATCTTTCTCTCCCTTTGATCTCCATCTTTGATTAAAGGAGACTAGGAGACAAACATACTCAGAGCTTACAGTGCCCGTGTGTGCTGAGTGTGTCAACAGCGACGTGGCTGAGGGAACTTTATCTTCACAACTGGGACCATTCACCTGGTATTGTGCGTCTATCAAGCGGTTGATTACGAGAGGTTATATTACTACGGAAATTGTACTGCTACAGGTAGTTCCTAATAAGAATGGCATTTAGTACGGCTTGTTGTGTAACATCGATCCAAGGTTAAGATACATCTAAGGAGCTTTGTGCTTGTAATAAAGAATAGCTATATGCATTAGTCGATGTAGAAGATGTGATATTAATATATTTCCTTTTCTAAAAAAGATGCTTTAACGTGCTAGCTGTTAACAAAAATATAACATTACCGATACGGCGCTGCTAAAAATCAGTCGACTGAGACTCCACGAAGTCTCAGTCAACTGGTTAGCCGTCCGATCTGTTTCTTGCTTGTAGATTCGCGTTGGTCGCTTTTGTGTCCTTTTTCGGCCTGTCTAAGACGCGGACCGGCCCGATTCCTTTTTTACGTCGAAGCTTGGCCGCGGGCGAGCGTTTGTGGTTTTGTGGGCTGAGCAGTTTGTCTCGGGATGGGCTTCTTCCGTTGTTTTTTTTTTCTTCTCGGGCCGCTGGAAGGGAAGGGGAGCGGGCACCGAGGTAATTATGAGGAGGGGAGCGAGCACAGTCATTTCATCTCTATCCTTTCCACTCTCTCCATTTTCTCCCTCTCCCAAATCTGTACAAGTGCTTGGTGTTCCCGGAGGGGTTCTTTGACCTTCAGATCCGACCGCTCCTGCACTACCAGACAGAGAGAAGGATGGCCGGTGCATCTGGTCATGTGAGTCCCAGAAGCTTTGCTTGTGTTTTTTTTTTCTTTTTGTTTGCACGCACCCCCAATAGATCTGAGTGGGGCTGTAGGTTTTTTTGTATCAGGTAATACGGCATAGTAGTTTCAAGTTGAGAATCGCCCCCAGTGTGTAGCACTTGTATTTTTATTAGATTTTTTTTCATTTTTCTTTTGTGTTCATGTGTATCAAGATGCATGCTGAATTTTAGTGGTATATGTAGGGTTTGCATGTATGCATATAATGTAGATCTCTTTTTCTTTTTTCATGGATACTTGTTTGATTAAAGTAATCTACATGATTTTTTATTTTTGTTTATAGCGTTTCTATCATTAAGATTTTTGTATTTTTGTTTTTGTATGTCAATAGAATGCAAAATCATTCCCAGTGAAAGTAGAGGATGATGTATCTTTTTTCACTGGAGGAAGTTGACCAGTAGTTTCAGACTCCAGTGATACGTTCATAAAGGATTTTCAGTGACTAGTAGTTTCAGTGGACTAGTAGTTTCAGACTTTCAGTGACTAGTAGCTTCAGTGGACTAGTAGTTTCAGTGGACTAGTAGTTTCAGACTTTCAGTGACTAGTAGTTTCAGTTGACTAGTAGTTTCAGACTTTCAGACTTTCATAGCTTTTTTGTACATTTTCATGATAGATGATTGCCATGTCCATAGTTAAGATTTAGAATTTCAGTGGTACATAACATAGTTTCAGACTTTCAGTGGTATGTTCGTTATGCTGAACATAGTTTCAAACTTGCACTGGTACGTTCATACGACTGAATATAGTTTCAGACTTGTTGGTATGTTCATCTTACTAACCATAGTTTCATTTTACCATTTTCTATGTTCATAGTGTCACTTCCAGTGGTAGTTAGTATAGGCATATTGCTAGTGCTGTTTTATATCTTCATAGCCTTCTGTATTTTTTTCATTGCATTTTTTGCTGATTTTTTGTTGCACTTGAGCCAAACATTGTATGTCTTTGTACACCTTTCACTTTTGTGCAGTGTTAGAGCACCTGATCCAAATATGCATGTTCAAAGTTAGCACCAAGTTTGCTTGATCAAATCCGCTAGGATCTATCATAGATAGTCAACTAACGATCAGTTGATTGATTCAAATCCGCTAGCAGCGTATGTGGTGTCGTATTTCTTTTTTTTTAGATTTTTCAAGGGCAACCTAGTTACTTATGTGGCACTGATTAGAACTAGCAGTAAAGCCAAGTAGCTATAACAGAGTGATTAGTACCTTTTTGTATTTTTTTTACTGGAGGTAGTACTAGTAGCACCACCAATTTCTATGTAGGTACTTTTAGTTCAGAGTTTAGACTCATGACCTCACAGGAGTACTTTCTGATCTGTCGAGTGGCAAAAAATGAAACATCTTAGCCTGGATTAGCATCATTCTGTGAATTAATTTTAGTCATAAAAACGTATTAAAAAGCAAGATTTTGTCATTTGGGTGGGCAGGGATTTAACTTCAGGAACCTGATGGGCCCTGTGTGAAGCTATTTGAAAACTTCTTTTTGTTTGTATTTCCTACTTCAGAAGAGTGTAATAGTAACCACATGTACATCAATACTTTTCCTTCTCTCTTTTCCCAAAACTGAACCACTAGTCTTTTACAGCAGAAGTAATTTTTTATATGTAATTTTTTTGGTTGTACCATCTGGTAAGCATAGTTTTTGGGCTTTTTCATAATCATAAAGCTGCATGAATACATGGTGAAATATATATATATATATATATATATATATATATATATATATATTTCTGAGAACAAAGAAATGGCACTGTAAACTGTTATTTTTAGTGAGTTATACATTCTAATTTATTTTATTTTTTGCTTCCTTTTTGGATGTGCACAGGAGGTTTGTGGAGTTTGTTTCAACCATTGCAACTATGAGAGCAAGGGAAGTGGTTTCAGCATGTTTGCATGGGAGGAGTCCAACAATGCAGGGGTAACTCACTCCTAACTTTTTGTACTAATGTCATCACAATACTGATAACTTTTGTCGTGACATCACTCCTAACTTTTTGTATTTTTTAGTTTTTTTTTGTGTGTTCAAATCAGGTTGTGCCTTGCAATGAAAGGGCCCATTTCAACAATGTGACAGGAGAGAGGGTGATGTTTGTGGCAAACCAACGGACATACACTGTAAAGTGTTACAAGGGTCGTACAAAGAGCGCTATGTATGGGAGAGGTTGGAGGAAGTTCTATGATGACAACAAGCTGGGGAAGGGTCAGATGGTGGTGTTCTTCCTGGATGAACCTTCGCCTAGGGCAGCTATTTGTGTGATCCAGGTGGGCAACGGCTCCGAAGATGAACAGCCTATGGAAGATGGTGATCCCATTGAAGATTCATATTCAGATGATGAGGATGGAGAAGCTTCAAGCGATGGTGGTGAAGGCATTGTTCACACTATGGTGCTTCTGCTTAATGAGACAGAGGGTTTTCAGCTACAAGGGCCGCTGCCTCTCAGTGATGATTTCATCGGGTTTCCTTTCTTTCACCGCATCACAAGGACAGACATTCGTTTGGGCATGATGGTATGTATCTCTTTTTTCCTTTTTTTTCTCTTTTAGTTCTTTTGTATGGGTATGCTACAAGTATATATATCTGAACACGTAATGCAAATCTGATTCCTAGGAAAGAGAAGGGGCGGGGTAATATGATTTCTGAGCTGGAAATTGCATAATTAAAAATATAAGACTTTTTTGCAGGAGTTTTTAGTATCTGCAAGTATGTTTGAACATGTATTCATGCTCAGTTTTTTTCAGTATGCTTTTCAAGTAAAAAATCTAAATTGTTTTTTACCCTTTTCTTTGACATGATTCAAAGACCAAAGAAAGTTTCATGGTTTTGATAAAACACTCACATAATTGTCTTTTTTTGTGTGTGTTTTTTCCACGATGCATAGAAAATACCCAAGAAAGTTGCTACTGCCACGCCGTTTGAAGAACAGGGGGTTGGTCGGTATTTGTGTGGATGGTGGGAGATTCAAAAAAAATCTCATACAAAACTGCTGATGATGGCCGCATTGTGTTCGGCAGCAACTGCATGTCTTCTAGTTTGGTCGCAACTATGGGGGTCTTTGTTTCGTCGGAGGGGCCGGCGTCGAGAGGCATGGGGCCCATTTGCATGTCCCACACTAGGCATGCAACTTCATGTCTTTTAGTTTGGTCGCAACTGCATGCCTTATAAATTGGTTGCAACCCGACTTCCATTTCTTGTTTGTATGGGGAGAGGCACCAGTTTGCATGTCCAACAATGGGCACGCAACTTCATGTCTTCTAGTTTGGTCGCAACTGGGGGGAGTCTTTGTTTTGTCGGAAGGGGGCAGCGTCGAGAGGCATGGGGCCCAGTTGCATGTCCCACACCAGGCACGCCACTGCATGTCTTCTAGTTTGGCCGCAACTAGGGGGGACATTTGTTTTGTCGGAGGGTGTGGCGTCGAGAGAGATCGGGCAAGTTGCATGTCCCACACTAGGAACGTAGTTGCATGTCCTCTAACTTGGTCGCAACTCGGGGGGGGGGGGGGCTTTTTTTTGGTCGGATGGGCCGGCATCGAAAGACATGGGGCCCAGCTGCATGTCCCACAGGAGGCACGGCATTGCATGTCTTCTAACTTGGTAGCAACTGGCAACTACATGCCTTATAACCTGGTTGGAACTCGACTTCCATTTCTTGTTTGTACATGGAGAGGCCCGAATTGCATGTCCCACAATGGCCACGCAACTGCATGTCTTCTAGTTTGGTCGCAATTGGGGGGTGGGGTCATTGTTTTGTCAGAAGGGGGCGGCATCGAGAGGCATGGGGCCCAGTTGCATGTCCCACACCAGGCATGACTGCATGTCTTCTAGTTTGGTCGCAACTAGGGGGTGCCTTTGTTTTGGCAGAGGGAGCAGCGCCGAGAGAGATCGGGGAAGTTGCATGTCCCACACTAGGAACGCAACTGCATGTCTACTAACTTGGTCGCAACTCGGGCGGGCTTTTGTTTTTCCGGATGGGCCGGCATCGAGAGACATGGGGCCTAGCTGCATGTCCCACAGGAGGCACGAAACTACATGTCTTCTAACTTGGTTGCAACTGCATGCTTTATAACTTGGTTGCAACTCGACTTCCATTTCTTGTTTGTACGGGGAGAGTCACCAGCTGCATGTCCCATAATGGGCACGCAGTTGCATGCCTTCTAGTTTGGTCACAACTGGGGGGGGGGGGTCTTTGGTTTGTCGGAGGGGGCTGCGTCGAGAGACATGGGGCCCAGTTGCATGTCCACACTAGGAACGCAACTGCATGTCTTCTAACTTGGTCGCAACTTGGGGTGGGGGGGTGCTTCTGTTTTGTTGGATGGACTGACATCGAGAGACATGGGGCCCAGTTGCATGTCCCACAGGAGGCACAAAACTACATGTCTGCTAACTTGGTCGCAACTGCATACCTTATAACTTGGTTTTAACTCGACTTTCATTTCTTATTTGTACGGGGAGAGGCACCAGCTGCATGTCCCACAATGGGCACGCAACTACATGTCTTCTAGTTTGGTTGCAACTGGGGGAGGGGCCTTTGTTTTGTTGGAGGGGGGCGTCGAGAGGCATGGGGCCCAGTTGCATGTCCCACACTAGGCATGCAGCTGCATGTCTTTTAGTTTGGTCGTAACTGCATGCCTTATAAATCGGTTGCAACTCGACTTCCATTTCTTGTTTGTATGGGGAGAGGCACCAGTTTGCATGTCCCATAATGGGCACGCAACTGCATGTCTTCTAGTTTGGTCGCAATTGGGGGGGGGGGTGTCTTCGTTTTCTCGAAGTGGTGCGGGGTCGAGAGGCATGGGGCCCAGTTGCATGTCCCACACTAGGAACACAACTGCATGTCTTTTAACTTGGTTGCAACTTGCGGGGGGGGCCTTTGTTTTGTCGGATGGGCAGGCATCGAGAGACATGGGGCCCAGTTGCATGTCCCACAGCAGGCACGAAACTGCATGTCTTCTAACTTGGTCGCAATTGCATGCCTTATAACTTGGTTGCAACTCGACTTCAATTTCTTGTTTGTACGGGGAGAGGTGCCAACTGCATGTCCCACACTAGGCACGCAACTGCATGTCTTCTAGTTTGGTTGCAACTGGGGGGGGAGGGGTCTTTGTTTTGTCGGAAGGGGGCGGCGTCGAGAGGCATGGGGACCAGTTGCATGTACCACACTAGGCGTGCAATGACATGTCTTCTAGTTTTGCTCGCAACTAGCGGGTGGGATTTGTTTTGTCGGAGGGTTCGGCGTCGAGAGACATGGGACCTAGTTGCATGTCCCATAGTAGGCACGCAACGGCATGTCTTCTAGATTGGTAGCAACTAGGGGGGCTTTTGTTTTGTCGAAGGGGCGGCATCGAGAGACATGGGGCCCAGTTGCATGTCCTTTTACAAACATTTTTTTCACAAGTACACTGTTTTTGCTTGGTCGAAACGGCGACGAGATGCTCGGTGACGCCCGTGAGGAGATGCTCGGCGATCCGGGCGCCCCTCCAGAGTCCTCGTGCCCTGCTGATGAGGTGAGCTGAGCTACGACGCCTTTTCCCCTATCGAGGTGAAACCGAGCTGCGGGTGTCAATTTTTCTGTAGTATAGGGTTCATAATTGTTGAGAATCACGATTCCGGGAGGAAATTGCAAGTCGGGAAGAGGGATTTTTGGTGTGTTTTCGGGCAGCGGGATGGGTAACTGGCGTGGTGGTCCGTCAGATGGTGGGTGCCGGTGGTGCTGCCCGGGGAGAAGGGGGAAGGGGCAGCGCGTCCGTCTTCTCCATCATTCTCCGGCGCCACCCCAGCCAGCGCCGCGCCCGGTCAGCGGGATGGGGAACTTGGTAGGACTACGTCTGAATTTTTCTGTGCTCCATGAGAGCGTCAGTCTAATTCTGTTCACCGTCAATAGACATTCTGTGGTTGTGAATTTTAGAAGTATGAAACTTCATTGTTAGTAGATATGTCTTAATTTCTTAAGCAACATGCTTGTAAGTGGTCAGCCTTGCTGTAATACTCCCGTGCAAGTGATCTGCAACTGTTAGTTATTTAAACACTGTAGTTGATGGATTTTAGCTACCTTCTGTGTCTTCTCGAGGTAGGAAGATTTTGCTGCTGATCGTCACAACTAAATACAGCATCTCTTAATCATATCAACATCAATTTTTCCACACATATTTTTCCCAAAGCTGTCCCGCTTTTTGGCTTCCTGTCTCCAACTCATGAAATGTTGCATTTGTAGTGCCTGTTTTTGGTTTTGTTTGTCTGAACTACCAAAAATTGAAAATTGATGTTTTACATTTTCCATAAGGAAATCTGGGAGTGTTTCCTTTTACTAGTTACAAGTAGAAATATGTGAAGGGATTAACCATCCTCACTAGTTACAAGTAGTTTTTTCTGCTTTTTTATTGGGGCGAATCACGAATCTGAGGGGAGCGAATTAGTGCTTTTGTTTTAGCTCGACCTCGTATTTTTTCGAAGGTAACTATTTTTGAATTCTGCTGTGATGTACTCGTACTTAGTTGTTAGTGATGTCTGCTCAGTTGCCTGCTTGCACCGAGCATTGCCAATGCTTGTTTGGATTTTTCTGAGGCATTCGGCATACTGAGATAATTGATTTTTTGGGGCCAGTGTGGTGTTATACATCAGGCTGCACCAGTGTGGGGTTAAACATAGTACTATTTTACTCTAAAAATGTCTTTGTACTGAAGAGATAGTATGTCATAGTTGATTTGCTGGCCGTTTCTAGCCAGACTCCGTTCTATCACTCAAGTCGAGGGTGAGACATGCTTTTTCATTTTCTCTCGCTGGTTTCTGAAGATACGTTACATGTCTTCTAATCAAATTTTTGTATTATCCCTGGAGGCTTTTGGTGATTTTGTTATCTTCAGAGACTAGTGCAGGAAGGGAAACAACATCATTCACAAGTGTTTTTTAATCCCACTGTAGTTGATAGTTTTTACCCTTTTTTCTAGTCAACTACCTTCTGCCTCTCTGGAGATAGGAGATTGCCGTTATTCATCACGGCTAATTAGGGCATCTCGTAATATTGCCAACATCGAAACTATCATCATCCCAAAGCTGCCGGCTAAGATGAAGCAAGCCCAAAGCAAAGCACGTTTGGGATTTGTTAATGTACTCGTAACTAGTAAAAGAAACACTGCCAGATTCTTTTTATATGGATTTTTTTGTCTTGGGCCTCCTGCATCTCACTAAGCAGCATCTTTTCTCAAGCCCGCCCTACTAACTGAAATGATCTCAATCTTTGTGTTTGATTTCCCCTAATCTGAATTTAGATTCAAGATCGACACAACACTCTCTGATGCATAACTTTATTGAATGATTTTTGTGCATTTTTTCTTTTTTTCTTAGCTCACTGCCACAGTAAAATTTGAGAGGGTATCCAGTGGTATTTTTGTCTTCCTTTTTTGTTTCTGTGTTAATCCACTTTTGCGATATATATTTAGATAGATTAGTGCCTCTTTTTTTATCAGCAGTGTGATGGATGCCTGCATGTACATTGAACGCGGGATCGAAACTAAAACCGAGTCCTCCTTGAAAGAAGGGTTAGGTCAACAGCTTAAAACTGTATGTACTCGGTCTTTTTTCTGTGTTTTTGATTTAACCCCTTCTTGTTTGCACAGTTTTTTTTAATCTCATCATCATTTTTTTCCAGACAGGATCATATGAAGGAGTCTAAAGACTTAACAAGAGATTGCTTAAACAATGTGGTATGTTAAATGCAACCACCCTTTGTATGCTTACAATGTCTACTGCTTTTGTTTTTCTGTAAGCATGAGCAAAGAAGTTACCTGGAACATATGTGTGTTGTATTTGCTGTTTATATTTTTTGGCCTAGAGTATCTTCCAAGAGATAGAAGTTACTTGCAACACTAATGTATCATATGCATTTTTTTTAATACAGCCGCACACAGGTACAGTTTTTGAAGTTGAAGGAGGGAAACCTGGGAGTGATAGAAATGAAGAAGGCAGAGATAAGTGTGTCGAAGATACTGATTTAGAAGGGAGAGGCTATGATGTCGAGATCACTGACACTGAAGCATCAGAGGGTTTGCTGTATGAAGAAGTTCTGACTTCGGTGTGTATCACTTTATCTATAAATATTCACTTTTCTTTTTTCTTGTTTTTATTGTTTAAAAAATAGATAATGCATAAATTGTTGCCTTTTTTTCTTGCCCCCAACCTAATGGATTTTTTTTGTTTTTCCTTCCGCCAGCTGAGTAAGAGTGCTCAAAGGAAAGAATGACGGGAAGCTCTTTTGGAACGAAAAAAGAAGGTACATCACTACTTTTTCTTTTTTTTCATCAGTTGGGGTTCCATTTTTTTTATAGTTTTCCAGCTCAAATAAATTCATACACCTTTTTACCTTCTATATATTTTTGCAGCAGAGAGCAAGGATTGACCCAACCACAACAAAGGCCACCATTGATGAGATTGCAACTAAAGCTTACAGCCGGTGCAGCATGCCATACTTCTCTGAGATTGTCAATCTCATGTGCAAGAGCCACCACAGGGTCCAGCTTGTTAGGAACCGTTGTTTTGGCTATCTGCTGGAGCTGGTCGGCTGTCTTGTACCCAGGGGGTTTGTGCAGTGGATTGTTGATAATGTGGACACACAAGCAGAAGCAACTGTTTTGAACAAGGGCATTCCACTCAATGCTCAGTCAGTAGAGTTTGTGTTGGGGATTCCTTCAGGGTTTTAACCGACAGAGAGAACATACAACTCGGAGGAGCAAAAGTTTTCCTGTCGTTTAGCTATACATGGATTTTTTTTGCTTTTTTGTTGTGTGTTTGTTGCGTCCATGGACAGAGTCACAGGTACAACGGGCCAAACAGACAGCAAAAACAAAAGGAAACAAACAAACAAGCAAGCCCACACCACAAGCCCATCACGGGGAATTAAAACCCATCAGGAAGGGATGCTAAGCAGGCCTAATCTGTCAGGGGTGATGTCAGCCGACTGAGACTTCACGAAGTCTCAGTCGACTGAGACCTAGACAGTCCCTTACCGATAAATCATTGGTAGCAACAAATTCAAACAGATTATAGGTCGGCATATCTGATAGAATCAACTTGGCAATAGTCTTCGACATCGGTCTATACTTAATTACCAAAGTGTGTCAACTAAAGTCTGGTTATTATTTTATGCGTGAAATAAATTTAAAACGTGATGAGCTTATTTGCTAACTACTCTTAATTAAGACTTAAGCATGGTGCTAAACAAGTTCGTAACACCCGGGGTGTTACAATGAATATTCCTCAATGGACACAAACGGGACGAGCATCAAGAGATATGGACGAAGTCCACGCGGAGGATAGTCTTGCTACGGCGATACAGCAAGCAATGATCGTCCAGATCTAATCTAGCTTGGACCGTGGTGATGTCGGCACTATAGGGGTGGGCTTGCTCGATGCCCACGGTTTCGGTGATGATATTGTCGCGGATGCGTGCCAGCTTCTCCTTGAGGGCAAGTCGTTCCATGCGCGGATCGACGATTTCCTGGTTGATGTTCTTCCTTTTCATGCTGGAGAGACCTGGATATGTAGTGTTCTGATCGTAAGGGAAAAAAATTCATGAATTTCTTTTCCCAATTGGCGAGGGCGGCATGGATGTCCTCCATGTGGTAGATCGTAACGTGGCTCCGAGTACCAGATGTAATAAGCGTGTCGACGGCAAGGCCGCTGGAGGCGGCTAGGGTTTGAGGGGCAGGGGTGGCGGCGCAAGGGTGGAGAGAGAGAAGAGGCGGCGCGCGAGAGAGCTTGAGAGCGAGGGGTAAGAGTCTTTCGACATCTTTGTTTCTTAAAGATTGAACAGTTACATGGCCCATTGTATTTACGACAATGCTATTTTCCTGCCGACTGGTGGTTTGCAATAGGCGCGTACGATCGCTGTCGCTGTCATCCAAATGTCGTTGTCTCCTACTCCCACCGAACGGTCGCTATCGCTGTTGTTTTGCTTTTTTTATTTTCCTTTCCCGATCGGAAGGATGATGTACGTTTTTTTTTCTCACGTATACTGATCATCACTGAAGGTCGCTGTCGTTGCTGTTTTTTTTTCGTTTTTTCTTCCAGATCCAAAGGATGATGCCTGCTGTTTTTTTTCTCACGTAATAATCGTTAATTTCAGCGAGTAAAAAATGATATGGACAATAGGATTCGAATCCCAGGCCGGTTGATGCATGGTTGTATGATGCCAATAACCAACACGCCTAGTACTACTTGCTGTGTTATGAATGGTACCCATGTGACCTTTTTAAACACCATGGCAGGAAATGGAAAACGGTTTTTTTGTTGTTTGTCGGCCTTCTCTTGTATTTCATCCACTCTAAGATGAGTGACTCGACTTTGTACTAACTTTGTACAAAGGAAGTACATCATTTCCTACTACATTATAAGTTGTGTAATATCACAGATGCGGAGCTCCAGTACAGCCTCTCCAAGACGACAGTGGTGGGCGTGGTGCGGCTGGTGGCGGACAAGCTGGCGCGCCGGCGTGCGTGTGAACTCGCGTGATCTCGGACGGTCAATTCGCTCGCTCGTGAAATCAGGGCGTGTAGACGACAGCGATCATTCTGTTGCACACGGCGTCACGAACGCGCATCGGCCAGAGCGTACTCCTGCTGCACATGGCGTGCCACCATGCAGGAAGCCAGGAGAATCCGCTGTAGATATGCTGCTTGGCTGGTGCGTCGCGTACGCGTCTCTGACTCGTGGACGGTGTTGGTGTACGCGGATTGGTGAGCCAGCGGGCCAACGCAGGACGTGCAAGCAGCCATCCACATTTGTGCATTGGTGTATACCTGTGCACATAGCATGGTGCCACAATGCCATGCATGAAGCTGTGCGGTGCAACGGAGCTGGATGGAGACGTGGTTGATGAAGGAGTCCCGATCAAATCAGGCGACAATGACTGGTGGACAACGGGCATTTTCCTCGGACACCGCATGCCGAGCCAAACAACCATATCGCCCAGTTGCTGCGGCGAGGGCTCCGTCGGCGAGGACCGCAGCAGCTGAGACGATGCCGAGCTGCACTGCTCCCTGGCGAGTTGCGAGTTTGCGACCAACATGGAGCAGAGCATGACGGAGATGTTGATACTGAGCTGCACTGGCCCCAACCGTGGCTTTCTTTTGGCCTAAGCGAAGCAGCACGCCGGCGCATAGGGCGTCGGCCAGCAGCCGTCCACTGCGTAGTGCACCTGCACGAGCAACGTGAGCACCAGCGGGAGTAGCTAGCCACCGCTGTTTGGTCGTGGTTGGCACAGGCAATGCGTGCAAGGTGTTTGATGAAATGTTTCAGTAAGCCAATGTGAGGAGGAAGAAGGAAGGAGAGAGATAGACCGGTCAAAACCACCCTGAGTCAGCAACGATACCGGGTCAGCCGAGACTAGGGACTAAACTTGTCCGGTGTCAATAGTTGAGGATGCAAGTTGTTCGGTTTTGTAGTTGAGGGACTAAATCTAGACTTCGTCAAAAGTTAAGGGACGAAAAGCATACTTTTCTCTTTTTTCAACCACAAAGCACTGATTCCATAGTAATAGAAACTGGCCCTTCAACTCGAGCAAGTGATGATGTTCCTCGTGTTACAACTCAACTTAAGCCCGGTGATATTGAGCCAGATCCTGGTAAGAGAATACCTATTGATAATTTGGATCCCGACATTAGATATCTTGCTAGAAGGGAGTACATTACCAAGGGCCCTTGCCAAAACCAACTGATCATAAATATGAATGGAAATGGGTAGGAAAAGGGTTTAGAAGCTTTCATGATTCTTGGTACAAAAATCATCGTGGCTGGTTGGAATATAGCATTGATAAAAATGCAACCTTTTGCTTTTATTGCTTTCTGTTTAAGGAACCAAGAGTTGAGAACTATGGTGTTCAAGCATTCACTAGGAATGGGTTTAAGAATTGGAAGGATGGACCTAAAATTCTTTATGAACATGTTCGTAAACATGATAGTGCTTATAATAAGGCTAGACAACACTGTGAGGCTTTGAAAAATCAGAGGCAAAATCTGCCACATGTGTTTGATCGAGGTACTCAGAAGGACGAAGAAGAATACAAAGCTCGTCTCTTGATTATATTGGGTGTTATCAAATTTTTGCTGCTCCAAGGTCTTGCTTTTCGTGGACATGATGACTCTACTAGAACGAGAACTGACTGGGGATGCAGGAGCGAACCATAAGCTAACTTCACCTGAGATACGATTGGACTTGTGCAGAAGAGACCACCAAAACCATTGTTGATGAAATTGGAGATAGTAAATTTTCCTTACTTGTTGATGAGTCCAGAGATGCATCTATCAAGGAGCAAATGGCTATGTGTTTGAGGTCAGTGCCGTCGTATGTATTGTATATGTGTCTTGTTGTGCACATATTTTCTCAAAGTTGTTATAAATTAATCATGCAATTGTGTCTTATGTAGGCATCTCAGCAGCCAAGGGGAGGTGATTGAGAGGTTTATTGCAATCAAGCATGTTCCTGACACGCAAGCAACTTCACTCAAGGTAGTTTTGGATGGTATATGTGCTACTCAGGGCTTGTCTATGTCTAATTTGAGAGGGCAAGGTTATGATGGGGCATCAAATATGAGGGGGGAATTTCATGGGTTGCACAGATTGATCTTGGAGGAAAATCCGTATGCTCATTATATACACTGCTTTGCCCATCAATTGCAATTAGTTTTTGTTGATGTTGCAAAGTGTTGTTCATCAGTAAGAGGTTTTTTTGTATACACTAGCATGGTTGCCAAAATTGTTAATGCTTCATGTAAAAGACATGATCAGTTAGCCCAAGAGCAACATGATGAATTTGTACGCCAAGTGGAGGCCGGGGAACTTCCTTGGGGGAAAGAAAAAAAACAATTTACTAACCTTGCAAGACCCGGTGATACACGGTGGGGTCACATCATAGGACCTTGTGTCGACTTATTTCTATGTGGAAACCAGTTCTGACGGTATTTGAAAATTTGTACAATGATGCTGATAATGTTGCACAAAGAACCTCAGCTGGTGGGTTGATAAACCACATGGAAACATTTGAATTTGTTCTCACGTTGCATCTTATGATTAGATTATTGGGCAAGGCTAATGATCTATCACAGTGCTTGCAACAGAAAAAACAGCATATTGTTCATGCCATGGGATTTATAAAAAACACAATGGACAAAATGCAAGAGATAAGGCAGAATGGTTGGGATGACCTCTTCCAAGAGGTAACTGACTTTTGTCTCAAATACAATATTGTAGTGCCAAATATGGAAGATACAAGAACTGCTAATGGTCGTTCAAAAACTTGGGGTGGCTAATTGGTAACTTACCACCATCATTTCAGAAATGAAATATTCAGCGTGGTGCATGATCAAATTATTGTGTAATTAAACAACCGCTTTACTGAAAGATCTACTCAATTGTTAAGATGAATTGCTGGTCTTGATACAAAGAATTCTTTTGCCAATTATGATGAAGACAAGCTTGTTGACCTTACTAGTATGTATGCTGTTGACTTCTCTGCATATGAAGTTAGTTTTGTCCTTAGAAATTAATTGGAATCATTCATTCATGAAGCAAGAGTTGATCCACATTTGATGAATTGTAATGACCTTGGTCATCTTGCCATGAAGATGGTTTTGAGTAATATGCACACAACTTTTCCATTGGTTTACGGCCTTGTTGAGTTAGCATTAATTTTACCTGTTGCAACCACAAGGGTGGAAAGGGCCTTCTCAGCAATGAGCATTATCAAGATCGACATGAGGAACAGGATGGGTGATGATTGGTTGAATCACAGAATGGTATGTTACATTGAGCGAGATGTATTTGTTAGTATTGAAGAGTCAAAGATCATTGAGCGATTTTAGGGTTATCGCACACGCAAAGGCATTTTACCTCATCCTAGAGGTAATGTTTCATATTTTGCATCCATTAGCAACTTTTTTACTTGCTTTCTATGCACTGACTTGCATACCAACAAATTTTATACTTGAAGGTGAATCATCTGTTATTATTGAAGATGTAATCGTGGGAAGCTAAAATCAAACAACCCTTTGATTGGGTACCCTCTTTTCTATTATTTATCCTTTATATTGTTTTTTGTTATGTGTTACATTATCAGATGAAGCACTATTAGATATTATCTTTAGATTCTTATCATTTACAAATGAGCGCTACTATTGGTATGCCTTAAAACCGTGGTAGTTTTTCAGAAAAAGTTTGGCCCTTCATTTTTGGCCCAGGGCATCGGCCAATCCTGGCTACGCCATTGGGTTCAACATGACCGGCTACTAAAACCCCGCCGGCCAGCCTATAGCAGCTCCTCGCCTCTGTCCCCGGGGTGAGTTGGTCAATGTTGTGCAACTCCTCCCCTCTGGCCCTGATTGCAGCATGTGCGGACGCCTTGCGACACAGCCGTCATCTGCAGCACCGGCGCCGCTACCACGGATCCCAGCAGGGCCTTGTGTCGCCAACCACACCATGAGAACCATTGCCCCCCGTTTCGCAGCATCATGTCAGCGTTGCCGTCCAGCAGCCGTCGCAACGCAAAGGTGCCAGTCGCAGTAGCAACAGCTCCGCTGGTCAGAGTGGGAGAGGGCATGGGGTGGTCACCGCTCACAGCACATGGTGGCTGCTGTCCGCTTGCAGCAACCAAGGGACCTTGCATCGCCATTGTTCCATGGCCACTGCTTGCAGCACCATGTGGGATTTGCAGCGCCGCCGCCTCCTCCTAGCAGCAGTTATGTCCTCCGCCTGCATCTTCAAGGCATCGACCACCAGAGAGAGCGCAAGAGAGCTTCCATGGTTGTATTGGATTTGGGCGAACAACAAAGAGTGGTGGGAAAGCAACGCCCTAGACGGCTAGAGGATAAGGATGGGCTGGGTCGTCTCGGGTCGTGTTGACTAAGCTATATGGGGGCACGGACGCGTGGCTCGCTATGGATGCGGCTGATGTTTCAAAATAATCATCAGGCTAAACTAAAGTATTTTCTTTCCTCACAATTGGTAGAAAAACGAGTTAGTGTCAGACGATTTTCCACAAAGCACACCAAGGCCGAAGCCGGCCGCACCACGGCGCTGAGCAGAACGAAACATGGGGGCGCCGGTGTTGAATCGAATGGCAACGACCCAGAGCCCGAGACGACGTGCCAGCGGTATCTCAGTTTTTTTTTTGAGGCAGGATGTTTACAGGTATGGTAACTGGATCATACAGTAGATCGAGCCATATGTGACGACCCACACCTAATGACTTATCGTGCTTTGAAGGCTTGTGCCTCAAAGTTACAACTCCTACTTTCGTACAAGAAAAAAACAGCTTTTAAAAGAAGATTTCCTTGCTTGAATATCATGTATAATTGCCCCATAAGGTGCACTCGAGCCTGACTGAATATCGTTGATTGAACACTGGCAGTCCATAGCCAACTGAACACTTCCCATGTTCAAATCTGCAGCTAAGGAAAGGCCCTCCCTTCATGCCAACGCCTCCATGCATGTTGGGTCTGAAACATTGTGCACCACAATAGCTGAGGCTCCCAAGTATTATTCCTGTTCATCTCGACAGAAAAGCAGTCGCCACGCCAACAGTCCCATCCCGGGAGAAGGCACCGTCGACATTAATTTTGGTTTGTACCGTACCTAGCTCAGCGAGATAAGAATCAACAAAACGACGAATTTGTTCGGGACGTTGGAAGATACTGTCATGTATAGCCTTACGCCGTGCTAAGATGGCCCAAAGGGTGACAATCATCCTTGTAAAATCCTCCTGTGACACTGTATCATGCTTGAAGAACATCCATTGTTTTGCATTCGGCTCGGTGCATGAAATCATATGTTCTGTTAGGCTAGGATCTGAAAAGTCACAATGAGGGGCTCAATTATTCGACAGCGAACAAGAAGGCAAAGAAGCTCACTCAGAAACGAAAGCATCGATGACGAGAAACCATCTTTTATATCTGTATTTACTTTGTGCACGCACTTGATCGTTATCGGTAAAAAGAAGTGTAATATAGACGGTCGCCTGAGTCATATACATCGTATTAGATCCCCTTCTTCCCGGCTCGTTCGCCTTTCGGAAAAGAAAAGAAAATGGAAAGGAGTAGAAAAATGAGAAAGGAAAGAAGAAATTTAAAGGATTAGAAAAGAAAATGAAAATAAAAAGAAAAAGGAGAAAGGAAATAAGGAAAAGAAAATGAAAAGAAAAGGCAGAAGGAGAAATGAAAAGAAAAATCACAGGAATAGCAGTAGCGCTGGTTTGGACCCGTGCTATAGCTAACTTAGCTGTAGCGTGGGTTGTCGCCCCCGTGGAACAAGGAATGGATGATGAGATAGAGGAGGAGGAGGACCCTCTGTGGTTCCTCAATACCGGTGCCTATGACGACAGACAGATGATGAGTCAGCAATACTCGGGCTATGAGCATGTGGATGAGGAGTTGGATGATGTGCCGGAGTAGGAACGTCCTAGGGGTGGTCGCAAGAAGTCTCTCATCATGCAATCCTCACAGGAGACGCCTCCAGATGCCGTGTCAACCCATGGTCAAGTAGTTGAGAGTCGTGCAATGCATAGCACGAACACATTGGTCGGGGGTCAGGTAGGGCCTGGAAGGCTCACTAGCTCAACCCAAGAAGAAGCGGAGGAAGAGACCGCCGAAGAAAAGCTTAGCTGCCGCCAAAGCTTCTAGCAGCCAGTCGGCTCCACCGGCTGATTTTGCGGATCGGTGTACCGGTCAAAGGTGCGGCGAGGTTCCATGTCGTGGGCGAGCTAATCCTACCGCCAAAACCCCTAGAGGGCATATCAGGGGATCTTAGGACACTGCACGACCATGTGTTGTCGACAGAGACAAGCCTTCTCGCCTAGAAGGCTCCAGGATACTTGATTTATGCGGTTCGTGTGCCTGCCCAAGTTCCGCCTCGAGATGGTGGCGCTTCGTCCCGAAAATCCTCTCTTGATTTTTTTCTAGGGCAAATGGGATGACATACCAAAAGATGGGCACCGGGGGCTGGCCAGGGGCCCCACCACCCACCAGGGCACACCTGGGGGGGAGGGGGTAGGCGTGCCCTGGTGCCTTGTGGGCACCGGGGTGGCTCCCTCTAGTACTTCTTTGCTCCAGTTTATTCCAAAATAAATCTTCGGTAAAATTTTAGCTCATTTGGAGATATGTAAAATAGGTATCTCTGACATACCTTTTTCAGGTCCAGAATTCCAGCTGTCGTCATTCTCCCTCTTTGTGTAAACTTTGCATATTATGAGAGTAATGCATTAGAATTACTCCACAAAGTGTTATATTGATTGAAAACACTATAAATAACAGTAGGAAACACATGATGCTAAATGGACTTATCAAATATAAGCAAAAGTTAGCATTCCATTGGAGAGACATGGTCATCAAGGCACCATCTTTCTGCTACACCCGGACGACGCCACAATCCATCGTTGCTCCCAGGGGAGAATCTACTAGGGGGCTTTAACAGGCTTGAGCCCCCCTCCAACACTGTAAAATTAGCTTTCACTACTACTTTCAAGGCCCACGCGTGCTAGTTGTCAGCCCGGCCATACACATGTTTGCATGATCCAGGCAGCCCAGCCGCCCCTCCATTTTTGTGTAGTCGCCACTGGTTGCTCCTATAATGATAAATGGGATGCAAGACCGAGGCGTAAATAATAAACAACAATTGCGGCAACTAAAATACGGTTACGCCTCTCAAACTATCGAATCTGCTCTAATGTTCTAAATTACGTATTCGAGTTGTCAGATAAGGCACTACTTCTGAACGGGTATTTTAGTTATACAAACCCAAGGTGTTGCTTATTTAATTTATTGATTCAATACATATTCCTAAACTAGGGTTCATAAGCTACCCTAGCAAAATAATTATTCTTGAGCTCAAAAATTACAGTGGACACATAATAATACTATCATACTGATGTGAAATTTTTAGAGTTAACACTATCACTGATTAATCACAAAAATTCCTAAAGATCATATTTAACTGAAAATGTAAAATTGTGAAACTGATTATTCGGAAATGTGTAACCGTTTACTTTTAAATGAGTGAAATATGTTATCTCAAAAATATGCAGCTGAAATTGATGTGATTTTTGTGAAACAATCCAGCGAAAAGTGAAATGTAGCTTCTGAATTGTGAACTAGCAACCAAAGAAAGTTAAATTATAATGTATCATTGTGAAACTGATTGTTCAAAATTGTGAAACAATTTTTTATAAAAGAGTGAAATAGTTTATTTGATAAATGTACAATTGAAGTATATTTTTTATGAAACAAGGCTGTCAAAAATGAAATGTAGGCTCTGAATTGTGAAATAGTAACCATGGAATGTGAAATTCTAATGTATCATTGTGAAATTGATTATTTGAAATATGAAAGAATTTATTTCAAAAGAGTGAAATAGGTTATTTGAGAAATGTACAATTGAAATAGGTGTTATTTTTGTGAAACAAGCCAGCGGAAAGTGAAATGTTGGTTCTTAATTGTGAAACAATAAGCACATATACAGTGAATTATAATGTATCATTATGGATATTTGAAACTTTGAAACAATTTATTTGAACACAACGAAAAAGTTTTTGAGTTATGTGCAATTGAAATATTTGTTTATTGTGAAACAAGCCAGTGAAAAGTGAAAAGTAGGTTTTGAATTGTGAAATGTGCAATTGATATATTATTTTTGCGAAAGAAGACAGTGAAAAGTGAAATTTTACTTATGAATTGTGAAATAGTAAGCACAGAAGCTGAAATACATTGTTCACATTTTCAAATAACCAGTTTCACAATCGTATATTATAATTTCATTTTCTGTACTTATTATTTCACAATTCTGAAATATGTTATTAACTTGTTTCAGTTTTTTCAAGTGAAATATGTTAGTTTCACATATGAAATGTGAAATGTTGAAATTTAAATGTGTTTGAAATGTATCCAAGATCGGTCTAGTTTTAAAGGTCTTGTCGTCAAGAGTTCAAATATATAAATTATTTCAAATACGAAATTATGGTTTAAAAGATAAGAATGTTTTTAATTTACTAAGATGAAATAAAGTCTATGGATTTGTTTGCAAGGGAGAGAGAAAAGAGTGATGTACGCATGTCTCTGTCTGACAAAAAAGTAGTACTCCGGACCCATTAGACTGGCAAAAGTAGTACTATGTTGGTAGACCAGCTACTGAAATACTAATATTTCATAAATATTAAAAGTAATATTCTCTGTGCGTATTCTGCTTGTGTATTGGCTGTGTGCGGGCACAGGAACGCACTGCAGATTCGGATTCCAACGTGCGTAGAAAAAATATCTTTCTCTCCCTTTGATCACCATCTTTGATTAAAGGAGACTAGGAGACAAACATACAAAGAGCTTACAGTGCCCGTGTGTGCTGAGTGTGTCAACAGCGCGGTGGTTGGTGTGATGCACGGCTGAGGGAACGTTATCTTCACAACTGGGACCATTCACCTGGTATTGTGCGTCCATTAGGCGGTTGATTACGAGAGGTTATATTACTACAGAAATTGTACTGCTACAGGAAGTTTCTAATAAGAATGGCATTTTGTACGGGTTGTTGTGTAATATCGATCCAAGGTTAACATACATCTAAGGAGCTTTGTGCTTGTAATAAAGAATAGCTATATGCAATAGTCGATGTAGAAGGTGTGATATAATATATTTCCTTTTCTAAAAAAGAAAGAGCTTTAACGTGGTAGCTGTTAACAAAAATATAACATTACCGATAAATCATTGGTCGCAACAAATTCAAATAGATTATAGGTCGGCATATCTGATAGTATAACTCAGAAATAGTCTTGGACATCGGTCTGTACTTAATTACCAAAGTGAGTCAACTAAACTCTGGTTATTATTTTATGCATGAAATAAATTTAAGATGCGATGAGCTTATTTAAAATGCGTGTTGCTATCTAGTTCGTAACACCAGGGGTGTTACAATGAATATTCCTCAATGGACACAAACGTGAGGACCAAACCTGTCAACTCCGATCAACAATATACTACGTACACATCTTCCTATCCGGTCTTAACTTCATAGCTAACATGTTTCATCAATATAGTATCAAGTAAAGTAATAACTGAGTTACTCTATCATTCGCCGGTGACAACCAAATCACCAATTTTCTTTTTCTTGAACACGCACACTCGTGCGTATTCGATTTACAAAAAAGGGAGTGGGGTGAAGAGCCCCTCCACGATATTGTTACATGATTTTACATGCACATCATCACCACCTGAACACCCTACCCTCTACTGCTAAGCTAACTTGCCGCACTAGCCCACCGTTCCACGTGGTTGAAGAAGCCGGTAAGGTATCCTTTAAGTAATTCCGCTTGTTTCCAATTGCGCCCCTCCTCCGTGATCCTATGGAGTACATAGTTCGTCGATGGCATAGCTCCCTCGAGCACAATTGCGTTGTGATGCTTCCATATCTCCCACATGACTAGAATACGTAGAGCATTGAGCATTCTCTTGTGTATCCCATTGGTGCTTTTGCTAACGCATCATCCCGAGACAGTGTCGTTCGTTGTCGGCACCCAGTCTGGCTTGCCCAAGGCCTGGAATATCGCTGCCCAAATCTGTCTCGCAAAAACCACTACAAGGATTCCGGTCTATTTCAACAAAATTTACTGCTACAACTACCATTTGTTGCAATAAAATGCAATATTACCACAAATTCTCTGGTTGTGGTAATAGGTCACACATATTGCCATAACTTAGTTTGGTCACGATAAATACTAACTTTGTTGCAATAGAGACCTCATATTGCAACAAACGGTATCGGCGTTGCAATATGGCAGTGTTATTGCGACAAATAAATTCCGTTGCGTGAGGGCAGTCATTTCGTTGTAATAGAGACTAGTTATTTCAACAGAATAACTATTCATGGCCATATTCGGAAAGATATTGCAACACAGGTGTGACGTTGCATTAGTTATCAAATATTGTTGCAAAAAATTGGCTAACTATTGCAACAAAATAAATTGGCCTTGCCATATGGCAGCGAGATTGCGGCAAAAAAATTCCATTGCGCAAAGCAGACATTTTGTTGCAATAGAGAGTAGGTATTTCAACATGATAACTATTTGTGGTAGTATTCGAAAAGATATTGCAACATCGGTGTGACGTTGCATTAGTTACAAGTAAAATAGTGGAAAATATATTATTCGAATTTATAGATATTAAGTTATAATTTTTGCAAGCTCTAAGGAGTACCTAAAATATTTTTAAATTACACCAATTTTAATTAACCAAAAATGTGGAAACAGTTTATAAATGGTTAGAACACACTTTCTTGATAGGAATACATATTTAACTCGTTAAATTTGGATTTGAAATGGCCAAGAAATATTCTCCTAAGTAAAAAAACATGTTGACGAGTTTCAAAAAACGTGTATGCAATTTAAAAAATGTTTGTGAATTCAAAAAAGATTCAAGAATTTGTAAAAAAGTTTATGAATTTAGAAAATGCTCGCAACTTCAAAATTATGGTGGACATTTTCCAATTTGGTGAACAAATTTTAATTCGAAAAATGTCACCCAAATTTGTAAAAATGTTTACCGTTTTGAAAACAAATATCAGGAATTTAAAAATATTCACAATTTCAAAAAAAACAATTGTACGTGCTGAGTACACACCAGGTCGCTCACGCCAAATAGGAGACCACCAAAAAAATGAAAACGAACAAAAAACCAGAGCAAACAGAACACAACTGGGCCATAGCTTTAAAACAAAATATACAGGCCCTCCCAGGTTTATAGGAAAAACTAAATATATAACAAGTGCATCGCCACATTTATAGCACATACACGCTTGGTATCGTGGTTGGCACGTGCGTAAAAAACGCACAGGTCTCAGGTTCGACACCCCCACCCCCCCCCCCCCCCCCCCCCCGTTGCTCTTTTTTCTTTTATTTCTCATATATCCCACTGACATATGGGCTCTTTTTTTTATTTCTCATATATCCCACTGACATATGGGCCCATTCAGATGAGCGGGACCGGGCTAACGTGTCATACTGCAGAATACACTGTACATAGTCCTCATTGTTTGATAAAATTTCCAACAATGTCCAGAAAATGTTTATTCCCATTCTAAAAATAGACGTGACACTTAAAGGAATAGTCACATATATCCAAATTATATATGTTAAATTTTCCAAAATGTTTATACAATGTAAAAGAATGCATAGTTTACAAATAATGTATGAGAAATTTTCAGAAGTTTTTACAGTGTAAAAGAAAACTTTGCATAATTTGACAAAATTCCCAATAACATGGACTAATAATTATTTTGGAACTCGTCGACAAGTTTTGTTTCCATAGGCGAACATTCCTTGAAATTGGGGAACAACTTTTTTCTCATATATCCCACTGACATATGGGCCCATTCAGACGAGCGGGACCGGGCTAACGTGTCATACTGCAGAATACACTGTACATAGTACTCATTGTTTGATAAAATTCCCAACAATGTCCAGAAAATGTTTATTCCCATTCTAAAAATAAAAGTGACACTTAAAGGATTAGTCACGTATATCCAAATTATATATGTGAAATTTTCCAAAATGTTCATACAATGTAAAAGAATGCATAGTTTACAAATAATGTATGAGAAATTTTCAGAAGTTTTTACAGTGTAAAAGAAAACTTTGCATAATTTGACAAAATTCCCAATAACGATGGACTAATGATTATTTTGGAACTCGTCGACAAGTTTTGTTTCCATAGGCGAACATTCCTTGAAATTGGGGAACAACTTTTGAAATTCAGAAACATTTTTTTGTGAAGAATATTTTTATAAATTCACGAATTTTATTTTGAATCGGTGAACATTTTTAAAAAAAATTCTTTTATTTCTCATATATCCCACTGACATATGGGCCCATTCAAATGAGCGGGACCGGGCTAACGTGTCATACTGCAGAATACACTGTACATTGTTCTCATTGTTTGATAAAATTCCCAACAATGTCCAGAAAATGTTTATTCCCATTCTAAAAAGAAACGTGACACTTAAAGGAATAGTCACATATATACCAATAATATATGTGAAATTTTCCAAAATGTTTATACAATGTAAAAGAATGCATAGTTTACAAATAATGTATGAGAAATTTTCAAAAGTTTTTACAGTGTAAAAGAAAACTTTGCATAATTTGACAAAATTCCCAATAACGATGGACTAATAATTATTTTGTAACTTGTCGACAAGGTTTGTTTGCATAGGCGAACATTCCTTGAAATTGGGGAACAACTTTTGAAATTCAGAAACATTTTTTTGTGAAGAATATTTTGATAAATTCATGAATTTTATTTTGAATCGGTGAACATTTTTTAAAAAATTCTTTTATTTCTCATATATCCCACTGACATATGGGCCCATTCAAACGAGCGGGATCGGGCTAACATGTCATACTGCAGAATACACTCTACATAGTTCTCATTGTTTGATAAAATTCCCAACAATGTCCAGAAAATGTTTATTACCATTCTAAAAATAAACATATCACGGATTTGGCCTGGTGGGAAGCGATGAACATTTTTGAAAAAACTCATGAACATTTTCTAAATATATGAACTTTTTAAAAGCCAGAATATCTATATAATAGACAATGTATCACCATATTAAACATATCACTGATTTGGCCTGGTGGCTTGCTTGCCCAGCGATGGGGCAGAAGCTTGCGCATGTGAATCCCCTCGTCGTGTTTTTTCCTCTTATTTGTCGGCATGCTTTTTTCTTTTTATTACTCGGCCCACAGACAAATTGACCCGTTAGCTATAGAAATACGAGATACTATGCAATGTGTAGAGTCAGGACAGCTGTTTCAAGCTCAAAGACCGTATTGAGCACGTATTTTCTTATGACGGGACCGTATTGAAGCACTTTGCAACCACCAGGACCATGTTGGACTTCGCCAGCTAGCGACTACGAGGACGATAGATGCAATTATCTGAAGTATAAATCACAGAGAAATATTTCTATTCTGTAGGATGTGGCACTTAATTGAGAGTAATAATCTACACTGCAGGAGAGTGTGGGTATCAAATAAAGGATTGTTACTTCAAAGCAGGAAAGTGACCAGGTGGCAACTCGCAAAATCAGAAGCTCCAACCCAATCAAATCACGAAGCACTACCACAACATATGGACGACTCGAAGATACGGAAAAATCCTGCGCGAACGACACACAAAATACATGTCTAAGCCAGCTTGGGTTGTCGCTTCCTAGCGCTGATAGACAGGGTCCACCACACGACCATAGGCCGGAGCGCTTTCAGCGCCCCAATTTGAGGGAGCTTAGAAACATAGAAGATCTGCACACAATTTTCTTGCTGGCCGGAAGAGATTTTTTGTGTGTGTGAAATGCTAGAACTAAATTTAACTTCATTGCAAAGCAATATTTGTTCTCAAAGTTTGGATTTTGTCATGGCAACTAGGAAGTAAACAAAGATACACAATTGTAGATCCTTGCTGTAACAACACGTTCCTAACACAAAAGATCTTAGAACGAAATTGGTTTGGTTATTAATTTACAGAGTTGAATACCTATGGTTGTTGTTGAAACAAAAATGACATAATTATGTTGGACCTACTCTAGCGCGGAGGAACTCTCTATGGATTGTTCGGTAAGATGAAAGATGCTTAGATCACCCCATCTCAAGATCAAAATGTGAAATCGAGACTGACATATATCGATCGTCTCATCAACCCATCCCATCTGTAGTTGTGTTTCAAGGCAAGAAAATAACCTAGTAGTTTTAAAGTGAGGGTCACATGATGTTTTCTGTGGGCCGTAGTTCAAAATTGGTCAAGTTTTTGCTACTTTCTGAAACGATTTCTGAAATTGTAGTGCAAACCTGGTTGTACGTACCTATAGCCGGGTCGTCCGGCGACAACGCGCTAGCACCGGTCGCAACCCCTACTTCTACGGGACAGCAAGCCCCGTCCGACGAGCCGCCCCTCTGACCTTGCACGTCGCTCCTGGTCGGCCATGGCTCCCGTCGCCCTCTTCCTCCATCCTCGGTGGTGACCAAGCAGTTCCTTTGTCCCTTTTCCCGATCTTCCCCCGGGAGCTCGAGCCTTTCCACCGGCCATGGATGCAAGCTTCCCACACGCTGCTTACCGCCGTACTTAGGGAAGATGACGGGTGTGAGACGATTTCATCGGGAATCTCCTAATCTAGTTCGGAAGGAAGATAACGGTGGTAAGACGATTTGTCGGGATTTGAAAACACTCAATGACAACAACAATGCAAAATATGGTATCCTCTAAACATATGATGCCATGGATTGGTCACGTTGAACTACTTATACGCACCATACATGTATACTAAATAACCGGGAAACAATGTATAAATAAGAAATATACAAATATCGACGGCGAGAACGTTAGAGGGGAGGGCACCGGATCGCCCCTCCATGATTCTCGGATTTGGTGGTATTTTAAAAAAGAAATAACTTACAAACATATTTTAGTAATATTATTTTAGCAGCATATATATCTCATATTGCTTTGAAATATATTTTTTCTAATTTATTTCATTATTCTAAACATTCCATCCAAAAATAATTACTTTCCCGCCACCTAATTTCAGTTTACTGTAGTTTGTGCCAATATTTTGTGTTCCCACCAAAACAAATAGAGTCTACTTATCCTTTGCCTTCCTAACTACCCACGATTATTATTCTAAACCAAATCAGAGGGCGTCTTCATGGGTGATTGGATTTGAGGTCTCGTCCTCGCTCCTCCGTCACGGCGTCAACACAGCAAACCACACCGGAGTCAACTGCAGTACGAGGAGTCGTCGTCCTCGATCTCGCCCTCCTCCCTCTCCTCCGCGCCCGCCGACACGGGCCGCGTCTCCGTGTCCTCGGCCATGCTGCCAACAACAGCGATGCGGTCTGGTGTCGGCACCGACGGAGTTCCCGTCTTCTTCCCTGCATCGCGAGCGCAGTGCCGGCCTGCCTACGTCGGGGTTGCTCGCCACATGGCCGACCCGGAGGTGGAGATGCTGCGACCAGGTTCATCATCAAGCCGCATCCCTGAACCTCCATAACGAGTGCTGTAGATGCAGTACCGCCGCCGTATCCCGCCCCCATGATCCAAACGAGCAGGCCAGATTCGCCGCCGCCGGGAGCAGCACAGAGTCGTGGTCGTGCACTACAATACAGCCTCAATGCGTCAACCCCGGCCATCTCTACGTGGGACGACTATGCCTCATCATAGATGACCTCCAACACCGTCCTGCTGCCCAAAAAGGAACGAAACATCCGGCTCTCGGACGACTTCCCCTGCCCCCGCTAAGATCGCCCCTTTTAAACAGCTGAGCGGTATCGCTCCTATGGTCTCCACCATCAGCTTCGTGTCTCCCCCCTTTGGTGACCTCAAAAGCACATGCGTAGTATCAGTATCATAGTTGTAATTACTAATCCATACAATTGTTATTATTTCGCTGTTATTTGCAAATCTGTTATCTGTGTGCTAAAGTTGGCTGGGTACTTTGGCCACTTTCACTGGAAATATCAAAGATAGAAAGGAGCATATATGGTTTCATGCCTCTCATGTTTCGGTACTGTACCTACAAATTTTTAGATATACATTGGACTACGACATAGTATTAAAGTGCGCCACATCGACTATATCATTGCCTCCAAATGGTTACTTGATCTCTGTATTATAGTTGATGGTGTAATTGTTGTTTCAGCTGGATGTATATCTGATACAGTCACCGGTTATGAAAGCTTTTGATTTGCTTAGTAACTTTTGTTGTAGATTCTAGGTTTGTTTTGTCAGCTAACAGGACCTTCCATACATTAACAAATATATTTTTAGCTAATTGTTACCTACTTGACTTCATTTGGCCACACCAGCAAGTTACATATATATGTTGACTCCTGCATGAATGACAGCAATGTATTGGCATCTACCTGCTGATCACGAGTTCATGACTGAGATTCGAGATGGATAAGGTATCCCTTCTTAACACGAATTTGTTTTGTTTTCCTGAAAGAAAATCTTGACAGTTCAAACATAGTTTTTATATTTACAGTTATGCAAATTATGTTCGGATCTCCTTATTCTTACGCTTTGTTATTCCGGACACTGCCGCTTAACATCATCTTTTAATTTTCTTTATCATGAACATCTATTTCAATGTTGTTTCTCAGCGATTGGTGTAGGTCATTCAGAACCCACTCCAACATTTGGTCGGGTTTGTTACGTCTTTGCCTCCATTTAATTAGCCACTTGAGTTTTTCAAGTTATCATGCATGTATTACTGGATAATTCATCACACTTTTAATCTATAGTAGACTAAGGAGATTTATGCTGCTACCGCATAGGTAATACTTCAATGGTGAGCTACCTTCTGCATTGTAGAGTTCTCTTTTTAAGGTATGCCATTCTAATTCATTTTTTGATTTTATATTAGTAATCATTTGTTCAGTCCCTATTGTTGTGAGCTCCATGGTAATTATTGCCTCCTAATTCTAGCAAATATTCACCGGTTATGTATGGTTCTCTATTTGCGCATCACCAGTTGTAAAGGGTCCAATATAATCAATTCACTAAACTTATCTTGGGATATTCATATGTAAATTTCTATCAAATGTACACAATTTCCATTTTTTTTGTCGGTGTAAACTTACCAGATTATTCATGTTTTTCTTAATTTGCTTCTGGGAACAACCGAATATATGCCCAAGGAGTAGTGAAGTGGGTGCTCTAATCTTGCTCTTTCTTTTGCTTCAGAATGAATTGTCGTCGGGCAAACTGAATAAAATACTATAGAGAACCGCGACACCAAGGGTCTTCTCCTTTGCCAAGAGGTTATTTCCACTATGTAACTCATGTAACCATGTTTATTTCTGTTTACTACACATAATCTTGATAATTTTGTTCTCTTTCATTATGATTTGGCGAGGCATCGTCTATGTACTGTGTTATGCCAGCATTTTATCATCCAATCTTATAATCCATCTACATAGAGAACAAATGTAGAAAATAGAAGTGGGCTGATTTCTTGCCCAGCTTTGCTACGTGGTGCACATGTATTTTCTGCTCCAATGTCATCACGCCATGTGATCCGTCCTTTTCTAGGGAATATTAATCCATCTATTGCTATATGATATAACTCAAGCTTTCTTATTCTTAGTCATGAGCTTTGTCCCCTTACTTATATTGATATTAGTTTGTCAGGGCTCCTGGTTCCATGGTGTTCCTTACTCTTTGGTGGGCATACTAAAAGGTGAGGGCTCTCCTGGTCAAACAAGTGGAATGAACGCATGCTCTTTTCTCACATTGAAGGACCATAAACTGCTGATGGGCACCTCAAGTTTCTCCCCCATTTCAGCTGGCTTTGGAAATCTCTTGCAAGCTCAAGTGCTCAGTTGTAAGTTATTTCTTGGCACCAATTTAAAAGCAAAGTTAACACTCAAAATCTGGTCCATTGTAAAAACTTTTTTCATCCCTGATCATAATTGTGCCATACGCCAAGCTCATGTCGAAGCATATAGTTGTACTTTTGTTTGATTGTTGATTTGGCTTGCAATGTTTGGACATTCTATGGCCTGCATGGTGATGAGGCATCTAAAACATGGCAGAGATAGAGATTATTTACCAATAGATCAATAGACTATTTTCCATGGAAATAGCCATTTTGGGACGTGTTGTATTTGGAAAGTATGTAATAGAAAAATCTTTGGTAATATACTTGCTGGAGAATTCAAGTAGTTAGCACCTACACGTAGAGCTGAATCTAGGAGAGTGAAAAGAAAATTGTTTTGTTGCATGGATGACTGAGTACTTTGGTACTGATTCAAAATTTCAGGTTATCTCTAAGATCACTCTTTGTCTACTATGTGTTAAGATGAAATTGCTTGTCGGACTGGTTATATTTGCTTTCAATGACTTGATAGGAATACAGCCAAAAGAACACCGATACCCGTAAGAAACTCAAGACAAAAGACAGAATTGGATCAAAATCTTATTTGCAACTAAGTTTTGAGAAGGTATGAGTCTAACTAAATATGTATGCCTCGCTGCTAACTATGGTTTCATGTTTCAAGCATCTCATTGCTATATTACTTGCAGAGAAACTTGGAAACTAGAGAAGAGTCAGATTGTATTTGCTCTGCCGGAACTCACCCACACGAAGAATGAAACATGGTCTAACACAGAGTCCTAGTATATTTACGTGAGCACTGACTTTTGGTTAATTATTCAATGATGTGCATTCGGCATGCTTCTTCATCAGCTTGGATTATTCATGTGTTGGATCATGTTATTCTTGTTTCATCATTTATAGTGTCAATATTGGTGGATATTTGCTATGAGAATTATGAATTTTATGAATCTACATATTATACATATGGTTTTGAATATTCTAATTGAACGCCTGTATTTTTTTACGGTCGCAGTAGGCTATTACCACAACCCAGTTTTGGTTGCCACATGTTAGCACCACGAACAGTTTAAATTGTCACAATAGTTTCTCTACAAACAGTTCACCCGCAGTGAAACCTATTTATCACCACCAAAACTAGTATGTTACAATTTCCTATTACGACGTCTAAAATATTTGTTGCCATAATTTAATGCCACAAGTGTAGCGGTTCGTGGCAAAATGCCTAATGCTACAAAAACAAGAATTGTTGCCATAGTCTATTGCCACAATTGACTATTGCCACGGAAGAGTACGCGCCACAAAATGAGCATCGTTGGCATATGTTGTTTTCACAAATGTCTATTGCCACGAGCTATAAGTGGCCACGATTCGTTACATGTTGCATTAAAGTTATCTCCACAAAGCGAATTGTGGCATAACGTGAGTGTTGCCACGGGAAAACATGTGGCAACTTCCCACATGATTGTTGCAATAGCACGCTTTATTGCCACAATTGTTTTTTTTGTGGCAATAACCTATTACCATGTGTCCAGTCGCAACGGCTGCCAACGAATGATGTTTTGTGGCAATAGGTACTTATTGCCACAAGTCGGCATGTATTGCGACGAACGATTTTGTTGCAATAGACCCGGATCCTTGTAGTGAACGCAGCGTATAAGTAGGTGGTCTATGTTTTCCTCCTCCTGGTTACACAACGGACGTTGGTCCTGATGATCAAGTCCTCTCCGCGCAACACGGTCGGAGGTCACCACCTATTCTGCAGGGCCAGCCATGCGAAAAAACGGCAATGTAGCGGGATCTAGCTTTCCAAGTGAACTCGGCCGTTGGGTCTACATCACGACCCCAATACTTGGCTGCATAGGCTGATCTCGTGGTGAAGGTGCCACTTGTCTCCCAGGACCACAACACCTCATCTTGTCGTGTCTGATCAAGTTCTATTCCAGTAGTCCAAGTCCACAATGTAAGATATTCATGCAGAGTAGCTGTGTTGATTTCTGGGTCCACATCCCGCGCCTAAGCATTCTCATGTAGCGCCCGGGCGAAATCACCCATTTTCTATTTCTCATGATTTTGCTGAGGGTTTGAACGTGCAGTAGATGGCAGTGACAAGCTAAGTAACTCTATCATTCACCCCTGACAAGAAAATCATTCGCCGGTAGACGGCGGCTTGGGCGGTTGTGGTGTTGCATGTCGGCGTGGCATGGGATCTCCTGTCCGATGATGAGGCGGAATCTCGGGTAGTGTAATAGTTGTTACCTCTTGTCCCAATTGAATGATAGTGTTGATGTTGGGATCTCCTTGGGATATGCATCTTTCTGTTGAGATGAACGTTGTGTGGTTGCGGCGCCTTCTTGATGATTTATGTGGCGCCCGATGAAGGGGATTCCTTCATCGTGGTGTTGACGGAGGATTTGTTAGCTGCGATCATTGCTTGCTATATCTCGGTAGCAAGACTATCGTCGTCGTCGACTGCGTCCACATCCAATCTGGCTTGGACCATGGTGATGTCGGTGCTATAGGGGTGGGCTTGCTGATGCCCGCGGTGTCGGCGATGATGTTGTCGCAGACGCATGCTAGCTTCTGCTCGAGGATGAGTCGTTCCATGCGAGGATTGGCGATTTCCTGGTTGATGTTCTCCCTTTTGATGGTGGAGAGATCTGGATATGTTGCGCTCCGATGGTAAGGGAAAAAATTCATGAATTTCTTTTCCCAACTGGCGAGGGCGGCGTGGAGGTCCTCCATGTGGTTGATCGTAACGTGGCTCCGAGTACCAAATGTAATAGGGTTTGCGGGGCAGGGGCGGTGGCGCAAGGGAGGAGAGAGAGAGAGAGAGGAGGCGGCGCGCCAAAGAGCTTGAGAGCGAGGGGCAAGAGTGTTTCGACTTCCTTTTTCTTAAAGATTGAACAATTACATGGCCCATTGTATTTATAGTCCTAGGAGACTTAGCCCCTAAGCAACCACGTATATCCTTATAGGATTTGTATTCTCCTTCCTAACAAAGCAAACTCAATCTCTTAACTCTTTCGTAATCTAATAAGACTCGATAAGACAGCTTGACGTCGGCTGCAGTGGCACTGACGGCGCCCTGCCGGCCCTCCTGGGCCCTTGCTTGATCGTGCGTATGACAAAGGGCTTTGCCAAATTTATTAATAAAAGAGAGAGAAAAGCTATCTCATGATCAAGAGGTGTCATGTACATATTCTAAAATCATGTGAGGTTGTCACGTACTCACTCGAGGCTATATATCCACACTATGAGTTGTGTGCTAAAATGTAATGCTATTAAAAATAATTCATATTATATATATATATATATATATATGAGCTATTTGAGTGTGCCAGACACGTCAATGCGCTACTATATCTCTTGTGGTACACAGCGTGCATAGGTGTAGCCATGTAGAAGAAGAGAAAGATGAAGCTGCCTGGAGTTGTAGAGAGAAGCCCCGACCTTAGTGCAGGAGACGCACAGTGAGACACTTGGCGTGTCTGCATATTTTGGGCTAGTTCTATTACGGTGGGACACACACGATGCTGAATGTTGGAGCAGAAACCGTAAGATGAGACTGGCGGGCATCACTCACGGAAACACTCACGTGACGGAGGTGGCGGCGACTAATTCATCCCACTCCCCTGAAATCCCGGGGTGGGGCTCCATTCCATCCAATCTTTTAATGACACCCCTCTCCGTAAGCCTAAGTCTGTTAAAAACTGCATGTAAGTGTAGCATAACTGGACTGGCGGGTATTGGCAACAGGGCGGCTGTGGACTAGCACGAGACCATGGGTCAATCGCCATAAATAGCAGTGATAGAGGTGCACACGGCGTAGCACCGTTAGGGCGTCCATACCTAATAAACAGCAACAAGGACGCTTGGGAAGACGCGGATTGGCTGATGCTATATGGATATGGAAATACATGAACGTGATTACTCATTCTACTTTACTATCATATCAATACGATCTGTTTTATTCCGAAGTAAACAATCTCTGGAAACATCATTGAACATTGCGAAAGAGAAAAAGAAAGATGTTACACGACCGATTTGATTATGAAAGATCACAATGCAATAGGCACAGACAAAGGGGACACACCCTTGTTAGCTAGCCATCTTATTGCTGGAACAGCGGAAACGGGAAGAAATCAAACACTCTGATGATTAAAAGCAACATGTAGGTAACTGCAGGCTGCAGCAGGGTCGAATATTGAATGATTTAGATGGTATAAACACCAATCGAAGTGACGAAAATGTTATCAGTGTTTGCGAAGAAGCCCACCACCGTCTCGTCCTCCGGCACGGTATAACTGAAATTTGGAGTGCCGTTGTCAGCTCCAAAAGGACCATATGTTTTGTGGGTGGTGACGATCTCAAATTTTGACAGCCAG
This sequence comes from Triticum monococcum, assembly GCA_034509565.1. Classification (NCBI taxonomy): domain Eukaryota; kingdom Viridiplantae; phylum Streptophyta; class Magnoliopsida; order Poales; family Poaceae; genus Triticum; species Triticum monococcum. The sequence goes on from CM067847.1 coordinate 27,426,748, forward strand.
CCCTCGCCTCCTCTCTGAGACCCATTGATCTTTTTCACAAACTCTGATGGGCCAAACTTTATCTGTAAAACAACACATAATAAGTTAAGAGGAAAAAAGATATATCATCAAGTGTTTATTAATTAGGTGATAGAACAAAAGATATACATAGGTACAAACTCCATACCTCCCAAAAAAGATATAAGTCTAAAATAATGTTAGGTCAAACTATCTTAATTTCCATAAAAAGATATTACATTATATCACTAAATAAGCAAATATACGTACTCCCTCTCTCTTCTTTTATTTCAGAGGTCGCAGTGCTTTAAGTCAAACGTTAATAACCATCTAATCATTTTGAAAACATCCTTATAGTTTCACAACATATATATATATATGTGAATTATATACTGTAAAAGTTTTTTCATAGTAAATCTAAAAACAAATCTTATATATGTTATGAATCTACATAGTCAAAGATACAAATGTTTGACTTATAACAAAACTAATACGACATGTAAAAAATGTAGTGAGTACGGTTTTACAAGTAATATATATTTTCATTATACTATATATATACCTATATTTGGAGTCATACCGTTTGATAATATTTTCCATAAATTGATGTGAAGTTTAGGTTAGTTTAGCTCTAACCTAACATAGATTTGCACCGTCCTTTCATGATGAAGCCAGGCATAAACTATAACATGATTTGCAAAACAACCGCACCCCACATGCAGGGCAAAATATGAAATCTACTCACTTCGGTCTTGCGCAAAGGATCAGGATGTACTCGACCCCAAGTATCAGTGGTGCGGATTTTCCCGTCTTCGTCAACGTAGGAAAATTGAAACCCTTCAACTGCACCTACATGGTAGATTGTCACATTTTCAAGACGTTGGGATTTGCCTTCCATTTCCCGAGGCAGGGTGCCTCTATTTCCACCAACTGTTCCTCTCTTTGTAGGTGAAGGGACGACCTGAATATGAAGGATCAGGCATCATGATTCACGATTGTTGGTTTAGCCCAACAAAATGAGGGAGTGAAGGCATAAAGGAGAGAGCCAAACAGAGTCATAGGGCAAAAATGAAGAGTCCTCCACCTCTCCTCCCTCAACCCCTTTTATAGGGGGAGTTGGGAGACCAGGTCCTCTTTATGTCTCACGGTAGGGTTTGTATTTACAAAAACACTACTAGGAGCTACAAATGAACCCTTGGTGGGGTTTGTATTTACAGGCTAAAACAGGACCTACTAGGCTATGTAATTGAGACTAACATGATAGTAGCGGTCCGCAGCGTATAACATATTCCAACAATGAGCTCGATTTGAAATAACAGAAAAGAAACGATAAGTATTTTACTGCATATATAATGCAAACTGATCAGATAACGGCACCACTTGAATATATGATGCAAAGAGGACGAGCTGAAATTAATTACACGCTTACCTCCGTCATGTGGCAGAAGAATTCAATAGTAAGCGCATGTGCTAATGTACTGTTTGTTATACTATATACTCTTCTCCGAATGATACCGCGAGCCATTGCGAATTCACCGGTCCCACCTACAATGGCCCAGTCATTATCTGCTTCATCCTCATCATTAGCTCCCATAACCTGAAGAGTGGACGCTTCGAACCTGCATGCACAATATATATAACCATTCTCAGCAGTGGTTTCATGCCCCATAGACTCTCATGTATTATTGGCCTTACATGTAAAATAAAAACAGTGGAACCAAACGATAAGAGTTACTCTACGTGCCTTCCGACCACAAACGCCAAGGTGAACCAATTGCTCCATTTGCCGGCAAGTGTGTGCATGCCGTGCGTTTTGGCAACAAGTTTAGCCTTGGAGCCAGCACCGTCATAGACACCCCAGTTGTTCACAGCAGTTTTACCTAGCCCTGTCACGGCATTGGGCTGTATCACGTCTGACTGATTCGCGTCCCAGCCCGTCAAGATCTGGCGCAGATACAGCCTCTCGACGTTCACCTTGGCGTTCTCCGTGATTCCACCGAAGCCACGAGTGACCCTGAAATTGGTGGAGACGACGCCTACGGGGAGGCTTCTGCTCGCCATGGAGACATCAGAGAGGACGCCGATGGTCTCCATGGTTGGGTCGGAGACGTCGTCGCCGCAGGTCTCCATGGTGGGTTCTTCGGTGGGTGTGTAGGCCATTGCTAGCTAGCTAGTGGTGGCGGTGCGGCACTTGACTCAACTTGTGTAAGTTGTCTTTCTGTTCTATGAAAGCTGATAAAACACAGGTGCGTACGTACTCCTATTTATAGCCCCGTACTCCAGGTCGTGTATCACGCGCAGCAACCTGGTCCATATCTATAACACGCACAAAGATATACGCAAGGTGGTGTGCGTGATACACGACCCCCTATAGTGAGCAGACCCCCATATAGGCAGCCTGTGTGTGGCCAAACGAAAAAAAAAAGCAAATAAAGTTGTGTCAGAAGAGACAAAGTGGCTCGTGTATCACGCACGGTCATGTGGATGTTTCACGACATGCAGACATCACACACCATGATCTGGAAAAAGCAACGAAAGTTGTGTCATCACCTTCGAGACGTAAGGTAGGAGTCTAACCCTGAACTAATCCTGAACTAACTCTAACCAAAGAGGTGTTTGGATGGCAGGGTTAGATGGAGCGCGGATACGGCGAGGCGCCTTCGCGGGTGGTGTAAGAGGGAGGGAGAGGACGAGAAGCTTCGAGGAAGTAGGGAGGGACCTGCTACGGGAAGATCGAGAGAAAAATGTGTTTTTTAATGGTACTGAGAAGAACTAACCTAAATAAGCACCTCTTGAATGGGTTAGTTTTTTTAGATAAATTAGATGCATCTAACCCAAACTAACCCTTCTGTTTGGATATTTTTAGGTTAGTTGAGTCCAAACTAACCCAAACTAACTCTAACCTATGGATCCAAACAGGACCACACACATGCCACATGTGAGTGGGCCGGCACTGTTTATTTGTTTGTGAGTAGCAGAGAATTACGGGCCACTTACTCAGCGCGTGTGCGCCAGTAAGAATAGCAACGCGCGCACACTTAAATTAACAACAACACGCGTGCGTCTGGAGAGCCGGGCAGCGCATGCAGGGACTTTATAGCCCGGTTCTCCTGTCTAAGGCTATTTAGCTTTTGTAGTTCAGGTTTTTCCTGTCTAGATTCTAGGTCAATGGGCCAATTTGGATTCTACAAGCTATTTTTTCTCTTTTGGGATATCGGGTTTGTGGGAGAAGAATAGGATGGGGAGAGAGTTTGACATCCATATGGATGTAAAAGTACTATTTTTCAAAATTCATATATTTATGTTCCATAATAGTTTATACCGGATTAATAATTGAACCGATACTGAAAACATGGTTCTCAGAAGAAAAAAACTAGGAAAAGGAGTACATCTTATTTGTCGAGATATATATGTATTTGCAAATAAACTTTGTACTGCAAGATTCAAAACATCACACTCAGAATTTATAAAATTTGAGCTATGACACTACAAACTATGTACTGCTAGGTTCAAAAACTCGGAACTATTACATTATAAACTTTGTACCTCCAGATTCAAAACTTTACACTTAAAATTTATGTACTATAAACTATCACATTACAAACTTTGTACTACAAGGTTCAAAAACTTTGAACTATTACATTATAAACTTTGTACCACTAGATTCAAAACTTTACACTTAAAATTTATGTACTTTAATCTATCACATTACAAACTTTGTACTACGAGGTTCAAAACGTTGAACTATCACATTATAAACTTTTTAATGCTAAGTTCAAAACTTAACACTTAGAATTTATAAACTTTGAATTATCATATTACAAACTTTGTAATGCTAGTTTCAAAACTTTGAACTCCCACATTTTAAACTTTGCATTGATTCGTTCAAAATTTTACACATAAAATTTATAAATTTTGAACTATCACTTTACTAACTTTGTAATACTAGGTTAGAAACTTTGAACTATCACATTATGAATTTTATAATAATATGCTATGAACTTTGTACACCTAGAACTGTAATTTGAAGTTTATGGACCTAAATAACATCCATTGACAAGCGCTACACCACAACTTTAAAGCAACAGCTGCATTAAGTGGCTAAAACTCACTATAGTGATGGACAGTCGGTCACTATAAATGTTATTCCCACTAATGCCTCTGGTCGCTATAAAACACGTCGTTTAGAGAGGCTACATTAATTTAACTCCATGGTTTTTTAGGCACTTAACAATTTGTTCTGGGTTCAGTAATAAGCTGGCAATCCCAACAGATCCATTTGTTTTTATGAAATTAGGGCAAATTAAAGGATCATTAGTACCTGCGATGCTAACAAACCAAGTCATCAATCCATCCATCATTAGTCCGGTCTTAATGGAAGTTTCATGTCGACGGCTAGAAACAATGTAAACAAGTTCATCACAACAAAACTCGTTTCTCATGCCATGGAGCTAGCACATTGGAACATGTTACTATCATGTAGTTTACCGGTAGTTATTAAGTTCTGGCAGTGCCGTTTTTAAGATTCCTAGGTTTCGCGTGGTCGAAACCACGGCAAGCATTGTGTTTGAGTTGGTGTCAGAGTACGTGTCTTCGGTGGCTCGGGTGCACTTAGGAACACAAGAATCACAGAGGCATGACATAATTGTTTATCCTGGTTCGGGCCAATGATGCCCTACGTCCAGCAGCTGATGATCCTTATAATCAAGAGCACCCAAAATCTGGGGTTACAACGGAGGGTAGGAAGAGATTTGGTAGGGGTTAGCTCGGTGCTAGTCCTAGGTTGCCTCGCTGCTGGTATATAGAAAGACATAGACATAGACTAGTTAGTTGCACGTGCTTTGCACGTCAATACTTAATCATGCACCAAAAAGTATTGAATAACTCACCTAGCGTCTTAGCCGGGAGCTACCAAGAACCGGGGACGACGCGACAACGTCGTTGTCGGTAGAGGGGAGTCATAGATTAATGTGTTAGGGTGCAAGGTGGGTGTGGGGAGCTCGCCGACAATGGAATCTGACGGGGATTAGAGGGAGGCCGAAGTGACAGAAGAGGTGGAGCGGAGCGGGGCAGAGGGTGGGGTGGTGAGTTATTGGGATGTAGTCGGGCGATGGTTCCATAAAGAAGAAGAGCAACACTGGATTGGGGAGGAGATGAAGTTGCGGTGAATCGGACTATCGACATAACTTACTGAAACAAATTATTTTTAGGTATGTGACATGCAGGTGGGCCCTTAATTCAACATTTGAAGGAGTTGTTATTTTTTTCTTGTAGTTTTATCTACATTTTTTTTCACATGCCCTTTACCCAGTTAGTGCATTGTGTTGATAAAACCCTAAAATAAACCATTAAAGATTTCCACCATGTATCGTTGATCCTTATGTTAGTCCCATATGGCAGACCATGTGAAGGGTATATTAACAATATATAGAGACTTTTTCTTAAATATAGTCACAACTCGCTATCTTGAGCCTAAACATGAAAACGATCATAAAGTATTTTCGGAGGTTCTCAAATATGCGCTTGACATTTTATCTAAGACACGTGTTTTCCTTAATAAAATTATTGTATCATCGACATATATCTATTCAATTATTGATTTTGACAACACAAAAAATCACGTATTCATATTATGTCCATATGATGTACGTAGTTTGGAAGATATGAAATGTAAATATTTTTGTGTGGAAATAATACATATTTGTGCACATATTGCTTTAAATATAGATCGATAAAAAATGTAAAAGAAGAAAAAATATTTACTTTAGGAGAATATATTGTCCAAAAAAACGCAAAATTATATTGGCAGGTGGACCAGCGGGATCTTCTTTTTGCGGCAAGCAAAGATAGGTATATATTTTTATTATCTAATCTAATAACTTTCCGTTTGTATCATGGAGACTTGAAGCATTTGAGGTTGATTGTTTTCTGGAGGTTTCTACTGAGCAGGACTTCCTTTCGTTTTGCAGGAGTAGATGTAAAAGAAATAAAAAAAGAATCCTGTGGAGTTCACTGGAAGGTGCAGAGATGGGCCCCATATGTTACATGATCAGATCAGCCTGGCAGCTGCCATGTGCGCTTGCAGGAGACAGGCTGCACCAGCGCGAATCCTTGGAGTAACAGCCATTCGATTTTCAAATCCAACGGTATATATTGCACCACAACGATTCAGGGCTTGAGCAAACCAATGTCAGCCGTTCGATTGAAACTATCTGACGGTCCATATTGTGAGTTACTCATATATTATATAGTACTATAGATATATAGATATGTCAACAGATCCCGCATAATTAATCATCTTATCAACATGCATGTAGCCCTTATTTTATAGTGCCTACGGAAAACATAGCTTATCATTCGACTGAGAATCATCAACATTATGAAATATCAATGGACATAAACAATTTTACAGCCCAACTCAATTACATCCACTAGTTAACTGACGACAAAGGGAGTCGTGCATCACGCGCAGCAACCGGAGTCGTGTATCACGTGCAGCAACCTGGTCCATATCTATGACACGTACAGACCCCCATATAGTGTGGCCAAAAGGAAAAAACGCAAATAAAGTTGTGTCAGAACCTCCCTAACCCAAATTGGGAGTATATGTGCTATGTGAACACTAAACAATATTGAAGTATTTCCGCAAAAAAAAAACAATATTGAAGTAGCTATAGTACCATCACTTCGTGACAATTCATGCACTATACGTGCCTTATAGCGTTTGGACTGGATTGGAGACTACAGGAGAATGGCAACGTTATCTTCACAACTGGAACCATTCACCTGGTATTGTGCGTCCATCAGGCGGTTGATTACGAGAGGTTATATTACTACGGAAATTGTATTGCTACAGGAGTACTCCCTCCGTCACAGTTTAGAAGGCACAGTTAAATTTGCGTGCATTTTCACAATAGACAAGGTTTAGGGCGCATTGTATTTATTTCTAGTAGCTAATTAGTTCTTCAATATACTATTTCTATATACATGCATAGTGTGAATGCTATTTTTTAGCCCATCTTACAACCAATAGATAACCATCTAGTTCCCAGAGAATTTTCAAGCGCGCCTTCTAAACCGTGACGGATGTAGTAGTTTCTAATAAGAATGGCATTTAATACGGGTTGTTGTGTACTCCCTCCGTCACGGTTTAGAAGGCACAGTTAGATTTACGTGTATTTTCAAAATAGACAAGATTTAAGGCGCCAATGCAATTACTCCTGCTAGTACTGTATGCATGCGACCGTGTGAATCATACGCTGCTCACATCGGGGTGTAATTGATGCATGCATGGTGTGACGTGTGTGTAAAAGCTAGTTCTGCATGCAAGGGAAAAATACCCGCTGGAATCAGTATTCACCAATGCATGCGCGAGGGCTGCTGCCATGAGAGTTACTGCGTATTGATTTTTTAAACAATTAGGCGATGTGCTATTAGCTATGCTGCTATTTTTCAGTCGCATGTAAAGAAAGCTAGAGCCAATTGTGAAACACCTTGGTCCAAGAAATTTCTGATATATGCCCTCTAAACCGTGACGGAGGGAGTAACATAGATCCAAGGTTAAGATACATCTAAGGAGCTTTGTGCTTGTAATAAAGAATAGCTATATGCATTAGTCGATGTAGAAGGTGTGATATTAATATATTTCCTTTTTTAAAAAAAGAGCTTTAACGTGCTAGCTGTTAATAATAATATAATATTATTGATAAATCATCATAAATGTTAACGCCCACATGTGTGGGCGTTAACCAACTCGCCCACACGCCTATATCACCGTCCAACGCTTTTTGCACGAATCTTGGCATAAAAAGGTTGATTTTATGTGCCACGTAGGACCACTCGTGTGTGTGGCATGTGGGGGAGTTCGCCCACACACCTGTTTTCTCTCCGCGGCCAACGTTCGCCAGTCGGGGCGTGCGATGGAACTGCTGTCGCGCCCGCACGCTACGCACCACTCCTGTTCCCCATCTCCCACGACTGCCATTCACCCACTCTCCCATGTCATTTGCCATGTTTTTGAAGGGTACATGGCAACTGCCCTATTTGTGATTGTAAGCATATGGCAACTCTCTTTTTATCCGAACATGTTATTGTTGCCACGTCTGTTTTGTAGCGTTACATGGCAACTGTCTAGTGTTAGTAGGTGGCAACTCCTAAAGATACCACCGTCACCCCACATGCCTGTCTCCTCTCCCACACCCAAAAGCCATCAGTTGCTATGTGTTTTGCAGGATACATGGCAACTGCCCTCCCGTCTCCTCTCCCACACACCAAAAGCCATCAGTTGCCATGTGTTTTGCAGGATACATGGCAACTACCCTAGCGTGCTTGTAAGCAGATGGCAACTCTTTTTTTACCCGCAACATGTTTTTTGCCATGTTTTTTAGTGCTACATGGCAACTGTCTAGTGTTAGTAGGTGGCAACTCTTAAAGTTTTCCAAAATCATGATAACTGTAGTTGTCCGACATGGCAACAACTGCAGTTGCCTAAAAATGGCATCCGGCACTTTGACCTAAGACGGCAACTGCAGTTGAGCAACCATGGCAACTGTAGTTGTCCGACATGGCAACTGTAGTTCAGTAACATGGCAACTGAAGAGGGTCCGGACCATGGCAATCGCGGCGGGACGCGTGGTTACTGACACGCGGGGCGTGTGGCTCGCAGGTGGGAAGGGGCGACGGCCGAGACGGGTCGTGCGGGCCGCGTGCTCACTCGCCCGGACGTGCTCGTGCGGGGCGATCGCGCTGCACCGGACGTGCGTGCTGTGGCTGTGTGCGCCCGGACACGGTCGTGTGGGCGGGGTCGTCTCCGTGCCACACAGGACGTGTGGCACAACCACCCGATACACCACACGTGTGGCAGTTATCGGGGTCCTAAATCATTGGCCGCAACAAATTTCAAACAGATTATAGGTCGGTATATCTGATAGTATCTACTTGGCAATAGTATTCGACATCGGTCTGTAAAACTAATACTTAATTAGGTCGGACATCGGTCTGTATATATAGCCCAATTTTGTTTTCAGAGGCTTGTCCCAGACAGGGCCACACGAGCTTGAGTGTCACATGGGTGGACCGCTGTAGGTCACGAAGCGGTACCATGTAAATAGTCAATTTATACTACTAACATATATCTACATGCGGTCATTAATTTTAGAGCGCGTGTAGAAAACATATCATAGTTATCAATTGGACAGGGACACTGCAACATTTCGAAATACGAATTCATATAAAAAATTCACACGCAAGATTCAATAATACACATGCACTTGTGAATTAAGGTTCAGAAGAGACAAAGTGGACCGTGCATCACGCACGGGCTCGTCGATGTTTCACGACATGCAGATATCACACACCATGATCTGGAAAAGGCAACGAAAGTTGTATCATGACCTCCGAGATGTAAAGTAGGAGTCCATACACACACATGCCACATGACAGTGGACCAGCACTGTTTATTTGTTTATGAGTGGCAGAGAATTGCGGGCCACTTACTCAGCGCGTGTGCGCCGGTAAGAATAGCGACGCGCGCGCACTTAAATCAAGATTGAGATGGGTGAATCAGTTGATGATGCCAAGGAGGAAAGAATGGGATGTGGACCTTGTGTACCAAATGTTCCATGAGTATGACGCAGAAGAAATCTGCAAAATAAGGATCCCGACAAGTAATGTGAAGGACTGTATAGCATGGCATGGAGAGAGGTCAGGCATCTTCTCTGTGCGTAGTGCGTATAAGATTGGTGCAAACCTTAAATACCACGGCGACCTAAATGCGTCCAGCTCAGCTAATGATGCGGATGACAGAAGTATATGGGACCTAATATGGAGACAAAGGTCCCTGGAAAGGTTAGGATCTTTGCGTGGCGAGTTGCGACAGAAACACTCTCTACGAAGGAAAATAAATGGAAGAGAACACTGGAGGTGGATAATATATGCAGCATTTGTGGCAGAGAGAAGGAGGATGAGTTCCATGCGACAATAAACTGCACAAAAGCAAGAGCACTAAGAGAAGAGATGAGGAAGCACTGGAACCTACCTGCAGAAAACTGTTTTAGTTTTTCAGGCAAGGATTGGCTACAAAACATGCTGGGGAAGGGAGACATGGAGGAGAGGAAAAGGATCCTCCTTCTATTGTGGAGAGCATGGTGGTTGCGAGAGAATTGTGTCCATGGTGACGGCAGGGCTACAATTGGCCAGTCAGTCCAATTTCTGACGAGATATTTGGAAGAAATCAGCAAAGAAGGACCGGAAGACAACGCCAGTGAGAGTGGCCACCCCGCCCCTAGTCAGCCGACAGGGTAAAGTGGAGGAAGACCTGCTGCGGGAGGAAATTCGAAAAGGGAAGATGCATACTGGGTTGTGTCCCGCCAGTAAAAAGGTGCACTGTACCATCGAAGGGAATCATACAAGCAAATCTGTGGGGCGAGTAGCACGCCCCAATATAAATGATGGGAGCAAGTGGGAGCCGCCAGCGATGGGTACATGGAAAATGAATTCAGATGCGACGTTCTTGCTGAATTCAGGGGAAGCTGCGGCGGGAATCATCGTCAGAGATCACCTGGGCGTGGTTGCGCTCAGCTGCGGGCCGCGACTGGGAACATGCAGTGGCCCAGAAGAAGCTGAACTGGCTGCGGTATTGCACGGATTGACAGTACTAAACAAGTACTTTTATGGGCGTGTGTGCGTGGAGTCGGACTGTGGAACAATTATCAGCCTCCTTAATCATAGAGCAAGTAACCAATCCACACAATTTGCCTTAATCACAGATGTTTGGGAATTGGAGAAGAAGTTCAGCGGGGTAACGTTCAGGGCAACGAAAAGATCCAGCAACAAACTAGCACACGAGCTAGCTGCTATGGCGAGAAGACAAGGAAATTTCAGCCTCTTTGGAAAATGTCTAGATACCCTTAGTAGCATCCTGGCAGAGGATTGTAATAACGCTCACTCTGTAATTTAAGTGGTTTTTTGGTGTTCCTAAAAAAAATTAACAGCGACGCGCATGCGTCTAGAGAGCTGGGCAGCGCACGCAAGGATTTTATAGTCCGGTTCTCCTGTCTAAGGCCTATTTAGCTTTTGTAGTCCAGTTTTTTCCTGTCTAGATTCTAGGTCAATGGGTCAATTTGGATTCTACGAGCTATTTTTTCTCTTTCAGGATAGTGGGTTTTTGTGGGAGAAGAACATTGCGGGGAGATGGCTTGAGATCCATATGGATGCGAAAGTACTATTTTCAAAATTCATATATTTATGTTCCATAATACTTTATATGGGATTAATAATTGAATCGATATTGAAAACATGGTTATCAAAAGAAAAAAACTCGAAAAAGGAGTACATCTTATTTTCGAGATATATATGCATTTGCAAATAAACTTAGTAGTGCAAGAATCAAAACTTTACACTCAGAATTTATAAACTTTGAACTATGACACTACAAACTTTGTACTGCTAGGTTCAAAAACTCTGAACTATTACATTATAAACTTTGTTCCACCGGATTCAAAACTTTACACTTAATATTTCCGTACTTTAAAATATCACATTACAAAAATGGTACTACGAGGTTCAAAAACTTTGAACTGTTACATTATAAACGTTGTACCACCAGATTCAAAACATTACACTTAAAATGTATGTACTTTAAACTAACACATTACAAACTTTGTACTATGAGGTTCAAAACTTTGAACTATCACATTATAAACTTTTTAATGGTAAGTTCAAAATTTTACACTCAGAATTTATAAGCTTTGAATTATCATATTACAAACTTTGTAATGCTAGGTTCAAAACTTTCAACTCCCACGTTATAAACTTTGCATTGATAGATTCAAAATTTTACACACAAAATTGATAAATTTTGAACTATCATATTACAAACTTTGTAATACTAGGTTAGAAACTTTGAACTATCACATTACAAATTTATAATAATATGCTATGAACTTTGTACACCTAGAACTTTAATTTTGAAATTTAAAACTTCGCACTCCATGTTTTGGAAATTTATACTGCAAGTTTGCAATCATTGAAACTTTATACCCCTATACGCAAAAAATATTATCATCACAAAAATTGTGTCAAAACATATCCAACATGGATCTACTTTTATAGATCTCGTCGTAATGTATTTAATGGTGCGATCGGAATTTAAAATAGATGTTTGACGACAATGTTATTATATTTTAAAGTTTGTATACCATCTTAAAAAATAAATCTGACACAACACATGGTCCGCTCCCATCGCCGTGTCTGTCCGTTATGCTTCCCCGAATACTACGCGTTCGTCGCGACGCCATCCCCACTTTGTCTTCGCTTCCCCACGTGCCACGCGTCTGTGTGCTGCCACAGGGCGCTGCACACGCGCCCCAGATAAGATTTGGGAGAGAACTGAAGTTGAAGGGCATTGGGAGGAGATAAGATCGGAGCCTCCGTGTCCTTGTGGATGGTCTCGTCCACATATATATAGTTTGATTGATTTATCGTAGTTATTTAACCCAATTTATATAAAGAGAAGTTACATTTCTGACACCAAACAAATATATATACCTACTAATAAGGCAAGGTCGTTTCACCAATTTTTCCATTTGTTCACCACCGGAAAGAATTTTTTCAATGCGAGGTGGTACTAAATTCTTATGCATTCGTTTGTTAGAAAAAAAAGGCATTTCCAGAATTTCGTAAGTGGGCCGCGATATGCCCAGCGACTCCAACCCACTAATTCTTCTACCCTCCCCGCTGGGAAAAATTCTATTTTCCGCACATGGCGGCAAATAGTTGGAACTTCACACAGGACAACCAATAATGGGCTGGCCCATTTTTCTTTGTTTTAGTGTTTTACTTCTACTTTTATTCTCCTTCCCCTATCTCTTTTCCCAAGTTTATTTCTCTTACAGAATTTATTTCATAAATTCAAAATTCTCAAAAAACGTTTACACTTAGAAAACAAATTTTAGAAAATGTTCAAAATTCCAAAAATTTATTGCTATTTTGTGCATTTCACAAACTTTTTCACCCGTTCACCATCAAAAAGAATTTTTTTCTGTCCAAGGTGGTACTAAACTCTTATGCGTTCGTCCGCTAGAAAAAAAGGCTTTGCCAGAATTTCGTACGTGGGCCACACTATGGCCCAGCAAAGCCAACCCAATTATTTTTCTACCCGCCCAGCTGGGACAATTCTATTTTCCACACACGGCGGCAGATAGTCGGAACTTCGCACAAGACAACAAATAATGGGCTGGTCCATTTTTCTTTGTTTCACCTATATCTTTTCTCCCAAGTCTATTTTTCTTAAAGAATTAATTTCATAAATTCAAAATTGTCAAAAAATGTTCAGAATTTAAAAAAAAACCAAAATTTGGCAAATGTCAAAATACCAAAAAACATTTTTTTGCTATTTGGAAAATATTTGGAACTTGAAAAAGGTTCCCATTTTTCAAGAAAAAATATTTGTTTCAAAATTGTTTGAGATTTCTAAAAAGAAAATGGCATTTTAAAAAACGCTCCAAATCCAAAAAATATTCTTTGTTTAGTGAAATTTTAAAAATTCAAAATAATGTTCACATATAAAAGATAATCATTTCGAAAAATGTTATGAATTTTCAACAAATGTTTCCATTTAAAAAAATGTTCACAAATTCAAATAATGTCCATGTTTCTGTAAAAAATATCTAGTGTTTTCAAAATATGTTTCTGAATTTTAAAATATGTTCCTGTTTGAAATTTGTTCGCATTTTTCTAAATGTGTACATAATTTTCAAAAACCCGTTCAGGATTTTAAAAAATGGTTCATGTTTCCTACAATATTATGAAACTTCATACCTTACAATCTCCTCGATTGAAAGAAAAAGTAAATTAAACAATTAATGGGCCTTCTCAGGCGTATGATGGCGTAACAAAGCTCTTAAATTCCTTGATCAATGAATGAAAAAAAATAACGGATTGATTACTTCACACCTGGCAAAACTGAGAAGGTAAATGTTTCTTTTTCACGTACACACGGGGTTTTGCTTGCGCATATAATTCTCACTAACTTTAAATGCGTATTATTTTTTCTCGTTTTGCAACGCACGGGCATATGTGCTAGTGTATACTAATTAAAAAAAGAGTCTAGATCCAATGCAAACAAACCAAAGAGACTTCTTACTTGGGCTGCAATCCATTAGCATATTTTGTTTTCTAGGAGTCTCAACAAAATTATTTCCACGAAACAACCTTTTCTCTTCAAAAAAACTCTACTTGCATGGTTATATTGTCAACGAAGAAAAAAACTTCCATAACCCGTTTTGTCATTCCTCAATCACCTAAAAACGAGTTAAGGGCATCTGTCCACGAACAGGGAGACCTGTCCGCAGATACGGATGCGGGAGGACGCCAACCAACGCTAGCCGCATACATCTGACCTTCCTCATTTTTTCCAAGTCCACACGGTCAAAGAGCCACATGCAAAGAGTACATACGTTCAAATAGCCACATGCAGCACTAGTTCAAATTCCCCTAGAAAAGCACTAGTTCAAATTTTAAAAAGTTCAAACGATCGAAGACAGTCTTGCGCACCCGAAAACGCCGGCTAGAATGGTCAGCGAATAATCATCGGGGGCAAAGTAGTCGGTCATCAGTGTCAAATTCCCGCCCGCCCTGTTGCGGTTGAGCACTCGGTAACCCTTGATCGAGCTCTTGAAATTGCGAACATGCTCCTCCGCATGCTCCGTGTCTTTAAGGACCGCCTGCATCATCCCCGTCTCATCGGAATGCTCCTCATTCGACGACTCAACATATTGCTCGTATATGTACTCCCAGGAACAAACCTCCTGTGTAAGAGGTGGTGTCAATTGACACCAGTGCCGATCGTAACATGAAGTAATCTTTGTTAGTAGGATTTGTCTTTGACCCCAGCCCAAAAAAGTGATTGACCCCAGCCTAGACGGAGAAGCCAAAAGCAGTCTAATTCCATCCCAGCCGCAGAAGCCCACAGTCACTGCACACAACCCAAAAGCAGTCATTCCTTAATTTCGTATATGCAGATAGGCCTATTGTTGTATGCGAACAATTTTCTCTCTCTTCGTCTCATCGCCTCCTCTCAATCCCTAATTCCCCAATCCACCAAGCCTAGGTCGACTCTTCCTAGGTATGCCTCGATCGTGACACGCATGTGTATTACCTTCAGCCTTAGACTAAATTTCGTAACTGAAATAATTAGAAATTTTGCTGTTCTCTTCCTTGATTCATGTACGACTAGGAGGTTATGGACATACTTGTGTGGAAATAGCTACTACCATCAGTTGCAGCAGGGACTTCAAGGTGACTTAGACTTAGACAAGATCACACTCATGTATCAAGCGTTAGTATTACTATTCCAAATAGAAATAAATTTGGAGGATCTTCCTCCTGATCCAGCTGATCCAAAAAGAATATCATAGTACACTAGGAATCCTAAGAAGTAATGTGAGATAAGACGGAGATATTTAACTAGAGGACCTTATAGGCTGCAAGAACCAATGTAGATCACCAAAAAGACCTAATATAACAAACCTCCATCATTACCAAATAGAGTGTCTTAATTCTGTTATTGATCGGCAACTTAGGGAGGTCAATGAAATATTCCATAAAGTAAATTCTTCATTGCTTATTCACATGGCTTCTTTCAACACAAAAAACTCATTTACTGTTTTTAACTTGAAGAGTTTATTGAAGTTAGCTGAGTTCTATCCTGATGATTTCAGTTCAACACAATTGATTTATCTTGGCCATGAACTTTGAATTTACATTGACATTGTCCGAGGGGACCAAAGATTTGCTAATTTGGATGGCATTGATGATCTTGCTAAAGTGTTGGTAGGGACTAGTAGGAAGCTTCCTGTTTTTTCCTTTGGTGTATCAGCTTCTAAAGTTGGTCCAAATTTTGATGGTTGTCACAACGTCAGTGGAGAGATGCTTTTCAGCAATGAATACAGTCCAAGAGTGTTTTGCGCAACAAAATGGGTGACGAGTTCATGAATGAGTGCTTGGTTTGCTATGTGTAGAAAGATATATCTTCTACAATTACAAACCATGATGTGATTGATCTATTTAAGATGAAAGATTGAGAAAGGAAGTTATAAAATGTGAGCCTCACATGTCACTTTATATTCTTGCTTAATGATATTTATTTTTTGTACTTTTTTTGTAACATTGTTGTGATTATAATATGTTATTTTCTTCATCCTTCTCAGAAAGTAACAATTGAAGTGCTTGAAGTTAACCTTTGGCTTTATGACTTCCCTCATCCTGTACTCAATTTAATGTAATAATAATATTATTGAATCATTGTATATTTGCTCTCTTTATGCCGCACTCCAATATTATTGAATCGTTGCGCTGCTATAGTTTGCGCTAGAGTGGACAAAGTTGGACACCAGTGCCCATTTTTTCTAGCTTCGTCCCTGTGTACTCCAAATCAGAATCCATTGCTACAAAGAAGAAGGGACAATTATTTTCACCACCGGTGATTCATCGAACAGTTGTCGGGCATGGTGGAGGATGGTACCTGGCAGGGCGGTTCGAGGATAGGGGTTGAACAGAGACAGAGGAGAAGCAACGGGGAGCTCTGCTAGAGCGTCGAAGGTGACGGAGACACAGAGTTCCGGCATGGGTGTGGCATGGTAGCGGGGGTGATGGAGCGGCAACGAAGGCAAGAGAGAAGGAAGGAGATAAAATGAGGAGGATGGAGTCGCGGGGTCTGGCAAGGATTATGGGTGGGCCGGGGGTGTTGGATATGTATGTTTCGCATGTCCAGACTCCCACAAATCTCCCCCACTTTTGACTCCGGTTTGCGGGAGAAATCGCGTCCGGACCATCCCGCAGACCGATACAGGCCCGCGCTGGATGGCCCCCGCGGTCCAGACAACGCGGTCCGGACAAATACGGGCGGTTTGCGAGTCCATCTTGAAGATGCCCTAATGTCAGATGATTTTCCACAAAGCACACCAAGGTCGAAGTCGGTCGAACCATGGTGTTGAGCACAACGAGACGTGGGGGGCAGGCCCTTGCCAGCGGGAGGGCTCCGTTTTTAGGTGTTTTTCATAGTTCTGTCAGGATTTGTGCCATGATCAAGAAGATGAGGTGGTGGTGCCTTCTTGAAGATGGAATAAGGTTCTCCCCGCCTAGCCCTCGCCCCGGTGATGCTTCAAGCATCGTCGGAGGACGTGTGGAGGTGTGTCTCCGGTGGATCTCGTGGGATCGATCCGGTCGGCGTGTCTTCGGTGGATCCTTCTGGATCCGGTCTTGGTTCGTCTACGTCTATGCATCTGAGGTTGGATCCTTTCGATCTACGATTCTATTCATCGGCGCGGTTGTTGGTCTGGTGCACTGGTCCTATGGGGCCTTAACATGACATCTTCCCGACTGTCTACTAGAACAATGTTTGCCCGGCTCCGATGAGGGAGGGGCGATGACGACGACGCGCCTTCGGCTCGCTTCAGTGCTTGTAGTCGTCGCTAGGTAGTTTACGGACCTACATGTAATTTTTTTTACTTCTAGTATTTTTTGTACTACTTTAACAGTTAATGAATACATAGGAAGTTTTCTCTAAAAAAAAGAGACGTGGGGCACCGGTGTTGAATCGAATGGGAACCACCCAGTTTCCGAGATGACGGGCCAGCGGTATCCCAGGTTTTTTTAGGCAAACACACGCTTGGCTTAGTTTGGCACGGAAGTTTTTAAAAAACTGTGGTAATTGAAAACCACAGTATTAGCATGGGTGGTCGAGGAATATCACAGTTTATCAAAAACAATGTTTTTCTCTGTTTTACATGTGTTTGGCTGGTGTTGTCTTATCAAAGTTTTGACCCAATATTTAAAATGAATGACTGGGTAATTAGCGGCTGTTAACGGCGGCCGGCTGCATGCAGCCGCCATGCATACGTCCGACTCGACCTAGCTAGATACTAGGATCGATCCAGCCTGTCCTAAATTCATACGTGCGCCATTTA
This sequence comes from Triticum monococcum, assembly GCA_034509565.1. Taxonomy (NCBI): domain Eukaryota; kingdom Viridiplantae; phylum Streptophyta; class Magnoliopsida; order Poales; family Poaceae; genus Triticum; species Triticum monococcum. Next base: position 27,444,711 of record CM067847.1, read on the forward strand.
TACAGAATTGGCTAGCTAGCATATATAGCCTGCTGCGTGCTGCGTACGAGTGTTCTCTGAAAGGATCAATCGAACTAATCAGTGAGCAACGTACTCGCCGGAGATAAATCCGCAGCCAAGAACTCGATGGAGAAATAGCCTGCTAATGTTCTCCAACAGGACCAATCCATCTAATCAGTGTGCGCTACTCGCCCTAAATTAATCGGCGGCCAAGGAATCGACGGAGAACCATGCATGCAAGATCATTGTATACTAATCAGTGCCGTCATCCCATCTGGCGGTGTCACCTCTAATCTATATGCGACCTCTTGCGGCACTGTTCCAATCAGACTGGATATATAATTACCGGGCGAAATATTGTAGGGCATAGACAAGCTCATACCTTTTTCCTTGATGGCGAGCTTGATTCGCTCATCATGAAGAGAAGAGATGGAGACTAGCGCGTGACGCTGGCTGGAAGGACCCGTGAGACCTACTACTCGTAAACAAATCAAACTGAATCGGACCTGCAGATATAATACAGGTCATTTACCATATAACAGAAAGAGGAAAAATAAGACGGGATCGTAGCTGGATATTGTTATCTCAACGCAGACGGCAACATCAACAGCGATCGCCTTGCCGTTTTCTCTCCGTTCTGTTTTGGAAAAAGAGGTCGGGACCTCTTTTTCAGATACTCCAAAAAAGGAAAAAGTCCATTTTAAACCTTGAATTTGTAGACATCCGGCGAATCAAACCCTGAAGTCGAAATCCCTGTCGTTTGGACCCCAAACTAACTAATCCCGGTCCAAATCAAACCTTAGTGTCATTTCCCAAACGGGGATTGCCGACGTGGCAATGGGGTGGCCGGGATGGGTCGTTCGGCCCGCGCCTGAGGCGATATTAGTGGGCCGGCCCAGTTCGGCCCATCATTTCGCTTCGTTCTCTCCGTGTCCCCCTGCATTCCTCCTTCTCTGGCGACGGCAATGGCGACCGGTGGTTGATCGCCACCTCTGCGACGATCGTGACGCCGCGACGGCGCGTCGAAGAAGAAGGTAATGTCCTGGATGCCCTCCTCACTTGTTATTCATAGGTTGGAGTAGTTGCGGCATTAGGGTTAGGGTTTCAGCGGCAAATTTGGGGCAAATTTGGGGACGATTTGGGTGACGCAAAAAAATTGATTTTTTTCTGAAGGGAATAGGTTGTTAAGCTTTATTTTGATCGCGGTGTATGTTTTTTCAGTGAAATCATGGACCCGAGTGAGATTTTGAATGTTCGGTTTCATATTGGAGGGAAGTTCATCCGCATTGGTCCAAATTTGGACTATGTTGGGGGAGATCAAGCAATGTCAGAGATTGAGAGGGATAAATTGTCTCTACAGGAAGTGAAAGGCTATTTATAAGATCATGCTCAGTTGATGGAATCGATAAAGTTCTATTTTCTACTTCCTGGAAAAGAGCTTATCAATGGCTTGGTGTTCCTTAATGATGACAGTTGGTGTGTGAAGGTGGCTGAGTACATTTGTGTTGGAGGAGTTGCTGATGTGTATGTGGAGTATCATGGAGAGGAAGATAGCAATGACAACAGCAGTGGGAGTGATTTTGAGGATGAAATCATGGAACAGAGTGATGATGATGAACTAGATGCAGTTATAACTGCTGAAGAACCAGATGCAGTTATAACTGCTGATGAACCAGATGCAGTAACTGGTGTTGAACCTGCAGAGTCTGACACTGATGTGCTCATACCTGATGAAACTGGTGTGATCACTCAAAGAATTTGCAGCCCCTTGAAGCAGAGAAGAAGCAATGCCATAGAAGTAGATGTGGATGAAATGGCAGGCATGGAAGGAGTTTTTTCTCAGGTTTTGGATCCAAGTCAACCTGCATCAGCCTGTGCTTCTGAACCTCAGGCTTCAGGGCATGTCAATAACCAAATGGTGATAGCTGCAAATGTTGACAGTGGCAATCAAAATTCAGACTCAGACAGTGACACTGAATACATTGGACATACTGATGATAGTGGGGAGGATTCCGAAGTTGTTGAGCTTAGGAGACATGCTAGGAAATTTAAGAAAATGATGAGAGACTCCAAGAGCTAGATAGGTAGGGATGCTACGGGGCCAGTGCCAATTGAATTGATTGCCAACATGGAGGAGCAAATTGAAAGAGAAGAAATGGATTGGAACTATGATTCATCTGATGAGGACTACAACTATGATGAAGATTCAGATGGTCATATAAGGAAGAGGAAGAGTACATTCCCAAGATACAACCCTGAAAGTGAAGTACCACATTTTGCTTTGACCATGGTTTTTAGAAGCAAGAATCAGCTGTGCAAAGCTTTGAGAAGATATGGACTAGTAACAAAGAGGAGCATAAAGTTCATGAAATCTGAGTGTGACAGAGTAAGGGCAAAGTGTGGATGGCCTAGCTGCCCATGGCTGATATATGCAGCCAAGAGATCAAGGACTTCAAGATTCCAAGTCATAACATATAATGATGATCACCAATGTGCACAGAACAGATGCAACAAGTTGGTTACTGCAAAGGTGATTGCACAGAGGTATGAGCACTTCATATTGGCAAATCCTATGTGGAAAGTTGAGAGCATGAAAGCAACTATTTTGCAAGATATGTTTTCTGATGTCTCCACTTCAAAGTGCAAGAATGCAAAAAGAATTGTCATGGACAAATTATTGTGTGGAATGAACAATGAATACACTAGAGTGTTTGACTACCAACTTGAGCTGCTAAGGAGCAACCCTGGAAGCACAGTTGCTGTTTGCATGGATCCAACCAACATGGAGGAAAGTGTATTCCAGAGCTTCTATGTGTGCTTTAATGCAATGAAGCAAGGATTCAAGGCTGGTTGCAGAAAAGTAATAGGCCTTGATGGTTGTTTCTTCAAAGGTGCAGTGAAGGGTGAGCTATTGTGTGCCATAGGTAGAGATGCAAATAATCAGATGTATCCACTAGCCTGGGCTGTAGTTGAGAATGAAACTAATATCACATGGAAGTGGTTTCTTGGGCTGCTCATTAAGGACTTGGAAATAAACAATAATGGAGCTGGCTGGGTTATTATTTCTGATCAGCAGAAGGGCTTGATAAATGCAGTGAATGATTACCTTCCTGCTGCAGAGCATAGGATGTGTGCTAGGAACATTTATGCTAATTGGAGGAAGAAACATAGAGATGATGAGTGGCAAAAGAAATTCTGGGCAGTTGCTAAGGCTTCCAACAGGCAAGATTTCAACTATTATAAGGCCAAGCTTGCACATGTCACTCCTGAAGGGGCTAAAGACATCATGAGGACTGAGCCAGTGCATTGGGCAAGGGCTTTTTTCCCAGTTGGTTCAAATTGTGAGTCAGTTGACAACAACCTTTGTGAGTCATTCAACCATGCTATAGTTGATGCTAGGTTCTATCCTATTATTTCTATGAATGAAAAAATTAGGAAGAAAGTACTTGTGAGAATTCAGGAACAAAGAGAGAAAGGTGCCAACTTTAGAGGAAAAATATGCCCTGCTGTTTTTAAGAAGCTCAAGAAAAGTATTGCTAGAACACAATATCTTGAAGTGCTCTGGAATGGAGAAAATGGATTTGAAGTGAAGCAAGTGAATGGAAGAGGAAGGCAGTACACTGTGGACCTGGAAAAGTGGACATGCTCTTGTGGGTACTTCCAGCTGGCAGGGCTTCCTTGCCACCACGAAATTAGTGCCATCTACAAGTGCAACAAAAATATTGAAGATTTTATTGCTCCTTGCTACTTTCTTGAAGTGTTCAACAAAATCTATGAGCATTGCTTGCAGCCAGTGGAGGGTGAAGAGATGTGGCCAGTGTCACCCAATCCTAGGCCAGTGCCTCCTGAATATGTTAGGTTGCCAGGAAAAGAGAAGAAAAAAGTAAGGCCTAAAAACAATGGTAGAAGAAGAGAAGAAACTGAGCAACCTAAGGGAAAGAAAATGAGCAAGCATGGCACAATTATCAAATGCTCATTGTGTGGTAACCCTGGACACAACAAATCAGGATGTAAACAAAATCCATAGAGAGGCAAGAAAAAGAATGCACATCTTGCTAGAACTAGCAAGAAAAAGAACCCAACTGAGGTATTTGTTGTTGTCATGTACTTATTGCATATTGCATATTTATCTTGCTTATTAGTCTTTTGTTGGAACTTATTGCATATTTATCCTTAATTTGTAGCAAGCCAAAGGAAGTGCATTTGCCTCTGCCTCTGCATCTGCTCCACCAACAACAACAAGTTCAGTACCAGCAGGTCCTTCTACTGGGACCAACAGGTTTAAGCCTCCAAGAAAGAGAACTGCAACTGCTGAAACTGGATCATCTGCTGCCCCTACAACATCTACTTCCACAAGGACAGGATATGGAGCTAAGAGGGGAAGAAGGCCTGCATCATCAGTGCCAAGCTTCAGATATTTCACTTGCAGTGGAAACTATTAGTTGTAGTTGAAGAAGGGTTGCATCTAGTTCTTTTTTTCAAGTTGCAATGTTCCAAAACATTTCTGATGTAATGTTGCAAACTTATCTTTTGTTCATGGCTCAAACTAGGGGTCATGTATGTGTGGGAGTGACTTGTTTCAAACCCAGTTTATGTGCAATTAACTTGGTCTGGATGATCTTTCTATTATCAGTTGCATTTCTTTGTTATTTAACTGCTAGCAGTGTTTCTAAATGCCATCCTGACAATGCTATCTAGTGCTTTGTCTTCCAATTTGGATCATATATGCATTGGAATTATCTTATAACTTGCATCATCTATGCATTATCTTACAAACTGCATCATCTTCCACTTTACTGCATTATCTTACAAACTGCATCATCTTCCACTTTACTGCCAGCAAAGATTGCAAACATATATGCATTTCAGAGGTACAAAATGATGGCATAACACAACTTGCACTTCCACTTTCATTGATTCCAAACAGTGGCAAATGCATACAACTTCCAATTTAAACAAAGCATACAACTTGCATCTTCAGTGCCCAAAAGATCAGTTCATTCTAAAACCCTAAAGCATTACTAGATTGCATAAAAATAACACTTGCAAATCTTATTGCAGTAGCATCTTCCCTGCAACTAAACCAACCACAAAGACAACAAACAGCATGACAACATTCTGATATTTCCCCTTCAGTGCATTTATCTCTGCATTTTTCTGCTTCAACTGATCTTGCAGAGACATAGCCATTCCCATTCCTCCTGTTTCAGCTTCAGGCAGAGCCACAACTGCAGTGGGATCTTCAATCACAACAGCACTTCCTTGACCTCTCAGCCTGCGCACTTCATCTCGCAAATCACCAATCAAATCACTCCAAATCTTGGGAAGAGGATCATCATGCCATTCCACGAATCCACAACCACCATGCTGTTCAATTGTATCAACAGAAATCAATGAGAGGGGAGAAAAACAAATGAACAGAAAATAAACACCAACTTGAAGCTCACCATGGCATCAACGCAGGCGTAGTACCTCCTGCCTGGGTTCTGACGGCTCCACGAGATCCACCTTGGCGCCTTCCGACGGGGGTTGCACCAGCATAGCTTCGCTGGCTCATACGCCATCGGGTTCTCGCGGTACGGCACCGGCGACTTCGATTCCTCCCCTCTCCTTCCGGCGGCTTGATGAAAGCCGGGAGCACTCGAACCACCCGAAGACCACGACATTGCCCTCAACGCAGCCGCCGCCGCCGCCCCCTGCGTAATCACCTCCTCCGCTGCACCCCTCAAGGAATCGCCGCCGCCGCCTAACCCTAGTCCCCCCCCCAATCCCCAATCCATTTGCTGTTCACCCCCCGCGCGTTCCAGTTATAACCTGGCCCACCTAACTAGCAATCCTGGCCACGTCAGCGTTTTTTGGGCTAAAACGACACTAAGGTTTGATTTCGACCGGGATTAGTTAGTTTGGGGTCCAAACGACAGGGATTTCGACTTCAGGGTTTGATTCGCCGGACGTCTACGAATTCAAGGTTTAAAATGGACTTTTTCCCTCCAAAAAGACCGTGGTTTTTAGGATACTGTGGTTTACAAAACTTTAGTTTTTGCTGAAGCCAAACGCATCAAAGTATTCAAAACCATGATTTTTTTTTCAGAAACCATGGTATTGTCAAAAAACTTTAAAAAAACTTTGCTGCCAAATGCAGCCTTATTAATTCACCGATAAGATGTTTACAGGTTCGATAACTGGACCATACGGTAGATCGAGCCATATGTGACGACCCACACACCTAACGACGCAGCGTGCTTTGCAAGGCTATGTCCCTCAAATTTACAAGTCCTACTTTCGTACATGAAATAAGAGCTGTTAAAAGAAGATTTCCTTGCTTGAATTTCCTGGATAATTGCCCCATAAGGTGCACTCGAGCATAACTGAATATCGTTGATTGAACACTGGCAGTCCATGCATGTCGGGTCTGAAACATTGTGCACCACAATAGCTGAGGCTCCCAAATATTGTCCCTGTTCATCTCGACAGAAAGCAGCGGCCACACCAACAGTCCCATCCAGGGAGAAGGCACCGTCGACATTAATTTTGCCATGACCCGGGCTGGGCGAGATAAGAATCAGCAAAACGGTGAATTTGCTCGGGACTTTGGAAGATGCTGTCATGTCTTACGCCGTGCTGCCCAGATGGCCCAAAGGGTGACAATTGTGCATGAAATCATATGTTCTGTTAGGCTAGGATCTGAAAAAGCCCACGTGCATCATGACATTGCGCAGTCCACAAGGGAATGACGCCATGAATCAATGCACCCACACAATGCACAACTACTTGTGGTCGCCATCTTTCGGTGGTGCAAGACATCAGCTGACGATATAGATTGGTGGGCTAAACGCCAAACAAAAACTTTCAGTTTGGAAGAGACTGAAAGTTTCCAGATTTTAGGGGGGGGGCATGGGCTGTCGAAGCCTGATGATTTGAACCTATTTGCCATGATGTTCCGGATTTAAGCGAAGAGCTTTTGAATTCTACTAGTTAGCCAGATAAAAAATGCCCTAGTTACTAGAATAATTTGAACCTATTTGCCATGATGTTAGACTATGTATAGCTTCTATATTTGTGTACATATGTTGTACCTATTGTAACACACCCAATATATATATGAGGCAAGCCACCCCTAGAGGGTTGTGCTAGTTATCCCAAAACCTATTGTCTTACATGGTATCACGCTAGGTTACGATCGCTTCCGCTACCAAACCCTAATACCCGCCGCCGCCGCGCCATCGATCGCGCCGCCGCCGCCATGTCGGGCGCCGCCACGGCTGGTTCCACCGCCGCGGGACTTCTCCCGGCCTCCCTTGCGGCCCTGCTGAATCTCCCGCTGGACGCCGTCCCTGTCTCGGCCCCGCTCGGGACCCGGAGCGTTGGCTCCGTCTACTCGACCCCGCCGGCGCCCTCGCCCGGGCGGGATCTCGCGGTCTGCACCGTGGCGCCGTCCTCCGCCACCGATCCCGCGGGCGTTGGCTCGCCTCCCCTGCCGGCCGCGCCCACCACTGCCCCGATAGCGGGGTTTGCGGCGTCCGCCCCGACTGCGGTGCTGCCTACCCCCGCACCGACTTCAGTGACTCCGGCTACCTCCATGGTGCTTGCACCTCAGGCAGCCCCCTCGATGGGATCGTCACCACCGCTGCCGTTTCACTTCGGTCATCTCATCACCATCAAGCTCTCCGCCGACAACTACATCTTCTGGCGTGTGCAGGTTCTCCCGCTCTTGGGGAGCCACTACCTGCTCGGCTACGTCGACGGATCTCTTCCCTGCCCCCCCCCCCCCGCACTGGTGGACAGCGTGCACGGCCCGGTCTACAATCTGGCTCATCGCGTCTGGACGGGGCAGGATCAGGCGAACCTCTCCTCCATCCAGGGGTCGCTCTCGTCAGCTGTCGCCGGGCTTGTTGTTTTCACGAAGACGTCTCATGAGTCCTGGACCATCCTTGAGCGCACTTTCGCGGCGCAGTCTCAGGCCCGTGTCTTTGCACTCCGTCGTCAGCTTGGCGAGTGTCAGAAGCTTGACTCCACTGCCACTGAGTTCTACAACAAGGTCAAGGGCCTCGTCGACACGTTGGCCTCCATTGGACAGCCCCTCACCGACTCCGAGTTCAACTCGTTTATTGTCAATGGTCTTGATGAGGAGTATGATGCCTTAGTCGAGATCATCAACGAGCGGGGCAACTCGACACCCATGCTGGCACACGAGGTTTTCTCCCGCCTCCTTCTCACTGAGCAACGGGTCGAGACGCGCCGCTCCAGGGGCAATGGCTCCCTCTCGGCCAACGCAGCCACCAAGGGTGGCCGCCCTTCATCATCCCGGGCTCCCTTGGGGCTGCCACCACCGCCCGTCTCGGCCCCCCTCCTACTGCGACATTACCGGGGGCTGGCGGTCCGCGTGTGTGTCAGCTTTGTGGCCGCGATGGGCACTGGGCCTCCAAGTGTCACAAGCGCTTCCATCGGAGTTTCCTCGGTCTTGGCAATGACGGCAAGGATACACGCAACAATGCCCGTCAGGTCGCCATGGCTGATCGTCCGGCGCCGCAGAAGCAACAGGGACACACTCAGTCCTACTCCATCGATCCACACTGGTACATGGACTCTGGGGCGACAGAGCATCTGACCAGCGAGATGGGGAAGCTTCACACTCGTGAACCCTATCATGGCTCCGACAAGATCCACACCGCCAATGGAGCAGGTATGCACATCTCTCATATTGGTCAAGCATCTCTTCTCACTAGACATTCCAATAGGAGTCTTCAGCTTCGCAATGTTCTTCGAGTTCCATCTGTGACACGTAATCTTCTTTCAGTTCCTAAACTCACACGTGATAATAATGTGCTTTGTGAATTTCATCCTTCTGATCTTTTTATTAAGGATCGGGACACGAGGGACATTCTTCTTAGCGGGCGGTTGTGCCAGGGACTCTACCGTTTGGAGCATCCTGGCGTCGCCCGCGTTTTCAGTGGAGTTCGGGTCTCTCCGTCACAGTGGCATGCTCGTCTTGGTCACCCGGCCACACCTATTGTTCGGCATGTTTTGCGTCGTCATGAGCTTCCTAGCCTGTCTAGTAATAAAGATGTAGCAGTATGTGATGCTTGTCAGCAGGGGAAGAGTCATCAACTTCCTTTTTCGGAGTCCAGTCGTGAGGTGAAACATCCTTTAGAACTTGTGTTTTCAGATGTATGGGGTCCTGCTCAGACTTCTGTCAGTGGTCATAATTACTATATCAGTTTCGTTGATGCTTATAGTCGCTTTACCTGGCTCTATCTTATTAAACGCAAATCTGATGTGTTTGACATTTTTGTTCAGTTTCAAAAACATGTTGAACGCCTTCTCAAGCCCAAAATTGTTCTTGTCCAGTCGGACTGGGGGGGGGGGGGGGCGAGTATCGCAACCTCAACTCCTTCTTTCAGTCGCTTGGGATAGCCCATCGTCTAGCATGTCCACATACACATCAGCAGAATGGCTCAGTAGAACGTAAGCATCATCACATTGTTGAAGCTGGTCTTACTCTTTTGGCCCATGCATCTGTTCCGTTTCGATTTTGGAGTGATGCTTTCACCACTGCATGTTTTCTCATAAACGGTACTCCCACTCGTGTTTTAAACATGAAGACTCCCATTGAGGTTCTCCTTAATGAACAACCTGATTATACCTTTTTCAAGGTTTTTGGGTGTGCTTGTTGGCCGCATCTTCGTCCATATAACAAGCGCAAGCTTGAGTTCCGTTCCAAGAAGTGTGTTTTTCTTGGCTATAGCTCTCTTCATAAAGGTTACAAATGTCTTCATGTTCCCACAAATCGCGTCTATATATCTCGGGATGTCGTGTTTGATGAGCATGTTTTTCCTTTTGCCAAACTTCCTGTGTCCACTGCCGAACCACCATCTCTGCATTCATCCTCTGTTGCTTCTGACCAATTTGATGATGTTGCATACTCTCCTGTACTGTTACCTAACCATGGTGCAGGAACCGGACGTGGGGCTCGCTTGGAACTGTTGGAGGATTCACCACCATCACCGCTGTTTTCTGATGGGCACGTCATCGCCCTATGTTGCATGGCATCGATCCGTGTGCCCATGCACGGTCGCCTGAAGAGCCTGCCGTGCCGAGCTTGTCCACTGCTCGGCCTGCTACGCCAGCGCCCGCCACGTCTCCAGTGGCTCGGCCCTCTATGCCGGAGTTGTCTGCGGCTCGGCCCGTCACACCATCTTCGTCCGCGCCTCGGCCCGCGACACCAGCCTCGCCCGTGCCTCGGCTCACTATGCCGGGCTCGCCCACGGCTCGGTCCGTGACGCCGGCATCGCCAGCAGCTCCGCCTGCCCCGTTGGCTTCGCCTATGGGCCGGCCTGCTACGCCGACTGCGTCCGAGGTCACCGCGTCTGGCTCCTCGCCACCGGCTGACATATCTACATCGCCGTCCTCCAGCCCGTTGCAGGCTGCTCCGTCGACCTCGGTGGCTCCTGTGTCCCGACCACATACTCGCAGTCGCAGTGGCATTTTCAAACCCAAGGAACGTACGGATGGTACTGTTGCTTGGTTGGCTGCTTGTTTGGCTGCTGCTGTTGCGGATCCGTCTTCTGAGCCTCGCTCATATCAGGCTGCTATGCGCATTCCTCATTGGCGAGAGGCTATGGAGCAGGAGTTTCATGCTCTTCTTCGTAACAAGACATGGACTCTCGTCCCTCCACCACCACGGGTAAATGTTATTGACTCCAAATGGGTATTCAAAGTGAAGAAGCATTCGGATGGATCTATTGAGCGTTACAAAGCGCGACTTGTTGCTCGCGGATTTCGGCAGCGCCATGGTCTTGACTATGAGGACACCTTCAGTCCCGTCGTCAAGCCTACCACCATTTGGCTTCTTCTTTCTCTTGCTATTTCTCGTGGTTGGTCACTTCGTCAACTTGATGTGCAGAATGCTTTTCTCCATGGATTCTTGGAGGAAGAGGTTTATATGAAACAGCCGCCTGGTTTTTCTGATCCTGATCATCCTGACCATATCTGTCGTCTCACCAAAGCACTCTATGGTTTGAAGCAAGCTCCTCGTGCCTGGCATGCCCGCCTTGCCTCTGCCCTTCGTGCTCATGGGTTTGTGCCGTCCACTGCTGACTCTTCCTTATTCCTTCTACAGAAGCCAGAAGTCACTATGTATCTTTTGGTATATGTCGATGATATTATCCTTGTTAGCTCTTCTCACTATGCTGTTGATGCTCTTGTCTGCTCTCTTGGTGCTGATTTTGCGGTCAAAGATCTTGGGAAGCTTCACTACTTTCTTGGAGTTGAGGTCACTTCTCGTGCTGCTGGTCTGGTTCTTACGCAAAAGAAGTACTCTTTGGATTTGTTGCAGCGAGCTGGTATGCTGAAGTGCAAACCGACTACCCATGTCGTCTACTGACAAGATCACAGCTGTTGATGGTGAGCTTCTGTCTCCTGCGGATGCCACAGAGTACAGGAGCATTGTTGGTGGGCTTCAGTACTTGACGATCACGAGACCAGATATCTCTTATGCTGTTAACAGGGTTTGTCAGTATCTTCAGGCTCCTAGACATCCTCATTGGGCTGCTGTTAAACGCATTCTTCGTTATGTTCAGTTCACCATCACATTTGGAATGCATATTCGGCCGACTTCTTCTCGGGTTCTTTCGGCTTTCTCTGATGCAGATTGGGCTGGCTGCCCAGATGACAGGCGATCCACGGGGGGTTATGCAGTGTTCTTTGGCTCTAATTTGATCGCCTGGAGTGCTCGGAAACAGGCTACTGTGTCACGTAGCAGTACTGAAGCTGAGTATAAGGCTGTGGCTAATGCTACTGCAGAGATTATCTGGGTACAGTCTTTGCTTCAGGAGTTGGGTTTGTCTCAACCGCAGCCTCCTATCCTTTGGTGTGATAACATCGGTGCTACAAACCTTTCTGCAAATCCGGTATTTCATGCCCGAACGAAACACATTGAAGTTGACTATCACTTTGTGCGGGAACGTGTGTCACAGAAGCAACTCCAGATCAAGTTCATCTCATCCAAGGATCAACTTGCAGACATCTTCACTAAGCCTTTACCTCTACCACAATTTGAGGCTTGTAGGCGCAATCTTACCCTTCTCAGTTCTTTAGAAAGTGGCTAAGATTGAGGGAGGGTGTTAGACTATGTATAGCTTCTATATTTGTGTACATATGTTGCACCTATTGTAACACACCCAATATATATATGAGGCAAGCCACCCCTAGAGGGTTGTGCTAGTTATCCCAAAACCTATTGTCTTACACATGATGTTCCGGATTAGAGAGAAAATATTTTGCATTCTAGACTAGTTTGCCAGATAAAAAAAATGCCCCAGTTACTGGAATAATTTGAACCTATTTGCCATGATGTTCCGGGTTTAAGAGAAAAGACTTTGCATTCTACTAGTTTGCTAGATAAAAAATGCTCTAGTTACTAGATAAAAGATGATGATAAAAAAAATGCAAAATCTACTGATGGATTGCAGCCCAAGTAAGGATTCTCTTTGGTTTGTCTGCACTGGATCTGGGCTTTCTTTTTACGGTTTTTACTATTCCTCACTCGCCTGAAAAATGAATTCATGTCAGCTAGGGTTTGGCCTGGGGAGCGGATGAGTACGAATATATGTGGGGTCGGATGGGCCAGCGTGGGTCGGCTTCACCATGGCGGACACGCCCGGTCCTCCCAATACCCACCCTATATTTGGGCTAGATATGAGGGGTGCCGGTCCGCCCGAGCATTTGAGGCCGGTTTGAGGTGCCCGTCTAGGTCGGTTTTTTCTTACCGGTCGGTGATCAGGCCGTCCGCCCGTGCGTATGAGGTGGATTTGAAACGCCTGGCTGCAGATGCTCTTGTCTCTATGAAGAAAAACATAGTAGAACAATTTATGCGATTAGACAACTAGTGCATATATATACTTCCTTCATCGAGAATTATAACAAGGACGTCGATAACTGCCATATGTGTGGCATATACGACATGGGCCCACACACCGTGTGTGGTGTGAGCAGGAGGCAGCCCACACGGGCTGTGTGTGGGCGGACATTAGAATTGCCCATACGTGTGGGCGCGGCTACTTTGTGCCACACGCCCAACAAATACTACTCATCTCCACCCCGTGCGTGTGGCACGAAGCAAAAATGCCCACACGTCCTGACGCAACTACGTTAGGTACCCCGCGGGAAGACAATTTAGTTGCCATCCTGATTGGCAGATGTAGTCATCTGGGATGGCAAGTGTAGTTGTAAAAGCATGGCAACTCTATCTATTTTGGTTAACTATAGTTTCCATGTGTAATTTATGGTACTTGCCGCGTGTAATCAAACCATAGTTGCCGTGTGTGATTAACTACTTGTCACATCTGGTCAAAACAGTAGTTGCCATGTGTGTTTACCTAGTTGCCACGTGTGGTCCAACCATAATTGCCATGTATTGTTAATCACAGTTGCCATGTGTGTTTATCTGGTTGCGACGTACGCGCAACTGCAGTTGCCGTGTAGCAAAGAATCACAGTTGCCATGTGTGTGTATCGAGTTGCCACGTTCTTGGAACTGCAGTTGCCATGTAGCAAAGAATCACAGTTGCCATGTGTGTGTACCGAGTTGCCACGTTCGTGTAACTGCAGTTGCCATCCACAAGATAGTAGTGTCGTGTGGGCGAAAAGCAGTTCGCCCACACGCGCATGACCTAGTTGGTGGCTGTGTGGGCGAAAAGCAGTTCGCCCACACAATGCAGCTGGCAAACAGCGTGGTGGGGGCGTGTGGGCAAACTCTCCAACGCCCACACACCAGCCCCGTCCTACGTGGCACACCAAATCCACCTTTTCGTGTCAAGATTCGTGCAAAAGACAATGAATGACAATCCAGGCGTGTGGGCAAATTGGGTAACGCGCACACGTGTGGGCGTTAGTGTTTTCGTATAACAATCATTTAACTAATCAAGTTCACCCTTTTTCTTGAAGAACCTCATCGACTGCATTTTTCATTAAGAATAGAGATTGTCACGTTTAAAAGAAAAACCAGATTCAAAAAGCTAACATATCCCAGTTAAGGAAATCGAGTGAAACCCGGAAAACTGAAGGAAAAAAAGAGAAAAAAACACTAGCTAGAACTTGGGATAGGGAGTAGGAGAAAGAGACAGGTGACACCAGGCCCAAAGCTACAGGTCCTATACATTTGGTTAATTTAACGTTCCACCAATGGAATTGAAGGAAATATGCCCTAGAGGCAATGATAAAGTTATTATTTATTTCCTTATATCATGATAAATGTTTATTATTCATGCTAGAATTGTATTAACCGGAAACATAATACATGTGTGAATACATAGACAAACAGAGTGTCACTAGTATGCCTCTACTTGACTAGCTCGTTAATCAAAGATGATTATGTTTCCTAACCATAGACAAAGAGTTGTTATTTGATTAACGAGGTCACATCATTAGTTGAATGATCTGATTGACATGACCCATTCCATTAGCTTAACACCCGATCGTTTAGTATGTTGCTATTGCTTTCTTCATGACTTATACATGTTCCTATGACTATGAGATTATGCAACTCCCGTTTACCGGAGGAACACTTTGGGTGCTACCAAACGTCACAACGTAACTGGGTGATTATAAAGGAGTACTACAGGTGTCTCCAAAGGTAGATGTTGGGTTGGCGTATTTCGAGATTAGGATTTGTCACTCCGATTGTCGGAGAGGTATCTTTGGGCCCTCTCGGTAATGCACATCACATAAGCCTTGCAAGCACTGCAACTAATATGTTAGTTGTGAGATGATGTTTTACGGAACGAGTAAAGAGACTTGCCGGTAACGAGATTGAACTAGGTATTGGATACCGACGATCGAATCTCGGGCAAGTAACATACCGATGAGAAAAGGAACAATGTATGTTGTTATGCGGTCTGACCGATAAAGATCTTCGTAGAAAATGTAGGAGCCAATATGGGCATCCAGGTCCCGCTATTGGTTATTGACCGGAGACGTGTCTCGGTCATGTCTACATTGTTCTCGAACCGTAGGGTCCGCACGCTTAACGTTACGATGACAATTATTATGAGTTTATGCATTTTGATGTACCGAAGTTAGTTCGGAGTCCCGGATGTGATCACGTACATGACGAGGAGCCTCGAAATGGTCGAGACATAAAGATTGATATATTGGATGACTATATTCGGACACCGGAAGTGTTCCGGATGATTTCGGAGAAAACCGGAGAGCCGGAGGGGTTACCGGAACCCCCCGGGGAAGTAATGGGCCTTATTAGGCCTGAGGGGAGAGAGAGGACAGCAGCCCAAGAGGTGGCGCCCCCCCCCTCAAGGGAGTCCGAATTGCACTAGGAGGGGAGGGCGCCCCCCCCCCCTTTTCCTATCCCTCTCCCTCTCTTTCCTTCCCCCAAGTCTCCTAGTTGGACTAGGAAAGGGGAGTCCTACTCCCACTAGGAGGAGGACTCCCCCTCCCTTGGCGCACCCCATAGGCCGGCCGGCCTCCCCCTTGCTCCTTTATATACGGGGGCAGGGGGGCACCTCTAGACACATAAGTTGATCGTTCCTTAGCCGTGTGCGGTGCCCCCTGCCACCATATTCCACCTCGATCATATCGTTGTAGTGCTTAGGCGAAGCCCTGCGTCAGTAGAACATCAATATCGTCACCACGCCGTCGTGCTGACGGAACTCCTCCTCGAAGCTTTGCTGGATCGGAGACCGGGAATCATCATCGAGCTGTACGTGTGCTAAGAACTCGGAGGTGCCGGAGTAACGGTGCTTGGATCGGTCGGATCGGGAAGAAGACGTACAACTACTTCCTCTACGTTGTGTCAACTCTTCCGTTGCGATCTACAAGGGTACGTAGATCAGACTCTCCCCCTCGTTGCTATGCATCACCATGATCTTGCGTGTGCGTAGGAATTTTTTTGAAATTACTATGTTCCCCAACAGGAATAACAAGGCTGGTTTCAGGGGTGGAGCCAGGGGGACGAGCAGGGGCCTGTTCTAGCCAGTTATTGTCGCCGATTCGTTGAGAACTTCTCCAAAGTGGCCAAACCTCTCACGGAACTTCTCAAGAAAGATAAAAAGTTTGAGTGGTCCCCACAGTGTGAGCACAGTTTTCAGGAACTGAAAAGATGTTTGACTTCTGCTCCCATACTTGTGCCACCGGACTTCACTAAGGACTTTGTTATCTATTGTGATGCCTCACGACAGGGACTAGGTTGCATTCTTATGCAAGATCGCCATGTGATTGCCTATGCATCTCGACAGTTGCATCCACATGAGGAGAATTATCCTACACATGATCTAGAGCTTGCAGCCGTAGTCTATGCACTTAAGACCTGGCGACATTACCTTCTTGGTAAACGTTGCGAGATTTACACCGATCACCAGAGTCTCAAATATATCTTCACCCAACCAGATTTGAACCTTAGGCAAAGACGTTGGTTGGAGTTGATCTCAGATTACGACTTAGGGATTACCTACACCCCAGGCAAGGGGAATGTCATGGCTGATGAACTAAGTCGTAAGTCCTATTGCAACAATCTCATGTTGCAGCAGGGCCAACCACTTCTTCATGAGGAATTCTGTAAGCTTAACCTTCACATTGCTCCTCATGGATTCCTTCCTACCTTGGTGGCGAAACCTACTCTTGTGGATCAGATCGTCTCTGCTCAGAAACAGGATACGGGAATTTCCCGGATCAAGAGAAACATTAACAAAGGAGTTGGTGGTAGTTTCTCTATACATGATCGTGGTGTTGTTTTCTTTGAGAGTTGCTTGGTGGTTCCCAAGAATCAACATCTTCGACAATTAATCCTTAAGGAGGCGCATGAATCTACTCTCACGATTCATCCCGGTAGTACTAAGATGTATCAGGACCTACGCCAGAGGTTCTGGTGGACTAGGATGAAGAGAGAAATTGCTCAGTTTATTGCTAACTGTGATGTTTGTCGTCGTGTTAAGGCAGAGCATCAAAGGCCTGCTGGCACCCTTCAACGTTTAGCTATTCCTGAGTGGAAATGGGATAAAGTTGGTATGGACTTCATCACCGGCTTTCCCAGGACCAAGAAAGGGAATAACGCTATCTTCATAGTCATTGATCGTCTTTCCAAAGTGGCTCACTTCCTACCTGTTCGAGAGAGTATCACTGCTAGTCAGCTCGCTGACTTATATATTTCTCGAATAGTGTCACTTCATAGTGTTCCACTAGAGATCAATTCAGACTGTGGTAGTCTTTTCACTTCTCATTTCTGGGAGAGTTTCCAAACTGCCATGGGCACCCATCTTTCCTTCAGTACCGCTTTCCACCCTCAATCAAGTGGTCATGTGGAAAGGGTCAACCAAATTCTTGAAGACATGCTTAGAGCTTGTGTTATCTCATTCGGTATGGATTGGGAGAAGTGTCTTCCCTTCGCCGAGTTTTCTTATAACAACAGCTACCAATCCAGCCTCAAATAAGCTCCTTTTGAGGTTCTGTATGGACGAAGATGTCGAACACCTTTGAACTGGTCAGAAACCGGTGAAAGACAATTCTTTGGACCGGATATGATCCAGGAGGCAGAAGAGCAAGTTCGCATCATTCGTGAGAATTTTAAAACAGCCCAATCCCGTCAAAAGAGCCAGTATGACCGTAGTCATAAGGAAGTGGCTTATGAAATTGGCGACAAAGCTTACCTTCGGGTTACCCCTTTGAAGGGTACCCATCGATTCGGTATCAAGGGCAAGTTGGCTCCTCGTTACATTGGTCCCTTTCTCATTCTCGCTAAACGAGGAGAGGTTGCCTACCAGTTGGAACTACCACTAAATCTTTCTCGAGTTCATGATGTCTTCCACGTCTCTCAACTCAGGCGTTGCTTCTCGGATCCCATCCACGGAGTGGACCACGAAATGCTTGATCTCCAAGATAACCTCACTTATCGAGAGTACCCTGTCTGCATCCTTGATCAAGCAGAGCGTGTCACCCGACGTCATAACATCAAGTTTCTCAAGGTTCAGTGGTCTCATCATTCCGAGAGAGAAGCTACTTGGGAGCGTGAAATCGTCTTCGACTTGAGTACCCCGCTTTCTTCCCGTCGACTCCTGAATCTCGGGACGAGATTTCTTCGAGTGGGGGCGAGTTGTCACATCCCTAGTTCTGGTATGACCTAGACCAGCTAGTCAGTTGTGCATCATGTTAAATTCCATTATATTTGCAATGGGGGTTTGTGAAACCCTCAGAAATCATTTCTGAAATGACCCAGATAAAAATTGTTTCAATTTGGCCCAAGAAAATGTTCCTGATTTTCTCTAAAAATATTGGCCAGAGGTAAAATCCCAACCAATATTTTTGGGAGCTCAAAAGTATTTATTTTTGGCCATTTGAGTTAATCCGGTAAATATTTGCATATGATATATATATATGTGATATATATTATATATGTCCAATAATTCTGATTTTTATTGTGGGGCTTTGGAATAATTCAATAAAGTTCCAACATTAATTTTCAGAAGAAAATAAATTGATTTAGTATTATTACTAAATCAAAACAAAGGTCAGAAATTAGAAAACAAAAACAAAATAGGAAAAGGGGAGAAACTTACCTCGGCTTACCTGGCCGGTCCAGTGGACTGCCAGCCCACGAGGCCAAGGCGCCAGTCACCCCTAACCTCCTGCCAGTAGGCAGGAGGGCGTGTGGCCACGGCGCGCACACACGCGCTCGGCCAGCTCCTGCTTGCCGCTACTGCTGGAGGCCGCTGCCATCGCCACGCAATCTCCCCGACCACCTCGCACTCTCCCCCTGCTCATTCCCGCCTCTGCCGCTCTCTCCCCCGAAAACCGAACATCGCCGTCGCCGCCGTTCGCTGGCCACGTGGTCCCCGCCGTCCCCTCGCCCCTCCGACGAGTCCACGAGCATCTCCGCGACTCCCTCGTCCTCTCCACCGAGTCACACGACGCCGGACGCTCTACATCGCCGCCGCCATCGCCGTCTTCTACCTTCGGCCGCCCAGATCTCCCGCGACCTCGCGCTGCCTTCGACGCGCCCCCAGCCTCGTCCCCGCCTCCGCTGGCCCCGTGGTGAGCTGCTGCACCGTTCCCCGCTCTTCCTTTTGCCGTTCGCTTGCCGTAGCTGTGCTAGCCGCTGTGCCCGCACCCCGCCGTCGCCAACCATGCTGCCGACGAGATTAGAGCTCGTAGCCGTTGCTCCCGAGCACGTCACCACGTTCGTTGCAACCCTAGGAGCCGAATGCACCAACCTGCAGCCCCTGCTGTGCCCCGCAGCCTGCGCCCGCTCGAGGCCGAACTCCGGCCGCCGCCCTGAGCTCCGCTCCGGTGATCTCCGGCCTCCCTAGCTCGTCCCACATAACCCACTGGATGCGGACGACGACGGGCTACGCCCCGGTGGTCTCCGCGCGTCCAGCCGCCGCTCGGAGCGCAATTCCGGCGAGTCGCCGCCGCAGGTTTGGTCGTCGTTGGCCGAACTCCGGCGACTGCTGACGTGGCCTCTAATTAGGCACTAATTACCCCTAGAGCCACTAACAGTGGGCCCCAACGCCACTAATCTAAATTAGATTAGAAATAACCCCCTGTTTAACACTATGACACTGATGTGTGGACCCCACATGTCAGGTTTGACCTGGTCAGCGCCGTTGACCTGCTGACGCAGGCATGACGCAATGCTGACGTAGTTATTCATTTTCTGGCATTAAATTAATTCAGGAAATTTCAGAAAATGTTCAAAACTTCAAAAATTCATAGAAATTCAGCCGTAGCTCAGATTGAAATAATTTATATATGAAAAATGATCAGAAAAATTCAATCTATCCATCTGTTCCATTTGCATGCATGATAGACCAACCTATACATATTGTATATATGAAAACACACTTATGGCATATTTAAGGGCTTATTTTGGAGTTGCATTAGAACCTTCAACCAAATAAATGCTAGATGCATCACCTCAAACAACATCACATCTTCATGCCATCTTCATGCATAATACTGTTGCATATGATTGTGTATTGATTGCCGACACCATTCCTTCTCGATAGGTACTGCTCTGGAGATCGATCTAGAGTACCTATCTGAGGAGCAGTGCCCCCTGTTGATCTACCAGGAAAGCAACCCTCCTTGTTCATTCCGATACAATCCCACTCTCTCACTCCTGCTCTCATTTATTGCATTAGGACAACAACGATTCAACTGCTACTTTATGTTGCGGTAGTTGAACCCATTCCTCTGCATGACCTGTCATTGCCACAGTAAATAGTTAAAACCCACTAGCATGTGTAGGAATTGATTGAGCCATGTTGTGTTCCTACCATGCCCTGCCTGCTATTGCTTAGAGTTGTGTCAGGTCTGATTCATTGGGAATGGATTGGAGTGTTATGCTATGTTCTGATGCTGAGAATTAAGCGTGTGAACACGAATTGGTAAAGGTAGCGGTGAGAGGCCATGTAGGAGTACATGGTGGGTTGTCTCATTGGGACCGTCCTTAAGAACTGAGTTCTGTGTAAGTTGTCCAATGACTAGCTACTACCACACATTGGGCTCCGGGCGCTCCAAGCTCTCTCGACTTATTAATCAACTTGATCTCTGTCCAAGAGTCGCAACTAATTTTTTGGTGTTTGTAGGTAGTGCTATTTTTCTACCGAGTGGCACCCGGCAGGGTGGGCTCGGGACAGACTAGGCACAGGTGGCACGGTGTACCAAGTGGCACCCGGATGGTGGGCTTGGGAACCCTGCTCACATCGTTTGGGGCCGTGGGCGACACCCCGGCCGGATCTCCTTGCGGATGGAACCCAAATAGGTGATAGACCTGGACTAGAGTCTTGCATGGTTAGTTAGGTCGTGGCCGACACCTTCGCCAGGCTTCCGCTTGAAGGTTGCCGAGATACATGACGGGTATATGGTGATAAGTGGTGAGAGCGTGTGTGATGAAGTACACCCCTGCAGGGTTATCATGATCTATTCGAATAGCCGTGTCCTCGGTTATGGACTTCTTGGATGCTTACGTGGTACATAGACAACTTAAAGTGGATACTCTAAAATGCTCAAGACAAGTGTGAGTGTTATGGATGGCCTTCTCGTAGGGAGACGGGGATGAATCCATAGTAGTGTATTGATGTGGTGGTTAGTGGACTCGTGTGCGCTGCCTCATCTCGAAGAAGTTTCTCGTTGTCGTAGAACAGGATAGCCACTAAGTCAAAGCTGGCTTGCTGCAACTAAACCGCACATTACCGTCTTGATACAAATGCATATATGATAGGATCTGATGTAAGTCTTGCTGAGTACCTTTGTACTCACGTTTGCTTTATTTATGTTTTGCAGATGAGACATCTGTCTTACTAGTAGTTCCGCTTGGACTTCGACAAGTAGCTTGTTACCTCAGCTACGATCTTGTACCCTTGGGAGGGTCTTGTAGATAGTCAGGCTTCTCAGCCCTTTTCTTTTGTAGTTGTCTGTACTCAGACATGTAATGCTTCCGTTGCTTGTGTGCTCTGAATGATGGGTCATGTGACCCCTGTTTGTATTGATGCTATGTGGCTCTTCTGAGCCTTTATCTATATGAGTTGCGTTATGTTGTGATGCCATGTTGTACAACACATACTTGCATGTTATGCGTACGTGTGACGTGTATTGCTATGTGTGGGATCCGACAATCTAGTTGTTTATCCTTGGCAGCCTCTCTTATGGGGAAATGTAGTCTGGTGCTTCCTTGAGCCATAGTAGTCCGCTACAGCCCGGTTCACCAGAGTCCTGCTAGCCCAGCACTACTGCTCAGAACACTTGACTGGTCGGCATGTGTTCCACTTCGTTCCTATGTCTGTCCCTTCGGGGAAATGTCACGCGGTGACTTCCGGAGTCCTGTTAGCCAGTGCTACAGCCCGGATTCATACGCTGTTGACCGACATGCTCGATGTGATTCATGTATGCCTGTCTCCATAGGTTTGTGCCGCTTTGGGTTCACGACTAGCCATGTCGGCCCGGGTTCTTTGTCATATGGATGCTAGCGACACTATCATATACGTGAGCCAAAAGGCGCAAATGGTCCCGGGGCATGGTAAGGCGACACCCGTGGGGATACCGTGCGTGAGGCCGCAAAGTGATATGAGGTGTTACATGCTAGATCGGTGTGACTTTGAATCGGGGTCCTGGCAGCTTTGATATCAGAGCCTGACTGCCTGTAGGATTTCCAAGCCAACCTGGTCGAAGTTGAGTCATATCCTAGTTTGAGTACCTCCGGTGTAGCCTGTTTAGTAATATCTCAGAACCTTGAGTAATGATGTTGAGTATGGTGCTACCCCTTTGTTTGCAGGATGTTTCATTTTGAGCATTTTACTGTTGTTATGCTGCCGGATTTGTCCTAGGAGTTCAAGAGATAGTATTTTCCTCATACTATATTCTACATCCTTATGGTGATGTTGAATCCATCTTTGTTTCCTTGGTTGGTTCTTCAGGATGTCGTCAGTTAACCGAAGTTCTGTTGCTCGTATCCGGATCCACGGAGATGGTAGGGATGAGGATCCTCCCGACCAGTCTTCATTGACAGAGTTCATGTTAGAGATGGAGAGGAACAATCATGAGTCTAACCGCTTGTTAGCACGTATCGAGGAGAACACCGCACCCAAGTGCAAAGAGTCAGCGTCCATCTATGATTTCATTGGTCTGAAACCACCTACCTTCCATCATTCCATTGAACCACTCGATGCAGATGACTGGCTACATAGTATCACACACAAGCTGCATTCCGCGAGTGTAGCTGAAGGTGACAAGGTCACCTATGCTGCATATCACCTGGAAGGTCCTGCTAGTATTTGGTGGCAGAACTATGAGGCTATGCTTCCAGCTGGCCAGATAACCACCTGGAGAGATTTCACCAAGGCTTTTCGCGAGCATCACATTCCTCAGGCTCTCATTGACCGCAAGAGAGAAGAGTTCTGTAGTTTCACATAGGGTAAGATGGCTGTTGATGCTTACAGTAGAGAGTTTGAGAACCTCGCCCGCTATGCTACAGAAGAAGTGTCCACGGACGCCAAGAAGCAGGCTAGGTTCCGGAAGGGTCTCAACCCCAAGTTGTGTCGTGATCTCCACTTGCATCATTGCAATACATTCCAGGCTCTTGTGAACAAGGCCATTAACGCAGAAACAGCTCAACTCACATACGAGGAGTCTCGTAAGCACAACCGTGATTTGGGTCCTTCTTCCGGTTCTACTTCGCAGAAGCGCCGGATTTGGGTTCTGAACTCCGCTCTTCCACCCGGATATTCACCGAGGCCATCTTATGTGGCGCCTCACCCAGTTCAGCAGTATGCTCCACCCAGGCCTATTGGTAGACCGCTTGTCAAAGCGGGTCCACGTCCTACTTCAGGGACTTGTTTCACATGCGGAGAGCCAGGACACTATGCACGTGACTGGTCTCAAACCAACTATGCTCCACCCCAGCCTGAGAAGTCTGTTGGCCGTGGTAAGCCATCACGCAAGATGATTAGTGTCAAGTCAGCTCCCACTGAACGCGGATGTGTGCATCATGTCTCAGCTAAAGACACTCATGATGATCCGGATGACGTTCTTGGTACACTCCTTGTCAACTGTCATCCAGCTTCGGTTCTGTTTGATACCGGAGCATCTCGTTCCTTCATTTCCGAAAGTTATGTCAGCTTGCACAACATATCCTTTTGTGATATGCCCTCTCCACTAGTAATTCAAACTCCTGGATCCAAATGGCAAACTTCTAGTGTAGGCCATGGTAATGAAATCCTTGTTGACAGACTTGTATTCCTTGCATCACTTATAGCCCTCAAATCTACAGATATTAACATCATCTTGGGTATGGACTGGATGAAAGCTCATTATGCCAAGATTGATTGTTACACAAGGTCTGTACAGCTTACACACCCATCTGGCAAGATAGTCACCGTCTCCACTAGAGTTGCAAAGCGTCAGCTCTATTCTCTTAATGCCAACCCTCTTCCAGACCTTGAAGATATCCCAGTAGTCCCTGACTTTCCGGATGTTTTTCCAGAGGAACTGCCAGGTATTCCACCTGACAGAGATGTAGAATTTGTCATAGATCTTATCCCAGGAACAACTCCAATCTCTGGGAGACCTTACAAGATGGCACCCATGGAACTAGCTGAGCTTAAGAAACAACTCGATGAATCCTTGCAAAAGGGTTTCATCCGTCCTAGTTCTTCTCCCTGGGCTTGCCCCGTTCTCTTCGTCAAGAAGAAGGATGGTACGGACCGGATGGTTGTAGATTATCATCCCGTTAATTTGGTCACGATAAAGAACAAGTATCCGCTCCCCAGGATCAACGACTTGTATGATCAGCTCGCTGGATCCTCAGTATTTTCCAAGATGGATTTGAGGTTAGGCTACCACCAAATCAAGATCAGAAATGGGGACATTCCTTTGGTCTAACCAATGCTCCAGCTACATTCTCCCGCTTGATGAACTCGATCTTCATGGAGTACTTAGATAAGTTCGTCGTGGTTTACCTCGATAATATTCTTATTGAAGGAAATATGCCCTAGAGGCAATAATAAAGTTAATATTTATTTCCTTATATCATTATAAATGTTTATTATTCATGCTAGAATTGTATTAACCGGAAACATAATACATGTGTGAATACATAGACAAACAGAGTGTCACTAGTATGCCTCTACTTGACTAGCTCGTTAATCAAAGATGGTTATGTTTCCTAACCATGGACAAAGAGTTGTTATTTGATTAATGGGATCACATCATTAGTTTAATGATCTGATTGACATGACCCATTCCATTAGCTTAGCACCCGATCGTTTATTATGTTGCTATTGCTTTCTTCATGACTTATACATGTTCCTATGACTATGAGATTATGCAACTCCCGTTTGCCGGAGGAACACTTTGTGTGCTACCAAATGTCACAACGTAACTGGGTGATTATAAAGGAGCTCTACAGGTGTCTCCAAAGGTACATGTTGGGTTGGCGTATTTCGAGATAAGGATTTGTCACTCCGAATGTCGGAGAGGTATCTCTGGGCCCTCTCAGTAATGCACATCACTTAAGCCTTGCAAGCATTACAACTAATGAGTTAGTTGCGGGATGATGTATTACGGAACGAGTAAAGAGACTTGCCGGTAACGAGATTGAACTAGGTATTGGATACCGATGATCGAATCTCAGGCAAGTAACATACGGATGACAAAGGGAACAACGTATGTTGTTATGCGGTCTGACCGATAAAGATCTTCGTAGAATATGTAAGAGCCAATATGGGCATCCAGGTCCCGCTATTGGTTATTGACCGGAGACGTGTCTCGGTCATGTTTACATTGTTCTCGAACCTTAGGGTCCGCATGCTTAAGGTTTCGATGACAGTTACATTATGAGTTTATGAGTTTTGATGTACCGAAGGAGTTCGGAGTCCCGGATGAGATCGGGGACATGACGAGGAGTCTCGAAATGGTCGAGACGTAAAGATCGATATATTGGATGACTATATTCGGACATCGGAAAGGTTCCGAGTGATTCGGATATTTTTCGGAGTACCGGGGAGTTACGGGAATACGGGGGGAGAAGTATTGGGCCTTATTGGGCCATACGAGAAAGAGAGAGGGGCTGCCTAGGGCAGATCGCGCCCCCCCCCCCCCAAGGCCTAGTCCGAATTGGACTAGGGGGAGGGGCTGCGCCCCCTCCTTCCTTCCCTTCTCCCTTCCCCTTCCTTCTCTCCTACTCCTACTACATGGAAGGACTCCTAGTTGGACTAGGAAAGGGGGAATCCTACTCCCGGTGGGAGTAGGACTCCCCTAGGGCGCGCCATAGAGAGGGTCGGCCCTCCCCTCCTCCACTCCTTTATATACGGGGGCAGGGGGCACCCCATAGACACACAAGTTGATCTTCGTGATCGTTCCTTAGCCGTGTGCGGTGCCCCCTCCACGATATTACACCTCGGTCATATTGTAGCGGTGCTTAGGCGAAGCCCTGCGATGGTTGAACATCAAGATCGTCACCACGCCGTCGTGCTGACGGAACTTCTCCCCGAAGCTTTGCTGGATCAGAGCCCGGGGAGCGTCATCGAGCTGAACGTGTGCCAAGAACTCGGAGGTGCCGGAGTAACGGTGCTTGGATCGGTTGGACCAGGAAGACGTACGACTACTTCCTCTATGTTGCGTCAACGCTTCCGCTTCGGTCTACGAGGGTACATAGACAACACTCTCCCATCTTGTTGCTATGCATCACCATGATCTTGTGTGTGCGTAGGAATTTTTTTGAAATTACTACGTTCCCCAACAGTGGCATCAGAACCTAGGTTTTTATGGTTTGATGTTATATGCACGAGTAGAACACAAGTGAGTTGTGGGCGATATATGTCATACTGCTTACCAGCATGTCATACTTTGGTTCGGCGGTATTGTTGGATGAAGCGGCCCGGACCGACATTACGCGTACGCTTACACGAGACTGGTTCTACCGCCGTGCTTTGCACATAGGTGGCTGGCGGGTGTCAGTTTCTCCAACTTTAGTTGAACCGAGTGTGGCTACGCCCGGTCCTTGCGAAGGTTAAAACAGCACCAACTTGACAAACTATCGTTGTGGTTTTGATGCGTAGGTAAGATTGGTTCTTGCTTAAGCCCGTAGCAGCCACGTAAAACTTGCAACAACAAAGTAGAGGACGTCTAACTTGTTTTTGCAGGGCATGTTGTGATGTGATATGGTCAAAACGTGATGAGATATAAGTTGTTGTATGAGATGATCATGTTTTGTTGATGTTATCGGCAACTGGCAAAAGCCTTATGGTTGTCTCTTTATTGCATAAGATGCAAGCGCCAAATAATTGCTTTACTTTATCACTATGCGATAGCAATAGTTGGCGAGACGACCATGTGATGACATATTGATATAGATCAAGATGATGGAGATCATGGTGTCATGCCGGTGACGATGGAAATCATGACGATGCTTTGGAGATGGAGATCAAAGGCACAAGATGATGATGGCCATATCATGTCACATATTTTGATTGCATGTGATGTTTATCTTTTATGCATCTTATCTTGCTTTGATTGACGGTAGCATTTTAAGATGATCTCTCACTAATTATCAAGAAGTGTTCCCCCTGAGTATGCACCGTTGCGAAAGTTCTTCGTGCTGAAACACCACGTGATGATCGGGTGTGATAGGCTCTACGTTCGAATACAACGGGTGCAAAACAGTTGCACACGCGGAATACTCAGGTTATACTTGATGATCCAAGCATATACAGATATGGCCTTGGAACACGGAGACCGAAAGGTCGAGCGTGAATCATATAGTAGATATGATCAACATAGTGATGTTCACCAATGAAACTGCTCCATCTCACGTGATGATCGGACATGGTTTAGTTGATTTGGATCACGTAATCACTTAGAGGATTAGAGGGATGTCTATCTAAGTGGGAGTTCTTAAGTAATATGATTAATTGAACTTAAATTTATCATGAACTTAGTCCTGGTAGTATTTTGCAAATTATGTTGTAGATCAATAGCTCGCGTTGTTGCTTCCCTGTGTTTATTTTGATATGTTCCTAGAGAATATTGTGTTGAAAGATGTTAGTAGCAATGATGCGGATTGGATCCGTGATCTGAGGTTTATCCTCATTGCTGCACAGAAGAATTATGTCCTTGATGCACCGCAAGGTGACAGACCTATTGTAGGAGCAGATGCAGACGTTATGAACGTTTGGCTAGCTCAATATGATGACTACTTGATAGTTTAGTGCACCATGCTTAATGGCTTAGAATCGGGACTTCAGAGATGTTTTGAACGTCATGGAGCATATGAGATGTTCCAGGAGTTGAAGTTAATATTTCAAGCAAATACCCGAGTTGAGAGATATGAAGTCTCCAACAAGTTCTATAGCTAAAAGATGGAGGAGAATCGCTCAACTAGTGAGCATGTGCTCAGATTGTCTGGGTACTACAATCACTTGAATCAAGTGGGAGTTAATCTTCCAGATAAAATAGTGATTGACAGAATTCTCTAGTCACCATCACCAAGTTAGTAGAACGTTGTGATGAACTGTAATATGCAAGGGATAACGGAAACAATTCCCAAGCTCTTCGTGATGCTGAAATCGACGAAGGTAGAAATCAAGAAAAACATCAAGTGTTGATGGTTAACAAGACCACTAGTTTCAAGGAAAGGGCAAAGGGAAGAAGGGGAACTTCAAGAAGAACAGCAAGCAAGTTGCTGCTCAAGTGAAGAAACCCAAGTCTGGTCCTAAGCCTGAGACTAAGTGCTTCTACTGCAAAGGGACTGGTCACTGGAAATAGAACTGCCCCAAGTATTTGGCGGATAAGAAGGATGGCAAAGTGAACAAAAGTATATTTGATATACATGTTATTGATGTGTACTTTACTAGTGTTTATAGCAACCCCTCAGTATTTGATACTGGATCAGTTGATAAGAGTAGTAACTCGAGACAGGAGTTGCAGAATAAACAGAGACTAGTTAAGGGTGAAGTGACGATGTGTGTTGGAAGTAGTTCCAAGATTGATATGATCATCATCGCACACTCCCCTATACTTTCGGGATTAGTGTTGAACCTAAATAAGTGTTATTTGGTTTTTGCGTTGAGCATGAATATGATTTGATCATGTTTATTGCAATACGGTTATTCATTAAAGTCAGAGAATAATTGTTGTTCTGTTTACATGAATAAAACCTTCGATGGTCATACACCCAATGAAACAAGTTCGTTGGATCTCGATCGTAGTGATACACATATTCATAATATTGAAACCAAAAGATGCAAAGTTAATAATGATAGTGCAACTTATTTGTGGCACTGCCATTTAAGTCATATTGGTGTAAAGCGAATGAAGAAACTCCATGCTAATGGGCTTTTGGAATCACTTGATTATGAATCACTTGATGCTTGTGAACCATGCCTTATGGGCAAGATGACTAAAATGCCGTTCTCCGGAAAAATGAAGCAAGCAACAGATTTGTTGGAAATCATACATACTGATGTATGTGGTCCGATGAATATTAAGGCTTCCAGGAGGTATCATTATTTTCTGACCTTCACAGATGATTTGAGCAGATATGGGGATATCTACTTGATGAAACATAAGTCTGAAACATTTGAACAGTTCAAAGAATTTCAGAGTGAAGTGGAAAATCATCGTGATAAGAAAATAAAAGTTTCTACGATATGATCGCAGAGGTAAAATATTTGAGTTACGAGTTTGGCCTTCAATTAAAACAATGTGAAATAGTTTCACTACTCACGCCACCTGGAACACCATAGTGTAGTGGTGTGTCCGAACGTCATAACCGTACTTTATTAGATATAGTGCGCTCTATGATGTCTCTTACCGATCTACCACTATCGTTTTGGGGTTATGCATTAGAGATAGCTGCATTCATGTTAAATAGGGCACCATCTAAATCCGTTAAGACAACACCGTGTGAACTATGGTTTGGCAAGAAACCTAAGCTGTCGTTTCTTAAAGTTTGGAGTTGCGATGCTTATGTGAAAAAGTTTCATCTCGATAAGCTCAAACTCAAATCGAAGAAATATGTCTTCATAGGATACCCAAAGGAGACAGTTGGGTACACGTTCTATCACAGATCCGAAGGCAAGACATTCGTTGCTAAGAATGGATCCTTTCTAGAGAAGGAGTTTTTCTCGAAAGAAGTGAGTGGGAGGAAAGTAGAAAACTTGATAAGGTAATTGTACCTTCTCCCTTATTGGAAAATAGCTCATCACAGAAATC
This sequence comes from Triticum monococcum, assembly GCA_034509565.1. Classification (NCBI taxonomy): domain Eukaryota; kingdom Viridiplantae; phylum Streptophyta; class Magnoliopsida; order Poales; family Poaceae; genus Triticum; species Triticum monococcum. The sequence continues at coordinate 27,474,422 of CM067847.1, forward strand.
TGTTCCTGTGACTACTACACCAATTAGTGAGGAAGCTAATGATGATGATCATGTAACTTCAGATCAAGTTACTACCGAATCTCGTAGGTAAACCAGAGTGAGATCCGCACCAGAGTGGTACGGTAATCCTATTCTAGAGGTCATGTTACTTGACCATGACGAACCTACGAACTATGAGGAAGCGATGATGAGCCCAGATTCCGATAAATGGCTTGAGGCCATGAAATCTGAGATAGGATCCATGTATGAGAACAAAGTGTGGACTTTGGTGGACTTGCCCGAGGATCAGCAAGCCATTGATAATAAATGGATCTTCGAGAGGAAGACGGACACGGATAGTAGTGTTACTATCTACAAAGCTAGAATTGTCGCAAAAGGTTTTCGACAAGTTCAAGGTGTTGACTACGATGAGAGTTTCTCACTCGTATCTATGCTTAAGTCTGTCCGAATCATGTTAGCAATTGCCACATTTTATGAAATCTGGCAAATGGATAAACAAAACTGCATTCCTTAATGGATTTATTAAAGAAGAGTTGTATGTGATGCAACAAGATGGTTTTGTCAATCCTAAAGGTGCTAACAAAATATGCAAGCTCCAACGATCCATTTATGGACTGGTGCAAGCATCTCGGAGTTGGAATATACGCTTTGATAAGTTGATCAAAGCATATAGTTTTATACAGACTTGCGGTGAAGCCTGTATTTACAAGAAAGTGAGTGGGAGCACTACAACATTTCTGATAAGTATATGTGAATGGCATATTGTTGATCGGAAATAATGTAGAATTATTCTGCAAAGCATAAAGGACTGTTTGAAAGGAGTTTTTCAAAGAAAGACCTCGGTGAAGCTGCTTACATATTGAGTATCAAGATCTATAGAGATAGATCAAGACGCTTGATAAGTTTTTTCAATGAGTACATACCTTGACAAGATTTTGAAGTAGTTCAAAATGGAACAGTCAAAGAAAAAGTTTCTTGCCTGTGTTACAAGGTGTGAAGTTGAGTAAGACTCAAAGCCCGACCACGGCAGAAGATAGAAAGAGAATGAAATTCATTCCCTATGCCTCAGTCATAGGTTCTATAAAGTATGCCATGATGTGTACCAGATCTATTGTATACCATACACTGTGTTAAGAGAGGGAGTACAATAGTGATCTAGGAGTAGATCAATGGACAGCGGTCAAAATTATCCTTACTGGAATAAGGATATGTTTATCAATTACGGAGGTGACAAAAGGTTCGTCGTAAAGGGTTACGTCGATGCAAGTTTTGACACTGATCCAGATGACTCTAAGTCTCAATCTGGATACATATTGAAAGTGGGAGCAATTAGCTAGAGTAGCTCCATGCAGAGCATTGTTGACATAGAAATTTGCAAAATACATGCGGATCTGAATGTGGCAGACCCGTTGACTAAACTTCTCTCACAAGCAAAACATGATCACTTTTTGGGTCTTAATCACATAGCGATGTGAACTAGATTATTGAATCTAGTAAACCCTTTGGGTGTTAGTCACATGGAGATGTGAACCAATCACATAAAGATGTGAACTATTGATGTTAAATCACATGGCGATGTGATCTAGATTATTGACTCTAGTGCAAGTGGGAGACTGAAGGAAATATGACCTAGAGGCAATAATAAAGCTATTATTTATTTCCTTATATCATGATAAATGTTTATTATTCATGCTAGAATTGTATTAACCGGAAACATAAGACATGTGTGAATACATAGACAAACAGAGTGTCACTAGTATGCCTCTACTTGACTAGCTCGTTAATCAAAGATGGTTATGTTTCCTAACCATGGACAAAGAGTTGTTATTTGATTAACAGGATCACATCATTAGTTGAATGATCTGATTGACATGACCCATTCCATTAGCTTAGCACCCGATCATTTAGTATGTTGCTATTGCTTTCTTCATGACTTATACATGTTCCTATGACTATGAGATTATGCAACTCCCGTTTGCCGGAGGAACACTTTGTGTGCTACCAAACGTCACAATGTAACTGGGTGATTATAAAGGAGCTCTACAGGTGTCTCCAAAGGTACATGTTGGGTTAGCGTATTTCGAGATTAAGATTTGTCACTCGAATGTCGAAGAGGTATCTCTGGGCCCTCTCGGTAATGCACATCACTTAAGCCTTGCAAGCATTACAACTAATGAGTTAGTTGCAGGATGATGTATTACGGAATGAGTAAAGAGACTTGCCGGTAACGAGATTGAACTAGGTATTGGATACCGACGATCGAATCTCAGGCAAATAACATACCGATGACAAAGGGAACATCGTATGTTGTTATGCGGTCTGACCGATAAAGATCTTCGTAGAATATGTAGGAGCCAATATGGGCATCCAGGTCCCGCTATTGGTTATTGACCGGAGACGTGTCTCGGTCATGTCTACATTGTTCTCGAACCGTAGGGTCCGCACGCTTAAGGTTTCGATGATAGTTATATTATGAGTTTATGAGTTTTGATGTACCGAAGGAGTTTGGAGTCCCGGATGAGATCGGGGACATGACGAGGAGTCTCGAAATGGTCGAGACGTAAAGATCGATATATTGGACGACTATATTCGGACATCGGAAAGGTTCCGAGTGATTCGGGTATTTTTCGGAGTACCGGGGAGTTACGGGAATACGGGGGGAGAAGTATTGGGCCTTATTGGGCCATACGGGAAAGAGAGAGGGGCTGCCTAGGCCCCCCCCCCAAGGCCTAGTCCGAATTGGACTAGGGGGAGGGGCTGCGCCCCCTCCTTCCTTCCCTTCTCCCGTCCCCTTCCTTGTCTCCTACTCCTACTACATGGAAGGACTCCTAGTTGGACTAGGAAAGGGGGAATCCTACTCCCGGTGGGAGTAGGACTCCCCTAGGGCGCGCCATAGAGAGGGCCTGCCCTCCCCTCCTCCACTCCTTTATATACGGGGGCAGGGGGCACCCCATAGACACACAAGTTGATCTTCGTGATCGTTCCTTAGCCGTGTGCGGTGCCCCCCTCCATGATATTACACCTCGGTCATATTGTAGTGGTGCTTGGGCGAAGCCCTGCGACGGTTGAACATCAAGATCGTCACCACGCCGTCGTGCTGACGGAACTTCTCCCCGAAGCTTTGCTGGATCGGAGCCCGGGGAGCGTCATCGAGCTGAACGCGTGCCAAGAACTCGGAGGTGCCGGAGTAATGGTGCTTGGATCGGTTGGACCGGGAAGACGTACGACTACTTCCTCTATGTTGCGTCAATGCTTCCGCTTCGATCTACGAGGGTACGTAGACAACACTCTCCCATCTCGTTGCTATGCATCACCATGATCTTGTGTGTGCGTAGGATTTTTTTTGAAATTACTACGTTCCCCAACACTTATTTACTCGAAGAACGAGGAAGGGCATGCCGAACATCTTAGACTTGTGCTAGAAAAACTCAGAGAGCACCGCCTTTATGCCAAGTTCGCCAAGTGCGAATTTTGGTTGCCAGAAGTGACCTACCTGGGCCACGTGATCTCTGGTAAGGGCATTGCTGTCATTCCTGAAAGACTTCAGGCCGTTCTTGATTGGACTCCGCCTGAAACAGTTAAGCAAGTTAGGAGTTTCCTTGGTCTAGCCAGTTATTGTCGCCGATTCGTTGAGAACTTCTCCAAAGTGGCCAAACCTCTCACGGAACTTCTCAAGAAAGATAAAAAGTTTGAGTGGTCCCCACAGTGTGAGCACAGTTTTCAGGAACTGAAAAGACGTCTGACTTCTGCTCCCATACTTGTGCCACCGGACTTCACTAAGGACTTTGTTATCTACTGTGATGCCCTCACGACAGGGACTAGGTTGCATTCTTATGCAAGATCGCCATGTGATTGCCTATGCATCTCGACAGTTGCATCCACATGAGGAGAATTATCCTACACATGATCTAGAGCTTGCAGCCGTAGTCTATGCACTTAAGACCTGGCGACATTACCTTCTTGGTAAACGTTGCGAGATTTACACCGATCACCAAAGTCTCAAATATATCTTCACACAACCAGATTTGAACCTTAGGCAAAGATGTTGGTTGGAGTTGATCTCAGATTACGACTTAGGGATTACCTACACCCCAGGCAAGGGGAATACCATGGCTGATGCACTAAGTCATAAGTCCTATTGCAACAATCTCATGTTGCAGCAGGGCCAACCACTTCTTCATGAGGAATTCTGTAAGCTTAACCTTCACATTGCTCCTCATGGATTCCTTCCTACCTTGGTGGCGAAACCTACTCTTGTGGATCAGATCGTCTCTGCTCAGAAACAGGATACGGGAATTTCCCGGATCAAGAGAAACATTAACAAAGGAGTTGGTGGTAGTTTCTCTATAGATGAGCGTGGTGTTGTTTTCTTTGAGAGTCGCTTGGTGGTTCCCAAGAATCAACATCTTCGACAATTAATCCTTAAGGAGGCGCATGAATCTCCTCTCACGATTCATCCCGGTAGTACTAAGATGTATCAGGACCTACGCCAGAGGTTCTGGTGGACTAGGATGAAGATAGAAATTGCTCAGTTTATTGCTAACTATGACGTTTGTCGTCGCGTTAAGGCAGAGCATCAAAGGCCTGCTGGCACCCTTCAACCTATAGCTATTCCTGAGTGGAAATGGGATAAAGTTGATATGGACTTCATCACTGGCTTTCCCGGGACCAAGAAAGGGAATACCGCTATCTTCGTAGTCATTGATCGTCTTTCCAAAGTGGCTCACTTCCTACCTGTTCGAGAGAGTATCACTGCTAGTCAGCTCGCTGACTTATATATTTCTCGAATAGTGTCACTTCATGGTGTTCCACTAGAGATCAATTCAGACCGTGGTAGTCTTTTCACTTCTCATTTCTGGGAGAGTTTCCAAACTGCCATGGGCACCCATCTTTCCTTCAGTACCGCTTTCCACCCTCAATCAAGTGGTCATGTGGAAAGGGTCAACCAAATTCTTGAAGACATGCTTAGAGCTTGTGTTATCTCATTCGGTATGGATTGGGAGAAGTGTCTTCCCTTCGCCGAGTTTGCTTATAACAATAGCTACCAATCCAGCCTCAAGAAAGCTCCTTTTGAGGTTCTATATGGACGAAGATGTCGAACACCTTTGAACTGGTCAGAAACCGGTGAAAGACAATTCTTTGGACCGGATATGATCCAGGAGGCAGAAGAGCAAGTTCGCATCATTCGTAAGAATTTTAAAACAGCCCAATCCCGTCAAAAGAGCCAGTATGACCGTAGTCATAAGGAAGTGGCTTATGAAATTGTCGACAAAGCTTACCTTCGGGTTACCCCTTTGAAGGGTACCCATCGATTCGGTATCAAGGGCAAGTTGGCTCCTCGTTACATTGGTCCCTTTCTCATTCCCGCTAAACGAGGAGAGGTTGCCTACCAGTTGGAACTACCACTACATCTTTCTCGAGTTCATGATGTCTTCCACGTCTCTCAACTCAGGCGTTGCTTCTCGGATCCCATCCGCGGAGTGGACCACGAAATGCTTGATCTCCAAGATAACCTCACTTATCGAGAGTACCCTATCTGCATCCTTGATCAAGAAGAGCGTGTCACCCGATGTCATAACATCAAGTTTCTCAAGGTTCAGTGGTCTCATCATTCCGAGCGAGAAGCTACTTGGGAGCGTGAAGATTGTCTTCGACTTGAGTACCCCGCTTTCTTCCCGCCGACTCCTGAATCTCGGGACGAGGTTTCTTCGACTGGGGGCGAGTTGTCACATCCCTAGTTCTGGTATGACCTAGACCAGCTAGTCAGTTGTGCATCATGTTAAATTCCATTAAATTTGAAATGGGGATTTGTGAAACCCTCAGAAATCATTTCTGGAATTGACCCAGATAAAAATTGTTTCAATTTGGCCCAAGAAAATGTTCCTGATTTTCTCTAAAAATATTGGCCAGAGGTAAAATCCCAACCAATATTTTTGGGAGCTCAGAAGTATTTATTTTTGGCCATTTGAGTTAATCCGGTAAATATTTGCATATGATATATATATATGTGATATATATTATATATGTCCAATAATTTTATTTTTACTGTGGGGCTTTGGAACAATCCAATAAAGTTCCAACATTAATTTTCAGAAGAAAATAAATTGATTTAGTATTATTACTAAATCAAAACAAAGGTCAAAAATTAGAAAACAAAAACAAAATAGGAAAAGGGGAGAAACTTACCTGGGATTACCTGGCCGGTCCAGTGGACTGCCAGCCCACGAGGCCCAGGCGCTAGTCACCCCTAACCTCCTGCCAGTAGGCAGGAGGGCGTGTGGCCACGGCGCGCACACACGCGCTCGGCCAGCTCCTGCTTGCCGCTGCTGCTGGAGGCCGCTGCGAGCGCCACGCAATCTCCCCGACCACCTCGCACTCCCCCCCCCCGGCTCATTCCTGCCTCTACCGCTCTCTCCCCCAAAAACCGAACATCGTCGTCGCCGCCGTTCGCTGGCCACGTGCTCCCCGTCGTCCCCTCGCCCCTCCGACGAGTCCACGAGCATCTCCGCGACTCCCTCGTCCTCTCCACCGAGTCACGCGATGCCGGACGCTCTGCATCGCCGCCGCCATCGCCGTCTTGTACCTTTGGCCGCCTAGATCTCCGGCGACCTCACGCCGCCTTCGACGCGCCCCCAGCCTCGTCCCCGCCTCCGCTGGCCCCGTGGTGAGCCGCTGCACCGTTCCCCACTCTTCCTTTTGTCGTTCGCTTGCTGTAGCTGTGCTAGCCGATGTGCCCGCACCCTGCCGTCGCCGGCCATGCTGCCGACGAGGTTAGAGCTCGTAGCCGTTGCTCCCGAGCACGTCACCACGTTCGTTGCAACCCCAGGAGCCGAATGCACCAACCTGCAGCCCCTGCTGTGCCCCGCAGCCTGCGCCCGCTCAAGGGCGAACTCCGGCCGCCGCCCTGAGCTCCGCTCCGGCGAGCTCCGGCCTCCCCAGCTCATCCCACATGCCCCACTGGATGCGGACGACGATGGGCTACGCCCTGGTGGTCTCCGCGCGTCCAACCGCCGCTCGGAGCGCAATTCCGGCGAGTCGCCGCCGCGGGTTTGGTCGTCGTCGGCCGAACTCCGGCGACTGCTGACGTGGCCTCTAATTAGGCACTAATTACCCCTAGAGCCACTAACAGTGGGCCCCAGCGCCACTAATCTAAATTAGATTAGAAATAACCCCCCTGTTTAACACTATGGCACTGACGTGTGGACCCCACACGTCAGGTTTGACCTGGTTAGCGCCGTTGACCTGCTAACGCAGGCATGACGCAATGCTGACGCAGTTATTCATTTTCTGGAATTAAATTAATTCAGGAAATTTCAGAAAATGTTCAAAACTTCAAAAATTCATAGAAATTCAACCGTAGCTCAGATTGAAATAATTTATATGTGAAAAATGATCAGAAAAATTCAATCTATCCATCTGTATATATGAAAACACACTTATGGCATATTTAAGGGCTTATTTTGGAGTTGCATTTGAACCTTTGGTTCAAATGGACTTCAACCAAATAAATGCTAGATGCATCACCTCAAACAACATCACATCTTCATGCCATCTTCATGCATCATACTGTTGCATATGATTGTGTATTGATTCCCGACACCGTTCCTTCTCGATAGGTCCTGCTCCGGAGATCGATCTAGAGTACCTGTCTGAGGAGCAGTGCCCCCTGTTGATCTACCAGGCAAGCAACCCCCCTTGTTCATTCTGATACAATCCCACTCCCTCGCTCCTGCTCTCATTTATTGCATTAGGACAACAACGATTCAACTGCTACTTTACGCTGCGGTAGTTGAACCCATTCCTCTGCATGACCTGTCATTACCACAGTAAATAGTTAAAACCCACTAGCATGTGTAGGAATTGATTGAGCCATGTTGTGTTCCTACCATGCCCTGCCTGCTATTGCTTAGAGTTGTGTCAGGTCTGATTCATTAGGAATGGATTGGAGTGTTATGCTATGTTCTGATGCTGAGAATTAAGCGTGTGAACACGAATAGGTAAAGGTAGCGGTGAGAGGCCATGTAGGAGTACATGGTGGGTTGTCTCATTGGGACCGTCCTTAAGAACTGAGTTCTGTGTAAGTTGTCCAATGACTAGCTACTACCACACATTGGGCTCCGGGCGCTCCAAGCTCTCTCGACTTATTAATCAACTTGATCTCTATCCAAGAGTCGCAAGTAGTTTCTGGTGTTTGTAGGTAGTGCTATTTTTCTACCGAGTGGCACCCGGCAGGGTGGGCTCGGGACAGACTAGGCACATGTGGCACGGTGTACCAAGTGGCACCCGGATGGTGGGCTTGGGAACCCTGCTCACATTGTTTGGGGCCGTGAGCGACACCCCGGCCGGATCTCCTTGCGGATGGAACCCAAATAGGTGATAGACCTGGACTAGAGTCTTGCGTGGTTAGTTAGGTCGTGGCCGACACCCTCGTCAGCCTTCCGCTTGAAGGTTGCCGAGATACATGACGGGTATATGGTGATAAGTGGTGAGAGCGTGTGTGATGAAGTACACCCCTGCAGGGTTATCATGATATATTCGAATAGCCGTGTCCTCGATTATGGACTTCTTGGATGCTTACGTGGTACATAGACAACTTAAAGTGGATACTCTAAAATGCTCAAGACAAGTGTGAGTGTTATGGATGGCCTCCTCGTAGGGAGACGAGGATGAATCCATAGTAGTGTATTGATGTGGTGATTAGTGGACTCGTGTGCGCTGCCTCATGTCAAAGAAGTTTCTCGTTGTCGTAGAACAGGATAGCCACTGAGTCAAAGCTGGCTTGCTCCAACTAAACCCCACATTACCTTCTTGATACAAATGCATATATGATAGGATCTGATGTAAGTCTTGCTGAGTACCTTTGTACTCACGTTTGCTTTATTTATGTTTTGCAGATGAGACATCTGTCTTACTAGTAGTCCCGCTTGGACTTCGACGAGTAGCTTGTTACCTCAGCTACGATCTTGTACCCTTGGGAGGGTCTTGTAGATAGTCAGGCTTCTCAGCCCTTTTCTTTTGTAGTTGTCTGTACTCAGACATGTAATGCTTCCGTTGCTTGTATGCTCTGAATGATGGGTCATGTGACCCCTGTTTGTATTGATGCTATGTGGCTCTTCTGAGCCTTTATCTATATGAGTTGCGTTATGTTGTGATGCCATGTTGTACAGCACATACTTGCATGTTATGCGTACGTGTGACGTGTATTGCTATGTGTGGGATCCGACAATCTAGTTGTTTATCCTTGGCAGCCTCTCTTATGGGGAAATGTAGTCTGGTGCTTCCTTGAGCCATAGTAGTCCGCTACAGCCCGGTTCACCAGAGTCCTGCTAGCGCACTATTGCTCAGAACACTTGACTGGCCGGCATGTGTTCCACTTCGTTCCTATGTCTGTCCCTTCGGGGAAATGTCACGTGGTGACTTCCGGAGTCCTGTTAGCCAGTGCTACAGCCCGGATTCATACGCTGTTGACCGACATGCTCGATGTGATTCATGTATGCCTGTCTCCATAGGTCTGTGCCGCTTTGGGTTCACGACTAGCCATGTCGGCCCGGGTTCTCTGTCATATCGATGCTAGCGACACTATCATATACGTGAGCCAAAAGGCGCAAACGGTCCCGGGCCATGGTAAGGCGACACCCGTGGGGATACCGTGAGTGAGGCCGCAAAGTGATATGAGGTGTTACATGCTAGATTGGTGTGACTTAGAATCGGGGTCTCGACAGCTTTGGTATCAGAGCCTGACTGCCTGTAGGATTTCCAAGCCAACCTGGTCGAAGTTGAGTCTAGAAATTCTTTAGCTATATAGGGGAATTGATTGTGGAAGGGAACGTAAGGCTCTTTTTACTCCTTATGCCTCATGCCTTTTGATCCGAGTCATCCTATCTTTCCTACGGGGTTAAGGAACTAGGCTTTCTCTTCCGTCTATCAGGATCACGTGTTACTACTCCGTAGTCTCTAAGGTTTGGTTGATCTGAGTCATATCCCAGTTTGAGTACCTCCGGTGTAGCCTGTTTTGTAATATCTCAGAACCTTGAGTAATGATGTTGAGTATGGTGCTACCCCTTCATTTGCAGGATGTTTCATTTTGAGCATTTTACTGCCGTTATGCTGCCGGATTGGTCCTAGGAGTTCAAGAGATAGTATTTTCCTCGTACTATATTCTACATCCTTATGGTGATGTTGAATCCATCCTTGTTTCCTTGGTTGGTTCTTCAGGATGTCGTCAGTTAACCGAAGTTCTGTTGCTCGTATCCGGATCCACGGAGATGGTAGGGATGAGGATCCTCCCAACCAGTCTTCGTTGACAGAGTTCATGTTAGAGATGGAGAGGAACAAGCATGAGTCTAACCGCTTGTTAGCACGTATCGAGGAGAACGCCGCACCCCAGTGCAAAGAGTCAGCGTCCATCTATGATTTCATTGGTCTGAAACCACCTCCCTTCCATCATTCCATTGAACCACTCAATGCAGATGACTGGCTACATAGTATCACACACAAGCTGCGTTCCGCGAGCGTAGCTGAAGGTGACAAGGTCACCTATGCTTCATATCACCTGGAAGGTCCTGCTAGTATTTGGTGGCAGAACTATGAGGCTATGCTTCCAGCTGGCCAGATAACCACCTGGAGAGATTTCACCGAGGCTTTTCGCGAGCATCACATTCCTCAGGCTCTCATTGACCGCAAGAGAGAAGAGTTCTGTAGTTTCACACAGGGTAAGATGGCTGTTGATGTTTACAATAGAGAGTTTGAGAACCTCGCCCGCTATGCTACAGAAGAAGATGCTTGCAGATGGTATATATGGTGTGCGGCAAATTAAATCAGCATGCAGCTCGTGTCTAGTAGCTTATATGGCTACTAATTCGATGGGGCTGGTAGATAGATAGACTCTTTTGATAAGAGAACCCACATATTACGACAGACCAGACAAGGTCATGACTTGGGCTACAATTAATTGACAGACATTTTTTTCTACACGTTCAACAAAGTCTTCACCAGAAAGGATATCGTTTTGTCTTGAAACACCTGTTTATAATGTGCACGGAAATATTTTATCCCTAGAATATTTGTTTCTTGCGAGGACCCTAGAATATTGGTTGATCCGAGAAGTGGTTCCTAAATCCTATATCACACATATGGACTGGAATCTCGCATGCTCTCGCTCCATGGGATAGAGGGGTAGGGCTGAAATTAAAAATCAAAATTTATACAACCTCCGTTCAGAATTAGCTGTCGTCGTTTGGACAGTTAATTCCGAACAAAGGGAGTACAAGCTAAAAAAGTATGGGTCTGTCTAAGACACATCTAGATGTGACATAACTATATCACATCTAACCTGATCTTCACTATGTTTGTGGTCTATTTTTTTGTCTCAGTTTTTCTTTTTTTTCTTTATTGATGTGTATTTGTGAGAGCTTAGATGTGACATTCTTAGAAAATATCTAGATGTGAATTAGTCAAACTGAAAGAGTAAAGATGATAGTTCATTACTTGACTTGACTTAGTCAGACTCATTGGCCAAGCAGTTGAGTTGAGTTTTAATCTGAGCTTATTAACTAAATGTATTTCACAAACCAAGCTAATAAGTTAGTGATCTAAAACGTCTTATATTTGTTTGCAGTGGAAGTACTTGTTAACCTCATTAATTAGATGGGACATGACCTAGGGATCAATGTTGTTGTTGTTGGCTGTTATTATTTATAGAGTGCACCATATGCGAAAATGCCTCGCCGTTCGTTTTCCACACTGACCAGATTCGTCCCGGTATTTACGCGGGCTGTCCCCTGGTACACGCTTGCAACCTCTTGTATTGTATGCCGGCAGCCAGCGCTAGCCTGTTGGACAGCGCCAGAACGACTCTTGGGCGATGTTCCAGGGTACACTCCAGCAGCACTCTGCACGCGGACTTGTCAGACATGTTTCGAAGTCAGACATGCATGTGGGCCGATGACCACCCCTCACATGTTAGCGCATAGAATATTAATATAAACAGGCTTTTAAGGCCATGGAGCCAGTGTGCTGCATATTTTTAGAAAAGGAGCCAGTGTGCTGCACAGAGATTATGTTATCAGCCGCATGCTTGGTTAGATCAATTTATTAAACATGTTTAAAAGGCAACGTTGCTTAGACCAATTTATTAATTGGCCAACAATTGGATTATTTTATATACTAGCAATATAATCCATAGATTTTACGTCAACAAATCATGCTAGCCTGCATAAAAAACTCTTAATGGGTATTCTTTACTTTTATCCACGTGTTCCTACCCATCGTAACGAAACTCAAATTTGCTCTGTTAGTTCGGCGCCATATGTTCCAATTTTTTGTCAGAGCTTATCCTCCCAAAAATTAAAGACTGCGAATTTGATTGCCAAATATTGCATTTTTTGGCTATCAACAACAATATTTGTTCATGATTACTTAGGAGTACATTTTGTCATATACTCTCTTCGTTTCATAATATAGTGCATATAGGTTTTTTGAAAAAGTCAAATCTCACTACTTTGATATAAAATGCCAAACGTATATTATTAGATTCATCATAAGATATAATTTCATATTTTATATATTTTATATTGTAGATATAAATAGTTTTCTATACAAACTTGATCAAATTTTGTAAAGTTTGACTTTTTTGAAAATCTTATATGCACTACATTATGAAACGGAGGGAATACTTCATGCAAATCTCTTGGCTCGAGGGAGATATGAAGAATTAAAGTTAAAAAATCTCTTACATTATGAAGCCCATAAACTATAATTAATAGTTTACTGGTATTTTAGAGTATTCTAGTTGTTTTTAGATTTTACGCATCTGTTTTATCCGGCCAAATGAACTAACTCAACAGATTTGATTAGTGATGCCCGAACTAATCTGCTAAACATGTAGTATTACCTCTGCAAGATTAACGCAGTGTCACCGGCAGATGCGCACTGTGCAGGCTACAGTGGCAGTGTGTCTTTACCGCGCGTTGCTGCAGGAAATCTTCTCTATCTTCTGGAGATGTATATATAACAAAAAAAGAAGGCAATGATCGTATGAAGAAAAAAAAGGCATGACACCAGGCGAGGCATTGCGTGAAAAAGCTTTAGCAATTACTTTCCATGTTGAAGTTAAACTTTCATCAATTAAATGTCATAGCTCAAATTTGACAATAGCAGATTGACGGTTCGCATGCAAAATACAGTTACGACATTATGGTTGAGATAATTTCTCGCAGAAAAATAGGCAACGGAAAAAGTTAAAGCAATTTGAGAGTCGCGCGCTGAAAATTAATGTACACACATAAAATGGGGTTGAAAGTACAATATATTCAATGAAAAGAAACGAAAAGTTGCATAGTTGAACAGTTTCTAAAGTCTCTGTAGCCGGGGATGCATTCTAATATAGGCAAATATCTATTGCGTGTGCCGAAGAGGCATGCTTAGTTGAAGCATCAACTTAGCAGTCAAAGAACCTACATGCAATGTAAGTATATATCAGACAAAAAAGAATTGAAAGCAACTGCGATGGAGATGAGATAAACAATCATTAATAGTAGTGATCCCTTTCCTGAAACAAATTTAACTGTGTCCAAGTATATATCGGATTATCTATCCGTCTCTTGTGGGAAAAAAATATTTAACTGAATCCAAAAATTGCTTACCACTATCACCAGCGCATGAACAAAGGGGGATGCACCTGTCCATACAACCAGTTCTAAAAACACAAAAGGAGTTCAGGGCATCGACTCATCATACTGTGCAACAAATTAAGGCGGAGTGGAGAAAATGTATCCAGGGAGGAATTGACTGGCCTACACATGTTGTCGGCATCAACCCATGGTTTAAGGCCGAGAAGAAAAACAGTATACAGAGAGGATTTCCAAATGACATCTACATGTTGTAGGCATCATAGAGTAGACACCCATGGTGGCGGAGCCTCCGGACAGGCTTCTTCATATGAGGCATGGTGAAGGCTTGATGGGAATAAAACTCAAGGAAATCTGTGGTCTTCTCTTACCCCAATAGTTTCCACATATCAGATCAAACATGGCCAGGAACTCGTCCTCCACCATGCTTAGCTCCTGGTCCAACTTCATGTGATCTTGAACTTGTGGTCGTGAAATTGTGGTGAGGCTGTTGTAGAACGGCCACATGTGCGGCTTCTGTAAGACGATGATGCCGGCCGACGACTCGTAGTCCGCGGAGTCGTATGAGTTACACTCTGTTTCTGTTGATGGCTCTTCCTGGTGTTGTTGACCCCTCACCGGCCCTGTCGGCAGCCTACTGTCAGCGCCAGGCCGTAAGTAGTTGTAGTAGTAGGTCATCCTAGTGGCAGTAGGCTTGCGGTGGAGCGTGAGGGTGAGCAGGCCCCCCGATGCTGGTGAGCGGGTAGGTGAGGAAGCCCCGCTGCTCAACGGCGAGGTGGACCTGGAGATACTGCTACTGTTGGTGCCGGTGTCGATGGCTTAGGGACATGTTGACGACGACTTCTAGGGAGGAAGTGAGGGTGCCGCAATGGAGGAGGAGGCTGTGGAAGTCTCCGCTGCTACTAGAGGCATATACGCACGGTTCGAAGAACATAACCGCAATCGATATGATACCGAGGAAGAGGCTGATGTATTTATAGGGGATGAAGCCCAAGGAAGATGAGCCGAGGGGCCTCGTGGGGGAGCCGTGTGTGCGTTGCTTATCCTCCATGTAGAAGGAGAAGAGATAGTGAGATTTTATGGAGATTAAAGAAGGCGATGAAGGAGTCGTAAATCAAGAGGCGTTCCCATCAATTATTCTCAGGGAAAAAAGAGTGCTGCCGTGAAGACAGGAAACATTGCGTCGCGGAGGAAAATCTTTTGGTATAAAAGAAAAGGATGACATCAGTATGGGTGATGACTGATGAGGTAGTGGAGCCGCTGATGTAGACAGTTTGCATGTAAGAGAATTAGCTTAGTGGGGATGATCTATTTAGGTATTATAGATTATAGATCTGGACCACCACCCATCAACCTACGGAGTGCATTGTCATTGTCAGGTAAGTCAATTTTCGAACGCATGCGCTGCTCCTTCTCTCACGCCCTTCGCACAGTTTTTTTTTTTTTGAGCATGCCCTTCGCACAGTTGGTTGAAACAACCTAGCAGTTGTTCCAGCTATATACGCCTACGAACCCTAGAACCTATTCCTAGAAAACAAATCGGGGCGACAACGAACTGACAGGTAAAAATCACGAGGTCTTGTGGAACGGACAGGATAAAGTCCTCCGAGGCCGCCGTCCACCATAAAGTCGCTTCCGCACCATATGGCCTTTTGGTGTAAAATTGTTAATTCTTATGATGATTCATTAGAAATAATAAGTTGCCATATTTTTTTAGATTATTTTATATATAATACATATACTTTGTTCTTCACGTTTATGACAAGCTAAACGAGTCGAGCCAATTGAATCAACGCTCGTTATTTTAACAAGCCAAGCCGACCGACTCGTTATCTTAACGAGCTCTAACCGCTGGAGCCGAGCTACACATGGGCGAAGCATAGAACTCCCTTTAACTTTGCATGCGCAGAACGGACAATTTTCTTTACAAACTCAAAACTTCAAATTGTCTTAGTTAAGCCGTGTAATTGATTCATGACACATCTATATTATCGGCTTTATTTCTACGGGACCTTTAAATGTAGAATCCATATTGGTGCGTTTTGAAGACTTTATTTTATTTATTACTTCGTACTTGCCATGGGTGATTTATGATCGATGTTGCTGCTACTGTACTGGTTGGTGATTTTCAAAACTGGACTATCTATGTTTGTCCATAACCACAGACAAGATTTCCTTCCTAACAGTCGGCAAGCTCTTTATCATTCCCAGGGCGTTCCCACATTGCTCAGGCACTGTGGAAATGGGAGAGGGATACAGGAGGCTCCGCGCTCCTGATCTCTGTGTCGAGCACTGAACAGCGCTCCGGCGCAGGAACGCGTGGTCGCTCCCGCTCACATGATTCACTAATCTGCCACATCTGCAGATGTCATCCTGAAGCTGTAAATCGTGTACCAAAAGGTTTCCAGGCAAGAAACCACAGGCTAAAGTGCCAACTTCCTTGCCCCGGTAAAATCATCAACAAGTAGGATTGGTAAAAAGGAACCGTCTCTTCACTGCAACTTAGATAGAGGTGCGCATGGTAGGAGAGAGATGACGTGATTGGAGCCCTTCAAGGGAGTAAGTTTGAAACATTGGGTAGTACTATTGCAGTTACAGGATTCGAGCAGGAGATGCCCCAAGAACTCAACATGAATGCTATATAGGTTAGTGCCAGAGCAGTCAAAGAAGCGCCAAACGTACCAGTCTGAAGGTGATACCAAATCCAGAGAGTGGTGGACTGCAATGTATGTAAATCAATCCATAGAGTGATCGATGGTATCTGACAAACAATGGAATGCTTCATTAGCAACGGAAATGCATGCAGAGAACAAACTCTGAAGAAACTGTGCCGCTGTGGTACAAAAAGAAGGGGAAAACGATGTAGTTGTGCAAAATACTTCACAGATGTCAGCTCATATAGTCATCAAAATACTTCACAGATGTCATTGCTACACTGGTGCACTAGTACAGATGAAGTTTCAATTTACTTTCTGAAGATGTGAGTCATACTGAAGAACATAGCCACTTCACAGGTCAGGAAATGTTAATCAGTGTAGTTAATCTAAAGGAGCGAAAGGAAAATGTTAGCCAGCGTATAGATTGCATAGCACCTGGAGCACAACAACATCCTGGACCTGATTGCGATTCAGAAAATAACCGCATGAATTGATCTCTGGATTATTAACCCTTCAGCCAAGGACTAAGCAGAGTATTTGACTTCACCTTTCACAACTTGGCAGCTCCAGCCAAGCGCACCCACATTGATGGACATCCAATCCTTTGCTTTCATTCTCCCTTGACTGCTAGCATACCTGCATTAGGTTTAATTTTGAAATTTCTTGGTAACTTTATATTTCTCTCATGCTGCTTACGACATGATTGGTGCAGAAGTACATCACTAAAAATTGTATCTGTTCTCCCAACCGATGTTTTACTGCATGAAGAATGGGATTACAAAGTTATCCATCTTCTCTCTTCTCTCGAGCTCATCCTTCTCAGCAATCTGCTTCACCGTAGTCCACCCTTTTCTTGTCTGCTTCCTTGAACTGCCGGCTGCCTGAGTACAAGAATCACCTGGTGCAGATTTGGTATTCGAAGCTGACTTGCTATAGGTTCCAGGGGCCTTGCCAGCAACTGGACCACAATTCAGCGCTTTGCTGTTCAGTGTACTTGTAGTCTTCAATGGTTCTGCTGAACCTGTAGGCGCAGTCACTTCTGCCAGTTTGTTCTTCTGAGGAGTAACAAAGCTTGAGCCAAGTAGAAATTCTGCTTGCGAAGTGACATCGGGTTCACATGTTGTTGTGCTTTTAGAAGCACCGGGCTCAATTCCATTCATACATTTATCATGTGCGCTTTCTTCTTCAATTTTCAGTGGGATGTCTTCATGTCCAGCCGCTAACTGAGCATGATCCACCTTTGAAAAAGCTGCTCCTTTCTCCATTTTAGAATCTTCAGGAAGATTAGATTTTGGCCCATTACCTTGTTTATCTTTTTCAAGGCTAGATGTTTTCAACCTGGATGATTCTAGTTGTGAGGCTGCTGTTAAAGAATGTTCAATCTCTTTTTTATTAGCTGCTGTTGGCACGTTCATGTTGTCTCCTTTCAACATTATTCTGGTGATAACAGGCTTCCTTGATGATAACGGGCCATTCACGGTACCCTTTCCACTACCCCGTATTAGGTTTTGGTGTGCAGTTGAAGCCTGTCTGTAAGATTGATTCACACCTGCAATATTTGGATAATCTTTCTTCAGAGGTCCATATAAGGCCTATTGATATGGACAAATGAGATAAACACACTACAGATTGGTGATGTTTTTTACAGAGTTGGTGTTAGTGTTGTGAGTTAAATATATTCTGAAGGACCTTTTTGCAAACTTGCTAAATGAAAGGAGTCTTAATGTGCTGTTGTGAGCTAAACACATAATTCCAAATATTCCTCAGACACAAAAGTTTTTATCAGCATTACTACAAACTGAAGGCACATTAAAAAAAATGATACATACGTACATACATAGCACTATAACAGATCTGAGATCAAAGGTTAAGCAAGCCAGACAAACTTTGCGATAATCTGCTCTAAGCTGGAATAATCATACAACATTCTCAGCACGGTTTTTTTATTTCAACTTCTTCTATGCTAGTACGCTCACATTTTGACAATACAAGGATCCAGAACAATTAGCTAAGGTGCATTTTGGTAAAGAACCAATGTAACATGGAAAATGTTGGTCCTGCAAAATGGACGACCAATAACCTTCCCACCTTTTCCCTCGCTTTTGTGTAGTTTACTGTTTTGAAGACAAGATGTTACACTTAAATTGGCATGTTCAATCATTCTTTTGTCCTTGCATCTAAATATTATCTGTACCAGACAGATTGCTCTCATTGAATGAAACATGTTTTCGAAGCTATAGGAGACAATATGCAGTAACAGTGGGTGCTGAAAACAGAACAGAAATCACTGCAATAAAGTGGTACCATTAATCAATGTAAGTCAACAAAAAATGTTGTTTTGTGAGTATCAGGAGTTTTAGCAGAAATCCAATAGGTGCTTCAACTGATATATAGTATTGAGAACCTTTGAGAAAGGTACTTGCAAGTCCAAGGAAATATGGATCCAGCAAGATTATTTATTGTACAGCATAGTTAACACAATACTTCATGTGTAGAGCCAATTTCAACATGTCAACTGATATGCGTATATACTGATACTTGGTTCCTTGGATAAGTTGGCTTGCTCTTAGGATTTCAGGATGGTGGAACCATACTTCTAACAGCTCCAGCTGGCAGCAACTCTGCCTACTACCTCTGCCTATGATATGCTGCTGGTACTATATGGAAGGAAGAGAGGAAAGCATAAATCGAACAAATAATTCAGCACGACTGACGATTGGAAGGAACAAAGGAAGGAACAAATCAGGAGTTCAGCAAGGAGAAGAGAGGATGAATACATAGCAAGGGAGACAGGAGGGCAGATGAGAATATCACTCAGGAATCAGGAGGGTGGCAAAAACGGCCGGTGTTGTGGCTCCCAGTCACTGCAGCATTGGCCTGGCAAGGCTAGGTTTTGCAACA
The DNA here is from genome assembly GCA_034509565.1 of Triticum monococcum. Classification (NCBI taxonomy): domain Eukaryota; kingdom Viridiplantae; phylum Streptophyta; class Magnoliopsida; order Poales; family Poaceae; genus Triticum; species Triticum monococcum. The sequence goes on from CM067847.1 coordinate 27,493,608, forward strand.
CCCAGGAGGCGACTTGAATACTTGATCTGGAGGCTCCGCGGGCAGGGACTAGGATTTTGAGTCGCTCGTACCAAGGGGATCAACTTATTGAAATTAGTCAGCGACTAGTCAACCAGCCACTTGACTGCCAACTAGTCTGGTCGACGTGCCCAGTCGACACCTAAGGTAGGACTGGTAAGTCACCCGACTCTTAATCATTCGGCAGAAGTTTCTATTAGATATTTAAAATGAGCCTTTCCATGTAAAAAAAGTGAAAACAAAATTGAGATACATCTCATTCACTCAATAAAACTCTGTTACAGGTTTGCCTATGTGAACCAAAGTACAAAGTTCAGTTAATAAGCCTAAAACTTTCTCATTTCTCCAATCAAAGATTATGAGCAACGGACTAACAGTCAACCTAACAGAGAAAACATTTGCTGAATTGATTGTTCGAAAACTCATACAATGTGTTTGTTCCCCGAAGTCTCAGTTTGCCACATCACAAGATGTAGACATGCTACTTTGCTAGAACAAGCATTTGTCTGAAAACAATGTCCGTCGATCAAACCGGACAGCGCCAGATACATATCTGTCGTCGACGACACCAGTGCCACCAGCCTGCGCCCGTCGATCAAACCGCGTCCACACACTAAGAGTCCACTGCTCCACGTCGCCGAGACCCAACCCATCGTCTTCAATGCGGTCGATGTAACATCGCTCCACCGGTTGGCCTCTCCAGTGAACCACTGCTCTAAGGCGATGCCCAAGGAGGGAGAACGGCACCAAAGTGACCCAGACCTAGGGTTTCCCCTGGAACAACTGCCACTTGGAGGAACGGGGGCACGCCATCTGCAACTGCCGACGTACCCAAGCGGGGCCCACCGCCACATAGCTCTCACAACGACGCCTTCAAGAAGAACACAACGCCAAGAGCGTCGTCGCCGCCCTAGGGTTTTCACCCAAGAGAACGCGAGGCGGGAAAAGGTGGGGCGGACCCGAGCGACATCTCCATGAAGAAAAACGGCACCCTCAGGTGTCGTCGCCGCCGTGGCCGGCAGGAGCCGACCTGAGAATTATCTCAATCCACATACCCACCTCCCGCTCTGTTGGGGAACGCAATAATTTCAAACAAATTCTACGCACACGCAAGATCATGGTGCTGCATAGCAACGAGAGGGGAGAGTGTCGTCTACATACCCTCGTAGACCGTAAGCGGAAGCGTTATGACAATGCGGTTGATGTAGTCGTACGTCTTCACGATCGACCGATCTAGCATCGAAGGTACGGCACCTCCGCGATCTGCACAAGTTCAGCTCGGTGACGTCCCTAGAACTCACGGTCCAGTAGAGCTTCGCCTAAGCACCGCTTCGATATAACCGAGGTGGATTATGGTGGAGGGGGGCACCGCACACGGCTAAAAGATCAATGATCAACTTGTGTGTTCATGTGGTGCCCCCCTCCCCCGTATATAAAGGAGTGGAGGAGGGGGAGGGCCGGCCCTCTCTATGGCGCGCCCTGGGGGAGTCCTACTCCCTCCTGGAGTAGGATTCCCCCCTTTCCTAGTAGAAGTAGGAGCCCTTCCAAGTAGGAGTAGGAGAGGAAGGAAGGAGGAGAGAGGGAGGAAGGAAAGGGGGGCCGGCCCCCTACCCAATTCGGATTGGGCTTGGGGGCACGCCTCCCTCTTTTCCCTGCCCTATCCTCTATTCCACTAAGGCCCAATAAGGCCCATATACTTCCCGGGGGGTTTCGGTAACCTCCCGGTACTCCGGAAAAAATGCCCGGACCACTCGGAACCATTCCGATGTCCAAATATAGGCTTCCAATATATTGATCTTTATGTCTCGACCATTTCGAGACTCCTTGTCATGTCAGTGATCAAATCCGGGACTCCAAACTACCTTCAGTACATCAAACCACATAAACTTGTAATACGAATCGTCACCGAACATTAAGCGTGCTGACCCTACGGGTTCGAGAACTATGTAGACATGACCGAGACACATCTCCAGTCAATAACCAATAGTGGAACCTGGATGTTCATATTGGCTCCTACATATTCTACGAAGATCTTTATCGGTCAAGCCGCATAACAACATATGTTGTTCCCTTTGTCATCGTATGTTACTCGCCCGAGATTCGATTGTCGGTATCTCAATACCTAGTTCAATCTCGTTACCGGCAAGTCTCTTCACTCGTTCCGTAATGCATCACCCCGCAACTAACTCATTAATCACATTTCTTGCAAGGCTTATAGTGATGTGCATTACCGAGAGGGCCCAGAGATACCTCTCCGACAATCGGAGTGACAAATCCTAATCTCGATCTATGCCAACTCAACAAGTACCATCGGAGACACTTGTAGAGCACATTTATAATCACCCAGTTACGTTGTGACGTTTGGTAGCACACAAAGTGTTCCTCCGGTATTCGGGAGTTGCATAATCTCATAGTCAGAGGAACATGTATAAGTCATGAAGAAAGCAGTAGCAACAAACTAAACGATCATCGTGCTAAGCTAACGGAATAGGTCAAGTCAATCACATCCTCTAATGATGTGACCTCGTTAATCAAATGACAACTCATGTCTATGGCTAGGAAACTTAACCATCTTTGATTCAACGAGCTAGTCAAGTAGAGGCATACTAGTGACACTATGTTTGTCTATGTATTCACACATGTACTAAGTTTCCGGTTAATACAATTCTAGCATGAATAATAAACATTTATCATGATATAAGAAAATAAATAATAACTTTATTATTGCCTCTAGGGCATATTTCCTTCAGTCTCCCACTTGCACTAGAGTCAATAATCTAGTTCACATCTTTAAGTGATTAGTTCACATCTCCATGTGACTAATACCCAAAGGGTTTACTAGAGTCAATAATCTAGTTCATATCGCTATGTGATTAATACCCAAAGAGTGGTCATGTTTTGCTTGTGAGAGAAGTTTAGTCTACGGGTCTGCAATATTCAGATCCGTATGTATTTCACAAATTTCTATGTCTACAATGCTCTGCACGGAGCTACTCTGGCTAATTGCTCCCACTTTCAATATTTATCCAGATCGAGACTTAGAGTCATCTAGATCGATGTAAAAAGCTTGCATCGATGTAACTCTTTACGACGAACTCTTTTATCACCTCCATAACTGAGAAATATTTCCTTAGTCCTCTAAGGATAGTTTTCACCGCTGTCCAGTGATCTACTCCTAGATCACTATTGTACTCCATTGCCAGAATCATGCTAAGGTATACAATAGGACTGATAAACATCATAGCATACTTTACAGAACCTATGACTGAGGCATAGGGAATGACTTTTCATTCTCTTTCTATTTTCTGTTGTGGTCGGGTTTTGAGTCTTTACTCAACTTCACACCTTGCAACACGTGCATGAACTCCTTTGTTGACTGTTCCATTTTGAACTACTTCAAAATCTTGTCAAGGTATGTACTCATTGAAAAAACTTATCAAGCGTCCTGATCTATCTCTATAGATCTTGATGCTCAATGTGTAAGCAGCTTCATCGAGGTCTTTCTTTGAAAAACTATTTTCAAACACTCCTTTATGCTTTCCAGAAAAATCTTACATTATTTCCGATCAACAATATGTCATTCACATATACTTATCAAAAAATGTTGCAGTGCTCCCACTCACTTTCTTGTAAATACAGGCTTCACTGCAAGTCTATATAAAACCATATGCTTTGATCACTTTATCAAAGTATATATTCCAACTCCGAGATGCTTGCACCAGTCCATAGATGGATCGCTAGAGCTTGCTCACTTTGTTAGCACCTTTAGGATTGACTAAACCTTCTTGTTGCATCACATACAACTCTTCTTTAATAAATCCATTAAGGAATGCAGTTTTGACATCCATTTGCCAGATTTCATAAAATGTGGCAATTGCTAACATGATTCGGACAGACTTAAGCATCGCTACGAGCGAGAAAATCTCATCGTAGTCAACATCTTGAACTTGTCAAAAACCTTTTGCACAATTCGAGCTTTGTAGATAGTAACACTACTATCAGTGTCCGTCTTCCTCTTAAAAATCCATTTATTCTTAATGGCTCACCGATCAACGGGCAAGTCAATCAAAGTCCATACTTTGTTCTCATATATGGATCCCATCTCAGATTTCATGGCCTCAAGCCATTTTACGGAATCTGAGCTCATCATCGCTTCCACATAGTCCGTAGGTTTGTCATGGTCTAGTAACATGACTTCCAGAACAGGATTACCGTACCACTCTGGTGCGGACCATACTCTGGTTGTCCTACGAGGTTTGGTAGTAACTTGATCTTAAGTTTCATGATCATCATCATTAGCTTCCTCACTAATTGGTGTAGAGATCATTAGAACTGATTTCTGTGATGAACTACCTTCCAATTCGGGAGAAGATACAATTACCTCATCAAGTTCTACATTCCTCCGACTCACTTCTTTCAAGAGAAACTTCTTCTCTAGAAAGGATCCACTCTTAGCAACAAAGATATTGCCTTTCGAATCTGTGATAGAAGGTGTACCCAACAGTTTCTTTTGGGTATCCTATGAAGACGCACTTTTCCGATTTAGGTTTGTGCTTATCAGGCTGAAACCTTTTCACATAAGCATCACAACCCAACCTTTAAGAAACGATAGCTTAGGTTTCTAGCCAAACCATGGTTCATAAGGTGTCGTCTCAACGAATTAGACGGTGCCCTATTTAATGTGAATGTGGTTGTCTCTAATACATAACCCCAAAATGATAGTGGCAAATCGGTAAGAGACATCATAGATTGCACTATATCCAATAAAGTACGGTTATGACATTCAGACACACCATTATGCTGTGGTGTTCCAGGTGGCATGAATTTGTGAAACTATTCCACATTGTTTCAAATGAAGACCAAACTCGTAACTCAAATATTCGCCTCCGCGATCAGATCGTAGAAACTTTATTTTCTTGTTACGATGATTTTCCACTTCACTCTGAAATTCTTTGAACTTCTGAAATGTTCCAGACCTGTGTTTCATTAAGTAGATATACCCATATCTTCTCAAATCATCTGTGTAGGTCAGAAAATAATGATACCCGCCGCGAGTCTCAACACTTATCGGATCGTATACATCAGTATGTATTATTTCCAGTAAGTTAGTTTCTCGCTCCATTGTTCCGGAGAACGGAGTCTTAGTCATCTTGCCCATGAGGCATGGTTCGCAAGCATCAAGTGATTCATAATCAAGTGATTCCAAAAGTCCATCAGCATGGAGTTTCTTCATGCGCTTTACACCAATATGACCTAAACGGTAGTGCCACAAATAGGTTGCACTATCATTATTAACTTTGCATCTTTTGGCTTCAATATTATGAATATGTGTATCACTACGATCGAGATTCAATAAACGATTCACCTTGGGTGTATGACCACAGAAGGTTTTATTCATGTAAACAGAATAACAATTATTCTTTGACTTAAATGAATAACCGTATTGCAATAAACATGATCCAATCATATTATGCTCAACGCAAACACCAAATAACATTTATTTTAGGTTCAACACTAATCCCGAAGGTAAAGGGAGTGTGCGATGGTGATCTTATCAACCTTGGAATCATTTCCAACACACATCGTCACATCGTCCTCAACTAGTCTTTGTTTATTTTGCAATTCCCGTTTCGAGTTACTACTCTTAGCAACTGAACTAGTATCAAATACCGAGGGGTTTGCTATAAACACTAGTAAAGTACACATCAATAACATGTATATCAAATATACCTTTGTTCACTTTGCCATCCTTCTTATCTGCCAAGTATCTAGGGCAGTTCCACTTCCAGTGACCATTTCTTTGCAGTAGAAGCACTCAGTTTCAGGCTTGGGTCTAGCTTTGGGCTTCTTCACGGGAGTGGCAACTTGCTTGCCATTCTTCTTGAATTTCCCTTTCTTTCCCCTGCCCTTTTACTTTAAACTAGTGGTCTTGTCAATCATCAACACTTGATGCTTTTCTTGATTTCTACCTTCATCGATTTCGGCATCACGAAGAGCTCGAGAATTGTTTTCGTCATCCCTTGCGTATTATAGTTCATCACTAAGTTCTAGTAACTTGGTGATAGTGACTAGAGAACTTTATCAATTACTATCTTATCTGGAAGATTAACTCCCACTTGATTCAAGCAATTGTAGTACTCAGACAATCTGAGCACATGCTCATTGGTTGAGCTATTCTCCTCCATCTTGTAGGCAAAGTACCGTTAGAGGTCTCATACCTCTCGACACGGGCATGACTCTGAAATACTAGTTTCAACTCTTGGAACATCTTATATGTTCCGTGGCATTCAAAACATTTTTGAAGTCCCGGTTCTAAGACGTAAAGCATGGTGCACTAAACTATCAAGTAGTCATCATACCGAGCTTTACCAAACGTTCATAACGTCTGTATCTGCTCCTGCAATAGGTCCGTCACCTAGAGGTGCATCAAGGACATAATTCTTCTGTGCAGCAATGAGGATAATCCTCAGATCACGGACCTAGTCCGCATCATTTCTACTATCATCTTTCAACATAGTTTTTCTCTAGGAACATATCAAAAATAAATGGGGAGCTACATCGCAAGCTATTGATCTACAACATAGTTATGCAAATACTATCAGGACTAAGTTCATGATAAATTAAAGTTCAATTAATCATATTACTTAAGAACTCCCACTTAGATAGAGATCTCTCTAATCATCTAAGTGATCACGTGATCCATATCAACTAAACCATGTCCGATCATCACGTGAGATGGAGTAGTTTTCAATGGTGAACATCACTATGTTGATCATATCTACTATATGATTCACGTTCGACCTTTCGGTCTCCAGTGTTCCGAGGCCATATCTGCATATGCTAGGCTCGTCAAGTTTAACCCGAGTATTCGGCGTGTGCATAACTGGCTTGCACCCATTGTATGTGAACGTAGAGCTTATCACACCCGATCATCACGTGGTGTCTTGGCACGACGAACTGTCGCAACGGTGCATACTCAGTGAGAACACTTATACCTTGAAATTTAGTGAGAGATCATCTTATAATGCTACCGCCGAACTAAGCAAAATAAGATACATAAATTATAAACATCACATGCAATCAAAATATGTGACATGATATGGCCATCATCATCTTGTGCCTTTGATCTCCATCTCCAAAACACCGTTATGATCTCTATTGTCACCGGCATGACACCATGATCTCCATCATCTTGATCTCTATCAACGTGTCGTTACATGGTCGTCTCACCAATTATTGCTTTTGCAACTATTGCTATCGCATAGCGATAAAGTAAAGCAATTATATGGCGCTTGCATCTTATGCAATAAAGAGACAACCATAAGGCTCCTACCAGTTGCCGATAACTTTAACAAAACATGATCATCTCATACAACAATTGATGTCTTGTCACGTCTTGACCATATCACATCACAACATGCCCTGCAAAAACAAGTTAGACGTCCTCTACTTTGTTGTTGCAAGTTTTACGTGGCTGCTACGGGCTGAGAAAGAACTGTTCTTACCTATGCATCAAAAAACCACAACGCGGTATAGTGATTGCTTTTTGATCTTCAGAAGGAACCATGTTCATTGAATCCGATTCAACTAAAGTTGGAAAACAGACACCCACTAGCCACCTGTGTGCGAAGCACATCGGTAGAACCAGTCTCGTGTAAGTGTACGTGTAATGTCGGTCTGAGCCGCTTTATCCAACAATACCTCCGAATCAAGAATCAACTAGTGACGGCAAGCAATATGTATATACCCACGCCCACAACTCCTTTGTGTTCTACTCGTGCATATAACATCTACGCATAGACCTGGCTCGGATGCCACTGTTGGGGAACGCAGTAATTTCAAAAATTTCCTACGCACACGCAAGATCATGGTGATGCATAGCACCGAGAGGGGAGAGTGTTGTCTACGTACCCTCATAGACCGTAAGCGGAAGCGTTATGACAACACAATTGATGTAGTCGTATGTCATCACGATCGACCGATCTAGCACCGAAGGTACGACACCTCCACGATCTGCACACGTTCAGCTTGGTGACGTCCCGCGAACTCACGATCCAGTAGAGCTTCGAGGGAGAGTTTCGTCAGCGCGACGGCGTGATGACGGTGATGATGATTGTCGGTGTCAAAACCGGCGGATCTCGGGTAGGGGGTCCCGAACTATGCGTCAAGGCCGGATGGTAACAGGAGACAAGGGACACGATGTTTTTACCCAGGTTCGGGCCCTCTCGATGGAGGTAATACCCTACTCCTGCTTGATTAATATTGATGATATGGGTAGTACAAGAGTAGATCTACCACGAGATCAAGGAGGCTAAACCCTAGAAGCTAGCCTATGGTATGATTGTTGTATATGGAGTTGATGTCCTACGGACTACAACCCTCCGGTTTATATAGACACCGGATAGGGTTAGGGTTACACAGAGTCGGTTACAATGGTAGGAGATCTTGAATATCCGCATCGCCAAGCTTGCCTTCCACGCCAAGGAAAGTCCCATCCGAACACGGGACGAAGTCTTCAATCTTGTATCTTCATAGTCCTGGAGTCCGGCTGAAGGTATAGTCCGGCTACCCGAACACCCCCTAATCCAGGACTCCCTCAGTAGCCCCTAAACCAGGCTTCAATGACGACGAGTCCGGCGCGCAGATTGTCTTCGGCATTGCAAGGCGGGTTCCTCCTCCAAGTCCTTCATAGAAGATTGTAAACACCAAGAGTAGTGTCCGGCTCTGCAAAATAAGTTTCCACATATTGCCATTGAGAGAATAATATTAACACAAATCAAATCTGTTGACGTATTCCGCAGTGCGTCATCACACTACGGCCAAGTCCTTTACTTGAATCATTTTTACTTTTCCACCTCAGCACGTTTTGCGAGGCAGTTTCCTTGGCACGTCTTGTCAAAGCAGAGATCGTGTACCCCCCCCCCCTTTTACGGGATTCTCATCAATACGGACGTGGGTGACCCAACCGCGCCCGTTAGCACGTTTCCTCGATTAAAGACGAGTCCCGAACGGTTACGGGGAGGGCTCTTGGTATTCAACCTCTTATAAAGAGACCAAGGCCTTACTCCTTTTTTCAATCTCAAGCGAGTTCGCCCGTCGCCTCGAGTTCCAACACCCTAGGCTCCAGATTCCAGGTGCTTCGGACCTTCGACAATGTCCGGTTCTGACCTTCAAGGCCGATGGACGCCCTCCTCCGTCACGGAGGAGGACGTACTAAAGTTGAGGGAGGCTAAGTTCCTGACCGGCGAAATTTCGCATAGGTTGCCTGCTCAAGGGCAGGTCATTCCCAGTCCCCAGCCCGATGAGAGCGTGGTGTTCATGTCTCACTTCCTTCGGGGAGTGGGCTTCCCAATGGATCCCTTTGTGAGGGGACTGCTGTTTTATTACGGGCTGGAATTCCATGACTTAGCTCCGGAGTCCATCCTCCATATCTCCTCGTTTATTGTCGTGTGTGAAGCGTTCCTCCGTGTTACCCCTCACTTCGGATTATGGCTCAAGACCTTCAAAGTGGAGCCGAAGATGATCAAGGGACGGCACACAGAGTGCGGAGGCGCTGTTATAAGCAAAAATGCTGATGCTCCATGGTGAAAGTGCAACTATCCCTAGGTGGTTTTGGTAATTCATAACAACATATAGCTCATTGAGCTAATGCTATTTCAAGATGATTATTTCAGGAAAGCTCAATGATTGGCATGGCATGGCTGTGAAAGTGGAACCCTCAAAATGCTAAGGACAAAGAATTGGCTCAAGCTCAAAAGTTCAAGACTCTTCATTTTATATTTTAGTGATCCAAGATCACATTGAGTCTTTAGGAAAAGCCAATACTATCAAGGAGGGATGAGGTGTTGCTTAATGAGCCTCTTGCTTTATGTGCTTAATGATATGCTCCAAAATCCTCAGCTACTTTCCCATATCCACAGATGACCTAAACCCTAAGCCAAACTCGGTCATACCGATTCTTTCAATCCGGCACCACCGAGTTTCACTTGTCATTTGCCACTGCCAAACCCTAGCAATTCGGTCCTACCGATAAGGATCTCGGTCTCACCGAGATGGGATTGCAAACTCTCTGTTTCCCTTTCGTAACTTTTCGGTCTCACCGAAAGAGCGAATCGGTCCCACCGAGATTGCAATGTAAACTCTATGTTTCCTACTTGAAACTTTTCGGTCTCACCGAAAGAGCGAGTCGGTCCCACCGAGTTTGCCTGACCAACTCTCTGGTTAGCTTATTGCCAAACTCGGTCTCACCGAGTTTGTGCAATCGGTCTCACCGAGATTACGTTATGCCCAAAACCTAACCGAATCGGTCCTACCGAGTTGCATGTCAGTCCCACCGAAATTCCTAACGGTCACTAGGTTTACTATTTCGGTCCGACCGAGTTTTATGATTCGGTCCCACCGAGATTGGTAAATTGTGTGTAATGGTTGGATTTTGTGTGGAGGCTATAAATACCCCTCCACCTCCTCTTCACTCGTGGAGAGAGCCATCAGAACACATACACCATTCCAAATCATATGTTCTGAAAGAGAACCACCTACTCATGTGTTGAGACCAAGATATTCCATTCCAACCATATGAATCTTGATCTCTAGCCTTCCCCAAGTTGCTTTCCACTCAAATCTTCTTTCCACCAGATCCAAATCCTATGAGAGAGAGTTGAGTGTTGGGGAGACTATCATTTGAAGCACAAGAGCAAGGAGTTCATCATCAACACACCATTTGTTACTTCTTGGAGAGTGGTGTCTCCTAGATTGGCTAGGTGTCACTTGGGAGCCTCCGACAAGATTGTGGAGTTGAACCAAGGAGTTTGTAAGGGCAAGGAGATCGCCTACTTCGTGAAGATCTACCGCTAGTGAGGCAAGTCCTTCGTGGGCGATGGCCATGGTGGGATAGACAAGGTTGCTTGTTCGTGGACCCTTCGTGGGTGGAGCCCTCCGTGGACTCGCGCAACCGTTACCCTTCGTGGGTTGAAGTCTCCATCAACGTGGATGTAGGATAGCACCACCTATCCGAACCACGGGAAAAACATCCGTGTCTCCAATTGTGTTTGAATCCTCAAAACCCTTCCCTTTATATTCTTGCAAGTTGCATGCTTTACTTTTCGCTGCCAATATACTCTTTGCATGCTTGCTTGAATTGTGTGATGATTGCTTGACTTGCCCTAAGATAGGTAAAATCTGCCAAGAACTAAAATTGGGAAAAGGTTAAGTTTTTATTTGGTCAAGTAGTCTAATCACCCCCCCCCCCCTCTAGACATACTTCCGATCCTACAAGTGGTATCAGAGCTTTGGTCTCCATTTGCTTTGATATCCATAGCTTTTGGTGGTCATAGCCTTGGTTTCACAACCTAGGAGAGTATGGCGTCTAGCGAGGGAAATTATCACCGTAGAGGTCCTTACTTTGATGGTACTAATTTTGCTAGTTGGAAGCATAAAATGAAGATGCATATTCTTGGACATAAACCCGCCGTATGGGCTATTGTTTGTGTTGGTTTGCAAGGTGAGTTCTTTGATGGGAGGGAACCAAACCGTGAAGCTACCGCGGATGAGTTGAAGATGTTGCAATACAATGCTCAAGCTTGTGATATTCTCTTCAACGGATTGTGCCCCGAAGAATTCAACAAAATCAGCCGTCTTGAGAATGCAAAGGAAATTTGGGACACTTTGATTGATATGCACGAAGGTACCGACTCCATCAAGGAATCCAAGTTGGATGTGCTCCAAAGTCAACTTGACAAGTTCAAGATGAAGGATGGTGAAGGTGTCGCCGAAATGTACTCTAGGCTTGCTCTCATCACAAATGAGATTGCCGGCTTAGGAAGTGAAGAGATGACCGATAGATTCATCATCAAGAAGATCCTAAGAGCCTTGGATGGGAAATATGATACCGTGTGCACATTGATTCAAATGATGCCCAATTACAAAGATCTCAAACCAACGGAAGTGATTGGAAGGATTGTTGCTCATGAGATGTCACTCAAGGATAAAGAGGAACTTCACAACAAATCAAGTGGTGCCTAAAAAGCCTCATGTGAAGTCCCCACATCGTCAAGTGAGAAACAAAACTTCAATGAAGAATTGAGCTTAATGGTGAAGAACTTCAACAAGTTGTACAAGAGTAGAAGCAAAGATAGAAGCTTCAAGTCAAGGTCCTACAATGACAAAAGATCTTCTAGTCGAGAGCGAAACTGCTATAATTGTGGAAGACCCGGACACTATTCCAATGAGTGTACGGCTCCCTACAAGAGAAGAGAAGATTCTCCAAAAAGAAGAAGCAAAGAATCACCACCAAGAGAGAGAAGGAGTAAAGATGATCGTTATGAACGGAGATACTCACGGAGAAGCAAGGACTCGGAAAGGAAGGAAAAATCATCAAGGAGCTACACAAAATGAAGACATCAAGCTCATGTTGGTGAATGGGTATCCGGCTCCGACTCCGACAGCCACTCCGAGAGAAGTCATCACTCCGACTCCGAAGATACTCAAGATGAAGGTGTTGCCGGTCTAGCACTTGTGTCAACCAACTCCTACGACATATTTGACTCACCAAATGAAGGAATTGGAAGATGCTTCATGGCCAAAGGTCCTAAGGTAACACACCCCGAGTATGTTGATTTCAATAGTGATGAAGATGACTTGTTAGGTGATGATGACTTGCTTGTTGACAACTCTAGTGATGAGTACTATGATGAAACATCAATTAATCACGCTAATCAAAATAAAACGAATGACAATGATAAGGAGAAGATTGAGGCTCTAACTAAAGAACTAAACACTCTTAAGTTAGCTCATGAAACTATCTTCGAAGATCATCGAGAACTTTTAAGAGCTCATGAGAAATTATGCTTTGAAAAGCTCAATCTTGAGCAAGAGCATGAGTTCTTAAAAGCAATCAATGATGATCTCCGCAAGAAAAGTTCTTCTTACATTGCCAAGCGTTTACTATTATCCACTTACATGCCTCAAGTCAAGTCTAGTAACAAGAACAAGAAAGATTCTTCCTCTAGTAGTAACAATGATCATGCTAAATCCAATATTGTTGCTTCTAGTAGTTCTCTTGATTCCACTAATGATTCTCTTAGACAAGTTACACTTGAGCAAGAAAATAGCTTATTGAAGGGGATTATAGAGAAAGGAGAGTACAAAAGCCTTGCCAGGAGTAAGCAATTCGAGGAAATTGTGCGCAAGCAAGGAATGCACCGGAAGAATCAAGGTGTTGGTTTTGAACGAAAGTTCAATGCCAATGGAGTTGAGTGGGAAGAAGATCAATACCCCAAGACAAAGTTTGTTCCTCAACAAGAGAAGTATGACACCTCTTTCAAGGGGATACAAGCTCAAGATGATCTTCCACCACAAGACTACAAGAAAAAAGGCAAGGACAAGCTTCAAGAGGAGATTGAAGCATTTGAAGAAGCTCCTAAGACCTTAGTCAAGTGGACTCCCAAGACCACGTCAAGTTCCACTTCATCAAGTACGACTACAACTCCAAGGATTCCCATCAAGATGGTGTGGATCCAAAAGAAAAAGAACTAGAGAGTTCTTGAGGGTGACTCCGCCAACATATTTCACTCTCATCATTTTGGCAAGAACAAGTGCAATCAACTTCCACATCATGCACTAGTTCAAGGAGTCACAAACCCTCTTGTTGGTAAGACAAGGGACAAGGTAACCAAAAGTTTTCATGGACATCATCTTGTGTATGCATCACTCTATGTCTATGGATATCCTTGTTTGTTCCTTGTGGGACTAACCCATGTAGGTATTGAAAGTGCAATTCACTCAAATGGATAGCTCCAAGTGATCTACATCAACATTGAGCATCCACATCTTCAACATCTACATGAAGTCATCATCGACAAAACCCAAGGTTAGTTCATCCCTCTTAGGGGGGATATCACATCTAGGGGGAGCTTTACTCTAAGACTTGAGCTAAAGCAACTCTAAAGATGTGAATACAACAATGCTTTATGTAAAAGTGGTAACCCCACTTGAGCTTAAACGATGAGTATGACCTACGATCAAGTGTTCTCACTTGACTCCTAAGTCAATATACTCATATATAGATGACCTAGTCATCGCAAATTGCTTGATAGATGCTAGAATTGATTGTGCATGCTTTGCCACATATTTCATTTGCCATCTTATTGTGTGAGCATGTTGGTTGCATATTTTACTCATTCGAGGACATCCACTTGTTGTTTTGATTGTTTGGCTTTATCTTCTTTTGCCAAGTGGATGGACAAGAATGCCTAAGAACCTCCTCTAGCTATCTATGCTTTTCTCATCTCAAACTCTATTCATGCTGCATCACAAAACTTGATCAAGTCAGATTCGAACCACTCTATGTGAGGAGCGCTTGGAGTCCCCGATTCGTCATAGACTTAAACTTCCAAAACCTCTTTGTGATTCTCGGTCTGACCGATACCATATTTTCGGTCCTACCGAGATCATTAAGTTGATCTAGGTTTTCGATCTCGGTGCAACCGATTTGAACCACTCAGTCACACCGAGTTGCAATAACTGTATATAGTTTTGCATCTCGGTGCCACCGAGTTGTTCCACTCGGACACACCGACAGGGTCGGGCTATATATAGTGACGGGCAGAATTTTGGAAATTTCTCCGAAACCTCATCGCCCGCGCATAGCTCGCTCTGCCTCCTGGGTCTCCGTATCGTCCTCCTCTCCGCCAGCAGCCTCCAGTCGCTGGTCTCCGTCGCCGTCAACGGAATTCTGCCCCGCCGTTGTCGCCGTAGCGAGTCTCCACCGAACTAGGGTATGGACTCGATCTTTGTGCTATTCTCCAATCCGATTCCTAGCACATTGTGATCATCATGATTCTTGCCACGTTTGATAAACTCCTATCCAGTCAATGAACTCGTAGATTAGGTTTAATTCGAAAATTTTAGGGTTAGGTTTCCGCCGAAACCATCTCGGACCCACCGAGTTGAAAAACTCGGTCCCACCGATTTGGCTTATGCCATTGCACAAGTAAAACTCGGTCTGACCGAGAATTACTTATCGGTGTGACCGATTTTGGAACTCTGTGAAACCCTAGCAGTCTCGGTGCCACCGAACTGTGACTCGGTCTGACCAAGTTCACTAGTTCTGGTGCCAAAACTGTTTCGGTGTCACCGAGTTTGAAAATCGGTAGATCCGAGATGATTTCAGTGGGAAACTAAAACTAAGTTTTTGAATTATTCTTTTGCAAAAATCTCTGTATTTTATGATGCTCATCCACTCTATCTCATCTATAATCTATTCACAGGGTCAGCAGTCAGAGTTTGCATCATGTCAGACCAAAGTGACAGCCAGAACCTCTCAGAGCAGCAAGTGGTGATGAGTGAGGGCACTAGTCCCTCCAGCTCCTCAGATGATGGCAGCAGGAGCACCCCCAGCACTTCCTAAAGCTGCCACACGTCAGAGAAAGAAGAGAACCTTAGATTCTGAAGATGAGGATTATGTGGCAGAGGAGGAAGCCACCTCCAAGAGAGTTGAGCCAGCAGCAGTTACAAAGCCAGGGTTGAAGTTCAAAAGGCCAGCAGGCAGGCAGCCCATGTCTAAGGTTAGAGCTTCAACTGAGAAGCCTGCATCCACAGAGCCAGTTGCTGCTGAAGGCAAAAAGAGGAAGGAAAGGGTCAAGAAGACTGTAGCCAGAGTGCTTGGCAAGGCCTCCATCATGGTAGATGAGGAGGAAGAAGAAGAGGTTGCTGCACCAGCACCCAAGGCACCCAAGCTAATGGGAGATGCCATAAAATCAGGGGGAGCTGCTTCCAAGGCCAAGTCAGCTCCAAAGCCAAAGCCAAAGAGAAACACAAGAAGCATCCCAGCCACTGAAAAGAACAAGGCCCCAGTGCCTGAAGCTGCAGAGGAAGAGGAAGAGAATGTCTTATTAGAAAGCTCAAGCCCAAGATCCTAGACCACAACGATGCTCATCCTATGGCTGAGGATATGAAGCTCAAGAGAGATTCAGGGCTGAGGAAGTGGAGAGAAGCAGATCCGTATGCTTCTAGGAGAAGGACTGCAGTGCACTACAGATTTCACACCAAGGAGCAGCAGGATTTCTATGAGACAGTTTTGCTTGACAAGAAGCCAATAGTATGTGACATGAGATGGGTCGACTGGACCTACATGAAGGAAAATGAGGAACACTATCCTCGAGTGTATGACAGCTTTAGTGCGTGTGGAGTTGCAGACTTTGTTGGGCAGAAGCTCACAAAGTGGAACGAGGAGCTAATCATGCAATTCTACTCCACAGCACATTTCTATCCATATGGTAGGATTGTATGGATGTCAGAAGGTACGAGGTACCAATCCAAAGTTGCTGAATGGGCTCAGCTGATCAACGCCCCAGAAGAGCAGGATGATGACTTGGACATTTATGCCAAGAAAAAGATGGACCACAACTCTATGTCCAACATGTACAAGGAGATTCCGAATGAAGCACTTGACACGTTCAAGTTTGGCTCGGTGCATTATCTTCTATCAGGATTGCCCACTATCAACTGGATTCTAAGGCACACCTTATTGCCCAAATCTGGAGATCACAAGATGATCAGAGGCCACGCAATCAACTTGCTTCATATCTTTGACGTGCCTCAGAAATTCAAGGTCATGAGCCTAATGGTAGAGACCATTAAGAGGACAGCAGCAGACCAGAAGAGGAGCTGTGGATATGCCCCACAGATTCAGGAGCTCATCAACTCCAAGATGGGCACGGGCATATACCTCTTGGATAAGGAACACCTGCCCATCCGTCCAGATTTTGAAGATAACCAAGTGGTCGTGACTGAGAATGAGCCATCATCTGCCCAAGCACAAGCCAAAAAGGAGAAGGCAAAGAAGGAGAAAGCTGCCAGGATGCCTACTCAAGAGGAGGCATCTGAATATTTTCTGAAAACCAAACAAGAGCAGCTTGGTTACCTGATTGCGTCCACCCTGCGGATTGAGCAAGGACTAGCCACCCTAACTCAAAACCAGGCAAGCTTAGAGAGGATCATGGAACAGAGGTTCTATGATTTAGACATCAAGGTGACAGAGATACAGACTGCCCTGGAGCAGCTCCAGGATGACATGAATGAGAGGAGAGGCAAGACTACGACTGATGCTTTTGCCAGGGTGCCACGAGGTCCGAGGTCGTCTGCAATGCCAGTTGCTGACACCAGAGCTACCACATCTGCGCCAGCCACAGCCTCAGTTCCACCAGCTCCAGCATCCACTTCAGTCTCAACTCCGACCACGTCTACCGAAGGCTTCATCCTTGGAGTGCTCCGGACTTCACCACCACCTGAAGATCAAGCCTGAGCGTCGACTTAGCACTATGCATTTTCTAGGAACTTTTTGGTAACTTGTTGCCAAAGGGGGAGAAAATGTATAGACCATAGGCTTCGAGAGAGAGTGTTGCTGTTATTCTCTCTTGTTTTATTTGGTGGTTTTTCGAACTTTATTTGCTTGTGTGTGAGATACTACGTCCTTATCTGTGAGACATCGATGATCATGTGTTTGATCATAAGCTACACTTAATGTTTTCTTAATGCTATTATTATTCTATCTATCTTATGTGATCACTCACTATTCTTGGTGATGAGTGCATGTATTTCAATCTTATCATTTTTTGAGCGCTCCACCAAGATGTATGTGACATGGAAGAGTAACCCATGACTCTAACTCCTTGTGCATTTGCAGTCCAAAGCAAATTCTAAATATGCACAAATTTAGGGGGAGCTCTTATTTGTCACATACTTCTCAAAGCGACGATATATTTCATGCTTATTATCATTTGTCGAAGCTTTGATCTATATGTTGTCATCAATTACCAAAAAGGGGGAGATTGAAAGTGCAACTATCCCTAGGTGGTTTTGGTAATTCATAACAACATATAGCTCATTGAGCTAATGCTATTTCAAGATGATTATTTTAGGAAAGCTCAATGATTGGCATGGCATGGATGTGAAAGTGGAACCCTCAAAATGCTAAGGACAAAGAATTGGCTCAAGCTCAAAAGTTCAAGACTCTTCATTTTATATTTTAGTGATCCAAGATCACATTGAGTCTTTAGGAAAAGCCAATACTATCAAGGAGGGATGAGGTGTTTCTTAATGAGCCTCTTGCTTTATGTCTTAATGATATGCTCCAAAATCCTCAGCTACTTTCCCATATCCACAAATGACCTAAACCCTAAGCCAAACTCGGTCATACCGATTCTTTCAATCCGGCGCCACCGAGTTTCACTTGTCATTTGCCACTACCAAACCCTAGCAATTCGGTCCTACCGATAAGGATCTCGGTCTCACCGAGATGGGATTGCAAACTCTCTATTTCCCTTTCATAACTTTTCGGTCTCACCGAAAGAGCGAATCGGTCCCACCGAGATTGCAATGTAAACTCTATGCTTCCTACTTGAAACTTTTCGGTCTCACCGAAAGAGCGAGTCGGTCCCACCGAGTTTGCCTGACCAACTCTCTGGTTAGCTTATTGCCAAACTCGGTCTCACCGAGTTTGTGCAATCGGTCTCACCGAGATTACGTTATGCCCAAACCCTAACCGAATCGGTCCTACCGAGTTGCATGTCAGTCCCACCGAAATTCCTAACGGTCACTAGGTTTACTATTTCGGTCCGACCGAGTTTTATGATTCGGTCCCACCGAGATTGGTAAATTGTGTGTAATGGTTGGATTTTGTGTGGAGGCTATAAATACCCCTCCACCTCCTCTTCACTCGTGGAGAGAGCCATCAGAACACATACACCATTCCAAATCATATGTTCTGAAAGAGAACCACCTACTCATGTGTTGAGACCAAGATATTCCATTCCAACCATATGAATCTTGATCTCTAGCCTTCCCCAAGTTGCTTTCCACTCAAATCTTCTTTCCACCAGATCCAAATCCTATGAGAGAGAGTTGAGTGTTGGGGAGACTATCATTTGAAGCACAAGAGCAAGGAGTTCATCATCAACACACCATTTGTTACTTCTTGGAGAGTGGTGTCTCCTAGATTGGCTAGGTGTCACTTGGGAGCCTCCGACAAGATTGTGGAGTTGAACCAAGGAGTTTGTAAGGGCAAGGAGATTGCCTACTTCGTGAAGATCTACCGCTAGTGAGGCAAGTACTTCGTGGGTGATGGCCATGGTGGGATAGACAAGGTTGCTTCTTCGTGGACCCTTCGTGGGTGGAGCCCTCCGTGGACTCGCGCAACCGTTACCCTTTGTGGGTTGAAGTCTCCATCAACGTGGATGTAGGATAGCACCACCTATCTGAACCACGGGAAAAACATCCGTGTCTCCAATTGCGTTTGAATCCTCAAAACCCTTCCCTTTATATTCTTGCAAGTTGCATGCTTTACTTTCCGCTGCCAATATACTCTTTGCATGCTTGCTTGAATTGTGTGATGATTGCTTGACTTGCCCTAAGATAGGTAAAATCTGCCAAGAACTAAAATTGGGAAAAGGTTAAGTTTTTATTTGGTCAAGTAGTCTAATCACCCCCCCCCCTCTAGACATACTTCCGATCCTACACATGGCCCGAGGGCTCTTTTCAAGAGGAGCTAGGCTTGTGGCAACGAGAGTGGTTTTATATCACCGCTCCCCGGAGCACCAAGTGGGTGGCGCCTCCTGCCTTTCGCTCGGGTCCCCCACCACGGCTAGCGTCATGGGTCAACAGAGGGATAGGTTGGGGTTTTCCCAAAGACGTGCCCTTGTTACAGGGCCGCATTAAGGATCTCTTGGAAGGAGACCTCAGCCTGGTCAAGGTGACGCAGGTCATGCTGATTCGCCGAATATTGCTCGGCAAACGTCGCTCCCTTCGCCTGTGGGAGTTTAATCCAGAGGGACCGCGAGCTCTCCAGAATTTCATGGGCGCAACGCCCGCGGAGATGTATAAACTGTTCTTCGGATCACAAGAGATGTGTCCAGACTTAACCGAGGACGCAGGCCTAAGCTGCAATCGCTCGGATACTCAAGTAAGCAACATTGTGCCCGGACCTTCTATCCGTATAATTGTCATAAACTTGCCCCTAAAAGAGCCGTCCTTTTAAACAGGAGTGGATAACGAAGGCAAAGCTGATCAGGTGTCCGGCTCCCCTTCCTGAAACCAGGCCGGATCCCGTGCTGGTCAGGATGCTAGAGATAATGCCTTTGGAGGGAAGCAAGGGGGAGGACAAGGAAACTGTGGCCTCCTCGAAGGAGGCTGCTCCAAAGGGAGGAACCGACAATTCTTCTCCTAAGGGGAAGAAGAGAGCCGCCTCTGACGACCCGGAAACCATGGCCTCGAAGCGGGGGAAAAATCCTCATCAGAGGGTCCGACGCCGGGGAGTTCCTCGGCCGGACTACGCCCTAAGGGGATCAGCCCTCCAGCGAGCCGTAAGTAGAGAAAGATTTTCCTTTTGAGGGATGAGGGAAATCCTTGATTTATATCTGAGAAGATTAACCGAATTTTTACCTTGTAGCTCAGACCTCAGCCCTTCTCAGTAGAGCTCATCTTCGGGGGATCTCCTACCGGAGATGATGGAGAGCGGGATGCCTCCCCCTGCCGTGCCGCCTAGCGAGGCGGGTGACCCTGAGGTGTCGTCGCGGAGGGTTTCTCTGAATCCGGCAGGGACGGAAGATAGCTATGTGGCCCCCCGAGGTTCTCCGCGTCCGGCCTTCGGAAGAGGTCATGGGACAAGTCCGGCACCGTCTGGTGCTCGGCCGGAGGAGCTAAAGATTCTGCTGGGGCGAGCTTCTATCCCGGAGGAGCACCGTGCATTGATGGGCACGGTGATTGAAAGGATCTCATCCGCAGAGAGCGGATTGCATGAGGCCGTCAAAAGTTTACTGACGGGTTTTGAGGTACATTAGATAATGTACACATTTGTCAGTTGCGCATGAATAAGATGCGCCCTGTGTAGATAGTAGCCCCTGAGACTCTGCGCGTCGTCAAGAAATGACGGCACGCGGAGGATCATAATCCCAGGTCTAAGATGTCGCCTTTGAATGTAGGCGGCAGGGTGTCCGGAATCGAGCCGAACTGATGATTTTGCCGAACTAACGCGGCAACTGGACGTGGCAGATGTCCACATCGAACTTGTCAACAAGCGGCTTGATGAGGCTCAAGGTATGTAATTCCTCGGGCGGCATCAGGTAAGAAGAGTTTTATGCTAGTGTCTTACGATGTGTGTGTTTGACGCAGATGGTGCGGCCGCCGTGGAGAGTCTTAGGGCAGAACTTGCCCGAGCTAAAGAACAAGCCAGAGAAAGTGATGCGGCTGCCAAGAAAGCCCTTGAAGAGCTGAGAGCCGAACAGGCTGCTCATTGCCGAAGCAAGGAAGAGATGGCCGAGATGGCCGAAAAGTTAAAGAGCGCTCCAGACCGTTGCAGACTTTTTGAGAAAGAAGACCAAGCGAGTGCTGCTGATGCGACCGAACACTTTCGAGATCAGAAAGATCGCGAAGTGGAAAAGCCTTTCTGGTCGTAGTTTCACAATCCAGAGCGTCCACTGGCAGTGGACGATCGTTTGGCTCAATGGGCCGAACTGAATAGCTTGTCCGGACTCGCCATGAAGTACGTCATGGGTCATCTGTGGCCAGGGAGATCGGAGCCAAAGAGTTATTTCAGCTTGGTGCAGCAATTCCTTGACGTGGTGCCGCGTATTAATGCAATGAAGAGGTTAGCATGCATAGAGGGCGCAAGGATGGCTCTTGCCCGTGTCAAGACATGCTGGGCAGAGATGGAGACCACCATTGTTGCGTCCCGAGATTCGGACAAAAGCCGAGTACCCTCCGAGCACTATTTTCAGGAAGTCCTTGAAGGCGCTCGTGTAATAGAGACGCAGTGCTCGAAAGATGCTATGTTATGATAGCATATGTAATTATAAAGTAATATTTTGATAAACTGTAGTGGCCTTTTTATACTTGTGCCTTCAAGTATTGGGAACACCTCCTATTCGGCCGTTTTAAGATATATATATATACAAAATCTGAAAGATGGCAGTCGTTGGCTTCAGCCCCCACGCACATAGTGCGGGGGGTGCTCGCAGAAGACGCATTTTCACACTTAACCCAACGTCTTGGTCCTACAAAGGAGGTGATAGCGCAGCGGGCCAGGCAACCGGACTATAATGCTTTAACACTTTCACTTAGCCATAGGAGCTTGACGGTAAGACTATTTAGGTAGCCCCTTGGTGGCGACTGCGCTCGCCTGAGTTCGGGGCGCGTATGTGCCTGACCGGGAAGCGGCCCTTCATTAAAGTGGAGGAATCTGATAGATTCCGATAGGTCATTGAGTGGCTGACCAGTCTCACGCTACATCATGACAGTCAGTTTTCGGCTTTCTCTACTGAGGTGCTCGCCCGGCCGAACCGGGGCACAATCGCAGTAGTTCTCCTGGTGCTACCTTAGCCGATAGAGCGGAACGTAAGGTAGCCGAACTCAGGAGCCGGGCAACCCAACATTTGACCAAAGACATGATTCGGAGCTAATGCATATAATGCCAAAACTCGCGACGCCGAACACTCCCTAAGGTTTTCGGTCTTTATGAGTGTGGGCGAAACAACACTTTATTAAAAAAGCCCCTAGTGTCCAGGTACGTGCAAAAATTCTGACGTGGCCACATGCCAAGACGCTAGCCTCCTCCTTGGTTATATCAGAAAAAACCAGGGGATGTGTAGCAACAAGAGACAGTAAAAAAGGTTTACGCAGAGTCTTAATCTAAAAAGAATCCTTTAGGACGGGTCCCTACTGCACGTCTGCGCCAGTGTCTTCGTTGTGCCGTATCCTGGACGGACGCTGCATGACGTTCATCTGTAAAAGAGAGGAACTGAGTTGAAAACGGGTCGTGCCAAAAAAATTTAAAATAAACAAAGTATAAAGTAAAATATATAAAATTGAGCTTTATTTTCTCTTATTGTATATGCATGGAGCCCCTAGTGCGGGGGTATATGGCCACTAAGCCTGCATCAATGATGATTTTGTACCGAACTCATCTATCCGTGTTCGTGGTCTTTAATGACCTATTTCGAAGTTTTTTTGGCCGGTGAGGCCATTTTACTGTGGAGCTGTCAAAGCGGCCGCACAGTCCTCCGCTTGGGGAGGTGCACTTTAGTGCTTCCCCTTCAAAGAGATGATGCCTCGTGGACCGGGCATTTTAAGCGTGAGAGATGCATAATGCGGTATTGCGTTAAAGCAAGTGAAAGCTTCGCGTCCCAGTAGTGCTTGATAGCGACTTGAGAACGGGACGATATGGAAGGTCAGCTTTTCGCAGCGGAAGTTATCGGCAGAGCCGAATATAACTTCGAGCCGGAGAAAACCCATACAATGGGTGTCCGGACCAGGTGTTACCCCTTGAAAGGAGGTTTTGCTGCGGCGGATTCTTGCTGGGTTTATCCCCATGTGATGGATTGTATCCTGATATATCAGGTTTAGTCCACTGCCGCCGTCCATAAGGACATTTGAAAACTGGAGTCAGCCAATTATTGGATCGAGTATCAAGGCAGTCCAGCCTGCATTCTTGATGTTTCTAGAATAATCTAGCTGATCAAAGATGATTGGTTTTGACAACTAGTGGCGAGACCCTTTTGAAGGAAATATGCCCTAGAGGCAATAATAAAGTTATTATTTATTTCCTTATATCATGATAAATGTTTATTATTCATGCTAGAATTGTATTAACCGGAAACATAATACATGTGTGAATACATAGACCAACAGAGTGTCACTAGTATGCCTCTACTTGACTAGCTCGTTAATCAAAGATGGTTATGTTTCCTAACCATGAACAAAGAGTTGTTATTTGATTAACGAGGTCACATCATTAGTTGAATGATCTGATTGACATGACCCATTCCATTAGCTTAGCACCCGATCGTTTAGTATGTTGCTATTGCTTTCTTCATGACTTATACATGTTCCTATAACTATGAGATTATGCAACTCCCGTTTACCGGAGGAACACTTTGGGTACTACCAAACGTCACAACGTAACTGGGTGATTATAAAGGAGTACTACAGGTGTCTCCAATGGTAGATGTTAGGTTGGCGTATTTCGAGATTAGGGTTTGTCACTCCGATTGTCGGAGAGGTATCTCTGGGCCCTCTCGGTAATGCACATCACATAAGCCTTGCAAGCACTGCAACTAATATGTTAGTTGTGAGATGATGTATTACGGAACGAGTAAAGAGACTTGCCAGTAACGAGATTGAACTAGGTATTGGATACCGACGATCGAATCTCGGGCAAGTAACATACCGATGACAAAGGGAACAACGTATGTTGTTATGCGGTCTGACCGATAAAGATCTTCGTAGAATATGTAGGAGCCAATATGGGCATCCAGGTCCCGCTATTGGTTATTGACCGGAGACGTGTCTCGGTCATGTCTACATTGTTCTCGAACCGTAGGGTCCGCACGCTTAACGTTACGATGACAGTTATTATGAGTTTATGCATTTTGATGTACCGAAGGTTGTTCGGAGTCCCGGATGAGATCACAGACATGACGAGGAGTCTCGAAATGGTCGAGATGTAAAGATTGATATATTGGAAGCCTATGTTTGGACATAGGAAGTGTTCCGGGTGAAATCGGGATTTTACCGGAATACCGGGAGGGTTACCGGAACCCCCCGGGAGACTAATGGGCCTATTGGGCCTTAGTGGAAAAAGAGAAAAGGGACAAGCCCATAGCTGGCCGGCACCCCCCCCCCTTTCCCCAAGTCCTAGTAGGACTAGGATAAGGGGCCGGCCCCCCTTCTCTCTCCTTTTCCCCCGAGAGTCCTAATTGGAATAGGATTGGAGGGGGGAGTCCTACTCCCGGTGGGAGTAGGACTCCCCCTGCGCCTCCCTCTCCCTGGCCGGCCGGCTCCCCCTCCTCCAACCTTTATATACGGGGGCAGGGGACACCCCAAGATACACAAGTTGATCCTTGAGATCGTTCCTTAGCCGTGTGCGGTGCCCCCTGCCACCAAATTCCACCTCGATCATACCGTTACAGTGCTTAGGCGAGGCCCTGCGTCGGTAGTACATCAAGATCGTCATCACGCCGTCGTGCTGACGGAACTCTTCCTCGACGCTTTGCTGGATCAGAGCTCGAGGAACGTCATCGAGCTGAACGTGTGCTAACAACTCGGAGGTGCCGGAGTAACGGTGCTTGGATCGGTCGGATCGGAAAGAAGACATACGACTACTTCCTCTACGTTGTGTGATCGCTTCCGCAGTCGGTCTGCGTTGGTACGTAGACAACACTCTCCCCTCTCGTTGCTGTGCATCACCATGATCTTGCGTGTGCGTAGGAAAATTTTCGAAATTACTGCGTTCCCCAACAGTGGTATCAGAGCCTAGGTTTTATGGTTTGATGTTATTTGCACAAGTAGAACACAAGTGAGTTGTGGGCGATACAAGTCATACTGCCTACCAGCATGTCATACTTTGGTTCGGCGGTATTGTTGGGTGAGACGATCCGGACCAACCTTACGCGTACTCTTACGCGAGACCGGTTCCCTCGACGTGCTTTGCACATAGATGGCTTGCGGAAGACTATCTCTCCAACTTTAGTTGAACCAAGTGTGACTACGCCCGGTCCTTGAGAAGGTTAAAACGGAGTCTATTTGACGAACTATCGTTGTGGTTTTGATGCGTAGGTGAGATGAGTTCTTACTTAAGCCCGTAGCAGCCACGTAAAACTTGCAACAACAAAGTAGAGGACGTCTAAC
The DNA here is from genome assembly GCA_034509565.1 of Triticum monococcum. Classification (NCBI taxonomy): domain Eukaryota; kingdom Viridiplantae; phylum Streptophyta; class Magnoliopsida; order Poales; family Poaceae; genus Triticum; species Triticum monococcum. Next base: position 27,519,303 of record CM067847.1, read on the forward strand.
TTGTTTTTGCAGGGCATGTTGTGATGTGATATGGTCAAGGCATGATGCTGATTTTATTGTATGAGATGATCATGTTTTGTAACCGAGTTATCGGCAACTGGCAGGAGCCATATGGTTGTCGCTTTATTGTATGCAATGCAATCGCGATGTAATGCTTTACTTTATTACTAAACGGTAGTGATAGTCGTGGAAGCATAAGATTGGCGAGACGACAACGATGCTACGATGGAGATCAAGGTGTCGCGCCGGTGACGATGGTGATCATGACGGTGCTTCGGAGATGGAGATCACAAGCACAAGATGATGATGGCCATATCATATCACTTATATTGATTGCATGTGATGTTTATCCCTTTTTATGCATCTTATCTTGCTTTGATTGACGGTAGCATTATAAGATGATCTCTCACTAAAATTATCAAGAAGTGTTCTCCCTGAGTATGCACCGTTGCCAAAGTTCGTCGTGCCCAGACACCACGTGATGATCGGGTGTGATAAGCTCTACGTCCAAATACAACGGGTGCAAAACAGTTGCACACGCAGAATACTCAGGTTATACTTGACGAGCCAAGCATATACAGATATGGCCTCGGAACACGGAGACCGAAAGGTCGAGCGTGAATCATATAGTAGATATGATCAACATAACGATGTTCACCATTGAAAACTACTCCATCTCACGTGATGATCGGTTATGGTTTAGTTGATTTGGATCACGTGATCACTTAGAAGATTAGAGAGATGTCTATCTAAGTGGGAGTTCCTAAGTAATTTGATTAACTGAACTTAAACTTATCATGAACTTAGTACCTGATAGTATCTTGCTTGTTTATGTTGATTGTAGATAGATGGCTCGTGCTATTGTTCCGTTGAATTTTAATGCATTCCTTGAGAAAGCAAAGTTGAAAGATGATGGTAGCAATTACACGGACTGGGTCCGTAACCTGAGGATCATCCTCATTGCTGCACAGAAGAATTACGTCCTGGAAGCACCGCTGGGTGACAGGCCTGCTGCTGGAGCAACGCAAGATGTTATGAACGTCTGGCAGAGCAAAGCTGATGACTACTCGATAGTTCAGTGTGCCATGCTTTACGGCTTAGAATCGGGACTTCAACGACGTTTTGAACGTCATGGAGCATATGAGATGTTCCAGGAGTTGAAGTTAATATTTCAAGCAAATGCCCGAATTGAGAGATATGAAGTCTCCAATAAGTTCTATAGCTGTAAGATGGAGGAGAACAGTTCTGTCAGTGAGCATATACTCAAGATGTCTGGGTATAATAATCACTTGATTCAGATGGGAGTTAATCTTCCAGATGACTGCGTCATTGACAGAATTCTCCAATCACTGCCACCAAGCTACAAGAGCTTCATGATGAACTATAATATGCAAGGGATGAACAAGACTATTCCCGAGCTCTTCGCAATGCTGAAAGCTGCGGAGGTAGAAATCAAGAAGGAGCATCAAGTGTTGATGGTTAGCAAAACCACTAGTTTCAAGAAAAAGGGCAAAGGGAAGAAGAAGGGAAACTTCAAGAAGAACAGCAAGCAAGTTGCTGCTTAGGAGAAGAAACCCAAGTCTGGACCTAAGCCTGAAACTGAGTGCTTCTACTGCAAGCAGACTGGTCACTGGAAGCGGAACTGCCCCAAGTATTTGGCGGATAAGAAGGATGGCAAAGTGAGCAAAGGTATATGTGATATACATGTTATTGATGTGTACCTTACTAGAGCTCGCAGTAGCACCTAGGTATTTGATACTAGTTCTGTTGCTAATATTTGCAACTCGAAACAGGGACTACGGAATAAGCGGACGCTAGCAAAGGACGAGGTGACGATGCGCGTGGGAAACGGTTCCAAAGTCGATGTGATCGCAGTCGGCACGCTACCTCTACATCTACCTTCGGGATTAATATTAGACCTAAATAATTGTTATTTGGTGCCAGCGTTGAGCATGAACATTATATCTGGATCTTGTTTAATGCGAGACGGTTATTCATTTAAATCAGAGAATAATGGTTGTTCTATTTATATGAGTAATATCTTTTATGGTCATGCACCTTTGAAGAGTGGTCTATTCTTGTTGAATCTCGAAGATAGTGATACACATATTCATAATGTAGAAGCCAAAAGATGCAAAGTTAATAATGATAGTGCAACTTATTTGTGGCACTGCCGTTTAGGTCATATCGGTGTAAAGCGCATGAAGAAACTCCATACTGATGGGCTTTTGGAACCACTTGATTATGAATCACTTGGTACTTGCGAACCGTGCCTCATAGGCAAGATGACTAAAACACCGTTCTCCGGTACTATGGAGAGAGCAACAGATTTATTGGAAATCATACATACCGATGTATGTGGTCCGATGAATATTGAGGCTCGTGGCGGATATCGTTATTTTCTCACCTTCACAGATGATTTAAGCAGATATGGGTATATCTACTTAATGAAACATAAGTCTGAAACATTTGAAAAGTTCAAAGAATTTCAGAGTGAGGTTGAAAATCATCGTAACAAGAAAATAAAGTTCCTACGATCTGATCGTGGAGGAGAATATTTGAGTTACGAGTTTGGTGTACATTTGAAAAATTGTGGAATAGTTTCGCAACTCACGCCACCCGGAACACCACAACGTAATGGTGTGTCCGAACGTCGTAATCGTACTTTACTAGATATGGTGCGATCTATGATGTCTCTTACTGATTTACCGCTATCGTTTTGGGGTTATGCTTTAGAGACGGCCGCATTCACGTTAAACAGGGCACCATCAAAATCCGTTGAGACGACACCTTATGAACTATGGTTTGGCAAGAAACCAAAGTTGTCGTTTCTTAAAGTTTGGGGCTGCGATGCTTATGTGAAAAAGCATCAACCTGATAAGCTCGAACCCAAATCGGAGAAATGTGTCTTCATAGGATATCCAAAGGAAACTATTGGATACACCTTCTATCACAGATCCGAAGGCAAGACTTTTGTTGCTAAATTCGGAAACTTTCTAGAGAAGGAGTTTCTCTCGAAAGAAGTGAGTGGGAGGAAAGTAGAACTTGACGAGGTAACTGTACCTGCTCCCTTATTGAAAAATAGTACATCACAGAAAACTGTTTTTGCGACACCTATACCAATCAGTGAGGAAGCTAATGATGATGATCATGAAGCTTCAGAACAAGATACTACTGAACCACGTAGATCAACCAGAGTGAGATCCGCACCAGAGTGGTACGGTAATCCAGTTCTGGAAGTCATGATGCTAGATCATGATGAACCTACGAACTATGAAGAAGCGATGGTGAGCCCAGATTCCGCAAAGTGGCTTGAGGCCATGAAATCTGAGATGGGATCCATGTATGAAAACAAAGTATGGACTTTGGTTGACTTGCCCGATGATCGGCAAGCAATTGAGAATAAATGGATCTTCAAGAAAAAGACTGACGCTGACGGTAATATTACTGTCTATAAAGCTCGACTTGTCGCGAAAGGTTTTCGACAAGTTCAAGGAGTTGACTACGATGAGACCTTCTCGCCCGTAGCGATGCTTAAGTCCGTCAGAATTATGTTAGCAATTGCCGCATTTTATGATTATGAAATATGGCAGATGGATGTCAAAACTGCATTCCTGAATGGATTTCTGGAAGAAGAGTTGTATATGATACAACCAGAAGGTTTTGTCGATCCAAAGGAAGCTAACAAAGTATGCAAACTCCAGCGATCCATTTATGGACTGGTGCAAGCATCTCGGAGTTGGAATAAACGCTTTGATAGTGTAATCAAAGCATTTGGCTTTATACAGACTTTTGGAGAAGCCTGTATTTACAAGAAAGTGAGTGGGAGCTCTGTAGCATTTCTAATATTATATGTGGATGACATATTGCTGATTGGAAATGATATAGAATTTCTGGATAGCATAAAGGGATACTTGAATAAAAGTTTTTCGATGAAAGACCTCAGGGAAGCTGCTTACATATTAGGCATAAAGATCTATAGAGATAGATCAAAACGCTTAATTGGACTTTCACAGAGCACATACCTTGACAAGATTTTGAAGAAGTTCAAAATGGATCAAGCAAAGAAAGGGTTCTTGCCTGTGTTACAAGGTATGAAGTTGAGTAAAACTCAATGCCCGACCACTGCAGAAGATAGAGAGAAAATGAAAGATGTTCCCTATGCTTCAGCCATAGGCTCTATCATGTATGCAATGCTGTGTACCAGACCTGATGTGTGCCTTGCTATAAGTTTAGCAGGGAGGTACCAAAGTAATCCAGGAATGGATCACTGGACAGCGGTCAAGAACATCCTGAAATACCTGAAAAGGACTAAGGATATGTTTCTCGTATATGGAGGTGACAAAGAGCTCACCGTAAGAGGTTACGTTGATGCAAGCTTTGACACTGATCCGGACGATTCTAAATCGCAAACCGGATACGTGTTTACTTTAAACGGTGGAGCTGTCAGTTGGTGCAGTTCTAAACAAAGCGTCGTAGCGGGATCTACATGTGAAGCGGAGTACATAGCTGCTTCGGAAGCAGCAAACGAAGGAGTCTGGATGAAGGAGTTCATATCCGATCTAGGTGTCATACCTAGTGCATCGGGTCCAATGAAAATCTTCTGTGACAATACTGGTGCAATTGCCTTGGCAAAGGAATCCAGATTTCACAAAAGGACCAAACACATCAAGAGACGCTTCAACTCCATCCGGGATTTAGTCTAGGTGGGAGACATAGAGATTTGCAAGATACATACGGATCTGAACGTTGCAGACCCGTTGACTAAGCCTCTTCCACGAGCAAAACATGATCAGCACCAAGGCTCCATGGGTGTTAGAATCATTACAGTGTAATCTAGATTATTGACTCTAGTGCAAGTGGGAGACTGAAGGAAATATGCCCTAGAGGCAATAATAAAGTTATTATTTATTTCCTTATATCATGATAAATGTTTATTATTCATGCTAGAATTGTATTAACCGGAAACATAATACATGTGTGAATACATAGACCAACAGAGTGTCACTAGTATGCCTCTACTTGACTAGCTCGTTAATCAAAGATGGTTATGTTTCCTAACCATGAACAAAGAGTTGTTATTTGATTAACGAGGTCACATCATTAGTTGAATGATCTGATTGACATGACCCATTCCATTAGCTTAGCACCCGATCGTTTAGTATGTTGCTATTGCTTTCTTCATGACTTATACATGTTCCTATAACTATGAGATTATGCAACTCCCGTTTACCGGAGGAACACTTTGGGTACTACCAAACGTCACAACGTAACTGGGTGATTATAAAGGAGTACTACAGGTGTCTCCAATGGTAGATGTTGGGTTGGCGTATTTCGAGATTAGGGTTTGTCACTCCGATTGTCGGAGAGGTATCTCTGGGCCCTCTCGGTAATGCACATCACATAAGCCTTGCAAGCACTGCAACTAATATGTTAGTTGTGAGATGATGTATTACGAAACGAGTAAAGAGACTTGCCAGTAACGAGATTGAACTAGGTATTGGATACCGACGATCGAATCTCGGGCAAGTAACATACCGATGACAAAGGGAACAACGTATGTTGTTATGCGGTCTGACCGATAAAGATCTTCATAGAATATGTAGGAGCCAATATGGGCATCCAGGTCCCGCTATTGGTTATTGACCGGAGACGTGTCTCGGTCATGTCTACATTGTTCTCGAACCGTAGGGTCCGCACGCTTAACGTTATGATGACAGTTATTATGAGTTTATGCATTTTGATGTACCGAAGGTTGTTCGGAGTCCTGGATGAGATCACGGACATGACGAGGAGTCTCGAAATGGTCGAGATGTAAAGATTGATATATTGGAAGCCTATGTTTGGACATAGGAAGTGTTCCGGGTGAAATCGGGATTTTACCGGAATACCGGGAGGGTTACCGGAACCCCCCGGGAGACTAATGGGCCTATTGGGCCTTAGTGGAAAAAGAGAAAAGGGACAAGCCCATAGCTGGCCGGCGCCCCCCCCCCCCTTTCCCCAAGTCCTAGTAGGACTAGGATAAGGGGCCGGCCCCCCTTCTCTCTCCTTTTCCCCCGAGAGTCCTAATTGGAATAGGATTGGAGGGGGGGAGTCCTACTCCCGGTGGGAGTAGGACTCCCCCTGCGCCTCCCTCTCCCTGGCCGGCCGGCTCCCCCTCCTCCAACCTTTATATACGGGGGCAGGGGACACCCCAAGATACACAAGTTGATCCTTGAGATCGTTCCTTAGCCGTGTGCGGTGCCCTCTGCCACCAAATTCCACCTCGATCATACCGTTACAGTGCTTAGGCGAAGCCCTGCGTCGGTAGTACATCAAGATCGTCATCACGCCGTCGTGCTGACGGAACTCTTCCTCAACGCTTTGCTGGATCGGAGCCCGAGGAACGTCATCGAGCTGAACGTGTGCTAAGAACTCGGAGGTGCCGGAGTACGGTGCTTGGATCGGTCGGATCGGAAAGAAGACGTACGACTACTTCCTCTATGTTGTGTGATCGCTTCCGCAGTCGGTCTACGTTGGTACGTAGACAACACTCTCCCCTCTCGTTGTTGTGCATCACCATGATCTTGCGTGTGCGTAGGAAAATTTTCGAAATTACTGCGTTCCCCAACACCTTTGGGGATAGGTCTTGTGGTGCGTACCTTTATGGGCGCCGCACGTTTTGTTATGTGAAGTAAGTTCACTATTTTTACTTCTTGTGGGAAGTTCTTTTGTTTCCTGGTGCTCTACTTTTGGGGTTCGTCATCGTCTTCGCTTGGTGTGTCGAGCCCCTTGTGTTCGGCATTGAGTCTGCCGGATTGTTTGAAAACCCAACAATCTCTGTGGGTATGGTTAGCAGGCTTCCCGGGAGTACTGTGTATCTGACATATCCTATCCAGGATTTTATTTAAGTTGGATGGATCGTCCTTGTTATCCTGGAGGGGCGGTTTTGTCTAATTTTGTCGTGAGCCTTTGAATCCGGCATTGACTGCCGTGCTCTTCGGACTTTTTTCCTTAGTCTGGCGACGGTCCTTGTTGCGTCGCCGTTTTCCGTTTCCATCCCTAGTTTCGGATGTACTTGGGTCGCTGGGGCTGCACCTTGCCAACCAGCTGTCCTCTCCTGCACAAAAGCGGGTCATGAGGCTTGTTAGTGCGGCCATTGTTCTTGGCTTTTCTTGGCCGAGGTGTCTGGCGAGCCATTCGTCTTAGACGTTATGCCTGAAAGCTGCTAAGGCTTCGGCGTCCGGACAGTCGATTATCTGATTCTTTTTAGTGAGGAATCTATTCCAGAACTGTCGAGCTGATTCGCCTGGCTGTTGAGTTATGTGACTAAGATCGTCTGCATCCGGAGGGCGGACATAGGTCCCTTGAAAATTTTCTCGGAAAGCATCCTCGAGCTCTTCCCAACTTCCAATTGTGTTTTCAGGAAGGCTTTTGAGCCAATGTCGGGCTGGCCCTTTAAGCTTAAGGGGTAAATATTTTATGGCGTGGAGATCATCTCCTCTAGCCATGTGTATGTGGAGGATATAATCCTCGATCCAGACTCCAGGGTCTGTTGTTCCATCATATGCCTCTATGTTTACGGGTTTGAATCCCTCTGGAAATTCATAGTCCAGGACCTCATCGGTGAAACATAGGGGGTGTGGGGCGCCCCTGTATTTGGGTGTGCCGGATTCTAATGATGGCTTTATTGCATTGCTTACGAGAGCTTGCTTTCTTGGCCCATAAATGGACCTAACTGGGCCATGATGCGAATCCTTAGGTGGGTCGCATGCCGATTTAAGTGCGGCGCCGCTTGCCGCTTTATGGGGTCGTCTATCCGACCGTGTGGCTTTCTTATTTTTTGAATGCGAGGGCTCTAGGGCCTCTTCGTAGAATTCAGGTAGTAGCTTTCTTTTCGGATAGCTTTTAGTGCGGCGACCATCGCCGTATTTATCTGCGGTATTGATTACTTTGCTCCATCTAATCCGGAGTGCATCTTCCGCTGTTTTTAGCTTCTGCTTCTGCTTTTTCAGGCTGCATGCAGTTGCAATGAGCCTCTTGTGGAGATTCTTCTGCTCCATGGGTTTATCCGGCATGAGGTCGTTCGGAATGCCGTTTTCGCCGGAGGAGGGATGTTCGGTTTCTCTATCCGTGTTGCCCTGTTTGGACGGTTGCTCTAAGGCCTGCTCGTCGTCTACCGGCTCGTCCTGCTCTATGGCTGGGTTTTTATCGAGGCGGGGCTTGGGTCGGTGTTTACGCCGACGCTTTGATTGCTTTTCGGGGGGGTCGATCTCCTGTTCCATCCCCTTTTTCCTCGTTGTCGCTTCCTTTAGGGGTATCCACCATGTAGACATCGTGAGATGAGGTGGCTGTCCAATGCCCTATGGGCGTTGGTTCATCAGTATCTCCTGCATCGTCATCCATGCTGTCGATGTCTCCGGAGTCGAAGTCGGGCACGTCGTTTAAATTGTCGACAGTGGCTACCAAGTGGGTGGTGGGTGGGCTTTGAATTTCTTCATCGTCCGTATCCCATCCTCGCTGACCGCAGTTCGGCCAGGGCTCTCCTGATAAAGAGAGAGACTTGAGAGAATTCAGGATATCGCCAAAAGGCGAGTGCTGAAAGATGTCCGCGGCGGTGAACTCCATTATTGGCGCCCAATCGGATTCGATCGGCAGGGGCGCGGGGGGTTCGGAGTCCGGAGAGGAGTCCGGATCCTCGGAGTCGTGAGTCACGCAGAGTGTGGGGCCGGCGTTCGGCTCGATCGCCTTTGAGATCGCAGCCCCCGAGGTGACGTGCAACCGCTCATCCTCGATTGACACAACTGGCTCTGAATTAAGGGTCAGAGCTGGTGCATTTGCGGCCTCCGGGATACTGTTCGGTGACAGAGCTAGATCATGCCCCGCGAGACAGTGCGGCGCGCTTGGTTGTGGCTCGAATCCGTCGAAGATCAAATCTCCGCGGATGTCTGCCATGTAGTTTAGGCTTCCAAACCTAACTTGATGGCCAGGGGCGTATCTTTCGATCTGCTCCAGGTGGCCAAGCAAATTGGCCCGCGGTGCAAAGCCACCGAAGACGAAGATCTGTCCTGGAGAAAAGTCTCACCCTGGACCACATTGTTGTTGATGATCAAAGGAGCCATCGGGCCTAAAGGCGACGACATAGAGGAACTCTCAATGAAAGCACCAATGTCAGTGTCAAAACCGGCGGATCTCGAGTAGGGGGTCCCGAACTGTGCGTCAAGACCGGGTGGTAACAGGAGACAAGGGACACGATGTTTTTACCCAGGTTCGGGCCCTCTCGATGGAGGTAATACCCTACTCCTAGTTGATTAATATTGATGATATGGGTAGTACAAGAGTAGATCTACCACGAGATCAAGGAGGCTAAACCCTAGAAGCTAGCCTATGGTATGATTGTTGTATATGGAGTTGATGTCCTACAGACTACAACCCTCCGGTTTATATAGACACCGGATAGGGTTAGGGTTACACAGAGTCGGTTACAATGGTAGGAGATCTTGAATATCCGCATCGCCAAGCTTGCCTTCCATGACAAGGAAAGTCCCATCCGGACACGGGACGAAGTCTTCAATCTTGTATCTTCATAGTCCTGGAGTCCGGCTGAAGGTATAGTCCGGCTACCCGAACACCCCCTAATCCAGGACTCCCTCAATGATGCTACCGGAACAGCGCTTCGCCTAAGCACGGCTACGATATAACCAATGTGGATTATGGTGGAGGGGGGCACCACACACGGCTAAAAGATCAATGATCAACTTATGTGTCCATGGGGTGCCCCCCTCCCCCGTATATAAAGGAGTGGAGGACGGGGAGGGCCGGCCCTCAATATGGCGCGCCCTGGGGGAGTCCTACTCCCTCCGGGAGTAGGATCCCCCCCCCCTTTCCTAGTAGAAGTAGGAGCCCTTCCAAGTAGGAGTAGGAGAGGAAGGAAGGAGGACAGAGGGAGGAAGGAAAGGGGGGCCGCCCCCCTTCCCAATTCGGATTGGGCTTGGGGGTGCGCCTCCCTCTTTTCCCTTCCCTCTCCTCTATTCTACTAAGGCCCAATAAGGCCCATATACTCCCCGGGGGGTTCCGGTAACCTCCCGGTACTCCGGAAAAATGCCCAAACCACTCGGAACCATTCTAATGTCCAAATATAGGCTTCCAATATATCGATCTTTATGTCTTGACCATTTTGAGACTCCTCGTCATGTCCGTGATCAAATCCGGGACTCTGAACTACCTTCGGTACATCAAAACACATAAACTTGTAATACCAATCGTCACCGAATGTTAAGCGTGCGGACCCTACGGGTTCGAGAACTATGTAGACATGACCGAGACACATCTGCAGTCAATAACCAATAGCGGAACCTGGATGCTCATATTGGCCCCTACATATTCTATGAAGATCTTTATCGGTCAAACCGCATAACAGCATACATTGTTCCCATTGTCATCGGTATGTTACTTGCCCGAGATTCGATCGTCGATATCTCAATACCTAGTTCAATCTCAATCTCGTTACCGAACAGAGTATATTTACTCGTTCCGTAATGCATCATCCCGCAACTAACTCATTAGTCACATTGCTTGCAAGGCTTATAGTGATGTGCATTATTGAGAGGGCCCAGAGATACCTCTCCGACAATCGGAGTGACAAATCCTAATCTCGATCTATGCCAACTCAACAAGTACCATCAGAGACACCTGTAGAAAATCTTTATAATCACCCAGTTACGTTGTGACGTTTGGTAGCACACAAAGTGTTCCTCCGGTATTCGGCAGTTGCATAATCCCATAGTCAGAGGAACATGTATAAGTCATGAAGAAAGCAGTAGCAACAAACTAAATGATCATCGTGCTAAGATAACGGAATGGGTCAAGTCAATCATATCATTCTCTAATGATGTGACCCCGTTAATCAAATGACAACTCAGGTCTATGGCTAGGAAACTTAACCATCTTTGATTCAACGAGCTAGTCAAGTAGAGGCATACTAGTGACATTCTGTTTGTCTATGTATTCACACATGTACTAAGTTTCCGGTTAATACAATTCTAGCATGAATAATAAACATTTATCATGATATAAGGCAATAAATAATAAATTTATTATTGCCTCTAGGGCAATATTTCATTCACGCTTCGTCCCAACCCAATAAGTGGCTAGCAGCATGGCCATGTCCGATAATTAAGATGGAGTGCACGCAACATGGGTTGGAGGAAGGAGCAACTCGGCATCGTTGGCTGCCGGGCCGCAAGCCGCGACATCAACCCGCCGGTCAATCTCCGGCCACCCGATCCGATCCCCGATAGCCCACCCGCCCAGCGTCACCGAACATGGAGGGCATCCCAGGGTCCACCGCCCCTGATCCAGGGCCCTCCAACCCTGATCGAGATGGTCCACACCATCCCTGCCGCCAAGGCCACCGATGGGACGTCAGTCGGCCACACGCCATCATTGTCCAACAAGGCGCCTTGGTCCAGATCGGAGCCACCACGATCCAGATCAGGATCACACCCATGAGATGGGGCGTCCGGCGCCACCCAAGGACCCGAGAGGGGAGGCACTACCTCTGGCGCTGCCAGACGCACGAGCTTTGCTCGACATCGACCACCGGCGGCGATGGAGGGAAGGGAGGACCAGCGGCTGGGTTTGGGGCCCCTCTGTCACCCACTCGCCGGGGGTGGGGGTGGGGGGACGACGAAGGAGAGGGGAAGGGAAGGGCAGCTCGCAAAATGGTGGCGACGGAGGGACGGCTCGCCCATTCGATATACTATATCAATGGGATTATATTCATCTACTCGTGTACATGGCCTTTTGTGCCTCTATTCTTGTACTGCTCCAAAAAGTTGGATCTCGATCCCATGAAAGTCAGTGTTAATGAAGTGTGCATTTGCTATTTGGACATTCACAGGTATCTGTTATTAGATATATCCATTCGAGCATCAACTAATTCCGAACAGAGGGAGTAGAACCTGTGTAACATCTACATGTATATACATATAGTCTTCCGGTGGGTGAACATACCTCCGTGGGACTCAAAGAACACAGAGAAGAGGGCTACTGCGTCAAGCCACTAGGCTATCCGGATTCGAGAGATGTCTAAGGGCGACTCTGAGGGTCGTCGTCATTGTAGATATTATTAGCACCAACATCTTCCTCAAGTGTATCCTTCTTTGGGATTTTCCTATGCCAACCCAGTTCAGCTCTTGGAAAGAATAGAGGATAGCACCCATAATATGATCTAATGTGCTTGGTTTCGTTGTTGTTCCCATGTAGTACTATTACATTATTGTCATAAGTATTTCTTTTTTCATTTCCTTCAACCAACACTGAAGCTACCTCTGAAGTGACTGGTGCATTGTATGTTCTCTGGTCCAATCTTTGGTCAAGGTTCAAGATGACTCTGTAGTCCTCAAGGTTTTGGACTTGTCCCAAACTCTTAAACTGATGAGAGTATGGGTTATCGCGTAGAATGTCCGTTATTATTCTGATCACATGCTTGTCTTGTTCGTACATTTCCTCGCGACAATGGCGGTATCGATGCTCTAAGTTTGGATCATCGTCGTAGAAGTATAGCTCCAGATGCTTTGGATATGACCGACTATTACCAAATGAGTGTATATTGTGATAGATCTGACCATGAGCTCGAAAGGTGTAAATACCAGTTGTCCGCATGTCAGTTGTGTCTCTACCAAGGTGGCAATATAGACTAGTAAATAAGAAGTGTCCATTGAAAAATCTTATGTTGTTTCGAAAATGTCTTGCATTAGAGTCGTTGCTTGTCCAAAGTCTCATGAGTTCAGGTGGTGTATCTGGATTGGCTAGTCTTATCTGTCCTTTATTGCAGCATAACCCCTTCGATTCATACATAAATTTTTTCGCATTACAGAAGCTGCAATTTCGTACCATTTTGAGCATGTGTGTGATCTTTGGTATGTTGCTATAGACGAAATCATACGGATCAGGGTTGTAAAATTCCTGGTCTTCTCCAGTTTTGATTTCCACTTCCCTATCCGATTCTGGTTTGATTTATCGCATCAAAAAATTAGTAAAGGAGTAATAAAATGATACAAATATGGTTAAATTGTATTGAGCATACCTTCACCAGAGAACATGTATTCTTCCTCGTCTGTGTCTTCTTCAAATATGACTTCATCATTACCTATGTAGTAAACTTTTATTATATATTTTTCTTCGACTTGCATAAGAATATATATGAAATTGGTAACCTTACCATGATCCTCATGGTAGATTGATTGTGTTGGTGCATCTACTTCTTTGATTGTTGCTTCTTGCTCACATATGACTTCATCATTACCTGTGTAGTAAGTTTTGACTATTATATATATATATATATATATATATATATATATATATATATATATATATATATATAATTTTAGTATTGCATAAACGTATATATGAAATTTATAAGCCTACCGTGATCCTCATTGTAGAATGATTGTATTCGTGCATCCACTTCTTTGATTGTTGGAAACAATGAAGAGGGGATGTCTGGCCACAAAGCCACCTTATTATTATCATCACTGTAGAGTGTTTGTGTTGGTGCATCCACTTGTGTGGTGCATGGAAACATTGAAGAAGGGTTGTCTATCCACAAAAGATGGTTAGTTGTATAGACAAATGTATATTTATTTGGAATGTGGATATTATATAAAATTAAGAGTATTACCGTAAATCACCACTTCTGACTCCTCTAGAGGTCCTATGTCATCTTTGCTGGTTACCGGCATGGATCTGTCTTCTTGTGATGTTACAGAAAGCATTTTCATCTGTCTTATCGTGAATTCTTCATTGCGATAGTGTAGCGATGTTTGCCTTTTTCCTGGCGTCACATGCTTTCTGTGTTTTACAAGAAATGGAGAAGTACTAACTTCATGTTCGGTTGCGATATATGCAGGGTTCTCCATCGCAATTGAATATTTGGAGCGGTTCAACTCACGATTAGCTCTAATTTGTTCTATTCTAGCTTTCTTCTGTTCAGGCCGCATAGTTGCATATTGTGATCTTTTTTTTGTCTTTTCATCTGGCTTCTTCCTTGAATCTTTATTTGTTTTGCTTCGTTGATAGGCTTCACGGCGTTTTTTCAGTTTTTCTTGTTTTTCTTCATCATTCATTCTTGCATACCGCTCTCTGTTTCTTTTTCTTCTTTGTTCATTGGCATCCATCGATCCAAATGACTTGTCTGCATAGAGTTTGTATAATGTAAACATTACACCCGGAAGGCTTTTCTTATATACAAATTAACATCTATTCCTCTTCGGATTTTTAATTGTTTGGAAAATTCCAAATTGCTGACAATAAATTTAATTTGTACATGGTGGGATCATATTGTTAATGAAGATGTGAAGGATGTCGTATGGAAAGAGATAAAGGACATACCTTACACAAATCTAACTTGTTAAGCACCTTAATCGAAGCAAAGCTTGCTAGCAGAAAGGCAATGGTACAAATCTGCATGGGAGTTTGTATAATGTAAGTAGTAAACCTCCCCGCCGAAAAAAAGTAGTAAACCTGATTGGCTTTTCTTCACTGTATATACCAATTAACAGCTATTCCTCATCAGATTTATTTATTTTTGCAGGGAATTCCTCATCGGATTTTACTTCTCCGGAAATTCCAAATTGATGATGATAAATTCAATTTGTACATGGCAGGATCCTACGGAGTATATTGTTTGTAAGGATGGGGAAGGGTGTCGTATGAAAAGAGACAACGAACATACCTTACGTAAATCTACTTGTTAAGCACAAAGCCGACGTACAAAGCTAGCTAAGCCAGAGGAAGCCGTTTGTATTTGTAGTAGCACCATGTGTACGTTTAGCTAATTTAGAACTCGGACTCTTGCTAACTAAAGCCAGGAGAAACCGTGTGTTTGTATTGTAGCAGCACCACTTGTATGTTTAGCTAACTAGAATTTGAACTCGTGTACGTAGGTGACTAAATAATTAGGATTCCGATTCCTATTTTTGTAACAAATGCGTGCACTTTTGTGGTTTCAATGCTGAGATGGATAAGACTTAGAAGGGATAGAGATGTGTAAGACTTTTTTATGATTTACTTTTAAGAATGAAAGTTTGAGCATGAACTACCTTTACTAAAGAGGCAAATACACCGATGGTACATCAAATTGTACAGGACGACCACTTTGGTGCCTAAAGTCAAAAAATACACGAAACTCAAACTTTTCTCGCAGCACAAATACGATGCAAAATCCGTTTGTAGATCATCGATTTGCACCGCGAAACAAGTTTGAGCACTAGTTTCATGTATTTTCAACTTTAGGCATCAAAGTGATCATCCTATGCAACTTGGGCCCAGTTCTTCTGAGCAGATTATGAAGAATCTCGGTCTGGAAAATCTTGAGCCAAAAGAACTCGATTGCCTCTCCAAAATCTTCTCAGGATTCTGCAGTCAAAATCCTAGTGCAATCTAAAATCTTCAAAATAGTTGGATTCTCCCAGAATCTCGGGATTTTGGCTAGTCCCTCAAAAGAAAATGGTTGGAATTAAAAGAGTGCCCCTCTTGCAGCAGGTTATTACGGCGAGAATGCCATCGAGCCACCCACGGCCCGTACAGAAGAAAACGAGCGCCTGGCCTCGATGTGTTTCGCATCGCTTGAACTCGAGCAGGGCCAGCTAGTGTTCCAGCGCCGCCGCCGGTGCCTCGCCATCCCGGACCTAGCGGCCGCCGGCGCGATCTCTACCGCCGTCGGTCTCGTCTCCTGCCCTAGTCCATCTTCCTCCGCCACCCGTCACCCCTCTGCTCCCTCCCCCCACCACCCCTCTGCCTCTCTGTCCCCCTGCCACCGGAAGCCGCCGGCGCGCCCCTCTGCACCAACTACCGACGGCGCGTTCCTTCCGCCCCGAAGCTGCAGCTGGACGGAGACCACTCCTTCACTTCGAGGCAAAAACTGCCAGCTGTCTCCCATGCAGCCACCATGTCCCATCCTATCTCTCTGAACTCTGTGTTCTTCTTCTTCTTTTAGCTAAATTGGATAGATTGACAAATTTGTTTCAAAGATGGATGAATGGATGTATCAATTTGATAAATGGATGTTGCTAGATAGATTTTTTTTCTGTCAATGCTACTGTCTACTGGTGCTATTGGTACTGTAAATATTTGCTAATGTATGAATGATGTTGTTAGATTGATGAATGTTGTTGTTAAACGCTAACATGAGAACCTTAAATGGTAATGGTAGATCCTGTTTGAAACAACGAAGTGTTAACAATTCATCAAATGATTTCTCTCGAAGGGTGATACAGACATTTCAGCACACAACTCTTTCTAGAATCTCAAACTACAATCTCAGAAAAGAACTCGGTGTTAGATTCTGGGGGAAGTAGATTCTGGGAGAATTTTACAGAATCTTGATTCTGCAGAATCCTGTGCGAAAAGAACTGGGCCTTGATGTACTATCCGTGTATTTGCCTCTTTACTAAATATGAGCTGTTTCATGAAATTGCTCGTGTGCCATGGTCTGTGTTTGAAACATGGACGACAAGTGCGGGTATATGCTCAGAGGAACGCATTCACAGGAGAATTGTCTGGTTTACCTTACACCTAGCTAAGTACAATTATGGCTAATTCGCAAAAAAGTACAATTATGGCTTATTTTAAAAAATAAAATAATGAGCATGCACTGCCTTTACAAAATAGGTATCTTTCAATGATGGCTGATTGCGTTATAGACTAACTACACAGGTGTAATGCCAGAAAAGACAACATGCGAGCGCACCAAAACCACCGTTTATTTATACCTCAACTTGGAGATGGATGTCGTTCCAAAAATAAATTACGTGTCACAATATTTCGAAATAATATCCATCTCCATCAACATATCACCAATGTTGTATCAGAAGAGTCCAACTACTATCATATGAACATAAATATTAGCCACGGAAATTTATTTCTGCTAAAAAAATTATAAACATGAACATAAATATTAGCCACGGAAATTAATTTCTGCTAACAAATTTATAAACATAAAATTTGCATGTATGAACTTGTTACGTCAAAATGGCGAGCAAATATCGACACACAATATCTTCAACTACGTCATCTCCTCCTTGGTTGCTGCTAAAATGATCCAAAATACCTAATATATACATAATTAAGTAAATTAGAAGTTAATATACATGTATTAAACTAAGATGATTGCGAGATAAAACATTACTACCTATGGTTTCCTAACTCTACTACCTAGGTGGTCGAAACATAGCACATGAAATGATAGTGCATCTAATCATGCAAACTCCAATTATAGTACTAATTTTTTTCTTAATTAAGCACATCTTGCATGCCCTGCTCAAGTATTTGTCCGATTAATCAGTTAATTCACCGATTAACCCCTACTCGTAGCGTCACCAAGTAGCCGATAAATCGTCCATTAGTTGATTAAATGACAGATTAACTTCCCAATTAACCTATTAATCCCCTACTCACTAGCCAACTGAGCAACTACCAGTTAACGATTTCCTTGACAATGCTTGCATGCCAAAATAAAATAACGCAAACGAGGACCTTACGCTGATCTACAATATCTACAAATACTTGTTGTGAAAACTCCTCGTCTAAAAACCTTCATAAACTTTAAACAAAACTACTAATTACAACTTAATGACAATACTAACCACATCGTGCATGTGAAAAAAAATACCACAGCTGGACAGTGCTAATATTGATCAAGAACATTTTGAACTACATCTTCTCGAAATTCTTACTCTAAGTGCAACATATCTCCTCCGGTGACATATCTAAAATTTCAGTAATACAGCATGGCATAGCTAATTACGAGCTCAATAACCAACTAATTTATATCGTGCATGTACAATAAATTGCATGTATTGGATAGCTCGTACCTTGATGTTCAACTTCTTAGTTTACTTCTCACTGACAAATCCTACTCCAAATACTCCAAATGGCTCCCCAAAATAATCAACTAATGGCTGCAACAGCAGAGGATACATAATTAGGGGCTAGTCAAACAGAAAAAAAATAGCATGCATGCAAACAAAAAACACAAAAATGGATAGATCTTACCTTGATCCATCTTTTTTTTCAACTAAAACATCTTCTGAATCTGCCTTCAAATCGATCAAAATCGCAATCAAAGCGGCTATTTTCTTCACTTGCACATACGCTAACGGAGAGGAAACAGAGTTGACAGAGAGCCAAGCCAACGAGAGAAAGGAAATGAGTGAGTGTGTTGCCGCTAGCTGCGAAGGGAGTCATTTAAAAGCAAATAGAGGGAGGCACGGGCGCTGTCGGCACAACCAGACAACGCTTACCAACCAACAGCCGCAGTGTGCTGCCGCGCCGCGTGCAGCAGGAACAAAGGCTGTTGCCACATCCCATGGTGGCTGGCTCCACGTGGAGCTTCCGTTCTGTTACCCGTCAATGTGCCTCGCTTTAGACCATCCTAATATACTCCCTCCGTTCCTAAATACTTATCTTTCTAGGCATTTTAACAAGTGACTACATACGAAGCAAAATGAATAAATCTACACTCTAAAATATGTCTACATACATCCGTATATAGTAGTCATTTGAAATGTCTAGAAAGACAAGTATTTGGGAACGGAGGGAGTAGATGATAACATCATATTTATCTAGACAAAAAAAGATGTGGCAAATATTAATGATAAAAAAGACTAATATAGTAACATAGCTAGTTACTCATATTATGAGTAACATCACACGTAGCAAGACAAGATGAGTCTACAACCTACTCCCTTCGTCCTATAATGTAAAACGTTATTTGATACTAGTGTAATGCCAAAAAAACGTTTGATATTATCAGATGGAGGGAGTAATAAATAAAAAGTTACATGACATCACACATATGTTACTCCTCACTATAAAGATAGTAGCATAGACTAGTGCATGTTACTAGTCTAAGTTACTCCTTATTGTGTGTAGTCTTATACAAGGGCTTGCTGCTTCCGACTATGGCAGCATGTGACACATGTTGCTTGGCCTGCTGCCAAGGTAATTTTGGCAAGTGCACTCGTGGCTGGTCTTTTCTGGTATTACACTCACACAGGCGGTCTATAACAACAACAAAAATCGAGCCGCCAGTGTTGTTTGGAAATTGCACGTTGCTTTCTGTTCTCCTGATCCGCAGGCTGTCGGGCAGAAGCTGCAGCTCGGACTCCGACTTGACGGGCGGGTCCACCTCCACTCCCGACGATGACGCACCACCGCACGCCGATGTCTACGCGAAGGAGAGGCACAGCCGCATCGATGACCGGAAGGGGAAGGGGCCGGCGAGGAAATGATGATCCTCTGCCCTTCCCTATCATGTTTATATTTAAATTATGTTTTAAGTAGTTTGTTGTATGGATTTGCACTGTCAACCGTTGAACTCCGATGAACTATTCTTCTTTTGTCTGGCGATGAAATGTTGATCCGTTGAACTGCGTGCATTGATTGTCTTTTACGTAGCATTTCATGTGTCATATGATTTTGAGGTTTCAGATATGAGGGATGCGGGTGCGGAAACCAATAAATAAGACGTGTCCGATCAATGCCCGCAGGTGTTTGAGGGTCTGGATTTGCTATCTATATTGTTGTAGATGCTATGCTTTACTTAATGGTCGGCTGGGGTGTGTCCAATTCGGAATCAATTTTCTAAACCTAGAGAGTTATGCACGATATACACGCATGACTAAAAGCAGCACCCTACCGGCATAATTGTCATGTGACTTGAGAGTCAAGAATAGGATTAAAATTATGTGGTCATCTTTTTATCTAATACTCCCTCCGTAAAGAAATATAAGATTGTTTATGGATCACTATTCAAATAGTGACCTAAACACTCTTATATTTTTTTATGAAGGGAGTACCGTAGAAGCTAGATCAAGCCAACACAGCAGCAGCAGTCAGCGCCTCAGAGCTAGGGAGGCCAGATCCGGTGGCAGCTCCAACATCAAAGAATAAGAATCCTCATCAAATCAAGGCATAGCGACCAATGTTTTAAATAGCGGGCTATGCTAAATAGCGGCAGACCTCCAAATCAGCTATAGCAGGCTATAGCAGACTATTTGTACATGAGACCATTTAGCGGCATCCTACTGAAAAGGTTATAGCGGACTATAGCGGGGTTATAACCGGCTATTTAAAACTATGATAGCGACAATATCATCGATCAACGAAAATTGTATCTTTGCCTCTGTGAATCAATGGCATAGCGACAGCCCATGGTGGCAGGCTCCACGTGGCGCCCTCGGCTTAGACACCTGTATGCGCACCAAGTACGCGTAAAAAAACTCTCGGCATAAGGAAACAGTTTCCAACTATGAATCATCAGTCTAGCACCTTTTTACAAGTAAGTTTAGAACATTGGGTTAGTGCCGAGTCCACAGGATTCAAGCAGGAGATACCCCAAGAACTGAAGATTGATGCTATATAGGTTAGGACGAGAGCACCTAAAGAAGTGCCAAAAATATGAGTATGAAGAAGGATGCTACATAGGTTAGTACCAGAGCAGCTAAAGAAGTGCCAAAAATATGAGTATGAAGATGTTACCAAATACTAACAGAGAGTGGTGGACTCTAGTCCATAGCATGGTCCCTGCGATAGTATCTGACACAAATAATGGAATACTCAATTAGCGACCGAAATGCATACAGCGAACAAATTCTGGAGAAATTGTGCAGCTTTGGCCCAAAAACCGTATAAAGAGAACAAACTCTGGATTGTTAACCCTTCAGCCAAGAACCGAACAGAGTATTTGACTTTACCTTTCACAACTTGGCAGCTCGAGCCAAGTGCACTCGCACCGGTGAACACTTTCATTCCCTTGACAGCTAGCGTATCTGCCTTGGATTTAATTTTGAACTTCTTCACAACTTCATATTTCTACAACATGATTGGTGAAAAAGTACATAACTAAAAAGTATCACTAAAAACTGTAACTGTTCTTCCAGCCCAACGTTTACAACAGGTGCTGGCAGTAAAAGATATTCTACTGCATGAAGAACGGGATTACAAAGTTATCCATCTTCTGTTTTCTCTCAAGCTCTTCCTTCTCAGCGATCTGCTTCAGCGTAGTCCACCCTTTTCTTGCCTGCTTCCTTGAACTGCCAGCTGGCTGAGTAGAATTACCTGGCGCAGATTTGGTATTCGAAGCTGACTTGTTATAACTTCCAGGGGTCTTCCCAGCAACGGAACCACAATTCTGTCCTTTGCTGTTCAGTGTACTTTTAGTCTTCAATGTTCCTGCTGTGCCTATATGCGCAGTCACTTCCGCCAGTTTGCTCTTCCGAGGAGTAACAAAGTTTGACCCAACTAGAAATTCTGCTTGGGAAGTGACATCGGAATCACATGTTGTAGTATTTTTGGAAGCCGCGGGCTCAATTCCATTCATACATTTATCATGTGTGCTTTCCACTTCAATTTTCTGTGGAATGTCTTCATGTGCATCTCCTAACAGACCACAAGCCACCATTGAGAAAACTCCCCCTTTCTTCTCCATTTTAGATTCTCCAGGGAGATTAGATTTTGGCACATTACCTTGTTTATCCTTTTCAACAGTGGATGTTTTCAACCTGGATGATTCCAGTTGCGAGGCTGCTGTTACAGAATGCTCAATCCCCTTTTTAGTAGTTACTGTTGGCATATTTACTCCTTTCAACATTATGCTGGTGCTAACGGGCTTTCTTGATGACAATAGGCCCTTCACGACCCCCTTTCCACTACCCCGTATCAGGTTTTCGTCTCCACAGAAATGGCATGCATAGACAACACTGTTTTGGCCAGGATTTGACTTCTTGCGCCGCTTTGCTTTCTTTTTGTTGTTCTTTATGCGGATTGTGCAGTTGAAGCCTGGCTGTAAGATTGATTCACACCTGCAATATTTAAATAATCTTTCTTCAGAGGTCTGATAAACATACTGCAGATTGGAGATGTTTCTTACAGAGTTGGTGCTAGTATTGTTAGTTAAATGAAAGGACTCTGAATGTGCTGCTATGAGCTAAGCACAAAATTGCAAATATTCCTCAGACACAGAAGAAAGTTTTTATCAGTATTACTACAGACTAAGGCGTATTAAAAATAAAAATGATATATACATACATATAAACATAGCACTATGACAGATCTGAGATCAAAAGTTAACAAGACAGACAAACTTTGTGGTAATTTGCTTAGCCGGGATACTCATACAACATTATCAGTGCAGTTGTTTTAATTTCCAGTTCTTCTATGCTAGTAAGCTCACATTCTGGCAATACAAAGATCCAGAACAATCAGCTAAGGTGCATTCCGGTAGAGAACCAATGTAACATGCAAAATGCTGGTCCTGTAAAAATGGACGACCAAAAACCTTCCCATCTTTTCTCTTGTTTTTGTGTAGTTCATTGTTTTGAACACAAGATGCTTCACTTAAATTTGTTGTTCGATCATTTTTTTTTCCTACGAGTCTATGAACACCCATCTAAAGATTATCTATATGTCACAGATTGCTCTCAATGAATAAAACATGTTTTTCAAAGCTATAGGAGTAGGAGAAATCACTGGAATAAAGTGGTACCCCTTAAATCAATGTAAGTAGACAAAAACTGTTGTTTTGTGAGTATCAGAAGTTTAGCAGAAATCCAACAAGTGCTTCAACTGATATACTCCCTCCGTCCCAAAATAAGTGACTCAACTTTGTACTAACTTTTAGTACAAAGTTGAGTCACTTATTTTGGGACGGAGGGAGTATTATATTGAGAAACTTTGATAAGGTAATTGCAGGTCCAAGCAAACATGGATCCAACAAGCTAATTGTACGGCATAGTTAACACAATACTTTGGGTGTAGACCGAACATGCCAACTGTATGTGTATATACTGATACTGGGGCTTAGATGGCTTCTTAGGATCTCAGGATGGAGGGACCATAATTATATTGTGTTTGTTTCTTGAACTCTCAGCTTGCCTCATTACAATATGCAGACCTGCTACTTTGCTAGAACAAGCATTCATCCAAAAACAATGTAATGGCACAAAGTCGAACACAAATAAATTGTAATAGAAATTAAAGTGCGAAAATAATAGTCAGATTGATAGTCAAACAATTAAACACATGAATGGAGCATTTTAAGACTAGACAGTAAGCTGTAATTCTCACCTCTGGCAAAGAAAGGTAGAGGCGCCTATAAGGATCACGGCCGCCTCGGCACTCGTGGCGAGGCGGCGGCCCAACAGCGCCCCGATCGAGCCAACTCCCGCCTCCCCGCTCGCCCACTCCCCCAGCCGTTGCAGGTGCTGGACCCTCAGCAGGGAGGGCGCGTCAGCCTGCGTCTTCCCAGAGGTCTCCTCACGGAGCGACACGGCCTGGTTCATGGGCCTGGATGCCAAGGAAGGGCAAGCATTGCCCGGCTTCTTCCCCATGTAGAAATTTTTCTGGTTACACAGAGGGTCGATCAGTTACACAAATCTGGGCATCTATTTCAGCACGAGACATTGCATATTGCACTAACATGTTCCCACATCTAATCTAAGAAGCCCTAAATGGGCTAATATAACAAATCCACCCAGAAGATGCAAATAAGATGAAAAATACTAAGTAGAAAATATGATAATATTAGCGGCACAGCAATGTCATACTAGGAACATGTGTCTACTGTTTACTTTTGGCAAGAAACTCTAATCATATACTAGTAGTAGTGGTCTATAATAAACCAAAGATGTAATAATCAAGCAATTTCAGAACTAAGGCGGTGCATCGTCCTGTCATGCGTGCAACACAACAGGTGGTTGCCTAGCACTGTCAATCAATTGCTCCCTGCGTAGTACTGTCAACTAGAGATGTGCCGCAACGGCATTGCTCATAGGCATTCTGCCGAACACCTGACATGCACATAACAGAGTTAGACATAAGAAAAGGGCAGAGACGGTGAAAGGCAAAGATTGCATACAGGTGCAGCTCACGGGGAGAGGAAGGCCTTGGCGTCGGGAACGGAGGTCGAGAATGGGCGGCGAACACCTACGCGTACGGGGCAGGATCGAGCCCCCCCCCCCCCCCCCCCCCCCCCTGCGCGTGTGGCCTGTGCGTCGACGAGGAATGTCGGCGACGACCGGCGGCGGTGTTCCGGGTAGGAGATGGGCAGCGGCTGCAGCGGTCGGGGCCGGGGTCGGAGATGGGCGGAGGCGGGGGCGAGGGAGAGGCCGGAGGTGAGGCAGAGAAGCGGCGAGGCGTGGCTGTGGCGAGTGTCTCTTGTTTTTCTCTCTCTCCTTCACATCACTAGGTGAGTATAATGTTAGGAGTGTAGGAGTACATGTGTATGCATGAGCTGTATTGTGTTAAAAAACAGAAAACAGTCTTATCAGAACTAGTTCAGTTTTTTTTTTGCAAATCATATTCAGGTAAGTATTAATAGGTTACGAAGTCTTGATGGAGCGGATCAGAGCTGGATGCGTGAGATCTGTGACCTTGGCTACCTTGTTTTTTTTTTCATTTTTGCAAACAATTCATCATTTTCATCTCATTTACCCTCCGGATCACATCATGAAACTCATCACTAGAAGTACTAGGGATGAACAAGGGAGAACTTTGCTTAGGCGCTACCTTAACCTTGCCTGACGAAGCATGTTGCTTCACATTATTCACAACCACCTTGGCCATTAAGCATTTGTGAGAGTTGCCCTTGTAGTGCTTCGTATTGTTATACTTGTTGACAAGTCTCAATGTGTGTTTGGGAATCTTGGGATGCACTGACAACACCACCAACATCATCGAGCAACAACAGGTGGCCGTGTCGCCCTTGGTGGCGCCATGATTCTTTGTAAGTTTCCCGATGCAAAACTTTTTTCTATGAATTTTCCTAATTTTTTCAACCCCATAAAATTGATTTCCCGAAAGCTCAAAAGCAAGTAAAAAACAATAATTGTCACTCGGCATTGGATTCATAGGTTAATGCTGTAATACCGAGTGGGCTCGGAGTGTATCTCTCCATCGTCGGGGAAGAAAACCCCAGTCTTGAACTATCGATACTGAGACATACTTTTTTGTTATATCCGCAAGTTATTTTTATTATCACCCAGTTATGGTTTGTTGTTATATGATATTCTCATGGCCCATGGACATAAGCAAAATTTAACATTTTATATGAAAATACCAACAACATAACTTGGGTCTATCCAACATTGTTGTTTCGATAACAATGTGTTCTCTCATTATTGTTGGTATCCTCGTTACTTTGACAATGCCCATGATCAAGAAAACATGATCACCATCAATACATGAGCTAGTCCTAGAGGCATCACTAGGGACGAGAATCAATGCAATCATAGCACAAAAATATAAGCTTAATTATGAACATAGAAATATAAGAATATATTAATTTTGGTCTCCATAGCATATTTTCAAAACCAGTTCTATTACCTTATGCCCACATAGGTATCTGCGGCCAAGCATGGACAGAGGTATTGCTGCCGTCTCCCTCCTCCTTGGCACATCAATCTGTTCTAGCCACCGGTTTTAGAGGATAACATCCTCCACGCCTTCCCATGGAGCGCCACCACCACCGGCGACATCGCACTCAGTCTTGATGACCTTGTCAGTTAAGATGAAACGGGTGAACATTCTATGCATGCACACATAGCACAGTGGAGCCGATCTACCACTACAATGCACATCTAGTAACTGTCTGCTTTGATCAATGCACGGTGATCATAGCAATGTGCATTTTTATGATCAATGCATTGATCAAAGAAAGCAATGCGCTGATCACATAGCAATCCTACCAATCAGTCTAGTCATGAACACACACTATGATCCTAGCAATGGACCAATGAACAATCTGCAAATCGGAAGAAGCAACCGCCATTCCATTCCATTCCATTTTGAATGGACTGACTATTGCAAGTTCCATCTGTCCAACCAAACACATCAACATAAACATAACCAATCCATTCCATTTTGTAGTTGAAACAAACTGAAGAACGGAACCGACCGATTCCTATGAAATGGAATCATTCCATTACATTGCACTTGGTTCTCGAACCAAACACACCCTAACTGGGCATCAAAAGAGCAGAGCCGGAAGGCATTCGCTGCCTGTAAAACAAACATGTGTGTGTGCTGCTCTGCTCCTCCTCTGTTTTTGCTTCTGTCCATTTGCTGGAGCAGCTTGCATGCGCATGTGTTTGCATCCACCGGGAACAAGGTGAGAGAGTGAGGCTCTTGCCAACATATAACCTCTTCCGAGGACGTATTAAACTTACCCTGCAAAAAAAGAAGAAAAAAAGACGTATTAAACTTACAAAGAAAGTGTGTTCCTCGCCTATTGATTTTCATACATGCTAGCCTAGGCATGTTGTTAATATGTCACTTTCAAACACGGGGGAGATTTCTGTCGTGCCGTGCTTAGTGGAATTAATCATCGCTTAGAGTCCTTTGTGATTGCCGGCAGATGGACTAAAGTTTGACTAGTAGCGATTAGGCATTCCAAAAAGAATGGTTAGCAGCCCAATACGTCCGAAAGTCCGTGGAAACCTCATACGAACCGCACTAGATATCACCAGCAAAGCTAGATGAATGAACGTCAGGCAGAAGCAGCTCAATGGCCACCGCATCCATTTCCAGCGTCCTACTTCTTCTATCAGCCTTCTCTTTAGCTGCTCTAGGCACTTCTTCTCCGACTCCAACCAACGGCAACGGCAGCGACACAGACCTTGCCGCGCTGTTGGCTTTCAAAGGCCAGCTTTCCGATCCTCTCGGCATCCTTGCCAGCAACTGGACCACCGGCACGTCTTTCTGCCACTGGGTCGGTGTCTCATGCAGCTCAAGGAGGCGGCGCGTCACAGCCCTGCGCCTCACCTACATACCCCTCCGTGGATCGCTCGCTCCTCAGCTTGGTAACCTCTCTTTCCTCTCGGTCCTTAACCTCACCAGCACAAACCTCACCGGTTCAATCCCTGATTCTATAGGGAGATTGCGTCGCCTAAAATATCTAAACTTCAGGTTCAATGGCCTCTCGGGTAGCATCCCACCCACTATAGGAAACCTCACCAGGCTTCAGGTTCTTACCCTAGGCTTTAACAGTATCTCTGGTCCGATCCCGGTCGAGCTACAGAACCTACACCATCTCAACTCCCTATATCTGCAGCATAATTCCCTCGCCGGCACCATACCGGTCAATCTGTTCAACAACACAGCAATGTTGACTGTTCTAGACATTGGCAACAACAGCTTGTCCGGAGCAATACCGCCTTGCATCGCGTCCTTAGAAATGCTAGAGTTACTGGACCTGCAAGTAAATCATCTCGCCGGTCCGGTGCCCCCAGCCATCTTCAATATGTCCAAACTGCATTCTTTATGGCTCGGTGACAACTACAACTTAACTGGCTCTTTCCCAACCAACTCAAGTTTTAATCTACCATCGCTAGAAAAAATCATCCTTCAAAACAACGGTTTCACAGGTCAGATCCCACTGGGGCTCATGTCTTGCCAGTACCTTCAAATTATTGCCCTTTCAAGCAATTCATTTGAGGGTTTTGTGTCAACATGGTTGGGCAAGTTGACCAATCTCCGTTACCTTTTATTGGGTGGGAATGAGCTTTTTGGTCCAATCCCAGTTGCTCTCAGCAACCTAACTTCACTGTATGCCCTAGACTTGTCATTCTGCAAGTTGGCAGGATCCATTCCGGCTCAACTTGGACAACTTGGCCAGCTATCCGAATTGCACCTTGCCAGTAGTCATCTATCAGGTGCAATTCCACCTACCCTCAGCAATTTATCTCAACTAACTTACCTTGATTTGCAAATAAATCCACTGTCTGGATCCATACCAGCAACACTTGGCAACATTGCAACTTTGAACATGCTTATTCTAACGGATAACAATTTAGAGGGGAATCTGGGCTTCCTATCAGATCTTTCCCGTTGTAGGGATCTCCAACTCCTTTTCATAGAGGGAAATTCATTCACCGGACCCATCCCTAACCATGTGGGAAACCTCTCTACACAGTTGATCACTTTTCGTGCAGGTCGCAACAAGTTAACCGGTGGACTTCCAGCTACTTTCTCAAACTTATCCAACCTTGAATGGTTAGATATTTCAAACAACCTACTCACCGAGGCAATCCCAGAGTCCATTACTACAATGAAAAATTTGGTGCTTCTTAACCTCTCTCGAAACAATATCTTGGGCCCAATACCAACACAAATTGGCATGCTCGTGGGTCTACAGAAGTTGTTTCTCCAAGGAAACAAATTCATTGGCTCTATACCAACCAGCATCGGCAACCTTAGCATGTTGGAATACATTGACTTGTCCAATAACCAAATAAGTTCAAAGATACCGACAAGCTTATTCCAGCTTGATAAACTCATCCAGCTATTTCTTTTCCAAAATTTCCTTGCTGGTGCATTACCGACCAATGCTGATGGTCTAATACAAATCGATCAAATGGACATTTCTTCCAACTTCTTGACAGGAACCATCCCACAATCATTTTCTCTACTTAGGATGCTGACCTACCTAAATATGTCACACAACTCGTTCGATGGCTCAATCCCAGACCAGCTTCAAAGGTTAACCAGCTTAGCAACATTAGACCTCTCCTCCAACAACCTTACCGGCAAAATTCCCAAGTTCCTTGCCAATTTTACCTACTTGACTACATTAAACCTCTCATTCAATAGGCTAGAAGGACAAATACCAGAGGGAGGTGTTTTCTCAACCCTCACATTGCAATCTTTGATTGGGAATGCTGGACTATGTGGTGTTCCAAACTTGGGATTTTTGTCATGCCTTGCCCAATCCCGCTCAAGCAGTAGGCATTTGCTGGAATTTCTGCTCCCTGCTGCCATTGTAGCTTTTTGTGGTATTGCTATCTTCGCATACCTAATGATAGGAAGAAAGCTTAAACAGGGAGATGTTGTTAATGCCTCGGCCGATCCGACTGATTCTGTAATAAGCCATCAGTTAGTCTCCTACCATGAGTTAGTTCGTATTACTGATAACTTCAGTGATGATAAGATGTTGGGGTCTGGAAGCTTTGGAAAAGTTTTCAAGGGACAATTGAGCAACGGTTTGATGGTTGCAATAAAAGTCCTAGACATGCAGCTGGAGCAGGCTATCAGAAGCTTCAATACTGAGTGTGGTGTATTGCGCATGGCACGACACCGCAACCTCATAAGGATACTCAACACCTGTTCCAACTTGGACTTCAGAGCACTTGTGTTGCCGTACATGCCTAATGGTAGTTTGGAGATGCTCCTACACTCCCCTCAAGGCTCAACATACTTGGGGTTCCTTGAGAGGCTAGGCATCATGCTTGAAGTGGCACTGGCAATGCAGTACCTGCACCATGAACACCATGAGGTGGTCTTGCACTGTGACTTGAAGCCTAGCAACGTGTTGTTCGATGAGCACATGACGACGCATGTGGCAGACTTTGGCATCGCAAGGTTGCTACTCTGGGATGACACCTCTGTGATCTCTGCCAGCATGCCTGGGACAATTGGCTACATGGCACCAGGTACTTGTCTAGACCTTGTAATTAAGCTTGCTCGGTCTATTGTTGTTAAGCCCTTTTGGTCAACCAATCATACCTTAAATTTCCTTTCATGAATTCCTTGAGCAGAGTACGGGTCCCTTGGAAAAGCATCACGGAAGGCTGATGTGTTCAGCTATGGGGTCATGCTCCTTGAAGTCTTCACTAGAAAGAGACCAACCGATGCCTTTTTCAATGGAGATCTAAGCCTTAGGCAATGGGTTTTTGAAGCTTTTCCTGCGGAACTCGTCCATGTTATAGATGTCCATCTACTCCAAGGCGCTTCTGGCTGCAGCTTTGAAGGGTTTCTAGCGCCAGTATTCGAGCTGGGTTTGCGCTGCACCAGCTTCGCACCTGACGACAGGATGATGATGAGCGATGTGGTTGTGATGCTGGAGAAAATAAAAAAGGAATATGCTAAATCAGCACTTGAACAGAGTCATGCATCCGAATGATTCATCACTCTCGCCTATCTGTGTATGGATGCATCTGCCCTGCATAGGTACTGAGAATAGCATCCATTGTGAAACGAATGTTTTCCTATTTTTAATTGTAAAACTGATCAGAGAAAATGAGAGGTACCCTGAATATAATGTGCAGCTTCCTCACGTTTTGTCAATTATCTGAGTTACCCTGCCTCTGTTTCACATGAATGCAACCTGGAGCCTACTCCAATAACTGCGAGGTGTTGTAGCAGTGAGAAGGTCAGTAAAAATGAAGTCCTGGAAAATCAAAATATGTGCAGGAAAAAGAAAACCACGAAAGAACAGAAAAATAGTCGGATGGACAAAGAAAAGGGGAAAAAGCTCACTAGAAAATTAAAAGTGAAGTAGAAAAAAAGTTTGTCAACCAAAAGCGACTACTCCACACTCTTGGGGGTGTTCTTCCGCCCCGTCAATAGTAACGACATAGGGCTGTCGCCCGACAGTCATTGCTTACAACTGATGTCTTAACCGCTGGTGCTGACGAACACCACCGACGATTCCAGTGACCTATCAGTGCATGTTCAATTTAGTTCATTCAGCTATGACATTGGTCATCAGCCATCAGGTGGCGCTTGCCTCCGAACTAATCTATATTCAGTGAATTATAACACTAAAAAAATGGAACATTGGATTTTCAAGGATACTAAATCTCAACACGAATCCTAATCTCAACACAGATCCTAAGTTCATAACATGCATGCATGTAGCTATACATAGCTCTACGTCCGGAATGCCACCGGACGCATGCACGGCTCGCTAAGCTCATGAGCAAGCGCGATCTCGTAGGAGCGAGTTCCAGAAAAAAAGTATGTTTGTTCCAAAAAACTGAGAAGTATATAAATAATTGTTGCTGACCGTCTAGTTCATTTCAGATCATCCACCAACCAATCATTTTGTTTACCTAGATGAGTGTTGTACTGATTGGTTTGCAGAAGCAAATCATGACATTTTCAATTGGCCGATGCCATCTCCGTTGTGCTATTTTATAGTACTTTCGGTATTCTGAATCGTTTGATGTTTTGATGACAGGAAAACAAATGATAGTCAGCTGCTACTATATGTTCAAGCACGGAAAGAAATGTGATTTAAAGTGACAATGTAACTGCGAATCATCAGTCTGACGCTGTTATGCCAGTATGTTTGGAACACTGGTTTCATGCCAAATCTACAGGATTCAGGCATGAGATGCCCCAAGAACTAAAGGTGGATGCTATACCAGGTCAACTAAAGAAGTGCCATACAAATCAGTCTCAAGATGTTACCAAATCCAGACTGGTGGACTGCATGTATAACTCCAGTCCATAGCATGATCACTCTGATGGTGTCTGATACAAACAAAGGAATACTTAATTAGCAACAAAACTGTTTACATAGCAAGAACAAACTCTGAAGAAATCATGCTGATGCGGTACAGAAATAAGAGCAAAACTGTAATTATGGAAGTGTCCTTGTCTTGAATCAGGTTATAGATTCATCAAATAGTTCACAGATGTTACTACTACACTGGTGCACTAGTACACATGCAATTTCAATTTACTTTCTGATGGCGTAGGTCATGATGAAGAACATAGCCAATTCACATGTCAGGAATTGTTAGCCAATGTTGATCCCAAAAAGAAAAAGAATTGTATGGCATCTGGAGCACAACTAGCAACCTGGATCTGAATATAATATGGAAAAAAAACAGCATGAATGGATCTCTGGATTATTAATCCTTTAGCCAAGAACAAAGCAGAGTACTTGACCTTACCTTCAGATTGGCAGCTCGAGCCAAGCACGCCTACATTGCTTTCATTCTCCTTTGACTGATAGCTATCTACCTTAGGTTTAATTTTGAATTTCTTGGTAACTTTATATTTCTTTCATACTAAGACGACATGATTGGTGCAGAAGTACAAAACTAAAAAATACCACTAAAAATGTAACAGTTCTTCCAGCCAAACGTTTACAACAGGTGCCAACTGTAAAAGATATTTTACTGCATGAAGAACGGGATTACAAAGTTATCCATCTTCTCTTTTCTCTCAAGTTCGTCCTTCTCAGCAATCTGCTTCAGAGTAGTCCACCCTTTTCTTGCCCGCTTCCTTGAACTGCCAGCTGGCTGAGTAGAATCACCTGGTGCAGACTTTTTATTTGATGCTGACTTGCTATAACTTCCAGGGGTCTTGGCAGAAACTGAACCACAATTCTTCGCTTTATTGTTCAGTGTACTTCTAGTCTTCAATGGTTCTGCTGAACCTATAGGCGCAGTCACTTCCGCCAGTTTGCTCTTCAGAGGAGTAACAAAGTTTGACCCAGCTAGAAATTCTGCTTGAGAAGTGACATCGGGTTCACATGTTGTAGTATTTTTAGAAGCCGCAGATTCAATTCCATTCACACATTTATCATGTGCGCTTTCTACTTCGATTTTCTGCAGGATGTCTTCGTGTGCAGCCGCTAACTGACCATGATCCACCATTGAGAAAACTGCCCCTTTCTCCATTTTATAATCTTCAGGAGTGGATATTTTCAACCTGGATGCTGCTGTTACAGAATGCCCGATCCCCTTTTTAGTAGTTACTGTTGGCACGTTCATAGTTTCTCCTTTCAACATTGTGCTAACAGGCTTTCTCGATGCTAACAGGCCCTTCACGATACCCTTTCCACTACCCCGTATCAGGTTTTGATCTCCACAGAAATGACATGCATAGACAACACTGTTTTGGCCAGGATTTGACTTCTTGCGCCGCTTTGCTTTCTTTTTGCTGTTCTTTATGCGGATTGTGCAGTTGAAACCTGGCTGTAAGATTGATTCACACCTGCAATATTCGAATAATCTTTCTTCAGAGGTACATTTAAGGCTTATTGATATGGACAAAGGTACAAAAATAGAAAACAAAATGCAGCATAAATAACAAACTGCATTAATCACATATATAATCTATAAATGTACAAGAATACCGCCGACCCTTCAACCTGGCCATTATAAACATACAGCAGATTGGAGATGTATTGGTGTTAGTGTTGTTAGTTAATAGTATATTCTGAAGGACCTTTTTGCAAACTTGCTAAATGAAAAGAGTCTGAATGTGGTGCTCTGAGCTAAACACATAATTCCAAATATTCTAGCATTACTACAAACTGTAAGGCGTACTAAAAATAAATTGATACATACATACATACATAGCACTATAACAGATCTGAGATCAAAGGTTAAGCAAGACAGACAAGTTTGCGGTAATTTGCTCTAAGACGGAACACTCATACAACATTATCAGCACAGTTTTCTATTTCCAGTTCTTGTATGCTGGTAAGCTCACATTTTGACAATACAAGGATCCAGAGCCATCAGCTAAGGTGCATTCCGGTAAAGAACCAATGTAACATGCAAAATGTTGGTCCTGCAAATTGGACGACCAATAACCTTCCCGTCCTTTCTCTCGCTTTTGTGTAGTTCATTGTTTTAACCACAAGATGTTTCACTTAAATTTTGCATGTTCAATCATTTTTTCGGCCTTACGACCACCCATCTAAACATTATCTCTACCTGACAGATTGCTCTCATTGAATGAAACAAGTTTTTCAAAGCTATAGGAGACAGCATCTCAGCAACAATGGGTGCTGAAAACAGAACAGAAATCACTGCAATAAAGTGGTACCACTTAATCAATGTAAGCCAACAAATATTGTTGCTTAGTGAGTGTCAGGATTTTAGCAGAAAACAAGTAAATGCTTGAACTGATATACTGCATTGAGACACTTTGAGAAAGGTAATTGGAAGTCCAAGCAAACATGGATCCAGCAAGATAATTGTACAGCATATAGTTAACACAATTGTAGACCGATTTCAACATGTCAACTGTATGTGTATATATTGATACTGGGGTCCTTGCACTTAGTTGGCTTCCTCTTAGGATCTCAGGATGGAGGGACCTACTTCTAAACAGCTCCCGCTGGCAGCAACTTATGGCTCTATCTCTGCCTATGATATGCTGCTACTACGATATGGAAGGAAGAGAGGAAAGCATAAATCGAACAAATAAGTCAGCACGGCAGAGGATTGGAAGGAACGGATGAAAGCACAAATCATGAGTTCAGCAAGGAGCGGAGAGGGCAGATGAGAATATCACTCAGGACAGCAGCAACGGCCGTTGGTGTGGCCCCCAGTCACTCCGGCATTGGCCTGACAAGGTTAGGCTTTGTAACACCCAGGAGGTGACTCGGTCTGGAGGCTGCGCGGGCAGGGACTAAGATTTTGAGTCGCTTGAATCAAGGGGGTCAATTTGCCGAGATTAGTCAGCGACTAGTCAACCAGTTACTTGACTGTGCCAACCAGTACAGTCAATGTGCCCAGTCGACACCTAAGGTAGGACTGGTACACTGTCGCTCAACTCTTAATCATTTGGCGGAAGTTTCCATTAGATATTTCAAATAAGACTTTCCATGTGAAAAGTGAAAACAAAACTGAGATACATCTCATTCACTCAGTCATTCTGTTACAGTTTTGCCTATGTGAACAAAAGAACAAAACTCGGGTAATAAGCCCCTAATACTTCCCCACTTATCCAATCAACTATTATCAGCAATGGCCTAAGAGAGAGAAAATTTACTGTATTGCCCATTGGAGAGCTCATACAATGTGTTTGTTTCTCGAAGTCTCAGTTTGCCACATCACAAGATGCAGGCATGCTACTTTGATAGAACAAGCATTTGTCCAAAAACAATATAATGGTACATAAGTCGCACACAAATAAACTATAATAGAATTTCAAATGGGTGGATAATAATCAGATTGATACGGTCAAACAATTAGACACATGAATGGAGCATTTTAAAAATACACAGTAAGCTTTAACTCTCACCTCTGGCAAAGGAAGGTGGAGGCTTCAACGGGAATCCCAGACGCCTCGGCGTTCGTGGCGAGGCGGTGGCCCAGCAGCGCCCCGATCGAGCCAAGTCCCGCCTCCCCACTCGCCCATGCCCCCAGCCGCTGCAGGTGCTGGACCCTCAGGAGGGAGGGCACGTCGGCCTGCGCCTTCCCGGAGGTCTCCTCGCGGAGCGACATGGCCTGGTTCATGGGCCTGGATGCCGAGGAAGGGCCAGCATTGCCCGGCTTCTTCCCCATGTAGAAAAGTTTCTGGTTATACAGAGGGTCAACTAGTTAGACAAATCTAGGTATCTCCTCCACAATAAGAAATTGCATATTGTACTAACATTTCCCAACATCTAAGAATCCATAACTGGCCTAACAAAATAAATCCACTCAGAAGGTGCAAATAAGATGAAAAACACTAAATAGAGAATATAAACAGCAGGTTCAGTATAGCAAGCCAGCACCATTGCCACAACAGGTGGCCACCGCGCGCGCCCAGGGATGGTGATATAAGCTGAAAAGGCTCGACAATCAATTTCTCCCTAGTGTTATAAATTAGTCATATGCAGCTACCCATAGGAATTTTTCTGAACACCTGGCATGCACATGACAGAGTGACACATAAGAAAAAGAACAGGTAACCGGCAAAGATCTGTGGGTTGAGCCAGGATTGAGGCAAACCCCAGGCCAAAACAAATGGGCAACATAACTTTTTTCCCAGCAAAATTCTTCTAGTTCTACGACATAAAAAACTGCTGACACAACACTGCATCAGTTTGAGTAACATAAGCTGATAAGTGGTGATAAACATAATTCATTTCAATTCAGTTTCACCCTTCATATACAATGTTGAAATACAGTGGAGAGAGGAACTCAAACGCGTCAATTTGGCACAAAATTTTTACCCAATCCTGGCGCAGCAGAAAGAAAGGCAGCGGGACAGCAGCAGCACTGCGGCCGCCGGCCGGGGCCCGGGGCTGAGGCAGGAACGGTGACTCTGGTCGCCGGTCAGCGAGGTTAGGCACAAGCGCCCCGCGGAGTAGCGCAGGACGGCGGGGCGGGGGCGGGGCGGGTGGCGGACAGCGGGGCGGCGGCGGACGCCGGACGAACTGGAGATATCGAGAGGCAGAGGCGGTGCGAGCGGCTAGGTCGAGCAACAGGGAGAAACGGGCCCTTTTTGCCTGGGCTGTGCTGCACTCAAGTCCGAACTAGGGCCCAATAGAAAATTTATATCGGTAAACAGACCGAGAAAATCCTGGGCCCAGGCCACAAACGCCACACTCAACCGATCTGAGCGTTGCTATTCTAAAAAAAAAACTGAGCGTTGCTAAAAAAACGGTCTGAGCCAGACAAAATAAAAATTATTGTGTTTATCTCAAAATGAATATTGTGGCCAGTGTATTTCATATTTACTATAAGGGGCTTTAAAATGCCAAATATATGAAAATCTTAATGACTAAATAGTTCGAAATGTATATAAAATAGGTTTCAAAAACTGTTTTGTACAAAAATCAGCAATATTTTGGGTCATTACAAAGAAAATGTTGTATGGGAAAAGAAATCTACAAGAGATGTCCATGTGTATGGCAAGTGAATATTGCATATTTTGGTTCAAAAAATTTGCCATGGAAAATATGTACTGCCACTTTCTATGAATTGTCAATAAGATTGGTTTTATGATGAATTACATGTCGTGTGTGTTTCGGTCATCGGTCATTATCGAGTTTAGGGAAACCTTTATCAAAAATCTATGTTGGCATGTGAGTTCCCGTGACGCGGCACATAGGAGATTGCTAATTTGGATGAATCTGAAAAAGCACGCTACTATAGTACTCTCTCTTTATAAAGAAATATAATAGCGTTTAGATTGGTAATTTGTACTTCATATGTTCTAAAATTCTTGTCTTAGATTCGTCTAGATATGGATGCATCTAATAATACTAAAACGTGACTTGATACATCAGTATTTAGATAAAATTAAGACAAAAATTTTGGGACGGAGAGAGTGCCGTAAGATTTCTTCTTTCCGTTGAGCGAGCAGAGTCCCTGGGAAACAGGGCCATGGCTCGACACACACACGGCCCGTCCGTACAGCCGAGCGCTGGCTGCTGCCACCGTGCGCACTCACTGTACCACTGCCCAACTCGCCATTACTGTCCGCTCAACGTATTAGCCGGCCATTTGCGTACTTTGGCATTTCCGCCGACGACGGTGGAAGGCGCGCGCGCGCGCGTGCGTGCGTGCGTCCTACATGGCGCCACACGTCGCGGCGACCCCGTCAACCTTTCCCGCGTGGCGTACAACCCACGCGAGCGACGCGATCCCGGCCGTCCGCGCCTGACGCGGGGCCCACGCGGCAGCGTCAGACCACCCCAACCCACGCCCCGCCCGTGCGCCGTGCCGTGGTGGGCGCCCAACGGTAGGAAACGGACGGGCCAGGTCACGTGACCCGCACCCGCCCCTGCGGCTGACAGCCCGGGCCCGCGCCCGCAACGGTCACATTGACCGGGAGCGAGGCAACGGTCAGATCCCCTCGGCCGTCCGTGCTCGATCCGACGGCCTAGCGCGGCGCCTCGGGGTTCCCGCCCGCTGTCGAGGCCGTTTCCTCCTTTTCCCCGGGCTTCTTCTTCCTCCCCCTCCCCGATAGGTAGTAGAGTGGAGGTGAGGTGAGATCATCAGAAGAGAGAGCCAGCCACCGTTACAGAGTGAGGAGAGGGATAGGATAGTGAGAGCTTGAGAGGACCGTCCATGGCGAGGAGGTAAGAACAGTGTGGTGTAGGATAGAAGAGTGAGCGCCAACAACCCATCCACCCACCAAATCGCCGTAGGAGATAGGATCATCATCATCCACCCCCACCCCCCATCTGCATCGCATCCATCATCCATCCTAGATTTTTCTTGTAGGATTTCCCCCTATTTTTCTCCCTTCTTCTTCGGCTGATTTTATCTTTCTTGGAGAAAACATACCATGGAGGTGTTGGGGCTCGCCGTCGTCGTCGCCGGCGAGGAGGCTCTGCAGAGAGTGACCGGCACCTTCTGATTGACCATCTTCTTCCTTTCTCCATAGATGTTATAGGCCATTCTTTCTAAATTTCTCCCTAACGATTCGTTGATTCTTTTGTACTAAGCAGCATTTCTGCAGAGTCCAAACTGAAATTCTTTCCTGCATATACAGCAGCATCTATACACCCACAGATATTACATTCTTTCTTCGGTTTCTTTTCTTCTCTCGTTTTCCTTCTTTGGACTGACAAATTCTTTCCAAGAACGCCAACTTTCCCCTGTTTTTCGATCCACATTCGTCCGTCCATCATCCATTCATCCATCCATTCATTCATACACCACACCTCACTGAAGCTCGAGCTGTAGCCACACAAATATCAGACAGAGATTCGAGAGTGAGTGTGATCAGCAAAGCAGAGGAGGAAGAAGAGCAGAGTTCAGAGGAGGAGCTACATTGCACTGCTGCATCCGCTGGTGACGCCCGTCTCAGGGATGTTGGCAGGCTGCTCCTCCTTGTCGTCCAGGCATCAGATGAGCACGGCGCAGCGACTACCATGCGGCTTCTCCAAGCGGGGCGGCCGCGGCGACTCGGCAGTCCCCGGCGCCGCCCCCCGCGGCGTGCCGGGCGGCGACGGCCGGGGAGGCAACGGCACCTGCTCCTTCCGCGCGCACCCGGCGCCGCCGGTCACCCAGGCCGTGTCCTGGGGCGCCAAGCCGGAGCCCTCCGTCGTCGGCGACGGCGGCGGCTGGGAGATGCGGAGCAGAGCCGTCAAGCGCGCGCACGAGGATGAGTCGGCGGCGGGGGAGTACGGCGCCCCCGCCGTCCGCGCCAAGCGGACGCGGATGGGCGCCGACGGCGACGAGGTATGGTTCCATCAATCCATTGCAGGGCCGGCGGCCATGATGCAAGTGGCCGCCGGGGAGGGGGGAGGGGAGGAGGAGGTGGCGGAGGAGCAGAAGGTGTTTCTTGTGCCGAGTGCTGCGGCCTTCCCACACGGCATGGCGGCCGCCGCGGGGCCGTCGTCGCTGGCCGCGGCCAAGCAGGAGGAGTTCAGCAAGTCGCCGTCCCACTCGTCGTCCTCGTCGGGCACGGACGGCGGCTCCTCGGCCATGCTGCCGGTTGAGCCTGCTGGCGTGAGGAGCTTCGTGGTGCCCGAGGCGGAGCGGGAGGCGCTGGAGCTCGTGGGCGCGCTCACCGCGTGCGCCGAGGCCCTCGCCGGCTGCCAGCACGACGCCGCCAACTACTACCTGGCGCGGCTCGGCGAGACGGCCTCGCCGTCCGGGCCCACGCCGCTGCACCGCGTGGCCGCCTGCTTCGCCGAGGCGCTCGCGCTCCGCGCGGCCAACATGTGGCCGCACGTCTTCGACGTCACCCCGCCGCGCGAGCTCACCGACGGCGCCTTCCACGACGACGACGACGCCCTGGCGCTGCGGGTGCTCAACAGCGTCACCCCGATCCCGAGGTTCCTCCACTTCACCCTCAACGAGCGTCTCCTCCGCGCCTTCGACGGCCACGACCGCGTCCACATCATCGACTTCGACATCAAGCAAGGCCTCCAGTGGCCGAGCCTCCTGCAGAGCCTGGCAACGCGGACGCCGCAGCCGCCGGCGCACGTGCGGATCACCGGCGTCGGCTCGTCGAGGCAGGAGCTGCAGGACACCGGCGCGCGCCTCGCACACGTGGCCGCCGGGCTGGGGCTCGCCTTCGAGTTCCACGCCGTGGTGGACCGGCTCGAGGACGTGCGCCTCTGGATGCTCCACGTCAAGCGCGGCGAGCGCGTCGCCGTCAACTGCATCCTCGCCGCGCACCGGCTGCTCCGCGACGAGACCGGCGGCGCGCTGTCCGACTTCCTCGGCCTCGTGCGCAGCACGGGCGCCGCTGTCCTGCTCCTCGGCGAGCACGAGGCGGCGGGGCTGAACGCCGGGCGATGGGAGGCGCGGTTCGCGCGCGCGCTGCAGCACTACGCCGCGGCGTTCGACGCGGTGGGCGCCGCCGGCCTGCCGCCCGCCAGCGCGGCCAGGGTCAAGGCGGAGGAGATGTTCGCGCGGGAGATCCGCAACGCGGTGGCGTTCGAGGGCTCCGACAGGTCGGAGCGGCACGAGAGCTTCGCCGGGTGGCGGCGGCGCATGGAGGACGGCGGGTTCCGGAGCGCCGGCATCGGCGACCGGGAGGCGATGCAGGGGCGGATGATCGCGAGGATGTTCGCGCCGGGCAAGTACGGCGTGCACCCGCAGGGCGACGGCGAGGGGCTCACGCTCCGGTGGCTCGACACCCCGCTCTACACCGTGACGGCGTGGACGCCGGCCGGCGACGGCGCAGGAGGCAGCGCGACGGTGTCGGCATCCACCACAGCATCACATTCTCTGCAGAGCTGAACAGGAAGTGAAGAAGAAACAAGAAAGAACTGAACTTTTTCAGTGGTTCTTTTGCTAGTGAGACTCATTCATTCGTTAGTTCATAATACAATCTGACCAAATTCTTTTATACATTTCATTCATTCATCACCACCATCAACAAAGATGTAGTAGCTTTTCTCTTTTGGTTTACAGTGATATGATAGGAGGAAAAAGATTCAATTGTTATTAGCTAGCTATGTAGTAATAATTCTTCATTCTTTTGGCTGTCGATCCCTGCAAGAATCAGCTGCTTGTAGAAGAAGAAGCAGCAGGGACATTTCACAGCATTAATACATTCTTTTCAGCCATTATATGGAACTTGTAATCTTTGTTCAGATTCAGAAATGAAATGGAATCATCAATAGACATCAATCCTTCCATGTTGTGTGTTGGATTAGATATTTTTTTTCTTGTCTGAATCTCATGTGGTGTTCGTGTTCCAGAATTCAGAGAGATAAACTGCACAGATTCAGAGAAGCTCACTCTTGTTATATGAAACCATCTCTGTTCAGAGTCGGAAAGGAAATGGAACCAACCGTATGTTGTGTGTTGGATTAGATTTTTTTTTCTTGTCTGAATCTCATGTGGTGTTCGTGTTCCAGAATTCAGAGAGATAAACTGCACAGATTCAGAGAAGCTCACTCTTGTTATATGAAACCATCTCTGTTCAGAGTCGGAAAGGAAATGGAACCAACCGTATGTTGTGTGTTGGATTAGATATTTTTTTTTCTTGTCTGAATCTCATGTGGTGTTCGTGTTCCAGAATTCAGAGAGATAAACTGCACAGATTCAGAGAAGCTCACTCTTGTTATATGAAACCATCTCTGTTCAGAGTCGGAAAGGAAATGGAACCAACCGTATGCTGCATATAAATTTGTGTATCATCTGAAATGTTTGTGTTTGTCCATCCCATGGAGACAAAAAAGTAATAAAATCCTGTATGCATAATTGTTTCAGAATTCAGAGAGATAACTGAACAAATTCATTGACTGCAGTTGATAACCGAACAATTTCAGAGAACTCTCTCTCTCTCTCTCTCTCTCTTTCTTTTTGAGTTGGAATGGTAGAATAAAATTCAGGGAACTCACTCTAGTTCTGGTGAAATGGCAGAGTAAATTATCTAAACTATTATGCCAGTCCCATTTGCATTGTTGTAACTGAGGTGTACAATGGCAGCAATGCATGTTACAACTTGCTTCTGAACTAAGCTTCCAAACAACTTCCCAGCAGTTCTCACTCAAGAGCAGCAAAATGACGAGATGAAAAGCCGCTGCATTGGTCCTGCTGTTACCACGGCTGTGCATAGCAGATGAGCTAATGGGAGTATC
This sequence comes from Triticum monococcum, assembly GCA_034509565.1. Classification (NCBI taxonomy): domain Eukaryota; kingdom Viridiplantae; phylum Streptophyta; class Magnoliopsida; order Poales; family Poaceae; genus Triticum; species Triticum monococcum. The sequence goes on from CM067847.1 coordinate 27,560,851, forward strand.
AATTGGGGCCAATAGCGTTGCTTAAAATCACATCTCGTACAAATTTACATATTCACAGTAGTTATTATGGTGCTCATATAATACGTGCTATTTGGATGAAGTGGAGGCCTTTAGTTTGCCTAGGAGATAACAGAGCCTGATTTATGTGAGAAACAACAGAGCGCGGATTCAGTGAGGAACAACTTTGATATTGGGGAGCTTAGTTGACTGAAAATTTGAACTTGCTAATCTTGATTATTCCAATTGTTGTTGCCTTAGTGCTCTGCCCACATAAGTAGGGCCCTGCAATTTCACATATGTCAACTTCCTTCATGCCCTTGTGGTATTACGAGTCAAGAGTCACACCATTCTGCAGCATCACACTTACCGTGTGATTTATTCAACTGAAGTTATGGCCCTCACTCACTCTGCCTTGTTATATAGTATATCTAAACCATTTGCAACGCTGATGTGTTAGCTCACTCCTTCTGTTGGGTGTCAGGTGAGAAGTCATGAGGTGCCACATTTTGTGTTGAATTTTTGTGGTGTCTTGCCGACGGAGCTGAGGTTTTAGAAGAAACTGCAAGGAGATGTGGACTAACCTGGACTCCAATGCAGTAGTGCATACTTACAATTTCGGTTGTAAAACACACAAGTCCAAATGAGAGCAGTCATACACCAGTTTTGCTGCTCTCATTTTACTATTGAAAAGTTTGCTACTCAGGCTGCTGGCCGGCATCAGCACCACATGCTCGCTCAATGTACCAGCTCGTGAGAAATCCTGCTTGGAGGCACCGGCGCCAAACTTCTAATCCAGGCTTATCGTCGCACTTGCGTTCGAGCTATCGGATGTATTCCTCCAGTAGAGTGACTGAGATTGCTTGTGCAGGACCAACTCTTCTGATCATTGCTCAATTAAATACAATTTAGCCCTGGTGAAACAATCTGGGTCACATAGTTGTGCACACATATGTGCGTCTTCTTCCGCAAACTGGGCTGCCTTTCCGTATGGTCTTTTGATCTATAGAAGAATAAAGAATTGCGATCAAGTGTCAGCCGTCCTTCCCCTCCAAAAAATAAATAAATCCAATGTTGGGTCTGAGGAGGCCATTTTCTAGTGTCAATGGTTCAGCAACAAAACTTACGGATGACATATGAAACACCAATTATTGGAAACATTAAGGCTGGAAAATGTCACATAAGAATGCAAATCTGGTGAGGAAAAGCTTTGATGTGAGGGTGTTTAATTAACTGGATTTTTGAACCTGCTAATCTTGATTATTCCAATTGATGTTGCCTTAGTGCTCTTATAAGTATCATCTGAAATGTGTGTGTTATATTTAGATATTTGTTCTTGTCTATATCCCATTCCCATGGAGATAAATAGCAAATTCTGTGCACAGAATTCAGAGAGATAACCGAACAGATCCAGAGAACCTCACTTTTGTTATATGAAACCTTGTAATCTTTGTTCAGAGTAGGAAATGAAATGGAATCAACAAACTATTTAAATGTTTGTCGTTCGATGGAAACTTTGTTCTTGTCTGCAACCCATGTTGTGTTCCATAGAAGAAAAAAAGGTAAGAAAATCCTGCATGCATAATTGCTTCAGAATTCAGAGAGATAACTGAACAAGCTCGTTGACTGAAGTTGCTAAGTCAACAACTTTAGAGAGCTCACTCTAGTTCTGGTGAAATGGTAGAGTAAATTATCTGAATTATTATTTTAGTCAGACATTGCCTTTGTTTTAACGGAGGTGTATACTTTCAATAGTAAAAAGAGAACCCACATTAACCACTTTGGGTTTGATGTACCTAAATGTAGTAAACCCTTTATGGAGAACTCGAAGAGCATTAAAAAGCATATTTTTACGATTGGCGAGAAAGAGGAAGTAAAGATTGGCATGAGAAGGTTGCTAGATCTCCTTTTAGTTATTTCAGTGGTTATCAATTGGCATCTTTCATTTTCATGGAGTTCATGTTTATATTCAATGGTTGCTTGCATGACAGATGTTGTTGTGCCAATTTTCAGGTACTGGGAGTCTTTCCATCTCTTCCTATTTATTTATGTTAAATATTCGCTTTCTCTTAAAATAAATTGTACTCGGAGATAGTTCAAAACACATGTGCTTTCGGAGCTTATAGTCCCTGCATATTAACTAGATAAGTGGAACGACACACTTTTATAATTTTCTTTCGTATGACACATCGCTAAGAACAAAAGCCACTGAACAAATTAATTCATAGCTTTCGATATAAATCAGTATGTAGAAGATTCATAACAAAACTAGGTTTAAGCTAGCCCTTTAACTTTAGATAAATACTACTCCCTCTGTTCCAAAATAGATGACTCAACTTTGTACTAACTTCAGTATAAAGTTAGTATGAAGATGGGTCATCTATTTTGGAACGGAGGGAGTAGCTAAGAAAACACCATTGTTCACGCAATCTCCGAATTGCCTGTTCAACTTTTGTACTCAAGAACAAGAAAATGATGACAAAGAAAACCGTAACTTTGGATATTTGTTCCTGTTGGAATCATAGACTATTTTATCAATCCTTTCATGTTGTGTATATAATCTCTGTGTCATCTGGAATGTGTGTAACTTTGGACATTTGTTCTTGTTGGAATCACATCTTAAATGTTCCCGAATTCAGAGAGATAACTGAACAGATTCAGAGAACCTCACTCTAGTTATATGAAACCTATCTTTGTTCAGAGTCGGAAATGAACTGGAATCAACAGACTGTTCAATCCATCCTCTAGTTGTGTATAATCCTTTTATCATCTGAAATGTTTGTGTTTCGATGGGATGTTTGTTCTTGCCTGCATCCCATATTGTGTTCCATGGAGAGAAAAAGTAAGAAAATCATGTATGCATAATTGCTTCAGAATTCAGAGAGATAACTGAAGAAACTCATCGGCTGAAGTTGATAACTAAACAAATTCAGAGTACTTCTGGTCAAATGGTAGATTAAACTATCTAAATTATTATGTCAGTCCCACTTTGCATTGTTGTAACCGAGGTGTAAAATGGCAGCAACGCATGGTACAACTTGCTTCTGAACTAAGCTTCCAAACAGCTTCACAGCAGTGCTCACTCAAGAGCAGAGAAATGACAGAATGAAACGTCACTGCATTGATCCTTCTGTTACCACACATTCCTAGCTACTCAGGCTACTGGCTGCATAGGTACAAGCTGCCATTCCATTCCGATGCCTCATGCTCGCTCAGGGTAGCAACTGGTGAGGAATCCTGCTTGGAGTCACCGGCGCCACCAAGCTAGAGATTCAGGCTTAACGCTGCACTTCCATTCAAGCTACCGAGTAATTAAGATTTTGCTTGTACACGATCAACTCTTCTAAATATTGCTCAATTAACTACAATTTGGCCCTGGTGACAGAATTTGGGTCACGTAGTTCGACCTGGTATCTTATAGAAGTAAAGATACTGGATACAGAGGTTATGGTGCTCATATAGGTGCATTATTTGGGTGAAGTGAAGGCTTTAGTTTGTCTCGGAGATAACAGAGCAGTCAGATCTTGATTTATATGAGAAACAACACAACGCGGATATGATGAGGAACAACTTTGATGTTAGGGAGTTTAATGAACTGAATCTTTGGACCTGCTATTATTCCAACTGCTGTTGCCTTAGTGCTCACATAAGTTTTATTCTGTTGAGAAACTAGTGCTCAGATAAGTAGCGCACTGCAATCGGACATATGCCAACTTCATACCCTTTGTTGGACTATGGTCAGTTGGTCATGCTTGTTATTGTTACACCATATGAGCCATTAGTCACACCATTCTGAAACACCATGCTTACCATGTGATTATTCAACCGAAGTTTTGGCCATCACTCACTTTGCCTTGTTATATACTCCCTCCCCATTATATTAGGCGTATTAGTTGTTAGCATGAAAACTAGCGCATCGAGCGTTAGGTGAGTCGAGGGAGGCATCTACGACTGGGAAAAAAACCAGGGAGACATGCACGGAGTGGGTGCTTGTTAGCGCTAACAGCAGGAGAGACCCGTCGCCATTTTTCTCTCCAGAAAAGTAGCGATCTTGGGCGTGGTTAACTGCAGACCATTTGCAGTTTTGCTGTGTCAGCCCACTCATTCTGTTTGGCGTTCGGGTGACAAGTCATGAGGTGCCCTCATTCTTTGCAGAACTTTTGTTGTGTCTTGTTGAGAGCTGAGATTTTAGAAGAAACTGCAAGAAGATGTGGGCCAATCAGGTCTTCGCCTGTCTGGTGCACATTTAAAATATCTGTCATGTCCCAAATGAGAGCAGTCATACACCAGTTTGATGCTCTCATTTTACTATCAAAAAGTTTGCTACTCAGGCTGCTGGCCGATATAGGCACCTCATGCTCGCTCAAGGAACCAATTGGTGAAGAATCCTGCCTGGAAGCACTGGCGCCAACCTTCATGTCCAGGCTCATCATGGCTCTTCCTTTCGAGCTATCGGATGCATTCCTCCAGAAGATTGATTGAGGTTGCTTGTGAACGACCAAATCTTGTGATCATTGCTCAACTAAGGACAATTTGGCCCATGGTGAAACAATTTGGGTCACACAGTTGTGCACACATATGTGCGGCTTCTTCCACAAAGTGGGCTGCCTTTCCTTGTGGTCCTTTGACGTTGCCTTAGTTCTCTCATAAGTATCATCTGAAATGTGTGTTTTAGATTGGATATTTGTTCTTGTCTGAATCCCATGTGGTGTTGTGTATCCCATTCCCATGAGATAAATAGCAAATCCTCTGCGCAGAATTCAGAGAGATAGCCGAACAGATTCAGAGAGCCTCACTATTGTTATATGAACTTTGTAATATTTGTCCAGGGTAGGAAATGAAATGGAATCAACAGACTATTTCTTACATCCTCCATAATGGTTCTTTTCTGCATCCCATGTTGTGTTCCATGCAGAGATAACTGAACAAACTCGTCGTCTGACATGGATAACTGAACAAATTCAGAGAACTGACTCTAATTCTAGTGAAATGGTAGAGTAAATTATTATGTCAGTCACACTTTGCATTGTTGTCACTGAATGGTGTAAAATGGCAGCAATGGATGGTACAACTTATTATTAACCTAAGCTTCCAAACAACTTGCCAGCAATGCTCACTCTCAAGAGCAGCAAAATGACGGAATGAATAGCCACTGCATTTTGTTTTTCTGTTACCACGTCTGTGCATAGCAGATGAGCTAATGTGACTTTCAATTGGGGCCAATAGTGTTGCTTAAAATTCCATCTTATACAAATTTACATATTCACAGTAGTTGTTATGGTGCTCATATAGGTGCATTATTTGGATGAATTGAAGGCCTTTAGTTTGTCTCGGAGATAACCGAACTTGATTGACAAACAGCTTTGATGTTAGGGAGTACAATTAACTGAATTCTTAGACTTGCATATCTTGACTATTCCAATTGTTGTGGCCTTGGTGCTCGCACAACTAGCGCGCTGCAATATCACATATGACGACTTCATGCCATTGTTGCATTATGGTCAATTGGTCATGCTTGTTCTTGTTACACCACATGAGACACGAGTCACACAATTCCGAAGCATCATGCTTGTCGTGTGATTGTTTTAGCCATCGCTCAGTCTTCCTTGTTATATACGATCCATTTGCTATGCTTATATTCGCTTTCCTTCTGTCAGTTATCAGGTTAGGAGGTGCTACATTGTTTGCTGAACTTTTGTTGTGTCTCATCGGTGAGCTGAGATTTTGGAAGAAACTGCAAGGAGATGTCGATACACCGTCTACCCTCCGCTTCATTGATGCACACTTCAAAGTTCGACCGTAAAACACACTGATGTTAATGAGAGCGGATGTACACCAGCTAGTGCAAGGGCATCATATATCTAAATGCGGCGTAGCAAGCTGTAACCCCGGGTGTATGGCATCTGAGTGTCAGAATGAACAAACACTCTTCTATGGTTAGGGAAAAAGAGGCAGTTTGGATTTTGTGGCAAAGTGAGCACCCATGGAGAAAGTTTAGGAGTGTGGCTTTATGGGTGATGTTGTTGTGCAAATTTTGAGCTACCATTTCTCATTTTCTTGCGAACTGTTGCACATTTCACGGCTTCCAGCAGTAAAATGAGTCCAGCCTGCATAAACCACTTTCGGCTTTATGTATCTAGATGTAGCGTAGCAATCTCTTTGTGTTGAAAACTTGAAGAGCTTGTGAGAGTGTGCAACATGAACAAACACATGGCCCCAAAAGTGGAATTAAATATATCCACGAGCAAGGTCTAGAGATGTTCTTGTAAAATAATATACTTTTAGTTACTTTTGTGGTTGTTGGTAGCTTTCTTGAGAAAGCGCTTGACCCCAAACCGGTGCATAAGGAAAACGAGTGTTCAATGAGGTCCTCCCAAGTATTTTCACGAGATCATTCTTACATTCAACCCTCTCACTTGTATGCCATATGTTGTTTTACTTTGATACCAGGGAGATTAATAAATTGGAAATTTGGACTTGCTAATCTTGATTATTCAGATTGATGTTGCCTTAGTTCCCACACAAGTAGCGCCATGCAATTTGACATATGACGACTTCCTTCATGCCCTTGTTGCATTATGGATTTATGGTCAGTTGGTAATGCTTGTTATTGTTAGAGCATCTCCAGTTGGTAATGCGAGCCGGCGATACAATCGGCGCTGGGGGCGGTTGGGCGTCCAGTCGTCGCCCCCAGGCGCCGAGATTGGCCTAGTTTTCGGCTCACTTTTGGCGAATAAAGGCCCCATATGGGCGAGAATCGGCCCATATTCGGCGTGGTTCATTGTGGCTCGGCGTTCAATTATGAACATAAATATCTTTTTATCACATAGTCCATCATAGAAAATCAAATAGTTCAACAAAATAGTGCAACAACAAATAGTTCAATACAAATTATATAGTTCAACAAATAAAAACTCATATTTCATCACATGTCGAGCCCGGCTTTGCCCTTGAGCCTCCATAGGTGCTCCACCAGATCCTGTTGCAGTTGATGATGCACCTGTGGGTCTCGGATCTCCTGGCGCATACTGAGGTAGGCAGTGCAAGTTGCCGGTAGCTGGTGATCAACTTCGGCTAGAGGACCCTGCCTGTAGTATGGTTCAGTGTCAAACACTGGCTCTTCCTGCTCGCTCTCGATGATCATGTTGTGCAAGATGACACAGCAAGTCATGATCTCCCACATTTGATCTTTCGACCAGGTCTGAGCAGGATAGCGGACAACATCAAATCGAGATTAGAGCACACCAAAAGCCCGCTCCACATCCTTCCCGCAAGCGTCCTGCACCTTGGCAAAGTGGGACTTCTTGCCTCCCGGCACAATGTTTGAGATAGTCTTCACAAATGTAGACCATCTCGGATAGATGCCATCAACTAGGTAGTACCCCTTGTTGTAGTGCCGCCCATTGACCTCGAAGTTCACCGGAGGAGAATGACCTTCAACAAGCTTGGCAAAGACAGGGGAGCACTGCAGCACGTTGATGTCATTGTGAGTTCCTGGCATACCAAAGAAGGAGTGCCAAATCCAGAGGTCCTGTGTGGCCACCACCTCAATTACCACACTGCAACCACCTTTTTACATCCCCTGCGAAGCAAATGGGCAGTTCTTCCATTTCCAATGCATGTAGTCGATGCTTCCAAGCATCCCAGGAAATCCTCTTGCTGCATTCTGTGCTAGGATCCGAGCAGTGTCTTCCGCATTGGGTGTTCTCAAGTATTGCGGTCCAAACACTGCTACCACTGCCCGACAGAACTTGTAGAAACACTCAATGCTGGTGGACTCGACCATGCGCCCATAGTCGTCGAGTGAATCACTGGGAGCTCCGTATGCAAGCATCCTTATCGTTGTCGTGCACTTCTGCATCGAGGTGAATCCAAGTTTGCCGGTGCAATCCTTCTTGCACTTGAAGTAGCTGTCGAACTCCCGGATGGAATTCACAATCCTGAGGAATAGTTTTCGGCTCATCCGATAACGGCGCCGAAATGTTTTTTCGCCGTGAAGTGGAGCATCGGCGAAGTAGTCGGAGTAGAGCATGCAGTAGCCTTCAAGACGATGCCGGTTCTTTGCTTTCACCCGCCCCGGCGCCGAGCCACCTCGCTGCGGCTTTTCATTGCTCGCCAGCAGCTGGGCGAGGGCGGCGAGCACCATGAGATGCTCTTCTTCCTGGAAGTCGGCCTCGGCTTCCTCCTCCAGCAGCGCGGCGAGCACTTCTTCGTCATCCGAGTCCATCGCCGAGGCAGGCAAATCGCCGAACACCTTGCGCCCGGTGGGCGTGTACCCCGCCGCTAAACTGCCCCTCCGTGGCCGAAAACGGCGGCTGGAATCGCCCAGCTGCTGGTGGAGGGGCTGCCTCAGCGAACCTCTGCTTTTTTGTCAGGCGGGGATTGGCTATCTAGCGGTGAAGGGTGGCGGGCGGCGCCGGGATATAGCTAGTGGTGGCCGAGGGCGCAGGGGGTGGGAGGCGAGTCGGGGAAGAAAAACTTGACTTTTCACCTGACGGTGTGGGCCAGCCGCGCTTTTCCCTTGCGCCGGAGCCCCCGATCGCCACCCCCCCAGTGCGCCGGGTTCGCCCTGCGACCGCCGGGCCCAAAAACATGCTGAATTGGCACTTTTCGGCGTCCTGGGGACGCGACTGGGGCGTTTTTTCACGCCAACGCTGAAAAAGTGGCCTGGGGGGGCCTGTTAGGGGCGCGGCTGGAGATGCTCTTACTCCTCATGAGTCAAGAGTCACACAATTCTGCAGCATCACACTTACCATGTGATATACTTAATTGACTGAAGTTCTGGCCATCATTCACTCTGCCTTGTTAAATATAGCTCTGGACTATTTGAAATGTCGTTGTGTCAGTTCGGGTGAGAAGTCATGAGGTGCCATATTCTTTGCTGAAATTTTGTTGTGTCTTGCCAACGAGCTGAGATTTTAGAATAAACTGCAAAGAGATATGGACCAATCAGGTCTTCACCCAATTGGTGCACACTTAAATTTTCAGTTGTAAAACACACTGCTACAAATAAGAGCAGCCATAAAACCAGACCAGTTTGCTGCTCTCCTTTTACTATGAGGTAATATCATTGGGAGTTATAGAACTTGTGCTTGATGTTCAGTTTGATGCTAAAACTTTAAAAATACGGATTTGTGATCATATAACTTGACAAGCTGTGCAAATACGGTGCTTTCTCTCGTATCCGGTTGCATAGCATGCACATGTGGCACACCAGCACGACATAGGCCCATTTGTCAGTGTCTTGAAGATGATTTTTTGCTGATTACTCCATCGCATTTTATTTATTTACGTATAAAGTCACTTAAATAAAATTAAAAAAATCTGAAGAGTCGAACCGAGGATCTACTTCTTAGTGACTCGGATAGACAGCCACCAGCACAATCACGCTGGACGTCTAATTAGCACCACTTATACTTTATTTATTTACGATCAAGACGGACCGTACAAATTAAATTTTTGAAAGCTATAAGAAATAGGGAAGTTTGGGTCGTACCAGTGAGCTCCTGATCAAAACTCGCGTGTATGTTGGCTAACCACCAGACCAGGACTACACCTTATGTTTTAAAGGGATATATATTTATGTTGTCAGTTCTTATGTAATGCCTATCGAAAACTACACTTATGGAAAGATAATACTCCTAGGTATAGTAAGTTTAAAGGCACTATCTGAAAGAGGCTTGTGTGGCTCCAATTTAACAGCCTGTAACTTTTGCGGTGGTTAACTCTATGCCAATGTATCCTGCAAAAAAAACTCTATGCCAACGTGACTTAGGTGAACCAAGAAGCTAAAAAAGCTGACAATCTACAATTGAGGATCAGGCTGCGCTTAATGAACTTCTGCTGTACTCAGCTTCTTTCTAAATTTGTTACTGAAAAAAATATAGTACAAAAGTCAAAAAAATTAGTTAGCCAAAGAAAATGGGCAAAAACTGATCGAGCAATAAGAGTGTACTATATACTTGTAAACATTCCTAGAAAGTAAAAAACAAATGCTTCATTATTCAAGCACCTATTTTCTTAAAAAACATTTTTCAACAAGCCATCTTTGTCATGAAATTGCGCAAGCATATGGAGGGTCAAATACTGTTCAAACAAAAAAATACTGTTCAAACAAAGAAATACATTTCAGTGTTACATTTCTGGAAAAAAAATCACAGGGGTAGCAAAATTGACCTTTTTCTATGAAAATATACAAGCACACAGACATCTGGATATTTGTGGATATGTTTTTTTTTCGCCAAAATTGTCTTACTAGTACACATGCGGCGAGCGACTAGTAGGAAAAAGGTTCAAACCGCATGGGTCCCATTTTTTCGTTTTAGAGATTTGAACTTTAATAAGTACGGTCTTCAAAGGATATATAATTTTTAGTCGTGCATGTTAGACGTGAAAATCAGTGGTCTGGTGGCTATCCATGCTAGCCAGTTTGCACTAGATGTTAGACTTCGAACGACGCCGCCCAGCCTTTTCCATTATTTGAGGGATTTTGTACGTGAATAGATAAAATTCATAGGATTTATCTAAAAAGAATGCTTCGGCCACTTACAGATGGGCCTATGCTGCGCTGGCACGCCACATGGGCAGGTCATATGGCCAGATACGAGAGAAAGCACCGTATTTGCACGTCATGTCGAGTTATGTGACCACAAATCCGTATTTTTAAAGTTTTAGCACCAAACTGAACATCGAATGCAAGTTCTATGACTTCTGGTGATATTACCTCTTTTACTATTGAAAAGTTCTGAATTATGCAGCAGTTATATTTCCTCCGTATTGACTAGATAAGTGAAACCGAAGATAGTTCACAACATATGTGCTTTCAGGGTTATATTTCCTCCTGTTGACTAGATAAGTGAAACACCACACTTATCTAGCTGTTTTATATTTCCTCCTCCGCTTAATCATCTTCATCAACTGTTTTATTTTACACTCACAAAGAAATCATATGCTCCTGTATTAGCTGAGACACTATTGTTGACTTAGGGAGTTTAACTGAATTTATGGACTTGCTAATCTAGATTATTCTAGGGTTGTGGTATCCTCAGTGCTCAAGTGGTACATCATATGACTTCCTTCATGCCTTTCTTGCATTATGGTCATTAAACAACATAATGGTCGACATACTGGCCATGCTTGTATTGTTACCCCTCATGAGTTACACTATTCAGAGGCATCACACTTACCGTGTGGTCTACTTGACTAAAGTTCTGGCCATCGCCCACCACTCATCACTATATATGCCTTATTACATACATCTACACCATCTAGTATTCATTCTTCTACTATTGGTTGCCATGTCATGCGGTGCTGCACATTCTATGCTGAGCTTCTGTTGGGTCTAGACAAGCTGAGATTTTAGAGCAAACTGAAAGGAGATGCGGATCATGCTATCTCATTCTGTGCAAATGTTGCACACTTGACAAGATTTCCACTGTCAACCACACAACTGCAAACCACAACAGCAATAGCCCAGTTTGTCCATGATTTGCCGATGTTGTGGAGGGGCCGGACTTGGTGTGTGGCATATGAGGATCATGTGTGAGCATATATCACGGGTACACATACTTTGACACGTTCACTTCCTCCATCAACATTAGAAGAAAAGAGAGATGTAGTAGTTTTTCTCTTTTGTTTTACAGTGATAGCAGAAAAATGTTCCGTTGTTATTAGTTATGTAGTAATTATTTATTATTTTGGCTGTTGAGCTAAAATCCCTGCAACAATCATCTGCTCGGCGGTAGGGGCATTTCACAGCAATAATGGATCCAATTAATCTTTGTGCAGAGTCAGAAATTAAATGGAATCATAAACTATTTCATCCATCCTTCATGTTGTGTATATAATCATTGAGTCATCTGAAGTGCTTGTGTTGGATGGGATGCTTGTCCTTGTCTGCATCCCAAACAAAAACAGAAAGCTCTTGTGCACTTGTATGCAGAACTGTTCCAAAATTCAGAGATATAACTGAACAAATTCATCGACTGAAGTTGATTACTGAACATTCCTGTTCTGGAAATGGTAGAATAAATTATTCAAATTACCACACTTGCATCATTGTAATTGCGATGTAGATTGGCTGCAATACATGAGATAATTTAATTGTGAACTAAGATTCTGTAAGTAACTTAACAGCAATGCTCAAGCAAGAGCATCCGAATGACAAGAATAGCCACTGCAATGTTCCTGGTGTTACCAAGACGTGCATAGATGAGGAGGTAATGCCAATATCGAATGGAATAGCCAACGGTGTTGCTTAGAAATTCCATCTCATACAAAATTTATGTATTTGCGGTAGTGGCAAATTATTTCCCTTTGCTCATCCAGCCGTAACGTAGAATCCCACCGAGGAACCTGAAATTAAGAAGCAAAGTACTGTAGTAACCTACATTTCATGTGGCGCCTTGTATTAGTACCAAATCGTAGGAGTCAACAACACCACGAGAAGAACGACCATACATTATCAACTTCCCTGTAGACATCACTCAGGCTGAAAAGATTGGCCTCTCGATCCTAATTGGAAAAGATCGCCTGAACGCAGTTGGACACCGAAATGTAGCTTCAGCTTCTTCAAGAGCACACTCTGCCAGTAAGAGGATACTAGTTTGTGTGAGTGTGGAGTGGGCAAGAGGATATTTTTCGTTTGAGATCAGGGCAAGAGGAAAGCTTCGTACACGGGGCACGGCTATGCGGGGATCCTATTCCGGGTTTTCCTATTTGCCGCTCGCTGCAGCAAATTGCCGGAGCGATGCACGGAAAATCTTCGCACAGGGCAGGTGCGAGGGAGCGACCGAGTGGGCCGGCCCGTTTAGCGTTACAGCAGACCCCGGTTTTTGGAACCTTCTATGATGTTTCCAGCCGGTTTTTTCCGGTTTTCGGAACCTTCTAGAAGGTTCCTGAACCGGCTTTTTCTTTTTCAGTTTCTTTTTCGTTTTTCGTTTTTCTATTTCTCTTCTTTTTCTTTTTTCTTTTTTTCTGTTTCCTTTTTTCTGTTTCTTTTTTCTTTTCCTTTTTTTTCTTTTCAAGTTTATTTTCAAAAAAAATCCGAATTTCAATTTTTTTCCTGTTTTTCAGACTTTGTTCTAAAATTCAAAAAATGTTCCCATTTCACAAAAATTGTTCATAAATTCAAAAAATGTTCCTGCTTTCAAATTTTTGTTCCGAATTTTCAGAAAATGTTCCTGTTTTTTCAAAAATTGTTCAAATTAGTTTTGTTCATTTTTGAGAAATTTGAAAATTAATGGCATGGATTTAAAAAAATGCCTGTTTTCAAAAATTGTTCACAAATTTCAAAAAATGTTCTTATTTTTCAAAATTTTGTTCATGTATTAAAAAATGTTCTTGTTTTTCAAAATTTTCAAAAAAATTTCCTATTTTTTAAATCATGTTCAGTTTACGCAGCTGAAAAATGTTCACCTACATAAAAAATGTTCGCACTTTCAAAAAATGTTCGAAGCACTAGAAAAAAGTTTCCGTTTCAACTGTTTGGTCATGTATATAAAAAATGTTCTCCTTTTCAAAATTGTTCTCAGTTAAAAAAAATTGTTCTGAATTTAAAAAGTTCTCCCCATTTTAAAATTTTGTTCACCAATTCAAAAAAAAATGTTCACAAATTTAAAAAAATGTTCTTATTTTCAAATTTTTGTTCATGTATGAAAAAATATTCTTGTTTTTCAAATTTTTCAAAAAATGTTCTTAGTTTTTTAAATTAAGTTTTTCAAAAAATGTTCACCAATTCCAAAAAAATTAGGTTTTCAAAAAATGTTCTGGGAAATGTTCATGTTTCCAAAAATTTTATTTGGAAAACGATCGAGTTTTAAATGAATTGTTCAAAATTTTGGAAGATGTTCCATTTTTTCGAGTTTTGTTTACAAATTTGAAAAATGTTCCAGAATTTGAAGTATTCTTTGTAGTTTAAAAAGATGATGAGAAATTTATAAATTTATTCGCGTTTCTTAATTTATTCGTAACTTCAATAAAACGTTCGAAATTTCTAACATTGTTTGCAATTTTCTAAGTAATGTTCAGTTTTCGCCACTGAAGAAAGTTCTTTTAAGTTACTTCTGCACAGTATGTTAATAAGATTTTCCTGGTGTACTGGTTAACTCAATACATGCAGAAGCAGCTGGTCTAGAGTTCGAATCCCAGCTCCCGTGTTCTATTGTTTTTGTCCATTTTTCGCCAGACAACTCGCTTCAGTTCAACTCGAATGGACCGGCCCAGTTGCCGCGCGCCCTGTGCGAAGGGACGACTACTTGCCGCAGAACGCGGCGAATAGGAGTTCCCGCGATGCACAGGGAATATGAACGTGCACACGGGATGGGCCGGCCCGTTAAATGTTTGAGCGCTTCCGGTTTTGGGAATTTTCTAGCTGGTCCCTAGCTGGTTTTCTCTGGTTTTGGGACCTTCTAGGAGATTCCTGAGCCATTCGTTATATCTTTTTATCTTTTTTTCTTTCGATTTTCTGTTTATTTTTTCTCTTTCTCTTTCATTTTTCTGTTTTCAAGGTCATTTTATTTTTATTTTCAAAAAACATTCGTATTACTCATAAATTGTTCAAAACTTCACAATACTTTCTTGTTTTACAATTTTTTTCGAACTTTAAAAAATGTTCATGCATTCAAAAAAAATGTTCAAAAGTTCAAAAAATGTTCCTCACATATTTCCAACATATTCTTGATTTCAAAAATTGTTCACATAATAAAAAAAGTTTGCCCTTTCCAAATTTAGTTCGAGGGTTTCAATAATTTCTTCAGAAGTTCAAAAAGTGTTCTTATCTTTACAGTTTTGTTCATACATTCAGAAAATGTTCGTAATTTTCAAAAAAGTTCGCAATTTGAAAAACAATACTCGTTTTCTAAGTTTTCTTCAGGGTTTCAAAAATTGTGCAGAATTTCAGAAATGTTTCTGGTTTTTCAATTTTTGTTTACAAATTAGAAAAATGTTCGCCTTTTTCTAATTTTGTTCACAGTTTTAAAAATTGTTCGCGTTTCAAAATTTTCTTCAGATTTTCAATAAATGTTTCATTTTTCCCTAAAAATGTTCGGTTTTTTAAAAGTTAACGTTTTCAATATATTTCAAGAGTGTCCCTTTTTTCTAAAATTTTTTCAAGATTGAAAAATGTTTGACTTTTCCACAAAATGTTCGCCTTTTCAAATAATTTACCAATTTGTAGAATTTGTTTACAAAATTGAAATGTTTTTGTTTCAACAAATATTCACTTTCCTAAATAAAAATGCGTTCAAAATTGCAAATAATATTGTGATCTGTCGCCGCTCACGTTCTTATAAGCCACGCTGCAGTTTCTATATTCTAAGATAATGTATTCCACTCGTTATGTACCACTGCGTACTACTAGGAGGTGCCTACTTCGAATCATCATGTGTCCATCTTTTTTACGAATTTTATGCGAGTTTGACTACTTAAACAATGGGCGACGCTACGACCGGTTTATCTTTTCAAAAGATCCGCTGCCTTCGCAGCCGCTTGATCTGAAGCTATTTAGCGGCCCGTCATTTTTCCTTAACAATGCAACAAAGGCAGTGTCGTGGAACTCTTTGCAACAGATCTTTTGTTGCAGAAACATTTGCACCAAAGGTTCTGTTGTAGAGTTTTTTTTCTCTGTCTTAACTTTTTTTGAAACATGCGTGTTGTTGCGGAAAGACTTCTGCAACACAGATGATGTTGCAGAAATTTTTTCATCTTAATCTTTTTACAACATGGATGTTGTTACGAAAAAACTTTTGCAACACGAATGATGTTGCAGAGAAATTGTCAAAATGGCAGAGGCACGTGTCAAGTTGTAAACATCATGATCGATTGTTTAGAGGTTGTGCGCTGTGTGATCAATCTTATCTGACGGCTATGCATTCGACGAAACTCAGTGCGTGATCGGCCGGCTGATTGTAATCGTTTCCGCGCTGCATATTATTCAGAAAAGTTGTCTAGGTCAAGTGGCTCGGTCCACGAAAGCCGGGGCGAGGTCGAACCCAACGTGTAGCGCGTATCCTTTTTGATGACTTTTTCCCGCATTGCGGGGTTCGCTACCTGGGTCGGACCGATTAGTTCGGCGCCTGTGCGAAGCCACGCCAGTCTGCCGCATAAACCAGCAGATAGGAGCTCCTCCTATTCCGCACGTTTTTTTTTGAGCGAACCTACTCCACACGTAGGTCGCCCGGAAGCGACCGCACATTGAGTATACGTGGGCCGGCCAAACTAGCTTATGTCCGGTTTTTGGAAGGTTCTAGAAACTCCTCAAATAGTTTTTCCTTTTTTCATTATCACTTATTTTCCTTTTTCCTTTATGTTTCAATTTTCGTCTTTTCTTTTCTTTTTCTCCCATTTTTATTTTTTGTTTGTTCCTTCCAAATTTCAGTATTTTTTTCTGAAATCTAGGAAGATTTTTAAAAATCGGTGAATATTTTTTTGAGCCTTGGTGAACATTTTTTCAAATTCAAAATTTTCTCATCGATTCATAAAATGTGCATCATTTTTTCAGAAATGTTCATGAATGTTAAAAAAATGATCATCATATTTCAAAACATTTATTGAATTCCAAATTTGTTCATCAAATTATTATTTTTTGAATTCCGGGAATAGTTTTTCAAATTGGTGATTTCTTTTTCGAAAAACAAACATTTTTTTGAATCAGGGTGAATTTTTTTACTTCAAAATTTATTCATCGAATTGAAAAGTATTAATCATTTAAAACAAATGTTCATGAAGTGAAGACCTTTAGTTTGTCTAGGAGATACCGGAGCTTGATTTGTATGAGAAACAACAGAACACGGATTCAGTGAGGAACAACTTTATTGAATTTTTGGACTTGCTAATCTTGATTATTCCAATTGTTGTTGCCTTGGTGTTCTGTTCATATAAGTAGCGCCTTACAATTTCACATATGACAACTTCTTTCTTGCCCTTGTTGCATTGTTGGTCATGCTTATTATTGTTGCACCTCATGAGCCATGAGTCACACCATTCCAAAGCATCATTCTTACCGTGTGATTTACTCAACTGAAGTTTTGGCCATCACTTACTCTGACTTGTTATATATCTCTAGACCATTTACAGTGTCGTTGTGTCACCTCGCTCCTTTTGTTGGGGTTCAGGAGAGAAGTCATGAGGTGCCACATTCTTTGCTAAACTTTTGTTGTGTCTCGCCGACGAGCTGAGATTTTAGAAGAAACTGCAACGAGATGTGGACCAGTCAAGTATTTGTCGAACTGGTGAACACTTAAAATTTTGGTTGTAAAACATGCTGCTCCAACTGAGAGCACTCACACACCAGTTTGGGCACGATGTGTCTGAATGCAGCGAGTAAGCCGTAACTGTTGGTGTATAGCATCCAGTGAACTCTCAAGAAACAAGAATCAAAAGACGCCATTCAATTGTTGGTGAAAATGAGATAGTACAATTCAAGACCTGTATATCTGTCGGTGTTGTTATTGTGTCTGTTCTGACCGCTATTCACAGTTTACAGATTCAGAGAACCTCACTCCTGTTATATGAAACCTATGTTTGTTTAGAGTCGGAAATGAACTGGAATCAATAGATTATTTAATACATCATCTAGTTGTGTATAATTCCTTTATCATCTGAAATGTTTGTGTTTCGATGGGATGTTTGTTCTCGTCTACATCCAATGTTGTGTTCCACGGAGAGAAAAGGTAAGAAAATCATGTATGCATAATTGCTTCAGAATTCAAAGAGATAACTAAAGATACTCTTCGATTGAAGTTGATAACTGAACAAATTCAGAGAACTCACTCTACTTCTGGTCAAATGGTAGAGTAAATTATCTAAACTATCATGCCAGTCACACTTTGCAATGTTGTAACTGAGGTGTAAAATGGCAGCAATGCATGGTACAACTTGCTTCTGAACTAAGCTTCCAAACAACTTCCCACCGGTTCTCACTCAAGAGCATAGAAATGACATAATAAAAAGCCACTGTTACCACACATTCCTAGCCACTCGGGCTGCTAGCCACATAGGTACAAGTTGCCATTACATTCCGACGCCTCATATTCGCCTCTCTGACTATTGCTCAATTAAGTACAATTTGGCCCTGGTGACAGAATCAGGGTCACGCAGTTGGACCTAGCATCTTATAGAAGTAAAGATACTGGATACAGAGGTTATGGTGCTCATATAGGTGCATTATTTGGATGAAGTGAAGGCATTTAGTTTGTCTCGGAGATTAACAGACCAGTCAGAGCTTGATTTATAGAGAAACAACATAACTCAGATTCGGTGAGGAAGAACTTTGATGTTAGGGAGTTTAATTAAGTGAATTTTTGGACTTGCTATTATTCCAACTATTGTTGCCTTAGCCTTAGTGCTCACATAAGCTTCTTTAAAAAAACTAGTGCTCACATACGTAGCGCACTGCAATTTTACATATGACGACTTCCTTCATGCCCTTTGTTGCACTATGTTCAGCTGGTCATGCTTGTTACTGTTACACCATATGAGCAATGAGTCACACCATTCCGAAGCATCACACTTACAGTGTGATTTATTCAACTGAAGTTTTGGCCTCACTCACTTTGCCTTGTTATATATCTGTAGACCATTTCTAGTGTTGCTGTGTCAGCTCACTCATTCTGTTGGGGTTTGGGTGAGAAGTCATGAGGTGCCACATTCTTTGTTGAACTTTTGTTGTGTCTCACCGACGAGCTGAGATTTTATTCAACTGAAGTTTCGGCCTCACTCAGTTTGCCTTGTTATATATCTGTAGACCATTTGTGGTGCTGTTGTGTCAGCTCACTCATTTTGTTGGGGTTCGGGTGAGAAGTCATGAGGTGCCACATTCTTTGCCGAATTTTTGTTTTGTCTCGCCGACGAGCTGAGATTTTAGAGGAAACTGCAAGAAGATGTGGGCCATTCAGGTCTTTGCCCGTCCAGTGCACACTTAAAATTCCAGTCATAAACACACACTGCTCCAAATGAGAGTAGTCATACACCAGTTTGCTGCTCTCATTTTACTATCGAAAAGTTTGCTACCCAGGCTGCTGGCCGGCATAGAAACCTGATGCTGGCTCTAGGAACCAACTGGTGAGGCACTTGTAGGCGCCGACGCCAACCTTCAGGTCCAGGCTCTTCATAGTGCTTCCATTAGAGCTATCAGATGCATTCTCTCCAGCAGAGTGACTGAGGTTGCTTGTGCACGACCAACTCTTGTGATCATTTCTAGTGTCAATGGTTCAGCAACAAAACTTATAGATAACATATGAAACACCAATTAATGAAAAAATTATGGCCGTAAATAGTCACATAATAACGCGGATCTGCTGAGGAACAACTTTGATGCTAGGGAATTTAATTAAGTGGATTTTCAGACCTGCTAATCTTGATTTTTCCAATTGATGTTGCCTTAGTGCTCTCATAAGTATCATCTGAAACGTGTGTGTTAGATTGGACATTTGTTCTTGTCTAATCCCATATGATGTTGTGTACCCTATCATCTGAAACGTGTGTGTTAGATTGGACATTTGTTCTTGTCTCTGTAGACTTGACGCACACTTCAAGACATGTTTGAATCATCGGCATGTTTATCTCTTGATGTAACCGACCTACAGGTAACCCTAGGGACTCCCAGCGCAACTACAGAAAAAAGAGAATACACTAGGGCATCACGCCACTCCTCCTTTGTGGTACCCATACTACACCGATCAAGACATTAAGGGCAAAGACATGGTATGTTGGAAAATTTCAACAAGGTTTGCCCGGCACCGATGAGGAAGGGGTGATGACAGCAGCGCGCCTTCGACTCGCTCCAATACTTGTAGTCCTTACTAGGTGGTCCACGGACATGGTTGTAATCTTTATTATCTCTATTGTTCTTTGTACTGCCATGATTGAAGATGAATAGATTAGAAGTTTCTTGAAAAAATAAAAAGAAAAGAAAATTCCAGCATGGTCGAGAAAGTTCGGGAACAGCTCAATGGCCTCGGCAACACGACGCACACTTTTCCGTTTCAACTGCATTATGGGCCGGTGTCCTGCCTTGATCAGCGCGACAGGCCTGGGCCGTATCCGCGGGGATAAAACTCGAAATTTTCAGACGACGCGAGACCCATGGCCCCGTTCATTCGCCTTCCCCCACTGCACTACCCAGGTTTCGAGCTCTCCCTCAGAAAAAAAACCTAGGTCTCGAGCGATGGCGCCGCCGCCGCCGCCGCCGCCGCCGCCGCCGCCGCCGCCGGCGGAATGCCCATGTCCAACCACCGTGCTCGATCTCGACGACGACCTCCTCCGCGAGGTGTTCCTCCGCCTCCCCGGCCTCCCGAGCCTCGTCCGCGCCGCCCTCTCCTGTCGCACCTTCCTCTCCGCGGTCCGTTCCTCCCCCGCCTTCCGCCGCAGCTTCCGGGCTCTCCACCCGTCTCCCTTCGTCGGCCTCTTCGTCCAGCGCAGAGGCTTGAAGCCCGAGGCCTCCTCTTTCAAGGCCTACCACAGCCGCCCGGACCCGGACTTCGAGGCCGCTGCCCGCGGCGGCGATTTCTCCTTCAGCGGCCTCCCACTCCCAGGCGCCGCCGGCAGCCAACACGGCTACGAGGAGGATGAGGGCATCGATGAAGAAGATGGCAACAACCAGGAGGAGCAGTGCGAGGAGGACGACGACGACGACGAGGATGAGGAGTACGAGGAGGAGGAGGAGGAGGCCTCCCACGTGTGGGAGATTGAGCGATGTTGCAACGGCTACGTGGTCGTCTTCAACCAGAGGGCCAAGCAGATAGCTGCCTACAACCCTCTCACCCAGGCATTGCATCTCTACCCCTCGCCGCCCCGCCTTTTCTCCGATGCCATTAACTTCGAGTTCCACATTATCTCCTCCCAAGAGGACCCCGGCGCACCACCCCGCGTGCTGTGTTTTGATTTCAACTTGTTTCAGGAGAAGGCGGCCGTCCGCCTCATCTCGTCGGACAACAGCATCAAGTCCAAGTGCCAGAAGTTCCCTGGCACCGGGAGCGAGGTCACTGGCAAGATGGTGAATGGGTCTGTCTATTGGACGCACGTGGGGAAACCCTACATCACCGTGCTAGACACTGCGACACTGAAGTTCACTAAAATGGATCTACCGCCTCTCCTGGCAGACCAGGAAGGCCGTAAATGTGCTTTTGTGTTTGGTAATACCAAGGATGGGAGGCCCTGTATCGTTTCCCCAGATTTGTGGGGTGCTTGCTCGCTTGATGTCTTTTTCTGGAGACCCGAGGATGAGTATTATGACGATGGTCGCAATTACTGGCTGTACCAGACATTTCCCTTGAAAACGATTCGCCAGTTCGTTAAGTTCTCGAAAGGAGATGATGGATTTTTCATTGTGCGGCTTATGGATGTTATAGATGGAATCCTGTACCTGCGTACCGAGTATGACGGGTGTACCGAGGCTCCTCAGTTTTTGCTATCCTTTTGCCTCGAAACAGCAGAGCTGAAAATGATATGTGAAGATTATCACAAGCCTGTCCGTCCCTACATCATGGCCTGGCCTCCTTCTTTGGTACAAAATGATGAGGTAAGCGCATGTATATACAGTTTCTTTCCATGAGAGCACTGATTTAGTGAATTGTTGTGGAAATCGGCTATCCACTCTTACTGTACATGATTTCCATTTTGCAAATCTGATTCATTTGAAATTACTCAACCATATAAAGTCTAATACTCTTTGACAGTGCTATATCTGATATGGACAGTTCACAGTTCTATGCTCATAGTGTGCACATATGATATATCATACCCTTGTGGCACTGTATGTGGCTTGTTATGTTATTCTTTGCTTTCCCGCAAGAAAATGTTATTCATCGTTAGTATTCTCATAAGCATATGTTCTTATACTTGATGTTGGGCTCAACATTCTGTTGGGTGCTTACCGCGGTGTATTTTCCATTGAGGTAACATCGGTGGATCTGTGTAATTTAATTTGAAGTAGAGACACTGTAGTATTTGTGCTGTTCACAATACTTATATAGTATTCTGTAAATTCTTTAGGGTCCCTGTTCAAAAGATCAAGCTTTGTCTACCGCAAGCTCTGAAGGATGTGATGTGAAGGCTGGAGGTGGCCAAACATTGCCTGCATCTGTTGCGAAAGCATAATAGGTAACGCCATGGACTGAAGGTTATATATAAACTAGTTGAATGCCCGTGCGTTGCTACAGGTAATAACACATATAATTTTTGTCTCGATGCTGATAATATAGGTGAATTAATCAAACAGATAATTAAATGACATAAGTAGACGATGGGAGCCACCCTCATAAGTTACATTCTTCCTCGTTTCTCCACTCAAATAGATATCTCAACATAGTTTCACCTATTTTTATGATTGTTCACGATGGATTGTGCAAACAAACTACTGCAGCATGTAGTTGCAATTAACATATAACGCCCCTGTAGACATAATGGGTCAGAGAAGGTCTACAAAATAGGGAATTCCTAATCCAGCAAAAAAAAAACCTAAATTTCATCTACTGTGCAAGGATACTATTTCCCATTTCTGACCAGAAAATTATTGATATTTTAACCTTGTGAGATTTGTCATAATATGAGTTAGACAACACAATTTTAAAGAAGCATCTTTGCGTCGGTTAGCTAGAATAAACCAGTGTCGCTCGAATTTACTCGCTGCTGCTACTTTTCTAATTCTTTCTCACGCCGCTGCCTTTTTCTTCATCTACCCTATCAACTCGCCTAAGTCTCCTTGTCTAAGAGCATCTCCAGCCGTTGGCCCCCCAGGAGGCGTCTAAAAGCGCCGCCTAGGGGTGAGCCGGCGCAAAAAATGGCCCTAGGGGCGAGTCGGTCCCCAGCCGTCGGCCCCCAGGCACGTATTAAAAAAAAGGACCGTTCGGCGAAGTTATGATAAAAACTAGTTAATTTTCGGCCAAACATGGCAATTTCGGTGAAATTCGCGCATTTTCATTACATTAACCTAATCTAAAAAAGAAAGGGGCTGCAGTCGTCGCCGCCGTCGCCGTCGTCGGCCTTCTCCTCCTTGGCGTGGGCGCCCTTGCTGGACCCCTGCCCGGCGTCGCCATGGCGGACTGGCGGCGGCGCGTCGTCGTCGTCATCGTCACTGTCGCATAAGACGACGACCCCGTCTTCATCGTGGCCGCGTCGGCGCTCCTCGAAGCGGCGCAGGGCGGCGCACTGGCGCTCCTTCTCCTTCTTCCGGCGCGCCTTCTCCATCGCAATGGAGTCCTGGCACGCCTATTCTAGGGCCGCGTCGTCGTCGTCGAACTCCGCCTTCACCGGCGCCAGCCCCGGCTCCGTCTTCACGGGCGCCAGCCTCGGCTCCATCTTCGGCTTGACGAAGCGCGGAGGAGCCGACGAGGAGGAGGCGCGCTGGCCGCCCTCGTTGATGACGATGCCGACGCTGCGAGTGCGCCGACCTATTGGCGTCTCCGCGGCGGGCTCGGCCTTGATGCCGAGAAGCGCCGGAGAACCGGAGGAGTGGGAAGATGAGCAAGAGGAGGAAGACGAGGAGGAGGCGAACCTCCTTGGCGCCCATGCGCGTCGGTGTTGCGACGGGGCGGCCCCTGTCGCAGGATAGGTCAACGGCGGGTTGTTGCCGCGTCGAGGTACGCTAGCACGCCATCCAGCGTGTGGCCGGGGACACCCCACCACAGGTGGCGCCCCTCGTTGTTCTTCACGCCGCCGACCACCGGCGCGCCGTTGGTGGAGACCAGGCACTGCTGCTGGCGGCGCTGGAAGTACGCCGCCGAAGCCGCGTGATTGCCGGTGGCGTACTGGGGAGGGAGCGCTCGTCGTCGGTCAGGGAGGCGCGCGCGACCTCGACCTCCTCGGCGAAGTACCTGGGCTTCGCCACGGCATCGGGTAACGGGGGAATGGGCACTCCCCCATCGCTGAGCCGCCACCCCGTCGGCCCGGCGCGCATGTCCGGCGGTGCCGGGATGTTCGCCTGGAACAGGAGCCAGGACTCCTGTTCGCGGAGCGAACGGCGGCCGAAGCCGTTCGCCGCCGCCTCGTCTCCGGGGAAGCGCTCTGCCATGGCGACGGGCTCGGCGGTGGTAGAGAGGGAGAGAGAGGGGCTGCCGGTGGCGCTCGGGAGAGGAAGACGGAGATGGAGAGAGAGGGGCTGGGTGGTGGCGAGGGGCGAGTCTGTGTGTGGGCACCGGTGAGAACCGCCGGCTTTTATAGTCGCTCCGCGCCCGTGTGTACGCGTGCGAGGGAGGGGAGGCGTCGGCGCGCCGTCCCATGACGTGCCACCCGTGACGAATCAATGGCAAGGCTGACCGGCGGCAGCCTTGCCATTGATTCTCCGCGGGAACCGAGGCAGTTGGGGGAAGACGAGCCGCCGTGTCCTTGACGCGGCTGGCCCGCGGCTTTTTCGCGCCAAAACAGTTCGCCCCGGCGCCCCCGGGCGCCCCCTAGCGCGCCGGGTTCGGCCTGGGTCTGCCGGCGCTGTTTTCGGCCCAGGCCGGCGAAAATCGGGCTCCTGGGGGCGCGACTGGGCCGTTTTTTCGGTGCCCGGCGCAAAAAAACGCCTAGGGAGGCCTTCCTGGGGCGCGGCTGGAGATGCCCTAACAAGCAGCCAGTGCCACCCATGATTGGCGGATGTTGACGTGGGCCGCTTGGCTGCCCCTTGCCCGAGTCACTGCTTTAGCTGGCTTCGTCCATCCCTTCAAACCTATCACCATCTCCGACGTCTTCGACCTTCCGCTTAGCCGCACTCTAATCTGTAAACCCACTATTTTTTTTCGTCCACCCTATTGAAGCACGCACCTCTCCCTGCCTAACCGCCTGCCATCGCCACCTGCAGTTGACAAGTGCTCACGCACTCCACCTAGCCCTTTGCCTGCTCGAGTCACCATCGCCGGCACCTGCCACCGCCACCCACAGTTGACGAATGTTGACACACGCCACCTCGCCCTTCCCCTATTCAAGTCACCGCCTCCATCACCATCATCAGCATGCCATCCCTCTAAACCCTACCATATACAGTGCCACTAACCTCCCGCACCCCTCACTCGAATCCTTTTATCCCGTGCCTCTCATGTGTCACAAGTGACATGGAAAGCGGCAATTTTTTTTACCTCTAGCAAGGTCATGATGAATCGTCGTATGCCGCAGCCTACCGTCTCAGGATCAGTGCTAAGTGTGCATTGCAGACACAAAAATACTAAAAATGTCCATTCCTGTACGAAAAATACAAATAAATGTTCTCACTGAGATCAAAGCATGTTTCAGACTCATCTTGATAAACATCAGTGTGTCGAAGCCTACTAAGCACCAAACATATCGTGATAAACCATGTTAACAACCGAGGCTTTTATTTAGAGAGCTAAGGATACAAAGTTTACACACATTAATCTTTACTCAAGAAATCTTGAACTGACTATCAAGGATTTATTTAGCTGCATCCCATGCAGTCAGAAACTACAGATTGCCAAACAGCTTTTGCTTGTACTAATCTTCAACTACAGTATGATAAACCACAACTTTGACTATTGTATGATAAGCGACACTGCAACAGTAACTAACCATCCTCCATCGCCTCATATTTCTCACAACACCATCCAATCCTTGATGCACAAAACTAACCTTCATTGTTCTGCTCAGAGAAGGAGACCGAAAAGGATATCCCAATTTTATTGTAGTAAGAAAACGAAACTAAGTAACAAAAGCAAACCTTCTCCCATTCACTTTAGTTAAATCCAAATGGCCATGTTGTGCTTGGAGGTCAAGCTAGAGAAGATATCAATATGATATTGAACGGACATGATGGAGAAAAGGTCTTCAAACTAAAGATAGCA
Organism: Triticum monococcum; assembly: GCA_034509565.1. Classification (NCBI taxonomy): domain Eukaryota; kingdom Viridiplantae; phylum Streptophyta; class Magnoliopsida; order Poales; family Poaceae; genus Triticum; species Triticum monococcum. The sequence goes on from CM067847.1 coordinate 27,586,620, forward strand.
CACAAACAAAGATAAGCATCAGGTTGGCCTTCACACAGAGCATTGTCAGATTATGTGTTTAATCTACAGATGTCTGCTACAACAATTCGAAGTCATATAGGAAAAAAAAACATAAAACCAGATCGAGGGAAAAAAGCGAACACATCTTCAAATTAGAAAAAAAAACATTATCTACAGATAATTTCTAGCATGATACACGGTCAAACCATAAATTAGATCACCAAACTACAATCCATATGCTATGTATTTTAGAACAACCTCTTACTTATATTTATAAGTGCATTAATATTCCAAATTGTGAACCTACTTTAGAGCTCTTGCAACACAGTTCGTAGTTGTAAGTATGTTATGGGCAATATGATTCTCCCCATTCCTTATGTAGCAAAAATCACGTGGTAGAGTCTTGCAGTGTCTTGGGCAAGAAGATTAACTTCCGGACAAGAAAATGATGATAGTATGTGTCAAATTCTTGCTAGTATAAAGAAGAGCAAGGACGTTACCTTGGTGTTTTTTTTTCAGGAATGTTACTTTGGTTTACACAAGCAAGTAATCATACGCGAGCCTCGCTGTATAAGTTAAGCTTGTTTAAATGTATGAACTTCATCATGAAACTATTATCAAGAAGTAATGATCATATTATGTCGATATATCTGTAAAAAAGCAAAGTTAACTACTACAGCATGACAACGGGCCGTTTAAACCTCCTCCGACTGAATTATATTATGAACTTAAATCACTAACGATAGTCAGCATAAAATTGCGGGTCATTGATCATGTTCAGAAAGAGGTTGCCTAAAATAATAGTGTAGATTTTTGGAAGCAAAATAAGTTAGGTTGCCTAAGATAGTAAGACCACTTACATCAAAATGCCCCTGGCAGATGCCTCATAGACCAGTCACCAGTATCATATTAGGGACCAGCCACATTACACATACCTAAGGTAGTAGGTAGATCAAAGTGAGCACACATATTCAGAATGGAAGAATATCTCGAAAATTCAGAACGTAAGAAGATCTCCAAGAATAGATAAGCTGATGTTCAAGTGTCCAGCTTAAGATATGTTTACTTGCCACTGTGCTTTCCTAGCCAATCCAAGCAGATGGGGTGGAACGGGAGTTTGAAGATCGCAACCTGAACGAAATAACTAAGAAAATCAGGTGAATAAACCCAACACATAATACATGATTAAAAACATCAATTACGTACAATGTTTGTGGCAAGTTAAAACCACAATTAGCAAACCTTGATCCCTAATGTGATGATCAGAAGGGAGCGGCAACCAGGCTGTTAAGGAGAAGTTGACACCATCGCCGGTGGGAAGATGACTGAGAGTGACGAGCCCCGGGCAACACGGGGACTCGACGACAGTGGCCGCTCTATGCGTGTACCATATCGTGGTGCTGCTCCTCCATCGCCGTGGTCCTCCCCCCTCCCTGCCTCCCCAAGGCTTCTACGCTGCATAACTGCACCCTCCTGGCCAAATCTGATCTGAGGGCGAACAGCATGCCGCGTGCACTCTGTCGGGGACAAGGAGCCTCTCCACGTGGTTGGGTTTTCTCCTATCTCTTTCTCTTCCATCACCGGCGCAAGGGACAATACGACCAAATTCTACCTTGGTTGGTCAATCACCACAGTAGTTGGGCTCCATCCCTTTGCACACCGACCTCGGACAGCGCCACGAGCGCCTCTTCCTCTGCAGCTGCTTAGGCCAGCACCACCGCCGTGCTCCTTCTCTGGATGGAAGGGACGGAACGGGAAGCAACCCCTCCTCTGGATCTAGATCAAGCGAGGGTGGGAAAAGGAAAGGAAGATATGGATACCTACGAACAAAAAATCTGGATGGGAGCGATCGTGGGAAGGATATATAGAGAAACTCGAAATACGAGGAGAGGAGTTTCCTTTTATTTCCTCCGTGTGAAGGAGGTGGGATGAAACGATGCAAACGTACCACCCGATCATCACCAACGATTATAGGAAAGTTGTGAACGTGATGCGGAATGATGACGCAAAACGTTATGAATATAGATTGATTAGATTACATAGTTATATTAGGAAAGCGTGGTGAGGGATTGATGATTTTTTTCCCGCTGTTATTTGCCCACCGGTTTTGCAGCGGAGATGAAAAAAATCGGTGGGGAGGCTAACGAGACGAAATGACAACGGACTCTCCCATTAGGAGTAGAGATTCAGAAGGTGGATGGTTTACATTTGTTACGATAGTATAATTGTTGATTCCGTTGGCCTGCTAGTTTTCTATGATCTTGCATCTCCAAACTTTGAAGAATGCACCTGAGATGATCTTTTTGTGTCTTTGCCTTTTAACAATTGGATGGTACATTTTGGATGCATGAAAGCCAGCCATTCTTAGATTTTTAATTAGCCTCATATTTACATGTGTTACGATCAGATGGTAGACCTGACTTAGACTTGCAATGCGCTATACTGATGAATGATGTGCACTTGTTTATCTTGTTTTTGTAGGATTACTTGTAGACCTGGTGAGATGGATGGTGGTGCTGTCTTTTGCCGATGCTGATACATGATGATTCAAGGCCTGTGTCTTGAGAGCCTGATGGCCTTGTATCAACTTAATGTGCCTTTTGCGTATGCAGTATTCTGGAACTTTACACCTACTTGAACCTCCTTGAACCATTATTCTGGTTGTCGATTGCTTGTCACTTAAGATGGTTAATGATCAGGTTATGAACATCATGGTAATTCGAAGTTGTAAGCCTTGTTGCTGCTGGTTTGGTGCATATTGTATTGCTGGGTTGATAACTTGATATATGTCTAGTATTACAGCTGCTAGTTAATTCTTGTTTAGGATTTTTTTTGCCAACGATCTGCATGCATGGATCTTGTGTGGTTATTTTGCCTGCTGCTCCCTGGTGCTGTCTATCCTCAGCCTTGCAAATCAATGCAGCGAAAAAGCCCAAGCTGAGCCTAACTGCCTAAGCCTCGTATTGCGTAGCACTATCAAGCTGCGCTAGTCTGCTTCGACTCAAATCCAACCCCGTCGACTGATTTTCTCATATGATAGGTATGGTTGGTGGCTTATCGCAATGATCTCAGCATCATGTGCTAAGTATTCTTTTCAAAAGCGATGTTCAAGTGTTCAGTTCAATAAATATAATACATTCAGTTCAACGATCTTCATCATCTGCGACATCACCGTTGACCTCGGGCTTCACAGCCAATCTGTCAGAGAAAATTAAAAACATCGTACTCGTTAGTGTGAAGTCCGAGGTCAATGGTGATGTCGCAGAGGATGGATAGACAATCGTCCTTGAGGTGCTTCTCCTTGTTCAGAACTTGGAGTTTTTGGAATTTTTCCAAGCTCGAAGTAAGGGAGTACATGAGGCGCCAGTGTTCATGAAACGGTAGCCTTGTGTGGAGATTTGAGTGCAGGAATGGCTTGAGGCCCTTGTCGAGCATGCACATGTTGTATGTTGCTGTGGCATGGCCGATCTTACCATACCGGACCGCGGAGCCATTGGCCACCTTCTCCCTGACTCGCATGAACCCTTCAATCTTGAATATGTGGGAGCCCGTCGCTGCCTCGCGGCTACAGTGGAGGCCGTGATATGTTGCCGGTTCTCGCCGTGCAGGCCAGACAAGAGACTGGGTGTTGATACTATGGGTGCGACCGAAGTAGGCTCATCGATGTAGTGGACGGAGAGGTCACGAAGGACGGTCAAGCAGTCTTCCTTTAGGAACTCCTCCTTGCCCAGGTCTTCAAGTTTCATGAATTTGCCCCAGCCTGGACTATTGCCCGTGAAGCGATCTTCCTCCGATGAGGTATAAGTGCATAATGGCTTCCAGGACTTGTTGAGTATGCTCGTTGTGTACTTTGCAATGACGTCACCGGTCTTGGCATGGCTGTTGTGCTGGAGGAAGAGGGTGATATAACCGTCGTCCTATATTTGGCCACCGATGCTAAATGTGCATGACATGACCTTGCCACTAGCCACCCTTCTCCCTGACTTGCGTCAACTCTTCGATCCTGAAGACATGGGAGGCGGTGGTAAGCTGCCGTCCAGGTGTTGAGTTTGAGACGATAGGCGCGACCGCATTGGTAATTCGGCGGCGACATGGCAAAGGATGGACAATCGGTCGTCCTTTAGGAGCTCTTTCTTGTCCAAGTCTTCGTGTTTCATGAACCCCAACCATTGTCATTATCAAAGTGGCGATCCCCTATTCCAGTGTAGGACGGCTTCAGGAACTTGTCGAGTATGGTCATGGTGTATGCTGCCGTGGCGTCGCCGGTCTTGACGTGGGTGTCATGCCGGAGGAAGAGCGAGAGATGGCCCTCTGACTCAGCCGTTTAGGCAACACACGACAGACAAGTCATGGCCGCCGATGTTGAAGTGGTCTGACTTGACCTGCTCGCCGTTGGCCACCTTCTCCTTGACTTGTGCCTGTGTGAACCCTTTGATCCAGAAGACGTTGGAGCGGACGGTGGAAGCTATGATCCGCTCACGGTTAGCGCCGCGCTAGGCGTTGACATGGGGTCGGCCGAGGAGACGGATTGCCTAGGGCTTGCAGATCAGCACAGAGTACCTGTTTGTTTTCTCTCAAACCGGCGTGTATAGAACACACACACGCACACGCACACCCACACGCACCCACGCATGCACGCACGCACACACACGATCTAATCCGGTTGCTGCCTGACAATTCCTATTTGGTATGCAGGGAGAACATATGAATTGATGGAGACTTATGATTCCTCGAAAAGGAGGGAATGAGGTCCATGAGGCCGCTTAAAAAAAAGAGAAAAAAGGAAGAAAAATGAGAGAAAAAGGGAGATATGGTGCACACTACTATTCTATTATCATACTTGTCCTTCAAAGTAGCACTGTGCATTTTATATAGTCTCCATGAATTTCACTTTCATATACTAGTGACATTTTTACATTATTAGAATTTGACTTGTATATTCTGATAATGAGCTTCACGACGGAGCGAGGCGGTAGCGGCTCACAACTTCACGCCGAGATGGAACTTGCACGCGGATTTGTAGATGGTTTAGGAGAGTTCCTATACGCCGTGTTCAGCGGCACCCTCTTCGTCGATGTCCAACTGCGAATCGCGCGACCACCCATGGCTCCCGCCGCTACGGGATAGGGTGCCCCAGTTGCCAGCCTGCTTATGGCGCCACGGCTTGACAGACTGGCCGCTGGAGTTGCCGGCCTCCATGTCGTGCCGGCCGTGCTTGCACAGCGGCGGCCACCACGTCCGCAACCTTCTCCCAACATGGTTGTGCTCGCTGGAGCTACGAGAAAATGCTGGCGGAGGGGAGGAGGAAAGCAGCAGAGGGGAAGAGGAACACGACGGATCTGATGTGAGACGGTAACCCTAAATCACCGAACAGCCTCTTATACATATACTCCCTCCGTTCCTTAATATAGGGTGTATAGTTTTTGGCACGGAAATTAAAGAACGCATGTGGAGAAAAAATTTCACAATTTCTGGACGAGATTACACCTAACTAATTGACATGAGAAAATAGAGGAGCTAGCCTAATATATGGAAATGTAATAAATTCACTAAAAACATTATCCAGACGAGTGGTGCAATGCAATACACCTTATATTTCGGATTTTTTCTCAAAAATCTATACACCTTATATCAAGGAACGGAGGGAGTATGTTTTTTCTGCAGGCCCGGGGCGTGGGACTGGCCGCTGGAGTTGCCGGCCTCCACGTCGTGCCGGCCGTGCTTGCACAGCGGCGGCCACCACGTCCGCAACCTTCTCCCAACATGGTTGTGCTCGCTGGAGCTACGAGAAAATGCCGGCAGAGGGAAGGAGCAAAGCAACAGAGGGGAAGAGGAACACGACGGATCTGATGTGAGACGGTAACCCTAAATCGCCGAACAGCCTCTTATCAATATATGTTTTTTCTGCAGGCCCGGGGCGTGGAAAAGAAGAAGGCCCAAAACCTGACGGGCTGTCGAAACGGACGCACTTCGTGGGCCGGCCCACCATGCAGCACAGGCGACAGCGAAAAATGTGTATATTGTGTAAAAAGCCGCTTGAAGTTGCTTAGGACAGGATTCGAACTTGCCCGATTTACCCAGAGAACAAGTTGACTGAACCACTAGGGCAAGTAGGCGTTATTGACAAATTCAGGTGCGAAATGTTTTAAAATAAGGTAGCTGCGCTGTTTATTGCGCATAGATGGAAAAAGATGATATTCTCGGAAAAAGTATAAACAAAATTTGAAACTTCATAGATTTCAAAACAAATCACGAATTTTAAAAATTTCAGGTAATAAAAAAGGTGCATGAATTAGAAAAAGTTCATCGATTTTGAAAAACAAAACAATTTTCAAAAAAAGTTCACAAATTTGAAAATACTCATCAATTTCTCAAAACTTCATCAGTTTTGAGAAACTCCATCCATTTAAAAAAATCATAATCATGAAAAAAGTTCATCAAATTGGAAAAAAAAGTTCATTGATTTGAAAAAAGTTCATCGAATTCAAAAAAAGTTCATCGATTTAAGAAAAAAGTTCATCGACTTAAAAAAAGTTCACTAATTTCGAAAAAAGTTCATCAAATTTCAAAAAAAGTTCATCAAATTTGAAAATAGTTCATCGAGTTTGAACAAATTCATCGGATTTGAAAAAGTTCACCGAATTTGAAAAAAGTTCATCAAACTTGGAATAAAGTTCATCCAATTTCAATGAAGTTCATCAATTTTGAAATAGGTTCAACGAATTTGAAAACAATTCACCGTATCTGTAAAAAGTTCATTGAATTTGAAAAACTTCATCGAACTTGGAGAAAAGTTATTCAGGTTTGGAAAAGTTCATCGAAGTCGAAAAAAAGTTCATCGAATTTGATTTTTTATGAAATTAGGAAAAAACAAATTTCATTCAATTTGCTAAAGAAATCACGAATTTTAAAAAAAGAAAAAGGAAAAGGAAAAAGAAAAACGAAAAATGAAAAAGTGAAAAGAAATAAGAGAAGAGTAAAAAGATGTAATTAATAACAGTTGGTTGGTTGGCAACCAGAATCCAAAATCTTCCCCACCACCACGCTTATGCAGCCGCCTTTATGACTGTCAATTCAGACAAGAAACTATCAAAGATTTATTAATCATTATAGTTCCCACAAATACATAAATACGCACCAATCGTTGTATGATCGAAGTGATTGTGTACTCCAAGCATTCATAAATGGAATACTTTCTGTTGTAAGCAAACAAAGAAAGTCACTAATTATTTACTTTCATAACATGAGTCGATTCGATGGTATTCTGATGACCCAACATCTTAGTAAGTTTCACCCCGACTTGAAAGTGGATACTGTAATGCGAAATGGTATTATGTACGAGGTTGCTGTTTCTAGACGTGTTCAGGATGGTAGGAATAAATCACGCCTCCGTTTCAAAATGCGGTGTTCGTTGTTGATTCTCCCTGATTCATTAGCAAACTTAGCTAAACAATTGTGTTAGGAATAAGAAAGCGATGTTGGCGGAAGAAATACGAAGAAACCTATCACACTTTTGTAGTATAGACGCGGTGCACCTAATTTTATAGGCATCAGAATGGGTTTATCTTGGAAGATCTTGACTTCTCCGTGCCTTCTGCCTCCGACACATCATATCTCCTATGCTGACCTCGTACTGTTGATCACTTCTTCCTTACGAAATGTATCTATTACAAATTGTGTCTATTTAAGCTTTTTCTCGATTGATATTCATTTTTGTCATCTATCTTATGAAATTTCCCTTCTATTAAGCGATAAAGAGCAATTGACGAAGTCAGCAGGAAGTTCGTCAGATGAGGGTATGGATCAAAGGAATCCTCCTATCTTTGACTGAACACCCTTTTACTGGGATTTCGCATTCCTATTCCGATTGGCAGAAGCCTTTCTTTCTGTTTGTGCCGCCCTATGGCGATTTCTTAATCAACGTTTGCACTTTCTTACCAACTCTTGTACAAGTTAGGTTCAGCGTTGTTCTGACGATTAAGATTTCTTTGTTTGATGGTTTTTACCTTCAACAACCTTTGTTGCATCACTTCTCGATAGCTTTAGTGCTCAGAGAGTAAGCATAGCATATTGTCAGCTAGTTATTTATTGATAGCAAACAACTAGTAGGTCGGAGCCTTCACTCACTTAGCTTGGGTCAGCACCGTATCTCTAATTGGCGGAGACGAACTCCAATCCACCCACTTCATTTGTTTCCCAAGGAGGTTCATCAGCGTGTCCGCTCTCCCCAAGGTAGTTAAAAGGCGTAGGTACGCATTCCCCTGCACCAATGTACCGCAGCACTTTACCTTTAATCACTAGATGGGCTCGAGCCAGGGTCCTATTTTCGTTCTCCATGACTTTAAAGCTGCTTCTCTTTATCAATTCTGGACAGTTCTATAAACATTGGTACCAGGGGTTCTATGACCAAAAATCTTAATTTTTTCTCCCGGAGTTTATGTATTTATTATCGTTGTCTAAATGCGATGACTGTCGTCAGCAAGTATCCAGTGCCCATAGTCGAAGAACTCCTAGATGTCTGGTGCCTCATGGTTTTCTAAACCCGATCTCAGAACTGGTTATCACCAGATTGGTATGGCAGCTGGCGATGAATTCAAAACATCCTTCCAGACTCTGGAAGGACACTACGAGTACAAGGTCATGTCCTTCGGTCTCGTGGGAGCACCAGCCACCTTCTTGGGAGCCATGAATGCCACTCTCAAACAAACCTCTTCTACGCAAATGTGCCCTGGTGTTATTTGACGACATTTTAGTCTACAGTGCCTCTCTTGAAAATCACACAATCCACTTGCAATCAGTGCTTGAGTTGTTAAGAAGGGATCAATGGCAAGTCAAACGCTCAAAGTGCTCTTTCGCTCAACGCCAGTTATCCTATTTGGGCCATACTATCAGCCAGCACGTGGTTTCCACTGAAACCAACAAAATTAAGAACATTGCCAACTCATCTTCTTCGCAATCAGTCAAAGAAGTCCACAGCTTCTTAGGTTGGCCCGGCTATTATAGGCACTTCGTTTGCCATTTCGGCATCATTGCAAAGCCACTGACACATCTCTAGAAGAAACATTGGGAGATCCTAAGCTTTGAGGCAACTAAAGAAAGATGATGCTTTTCAGTTATATTCAAGAACAGAAGAGGAAAACAAAGCAACCCTAGGATTTCTCTGCTCCCAGTGCTTAATACGAAAAACTCGACATAAACCCAAGGACAGGCAACCGCTGCTAAACCAGGATCTCCATCTCTTTGAATAAAAGCCATCCTTTCCATCGACCAGCCTACGAGCATCTTCGGTACTATAATGAAGGACGTTGACACTATCCCATTCTACGTAGCAGGGGTAATTCTAGAAACATCCTATCTAAAAATCATTTAGAGATAAGTTTCTATAGAAAGATAAGCGGGTGTACAAATGAACTTTCTTATGATACTATGATACTCAGATACCACTCATTGGATGGGACCGGTGGACCATTGATCGATAAAAAGTAGTAAATAAGCCCTTTTCTCGCAGGTATGAGAGATTGCACAACCTTGCCTTGAACGCTTGAAGTTCTAAATAAATTTGAAGAGGAAGGCCAATTGTATCATGTCAGCAATGGTACTCTCCTGGGCTATAGACTGTCCCCTGCTTCAAGGTATCTTGCTTGTGAAAGCCGAACAAAGAAGAAAAGAACGAAATGGCGGTTCATCAGTAGTCAAAGGTGCAGACTTCATTCTTTGTTTCCTTCACCTCCACCATTATGTTTTGCTTTTTAGGACTACCTTAAGGAAAGGAATAGAATGATCCATAGTCGTACCTACTTGAGGGCACCGAATGCATACAACTTCTATCAACTTTATATATATATAATTATTGATTCCATTCACACCCTTTGGGAACAGGAAACAGAGAACTTGTTGCTTTCTTCTGTTTTTGCTGTAGCCGAGGACAACTTAGATTGAAATGATTGACTTGATCCAGGTACTGGTCCAAACGGATAGGTAGAATTACCCAGATGGAGCCCTAGTTTCAGCATAAAAGGAAGAAGTTGGGTCCGCGCGGTTCGCCTTTTCGAATGCAGCATTGTTTTTGGCTTTGGCAATACCAGCTAGCTAGCTACTTACTGTGTGGGAGTTCTATAAAGAAAAGCCCAAGTTATAGACCGACTAAAGAAATCCACCTAAGCCGTAAGTTTCTGTTATAGCTGGCACACCTTCTTGCAAACTAGAAAATCTGATTCTAGTAGAAAGTGGACTAAGTCTTAAGAGAGATAAGCCGATCTTTATACACTGGCCCTACTTCGAATTCAGTCAGTGGCCAGATGCATTGTAAGCAATTCCAGTCCCAGCTGCTGAGGTGGTGTAGTCATCCCTACCTAATATTGAATAAAACCAACCATTTGTATAACATTATCCTACCTTGCATATTAATTAAGACCACTTATTAGATCAAGGTTAGCATACATAGCATAGGAAGGTGGAGATCTGAAGTAATCTATATGTCCCTCAGCCAGTCATCCATTTCTCTGGATATGAAGTTTACAACATCAAAAAAATGACCCTTTTCATAATCAAATCCATTACATGCCATCCAAAGAACTCTGATCTAGATTACCAGATTTGGGGTGGAAGGATGGATCTATCGACCAAGCAACAACGATCCCTTTATGATGGTCAAGTGCGAAGGTCCCGATCAGATTGCCGATCTACCAGTGTTGTTTGACTGATTTTTTTCATCTCAAAACCATTGATGTTGACCTGTCACTGCTCAAGTGATTTTCCTGCATGGTTCTAGGAACCAAAAGAAGACTTTGGGTAGGTCAATGATAGATTCTATGTCTATAATGGAACGTAGGTTCTTTTTAGGAGGAAAGCTTAAAAGGATTCTTTTCAGAGCGTAAGAACCATCGAAGAGCATGTGAGTGGTATTGCTGGCAGGGACTTTAAAGTGAGAGCTTGATCACTAAACCCCTGCTGCTTTCGACCATTCCTGCTAAAGCAGTTGGTAATGACTCATTGGAAACTTCTATTGGATCTAGGAGAAGAAGAAATCCAATCAATGGGTAAGTAGTCAATTTCTGGCAAAAGCACAAGCCTTTTCTCTTACTTAAGGCGATAAAATCCATTCATTTCGATAATAATCTGTTTGAGATGTGTTTTACCGAGAAGGTATATGGTTTACGGTTCTAAGCCATTGAGTTCGTGTTTTGGTAGTTGTTGTTTTGAAGGATGGTGGATCCAGAGTTGAAGGATGGCGAGAATCATAATTACAAGAAGGCAACTATGCAATTCAACATCATTTTTGTAAGAATGGAAGCAAGCCATAAAAATTTCTAAGCTACTGTGACCAGAGGTTGGGAGGCAAAGACGAAAGGGATGCCCTTTCTCCATCTTAACCAAATGCGTTATCTGCTGTCTCTGTTCCTATTAACCCTTGGCCACGTATACCATTATCATGAGGGCGATACACAGGAAAAAACCAAACCATCTGTGGAACCGTTCGATGAACGTAGGTCGGTCGGAAAGAAAGCGCGGTGTAGCTGGCATCAGCATCTCTTGTCAGGTTCGCACACACAAGGGTGGTGGGTAGGTCTCTTTACGAGTCCCGTGAGGCAAGGAATTGTTCGACCAATGATATCATGGTATCAGAGTCACCGATCGAGATTTCTCATGGCTACCCATTATTTTCTCTTGAAAGATCTTCACATGTAGGTGGAGCCGTCCCTTTTGAAAAGTGGATCTTTAGTCCATTCATTCGAAGTACTTTGTTATTTATTCTGTAGAATAAGAAGGTTTTGCAGGCATGTGCTTCATGGCGACAAGTCGTAAAGCATGGATAGGTGTAAATGCGCTATAAAGATTCGGCATCGCTCGATCAAACAAAGGGAAAAATCATCAATAATCTGATCTTGCTCTGAATCATCTACCAAGGGTTCGGTGTCAATGCAATTTGAGTTGGCCAACTCCGGTGCCTCTAAGTCAGAAGTATCTCTATTGGCAAGCTCTCATTGACATAATCCAGTGTAGGTGTAGGGAGCTGGCTCTCACGTGTATCAACAAATATCTCCATAGTGCTCAGGACAGGCCGTGAGCATCTTATCTGCTTGGATCAGGTAACAGCTTCATTTCTTTTCAGAAGCTCAAACACAGTGTTTTCCAATATAGATGTGGAGTAGTTCTTATGCAATCTAGGCATAGGCCTACTAGAATCCATCACTAAAATAGGAGTTTTCCGAGCTCTATCGACACAACATGACTCTAGATATTGGCAACAAAAGGGCACTTACCCCTAAACTAGATTACTCTTCTTCTTCCTATGATAAAGCGGGGGCTGAAAGGGACTCTTTAAAGTACTTCAACGTTATCACTGGACTTTCGTGTCAATCCAACTGGAGGAGGGAAATTGGGAGAATAAAGAAGTCTTGCACGAGGGCAGCCTCTTTCCATGCCTTCAAATCCATTTGCCACACTTTCAGATCTCGGATATACAATGATGAATCCTGATGATCTACGATCACAGAACGCAGTAATATGAATGTCTCTCACGAGCCCCAAAGAGTCAATCAAGTATGCCTGCTTTGTTGGCACACGGAAAGGTAGAACCACCTTCTGCCATGTCAACCACTCACTAGGCTTCTTGCTGCGGTGAAGTTGCTTCATCACCCGGCTCAACATCAGCCTCATCCCCCCCATTTTAAGCTTTGGTCATAGTATCCTTTAGTTCCACTTCTTCACCGATCTCTCCCGCAATCTTGTTTCCCCACTCCTCATCCAAGTGAGGAGCTACCCGATATCATCGAAGCCCACCACACAAACCCTAACTGGCAAAACCGATCTACGAACACTAAGGGCGGGTAGAGGTGTCAGGCCTCCCCTTCGGGATTGAAGATTGAAGAAGAGTAAAACTGCTTCTAAAGGGAACTCGAAGTCCTAGACCTAGAATGCGGGTACCGTTTCGGATTCCCAAGGATAACCGGATCACTCAACTACTGAATCCTTCTTGAAATATCTGTCTATCTATGAGATTTTTTGTTTTTTTGCCACGTGCAGATCTACTTTGTTGTGCAATCGGATCTCACCTCTTGCTCTCCTCATTCCACCTGTGAAATAGAATTCATTAAAGAAGATTGCCAGTATCGAAGTGAAGTAATCCATTAGAATAGCTAACCATTCAATGCCTTCGCCCGGTAAGAAAGTGGAAACTGCCTGGCATGCTTCTTGCTTTCTTTCCATCCCTAGCACACAACTTAGTAGATAGTAGGCACAGAACTCCACTAAGATCTCATCGAACTTGAGTTGTGGAGTAAGACCACAACTCAATATAGTTCATTTCAATACTCATTCACTCGGTATGGTTCACTGCTACCTCTTGAGCACTGCGTTGGATTTCCCCGAAGAGGAGAGGATGATGCAGCAAAGTAGTATAAGTATTTCCCTCAGTTTTTGAGAACCAAGGTACCAATCCAGTAGGAGGCTACGCTTCAAGTCCCTTGTACCTACACAAAACAATAGCTCAACGCAACCAACGCGCTTAGGGGTTGTCAATCCCTTCACGGTCACTTACGAAAGTGAGATCTGATAGATATATGATAAATAATATTTTTGGTATTTTTGGTATAAAGATGCAAAGTAAAAAGTAAAAGCAAAGCAATAATAAAGTGATGGAGATTGATATGATAAGAAAGAGACCCGGGGGCCATAGGTTTCACTAGTAGCTTCTCTCAAGAGCATAAGTATTCTATGGTGGGTGAACAAATTACTGTTGAGCAATTGGCAGAATTGAGCATAGTTATGAGAATATCTAGGTATGATCATGTATATAGGCATCACGTCCGAGACAAGTAGACCGAAACGATTCTGCATCTACTACTATTACTCCACTCATCGACCGCTATCCAGCATGCATCTAGAGTATTAAGTTAAAAACAGAGTAACGCCTTAAGCAAGATGACATGATGTAGAGGGATAGTTTCATGCAATATGATAAAAAAACCCCATCTTGTTATCCTCGATGGCAATGATACAATACGTGCCTTGCTGCCCCTTCTGTCACTGGGAAAGGACACCGCAAGATCGAACCCAAAGCTAAGCACTTCTCCCATGGCAAGAACAACCAATCTAGTGGGCCAAACCAAATTGATAATTCGAAGAGAATTGCAAAGATAACCAATCATACATAAAATAATTCAGAGAAGATTCAAATATTATTCATAGATAAACTAGATCATAAACCCACAATTCATCGGTCTCAACAAACACACCGCAAAAAGAAGATTACATCGAATAGATCTCCACAATAGAGGGGGAGAACATTGTATTGAGATCCAAAAAGAGAGAAGAAGCCATCTAGATACTAGCTATGGACCCGTAGGTCTGAACTAAACTACTCACACTTCATCGGAGAGGCTTGGATGATGATGTAGAAGCCCTCCGTGATCGATGCCCCCTCCGGCGGAGCTCCGGAACAGGCCCCAAGATGGGATCTCGTGGATACAGAAAGTTGCGGCAGTGGAATTAGGTTTTTGGCTCCGTCGCCGATCATTTGGGGGTACGTGGATATATATAGGAGGAAGAAGTATGTCAGTGGAGCTCCGAGGGGCCCACGAGGCAGGGGGCGCGCCCTAGGGGGGTGGGCGCGCCCCTACCCTCGTGACCAGCTCGTGGCTTTCTTGACGGGGGGTCCAAGTCTCCTGGATCTTATCTGATGAGAAAATCACGTTTCCGAAGATTTTATTCTGTTTGGACTCCGTTTGATATTCTGTTTCTCCGAAACACTGAAATAGGCAAAAAATAGCAATTCTGGGCTGGGCCTCTGGTTAATAGGTTAGTCCCAAAAATAATATAAAAGTGGACAATAAAGCCCAATATAGTCCAAAACAATAGATAATATAGCATGGAGCAATCAAAAATTCTAGATACGTTGGAGACATATCGAGCATCCCCAAGCTTAATTCCTGCTCGTCCTCGAGTAGGTAAATGATAAAAAGAGAATTTTTGATGCGGAGTGCTACTTGGCATAATTTTAATGTAATTCTTCTTAATTGTGGTATGAATATTCAGATCCGAAAGATTCAAGACAAAAGTTCATATTGACATAAAAATGATAATACTTCAAGCACACTAACTAAGCAATTATGTCTTCTCAAAATAACATGGCCAAAGAAAGTTCATCCCTACAAAATCATATAGTTTAGTCATGTTTCATTTTCGTCACACAAGAATGCTCTCATCATGCACAACCCCGATGACAAGCCAAGCAATTGTTTCGTACTTTAGTAATCTCAAACCTATAAACTTTCACGCAATACATGAGCGCGAGCCATGGATATAGCACTATGGGTGGAATAGAATATAGTGAGGGGGGTTATGTGGAGAAGACAAAAAGGAAGAAAGTCACACATCAACGAGGCTAATCAATGGGCTATGGAGATGCCCATCGATTGATGTTAATGCAAGGAGTAGGGATTGCCATGCAACGGATGCACTAGAGCTATAAATGTATGAAAGCTCAATAAAAGAAACTACTGGGTGTGCATCCAACTTGCTTGCTCACGAAGACCTAGGGCAATTGAGGAGGCCCATTGTTGGAATATACAAGCCAAGTTCTATAATGAAAAATTCCCACTAGTATATGAAAGTGATAACAAGAGAGACTCTCTACTATGAAGATCATGGTGCTACTTTGAAGCACAAGTGTGGTAAAAGGATAGTAACATTGTCCCTTCTCTCCTTTTTTTTATTTTTTGGGCCTTTTCTTTTTTATGGCCTTTATTTTTTTGGGCCTTCTCTTTTTATGGATTTTTTCTTTATTTATTCATTCCTCACTTGGGACAATGCTCTAGTAATGATGAGCACCACACTTCTATTTATTTACAACTCAATGATTAAAACTCGATACTAGAACAAGATGAATATGAATGCCTCCGGTGGTGTACCGGGATATGCAATGAATCAAGAGTGACATGTATGAAATAATTATTAATGGTGGCTTTGCCACAAATATGATGTTAACTACATGATCATGCAAAGCAATATGACAATGATGATGCGTGTCATAATAAGCGGAACAGTGGAAAGTTGCATGGCAATATATCTCGGAATGGCTATGGAAATGCCATAATAGGTAGGTATGGTGGCTGTTTTGAGGAAGATATAAGGAGGTTTATGTGTGAAAGAGCGTATCATATCACGGGGTTTGGATGCACCAGCGAAGTTTGCGCCAACTCTCAATGTGAGAAAGGGCAATGCACGATACCGAAGAGGCTAGCAAGGATGGAAGGGTGAGAGTGCGTATAATCCATGGACCCAACATTAGTCATAAAGAACTCACATACTTATTGCAAAAATATACAAGTCATCAAAAACCTCGGCACTACGCGCATGCTCCTAGAGGGATAGATTGGTAGGAAAAGACCATCGCTCGTCCCCGACCGCCACTCATAAGGAAGACAATCAAATAACACCTCATGTTTCAAATTTGTTGCATAACATTTACCATACGTGCATGCTACGGGACTTGGAAACCTCAACACAAGTATTTCTAAATTTCACAACTACTCAACTAGCATGACTTTGATATTATTACCTCCATATCTCAAAACAATCATCAATCATCAAACTTTTCTTAGTATTCAACACACTCATAAGAAAGTTTTATTATTAATCTTGTATTCCAAGCATATTAATATTTTAAGCAAATTACCATGCTATTAAGACTCTCAAAATAATCTAAGTGAAGCATGAGAGATCAATAGTTTCTATAAAACAAATCCACCACTGTGCTCTAAAAGATATAAGTGAAGTACTAGAGCAAAACTATAAAGCTCAAAAGATATAAGTGAAGCACATAGAGTATTCTATCAAATTCCAAATCATGTATGGCTCTCTCAAAAGGTGTGTACAGCAAGGATGACTGTGATAAACTAACAAGAAAAGACTCAAATCATAAAATACGCTCCAAGCAAAACACATATCATGTGGTGAATAAAAATATAGCTCCACGTAAAGTTACCGATAGAAGTAGACGAAAGAGGGGATGCCTTCCGGGGCATCCCCAAGCTTTGGCTTTTAGGTGTCCTTTGATTATCTTGGGGGTGCCATGGGCATCCCCAAGCTTATGCTCTTTCCACTCCTTGTTCCATAATCCATCAAATCTTTACCCAAAACTTGAAAACTTCACAACACAAAACTTAAAGTAGAAAATCTCGTGAGCTCCGTTAGCGAAAGAAAACAAAATAACACTTCAAGGTACTGTAATGAACTCATTCTTTATTTATATTGGTGTTATACCTAATGTATTCCAACTTCTCTATAGATTATAAATTATTTTAGTAGCCATAGATTCATCAAAATAAGCAAACAACACACGAAAAACAGAATCTGTCAAAAACAGAACAGTCTGTAGTAATCTGTAGCTAGCGCAAGATATGGAACCCCAAAAATTCTAAAATAAATTTCTGGACGTGAGGAATTTATCTATTAAACATATGAAAAAATAATTAACTAAATATCACTTTCCAAATAAAAATGACAGCAGTTCTCGTGAGTGCTAAAGTTTCTGTTTTTTACAGCAAGTTCAACAAGACTTTCCCCAAGTCTTCCCAACGGTTCTACTTGGCACAAACACTAATTTAAGAAAAAAAAGGCAACCGAAACAGAGGCTAGACAAATTATTTATTACTAAACAGGAGAAAAAAGGAAGGAATAAAAATAAAATTGGGTTGGCTCCCAACAAGCGCTATCGTTTAACGCCCCTAGCTAGGCATAACGAGCACGAATAGATCTAGGTATTGCCATCTTTGATAGGCAATCCATAAGTGGCTCTCATGATAGATTCATATGGCAATTTTATTTTCCTTCTAGGAAAGTGTTCCATGCCCTTTTTTTAATGGAAATTGAAATCTAATATTCCCTTCCTTCATATCAATAATTGCACCAACCGTTCTAAGGAAAGGTCTACCGAGAATAATAGGGCAAGAAGGATTGCAATCTATATCAAGAACGATAAAATCTACGGGCACATAATTCCTATTTGCAACAATAAGAACATCATTAATTCTTCCCATAGGTTTCTTAATAGTGGAATCCGCAAGATGCAAGTTTAGAGAGCAATCATCAAAATCGCGGAAATCTAGCAAATCACATAAAGTTTTGGGAATAGTAGAGACACTAGCACCCAAATCACACAAAGCATAGAACTCATAATTTTTAATTTTAATTTTAATAGTAGGTTCCCACTCATCATAAAGTTTTCTAGGGATAGAAACTTTCAACTCAAGTTTTTCTTCATAAGATTTCATCAAGGCATCAACGATATGTTCGGTAAAGGCTTTATTTTGACTATAAGCATGAGGAGAATTTAGCACGGATTGCAACAACGAAATACAATCAATCAAAGAGCAATTTTCATAATTAAATTTCTTGAAATCCAATATAGTGGGTTTAGCAACATCTAGAGTTTTATTTCTTTTAATCCCACTTTCATCAATCTCATTATCAAGATCTAAATACTCTGAATTATTAGAACGCCTTCTAGGTAAAGGTGGATCATATTCAGTTTCATCAAGATTTATATTGCAAAACAAAGATTTAATAGGAGACACATCAATAACTTTTAGATCTTCATCTTGATTTTCATAGGAATCCGGTTTGGCGGCCATCTTATTGACTAAGGTGGCTTGTATATCCGAAATTTCAGCAGTTAATTTTTCAAGACGAGCAGTTTGGGATATTACACCTTCAAATTCTTTAGACATATCATGGAGCTCTTTATTCATATAATTCATGAAATTCTTTTGTTCCTTAAGCTCATTTCTAAAGAAATTATTATGCTCAAATTGCAAAACCATAAATTTCCTGACGTTGTTTTCGATCTCCTCAAACCTTTTAAGGTGAAGATCACCGAATTTAGGAAGAGCCATCGCGACAAACAAGCAAACTAACACACGAGCAAACAAAAGGCAAATGGGCAAAAAGAGGCAAATAGAGAGGGAGGATAGAGAGAGAGAGGGCGAATAAAACGGCAAGGGTGAAGTGGGGGAGAGGAAAACGAGAGGCAAATGGCAAATAATGTAATGCGGGAGATAGGGATTGTGATGGGTACTTGGCATGTTGACTTTTGCGTAGATTCCCCGGCAACGGCGCCAGAAATTCTTCTTGCTACCTCTTGAGCACTGCGTTGGATTTCCTCGAAGAGGAGAGGATGATGCAGCAAAGTAGTGTAAGTATTTCCCTCAGTTTTTGAGAACCAAGGTATCAATCCAGTAGGAGGCTACGCTTCAAGTCCCTTGTACCTACACAAAACAATAGCTCAACGCAACCAACGCGCTTAGGGGTTGTCAATCCCTTCACGGTCACTTACGAAAGTGAGATCTGATAGAGATATGATAAATAATATTTTTGGTATTTTTGGTATAAAGATGCAAAGTAAAAAGTAAATGCAAAGCAATAATAAAGTGATGGAGATTGATATGATAAGAAAGAGACCCGGGGGCCATAGGTTTCACTAGTGGCTTCTCTCAAGAGCATAAGTATTCTACGGTGGGTGAACAAATTACTGTTGAGCAATTGACAAAATTGAGCATAGTTATGAGAATATCTAAGTATGATCATGTATATAGGCATCACGTCCGAGACAAGTAGACCGAAACGATTCTGCATCTACTACTATTACTCCACTCATCGACCGCTATCCAGCATGCATCTAGAGTATTAAGTTAAAAACAGAGTAACGCCTTAAGCAAGATGACATGATGTAGAGGGATAGTTTCATGCAATATGATAAAAACCCATCTTGTTATCCTCGATGGCAACGATACAATATGTGCCTTCCTGCCCCTTTTGTCACTGGGAAAGGACACCGCAAGATCGAACCCAAAGCTAAGCACTTCTCCCATGGCAAGAACAACCAATCTAGTGGGCCAAACCAAACTAATAATTCGAAGAGACTTGCAAAGATAACTGTCAGTGTCAAAACCGGCAGATCTCGGGTAGGGGGTCCCGAACTGTGCGTCTAAGGCGGATGGTAACAGGAGGCAGGGGACACGATGTTTTACCCCGGTTCGGGCCCTCTTGATGGAGGTAAAACCCTACATCCTGCTTGATTATTCTTGATAATATGAGTAGTACAAGAGTAGATCTACCACGAGATCAGAGAGGCTAAACCCTAGAAGCTAGCCTATGGTATGATTGTATGTTGTCCTACGGACTAAAACCCTCCGATTTATATAGACACCGGAGGAGGCTAGGGTTACACAAGGTCGGTTACAAAGGAGGAGATACGCATATCCGTATTGCCTAGCTTGCCTTCCACGGTAAGTAGAGTCCCATCCATACACGGGACGATGTCTTCAATCTCGTATCTTCATAGTCCAATAGTCCGGCCAAAGGATATAGTCCGGCTGTCCGGAGACCCCCTAATACAGGACTCCCTTAGTAGCCCGTGAACCAGGCTTCAATGACCATGAGTCCGGCGCGCAGTGTTGTCTTCGGCATTGCAAGGCGGGTTCCCCCTCCGAATACACCACGGAAGAGTTTGAATACAAGGATAGTGTCCGACCCTGCAAAATAAGTTCCACATACCATCGTAGAGAGAATAATATTTCCACAAATCTAATCCGCTGACACGTTTTGCAGCATGACATCACGCCACGGCCCGGTAATTATTTGAACCGTTTTTCTTTAACCAGCCCCGCACATAACGCGAGGCGGTTTCTTGACACGTCTTGTCAAAGCAGAGATCCCGTTCCCCTTATCACGGGATTCTCATCAATACGAACGTGGGTAACCCAACCGTGCCTGTTGGTATGACTCCTAAATCTTAGGTAAGTCTCGAACGGCCACGAGGAGGACGCCTGATATTCGTCCCCTTTATAAAGGGACAAGGCTTTTTCTTTTTTCCCTCTTGTGCTCAATCGAATCCTTCCCCCGCCTCGAGTTCTAACACCCAGAGCCCAGGTCAGGTGCTTCGGACCTTCAATCATGTTTGGATCCAGTCTTCAAGGCCGGTGGATGCCTTCCTCCGTCACGGAGAAGGACATCAAGAAGTTGAGGGAGGCCAGATATCTGACCGCCGAAATTTTGCATAGGCGGCCCGCCCGAGGGCAGGTTGTCCCTACTCCCGAACCCAACGAGAGCGTTGTGTTCGTCTCCCACTTCCTCTGAGGACTAGGCCTCGCTCTGGATACCTTTGTTAGGGGTCTTATGTTCTATTACGGGATGGATTTTCACGATTTGGCCCCGGATTCCCTTCTTCACATCTCGTCATTTATTGTCGTTTGTGAGGCCTTCCTCTGCATTACCCCTCACTTCGGCCCATGGCTCAAGACCTTCGATGTGAAGCCGAAGATGGTCGAAGGGCAGTACGCAGCGTGTGGAGGTGCTCTAATAAGCAAAATTGCTGACGCTCCATGGCCAAAGGGTTCCTTTCAGAGGTGTCCGGATTGTGGCAACGGGAGTGGTTTTACGTCACAGCTCCTCGAAGTGCCAAGTGCGTAGCTGCCCCCACCTTTCGCTCGGGCCCTCCACCACAACTGATGTCATGGATCAGCAGGGGGCTGAGCTGGGGTCCAGCCAAGGACGTGCCAATGCTGCAGAGCCGTATCCGAGATCTCTTTGAGGGAGATTTCAGTCTGGTTATGGTAATGCAAGTTATGCTGGTTCGTCGAATCCAGCCTTGCAAACGCCGACCCCTCCGCATGTGGGAATTCAACCCAGAAGGACCGCGTGCCATTCAGAATTTCCTTGGCATGACGCTTGAGGAGATGTACAAATTGTTCTTGGGACCCCAAATAGAGTGTCCGGACATTATCGAGGACGTGGGCCTGAGCTGCAACCGCCCCACTGACCAAGTAAGTAATCCCATGGCTGAACACATTGTCCTTTTATTTATCATAACATCATTCTAAAGAATCGCTCTTTGACCAGGACTGGATAACAAAGGCGAAGATGATCCGGTGTTCGGCCCCCCTTCCCGAAGGCTTGGACAATCCGGTGCTGGAAAAGATGCTCGAGTCAGCACCTTGTCTAGTGCCCTCAAAGGAAGATGAAGGGGGGAATAAAGAGGGCGAAAGCGGGCCTCCATTGCTACCTATTCCAATCGAGGGAATGAGCGCCTCCGCGAGGGAGGATAACCAAGGGGAAGAATCTGACATTCTCTCTCCCCGGGGAAGGAAGAGGACTACCTCTGAAGATCCGCAAACTAAGGTTTCCAAACGGGAGAAGAAATCTCCGCCAGAGGGTCCTGCCTCGGAGGGTATTCTTGCCGCACAATGTCCGTGCGGGGATCAGCCCTCTACCGAGCTGTAAGTAATCAAAAAGTACTTAATAGTGAAGATATCCTACCTTACTTCCGAAGGCAATAACCGATGCTTGTAAATTGTAGTCCGGATCACAGCCCTTCTCGACAGAGTTCATCTTCGGGGGATCTTCTTCCGGAGATGATGGAGAGCGAAACGTCTCCCCCGGACTCCCCAGCTCAAGAAGCGGGCGACCTTGAAGTGTTGTTGCCAAGGGTATCTTCGGATCCAATATCGCTAGAGGATAACCCTTTGGCTGCCCGCCATCCCCAGTATCCGGCTCCTGAGGAGAGCGACAGCAAGGGTCCGTATTGTGTGCGGTCGGAAGCACTGAAGGATCTTCTGGGGAAAGCTATCGTCTCAGAAGCGCATCATACGCTAATGGGTATGGTAATTGAAAGGATTTCATCCGCCGAAAGCGGTTTGCATGAAGCTTTTATGAGTCTGCTGAAAGGCTTTGAGGTACGTAAAATAATGTATGCCTTTAATAGTACCGCATACGTTAGGTATGCCCATGCAGATAGTAGCCCCTGAGACTCTGGTTGTCGTCGAAAATGGCGGCAAATAGAGGATCATAGTCCCAGGTAATAACTAGACCGTCTTTATGTGCAGGTGGTTGAAGCTCCGGTGGCTAGCCGAACTGATGGGTTTGCCAAACTAAAGCGGCAACTGGATGCGGCAGATGCCAACATCGTGCTTGTTAACAATCGGCTTGACGAGGCACAGGGTGAGTGATTTTTCTGGTGATCATCACATAATAAGTGTAGCATGATGCCAGTATCTTTAATATGTTGTGACTGCAGATGGAGCTGTCACCGTGGAGACCCTTTGGGCGGAGCTTGCCCGAGCCAAGGAGCAAGCAAGGAGTAGTAATGCAGCCACTTTACGGGCGGCCGAAGAGTTAAGGGCCGAACAGGCCGCTCATTGTGAGAGCAAAGAAAGAATAGCCAAGATGGCTGTAGAGTTAAAAGATGCTGCTGACCGTTACCGGCTTCTTGAAGAAGAAAACCGGGCGAAGACGACGGACCTGGAAAAGGCCCGGGTGGCTGCCAAGGAAGCCCACTCGAAAATTAGAGCGACGAAGGAGGAGCTGCATCAAGCTGCGGATATTGTATCTAGGAAGCCCTTCTTGTTGCGGACTAGGTTCAGGGATCCGAAGTATGCGCCTCTGGACCGGCTATGGAGTTCTGCGGACGCCTACGTGGATTTGGCTGCCAGTGTTGCTGATGCAGCCGAGTACTTCAAGGATCGGAAAGATCACGAAGTGGAAAAACTGTTTTGGTCACAGTTTCATGCTCCAGCCCGTCCGCTGCTGTTGTGAGCAAATGGCCGAGTGGGCCGAGCTCCATAGATTATCCGGACTTGCCATGAGGTCCGTTGTGGATCATTTGTGGCCGGGAGGGCCAAGGCCGAATAGCTACTTTAGCTTAGTGCAACATTTCCTTGGTGCCGTGCCACGCATCGATGCTGTAAAGAGGTCGGCGTGCATAGAAGGCTCATGGATGGCCCTTGCCCGTGTCAAAACATACTGGGCGGAGATGGATGCCACCACTGTTCCGGCACAGGGTTCGGCCATAGGCCGAGTGGCTAAGAGCACTACTTTGAAGAAGTTCTTGAAGGCGCTCGTTCGATAGAGGCTCAGTGGTCGAAAAATATTATGTTTGAGTGACATGTATTCCCATTGTAAAAACAATGTTTTATTGAGTTTATCAAGGCTGCATTTATACTTTTGCCCGAAAGTACTATGATGCCTCCTGTGCGGCCGTTTACGTATATATGTATATAACCTGAAAGATGGCAGTCGTCGGCTTTAGCCCCCACGCATATAATGCAGGGATGTTCGTAGAAGACGCATGTTCACACTTGATCCAACGTCTTGGTCCATTAAGGAGGTGATAGCGCAGCGAACTAGGCAACAAGACTATAATGCTTTAACACTTTCACTTAGCCAGAGGAGTTTGACAGTGGGGCTGCTATATAGCCCCTGGTGGCTCCGCACTCATCCGAATTCGGGGTGCGTACATGCCTGGCCAGGAAACAGTCCTTCATTAAGGCGGAGGAATCCCGAAGATTCCACTAGGTCATCGAGTGGTTGACCAGTCTCACGCTATATCATGACAGTTAGTTTTCGGCTTTCTCTACTGAGGTGCTCGTCCGGATGAACCAGGGCACAATCGCAGTAGTTCTCCTGGTGCCGCCTTAGCCGATAGAGCGGAACGTAAGGCAGCAAAACACAGGAGCCGGGCAAACCCAACATTTTACCAAAGACATGATTCGGAGCTGATGCATGTAAGGCCATACTCGCGACGCCAAACACTCCCTAAGGTATTCGGTCTTTATGGTGTAAACCGGGCTTAAGCAATGCCCTTTGTAATAAGCCCCTAGTGTCCAGGTACATGTAGTATTCTGACGTGGACACATGCCAATACGTCAGCATCCTTCTCAATCGTACTGAGAATCCGGGGGATGTGTATCAATAAGAGATAGCAAAAAAAGGTTTACGCAGGGTCTTAATCTAAAAAGAATCCTTGGAACGGGTCCCTGCTGCACGTCTGCGCCTATGCCTCCATTGTGCTGTATCTTGGACGGGTGCAACACGATGGTCATCTATAAAGGAGAGGAACTTAGTTGAAAAGTTGTCGTGCAAAAAAGGTAGGTTATACTAAAGAAACCATGTACAGTTCAAGATGAGTAAAGTTGAGCCTAATTGCCACTTGTTTGCGCGCGTTGAGCCCCTTGTGTTGTAATAGGAGTATAGCCATCAAACCTGTATCAATTACATATAGCTGCGCCGGACTCGTCTAACCGCGTCCATGATCTTAATGACCTGTCAGATGCTTTAGTTGGTGAGGCCGTTTAGTGTGCGGATGCCAAGGCAGCCGCACGGTCTTCCGCGCGCAAGGAGCGCTCCATATTTCCATTTACTGTAATGATGCTGCGTGGACCGGGCATCTTAAGCATGAGAGAAGCGTAATGTGGTATTGCGTTAAAGCGAGCAAAAGCTTCGCGTCCGAGTAGTGCTTGATAGCCACTTTGGAACGGAGCGATGTGGAAGGTTAACTTTTCGCTGCGGAAGTTATCGGGAAAGCCGAATATAACCTCTAGTAGCAGGGAGCCCATGCAATGGGCTTCTGGGCCTGGCGTTACTCCTTTAAAGGTACTATTGCTATGGCTGAATTTTGTTGGTTCTATCCCCATTTTGTGGACTGTGGCCTGATATATCAGGTTTAAACTGCTACCGCCGTCCATTAGGCACTACAGGAAATTTGTTAATTCATGACGGTAACAGTCCGTCATGGAACAGGAGAAAACCATCATGGGTGCCCACCCATGACGGAGTTAATGTCCGTCATGTATATCGCGTCATAATTTGACATCATGCTGCCCATGACGGATTTTCACCGTCATGAATTTGCCCCAGGACCGCCCAAGGCCCAAACCATTGTAACGGAACAATCCGTCATGGACTAACGCCACGTAGGATTTTCAATTGACCAACTGCGATGACGTGGCTGCCTACGTGGACACTTTTTTCTGTCACAGAAATCGTCATGGATTTAGGGGCAATATAAATTTAGTTCTGCCATTAGCCTATTTCATTCGGCCCAATTTTCACCAAGTACATTTTTAAGCATAATGCGTTCCACTAATCATAATGTAAACTATGGCCCAAGACAAAGTATTTCCAAAGTTTCATATATACATATATGAATCAATATGCAATCATCCACAGGTATTTACAATATAGAAGTTTACAAGATCCTTCAAGAAATGGTAATTTTACAATATAGGTTGACAAAATATCACTCAACAAAGTTAGGAAATAGTACAATCCAGCTCACACAAAGAGAACAATTAAACTACTGAAGTTATTATTCATCTTGTCGTCGGCCCTCCTGATGGACACTATGCATATGTCATGCTGATTGTTATTGGCAGCACCAAGTAGCCCACTATGCAATCATACCTAGCATATTTACAAGACCATTCATTATGTTAGATATAAATAGATAGAAGAGAATTGTAACAAA
Source organism: Triticum monococcum (assembly GCA_034509565.1). Classification (NCBI taxonomy): domain Eukaryota; kingdom Viridiplantae; phylum Streptophyta; class Magnoliopsida; order Poales; family Poaceae; genus Triticum; species Triticum monococcum. Next base: position 27,612,922 of record CM067847.1, read on the forward strand.
TGTAAAATCTGAATAACATAGTATCTGCTACATATAAGTTTCATGTAGATCTGTATTAATTAAGACAACCAAATTATGGGTAAAATATGAAATGTTAAGTACTCTGCATATCATGCAAACAAGAAATAGAAAAACATTTGTCTGACAATGGGGTACAATACATAATACAATGCACAAGATTCATTCAATTATCATGTGTAATGATACTTGACAGCAAAAGATGGCATGTACCTGTATGTTCAAGAGAAAGATACACAATTTTCAATTGTTTAGTTTGGTAAAAATAGAGACCTGTACATTTAGGAGAAGGATATGGAATTGTTAATCAAATAAAAAATTATAGATAACGGACACTAGATGCATGCATCAATGCTTTGAACTGGACACTTTCCCACGTTTTGAGAATATCCATGGAAACCAAACACAACACTTGACCGGATTTGCAGCCCGCTTCCTAAACAAGTTGTGTACGTGCCCCATATTTTGAGTGAAAAAACTGGCGACGGGACTAGCTCAAAAACATCAAAGACTTGATGTGTTTTGTTAGTTTATCTGTGAAATTTATTTGATAATTATGTTGCCATTGATGGTTAAGGCACTATGGAATTTTGAGCATGACTTCATGCCTCCAAGCATCTAGAAGTAACATGCCTGTAGAAATATAACACTAACTGCAGGTATAAGACATCAAGTAATAAATTTAGCATTCCTTCAAAGTTTTAAGCAATGAAATGACTTGCAGAAATATATGTGCAGACCTGTAGAAGAACATAACTTCAAAGCACTAGCACTTTCATTGCCCTGATTCTAGTTACTTCAAACACAGAAGATTAACAAAAAAATATTCTAAGGCAATGTTGACAGTTTACCGAAAAGCTTAGCAATAAAACTTGAGGAAATTGTTTATTGCATCATTTACTAGAAATTTGCATAACACAACACTTGCTGCCAGACATTGGACTAGTCATGCAAAGTATATGAATCGTGAGCATTATGCCCATTTTAATCCACTTTACATTGCTGGGGTCATTTTACTCTTCTGAACATATCCATGTCATGGGGAAAATGTGAGGAGTGTATTAACGACCTAAATATAAGAATATTGTGAAATACAATGTTATTGTACAATGAGGGGTCTACTTTGTGTTTCCAAAATTCTCGAAGGGTGGTCACTGCATTTACAAAGAAAATGAACATACCGTGTTGGAACATCGCACCCCACTATCTGCCACAAATATTACTTGGACAAAGTGGTCAACTAAGTAGATCCCATGGAGATAAATCAAGAGTTGCCAGAATTTGAATGTTCAGTGGAAGGATAAGATTCCATGGTACTCTTCTCCTCGACAAAATGGAAGATAGCATCATCACCTGCCCCAGTGGCAATAACATCCTTGCTGCATGCATAGAGTAGCAAGGAATCAACAGGAGCATCTCATGGGCGTTTACTTATTGAACTAGCAGCTTTAACTAACTAGCAGATCTCAGAAATTCTACATTGCTACTGCTCGCAATGCTAGTTGGCTGTAACTTGCATGTGCGAAAACAAAGTACCCACGTTTTGTGCATCATGGTTCAGTACAAGAAAATGTGAGAGCCCTTGGAGAACTGTGCTAGTGTAGAGCAGTAATCACTTGGAAAGGAAAGAAAAACAAAGCCAGAGAGTCGACCTTGTTCTGTGGGGAATCATGGTGGTCGGGGCGGACGATCTTGCTGTCGAGCTCGAGGGTGGGGTGCCGATCGTCACCGTCCATGGAACTGGAGAGACGGAGAGCTCCTGCTGATCTGAATCGAAGCAAAAAAAACTCGATTGGGGATGGGACAGAGAAAGAATGAATGGAGGAGAAAGGACACGATGGGGTAGGGAGGGGCCTTGTGCGGGGCAGCATCGTCCCTAGCAAGGTCGAGCTTGTGCCTCCTACATGTCACAGTCATCGTCCTCTCCTCATCCCGCGCTGGCTGATCCGAATCTCCAGACGGCGAGGCAGCTGCACGGCCTGGGAGACGGAGTAGAAGGCCCCTGCAGTAGATCCATGGCCCTGGTCGTTGCTTGCGAGCAGCTGCTGCTCACCGCATTAGCTATGGTTGGCTTCCGCTTCCATCGGGCCGCTTCAGCCGCCATCGCCATGGATCTTGGCTGCCCTCATCGGTTGGAGGTGGGGAAGTGGAGGCGAAGGACGGGGTGGAGAAGATGGGAGGCGTGGAGGCGGAGGACGGGGACGAGGAGATGCGTGGTGGTGGAGGACGGGGACGAGGAGATGAGATGTGTGGTGGTGGCGGACGGAGAAAAGAGATAAGGGACGGGTGTGTCTTAGGGTTAGGCTTTATACGGGGAAATGTTTAGGGCTTCTGGTGGGCTTGCGGTGCTGTACCAGGCTGTTCATGACGATTTTGAAATTGTCACCGAAAATCCGTCATGGATTAACAGGTTTCTTGTAGTGAGGACTCGTGTGAAGTCGTATCCGTCAATTATTCGGTCTAATACCAAGGCAGCTCATCCTGCATGTCGGATACTTGCCGAGTAATCCTCATGGTCAAAGGTGATCGGTTGGGATGACCAGTGGCAGAACTCCGCGGTGATAGGCCCTGGGGCATGTGTCTCTAGGAGTGCCGCTTTGTTTCTCCCCTTTGTCACGTGTAACACGTTTACTGTTTTGACTTTTGGTGGGAATTTCTTTTGTTCCCCAGTGCTTTGCTTGCGAGGCTCGTTGAGGGAGTCCTGGATTAGGGGGTCTCCGGACAGCCGGACTATATCCTTTGGCCAGGCTGTTGGACTATGAAGATACGAGATTGAAGACTTCGTCCCGTTTCCGGATGGGACTCTACTTGGCGTGGAAGGCAAGCTAGGCAATACGGATATGCATACCTCCTCCTTTGTAGCCGACCTTGTGTAACCCTAGCCTCCTCCGGTGACTATATAAACCGGAGGGTTTTAGTCCGTAGGACAACATACAATCATACCATATGCTAGCTTCTAGGGTTTAGCCTCTCTGATCTCGTGGTAGATCTACTCTTGTACTACTCATATTATCAAGAACAATCAAGCAGGACGTAGGGTTTTACCTCCATCAAGAGGGCCCGAACCTGGGTAAAACATCGTGTCCCCTGCCTCCTGTTACCATCCGCCTTAGACGCACAGTTTGGGACCCCCTACCCGAGATCCGCCGGTTTTGACACCGACATTGGTGCTTTCATTGAGAGTTCCTCTGTGTCGTCACCGTTAGGCTTGATGGCTCCTCCGATCATTGGTAGCGATGCAGTCCAGGGTGAGACTTTTCTCCCCGGACAGATCTTTGTATTCGGTGGCTTCGCACTACGGGCCAACTCGCTTGGCCATCTGGAGCAGATCGAGAGTTATGCCCCTGGCCGTCAGGTCAGGTTTGGAAGCTTAAACTACACGGCCGACATCCGCGGAGACTTGATCTTCGACGCATTTGAGCCCCTGCCGAGTGCGCCGCACGGTCACGATGAGCATGATTTAGCTCTACCATCGGACAATGTTCAGGAGACCGTACCGGCAACCGCTCCGACCTTCAATTCGGAGCCAATTGCGCCATCCATGGGCGGGTGGATTGAAGGAAATATGCCCTAGAGGCAATAATAAAGTTATTATTTATTTCCTTATATCATGATAAATGTTTATTATTCATGCTAGAATTGTATTAACCGGAAACATAATACATGTGTGAATACATAGACAAACTTAGTGTCACTAGTATGCCTCTACTAGACTAGCTCGTTAATCAAAGATGGTTATGTTTCCTAACCATGAACAATGTGTTGTTATTTGATTAACGAGGTCACATCATTAGTTGAATGATCTGATTGACATGACCCATTTCATTAGCTTAGCACCCGATCGTTTAGTATGTTGCTATTGCTTTCTTCATGACTTATACATGTTCCTATGACTATGAGATTATGCAACTCCCGTTTACCGGAGGAACACTTTGTGTGCTACCAAATGTCACAACGTAACTGGGTGATTATAAAGGAGCTCTACAGGTGTGTCCAAGGGTAGATGTTTGGTTGGCGTATTTCGAGATTAGGATTTGTCACTCCGATTGTCGGAGAGGTATCTCTGGGACCTCTCGGTAATGCACATCAAATAAGCCTTGCAAGCATTGTGACTAATGAGTTAGTTGCGAGATGATGCATTACGAAACAAGTAAAGAGACTTGCCGGTAACGAGATTGAACTAGGTATTGGATACCGACGATCGAATCTCGGGCAAGTAACATACCGATGACAAAGGGAACAGCGTATGTTGTTATGCGGTCTGACCGATAAAGATCTTCATAGAATATGTAGGAGCCAATATGGGCATCCAGGTCCCGCTATTGGTTATTGACCGGAGATGTGTCTCAGTCATGTCTACATTGTTCTCGAATCGTAGGGTCCGCACGCTTAATGTTACGATGACAGTTATTACGAGCAAGGTTGGAAAAAGCGGCAGGCGTAAGCGAGGCGATTGGCCTTCGCCTAGTGCCTAGGCGGTGCCTAAGCATCCTAGGCGTGGCCTAGGCGGTAATATATTTTTACTCATAGTGTATTCGTGATTATTATATGGGTGTTGATATTAGTTTAGGCCATATAAATAAGTTAATTACCATCTACTGGCATTGGAATATAACCCGTTTGGCATATCAGTGCGGTATGTGGCATGATTTCTTGCTTGGGTAGGGAATTCCTTGCTTGCCCTGCCTAGACATCCATTTATGCCCTAGGCGAGGCGTTTGGCCATTGCCTAGCGCCTAGGCGTGCCTAAGCGCATCCTAGGCACTGCCTTTTCCAACAGAGATTACGAGTTTATGCATTTTGATGTACCGAAGTTAGTTCGGAGTCCCGTATGTGATCACGGACATGACGAGGAGTCTCGAAATGGTCGAGACATAAAGATTGATATATTGGATGACTATATTCGGACACCGGAAGTGTTCCGGGTGATTTCGGAGAAAACCGGAGAGCCGGAGGGTTACTGGAACCCTACCGGGAGAAGTAATGGGCCATATGGGCTTTAGTGGAGAGAGAGAAGGGCTACCAGAGGTGGGCCGCGCGCCACCTCCTCCCTGGTCCGAATTGGACTAGGGGAGGGGGGCGGCGCCCCCCCCTTTTCCTTCTCCCACTCCACCTCTTTCCCCCTCCTAGTAGGAGTCCTACTCCTACTAGGAGGAGGACTCCTCCTTGGCGCGCCACACCTGGCCGGCCGGCCTCCTCCCCTTGCTCCTTTATATACGGGGGCAGGGGGCACCCCAAGACACACAAGTTGATCCATGTGATCGTTCCTTAGCCGTGTGCGGTGCCCCCTGCTACCATATTCCACCTCGATCATATCGTTGTAGTGCTTAGGCGAAGCCCTGCGTCGGTAGAACATCAAGATCGTCATCACGCCGTCGTGCTGACGGAACTCCTCCCTGAAGCTTTGCTGGATCGGAGCCCGGGGATCGTCATCGAGCTGTACGTGTGCTAAGAACTCGGAGGTGCCGGAGTAACGGTGCTTGGATCGGCCGGATTGGGAAGAAGACGTACGACTACTTCCTCTACGTTGTGTCAATGCTTCCGTTGCGATCTACAAGGGTACGTAGATCAGACTCCCCCCCTCGTTGCTATGCATCACCATGATCTTGCGTGTGCGTAGGAATTTTTTTGAAATTACTACGTTCCCCAACAGTGGCATCTGAGCCTAGGTTTTATGGATTGATGTTATTTGCACGAGTAGAACACAAGTGAGTTGTGGACGATATAAGTCATACTGCCTACCAGCATGTCATACTTTGGTTCGGCGGTATTGTTGGACGAGACGACCCGGACCAACCTTACGCATACGCTTACGCAAGACCGGTTCCCCCGGCGTGCTTTGCACACAGGTGGCTTGCGGGCGACTGTCTCTCCAACTTTAGTTGAACCAAGTGTGGCTACGCCCGGTCCTTGCGAAGGTTAAAACGGAGTCTATTTGACAAACTATCGTTGTGGTTTTGATGCGTAGGTGAGATTGGTTCTTGCTTAAGCCCGTAGCAGCCACGTAAAACTTGCAACAACAAAGTAGAGGACGTCTAACTTGTTTTTGCAGGGCATGTTGTGATGTGATATGGTCAAGACATGATGCTAAATTTTATTGTATGAGATGATCATGTTTTGTAACCGAGTTATCGACAACTGGCAGGATCCATATGGTTGTCGCTTTATTGTATGCAATGCAATCACGATGTAATGCTTTACTTTATCACTAAGCAGTAGTGATAGTCGTGGAAGCATAAGATTGGCGAGACGACAACGATGCTACGATGGAGATCAAGGTGTCGCGCCGGTGACGATGGTGATCATGACGGTGCTTCGGAGATGGAGATCACAAGCACAAGATGATGATGGCCATATCATATCACTTATATTGATTGCATGTGATGTTTATATTTTATGCATCTTATCTTGCTTTGATTGACGGTAGCATTATAAGATGATCTCTCACTAAATTATCAAGAAGTGTTCTCCCTGAGTATGCACCGTTGCCAAAGTTCGTCGTGCCCAGACACCACGTGATGATCGGGTGTGATAAGCTCTACGTCCATCTACAACGGGTGCAAACCAGTTTTGCACACGCAGAATACTCAGGTTATACTTGACGAGCCAAGCATATACAGATATGTCCTCAGAACACGGAGACCGAAAGGTCGAGCGTGAATCATATAGTAGATATGATCAACATAATGATGTTCACCAATGAAACTACTCCATCTCACGTGATGATCGGACATGGTTTAGTTGATTTGGATCACATGATCACTTAGAGGATTAGAGGGATATCTATCTAAGTGGGAGTTCTTAAGTAATTTGATTAATTGAACTTAAACTTATCATGAAACTTAGTACCTAATAGTATCTTGCTTGTTTATGTTGATTGTAGATAGATGGCTCGTGCTGTTGTTCCATTGAATTTTAATGCGTTCCTTGAGAAAGCAAAGTTGAAACATGATGGTAGCAATTACACGGACTGGGTCCGTAACCTGAGGATTATCCTCATTGCTGCACAGAAGAATTACGTCCTGGAAGCACCGCTGGGTGCCAGGCCTGCTGCTGGAGCAACACCAGATGTTATGAACGTCTGGCAGAGCAAAGCTGATGACTACTCGATAGTTCAGTGTGCCATGCTTTACGGCTTAGAATCGGGACTTCAACGATGTTTTGAACGTCATGGAGCATATGAGATGTTCCAGGAGTTGAAGTTAATATTTCAAGCAAATGCCCGGATTGAGAGATATGAAGTCTCCAATAAGTTCTATAGCTGCAAGATGGAGGAGAACAGTTCTGTCAATGAGCATATACTCAAAATGTCTGGGTATAATAATCACTTGATTCAATTGGGAGTTAATCTTCTAGATGATTGCGTCATTGACAGAATTCTCCAATCACTGCCACCAAGCTACAAGAGCTTCGTGATGAACTATAATATGCAAGGGATGAACAAGACTATTCCCGAGCTCTTCGCAATGCTGAAAGCTGCGGAGGTAGAAATCAAGAAGGAGCATCAAGTGTTGATGGTTAACAAAACCACTAGTTTCTATAAAAAGGGCAAAGGGAAGAAGAAGGGGAACTTCAAGAAGAACGACAAGCAAGTTGCTGCTCAGGAGAAGAAACCCAAGTCTGGACCTAAGCCTGAAACTGAGTGCTTCTACTGCAAGCAGACTGGTCACTGGAAGCGGAACTGCCCCAAGTATTTGGCGGATAAGAAGGATGGCAAGGTGAACAAAGGTATATGTGATATACATGTTATTGATGTGTACCTTACTAATGCTCGCAGTAGCACCTGGGTATTTGATACTGGTTTTGTTGCTAATATTTGCAACTCGAAACAGGGACTACGGATTAAGCGAAGATTGACTAAGGACAAGGTGACGATGCGCGTGGGAAACAGTTCCAAAGTCGATGTGATCGCGGTCGGCACGCTACCTCTACATCTACCTTCGGGATTAATATTAGACCTAAATAATTGTTATTTGGTGCTAGCGTTGAGCATGAACATTATATCTGGATCTTGTTTAATGCGAGACGGATATTCATTTAAATCAGAGAATAATGGTTGTTCTATTTATATGAGTAATATCTTTTATGGCCATGCACCCTTGAAGAGTGGTCTATTCTTGTTGAATCTCGATAGTAGTGATACACATATTCATAATGTAGAAGCCAAAAGATGCAGAGTTGATAATGATAGTGCAACTTATTTGTGGCACTGCCGTTTAGGTCATATCGGTGTAAAGCGCATGAAGAAACTCCATACTGATGGACTTTTGGAACCACTTGATTATGAATCACTTGGTACTTGCGAACCGTGCCTCATAGGCAAGATGACTAAAACACCGTTCTCCGGTACTATGGAGAGAGCAACAGATTTGTTGGAAATCATACATACAGATGTATGTGGTCCGATGAATGTTGAGGCTCGTGGCGGATATCATTATTTTCTCACCTTCACAGATGACTTAAGCAGATATGGGTATATCTACTTAATGAAACATAAGTCTGAAACGTTTGAAAAGTTCAAAGAATTTCAGAGTGAAGTGGAAAATCATCGTAACAAGAAAATAAAGTTTCTACGATCTGATTGTGGAGGAGAATATTTGAGTTACGAGTTTGGTGTACATTTGAAAAATTGTGGAATAGTTTCGCAACTCACGCCACCCGGAACACCACAGCGTAATGGTGTGTCCGAACGTTGTAATCGTACTTTACTAGATATGGTGCGATCTATGATGTCTCTTACTGATTTACCGCTATCGTTTTGGGGATACGCTCTAGAGACGGCTGCATTCACGTTAAATAGGGCACCATCAAAATCCGTTGAGACGACGCCTTATGAACTATGGTTTGGCAAGAAACCAAAGTTGTCGTTTCTAAAAGTTTGGGGCTGCGATGCTTATGTGAAAAAGCTTCAACCTGATAAGCTCGAACCCAAATCGGAGAAATGTGTCTTCATAGGATATCCAAAGGAAACTATTGGATACACCTTCTATCACAGATCCGAAGGCAAGACTTTTGTTGCTAAATTCGGAAACTTTCTTGAGAAGGAGTTTCTCTCGAAAGAAGTGAGTGGGAGGAAAGTAGAACTTGACGAGGTAACCGTACTTGCTCCCTTGTTGGAAAGTAGTACATCACAGAAAACTGTTTCTGCGACACCTACACCAATAAGTGAGGAAGTTAATGATAATGATCATGAAACTTCAGAACAAGATACTACTGAACCTCGTAGATCAACCAGAGTAAGATCCGCGCCAGAGTGGTACGGTAATCCAGTTCTGGAAGTCATGCTACTAGATCATGATGAACCTACGAACTATGAAGAAATGATGGTGAGCCCAGATTCCGCAAAGTGGCTTGAAGCCATGAAATCTGAGATGGGATCTGTCGGGACCCCGATTCTAAGTCACACCAATCTAGCGTGTAACACCTCATACCACTTTGCGGCCTCACGCACGGTATCCCACGGGTGTCGCCTTACCATGGCCCGGGACCGTTTGCGTCTTTTGGCCCGCGCATATGATTGTGTCACTAGCATCCATATGACAGAGAACCCGGGCCGACATGGCTAGTCGTGAACACAAAGCGGCCCTAACCTATGGGAACAGGCATACATGATTCACATCGAGCGTGTCGGTCAGCAGCGTGTGAATCCGGGCTGTAGCACCGGGCTAACTGGACTCCGGGGAACCCGGGCTGTAGCAGGCTAGGCAGGACTCCGGTCGTCACCGCGTGACATTTCCCTGAAGGGACAGACACAGGAACGAAGTGAAACACATGCCGGCCAGTCAAGTGTCCTGAGCAGTAGTGCTGGGCTAGCAGGACTCCGGTGAACCGGGCTTTAGCGGACTACTATGGCTCAAGGAAGCACTAGACTACATTTCCCCATAAGAGAGACTACCAAGGATAAACAACTAGATTGTTGGATCCCACACATAGCAATACACGTCACACGTACGCATAACATGCAAGTATGTGCTGTACAACATGGCATCATAACATAACACAAACTCATATAGATAAGGGCTCAACAGAGCCACATAGCATAAATACAAACAGGGGTCACATGACCCATCATTCAGAGCATACAAGCAACGGAAGCATTACATGTCTGGGTACAGACAACTACAAAAGAAAAGAGCTGGAAAGCCTGACTATCTACAAGACCCTCCCAAGGGTACAAGATCGTAGCTGAGGTAACAAGCTACTCGTTGAAGTCCAAGCGGAACTACTAGTAAGACAGATGTCTCATCTGCAAAACATAAATAAAGCAAACGTGAGTACAAAGGTACTCAGCAAGACTTACATCAGATCCTATCATATATGCATTAGTATCAAGAAGGTAATGTGGGGTTTAGTTGCAGCAAGCCAGCTTTAACTCAGTGGCTATCCTGTTCTACGACAACGAGAAACTTCTTTGAGATGAGGCAACGCACACGAGTCCACTAATCACCACATCAATACACTACTATGGACTCATTCTCGTCTCTCCTACGAGAAGGCCATCCATAGCACTCACACTTATCTTGAGCATTTTAGAGTGTCCACTTTAAGTTGTCTATGTACCACGTAAGCATCCAAGAAGTCCATAACCGAGGACACGGCTATTCGAATAGATCATGATAACCCTGCAGGGGTGTACTTCATCACACATGCTCTCACCACTTATCACCATATACACGTCATGTATCTCGGCAACCTTCAAGCGGAAGCCTGGCGAGGGTGTCGGCCATGACCTGACTAACCACGCAAGACTCTAGTCCAGGTTTATCGCCTATTCGGGTTCCATCCGCAAGGAGATCCGGCCGAGGTTTCGCTCACGGCCCCAAACGATGTGTACACGGTTCCCGAGCCCACCATCCGGGTGCCACTCGGTACACCGGGCCACGTGTGCCTAGTCTGTCCCAAGCCCACCCTGCCGGGTGCCACTCGGTAGAAAAATAGCACTACCTACAAACACCAGAAACTATTTGCAACTCCTGGACAGAGCTCAAGGCGGTTAATAAGTCGAGAGAGCTTGGAGCGCCCGGAGCCCAATGTGTGTTAGTAGCTAGTCATTGGACAACTTACACAGAACTCAGTTCTTAGGGACGGTCCCAATGAGACAACCCACCATGTACTCCTACATGGCCTCTCACCGCTACCTTTACCAAATCGTGTTCACGCGCTTAACTCTTAGCATCAGAACATAGCATAACACTCCAATCCATTCCCAATGAATCAGACCTGACACAACTCTAAGCAATAGCAGGCTGGGCATGGTAGGAACACAACAAGGCTCAAACAACTCCTACACATGCTAGTGGGTTTTAACTATTTACTGTGGCAATGACAGGTCATGCAGAGGAAAGGGTTCAACTACCGCAGCATAAAGTAGCAGTTGAATCGTTGTTGTCCTAATGTAAAAGGTGAGAGCAGGAGCGAGAGAGTAGGATTTTATCAGAATGAACAAGGGGGGATTTTATCGGAAGCAACGCCTGAGTTGAGAGACGTGGAAGACATCATGAACTCGAGAAAGATGTGGGGGTAGTTCCAACTGGTAGGCAACCTCTCCTCGTTTAGCGAGAATGAGAAAGGGGCCAATGTAACAAGGAGCCAACTTGCCCTTGATACTGAATCGATGGGTACCCTTTAGAGGAGTAACCCGAAGATAAGCCTTATCGCCAACTTCATAAGCCACTTCCTTATGACTACGGTCATACTGGCTCTTTTGACGGGATTGGGCTGTTTTCAAATTCTCACGAATGATGCGAACTTGCTCTTCTGCCTCCTGGATCATATCCGGTCCAAAGAATTGTCGTTCACCGGTTTCTGACCAGTTCAAAGGTGTTCGACATCTTCGTCCATACAGAACCTCAAAAGGAGCTTTCTTGAGGTTGGATGGGTAGCTGTTGTTATAAGCAAACTCGGCGAAGGGAAGACACTTCTCCCAGTCCATACCGAAGGAGATAACACAAGCTCTAAGCATGTCTTCAAGAATTTGGTTGACCCTTTCCACCTGACCACTTGATTGAGGGTGGAAAGTGGTAGTGAAGGAAAGATGGGTGCCCATGGCAGTTTGGAAACTCTCCCAGAAATGAGAAGTGAAAAGACTACCACGGTCTGAATTGATCTCTAGTGGAACACCATGAAGTGACACTATTCGAGAACTATATAAGTCAGCGAGCTGACTAGCAGTGATACTCTCTCGAACAGGTAGGAAGTGAGCCACTTTGGAAAGATGATCAATGACTATGAAGATAGCGTTATTCCCTTTCTTGGTCCTGGGAAAGCCGGTGATGAAGTCCATACCAACTTTATCCCATTTCCACTCAGGAATAGCTAAAGGTTGAAGGGTGCCAGCAGGTCTCTGATGCTCTGCCTTCATGCGACGACAAACATCACAGCTAGCAATAAACTGATCAATTTCTCTCTTCATCCTAGTCCACCAGAACCTCTGGCGTAGGTCCTGATACATCTTAGTACTACCGGGATGAATCATGAGAAGAGATTCATGCGCCTCCTTAAGGATTAATTGTCGAAGATGTTGATTCTTGGGAACCACCAAGCGACTCTCAAAGAAAACAACACCACGATCATCTATAGAAAAACTACCACCAACTCCCTTGTTAATGTTTCTCTTGATCCGGGAAATTCCTGTATCCTGCTTCTGAGCAGAGATGATTTGGTCCACAAGAGTAGGTTTCGCCACCAAGGTAGAAAGGAATCCGTGAGGAGCAAGGTGGAGGTTAAGCTTACATAATTCCTCATGGAGAAGTGGTTGGCTCTGCTGCAACATGAGATTGTTGCAATAGGACTTACGACTTAGCGCATCAGCCATAACATTCCCCTTGCCTGGGGTGTAGGTAATCCCTAAGTCATAATCTGAGATCAACTCCAACCAACGTCTTTGCCTAAGGTTCAAATCTGGTTGGGTGAAGATATACTTGAGACTCTGGTGATCGGTGTAAATCTCGCAACATTTACCAAGAAGGTAATGTCGCCAGGTCTTAAGTGCATAGACTACGGCTGCAAGCTCTAGATCATGTGTAGGATAATTCTCCTCATGTGGATGCAACTGTCGAGATGCATAGGCAATCACATGGCGATCTTGCATAAGAATGCAACCTAGTCCCTGTCGTGAGGCGTCGCAGTAGATAACAAAGTCTTTAGTGAAATCCGGTGGCACAAGCACGGGAGCAGAAGTCAGGCGTCTTTTTAGTTCCTGAAAACTGTACTCACACTGTGGGGACCACTCAAACTTTTTATCTTTCTTGAGAAGTTCCGTGAGAGGTCTGGCCACTTTAGAGAAGTTTTCAATGAAGCGGCGACAATAACTGGCTAGACCAAGGAAACTCCTAACTTGCTTAACTGTTTCAGGCGGAGTCCAATCAAGAACGGCCTGAACTCTTTCAGGATTGACAGCAATGCCCTTACCAGAGATTACGTGGCCGAGATAGGTCACTTCTGGCAACCAAAATTCGCACTTGGAGAACTTGGCATAAAGGCGGTGCTCTCTGAGTTTTTCTAGCACAAGTATAAGATGTTCGGCATGCTCTTCCTCGTTCTTCGAGTAAATAAGGATATCATCGAGGTAAACCACGACAAACTTGTCTAGGTACTCCATGAAGATCGAGTTCATCAAGCGAGAGAATGTAGCTGGAGCGTTGGTTAGACCAAAGGACATGACGGTATACTCATACTGACCATAACGAGTGACAAAAGCCGTCTTAGGAATGTCCCCATTTCTGATCTTGATTTGGTGGTAGCCTAACCTCAAATCCATCTTGGAAAAGACTGAGGATCTAGCGAGCTGATCGTACAGGTCGTTGATCCTGGGGAGCGGATACTTGTTCTTTATCGTGACCAAATTAACGGGACGATAATCTACAACCATCCGGTCCGTACCATCCTTCTTCTTGACGAAGAGAATGGGGCAAGCCCAGGGAGAAGAACTAGGACGGATGAAACCCTTTTGCAAGGACTCATCAAGTTGTTTCTTAAGCTCAACTAGTTCTAAGGGTGCCATCTTGTAAGGTCTCCTAGAGATTGGAGCGGTTCCTGGGATAAGATCTATGACAAATTCTACATCTCTGTCAGGTGGAATACCTGGCAGTTCCTCTGGAAAGACATCCGGAAAGTCACGGACTACCAGGATATCTTCAAGGTCTGGAAGAGGGTTGGCATTAAGAGAATAGAGTTGACGCTTTGCAACTCTAGTGGAGACGGTGACTATCTTGCCAGATGGGTGTGTAAGCTGAACAGACCTTGTGTAACAATAAATCTTGGCATGATGAGCTTTCATCCAGTCCATACCCAAGATGATGTTAATATCTGTAGACTTGAGGGCTATAAGTGATGCAAGGAATACAAGTCTGTCAACAAGGATTTCATTACCATGGCTTATTCTGGTAGTTTGCAATCTAGACCCTGGAGTTTGGATTTCAAGTGGAGTTGGCATATCACAAAATGACATGTCGTGCAAACGAGCATAGCCTTCAGAGATGAAGGAGTGAGATGCTCCGGTATCGAATAGAATCGAAGCTGGATGGCAATTGACAAGGAGGGTACCAAGAACGACATCCGGATCATCATGAGTGTCTTTAGCTGAGACGTGATGCACACATCCACGTTCAGTGGGAGCTGACTTGACACTAAACATCTTGTGTGATGGCTTATCACGGCCAATAGACTTCTCAGGCTGGGGTGGAGCATAGTTGGTTTGAGAGCAGTCACGTGCATAGTGTCCTGGCTCTCCGCATGTGAAACAAGTCCCTGAAGTAGGACGTGGACCCGCATTGACAAGCAGTCTACCAATAGGCCTGGGTGGAGCATGTAACTGAACTGGGTGAGGTGCCACATAAGAGGGCCTCGGTGAGTAACCAGGTGGAAGAGCGGAGTTCGGAACCCAAATCCGGCGCTTCTGCGAAGTAGAACCGGAGGAAGAAACCAAATCACGGGTGTGCTTACGAGACTCCTCGTAAGTGAGCTGAGCTGTCTCCGCATTAATGGCCTTGTTCACAAGAGCCTGGAATGTATTGCAATGGTGCAGGTGGAGATCACGACGCAACTTGGGGTTGAGACCCTTCCGGAACCTAGCCTGCTTCTTGGTGTCTGTGGACACTTCTTCTGTAGCAAAGCGGGCGAGGTTCTCAAATTCTCTACTGTAAGCATCAACAACCATCTTACTCTGGGTGAAACTACAAAACTCTTCTCTCTTGCGATCAACGAGAGCCTGAGGAATGTGATGCTCGCGGAAAGCCTCAGTGAAATCTCTCCAGGTGATTATCTGGCCAGCTGCAAGCATAACCTCGTAGTTCTGCCACCAAATACTAGCAGGACCTTCCAGGTGATAAGTAGCATAGGTGACCTTGTCACTTTCAGCTACGTTCGCAGAACGCAGCTTGTGAGCAATACTACGGAGCCAGTCATCTGCATCGAGTGGTTCAATGGAATGATGGAAGGTAGGTGGTTTCAGACCGATGAAGTCATGGATGGACACAAACTCTTTGTGCTGATGGGAGGTGTTCTCCTCAATACGTGCTAGCAAGCGGTTAGACTCATGCTTGTTCCTCTCAACTTCTAACATGAACTCTGCCAACGAAGACTGGTTGGGAGGATCCTCCTCATCCCTACCATCTCCGCGGTTCCGGCTACGAACAACAGAACTTCGGTTAACTTGCAACATCCTGAAGAACCAACCAAGGGAACAAGGATGGATTCAGCATCATCATAAGGATGTAGATTATAGTACGGGAAAAATACTATCTCTTGAACTCCTAGGACAAATCCGGCAGCATAACGGCAGTAAAATGCTCAAAATGAGACATTCTGCAAAAGACGGGGCAGCACCATGCTCAACATCATTACTCTAGGTTCTGAGATGTTACTAAACAGGCTACACCAGAGGTACTCGAACTGGGATATGACTCTGATCAACCAATCCTAAGAGACTACGGAGTAGTAACACGTGATCCTGATAGACAGAAGAGAAAGCCTAGTTCCTTAACCCCGTAGGAAAAATAGGATGACTCAGATCAGAAGGCATGATGCATAAGGAGTAAAAAGAGCCCTACGTTCCCTTCCACAATCAATTCCCCTATATAGCTAAAGAATTTCTAGACTCAACTTCGACCAGGTTGGCTTGGCAATCCTACAGGCAGTCAGGCTCGGATACCAAGGCTGTCGGGACCCCGATTCTAAGTCACACCAATCTAGCGTGTAACACCTCATATCACTTTGCGGCCTCACGCACGGTATCCCACGGGTGTCGCCTTACCATGGCCCGGGACTGTTTGCGTCTTTTGGCCCGCGTATATGATTGTGTCGCTAGCATCCATATGACAGAGAACCCGGGCCGACATGGCTAGTCGTGAACACAAAGTGGCCCTAACCTATGGGAACATGCATACATGATTCACATCGAGTGTGTCGGTCAGCAGCGTGTGAATTCGGGCTGTAGCACCGGGCTAACAGGACTCCGGGGAACCCGGGCTGTAGCAGGCTAGGCAGGACTCCGGTCGTCACCGCGTGACATTTCCCCGAAGGGACAGACACAGGAACGAAGTGAAACACATGCCGGCCAGTCAAGTGTCTTGAGCAGTAGTGCTGGGCTAGCAGGACTCCGGTGAACCGGGCTGTAGCAGACTACTATGGCTCAAGGAAGCACTAGACTACATTTCCCCATAAGAGAGACTACCAAGGATAAACAACTAGATTGTCGGATCCCACACATAGCAATACACGTCACACGTACGCATAACATGCAAGTATGTGCTGTACAACATGGCATCATAACATAACGCAAACTCATATAGATAAGGGCTCAACAGAGCCACATAGCATAAATACAAACAGGGGTCACATGACCCATCATTTAGAGCATACAAGCAACGGAAGCATTACATGTCTGGGTACAGACAACTACAAAAGAAAAGAGCTGGAAAGCCTGACTATCTACAAGACCCTCCCAAGGGTACAAGATCGTAGCTGAGGTAACAAGCTACTCGTCGAAGTCCAAGCGGAACTACTAGTAAGATAGATGTCTCATCTGCAAAACATAAATAAAGCAAATGTGAGTACAAAGGTACTCAGCAAGACTTACATCAGATCCTATCATATATGCATTAGTATCAAGAAGGTAATGTGGGGTTTAGTTGCAGCAACCCAGCTTTGACTCAGTGGCTATCCTGTTCTATGACAACGAGAAACTTCTTTGAGATGAGGCAACGCACACGAGTCCACTAATCATCACATCAATACACTACTATGGACTCATTTGTCTCTCCTACGAGAAGGCCATCCATAGCACTCACACTTATCTTGAGCATTTTAGAGTGTCCACTTTAAGTTGTCTATGTACCGCGTAAGCATCCAAGAAGTCCATAACCGAGGACACGGCTATTCGAATAGATCATGCTAACCCTGCAGGGGTGTACTTCATCACACACGCTCTCACCACTTATCACCATATACACGTCATGTATCTCGGCAACCTTCAAGCGGAAGCCTGGCGAGGGTGTCGGCCACGACCTGACTAACCACGCAAGACTCTAGTCCAGGTTTATCGCCTATTCGGGTTCCATCCGCAAGGAGATCCGGCCGAGGTTTCGCTCACGGCCCCAAACGATGTGTACAGGGTTCCCGAGCCCACCATCCGGGTGCCACTCGGTACACCGGGCCACGTGTGCCTAGTTTGTCCCGAGCCCACCCTGCCGGGTGCCACTCGGTAGAAAAATAGCACTACCTACAAACACCAGAAACTATTTGCAACTCCTAGACAGAGCTCAAGGCGGTTAATAAGTCGAGAGAGCTTGGAGCGCCCGGAGCCCACTGTGTGGTAGTAGCTAGTCACTG
Source organism: Triticum monococcum (assembly GCA_034509565.1). Lineage (NCBI taxonomy): Eukaryota > Viridiplantae > Streptophyta > Magnoliopsida > Poales > Poaceae > Triticum > Triticum monococcum. The sequence goes on from CM067847.1 coordinate 27,630,769, forward strand.
GACAACTTACACAGAACTCAGTTCTTAGGGACGGTCCCAATGAGACAACCCACCATGTACTCCTACATGGCCTCTCACCGCTACCTTTACCAAATCGTGTTCACACGCTTAACTCTTAGCATCAGAACATAGCATAACACTCCAATCCATTCCCAATGAATTAGACCTGACACAACTCTAAGCAATAGCATGCAGGGCATGGTAGGAACACAACAAGCCTCAAACAACTCCTACACATGCTAGTGGGTTTTAACTATTTACTGTGGCAATGACAGGTCATGCAGAGGAAAGGGTTCAACTACCGCAGCGTAAAGTAGCAGTTGAATCGTTGTTGTGCTAATGCAAAAGGTGAGAGCAGGAGCGAGAGAGTAGGATTTTATCGGAATGAACAAGGGGGGTTGCTTGCTTGGTAGAACAACAAGGAAAGCACTGCTCCTCAGACAGGTACTCTGGAACGGTCTCTGGAGCAGGACCTATCGAGAAGGAACGGTGTCGACAATCAATACACAAGCATATGCAACAATATGATGCATGAACATGGCATTGAGATGTGATGTTGTTTGAGCTAATGCAACTAGCATTCATTTGGTTAAAGTCCATTTGAACTAAAGATTCAAATGTAACTCCAAAATAAGCTCTTAAATATGCCATAAGTGTGTTTTCACATATACATCATGTATAGGTTGGTTTGTCATGCATGAAAATGATACAGATGGATAGATTGAATTTTTCTGATAATTTTTCATATATAATTTATTTCAATCTGAGCTACGGTTGAATTTCTATGAATTTTTGAAGTTTTGAACATTTTCTGGAATTTCCTGATTAATTTTAATACCAGAAAATGATTTATTACATCAGCACAACATCATGCTTGCGTCAGCAAGTCAAAGGAGCTGACCAAGTCAAACCTGACGTGTGGGGTCCACACGTCAGTGTCTGTGGCTAATCCTAATTAAATTAAAACTAAACTGGCTTAGTTAATGGGGTTGGGCCCACGCGTCAGTGACCCATTTAATTAAAAGGGTTAAATTAGTTGTTAAACTAATCCTAACTAAAGATTAATAGGGCCGGGCCCCACATGTCAGCGACCCACGGGAGATCAAACCTCCTGGTCAGCGGGGTCAACACCCGCCGGCGGCTTGACGCCGGCGAGCCAAACACGGTGGAGGGGCTCGGGATCGCCGCTCCGGCGACCATTCGGGCGGCGGAGCTCATCTACGCGATGCCCAGACTCGCGCGCATCCAGTGGGACACACGGGAGGCTGCGGGGCAGCCGGAGCTCGCCGGTGCGAAGCTCGCGGCGGCGGCCGGAGCTCAGGCGAGCTTGGGTTCGAGGCTACAAGGCACGGGGAGGCAAGCGGAGAGGTTCTACGGGCTCCTGGCGTCACCAGGAGCACGGTGACGCGCGCGGGTGCGGCTGGCTCGGCCCCTGGCCACGGTGGCGCCATGGCCGGCGGCGAGGAGCTCGCGGGTGCGGTGGTTGAGCTAGCTGGACAGGGCAAATGAGCACGGGGAGGAGGGGGAAACGAGGTAGAGCTCACGGCGGAGTTGCTGAGCAGGCCAGTGGGCTCGGGGAGGCGCTGAAGATGGCGAATCGGAGTCGGCGATCGGCGGCATCCGAGGAGGAAGATGATGGCGACGGCGGCTCCACAGGGCGTCCGGCGTCTTGTGGCTTGACGAGGAGGGAGAGGGGATCGCGGAGGAGCTGTGGAGCGCGTCGGGGAGGCGAGGCCGTGGCTGTGGCCGCAGCAGCAGTGGCCGGTGGCGGCGGTGGCGCTCGGCCGTGAGAGATAGAGAGCGAGGGAGAGGAGAGGAGAGGGCACGGGAGAGTGAGAGGGGAATGGGGCGGCGCGTTGCGTCGTTCAGGGAGGCCAGAGCGAGGAGGAGGGAAGCAGGAGGTGGCGGGGCGACGTGGCCACGGTGAGCATCGTGCCCGGCTTCTCCTCTGCCTACTGGCAAGAGGTAGAAGACGGGGCTGCCCTTGGTGGGCTGGGCCGCCAGGTGGGCTGGCCAGCTGGGCCACCAGGTAAGCGCCAGGTAAGTTGTTTTTTATTTTTGTTCTGTTTTCTATTTATCTGACATTTGTTCTGATTTAATAAAATACTAAATCATTTTATATGCTTCTGAAGATTATTGTAGGAACTAATTGGATTATTCCAAAGCCCCACATTAAAAATCAGAATTATTGGAGTATATTTGAATATATAACAAATATAAATCCAATGCAAATAATTATGCATTAATTCCAAATGGCCAAAATAAATATTTATGAGCTCCTAAAAATATTGGTTTGAATTTTACCTCTCACCAATATTTTCAGAGGGAGACATGAACATTTTCTTGGACCCTTTTGGAGCACTTTTTATTTGGGTTATTATCAGAAATGATTCTAAGGGTTTCACAAATCCCCATTTCAAATTTAAATAGAGTTTAAACATGATGCAAGCATGAATGGCTAGCCTAGGTCATACCAGAACTAGGGATGTGACAGGATCCATGTATGAGAACAAAGTATGGACTTTGGTTGACTTGCCCGATGATTGGCAAGCAATTGAGAATAAATGGATCTTCAAGAAAAAGACTGATGCTGACGGTAATATTACTGTCTATAAAGCTCGACTTGTCGCAAAAGGTTTTCGACAAGTTGATCCACATGATCGTTCCTTAGCCGTGTGCGGTGCCCCCTGCTACCATATTCCACCTCGATCATATCATTGTAGTGCTTAGGCGAAGCCCTGCGTCGGTAGAACATCAAGATCGTCATCACGCCGTATGTGTGCCCCGAGATCGTCATCGAGCTGTATGTGTGCTAAGAACTCGGAGGTGCCGGAGTAACGGTGCTTGGATCGGTCGGATCGGGAAGAAGACGTACGACTACTTCCTCTATGTTGTGTCAACGCTTCCGTTGCGATCTACAAGTGTACGGAGATCAGACTCCCCCCTCGTTGCTATGCATCACCATGATCTTGCGTGTGCGCAGGAATTTTTTTGAAATTACTACGTTCCCCAACATGGATAGACCCCGCCATGGATGCCGCATTCTCAACGGCGATCGAGCCAAATATCGACCATACCCTTCACGAGAGCCGTGACGCCAAATTGCCAGATTCTTCCCCGGCCACGGACTCAGAACCGCCTGCGCCCGTGCCTATCGAATCCGACTGGGCGCCGATCATGGAGTTTACCTCCGCGGATATCTTTTAGCACTCACCCTTCGGCGACATACTGAACTCATTAAGGTCTCTCTCCCTGTCAGGAGAGTCCTGGACAAACTATGTTTGGCAGGATTGGGATGCGGATGACGAAGAAATTCACCGCCCACCCACCACCCACTTAGTAGCCACTGTCGAAAATTTGACCGACATGCTCGACTTCGACTCCGAAGACATCGACAGTATGGATGACGATGCAGGGGACGAATTGGAACCACTGCCCACAGGGCACTAGACACCCACGTCATCACATGATGTATACATGGTGGACACACCCAAAGAAAGCGACAACAAGGAACGGAAGGACGCAGCGAAGGATCGATTGCTCGAGAAGCAGTCAAAGCGGCGGCGTAAGCACCGCTCCAAATCCCGCCTCGGCAAAAACAGAGATCATATAGACCCAGCGATAGAGCATGGTGAGCCAGCGGACGACGAACACGACATTGAACCACCGTCCGATCACGGCAACACAGAGAACCAAACCAAACAACCCGACTCCGTCGAAGATAACAGTCCGGACGACATCACACCGGACAGGCACCCGGAGCAATAGAATGCCCATCAAAGGCTTGTTGCCACTGCAAGGAGTCCGAAAAAGCAGAAGCAAGGGCTCAGGGCTGCACAAGACACACTTAGAATCAGATGGAGTGAAGTTCTCAACATTGCAGCGATGTACGGCGGTAATCGCCACACCAAGAGCTACCCGAAGCGAAAGTTGCTACCTGAATTTGACGAGGAGGCCTTAGATCCCCCGCAATTAAAAACAAAACGGCCATACGGTCGGATAGACGACCTCATGGACAACATAGAGTGGCAAACGACGCCGCACATAAGCCAGTACGCGATCCGCGTAAGGGCTTGCATCAAAAGGACGACGCAACCAGATCCATCTACGGGCCATGCAAGCACGCTCTAGCATGCAATGCAACACAACAAACATCCCAACACCATGAAACACCCAAATACAGGGGTGCCGCACACCCCCTATATTTCACCGATGAGGTGCTGGACCATGAATTTCTAGAGGGATTCAAACCCGTAAACATAGAGGCGTACGACGGAACGACAGACCCTGGGGTCTGGATTGAGGACTACATCCTCCATAGCCCTATGGCACGAGGAGATGATCTCCACGCCATCAAGTACTTACCCCTCAAGCTCAAAGGGCCAGCCCGGCACTGGCTTAAAAGCCTCCCCGAAAACTCCATTGGAAGCTGGGAAGAGCTCGAAGATGCTTTTCGGGCAAATTTTCAAGGGACTTATGTCTGACCACCGGATGCAGGCAATTTGAGTCATATAACTCAATAGCCCAGAGAGTCAGCCCGAAAGCTTTGAAACAGGTTCCTCACTAAAATGAACCAAATAGTGGACTGCCCGGAAGCCGAAGCCTTAGCAGCTTTTAAGCACAGCGTTCGAGACGAATGGCTTGCCAGACAGCTCGGCCAAGAAAAGCCGAGAACAATGGCAGCATAAACAAGCCTCATGACCCGCTTTTGCGCGGGCGAGGATAGATGGTTAGCCCGATGCAGCACCAACGACCCAAGTTCATCCGAAGTCAGGGACGAAAACGGAAAACCACAACGCAGCAAAAACAAGCGCCGGAATAAAGAAGACAACCCAAAGAGCACGGCGGTAAACGCCGGATTTAGAAGCTCTCAGCCAGGTCAACAAAAGCTGCCCTCCAAAGGCAACAGAGACGAACTGTCCAGCCTAAACATGATTCTGGATAAAATATGTCAGATCCACAGCACCCCCGATAAACCTGCAAATCATACCCATAGAGAATGTTGGGTCTTCAAGCAGTCCGGCAAGCTCAATGCCGAACATAAGGGGTAGGATAAACCAAGCGAAGACGAGGACGAGCCTCGCAAGCAAAGCACTGGGGAACAGAAGAAATTCCCACTAAAAGTCAAAACAGTAAACGTGTTACACGTGACAAAGGGGAGATACAAAGCGGCACTCCTAGAGACACATGTCCCAGGGCCTATCACCGTGGAGTTCTGCCACTGGTCGTCCCAACCGATCACCTTTGACCATCAGGATTACTCGGCAAGTATCCGACGTGCAGGATGGGCTGCCTTGGTATTAGAACCAATAGTTGACGCATACCACTTCACACGAGTCCTGATGGACGGCGGTAGTAGTTTAAACCTGATATATCAGGACACAGTCCGCAAAATGGGGATAGACCCAACAAGAATCAGCCATAGCGATACTACCTTTAAAGGAGTAATGCTAGGCCCAGAAGCCCATTGCACGGGCTCCCTTCTACTAGAGGTTATATTCGGCTTTCTCGAAAACTTCCGCAGCGAAAAGTTAACCTTCCACTTCGCTCCGTTCTGAAGTGGCTATCAAGCACTACTCGGACGTGAAGTTGTCGCTCGCTTTAACGCAATACCACATTACGCTTCTCTCATGCTTAAGATGCCCGGTACACGTGGCATCATTACAGTAAATGGAAATATTGAGCGCTCCTTGCACGCGGAAGACCGTGTGGCTGCCTTGGCATCCGCACACTAAACGACCTCACCAACTAAAGCATCTGACAGGTCGTTAAGACCACGGACACGGTTAGATGAGTCCGGCATAGCTATATGTAATTAATATAGGTTTGATGGCTATACCCCTATTACAACACAAGGGGCTCAACGCGTGCAAACAAGTGACAATTAGGCTCAACTTTACTCATCTTGAATTGTACATGGTTTCTTTAGTATAACCTACCTTTTTGCACGACAACTTTTCAACTAAGTTCCTCTCTTTTACAGATGACCATCGTGCTACACCCGTCCAGGATATGGCACAACGGAGACACAGGCGCAGACGTGTAGCAGGGACCCGTTCCAAGGATTCTTTTTAGATTACGACCCCGCGTAAACCTTTTTACTGTCTCTTGTTGATACACATCCCCCGGATTCTCAGTATAATTGAGAAGGATGCTGACGTATTGGCATGTGGCAACGTCAGAATATTGCACGTACCTGGACACTAGGGGCTTATTACAAAGGGCATTGCTTAAGCCCGGTTTACACCATAAAGACCGAATACCTTAGGGAGTGTTTGGCGTCGCGAGTTTGGCCTTATATGAATCAACTCTGAATTATTTCTTTGGTCAAATGTTGGGTTTGCCCGGCTCCTGTGTTTTGCTGCCTTACATTCCGCTCTATCGGCTAAGGCAGCACCATGAGAACTACTACGATTGTGGCTTGGTTCATCCGGACGAGCACCTCACTAACTGTCATGATACAGCGTGAGACTGGTCAACCAACCAATGACCTAGTGGAATCTTCGGGATTCCTTCGCCTTAACGAAGGGCCGTTTCCCGGCCAGGCATGTACGCACCCCGAATTCGGATGAGTGCGGAGCCACCAGGGGCTATATAGTAGCCCCACTGTCAAACTCCTCTGGCTAAATGAAAGTGTTAAAGCATTATAGTCCGGTTGCCTAGTTCCTTGTGCTATCACCTCCTTAATGGACCAAGATGTTGGATCAAGTGTGAACATGCGTCTTCTGCGAACACCCCCGCATTATATGCGTGGGGGCTGAAGCCGACGACTGCCATCTTTCAGGTTATATACATATATACATAAACGGCCGCACAGGAAGCATCATAGTACTTTCGGGCAAAAGTATAAATACAACCTTGATAAACTCAATAAAACATTGTTTTTACAATGGGAATACATGTCACTTAAACATAATATTCTTCGAGCACTGAGCCTCTATCGAACGAGCGCCTTCAAGAACTTCTTCAAAGTAGTGCTCGGCAACCACTCGACCTATGGCCGAATCCTGTGCCGCAACAGTGGTGGCATCCATCTCCACCCTGTATGTTTTGACACGGGCAAGAGCCATCCGCGAGCGTTCACTAGTAGAAAAAAGGTCAAATGAGAAGCACATTAGTGCCGGTTTGAATTTGAGCCGACACTATTGTGACCATTAGTGCCGGTTCCAACGGCTAGGCGGGCAGACATCATTAGTACCGGTTCGTGGGCAACCTTTAGTACCGGTTCATGCCACGAACCGGTACTAATGAGGCCAGTGCGGCTGTGGTCAGGCTGGGGCCCCCACGAAGACCTTTAGTACCGGTTCATGGCATGAACCGGTACTAGAGTTTCTTAGTAAGCTGATTTTTAGTCCCACCTCGCCAAGGGAGAGGCAGTATGAGCGGTTTATAAGCCGTGAGTGCAGAGACAATGACGAAGAGGCGCAATGCTCACCGGCACGTTGATTAGCTTCAAGCCTTTCGGAATAGCATAGATTGCACTGAGCTATGTGCAGTGCAGTCTACACTATTCTGAAAGGCTTGAAGCAAATTAACCAGCGTTGCACCTCTTTTTTTATTTTTAATAACTTATTTGAACTCCGGATTTCTTGTGTGTTCAGTATGCAGCATTCAAAGCCATGTCATTAATTTCCAACATGTTCTAACATCATTTGCTGTTTTCAGTCATTTACCTAATTGTTTAGAGAGCTAAATGACCGTGAAATTGAAAATCACTACAAAATGAACTGTGAAAATGTTGAAACTTGGCATGGTATCATCATCTCACCCGCATAGCATGTGCGAAAGAGTAGAGAAGGTCACGGCAAAAACTAGACGCACTTCGTGTACAAGCTGGACAATCTCTTTCGGAGTATCAGGGTTTCGGACGAGAACTCATCTGTTACACGGGCACTTCAATGTTTTCTAAACTTATTTGAACTCCAGACTTCTTTTGCGTTCAGTATGCAGCATTCAAAGCGACGTCATCAATTTCCAACATGTTCTGACATCATTTGCTGTTTTTCAGTCATTTACCTAATTGTTTAGAGAGCTAAATGATCGTGAAATTGAAAATCACTAGAAAATAAACTGTGAAAATGTTGAAACTTGGCATGGTATCATCATTTCACCCACATAGCATGTGCGAAAGAGTAGAGAGGGTCACGGCAAAAACTGGACGCACTTCGTGTACAAACTGGAAAATCTCTTTCGGAGTATCAGGGTTTCGGACGGGAACTCATCTGTTACACGGGCACTTCAATGTTTTTTAAACTCATTTGAACTCCGGACTTCTTTTGCGTTCAGTATGCAGCATTCAAAGCGACGTCATCAATGTCCAACATGTTCTGACATCATTTGATGTTTTTCAGTCATTTACCTAATTGTTTAGAGAGCTAAATGACCGTGAAATTGAAAATCACTACAAAATGAACTATTAAAATGTTGAAACTTGGCATGGTATCATCATTTCACCCGCATAGCATGTGCGAAAGAGTAGAGAGGGTCACGGCAAAAACTGGACGCACTTCGTGTACAAACTGGATAATCTCTTTCGGAGTATCAGGGTTTCGTACGAGAACTCATCTGGTACACAGGCACTTCAATGTTTTTTAAACTTATTTGAACTCCGGACTTATTTTATATTCAGTATGCAACATTCAAAGCAACGTCATCAATTTCAAACATGTTCTGACATCATTTGCTGTTTTTCTGTCATTTACCTAATTGTTTAGAGAGCTAAATGACCGTGAAATTGAAAATCACTACAAAATGAACTGTGAAAATGTTGAAACTTGGCATGGTATCATAATTTCACCCGCATAGCATGTGCAAAAGAGTAAAGAGGGTCACAACAAAAACTGGACACACTTCGTGTACAAACTAGACAATCTCTTTCGGAGTATTAGGGTTTCGGACGAGAACTCATCCCTTACACGGGCACTTCAATGTTTTTTAAACTTATTTGAACTCCGGACTTCTTCTGCGTTCAGTATGCAGCATTCAAAGCGATGTCATCAATTTCCAACATGTTCTGACATCATTTCCTGTTTTTCAGTCATTTACCTAATTGTTTAGGGAGCTAAATAACCGTGAAATTGAAAATCACTACAAAATGAACTGTCAAAATGTTGGAACTTGGCATGGTATCATCATTTCACCCGCATAGCATGTGCGAAAGAGTAGAGAGGGTCACGGCAAAAACTGGACGCACTTTGTGTATAAACTGGACAATCTCTTTCGGAGTATCAGGGTTTCGGACAAGAACTCATCTGTTACACGGGCACTTCAATGTATTTCAAACTTATTTGAACTCTGGAATTCTGTTGCGTTCAGTATCTAGCACTCAAAGTGACGTCATCAATTCCCAACATGTTCTGACATCATTTGCTATTTTTTAATCATTTACCTAATTGTTTAGAAAGCTAAATGACCGTGAAATTGAAAATCACTACAAAATGTACTGTGAAAATTTGGAAACTTGGCATGGTATCATCACTTCACCCGCATAACATGTGCGAAAGAGTAGAGAGGGTCACGACAAAAACTGGACGCACTTCGTGTATAAACTGGACAATCTCTTTCGGAGTATCAGGGTTTCGGACGAGAACTCATCTATTACACAGGCACTTCAATGTTTTTTAAACTTATTTGAACTCCGGACTTCTTTTGCGTCCAGTATGCAGCATTCAAAGCGACATCATCAATTTACAACATGTTCTGACATCATTTGCTGTTTTTCAGTCATTTACTTAATTGTTTAGAGAGCTAAATGACCGTGAAATTGAAAATCACTACAAAATGGACTGTGAAAATGTTGAAACTTGGCATGGTATCATCATTTCACCCGCATAACATGTGCGAAAGAGTAGAGAGGGTCATGGCAAAAACAGGGCGCACTTCGTGTAGAAACTGGACAATCTCTTTCGGAGTATCAGAGTTTCGGACGAGAACTCATCTGTTACATGGGCACTTCAATGTTTTTTAAACTTATTTGAACTCCGGACTTCTTTTGCGTTCAGTATGCAGCATTCAAAGTGACGTCATCAATTTCCTACATGTTCTGACATCATTTGCTGTTTTTCAGTCATTTACCTAATTGTTTAGAGAGCTAAATGACCATGAAATTGAAAATCACTATAAAATGTATTGTGGAAATGTTGAAACTTGGCATGGTATCATCATTTCACCCGCATAGCATGTGCGAAAGAGTAGAGAGGGTCATGGCAAAAACTGGACGCACTTCGTGTACAAACTGGACAATCTCTTTCGGAGTATCAGGGTTTCGGACGAGAACTCATCTGTTACACGGGCACTTCAATGTTTTCTAAACTTATTTGAACTCCGGACTTCTTTTGCGTTCAGTATGTAGCATTCAAAGCGACATCAACAATTTCCAACATGTTCTGACATCATTGCTGTTTTTCAGTCATTTACCTAATTGTTTAGAGAGTTAATGAGCGTGAAATTGAAAATCACTACAAAATGAACTGTGAAAATGTTTAAACTTGGCATGGTCTCATCATTTCACCCGCATAGCATGTGCGAAAGAGTAGAGAGGGTCACGGCAAAAACTGGACGCACTTCGTGTACAAACTGGACAATCTCTTTCGAAGTATCAGGGTTTCGGACGAGAACTCATCTGTTACACGGGCACTTCAATGTATTTCAAACTTATTTGAACTCCGGACTTCTTCTGCATTCAGTATGCAGCATTCAAAGCGACGTCATCAATTTCCAACATGTTCTTACATCATTTGCTGTTTTTCAGTCATTTACCTAATTGTTTAGAGAGCTAAATGACCGTGAAATTGAAAATCACTACAAAATGAACTGTGAAAATGTAGAAACTTGGCATGGTATCATCATTTCACCCACATAGCATGTGCGAAAGAGTAGAGAGGGTCACTACAAAAACTGGACGCACTTCGTGTACAAACTGGAAAATCTCTTTCGTAGTATCAGGGTTTCGGACGAGAACTTATTTGTTACATGGGCACTTCAATGTTTTTGAAACTTATTTGAACTCCAGACTTATTTTGCGTTCAGTATTCAGCATTCCAAGCGACGTCATCAATTTCCAACATGTTCTGACATCATTTGCTATTTTTCAGTCATTTACCTAATTGTTTAGAGAGCTCAATGACCGTGAAATTGAAAATCACTACAAAATGAACTGTGAAAATGTTGAAACTTGGCATGGTATCATCATTTCACCCGCATAACATGTGCGAAAGAGTAGAGAGGGTCATGGCAAAAACAGGGCGCACTTCGTGTAGAAACTGGACAATCTCTTTCGGAGTATCAGAGTTTCGGACGAGAACTCATCTGTTACATGGGCACTTCAATGTTTTTTAAACTTATTTGAACTCCGGACTTCTTTTGCGTTCAGTATGCAGCATTCAAAGTGACGTCATCAATTTCCTACATGTTCTGACATCATTTGCTGTTTTTCAGTCATTTACCTAATTGTTTAGAGAGCTAAATGACCATGAAATTGAAAATCACTATAAAATGTATTGTGGAAATGTTGAAACTTGGCATGGTATCATCATTTCACCCGCATAGCATGTGCGAAATAGTAGAGAGGGTCATGGCAAAAACTGGACGCACTTCGTGTACAAACTGGACAATCTCTTTCGGAGTATCAGGGTTTCGGACGAGAACTCATCTGTTACACGGGCACTTCAATGTTTTCTAAACTTATTTGAACTCCGGACTTCTTTTGCGTTCAGTATGTAGCATTCAAAGCGACATCAACAATTTCCAACATGTTCTGACATCATTGCTGTTTTTCAGTCATTTACCTAATTGTTTAGAGAGTTAATGAGCGTGAAATTGAAAATCACTACAAAATGAACTGTGAAAATGTTTAAACTTGGCATGGTCTCATCATTTCACCCGCATAGCATGTGCGGAAGAGTAGAGAGGGTCACGGCAAAAACTGGACGCACTTCGTGTACAAACTGGACAATCTCTTTCGAAGTATCAGGGTTTCGGACGAGAACTCATCTGTTACACGGGCACTTCAATGTATTTCAAACTTATTTGAACTCCGGACTTCTTCTGCATTCAGTATGCAGCATTCAAAGCGACGTCATCAATTTCCAACATGTTCTTACATCATTTGCTGTTTTTCAGTCATTTACCTAATTGTTTAGAGAGCTAAATGACCGTGAAATTGAAAATCACTACAAAATGAACTGTGAAAATGTAGAAACTTGGCATGGTATCATCATTTCACCCACATAGCATGTGCGAAAGAGTAGAGAGGGTCACTACAAAAACTGGACGCACTTCGTGTACAAACTGGAAAATCTCTTTCGTAGTATCAGGGTTTCGGACGAGAACTTATTTGTTACATGGGCACTTCAATGTTTTTGAAACTTATTTGAACTCCAGACTTATTTTGCGTTCAGTATTCAGCATTCAAAGCGACGTCATCAATTTCCAACATGTTCTGACATCATTTGCTATTTTTCAGTCATTTACCTAATTGTTTAGAGAGCTCAATGACCGTGAAATTGAAAATCACTACAAAATGAACTGTGAAAATGTTGAAACTTGGCATGGTATCATCATTTCACCCGCATAACATGTGCGAAAGAGTAGAGAGGGTCATGGCAAAAACAGGGCGCACTTCGTGTAGAAACTGGACAATCTCTTTCGGAGTATCAGAGTTTCGGACGAGAACTCATCTGTTACATGGGCACTTCAATGTTTTTTAAACTTATTTGAACTCCGGACTTCTTTTGCGTTCAGTATGCAGCATTCAAAGTGACGTCATCAATTTCCTACATGTTCTGACATCATTTGCTGTTTTTCAGTCATTTACCTAATTGTTTAGAGAGCTAAATGACCATGAAATTGAAAATCACTATAAAATGTATTGTGGAAATGTTGAAACTTGGCATGGTATCATCATTTCACCCGCATAGCATGTGCGAAAGAGTAGAGAGGGTCAAGGCAAAAACTGGACGCACTTCGTGTACAAACTGGACAATCTCTTTCGGAGTATCAGGGTTTCGGACGAGAACTCATCTGTTACACGGGCACTTCAATGTTTTCTAAACTTATTTGAACTCCGGACTTCTTTTGCGTTCAGTATGTAGCATTCAAAGCGACATCAACAATTTCCAACATTTTCTGACATCATTGCTGTTTTTCAGTCATTTACCTAATTGTTTAGAGAGCTAAATGAGCGTGAAATTGAAAATCACTACAAAATGAACTGTGAAAATGTTTAAACTTGGCATGGTCTCATTATTTCACCCGCATAGCATGTGCGAAAGAGTAGAGAGGGTCACGGCAAAAACTGGACGCACTTCATGTACAAACTGGACAATCTCTTTCGAAGTATCAGGGTTTCGGACGAGAACTCATCTGTTACACGGGCACTTCAATGTATTTCAAACTTATTTGAACTCCGGACTTCTTCTGCATTCAGTATGCAGCATTCAAAGCGACGTCATCAATTTCCAACATGTTCTTACATCATTTGCTGTTTTTCAGTCATTTACCTAATTGTTTAGAGAGCTAAATGACCGTGAAATTGAAAATCACTACAAAATGAACTGTGAAAATGTAGAAACTTGGCATGGTATCATCATTTCACCCACATAGCATGTGCGAAAGAGTAGAGAGGGTCACTACAAAAACTGGACGCACTTCGTGTACAAACTGGAAAATCTCTTTCGTAGTATCAGGGTTTCGGACGAGAACTTATTTGTTACATGGGCACTTCAATGTTTTTGAAACTTATTTGAACTCCGGACTTATTTTGCGTTCAGTATTCAGCATTCAAAGCGACGTCATCAATTTCCAACATGTTCTGACATCATTTGCTATTTTTCAGTCATTTACCTAATTGTTTAGAGAGCTCAATGACCGTGAAATTGAAAATCACTACAAAATGAACTGTGAAAATGTAGAAACTTGGCATGGTATCATCATTTCACCCACATAGCATGTGCGAAAGAGTAGAGAGGGTCACTACAAAAACTGGACGCACTTCGTGTACAAACTGGAAAATCTCTTTCGTAGTATCAGGGTTTCGGACGAGAACTTATTTGTTACATGGGCACTTCAATGTTTTTGAAACTTATTTGAACTCCAGACTTATTTTGCGTTCAGTATTCAGCATTCAAAGCGACGTCATCAATTTCCAACATGTTCTGACATCATTTGCTATTTTTCAGTCATTTACCTAATTGTTTAGAGAGCTCAATGACCGTGAAATTGAAAATCACTACAAAATGAACTGTGAAAATGTTGAAACTTGGCATGGTATCATCATTTCACCCGCATAACATGTGCGAAAGAGTAGAGAGGGTCATGGCAAAAACAGGGCGCACTTCGTGTAGAAACTGGACAATCTCTTTCGGAGTATCAGAGTTTCGGACGAGAACTCATCTGTTACATGGGCACTTCAATGTTTTTTAAACTTATTTGAACTCCGGACTTCTTTTGCGTTCAGTATGCAGCATTCAAAGTGACGTCATCAATTTCCTACATGTTCTGACATCATTTGCTGTTTTTCAGTCATTTACCTAATTGTTTAGAGAGCTAAATGACCATGAAATTGAAAATCACTATAAAATGTATTGTGGAAATGTTGAAACTTGGCATGGTATCATCATTTCACCCGCATAGCATGTGCGAAAGAGTAGAGAGGGTCATGGCAAAAACTGGACGCACTTCGTGTACAAACTGGACAATCTCTTTCGGAGTATCAGGGTTTCGGACGAGAACTCATCTGTTACACGGGCACTTCAATGTTTTCTAAACTTATTTGAACTCCGGACTTCTTTTGTGTTCAGTATGTAGCATTCAAAGCGACATCAACAATTTCCAACATGTTCTGACATCATTGCTGTTTTTCAGTCATTTACCTAATTGTTTAGAGAGTTAATGAGCGTGAAATTGAAAATCACTACAAAATGAACTGTGAAAATGTTTAAACTTGGCATGGTCTCATCATTTCACCCGCATAGCATGTGCGAAAGAGTAGAGAGGGTCACGGCAAAAACTGGACGCACTTCGTGTACAAACTGGACAATCTCTTTCGAAGTATCAGGGTTTCGGACGAGAACTCATCTGTTACACGGGCACTTCAATGTATTTCAAACTTATTTGAACTCCGGACTTCTTCTGCATTCAGTATGCAGCATTCAAAGCGACGTCATCAATTTCCAACATGTTCTTACATCATTTGCTGTTTTTCAGTCATTTACCTAATTGTTTAGAGAGCTAAATGACCGTGAAATTGAAAATCACTACAAAATGAACTGTGAAAATGTAGAAACTTGGCATGGTATCATCATTTCACCCACATAGCATGTGCGAAAGAGTAGAGAGGGTCACTACAAAAACTGGACGCACTTCGTGTACAAACTGGAAAATCTCTTTCGTAGTATCAGGGTTTCGGACGAGAACTTATTTGTTACATGGGCACTTCAATGTTTTTGAAACTTATTTGAACTCCGGACTTATTTTGCGTTCAGTATTCAGCATTCAAAGCGACGTCATCAATTTCCAACATGTTCTGACATCATTTGCTATTTTTCAGTCATTTACCTAATTGTTTAGAGAGCTCAATGACCGTGAAATTGAAAATCACTACAAAATGAACTGTGAAAATGTAGAAACTTGGCATGGTATCATCATTTCACCCACATAGCATGTGCGAAAGAGTAGAGAGGGTCATGGCAAAAACAGGGCGCACTTCGTGTAGAAACTGGACAATCTCTTTCGGAGTATCAGAGTTTCGGACGAGAACTCATCTGTTACATGGGCACTTCAATGTTTTTTAAACTTATTTGAACTCCGGACTTCTTTTGCGTTCAGTATGCAGCATTCAAAGTGACGTCATCAATTTCCTACATGTTCTGACATCATTTGCTGTTTTTCAGTCATTTACCTAATTGTTTAGAGAGCTAAATGACCATGAAATTGAAAATCACTATAAAATGTATTGTGGAAATGTTGAAACTTGGCATGGTATCATCATTTCACCCGCATAGCATGTGCGAAAGAGTAGAGAGGGTCACGACAAAAACTGGACGTACTTCGTGTACAAACTGGACAATCTCTTTCGGAGTATCAGGGTTTCGGACGAGATCTCATTTGTTACACGGGCACTTCAATGTTTTTGAAACTTATTTGAACTCCGGACTTATTTTGCGTTCAGTATGCAGCATTCAAAGCGACGTCATCAATTTCCAACATGTTCTCACATCATTTGCTGTTTTTCAGTCATTTACCTAATTGTTTAGAGAGCTAAATGACCGTGAAATTGAAAATCACTACAAAATGAACTGTGAAAATGTTGAAACTTGGCATGGTATCATCATTTCACCCACATAGCATGTGCGAAAGAGTAGAGAGGGTCACTACAAAAACTGGACGCACTTCGTGTACAAACTGGAAAATCTCTTTCGTAGTATCAGGGTTTCGGACGAGAAATTATTTGTTACATGGGCACTTCAATGTTTTTGAAACTTATTTGAACTCCAGACTTATTTTGCGTTCAGTATTCAGCATTCAAAGCGACGTCATCAATTTCCAACATGTTCTGACATCATTTGCTATTTTTCAGTCATTTACCTAATTGTTTAGAGAGCTCAATGACCGTGAAATTGAAAATCACTACAAAATGAACTGTGAAAATGTTGAAACTTGGCATGGTATCATCATTTCACCCGCATAACATGTGCGAAAGAGTAGAGAGGGTCATGGCAAAAACAGGGCGCACTTCGTGTAGAAACTGGACAATCTCTTTCGGAGTATCAGAGTTTCGGACGAGAACTCATCTGTTACATGGGCACTTCAATGTTTTTTAAACTTATTTGAACTCCGGACTTCTTTTGCGTTCAGTATGCAGCATTCAAAGTGACGTCATCAATTTCCTACATGTTCTGACATCATTTGCTGTTTTTCAGTCATTTACCTAATTGTTTAGAGAGCTAAATGACCATGAAATTGAAAATCACTATAAAATGTATTGTGGAAATGTTGAAACTTGGCATGGTATCATCATTTCACCCGCATAGCATGTGCGAAAGAGTAGAGAGGGTCATGGCAAAAACTGGACGCACTTCGTGTACAAACTGGACAATCTCTTTCGGAGTATCAGGGTTTCGGACGAGAACTCATCTGTTACACGGGCACTTCAATGTTTTCTAAACTTATTTGAACTCCGGACTTCTTTTGCGTTCAGTATGTAGCATTCAAAGCGACATCAACAATTTCCAACATTTTCTGACATCATTGCTGTTTTTCAGTCATTTACCTAATTGTTTAGAGAGCTAAATGAGCGTGAAATTGAAAATCACTACAAAATGAACTGTGAAAATGTTTAAACTTGGCATGGTCTCATCATTTCACCCGCATAGCATGTGCGAAAGAGTAGAGAGGGTCACGGCAAAAACTGGACGCACTTCGTGTACAAACTGGACAATCTCTTTCGAAGTATCAGGGTTTCGGACGAGAACTCATCTGTTACACGGGCACTTCAATGTATTTCAAACTTATTTGAACTCCGGACTTCTTCTGCATTCAGTATGCAGCATTCAAAGCGACGTCATCAATTTCCAACATGTTCTTACATCATTTGCTGTTTTTCAGTCATTTACCTAATTGTTTAGAGAGCTAAATGACCGTGAAATTGAAAATCACTACAAAATGAACTGTGAAAATGTTGAAACTTGGCATGGTATCATCATTTCACCCGCATAGCATGTGCAAAGAGTAGAGAGGGTCATGACAAAAATTGGATGCACTTCGTGTACAAACTGGACAATCTCTTTCGGAGTATCCGGGTTTCGGACGAGAACTCATCTGTTACACGGGCACTTCAATGTTTTTTAAATTTATTTGAACTCCGGACTTCTTTTGCGTTCAGGATGCAATATTCAAAGCGACATCATCAATTTCCAACATGTTGTGACATCATTGCTATTTTTCAGTCATTTACCTAATTGGTTAGAGAGCTAAATGACCGTGAATTTGAAAATCACTACAAAATGAACTGTGAAAATGTTGAAACTTGGCATGGTCTCATCATTTCACCCGCATAGCATGTGCAAAAGAGTAGAGAGGGTCACGGCAAAAACTGGACGCACTTCGTGTATAAACTGGACAATCTCTTTCGGAGTATCAGGGTTTCGGACGAGAACTCATCTGTTACATGGGCACTTCAATGTTTTTTAAACTTATTTGAACTTCGAACTTCTTTTACGTTCAGTATGCAGCATTCAAAGCGACATCATCAATTTCCAACATGTTCTGACATCATTTGCTGTTTTTCAGTCATTTACCTAATTGTTTAGAGAGCTAAATGATGGTGAAATTGAAAATCACTACAAAATGAATTGTGAAAATGTTGAAATTTGGGATGGCATCATCATTTCACCCGCATAGCATGTGTGAAATAGTAGAGAGGGTCACGGCAAAAACTGGACGCACTTCGTGTACAATCTGGACAATCTCTTTTGAAGTATCAGGGTTTCGGACAAGAACTCATCTGTTACACGAGCACTTCAATGTTTTTGAAACTTATTTGAACTCCAGACTTATTTCGCGTTCAGTATGCAGCATTCAAAGCGACGTCATCAATTTCCAACATGTTCTCACATCATTTGCTGTTTTTCAGTCATTTACCTAATTGTTTAGAGAGCTAAATGACCGTGAAATTGAAAATCACTACAAAATGAACTGTGAAAATGTTGAAACTTGGCATGGTATCATCATTTCACCCGCATAGCATGTGCGAAAGAGTAGAGAGGGTCATGACAAAAATTGGACGCACTTCGTGTACAAACTGGACAATCTCTTTCGGAGTATCAGGGTTACGGACGAGAACTCATCTGTTACACGGGCACTTCAATGTTTTTTAAATTTATTTGAACTCCAGACTTCTTTTGCGTTCAGTATGCAATATTCAAAGTGACATCATCAATTTCCAACATGTTGTGACATCATTGCTGTTTTTCAGTCATTTACCTAATTGGTTAGAGAGCTAAATGATCGTGAATTTGAAAATCACTACAAAATGAACTGTGAAAATGTTGAAACTTGGCATGGTCTCATCATTTCACCCGCATAGCATGTGCGAAAGAGTAGAGAGGGTCACGGCAAAAACTGGAGGCACTTCGTGTACAAACTGGACAATCTCTTTCGGAGTATCAGGGTTTCGGACGAGAACTCATCTGTTACATGGGCACTTCAATGTTTTTTAAACTTATTTGAACTTCGAACTTCTTTTGCATTCAGTATGCAGCATTCAAAGCGACGTCATCAATTTCCAACATGTTCTGACATCATTTCCTGTTTTTCAGTCATTTACCTAATTGTTTAGAGAGCTAAATGACCGTGAAATTGAAAATCACTACAAAATGAACTGTGAAAATGTTGAAGTTTGGGATGGTATCATCATTTGACCCGCATAGCATGTGCGAAAGAGTAGAGAGGGTCACGGCAAAAACTGGACGCACTTCGTGTACAAACTGGACAATCTCTTTTGAAGTATCAGGGTTTCGGACGAGAACTCATCTGTTACACGAGCACTTCAATGTTTTTTAAACTTATTTGAACTCCGGACTTCTTTTGCGTTCAGTATGCAGCATTCAAAGCAACGTCATCAGTTTCCAACATTTTCTGACATCATTTGCTGTTTTCCAATCATTTACCTAATTGTTGAGAGAGCTAAATGATCGTGAAATTGA
The DNA here is from genome assembly GCA_034509565.1 of Triticum monococcum. Classification (NCBI taxonomy): domain Eukaryota; kingdom Viridiplantae; phylum Streptophyta; class Magnoliopsida; order Poales; family Poaceae; genus Triticum; species Triticum monococcum. The sequence continues at coordinate 27,650,472 of CM067847.1, forward strand.
AAATCACTACAAAATGAACTGTGAAAATATTGAAATTTGGCATGGTATCATCATTTCACCCGCATAGCATGTGCGAAAGAGTAGAGAGGGTCACGGCAAAATTGGACGCACTTCGTGTACAAACTGGACAATCTCTTTCGGAGTATCAGGGTTTCGGACGAGAAATCATCTGTTACACGGGCACTTCAATGCAGTTTAAACTTATTTGAACTCCGGACTTCTTTTGCGTTCATTATGCAGCATTCAAAGCGACGTCATCAATTTCCAACATGTTCTGACATCATTTGCTATTTTTCAGTCATTTACCTAATTGTTTAGAGAGCTAAATGACCGTGAAATTGAAAATCACTACAAAATGAACTGTGAAAATGTAGAAACTTGGCATGGTATCATCATTTCACCCACATAGCATGTGTGAAAGAGTAGAGAGGGTCACTACAAAAACTGGACGTACTTCGTGTACAAACTGGACAATCTCTTTCGGAGTATCAGGGTTTCGGACGAGAACTCATTTGTTACACGGGCACTTCAATGTTTTTGAAACTTGTTTGAACTCCGGACTTATTTTGCGTTCAGTATGCAGCATTCAAAGCGACGTCATCAATTTCCAACATGTTCTCACATCATTTGCTGTTTTTCAGTCATTTACCTAATTGTTTAGAGAGCTAAATGACCGTGAAATTGAAAATCACTACAAAATGAACTGTGAAAATGTTGAAACTTGGCATGGTATCATCATTTCACCCGCATAGCATGTGCAAAGAGTAGAGAGGGTCATGACAAAAATTGGATGCACTTCGTGTACAAACTGGACAATCTCTTTCGGAGTATCAGGGTTTCGGACGAGAACTCATCTGTTACACGGGCACTTCAATGTTTTTTAAATTTATTTGAACTCCGGACTTCTTTTGCGTTCAGGATGCAATATTCAAAGCGACATCATCAATTTCCAACATGTTGTGACATCATTGCTATTTTTCAGTCATTTACCTAATTGGTTAGAGAGCTAAATGACCGGGAATTTGAAAATCACTACAAAATGAACTGTGAAAATGTTGAAACTTGGCATGGTCTCATCATTTCACCCGCATAGCATGTGCGAAAGAGTAGAGAGGGTCACGGCAAAAACTGGACGCACTTCGTGTACAAACTGGACAATCTCTTTCGGAGTATCAGGGTTTCGGACGAGAACTCATCTGTTACATGGGCACTTCAATGTTTTTTAAACTTATTTGAACTTCGAACTTCTTTTACGTTCAGTATGCAGCATTCAAAGTGACATCATCAATTTCCAACATGTTCTGACATCATTTGCTGTTTTTCAGTCATTTACCTAATTGTTTAGAGAGCTAAATGATGGTGAAATTGAAAATCACTACAAAATGAATTGTGAAAATGTTGAAATTTGGGATGGCATCATCATTTCACCCGCATAGCATGTGTGAAATAGTAGAGAGGGTCACGGCAAAAACTGGACGCACTTCGTGTACAATCTGGACAATCTCTTTTGAAGTATCAGGGTTTCGGACAAGAACTCATCTGTTACACGAGCACTTCAATGTTTTTGAAACTTATTTGAACTCCAGACTTATTTCGCGTTCAGTATGCAGCATTCAAAGCGACGTCATCAATTTCCAACATGTTCTCACATCATTTGCTGTTTTTCAGTCATTTACCTAATTGTTTAGAGAGCTAAATGACCGTGAAATTGAAAATCACTACAAAATGAACTGTGAAAATGTTGAAACTTGGCATGGTATCATCATTTCACCCGCATAGCATGTGCGAAAGAGTAGAGAGGGTCATGACAAAAATTGGACGCACTTCGTGTACAAACTGGACAATCTCTTTCGGAGTATCAGGGTTTCGGACGAGAACTCATCTGTTACACGGGCACTTCAATGTTTTTTAAATTTATTTGAACTCCAGACTTCTTTTGCGTTCAGTATGCAATATTCAAAGCGACATCATCAATTTCCAACATGTTGTGACATCATTGCTGTTTTTCAGTCATTTACCTAATTGGTTAGAGAGCTAAATGATCGTGAATTTGAAAATCACTACAAAATGAACTGTGAAAATGTTGAAACTTGGCATGGTCTCATCATTTCACCCGCATAGCATGTGCGAAAGAGTAGAGAGGGTCACGGCAAAAACTGGAGGCACTTCGTGTACAAACTGGACAATCTCTTTCGGAGTATCAGGGTTTCGGACGAGAACTCATCTGTTACATGGGCACTTCAATGTTTTTTAAACTTATTTGAACTTCGAACTTCTTTTGCATTCAGTATGCAGCATTCAAAGCGACGTCATCAATTTCCAACATGTTCTGACATCATTTCCTGTTTTTCAGTCATTTACCTAATTGTTTAGAGAGGTAAATGACCGTGAAATTGAAAATCACTACAAAATGAACTGTGAAAATGTTGAAGTTTGGGATGGTATCATCATTTGACCCGCATAGCATGTGCGAAAGATTAGAGAGGGTCACGGTAAAAACTGGACGCACTTCGTGTACAAACTGGACAATCTCTTTTGAAGTATCAGGGTTTCGGACGAGAACTCATCTGTTACACGAGCACTTCAATGTTTTTAAACTTATTTGAACTCCGGACTTCTTTTGCGTTCAGTATGCAGCATTCAAAGCAACGTCATCAGTTTCCAACATGTTCTGACATCATTTGCTGTTTTCCAATCATTTACCTAATTGTTGAGAGAGCTAAATGATCGTGAAATTGAAAATCACTACAAAATGAACTGTGAAAATATTGAAATTTGGCATGGTATCATCATTTCACCCGCATAGCATGTGCGAAAGAGTAGAGAGGGTCACGGCAAAATTGGACGCACTTCGTGTACAAACTGGACAATCTCTTTCGGAGTATCAGGGTTTCGGACGAGAAATCATCTGTTACACGGGCACTTCAATGCAGTTTAAACTTATTTGAACTCCGGACTTCTTTTGCGTTCATTATGCAGCATTCAAAGCGACGTCATCAATTTCCAACATGTTCTGACATCATTTGCTATTTTTCAGTCAATTACCTAATTGTTTAGAGAGCTAAATGACCGTGAAATTGAAAATCACTACAAAATGAACTGTGAAAATGTAGAAACTTGGCATGGTATCATCATTTCACCCACATAGCATGTGTGAAAGAGTAGAGAGGGTCACTACAAAAACTGGACGCACTTCGTGTACAAACTGGAAAATCTCTTTCGTAGTATCAGGGTTTCGGACGAGAACTCATTTGTTACACGGGCACTTCAATGTTTTTGAAACTTATTTGAACTCCGGACTTATTTTGCGTTCAGTATTCAGCATTCAAAGCGACGTCATCAATTTCCAACATGTTCTGACATCATTTGCTATTTTTCAGTCATTTACCTAATTGTTTAGAGAGCTCAATGACCGTGAAATTGAAAATCACTAAAAAATGAACTGTGAAAATGTTGAAACTTGGCATGGTATCATCATTTCACCCGCGTAGCATGTGCGAAAGAGTAGAGAGGGTCACGACAAAAACTGGACGCACTTCGTGTACAAGCTGGACAATCTCTTTCGGAGTAACAGGGTTTCGGACAAGAACTCATCTGTTACATGGGCACTTCAATGTTTTTAAACTTATTTGAACTCCGGACTTCTTTTGCGTTTAGTATGCAGCATTCAGAGCGACATCATCAATTTCCAACATGTTCTTACATCATTTGCTATTTTTCAGTCATTTACCTAATTGTTTAGAGAGCTAAATGACCGTGAAATTGAAAATCACTACAAAATGAACTGTGAAAATGTAGAAACTTGGCATGGTATCATCATTTCACCCACATAGCATGTGCGAAAGAGTAGAGAGGGTCACTACAAAAACTGGACGCACTTCGTGTACAAACTGGAAAATGTCTTTCGTAGTATCAGGGTTTCGGACGAGAACTCATTTGTTACACGGGCACTTCAATGTTTTTGAAACTTATTTGAACTCCGGACTTATTTTGCGTTCAGTATTCAGCATTCAAAGCGTCGTCATCAATTTCCAACATGTTCTGACATCATTTGCTATTTTTCAGTCATTTACCTAATTGTTTAGAGAGCTCAATGACCGTGAAATTGAAAATCACTACAAAATGAACTGTGAAAATGTTGAAACTTGGCATGGTATCATCATTTCACCCGCATAGCATGTGCGAAAGAGTAGAGAGGGTCATGACAAAAACTGGACGCACTTCGTGTACAAGCTGGACAATCTCTTTCGGAGTAACAGGGTTTCGGACAAGAACTCATCTATTACATGGGCACTTCAATGTTTTTAAACTTATTTGAACTCCGGACTTCTTTTGCGTTTAGTATGCAGCATTCAGAGCGACATCATCAATTTCCAACATGTTCTTACATCATTTGCTGTTTTTCAGTCATTTACCTAATTGTTTAGAGAGCTAAATGACCGTGAAATTCGAAATCACTAAAAATGAACTGTGAAAATGTAGAAACTTGGCATGGTATCATCATTTCACCCGCATAGCATGTGCGAAAGAGTAGAGAGGGTCACGACAAAAACTGGACGTACTCCGTGTACAAACTGGACAATCTCTTTCAGAGTATCAGGGTTTCGGACGAGAACTCATTTGTTACACGGGCACTTCAATGTTTTTGAAACTTATTTGAACTCCGGACTTATTTTGCGTTCAGTATGCAGCATTCAAAGCGACGTCATCAATTTCCAACATGTTCTCACATCATTTGCTGTTTTTCAGTCATTTACCTAATTGTTTAGAGAGCTCAATGACCGTGAAATTGAAAATCACTACAAAATGAACTGTGAAAATGTTGAAACTTGGCATGGTATCATCATTTCACCCGCATAGCATGTGCGAAAGAATAGAGAGGGTCATGACAAAAACTGGACGCACTTCGTGTACAAGCTGGACAATCTCTTTCGGAGTAACAGGGTTTCGGACAAGAACTCATCTATTACATGGGCACTTCAATGTTTTTAAACTTATTTGAACTCCGGACTTCTTTTGCGTTTAGTATGCAGCATTCAGAGCGACATCATCAATTTCCAACATGTTCTTACATCATTTGCTGTTTTTCAGTCATTTACCTAATTGTTTAGAGAGCTAAATGACCGTGAAATTCAAAATCACTAAAAATGAACTGTGAAAATGTAGAAACTTGGCATGGTATCATCATTTCACCCGCATAGCATGTGCGAAAGAGTAGAGAGGGTCACGACAAAAACTGGACGTACTTCGTGTACAAACTGGACAATCTCTTTCGGAGTATCAGGGTTTCGGACGAGAACTCATTTGTTACACGGGCACTTCAATGTTTTTGAAACTTATTTGAACTCCGGACTTATTTTGCGTTCAGTATGCAGCATTCAAAGCGACGTCATCAATTTCCAACATGTTCTCACATCATTTGCTGTTTTTCAGTCATTTACCTAATTGTTTAGAGTGCTAAATGACCGTGAAATTGAAAATCACTACAAAATGAACTGTGAAAATGTTGAAACTTGGCATGGTATCATCATTTCACCCGCATAGCATGTGCGAAAGAGTAGATAGGGTCATGACAAAAATTGGATGCACTTCGTGTACAAACTGGACAATCTCTTTCGGAGTATCAGGGTTTCGGACGAGAACTCATCTGTTACACGGGCACTTCAATGTTTTTTAAATTTATTTGAACTCCGGACTTCTTTTGCGTTCAAGATGCAATATTCAAAGCGACATCATCAATTTCCAACATGTTGTGACATCATTGCTATTTTTCAGTCATTTACCTAATTGGTTAGAGAGCTAAATGACCGTGAATTTGAAAATCACTACAAAATGAACTGTGAAAATGTTGAAACTTGGCATGGTCTCATCATTTCACCCGCATAGCATGTGCGAAAGAGTAGAGAGGGTCACGGCAAAAACTGGACGCACTTCGTGTACAAACTGGACAATCTCTTTCGGAGTATGAGGGTTTCGGACGAGAACTCATCTGTTACATGGGCACTTCAATGTTTTTTAAACTTATTTGAACTTCGAACTTCTTTTACGTTCAGTATGCAGCATTCAAAGCGACATCATCAATTTCCAACATGTTCTGACATCATTTGCTGTTTTTCAGTCATTTACCTAATTGTTTAGAGAGCTAAATGATGGTGAAATTGAAAATCACTACAAAATGAACTGTGAAAATGTTGAAATTTGGGATGGTATCATCATTTCACCCGCATAGCATGTGCAAAATAGTAGAGAGGGTCACTGCAAAAACTGGACGCACTTCGTGTACAATCTGGACAATCTCTTTTGAAGTATCAGGGTTTCGGACAAGAACTCATCTGTTACACGAGCACTTCAATGTTTTTGAAACTTATTTGAACTCCGGACTTCTTTTGCGTTCAGTATGCAGCATTCAAAGCAACGTCATCAGTTTCCAACATGTTCTGACATCATTTGCTGTTTTCCAATCATTTACCTAATTGTTGAGAGAGCTAAATGATCGTGAAATTGAAAATCACTACAAAATGAACTGTGAAAATATTGAAATTTGGCATGGTATCATCATTTCACCCGCATAGCATGTGCGAAAGAGTAGAGAGGGTCACGGCAAAATTGGACGCACTTCGTGTACAAAATGGACAATCTCTTTCGGAGTATCAGGGTTTCGGACGAGAAATCATCTGTTACACGGGCACTTCAATGCAGTTTAAACTTATTTGAACTCCGGACTTCTTTTGCGTTCATTATGCAGCATTCAAAGCGACGTCATCAATTTCCAACATGTTCTGACATCATTTGCTATTTTTCAGTCATTTACCTAATTGTTTAGAGAGCTAAATGACCGTGAAATTGAAAATCACTACAAAATGAACTGTGAAAATGTAGAAACTTGGCATGGTATCATCATTTCACCCACATAGCATGTGCGAAAGAGTAGAGAGGGTCACTACAAAAACTGGACGCACTTCGTGTACAAACTGGAAAATCTCTTTCGTAGTATCAGGGTTTCGGACAAGAACTCATTTGTTACACGGGCACTTCAATGTTTTTGAAACTTATTTGAACTCCGGACTTATTTTGCGTTCAGTATTCAGCATTCAAAGCGATGTCATCAATTTCCAACATGTTCTGACATCATTTGCTATTTTTCAGTCATTTACCTAATTGTTTAGAGAGCTAAATGATGGTGAAATTGAAAATCACTACAAAATGAACTGTGAAAATGTTGAAACTTGGCATGGTATCATCATTTCACCCGCATAGCATGTGCGAAAGAGTAGAGAGGGTCACGACAAAAACTGGACGCACTTCGTGTACAAGCTGGACAATCTCTTTCGGAGTAACAGGGTTTCGGACAAGAACTCATCTGTTACATGGGCACTTCAATGTATTTCAAACTTATTTGAACTCCGGACTTCTTCTGCATTCAGTATGCAGCATTCAAAGCGATGTCATCAATTTCCAACATGTTCTTACATCATTTGCTATTTTTCAGTCATTTACCTAATTGTTTAGAGAGCTAAATGACCGTGAAATTGAAAATCACTACAAAATGAACTGTGAAAATGTAGAAACTTGGCATGGTATCATCATTTCACCCACATAGCATGTGCGAAAGAGTAGAGAGGGTCACTACAAAAACTGGACGCACTTCGTGTACAAACTGGAAAATCTCTTTCGTAGTATCAGGGTTTCGGACAAGAACTCATTTGTTACACGGGCACTTCAATGTTTTTGAAACTTATTTGAACTCCGGACTTATTTTGCATTCAGTATTCAGCATTCAAAGCGACGTCATCAATTTCCAATATGTTCTGACATCATTTGCTATTTTTCAGTCATTTACCTAATTGTTTAGAGAGCTAAATGATGGTGAAATTGAAAATCACTACAAAATGAACTGTGAAAATGTTGAAACTTGGCATGGTATCATCATTTCACCCGCATAGCATGTGCGAAAGAGTAGAGAGGGTCACGACAAAAACTGGACGCACTTCGTGTACAAGCTGGACAATCTCTTTCGGAGTAACAGGGTTTCGGACAAGAACTCATCTGTTACATGGGCACTTCAATGTATTTCAAACTTATTTGAACTCCGGACTTCTTCTGCATTCAGTATGCAGCATTCAAAGCGATGTCATCAATTTCCAACATGTTCTTACATCATTTGCTATTTTTCAGTCATTTACCTAATTGTTTAGAGAGCTAAATGACCGTGAAATTGAAAATCACTACAAAATGAACTGTGAAAATGTAGAAACTTGGCATGGTATCATCATTTCACCCACATAGCATGTGCGAAAGAGTAGAGAGGGTCACTACAAAAACTGGACACACTTCGTGTACAAACTGGAAAATCTCTTTCGTAGTATCAGGGTTTCGGACGAGAACTCATTTGTTACACGGGCACTTCAATGTTTTTGAAACTTATTTGAACTCCGGACTTATTTTGCGTTCAGTATTCAGCATTCAAAGCGACGTCATCAATTTCCAACATGTTCTGACACCATTTGCTATTTTTCAGTCATTTACCTAATTGTTTAGAGAGCTCAATGACCGTGAAATTGAAAATCACTACAAAATGAACTGTGAAAATGTTGAAACTTGGCATGGTATCATCATTTCACCCGCATAGCATGTGCGAAAGAGTAGAGAGGGTCACGACAAAAACTGGACGCACTTCGTGTACAAGCTGGACAATCTCTTTCGGAGTAACAGGCTTTCGGACAAGAACTCATCTGTTACATGGGCACTTCAATGTTTTTAAACTTATTTGAACTCCGGACTTCTTTTGCGTTTAGTATGCAGCATTCAGAGCGACATCATCAATTTCCAACATGTTCTTACATCATTTGCTGTTTTTCAGTCATTTACCTAATTGTTTAGAGAGCTAAATGACCGTGAAATTGAAAATCACTACAAAATGAACTGTGAAAATGTTGAAGTTTGGGATGGTATCATCATTTGACCCGCATAGCATGTGCGAAAGAGTAGAGAGGGTCACGGCAAAAACTGGACGCACTTCGTGTACAAACTGGACAATCTCTTTTGAAGTATCAGGGTTTCGGACGAGAACTCATCTGTTACACGAGCACTTCAATGTTTTTTAAACTTATTTGAACTCCGGACTTCTTTTGCGTTCAGTATGCAGCATTCAAAGCAACGTCATCAGTTTCCAACATGTTCTGACATCATTTGCTGTTTTCCAATCATTTACCTAATTGTTGAGAGAGCTAAATGATCGTGAAATTGAAAATCACTACAAAATGGACTGTGAAAATATTGAAATTTGGCATGGTATCATCATTTCACCCGCATAGCATGTGCGAAAGAGTAGAGAGGGTCACGACAAAAACTGGACGTACTTCGTGTACAAACTGGACAATCTCTTTCGGAGTATCAGGGTTTCGGACGAGAACTCATTTGTTACATGGGCACTTCAATGTTTTTGAAACTTATTTGAACTCCGGACTTATTTTGCGTTCAGTATGCAGCATTCAAAGCGACGTCATCAATTTCCAACATGTTCTCACATCATTTGCTGTTTTCAGTCATTTACCTAATTGTTTAGAGAGCTAAATGACCGTGAAATTGAAAATCACTACAAAATGAACTGTGAAAATGTTGAAACTTGGCATGGTATCATCATTTCACCCGCATAGCATGTGCGAAAGAGTAGAGAGGGTCATGACAAAAATTGGATGCACTTCGTGTACAAACTGGACAATCTCTTTCGGAGTATCAGGGTTTCGGACGAGAACTCATCTGTTACACGGGCACTTCAATGTTTTTTAAATTTATTTGAACTCCGGACTTCTTTTGCGTTCAGGATGCAATATTCAAAGCGACATCATCAATTTCCAACATGTTGTGACATCATTGCTATTTTTCAGTCATTTACCTAATTGGTTAGAGAGCTAAATGACCGTGAATTTGAAAATCACTACAAAATGAACTGTGAAAATGTTGAAACTTGGCATGGTCTCATCATTTCACCCGCATAGCATGTGCGAAAGAGTAGAGAGGGTCACGGCAAAAACTGGACGCACTTCGTGTACAAACTGGACAATCTCTTTCGGAGTATCAGGGTTTCGGACGAGAACTCATCTGTTACATGGGCACTACAATGTTTTTTAAACTTATTTGAACTTCGAACTTCTTTTACGTTCAGTATGCAGCATTCAAAGCGACATCATCAATTTCCAACATGTTCTGACATCCTTTGCTGTTTTTCAGTCATTTACCTAATTGTTTAGAGAGCTAAATGATGGTGAAATTGAAAATCACTACAAAATGAACTGTGAAAATGTTGAAATTTGGGATGGTATCATCATTTCACCCGCATAGCATGTGCGAAATAGTAGAGAGGGTCACGGCAAAAACTGGACGCACTTCGTGTACAATCTGGACAATCTCTTTTGAAGTATCAGGGTTTCGGACAAGAACTCATCTGTTACACGAGCACTTCAATGTTTTTGAAACTTATTTGAACTCCAGACTTATTTCGCGTTCAGTATGCAGCATTCAAAGCGACGTCATCAATTTCCAACATGTTCTCACATCATTTGCTGTTTTTCAGTCATTTACCTAATTGTTTAGAGAGCTAAATGACCGTGAAATTGAAAATCACTACAAAATGAACTGTGAAAATGTTGAAACTTGGCATGGTATCTTCATTTCACCCGCATAGCATGTGCAAAAGAGTAGAGAGGGTCATGACAAAAATTGGACGCACTTCGTGTACAAACTGGACAATCTCTTTCGGAGTATCAGGGTTTCGGACGAGAACTCATCTGTTACACGGGCACTTCAATGTTTTTTAAATTTATTTGAACTCCAGACTTCTTTTGCGTTCAGTATGCAATATTCAAAGCGACATCATCAATTTCCAACATGTTGTGACATCATTGCTGTTTTTCAGTCATTTACCTAATTGGTTAGAGAGCTAAATGATCGTGAATTTGAAAATCACTACAAAATGAACTGTGAAAATGTTGAAACTTGGCATGGTCTCATCATTTCACCCGCATAGCATGTGCGAAAGAGTAGAGAGGGTCACGGCAAAAACTGGAGGCACTTCATGTACAAACTGGACAATCTCTTTCGGAGTATCAGGGTTTCGGACGAGAACTCATCTGTTACATGGGCACTTCAATTTTTTTTAAACTTATTTGAACTTCGAACTTCTTTTGCATTCAGTATGCAGCATTCAAAGTGACGTCATCAATTTCCAACATGTTCTGACATCATTTGCTGTTTTTCAGTCATTTACCTAATTGTTTAGAGAGCTAAATGACCGTGAAATTGAAAATCACTACAAAATGAACTGTGAAAATGTTGAAGTTTGGGATGGTATCATCATTTGACCCGCATAGCATGTGCAAAAGAGTAGAGAGGGTCACGGCGAAAACTGGACGCACTTCGTGTACAAACTGGACAATCTCTTTTGAAGTATCAGGGTTTCGGACGAGAACTCATCTGTTACACGAGCACTTCAATGTTTTTTAAACTTATTTGAACTCCGGACTTCTTTTGCATTCAGTATGCAGCATTCAAAGCAACGTCATCAGTTTCCAACATGTTCTGACATCATTTGCTGTTTTCCAGTCATTTACCTAATTGTTGAGAGAGCTAAATGATCGTCAAATTGAAAATCACTACAAAATGAACTGTGAAAATATTGAAATTTGGCATGGTATCATCATTTCACCCGCATAGCATGTGCGAAAGAGTAGAGAGGGTCACGGCAAAATTGGACGCACTTCGTGTACAAACTGGACAATCTCTTTCGGAGTATCAGGGTTTCGGACGAGAAATCATCTGTTACACGGGCACTTCAATGCCGTTTAAACTTATTTGAACTCCGGACTTCTTTTGCGTTCATTATGCAGCATTCAAAGCGACGTCATCAATTTCCAACATGTTCTGACATCATTTGCTATTTTTCAGTTATCTACCTAATTGTTTAGAGAGCTAAATGACCGTGAAATTGGAAATCACTACAAAATGAACTGTGAAAATGTTGAAACTTGGCATGGTACCATCATTTCACCCGCATAGCATGTGCAAAAGAGTAGAGAGGGTCACAAAGAAACTAAATACAGAAAAAATTACTCAGAAATAAATAGAAGAAAATAAATAAAGCAGAAAATAAAAAAACTATGTAAAATATTACTCAAAAATAAATAGAAGAAAATAAATAATGCAGAAAAGAAAAAAACTATATAAAAAATAACTCAAAAATAAATAGAAGGAAATAAATAATGCAGAAAATAAAAAAACTATAAAAAATTGTTGGGGCGCTGCCCTGTGGGCCTGCCAGACCTAGGGTGTGCAAATTCAGGCCCAGAAGGTCCGGCAGGCTCACAGGGCAGCGCGCCATTGTTAGGCCGAGAAGCCTGCTATATAGAGGAGTTCGAAGGAGCAGCCGCGACTGGGTTTATAAACCTGTGCGGCTGCCCTTCGCTCGGCGAGGTGGGACTACATTGTGCACCGCGGGTGGCAGTGCAACACCTTTAGTACCGGTTCGTGGCTCCAACCGGTACTAAAGGGTGGTCTTTAGTACAGGTTGGAGCCACAAACCGGTACTAATAGCCTGCTCTTCCCGCCTCTTCGCCTCGCCAAAGTTGGCCTTTAGTACCGGTTTGTGGCTCCAACCGGTACTAAAGGCCCATCCTATATAAGAAAACACTTCAAAAAATTCAGTTTCTCATCTGCTTCTTCTCCTCTGTCCCGTCGCCCGCCGCCCCCTTTGCTGCCCCCTTCGACACCCCCGTCGCCACCCCCCGTCGCCGCCCCGTCCCCATCGTCGCTGCCCCGGCCATCCCCATACCCATCGCCGCGCCCCGCCCCGTCGTCCCGTCGTCCCCGCCCGGCCCGTCCCCGTCCCCGTTGTCGCCGCCCCGTCCCCATCCCCGTCGTCGCCATCCCCGTCGTCACCATCCCCGTCGGCGCCGTCCGTCGCCGCCCCCGTCGCCTCGCCTCGCCGGTGAGATCTTGCCCCGGCCGCCATGTCCACACACACACACACATTGTTTTTTAGTTTTTTATATAAATGTATTACCTAGATAAGAATGTTAGAATGTTAATGTTAGATGAATTAGATAGAGAAGTTAAATATTAATGTCAATTGTTAGATGAATTAGATAGAGAAGTTAAATATTAATGTCAATTGTTAGATGAATTAGCTAGATATTAATTAATTAGGTATATGAGATTATTTGAACTAGTTGAATTAATATAACTAGTTTATTTTTAGTAAATGCTTAGTTGACCTAGCTAGTTGAATTAGTACTAGTTTATTTTTAGTAAGAAAATTTAGGTATATGAGATTTGATGATCTAATTAAAATATTACTATATATAGCTACTTTATATATTTTAGTAAGAAAATTATTATAACTAGTTTATTTTTAGTAAATTCTTAGTTGAATTAGTTGAATTAATAGACCTAGTTATTTTTAGTAAGAAAATTTAGGTATATGAGATTTGATGATCTAATCAAAATATTACTATATAGAACTACCTACTTTATTTTAGTAAGAAATTAATATAACTAGTTTATTTTTAGTAAATGCTTAGTTGAATTAATAGAACTAGTTTATTTAGCCGAATTAATAGAACTAGTAATTGTTTAATGTTTCACCTATATATGAACATATGTTAGATATTAATGTCAAATGTTAGATGAATTAGATATAAATTATATGTTAGATATATATTTAATTTAGTTATATGAGATTTGATTATCTAATTAACATTTTATTATATAGAACTAGCTACCTTATTTTTAGTAAGAAAATTAATAGAACTAGTTTAGTTGAATTAGTTGAATTAATTAGTTGAACTAGTTAGTTGAATTAGTTGAGCTACTTTATTTAGATATATTTTTCGTAAGTGCTTAATTGAATTAGTTCAATTAATTAGTTGAACTAGTTGAATTAGCAGAATTAGTTGAATTAATAGAACTAATAAGTGTTTAATGTTTCACCTATGAACATAGGAATGTCGTCTGACGACGAACACGATTTCATTATGTGCAAATACTATGAAGACCAGCGCGTCCTGTGCGGCAGAAATTTTCTAGTTGATGATAGATGCTTCAGCATCAAGCTGGATGAGAACTTCGAAGTGGATACAGTAAGTCACAACGACAAGTCTTTTTTCATAATTAAGCATGACTTATGCTTCATTTGCTTCAACTTTTAATTTTAATTTTTCACTATTCTACTAGCGTATCCCCTGCCATGCAAGAATTTTTGTCTTGGATAAGATAGGTTTCAGTCCTAACGAAACTATGGAGGTAAAAAGAGTTTACTTGAAGACTGAGCATGGTTATACCTTCAACGTCAAATTATACAATGTAGACACATACACCTATTTTGAATACAAAACTTGGCAAGCACTATGCAAGGCTTATGCATTTGAGCCTGATATGGTTATCACCTTTGAAATTCGTCCGGAAGATGATATTAAAGGTAATAGAGACATCTGGGTCGATGTGCAGATGCCTGCAGTTCTACCATTATGTGAGTTTCTCAACCATATTTATGTCTTCGATATGAGATTATTTCTACCAGTCGAATAATTAATAGATCTCAACTTATATTGACAGCTTATTTCCAATCAAGCAAACATGTCTGATGCTTGGTAGACAAGACTGTTCACTGTCCCGGGGCTGAACTAAACTGCGAGGAGACAAGTCATTATGTTTCATGGCTTGAGGATCTTGATGCTGTCAAGACAAATTTTTTTCCTGCATTTAGAAATGTTAGTACTCAAAACGTGCGACCAATAGTGTTCGTACTGAACTACGGTCACATATATTTAGGAAAGATGGTAAGATTTCTACTATTTCTCCTCAGTGCATCTTTTGCATACATTATTTTTTTAAGCTAAACTTCATTGCTAAGTATGTTACTATACGATGTTCTTCAACAGGGACTCCCCATGAATGTTGTGCCTGATTGGGTCGAGACTAAAGGTACCATGAATATTGTTAGCTTACGGCCAAGATATCCTACAATGCACTTTAGTGCATTCAGGATTTCTAATAGCGAGGAATGCTTAATAGTAAAAGACTGGAGCAAAATTGTGAACGATTGCAGAGAAGTACTAGGGGCAGCAATCAGAAGCGCAACCCACGATTAGGAGACAGGTTCATCTGCATGCTCCAATATGATGAATCAGGAAAGATATACGTGTTCTATGCTATTTTACCTGAGAGAGAGCAACATGAGTGATTAATTAGCTAGTTCATGCTCTTAGTACTTGTCCTCTCATGTCCGTGTTCTTCGTCCTGAACTTAATATCAAAGAGTGATTTGCTTTTGTGGTGTTATGAACGCTTATAATATCATTACCATGTTGAACTCGATGATATCTTTGCTTCTGGTACAAGTGAATGTTTCTTCTTTAAGCTAGTGTTGGTGGTGATTAGATAGCGGTAATGACTATATGATGATTAAGTAGTGGTAATGAGACGACTATTATATGATGATTATTAGCTAGCTATGAAAACTGTTGTTGGTGATGATATATATGATGCAAGAGTTTTTATATTAATATGATGATGATGATGAGTTATTATATCATTTATGAAAGAAACCGCAGATTAGTTTCAACTGGATGGATTCTAGCTAAGTGATCAAGTATATGCCATATCCATATTACCTCGATCACTTAATTAGGTGATCAAGTATATATAATATGGATATGACATATACTTGATGACTTAGCTAGGATCCACATGCATCCAGTCAAACTAATCTGCGGTACATTCACCTAATGATTTAACAACTCATTATAATGTAAAACAATCACCAAATTAAATTGAAAACACAAAATTAAACTAAAAATAAAAAATAAAACCAAAACACACCCAAACATTTAGTACCGGTTGGTGTTACCAACCGGTACTAATGTCCTACGTGCCCACGGAGCTGGCTCGTGCCACATGGTTGCCCTTTAACACCGGTTCAAGCGGAACCGGTACTAAGGGGGGGGGGCTTTAGTGCCCACACTTTAGTGCCGGTTACCGAACCGGCACTGAAGGGCCTTACGAACCGGTGCTATTGCCCAGTTCTGCACTAGTGCTTCTATGCACGCCGACCTCTTTACATCATCGATGCGTGGCACAGCACCAAGGAACTGTTGCACTACGCTAAAGTAGCTATTCGGCCTTGGCCCTCCCGGCCACAGATGATCCACAACGGACCTCGTGGCAAGTCTGGATAATCTATGGAGCTCGGCCCACTCGGCCATTTGCTCATTCAACAGCAGCGGACGGGCTAGAGCATAAAACTGCGACCAAAACAGTTTTTCCACTTCGTGATCTTTCCGATCCTTGAAGTACTCGGCTGCGTTAGTAGCACTGGCAGCCAAATCCACGTAGGCATCCGCAGAACTCCATAGCTGGTCCAGAGGTGCATACTTCGGATCCCCGAACTTAGAACGCAACAAGAAGGGCTTCCCAGACACGATATCTGCAGCTTGATTCAGCTCCTCCTTCATCGCTCTAATTTTGGAGCGGGCTTCCTTGGCAGCCACCCGGGCCTTCTCCAGGTCCATTGCCTTCACCCGGTTTTCCTCTTCAAGAAGCCGGTAACGGTCAGCAGCATCTTTTAACTCCACGGCCATTTATAAAGCGGCCGCATTACTACTCCTTGCTTGCTCCTTGGCTCGGGCAAGCTCCGCCCGAAGGGTCTCCACGGTGGAAGCTCCATCTGCAGTCACAACATATTAAAGATACTGGCATCATGCTACTCTTATTATGTGACGATCACCAGAAAAATCACTCACCCTATGCCTCGTCAAGCCGCTTGTTGACAAGCATGATGTCGGCATCTGCCGCATCCAATTGCCGCTTTAGTTTGGCAAACCCATCAGTCCGGCTAGCCACCGGAGCTTCAACCACCTGCACATAAAGGCGGTCAGGTTATTACCTGGGACTATGATCCTCTGTTTGCCGCCGTTCTCGATGATAACCAGAGTCTCAGGGGCTACCATCTGCATGGGCATACCTAACATATGCGGTACTATTAAAGGCATATATTACTTTACGTACCTCAAAGCCTTTCAGCAGACTCATAAACGCTTCGTGCAAACCGCTTTCGGCGGATGAAATCCTTTCAATTACTGTACCCATTAGCGTATGATGCGCTTCTGAGACGACAACTTTCCCCAGAAGATCCTTAAGCATGTCCGACCGCACACAGTACAGACCCTTGCTGTCGCTCTCCTCAGGAGCCGGATACTGGGGATGCCGGGCACCCAAAGGGATATCCTCTGGCGATATTGGATCTGGAGATACCCTTTGCGACGACACTTCAAGGTCACCCGCTTCTTGAGCTGGGGAGTCCGGGGGAGGCGTTTCGCTCTCCATCATCTCCGGAAGAAGATCCCCCGAAGATGAACTCTGTCGAGAAGGGCTGCGGTCCGGACAACAATTTACAAGCATCGGTTATTGTCTTAGGAAGTAAGGTAGGATATCCTCACTATTAAGTACTTTTTGATTACTTACAACTCGGTAGAGGGCTGATCCCCGCGCGGACATTTTGCGGCAAGAATACCCTCCGAGGCAGGACCCTCTGGCGGAGATTTCTTCTCCCGTTTGGAAACATTAGTTTCCGGATCTTTAGAGGTAGTCCTCTTCCTTCCCCGGGGAGAGAGAATGTCAGATTCTTCCCCTTCGTTATCCTCCCTCGCGGAAGCGCTCATTCCCTCGATTGGAATAGGTAGCGATGGAGGCCCACTTTCGCCCTCTTTATTCCCCCCCTTTATCTTCCTTTGAGGGCACTAGACAAGTAGCTAGCTCGAGCATCTTCTCCAGCACCGGATTACCCAAGCTTTCAGGAAGGGGGGCCGAACACCGGATCATCTTCGCCTTTGTTATCCAGTCCTGGTCAAAGAGCGATTCTTTAGAATGATGTCATGATAAATAAAAGATAATGTGTTCGGCCATGGGATTACTTACTTGGGCGGCGGGGCGGTTGCAGCTCAGGCCCACGTCCTCGGTAGTGTCCGGACACTCTATTTGGGGTCCAAAGAACGATTTGTACATCTCCTCGTGTGTCATGCCGAGGAAATTCTGAATGGTGCGCGGTCCTTCCTGGTTGAATTCCCACAGGCGGAGGGGCCGGCGTTTGCAAGGCTGGACTCGACGAACCAGCATAACTTGCATTACCATAACCAGACTGAAATCTCCCTCAAAGAGATCTCGGATACGGCTCTGCAGTATTGGCATGTCCTTGGCTGGACCCGAGCTTAGCCCCTGCTGATCCATGACATTAGTTGTGGTGGAGGGCCCGAGCGAAAGGTGGGGGCAGCTACCCACTTGGCACTTCGGGGAGCTGTGACGTAAAACCACTCCCGTTGCCACAATCCGGACACCTCTGGAAAGGAACCCTTTGGCCATGGAGCGTCAGCAATTTTGCTTATTAGACCACCTCCACACGCTGCGTACTGCGCCTCGACCATCTTCGGCTTCACATCGAAGGTCTTGAGCCACAGGCCGAAGTGAGGGGTAATGCGGAGGAAGGCCTCACAAACGACAATAAATGACGAGATTAGAAGAAGGGAATCTGGGGCCAGATCGTGAAAATCCAGCCCGTAATTGAACATAAGACCCCTAACGAAGGGATCCAGAGCGAGGCCTAGTCCTTGGAGGAAGTGGGAGACGAACACAACGCTCTCATTGGGTTCGAGAGTGGGGACGATCTGCCCTCGGGCGGGCAGCCTATGCGAAATTTTGGCGGTCAGATATCTGGCCTCCCTCAACTTCTGGATATCCTCCTCCGTGATGGAGGAAGGCATCCACCGGCCTTGAAGGCTGGATCCGAACATGATTGAAGGTCTGAAGCACCTGACCTGGGCTTTGGGTGTTAGAACTCGAGGCAAGGGAGGGATTCCATTCAGCACGGGAGGGAAAAAAGAAAAAGCCTTGTCCCTTTATAAAGGGGACGAATATCATGCCTCCTCCTCGTGGCCGTTCTAGACTTACCTAAGATCTAGGAGTCATACCAACATGCACGGTTGGGTTACCCACATTCGTATTGATGAGAATCCCGTGATAAGGGGAACACGATCTCTGCTTTGACAAGACGTGTCAAGAAACCGCCTTGCGTTATGTGCAGGGCTAGTTAAAGAAAAACGGTTCAAATAATTACCGGGCCGTGGCGTGATGTCATGCTACCAAAACGTGTCAGCAGATTCGATTTGTGGAAATATTATTCTCTCTATGGTGGTATGTGGAACTTATTTTGCAAGGTGGACACTATCCTTGTATTCAAACTCTTCCGTGGTGTATTCGGAGGAGGAACCCGCCTTGCAATGCTGAAGAAAACACTGCGCGCCGGACTCATCGTCATTGAAGCCTGGTTCAGGGGCAACTGAGGGAGTCGTGGATTAGGGGGTCTCCGGATAACCAGACTATATCCTTTGGCTGGACTGTTGGACTATGAAGATACGAGATTGAAGACTTCGTTCCGTGTTCGGATGGGACTCTACTTGGCGTGGAAGGCAAGCTAGGCAATACGGATATGCATATCTCCTCCTTTGTAACCGACCTTGTGTAACCCTAGCCTCCTCCGGTGTCTATATAAACCGGAGGGTTTTAGTCCGTAGGATAACATACAATCAGACCATAGGCTAGCTTGTAGGGTTTAGCCTCTCTGATCTCGTGGTAGATCTACTCTTGTACTACTCATATTATCAAGAACAATCAAGCAGGACATAGGGTTTTACCTCCATCAAGAGGGCCCGAACCTGGGTAAAACATCGTGTCCCCTGCCTCCTGTTACCATCCGCCTTAGACGCACAGTTCGGGACCCCCTACCCGAGATCCGCCGGTTTTGATACCGACACTCGTCTTTGTCTTCGCTTGGTGTATCCTGCCCCTTCTGTTCGGGATTGAGCTTGCCGGACTGATTGAAGACCCAACATTCTCTATGGGTATGATTTGCAGGTTTATCGGGGTTGGTGTGGATCTGACATATTTTATCTAGAATCTTGTTTAGGCTGGACAGTTCGTCTCTGTTGCCTTTGGAGGGTAGCTTTTGTTGACCTGGCTGAGAGCTTCTAAATCGGCGTTTACCGCCGTGCTCTTTGGGTTGTCTTCTTTATTCTAATGCTTGTTTTTGCTGCGTCGTGGTTTCCCGTTTTCGTCCCTGACTTTGGATGTACTTGGGTCACTGGTGCTGCATCGGGCTAACCAGCTATCCTCACCCGCGCAAAAGCGGGTCATGAGGCTTGTTAATGCTGCCATTGTTCTCGGCTTTTCTTGGCCGATGTGTCTGGCAAGCCATTCGTCTCGAACATTGTGCTTAAAAGCTGCTAAGGCTTCGGCGTCCGGGCAGTCGACTATTTGGTTCTTTTTAGTGAGGAACCTATTCCAAAGCTTTCGGGCTGACTCTCCGGGCTATTGAATTATATGACTCAAATCGTCTGCATCCGGTGGTCGGACATAGGTCCCTTGAAAATTTGCCCGAAAAGCGTCTTCGAGCTCTTCCCCGCTTCCAATGGAGTTTTTGGGAGGCTTTTAAGCTAGTGCCGAGCTGGCCCTTTGAGCTTGAGGGGTAAGTACTTGATGGCGTGGAGATCATCTCCTCGAGCCATATGGATATGGAGGATGTAGTCCTCAACCCAGACCCCAGGGTCTGTCGTTCCGTCGTACGCCTCTATGTTTACGGGTTTGAATCCCTCTGGAAGTTCGTGGTCCAGCACCTCATCGGTGAAACATAGGGGGTGTGCGGCACCCCTGTATTTGGGTGTACCGTGGTGTTGGGATGTTTGTTGTGTTGCATTGCATGCTGGAGCGCGCTTGTGTGGCCCATAGATGGATCTGATTGCGCCGTCCTTTTGATGCGAGCCCTCACGCGGATCGCGTACTGGCCTATGTGCGGCGTCGTTTGCCGCTCTATATTGGCCACAAGGTCATCTATCCGATCGGGTGGCCGTTTTGTTTTTTGATTGCAGGGGATCTAAGGCCTCCTCATCGAATTCAGGTAGCAACATTCGCTTCGGGTAGCTCTTGGTGTGGCGATTACCGCCGTACTTCGCTTCAGTGTTGAGTATTTCACTCCATCTGATTCTTAGTGTCTCTTGTGCAGCCCTGAGCTTTTGCTTCTGCTTTTTCAGACTCCTCGTAGTGGCCACAAGCCTTTTATGGGTATTCTGTTGCTCCGGGTGCCTATCTGGTGTGATGTTATCCGTACTGTTGTCTTCGACGGAGTCGGGTTGTTCGGTTTGATTCTCCGTGTTGCCGTGGTCGGACGATGGTTCAATGCCGTGTTTGTCGTCTGTTGGCTCGCCTTGCTCTATCGCTGGGTTTATATGATCGCTGCTTCTGCCGAGGCGGAATTTGGAGCTGCGCTTATGCCGCCGCTTTGATTGCTTCTCGAGGGGACAACCCTTCGCTACGTCCTTCCTTTCCTCGTCATCATTTTCTTTTGGTGTGTCCACTATGTATACATCATATGATGAAGTGGGCGTCCAGTGCCCTGTGGGCAGCGGTCCCTGTTCGTCTCCTGCATCGTCGTCTATACCGTCGATGTCTTCGGAGTCGAAGTCGAGCATGTCGGTCAAATCGTCGAAAGTGGCTACTAAGTGGGTGGTGGGTGGGCGGCGAATTTCTTCGTCATCCGCATCCCAATCCTGCCGAACATAGTTCGGCCAGGACTCTCCTGACAGGGAGAGAGACCTTAATGAGTTCAACACGTCGCCGAAGGGCGAGTGCCAAAAGATATCCGCGGAGGTAAACTCCATGATCGGTGCCCAGTCGGATTCGATAGGCACGGGTGTAGGCGGTTCGGAGTCTGTGGCCTGGGAAGAATCCGACAATTTGGCGTCACGGCTCTCGTGAAGGGTAAGGTCGATATTCGGCTCGATCGCTGCTGAGAATTGGGCCTCCGTGGTGGGGTCTATCCACCCATCCATGGATGGCGCAAGTGGTTCTGAATTGAGGGTCGAAGCGGTTGCCGGTGTGGTCTCCTGAACACTGTCCGATGGTAGAGCTAAATCATGCTCATCGTGACCGTGCGGCACACCCGGCAGGGGCTCGAATCCGTCGAAGATCAAGTCTCCGCGGATGTCAGCCGTGTAGCTTAAGCTTCCAAACCTGATCCGATGGCCAGGGGCATAACTCTCGATCTGCTCCAGATGGCCAAGCGAGTTGGCCTGCAGTGCGAAGCTGCCGAATACAAAGATCTGCCCGGGAAGAAAAGTCTCACCCTGGACTGCATCGCTATCAATGATCGAAGGAGCCATCCAGCCTAACGGCGATGACACATATGAACTCTCAATGAAAGCACCAATGTCGGTGTCAAAACCGGCGGATCTCGGGTAGGGGGTCCCGAACTGTGCGTCTAAGGCGGATGGTAACAGGAGGCAGGGGACACGATGTTTTACCTAGGTTCGGGCCCTCATGTCGGAAGTAAAACCCTACGTCCTGCTTGATTATTCTTGATAATATGAGTAGTACAAGAGTAGATCTACCACGAGATCAGAGAGGCTAAACCCTAGAAGCTAGCCTATGGTATGATTGTATGTTGTCCTACGGACTAAAACCCTCCGGTTTATACAGACACCGGAGGAGGCTAGGGTTACACAAGGTCGGTTACAAAGGAGGAGATACGCATATCCGTATTTCCTAGCTTGCCTTCCACGCCAAGTAGAGTCCCATCCGGACACGGGATGAAGTCTTCAATCTCGTATCTTCATAGTCCAACAGTCCGGCCAAAGGATATAGTCCGGCTGTCCGGAGACCCCCTAATCCAGGACTCCCTCAATAACCAATCATACATAAAAGAATTCAGAGAAGATTCAAATATTATTCATAGATAAACTGGATCATAAACCCACAATTCATCGGTCTCAACAAACACACCACAAAAAGAAGACATCGAATAGATCTCCACAAGAGAGGGGGAGAACATTGTATTGAGATCCAAAAAGAGAGAAGAAGCCATCTAGCTACTAGCTATGGACCTGTAGGTCTGAAGTAAACTACTCACACTTCACCGGAGAGGCTTGGATGATGATGTAGAAGCCCTCCATGATCGATGCCCCCTCCGGCGGAGCTCCGGAACAGGCCCCAAGATGGGATCTCGTGGATATAGAAAGTTGCGGCAGTGGAATTAGGTTTTTGGCTCTGTCCCCGATCGTTTGGGGTACGTGGATATATATAGGAGGAAGAAGTACGTCGGTTTAGCTCCGAGGGGCCCATGAGGCAGGGGGCGTGCCCTAGGGGGGTGGGCGCGCCCCCTACACTCGTGACCACCTCGTGGCTTTCTTGACGGGGGGTCCAAGTCTCCTGGATCTTATCTGATGAGAAAATCACGTTTCCGAAGATTTTATTCCGTTTGGACTCCGTTTGATATTCCGTTTCTCTGAAACACTGAAATAGGCAAAAAAACAACAATTCTGGGCTGGGCCTCCGGTTAATAGGTTAGTCCCAAAAATAATATAAAAGTGGAAAATAAAGCCCAATATAGTCCAAAACAGTAGATAATATAGCATGGAGCAATCAAAAAATATGGATACGTTGGAGACGTATCATACACCACATGCCTGTGATCTCTCTCAAGCTAGGTTTGGTATCGGTATCGGAGAAGTCCGTCATTGAAGTGGTAAGTGGGCGTAAGGCCTATGTATTTCTTATCAGTGGGATTTATTACCTTGAATTCGATTGATGCTGTTGTAGCTCGTTTTAAAGAGCTTATAGAGCTAGTTTTGCTTGACCCCTCTTGACGTTGCTGGTCATCCCAACTCGTATTAGCTATCGAAAGCCATACTTACTTGACATTCCCGCATGCCATAAGTCATCCCTACAGAAAGCACCACAGGCACAGTAACCGGAAGATGGTCTTTTCTACTTACTCGCATCAAACAAAACCCTTTGATTAATTGCCAATAGCGTATTCTCTTGGCTTCCCCTCAACTTTTTGAACTAGACGTCCACCCCGAAACGAAATAGGTCTTGTGTCGGCCCCTCAGTTCTAGGCCGAAGTAGAGCGAACGTGTTTCCGCACAGAGTGAGATAATCAATCGAGTTTGACCGGTTGGTTCCCCTTATTAGTTAATTGCTTTTGACGTATTAGGTGGGAATAGGAGAGCCTCTTTTCTCTCCGCAATGGAATCATCTTAAGCTCGACCTCCTTCGGTACTACTTGGCTACTACTTGAACAGATGGGATTAGCCCGTTCCTTCGGCCAACGTTTTCTCCGGGTACCATCGGCTTACCACCGGGTTCAAAGAAATCCCTTACTCAAAGGAATTGACAGGGGCCCGCACAAGCGGTGGAGCATGTGGTTTAATTCGATGCAAAGTGAAGAACCTTACCAGGGTTTGACATGCCGCGAATCCTCTTGAAAGAGAGGGGTGCCCTCGGGAACGCGGACGCAGGTGGTGCATGGCTGTCGTCAGCTCGTGCCATAAGGTGTTGGGTTAAGTCTCGCAACGAGTGCAACCCTCGTGTTTATTTGCCACTATGAGTTTGGAACCCTGAACAGACCGCCGGTGTTAAGCCGGAGGAAGGAGAGGATGAGGCCAAGTCATCATGCCCCTTATGCCCTCGGCGATACACGTGCTACAATGTGCGGGACAAAGGGCTGCAATCTCGCGAGGGTGAGATAACTCCAAAAACCCGTCCTCATTTCAGATTGCAGGCTACAACTCACCTGCAAGAAGCAGGAATCGCTAGTAATTGCCGGTGAGCCATACGGCGGTGAATTCATTCCTGGGCCTTGTACAGACTGCCCGTCACACTATAGGAGCTGGCCATGTTTGAAGTCATTACCCTTAACCGTAAGCAGGGGGATGCCTAAGGCTAGGCTTGCAACTAGAGTGAAGTCATAACAAGGTAGCTGTACTGGAGGGTGCGGCTGGATCATCTCCTTTTCAGGGAGAGCTAATGCTTATGCTTATTGGGTATTTTGGTTTGACACTTCTTCATGCCCAAAAAGAAGGCATCTACGTCTGAGCTAAACTTGGATATGGAAGTCTTCTTTCGTTTAGGGTGAAGTAAGACCAAGCTCATGAGCTTATTATCCTAGGTCGTAACAAATTAGTTGATAGTGATAGGATCCCTTTTTTGGCATCCCCATGTCCCCCCTATGGTGTGGCGGCATGTGGATATCAAAAGGAAAGGGATGGCGTTTTTCTCGCTTTTGGCGTAGCAGGCCTCCCTTTGGGAGGCCCGCACGATGGGCTATTAGCTCAGTGGTAGAGCGCGCCCCTGATAATTGCGTCATTGTGCCTGGGTTGTGAGGGCTCTGAGCCACATGAATAGTTCAGTGTGCTCATCAGCGCCTGACCCGAAGATGTGGATCATCCAAGGCACATTAGCATGGCGTACTCCTCCTATTTAAATCAGAGTTTGAAACCAAACAAACTTTTCCTCAAGATGATAGATGGGGCAATTCAGGTGAGATCCCATGTAGATCTAACTTTCTATTCACTTGTGGGATCCAGGCAGTCCGGGGGGGCACCACGGCTCCTCTCTTCTTGAGAATCCTTACATCCCTTATCAGTGTATGGAGAGCTACTTGAGCACAGGTTGAGGTTCATCCTCAATGGGAAAATGGAGCACCTAACAACGCATTCTCACGAACCAAGAACTACGAGATCACCCCTTTCATTCTGGGGTGACGGAGGGATCGTGCCATTCCAGCCTTTTTTCATGCTTTTCCCGGCGGTCTGGAGAAAGCGGCAATCAATAGGACTTTCCTAATCCTCCCTTCCTTTCAGAAAGAACGTGAAATTCTTTTTCCTTAAATGGGAGCAGAGCAGGTTTGAAAAAGGATCTTAGAATGTCTAGGGTTGGGCCAGGAGGGTCTCTTAACACCTTCCTTTTTCTGCCCATCGGAGCTATTTCCCAAGGATTTGCCATGGTAAGAGGGAGAAGGGGGAAGAAGCACACTTGAAGAGCGCAGAACAACGGGGAGTTCTATGCTGCGTTCGGGAAGGATGAATCGCTCCCGAAAAGGAGTCTATTGATTCTCTCCCAATTGGTTGGATCATAGGGGCGATGATTTACTTCATGGGCGAGGTCTCTAGTTCTAGTCCAGGATGGCCCAGCTGTGCCAAGGAAAAAATAGAAGAAGCATCTGACTCTTTCATGCATACTCCACTTTGCTGGGGGGGGGGGGGGGGGGTATAGCTTAGTTGGTAGAGCTCCGCTCTTGCAATTGGGTCGTTGCGATTACGGGTTGGCTGTCTAATTGTCCAGGCGGTAATGATAGTATCTTGTACCTGAACCGGTGGCTACTTTTTCTAAGTAATGGGGAAGAGGACTGAAACATGCCACAGAAAGACTCTACTGAGACAAAAAGATGGGTTGTCAAAAAGGTCGAGGAGGTAGGATGGGCAGTTGGTCAGATCTAGTATGGATTGTACATGGATGATAGTTGGAGTCGGTGGCTCTCCTAGGCTTCCCTCATCTGGGATCCCTGGGGAAGAGGATCAAGTTGGCCCTTTGCGAATAACTTGATGCACTATCTCCCTTCAACCCTTTGAGTGAAATGTAGCAAAAGGAAGGAAAATCCATGGACCGACCCCATTGTCTCCACCCCATAGGAACTACGAGATCACCCCAAGGACGCCCTCGGCGTCCAGGGGTCATAGACCGACCATAGACCCTGTTCAATAAGTGGAACACATTAGTCGTCCGCTCGCCGGTTGGGCAGTGTGGGTCGGAGAAGGGCAATGA
Source organism: Triticum monococcum (assembly GCA_034509565.1). NCBI lineage: Eukaryota > Viridiplantae > Streptophyta > Magnoliopsida > Poales > Poaceae > Triticum > Triticum monococcum. The sequence goes on from CM067847.1 coordinate 27,677,168, forward strand.
CGTTCTTATAACCAACATTCTTAAGATCGAAGAGTCGGGCGGAAAAGGGAAGAGCTCCCTGTTCCTGGTTCTCCTGTAACTGGATTCCCCGAAAGCACAAGAATCCTTAGAATGGGATTCCAACACAACACCTTTTGTTTTGAGATTTTGAGAAGAGTTGCTCTGTGGAGAGCACAGTACGATGAAAGTTGTAAGCTGTGTTCGGGGGGGGGGGGGAGTTATGGTCTATCGTTGGCCTCTATGGTAGAACCCATCGGGGAGGCCTGAGAGGTGGTGGTTTACCCTGTGGCGGATGTCAGCGGTTCGAGTCTGCTTATCTCCAGCCCGTGAACTTAGAGGAAACTATGATAGCGATAGCACCGAATTTTGCCAATTCGGTAGTTCGATCTATGATTTCACATTCATGGACATTGATAAGATCCTTCCATTTAGTAGCACCTTAGGATGGCATAGCCTTAACGTTAATGGTGAGGTTAAAAAGAGGAAAGGCTTGCGGTGGATACCTAGGAACCCAGAGACAAGGAAGAGCGTAGCAAGCGACGAAATGCTTCGGGGAGGTGAAAATAAGCATAGATCCGGAGATTCCAAAAATAGGTCAACCTTTTAAACTACCTGCTGAATCCATGAGTAGGCAAGAGACAACCTGGCGAACTGAAACATCTTAGTAGCCAGAGGAAAAGAAAGCAAAAGCGATTCCCGTAGTTGCGGCGAGCAAAATTGGAGCAGCCTAAACCGTGAAA